>CM055319.2:44024029-45474029 GCA_029255685.2 Silene conica | reverse complement strand
AACCATATAGAAGAAGGATTTCCTTTACAGAACATCAACAAGTCATCTGCAAACATTAGATGGGTGAGTTTCAAATTTTTGCATTGAGGGTGATATTGGAATGGCCATCTGTCAGTAGCATAAAGAATAAGTCTTGATAAGTAGTCCATGCAAATAGTGAAGATGAGGGGGGGAGATGGGATCCCCTTGTCTAAGGCCTCTCCTTCCTTTAAAATATCCAAAGCTGGAACCATTCAAAGAGATAGTAAAGCTGGGGGTCTGTATACACTGCATAACTAGATTAATAAAGTGGATAGGGAATTGCAGATGATGAAGGGCTTGCTCAATAAAATCCCACTCCACTGTATCATAGGCCTTTTTGAGGTCAATTTTAAACAAGCATCGAGGGGAAACATTCTTTCTTGTATACTGATGAATTATGTCCTGGCAGATTAGTACATTTTCAAGTATTGATCTCCCTTTGATAAAAGCCCCTTGGTTGTCATGAATGAGCTCAGGTAACACACTAGCAAGTCTGTTACATAATACCTTTGAAATAACCTTATATATCAGGTGTGCAACAAGCAATTGGTCTGAAATGACCCACTGATGTAGGTCTATCAGTCTTGGGTATGAGAATTAAGGTGGTGGCATTGATTTGTTGGAGCATGTGGCCACTGGAAATGAAGTCCTTAACTGCAGTACATAAATCTTCTCCCACTACATCCCATGCATCTTTAAAGAACCCACTGGTATAACCATCAGGCCCTGGAGCTTTATCCACTGGTATAGAGAACACAATTTCCTTAATTTCCTGGTTAGTGACTGCAGATGTAAGGATAGCAGTATGAGCATCTGTACATCCTCTTCCCTTTTGCATAACTGTCAGATTCACTGGTTCAGATGGTGTACTAGTTCCAAGCAGCTCTTGATAGAAATCCAGAAATGCCTTCTGAATGCTAGCAGTGTCAGCTCTTATTATTATTATTATTATTATTATTATTATTATTATTATTGTATGATAATAATGTTATTATTATTAATACTTGTTGTTAATATTTATATTAATAAGTGGAATGTGTTGTCTTATTCAAATTATTAATAATAGTTGTTAGTATTGAATATTATTAGTATGTTTACAACTATTATGGTATGATAATAAGGTTATAATGTTTTATGATTGTTTAATATATGTTGATGGAAGATTACTGATATTATATTGTAATAAATATATGTATATGGTTATGACTATTGAAACGAAAACATGATCGAATAATTATTTAATAGTGCCATTAGTTGAATGAATAGAGTTTGATATTAAGTACTATCTATTGGAACTGGGTTCGAGGTAGAATATTTCTAGCAGCTGTTCGGTTGTCATTCTGCGGTTTGAGGTAGGGGAATGGACTGTGATTTATATTATGTCATGTAATGAAACTGTCATTTATTATGAGATTGATATGTGATGTTATTATTTATAATTGTTGTTGTTGAGATCGATGTTATTATCTTACGTATTACTATTTGACGCGGAGATGAGAAATAATGGGTCTTGTGATACGGAGCGGTGATAATGGGTCTTGTGATACAGAGTGGTGATAATGAGTCTTGTGATACGGAGTGGTGATAATGGGTCTTGTGATATGGAGTGGAGATATTGGGTCTTGTGATATGGAGTGGAGATATTGGGTCATGTGATATGGAGTGGAGATATTGGGTCTTGTGATATGGAGATGGAGGAAGATGCATTTCTACTGTTGTTTATGTTTTATTTATCTTTCTACTCAACCTCGTGGTTGACCCTGTGTATTCCTGTGACACCTACGATGATCCGGAATGGGAAGTAGATTCTACAGGAAAGAGACAATTGAGCTAGGAGCTGGGACGGGAATGTGAGATGCAGACTTGGGACTGACTTAGTACTATATCACGTATAGAGTAGTCACCAGTTGTACTTATATTTTTTCTGAATAGTTTCTGTATATCAAAGTTTAAATTTTATCAATTTTATATAACGTACTTTGGGAGTTTTACTTTGTTATTCACTACCTCGGTCATTCCGAGACGGTAACCGTCCTATTTATTTGACAATGTCTGGTTAAAGGCTTTTAAATAAACTAGGTTGTAACCCGTGAAATTCACGGGTCTGTTTTTTAAACTTTAGATGTATATAGTTAATAATATTGGAGATAAGCAAATTAATTATTTACCGTGGCCTGTTTTTAACTTTAGATGAATACCGTAATTAATAATATCAAAGAAAGCTGATTAATTATATACATATAAATAAATTTTGAATTATTTATGACACATGTCGGTATGACGGTATACATGAGTTATCATATAGTTGTTCATTAAGATGATCAATACTTACAATAGAATTTGCATACTTTTAATTACTCATTGCACCATTTTTAAAATATGTAACCCATATATAAAATAAAGTTTTATATTACATATCGTACAATAAAAGCAAAACGTAAATAATCTGATGAGACGTGAGTAGTAAATGTATAGTTGGGTTAAAAAACGTATTTTTAATTATATTTATTAAAGATGTTCATATAATAAATAACAGTTATTGCGCGCGACATCTTACACGAAGACATTCCAAAATTATTAAATGACCACGCACTCATTTACTATTTACTATATTAAATAAATACTCCGTAGTTGTTAAAATGTTTCGCATTCACGTGAATAGTCAGATGTCTTACAATAAATCGAAAATGTAGTCTAGTAAATCACGACGCTCACATAAGTGTATATACCGATGAAGAGTAATTATTCCGACCCATATTTAATAACGACCAAACCATAAAAAAATGTAGTCTAAAATATTCTTGTAGGTATTTCGACCCGTAATTATTCCGACCCATATGTAAATCGAAAATGTAGTCTAAAAAATACTTGTATGTATTTTTTTGTTCGGTGATTATGGATTGGTAACTCTAGGATTTAGGCCGTGCTACGGAATTAATCTTCAGCCAAAACTGTCAT
Source organism: Silene conica (assembly GCA_029255685.2). Classification (NCBI taxonomy): domain Eukaryota; kingdom Viridiplantae; phylum Streptophyta; class Magnoliopsida; order Caryophyllales; family Caryophyllaceae; genus Silene; species Silene conica. The sequence goes on along the minus strand of CM055319.2, from coordinate 45,471,050 downwards.
TATTTATTGTTTCAATATATGGAATGAAATCTTGTGATTCCATAGATTTAGTCCGTGAAATCTTGGAATAGTTATTATACCATTATACCATATCTTGAATCTTATTGGATAATAGCTCTAGGATGAATCTAATTGGACAATAGCTCTAGGATGCTTTACAACGCGACACATAGGACAAAGCTTTTTTCTAGTGATGCCACGTCAGCAGCTTGGCTTCTGCATTAGATAAATATATGATTGGGGGTGTTACAGAGACAGATGGATTAGGAGCTTGGGCATGGAGAGAGATATGGCTTGGACCTACTTAGAATTAGATCACATACTTAGATATATCAGTGGTACTTTTTTCTATTCGTAGTAATTGTAATATCAAAAGTTTAAATTTAATCAGTTTTATATAAAGTACTTTAGTTTGTTTTACTAGTTATTCACTACCTCGGACATTCCGAGATGGTAACAGTTCTATTTATTTGAGAATGTCTTGCTAAAGGCTCTTAAATAAATGAGGGTGTTACAAAGTGGTATCAGAGTGAACGTTCCTTAGGCCTAAAAACAAATGAATAAAAATAATGAACATAGGAAGAGTCAAATAAAATGAACTCCGGGTTAGTAACTGTTAGGAGCCCCCAGGATTGGGATGAGTTAGGGGCCCCCTAAAACCAAGCCACTGGCCCTTTCAGTCTAACCTGGTCACCCTTGAGAGATATAGAGAGTGGGTAGTATAGAATAAAGGAAAAGACTCAATTTAATTGTACTAACCTTTACGCAGGAAAGGAACGAGGTAAGTTATAATGTGAAATATCGTTGGTAATGTGTATTGTTGAATATAAGGTTGATATCGAATGTTAATGGAGATACATGATTTCAAGTATTGAGAACATGAAAATTTGAATATGAGTTTGAAATATAAGCTTGACTTGTATGATGATGTGCATTAGAAGAATACGACAGATATTGAAATGCTGATTGATCTGAATGATTGAATTGAAATTTTCAGAGAATGGATGTATATTTATTGAAAAATAATTTGGAGTGATATGATCATATGATTTTGGTGTTTCGAAATGTCTATATGATATCTGGTAATTAAATGACTATCGTAACTATGTAATATATTGTTTGATATTTGAATAAGAATGATCAGATTTATATGTTATATTAATGCATGTCTGATGATATGCATGCGGCTATATGATCCATGAACCCGTAGGTAGAGATATAGTATAATGATATGTGTAATGAGTTGCTGATAAGTAGCACCTTAGTGATTTCTAGGATATATTTACGTACTTAAACAAGTTGTGAATGTTACGATGGTAGAAACTAATGCATTGTCTATACATACATGATTGTTGAGTTACTTAGTTGATTTTATTTTCGTTTTCGCAATCTTTACCGTTTTCTAGATGGAAAATACATGTTATATAGTGGAATTTGATTTCTATGTTTCAAATGATATGTCAACATGTTTTGGGGGAAGAATGGTTTGTGGGGAATATAACATGAATTCACCCTAAAACATGAAGGATTATAACGAAATTTACAAGTGTGAATTATGGTCATAAGATAATAAAAACATGAAAAGAATTACAACCTTGAGTCCTTGCTCAAATAGGCCTATAAACAGGAATTAAAGTAAATTCCCTCTTATAACTTGCACCCTAGACTTTGTTTGAGACGATGTCGCGTGTGCTAGAAAGGCTCTCCAATTGCCTTGCAATATGGGGAGAGTTTTTGTGAGGTTTAGATGTGAGATCTGAGTTTTGGGAGAAGGATGCTCTCAAAACCCTAATTTCTTGAGATATGACCTTTTTGTCAGTGGAATGAGTAACCTGACATAAGGAGAAGTCTTCTCCTTATGTACTACTTGGTCAGCCGAATTGCAGTAGGGTAAGGGTGGACTTTCCACTCTTATCTTATTCTTTTGCGTGATTCGACCCGTTTTGCTAAAATATAATTCGCGGGTTTTAATTATAAATCGCACACATGTTATCAGATATTAATACAGTCGATATATTAATAATGGTCTGATAAAATTACGATATTGTATAATTACCCAAATTAATATTTAATTAAATATAACCGTTTATATTTAATTTACGAATTAATCATGTAATCCGTATTAGCTAAAATTATTTAATCCGTATTAAATAATAATCTCAACATCTTATTGACTAATTTAATAGTCAATACCTCTGACTAACTGTTTAGTCGTATTCGGCATAAATGTGACTGTATTTTCATACCTTCACATCTCTCAAACGTGTCCTATAGGTGTGACGTATAGGGACTAGTTAATCACCGCCATCCGTATGACAATAACGTCAAACTTATCTAGCAAGCCAACCGTTATTGATAAACGTTGATCAACTGGTAATAATACTGAAGTATGCCCTTGTGATCATTTAAGAGATTTAGTAAGTCATTGTACTAACTGTCAAGGACACCAGCCCCAACAATCTCCCACTTGTCCGTACAAGGGTATGTGCAATGACGTTATCACACTACATGTGGAGGACACAAGGTCCAACAAACTCCCACTTGTCCGTACAAGTGTAGGTGCGATAACCAATTCTCATATCCTTTTAAAATTTCTCCCACTCAATGTAAGACAATTTGCAAATCCGTATTCGCAAAGGTCGTATCTCACAAGCGATCTGTATCAAGAGTGGTTTCCCCGACTAGAGAGTAACTTAACTGATAAAACAAATCTGTATTCGAGCATGGCCATGCATTTCAGTTACTACTCCTCGAGTGGCCCTGAGAAATGATAAAATCCTGATAAGGGTTTGGATATTTCCCTCAACTCGAATCCTGCAGATGTAAGCACAACATGAAATAACCCAGAAAAAATCCTCTTGGCCCCTGTTACGGAAGACCGTGGGAAAGAAACCAAAGTTACCCGAAATCTGCCTTAATCTTGAGAGACAGTTGAAAGTCAAAAGACTCGACTCTAAGGAACACTATGAAGGTCCTATCCACGACCTGGCACCCAATGTTATAAAACATTTAGGACTCCATAACGTTGTCACGGGGTGTCCTACGAGATATCCGTATAACTCGCCTTTGTGATTGGTCAGTCAACTGTTTGACTTATGGCTCGTTGAAGCCACCATCAACCAACGTCACAAAATGATTACCTGAGTTATCAGCTCAAGTGGGTAATCAAGGACTAAAAACGATGTAATATTGATCAGTTCACTTTGTGGTGTTCAAAATTGGCGTACAATTCCACATGAAAAACAAAACATTAAATATCATAACAATGAGGTTGAATAGAGTACACGAGAAAATGAATTATAACATGAATCCATAAAAGAGTACAACTTAGGAACACATCTGATTCCCATGGAATTAATGTGCCTTCATGCTTATCAAGTGGTAATGCTTTTGTGAGAGGATCAGTTATGTTGTCATCCGTAGCGATCTTATCAATAAATATCTCCTTTTGCTCCACGTAATCTCTGATTAGATGAGCTTTCCGTTGTACATGTCTAGCTTTGTTGCTAGACTTATGTTCCTTAGCTTGGAAGATGGCACCTTTATTGTCACAATAAACGGTGATTGGGTCATTCGAACGAGGCACTACTGATAGTCCTTGTAAGAATTGACGCATCCATATTGCTTCCTTACCTGCTTCCGAAGCGGCATAGTACTCGGACTCAGTTGTAGAATCTGTTGTAACACTTTGTTTAGAACTTTTCCAGCTGACAGCAGCGCCATTAAGAGTAAAAACGAATCCAGACTGAGATTTCGAGTCGTCTCGATCCGTTTGGAAGCTAGCATCCGCGTAACCCGTGGCGCAGAGCGTCGAGTCGCCTCTGTAAGTCAATCCCCAATCTTTAGTCCTCCGTAGGTACTTAAGAATGTTTTTCACGGCCATCCAGTGTTGTACACCTGGATGAGCTTGGAATCGGCTTGTCATACTCAATGCATATGCAACGTATGGACGTGTGCATATCATGGCATACATGATCGATCCTATAGCCGAAGCGTAAGGAATCCGACTCATGCGCTCTTTCTCTTCCAATGTCTTAGCTTCTTGAGTCTTGCTCAAGTGAAGCCCAGTAGCCATAGGAAGGAACCCTTTTTTGGAGTTCGTCATGCTGAATCTCTCTAGAATCTCATCTATGTAAGATTCCTGACTGAGAGACAACATCCGTCGTGATCTATCCCTGTAGATACGGATGCCCAAAATTCTTTGTGCCTCTCCCAGATCTTTCATCTGGAAATGGTTTTTCAACCATGCTTTAACCGAAGAAATGAGAGGTATGTCATTCCCAATCAAGAGTATGTCATCAACATACAGTACTAGGAAGACAATCTTGCTCCCACTCGACTTGATATAGAGACATGGTTCCTCGACTGATCGAATAAAACCATTCTCTTTTATCACTTGGTCGAAGCGATGATTCCAACTCCGTGATGCTTGTTTAAGTCCATAGACGGAACGCTTAAGCTTGCAAACCTTCTTAGGATGTTCTGGATCAATAAAACCCTCGGGTTGTACCATGTACAACTCTTCCTCCAAATAACCGTTTAAGAAGGCGATTTTAATGTCCATTTGCCAGATTTCATAGTCATGAAATGCGGCGATCGCTAAGATAATCCGAATGGAACGTAGCATGACTACGGGTGCAAAGATCTCATCGTAGTGCAAACCTGGCACTTGGGTGAAACCTTTAGCAACTAGTCTTGCCTTGTGGATATCTTGTTGTCCTTCCACGACATGCTTTATCTTGTAAAGCCATTTGCATTGAAGGGGGCGTACCTTTACAGGTAGGTCCACAAGATCCCACACGTTGTTCTCATACATGGATTCCATCTCGGATTGCATGGCTTCTAGCCATAGCTTTAAGTCAGAACTAGTCATGGCACCTTTATAGGTTGTGGGTTCATTACCCTCTAGGAGTAAGACGTCATCTATGTCATGTTCCTCGACCATACCAATGTATCTGTCCGGAGGAATAGAGACTCTTCCTGACCTCCTAGGTTCCTCAGCAATATCTACCGCAGCCTCGGTTGAAGGAACAGTTTCCTCCAATGGTTGCTCGGTAGTTGGTTCTTGAATCTCCGATAGATCGAAGGTTCTATTACTCGACTTGTTCTCGAGAAATTCTTTCTCTAAGAACGTCGCACTAGTCGCAACAAAAACAAGTTGTTCGGTTGGCGAGTAGAAGTAATGACCAAATGTTCCTTTTGGATAGCCTATAAAGTATGTCTTGACCGATCGCGGGCCGAGCTTATCCTCGTGTCTCCACTTGACATAAGCCTCGCAGCCCCAGACCCGAATAAAGGACAAGTTAGGGACCGTTCCCTTTCATAACTCATATGGAGTCTTGTCAACAGCTTTAGACGGACTTCGGTTAAGTATTAGAGCGGCCGACAAAAGAGCATAGCCCCACAATGAATCAGGCACAACGGTGTGACTCATCATGGATCGAACCATATCAAGTAGAGTTCGATTTCTCCGTTCGGACACACCATTTAATTGTGGTGTTCCGGGTGGAGTCAACTGTAGAACGATGCCACAGTCTTTAAGGTGTTGATCAAACTCGTGAGAAAGATACTAGCCACCACGATCAGATCGAAGTGCTTTAATCTTTCTTCCCAGTTGGTTCTGTACCCGATTCTGGTATTCTTTGAACTTGTCAAAGGAATTACTTTTATGTTTCATTAAGTAGACATAGCCATATCTACTCAAATCATCCGTGAAAGTGATGAAATACCTATAGCCTTATCGTGCGTTGATCGATATAGGGCCACATACATCCGTATGTATTGTTGAAGTAAGTGTCCTCCACAATAGAGTGATCACGTCAATAATATAATTGACAAATATCTATAAAAGAATATTCATGGGATGATTCTTAATCATAAGTCAACTGGTCAACATTAATCGGTAATGATTGGCTTGCTAGAATTTGACATTACTGTCGTAATGACGGTGGTGACCAGTTGATCCCTTTAGGTCACACCTATAGGACAACTCTCTCAATGATAAATAAAATGACTGTATATTGATACGAGTCAATTTATGTCTAGTTTATATATATTATATAAAGGGATAAAATGTAATAAGATTATAAATTATAATTTTAGTGATTAAAATGTTGTCACTAATATAAGTATGTTTATGAAACATATTTAAATGAATGAATTTTTATTACATATACAATTGTTGTAACCGGATATAGGTTAATGGATGTTGGTAATTATAAATTACTAATTTTATGATTAATTGTTTAAATGTTAAATTACGAGAATCATAAAATGTAAAATTGTCGAAGTAATCTTTACGTCTCTATATAACATATGCAATAGTCCATTTACGAATTAGTGGACCGTGTGACAATGTGATTGTCCTAGACATTTTACAACAATAACACCTTATATGATAATATTGTGTTGAGACATCTCATTAATAACATTGTCTTAGTGGGAGACAATGTGGGATTATTAAGGTGCCATTCATTGGGCACCCTAACCCACCATCCGGCCATCTCCTTGAGGAGAACAAAAGAGGAGTTTGTTCCCTCAAGTGAATTCATTCAATTTTTGCATTAGGTTTTGTTTTAGAGAGAAAATCAAGCTCCCATTTTCTCCACCAAAACCGTGTACCCATATAATACTAGAGGCAATTTTGTATCAAGTTTTCTAGCAAAAAATACATACAAAACATTGAGTGTAGCGTGTCTTGGTGTTCATCTATTGGAGGTCATCTCTTTGAGGGCTCAAGGAGGATCATTCCGTGTAATAAGCTCAAGAACAAGTGAAGAAGGTGTCTTCACTTGTGCCCTAATTAGCCGTGACATACAATGTAAGGAAGCTTGTTCTTCCTCTTGAATCTCGTTTCATTATTGTTAAGCATGCATAAGTTCGTTACATTATAAGATAATATAATTAGTATGACTAAAGTAGGTACATAAACCTAACATGTATGAGTCCTAATAGATCGGCAGCGCGCATTCCGACACCTTTGAAGGAAATACGAGTCATCTTTCCGATGAGACATGATTCACACGTGCCATAAGATTCGAAATCAAAGGCCGAGATAGCTCCATTCTGTATGAGTTGTTTTACGCGTTTCTCATTTATATGTCCCATACGGCAGTGCCATGCATAGGTAAGTTTGATCTTTGTCACCAACATTTAATCTCTTGTTATTCACATGTAATATTTCGGTGGTTTGATCTAAAACATAAATTCCATTCATGGAAACTGCCTTGCCATAAATCATATTGTGCAATAAGAAAATACAGCTATTATTCTCTATTACAAATGAAAAACCAAGTTTGTCAAGTGCAGAAACTGGAATAATGTTTTTGGATAAATTAGGAACATAATAACAGTTATACAAAGATAACTCAAATCCACTTGGAAGCTGGATCACGTATGTTCCCCTCGAGACTGCAGCAACACGTGCTCCATTCCCGACACGCAGGTCAACCTCACCCTTGATGAGGGGTTCTTGGTTTCGGAGGTCCTGCACATGATTACTTAGATGAGAACCACAACCAGTATCTAGTACCCAAGTTCCATAACTTGCATGGTTAATCTCAATCATGTGAATAAAAGAAGAATAAGAAGACATACCAACAGGAGTAACGCGACTTGCCTTAATGTCCTCACGATACACGGGGCATGTATGCCTCCAATGCCCAGTCTTGTGGCAATGGTGGCATTCCATGCTTGTATCCTTACTCTTTGTCTTGCCCTGTGAGTTGCTCGACTCACCGGGCCCACTCTTAGCAAATCCTGGTTTCTTGAACTTATGCTTACCTACCGCTAGGTCGCCCTGAGCTTTAACTTTCCCCTTACCCTTACCCTTACTGGAGATCATGAGAACATCCTGCTTCACGCTCCCACTTAATTTCAGATCCTTCTCGGTCTGTACGAGAAGGTATTGGAGCTCAGGAGGAGTCTTCTTCATGTCATTCATGTAATAGTTGGCCCTGAAGAGGGCGAACCCATTATGAAGCGAATGAAGCATTCGATCAGCGATTATGTTCTCACTGATCTTGCAGTTTAGGGCGTCCAGTTTCTCGATATTCTCAATCATGTTTAGAATATGTGGGCTAACAGCTTGGCCCTTATGGAGTTTCGCTTCAAAGAAGCGACAGGTATGCTCATACGAAACGATTCTCGGAGCTTTCGAGAACTCGTTAGTGAGCGTGATGAAAATCTTGTTTGCACCATGGGAGATGAAGCGTCTTTGCAAATTGGATTTCATTGCATAGATGAGTACGTTCTTTATCGCACCCGCTTCCATGACGAAGTCGCTATGAGTGCGAACTTCGTTAGCTCTAGGTCCAGTTCCTGGGTGTGCCGGAATTGGCTCAGTCAAGTACTTGAGCTTTCCGTCAGCAATGGCAGCATTCCGTAATGCTGCCTCCTAGTCAGAGAAGTTTGACCCATCATTCCTCAGTCTAGTAGACTGATTCATGGAGTCCATGAAGGCTTTAAGCCAGGATTCACGTGCTAGCTTGGCACTTGGCATTGGGTCTTCACCAGCCATTTGTTATACAACAGTTTAAATTGATCGTGTTCTACACTAAAAAGAAGATAAAAACAAAACCATATAAGCAACTCATCGTAGACTCATGCATTTATATAATTGATCTCCCTCAAGAATTATATAAACGATCCCAAGACTCAATTTCCGTATATTGATAAGCCTACAGCTTGGCTAATTCCACCGTTGGAACTCTTGGTCGATAGATTTCCGTAAATCCTATCTTTTAGTCCATCATAGTCGCTAGATAGTATCTATGACCATAATGTTGAGATAAAATAAATCATCTGTTCCCACTTACCCGACGTAGAAGGGGTCATATTATGCCTACCGACGAAGAAGGGATTCACGGGAGTCTGATTTATAAAGACTAGTCTCAATTTTTGGTTATACGAGGAAGACCCCATCAACTTATATTTATCCATTTTAAGTGAACTAATATCTAGCATATACGTGAATGAATGAAATTAAGTGATGGCTTTGCATATGACACGTGACATCTGTATTGTCACAAAAAACTAACGCGTAACCTCTACATGAGTCAGTTTTCAGGCATGTTATAGGTGGTTTGGTTTTAGGCGGAATATGATGCAAGCTATTATCGATGAAAGTATAAAATAAAGTCAGTAAACGTAAATAAAATCCTAATGTGGCCTATCCTACCAAAATAAACATAAAAATAACTTTGGAATCCACCGTTGGACCCTAGAAGCTTGTCTTGATGTTCCATCTTGGTCTTTGCAGCGGGAGTGAACATCCGGTCTCCGTCTTTGGTCTTCACAAAATTACTAATTTAAATTACAAATATAAGCCTATTTAAATTCTAATTTAAATACAAAAGTAATTACATGACAAAAACTAAAACGGAGATACAAGATCTCAAAATTACAAACAAGACCGTGTTCCATCATTACGGTAACACAATCTTCTAAGGCCACAGTAAGTTACAACCGTTTGCAAAAATTAAATACATTATAGAAAGCATTCATGGGCATTCAACAAGACGATAAATAAAAAATGCATGAACTAAAACAAAATTTATTCATGACATAATAGCGTTATTATGTTTAACAAATTTTTACCAAACCACCTTTCGAGATTAAAATTATGTGATTATACCGTTTTAATCACATTAATCTTAATAAATTATAATCCGTTATCTTAAACCGTTTTAAAATAATATGTATCATACGAGAGTGAACCGTTTCACAAAATTAATATACTATTTCCGTATATAGTATATTACTAATGGCCAAGGGAAAATAAAACAAGTTATTTTCGGAAAAATTAAAACGGCTGTAACAGAGACGAGGTCGACCGACCGCACCTCGAGGTCGATCGACCATCTGCCAGTCTAAAAAGACATCCTGTAACAGCGCCAAGGTCGACCGGCCTATTAACCAGGTCGACCGACCGACCAAACGGAAAAACGAGTTTCTGAAAACGCAAATCGCTGAACTTTAAAACCAAAACAAGTTTTTATCTTTGATTTAAAATCGTGTAAATCAAAATTAAACAACAACAAAGATTCACATATTGCTAAAAATATCGATTAATCAACAATATGTAAATAAGAATCGAAAAACAAGATCGATTACTCACAAAAAGAACACTGTCGAAACAGAAAACACACGCAGGGTCAGTCGACCGACTGCAACAGTGGGTCGATCGACCGACATGGCGAAAGACGCGATTTTCAGATTTAAAAACCTTATGAAAAACACAAATGTAAAAATTTTGTGGCCCTAGCTCTGATACCACTTGTGGGGAATATAACATGAATTCACCCTAAAACATGAAGGATTATAAAGAAATTTATAAGTGTGAATTATGGTCATAAGATAATAAAAACATGAAAAGATTACAACCTTGAGTCCTTGCGCAAATAGGCTTAAGAACAGGAATTAAAGTAAATTCCCTCCTATAACTTGCACCCAAGACTTTGTTTAAGACGATGCCGCGTGTGCTAGAAAGGCTCTCCAATTGCCTTGCAATATGGGGAGAGTTTTTGTGAGGTTTAGACGTGAGATCTGAGTTTTGGGAGAAGGATGCTCTCAAAACCCTAATTTCTTGAGATATGACCTTTTTGTCACTGGAATGAGTAACCTGACATAAGGAGAAGTCTTCTCCCTATGTACTACTCGGTCGGCCGAATTGCAGTAGGGTAAGGGTGGGCTTTCCACTCTTACCTTATTCTTTTGCGTGATTCGACCCGTTTTGCTAAAATATAATTCGCGGGTTTTAATTATAAATCGCACACATGTTATCAGATATTAATACAGTCGATATATTAATAATGGTCTGATAAAATTACGATATTGTATAATTACCCAAATTAATATTTAATTAAATATAACCGTTTATATTTAATTTACGAATTAATCATGTAATCCGTATTAGCTAAAATTATTTAATCCGTATTAAATAATAATCTCAACATCTTATTGACTAATTTAATAGTCAATACCTCTGACTAACTGTTTAGTCGTATCCGGCATAAATGTGACTGTATTTTCATACCTTCACATCTCTCAAACATGTCTTATAGGTGTGACGTATAGGGACCAGTTGATCACCGCCATCCGTATGACAATAACGTCAAACTTATCTAGCAAGCCAACCGTTATTGATAAACGTGGATCAACTGGTAATAATACTGAAGTATGCCCTTGTGATCCTTTAAGAGATTTAGTAAGTCATTGTACTAACTGTCAAGGACACCAGCCCCAACATGGTTGTGTGATAATGTGAAGTAATTTTAAAGGAACAAAATATTTTAATAAATTTCATAATGTTACCTTGTTTGTACGGGCTGCCATTTAAAATGTGTTCTCTATATGAAAGTGAAAATTTAATTTGTGATAACATTCTGATTTAGCTTTCCAATGCTTTTGATTCATGTTAAAACGACTTATATTTTGAGAGAAATAAATATTTTAGTTGACAGTGGTCAGATTGTTACTGCACAATTCTGTACGTTTTGACTCATGTTTTTGCAAAATAAATCATTTAAAACGTGTTTATTGTTTATGCATAATTCCAACTCCACTGTTTAACATATTCATTCAAGTTTTCAAAATGATAAGCCACGTAAAATCCTAACGAGTCGTTATTTAAAAGTGATTTTTGCAAGTTGTCCAAATTTCTGTCTAAGTGCTGTAAAGTTTTGTTCAGACCAACTGAGTTGTAAAATTTGTTATAATAATTTTCTTAAGCTTTGCAATTGATTTTTTTTCCTATGATTATTTAATTCCTTATATTTTCTAAAAACTATAATAGCTCGCAAAATAGTTAAGCGGTTATTTAATGATGATTTTTGGAAGTTGCAACATGATGTTTGATTGTTGAAATTGTAGGTTATATAAGTTTTCAATATAAAAGTTTAATCCAAATATGAATTATGTGATGCAACCATGTGATATCCTGATATGACATTTGTGGCATGAACAGTAGACATATGATATGAACATGAACTTTATTATATGATAATAAACCTCTTATTTTGCAAGTTATATTTATTACCGGTTTCATGATAAATGATGTAATGTGAGAAGATTAAAAATGTACCTATGTGATTTTCACTTAATTGTACCTAGAAATGCTAAACTCACTTGCTAGTCTATGATTGGTGAATATTTCGTGAAATATGTTATTGCTCCGTGTTTAATTACATTAATTAAATAATTTCCTAATGTCTTTCTAAAACTGGTGTGCATAAACATGATTTTGCTTCCATAGTATGAGTATGAGCATGAAATGGTTTAATTTGTCAAGTATGAACTATGAGTTAGCTTCTTGTCTACATTAGTGTAAATGTGTTAGGTTGCCTAAAAATTTCCAAGGGTATATAAGTGTTAGTTATCTCGATTTTACTGCGTAGCATGAAATTGACAAGTATGTTTTGTTGCTTTAAAAGTCGGATGCTAGTTGCCCAGTATAGAGTAATTAACTTATCAGATGAATTGTGACTATTGTTTCGGTGATTTTCTTGAGCATTGAATGTGGAATTTTGTAATGGGATTACGGGGACGTAACCATGTTTTAAGGAGGATAGGATTGTAAAATCTTGATGGTTTACGATCTGTCGAAGTGGTAGGTTGTGATTGGTTGACTGAGATTTGACCATGCATGGAGTCCGCTGTTTTAATTTGTTATGTTTCGGTCAATGTTGGGGTTCTTTAAGTGTCATGTACTTCTGTCGTATGTTAAACTTTAGGGACAAAGTTTCTTAAGGGGGTTAGAATGTAATACTTCGCGTTTTAGAGCTTATATATATATATATATGTACTACTTGTGTTTGTCTTATGCTTCCGCGGTGTTTTGTTATCGTTGCGGGGTTGCGAATTTCGGGACGAAATTCATTTTAAGGAGGGAAGACCGTAATACCCCGTATATTAGCCTCGGTCAACGGCTGTCAAACCACGTTTTATACAAGTATTTCAAATGGTATGTTTATAAAGTATTTTACGTAAACCGTTATTATTTTATAAATCGTACTTCTACGATTATTTCGTATTTCATAATTATTTTTATATTTGATGATTATTTCATAAAATGGCATTTAATTCATATTTCTTTAATTAAATATATTTCCTATTTTATATTTATTTCTTATTTATACTTGCTTTATTATTTAAGTCGAAATTATATTTCAATTCTAATTTTTATATATATTCTTATGTAAGTACTAATAATTTTATATTCTTATAATTAATTAATATTTCCTAATACTAAATTACATAATTTAATTAGTATAATTAATTATATGTACTCGTTAATTTTATGTTACAAGCTAAAGAATGGGATGTAGTCATGTGAGACCTCGAGATGTGTGTTGGGCTTGGACTTATGAGAACCGTGTAGGGAAGCAAAACAAAAACAACCCTAGCTAGTAACCCATCGACATAGACTTCACCATCAACACATCGACATACACAAACACAAAATAAACCCTAATCATCCCCATCATCTCGTCTGCCTCCATCAGCTCGTCTGCCCCTACACCAACTAAACAAGAACCCTAATCTTAGTGACGGTCGTGGGTTAGAGTGGACGAGAAACAACAGAAACACGGTCACCATTAGCATCTTTCTCGATGACAGGGTAAGTTCGTTCCCTTATTTCTCTCGTATAACGAACCATCGACAAAGTGTTTTCAGTCCTATAGTAATCTATGTAGTACCCTTAACATGTGCATCACCATCAAAACACCATAGGACCACCATAGAAGTTATAACAGGTGATGCGTGTCGTTCATACACCAAAAATAAAAGCCTAGGTACTACTACTAACAGAAGCTAGCGGTAAATAGTGTCGATCTCCTCAGGGAAGCGAACTTGTTCAACTAACAGTCTTTACCTATGGTCACAGAAATGGGGGTTTTGAATTGTGGTAACTAGACTACGATATAGAGGTATGTAGGGAATAAAAACACGGAAAATAAAACACAGGTTGAGATAAAAATCAAGGGAAGGGAATATGTTGGGAACCCGGGTCGTTGTGTCTTACGTATGATTATCGTAATTGGGATAGGCCAATTATTGGTGGGAAAGGCTGGGATATTACGGTCAAGTCTCAAACCCGACTATACCTGTAACAACCCGACCCGCCACCGTCGTAACACAAACCCAATAAGATGGGTGTGCACTCTTGGGCCCGTTAATTTTCCTCACTTAAGCCCAAAAGCACAAGGCCTTGTTACTAAGTGGTGGGTGGGAGCTATTATAAACATATCACAAGCCTCTCAATCTACCGATGTGGGACAAATCTCCACACAAACTCATATCATACTCTTGGGGTGTTACAAACTCCCCCACTTAAAGAACACAACGTCCTCGTTGTGCCTTAAACCTGACCGCAGTCAAGCCCATAATCCTCCCCTGCTAGGTGTCTGACCCGGGTACTCCCGACCACAGGCTCACCACACGGTCGTAGGGTCGCTCTGATACCATTTGTAACAACCCAACCCGCCACCGTCGTAACACAAACCCAATAAGATGGGTGTGCACTCTTGGGCCCGTTAATTGTCCTCACTTAAGCCCAAAAGCACAAGGCCTTGTTACTAAGTGGTGGGTGAGAGCTATTATAAACATATCACAAGCCTCTCAATCTACCGATGTGGGACAAATCTCCACACAAACTCATATCATACTCTTGGGGTGTTACAATACCTTCCGGTCTTCAGTCCCCCTAAGGTCGTTTTTGCTTAACTTCCGCTCTCACAAAAACTATTTAAACTCATTAAACAACTCTTACCTTTCCAACCTTCCGGTCTAGGTCGGGAATTAACTAGATGTAAGGTCTCATGCGTACACTCACTAAACCAAACATGAATAAAATTGTTTAACGATTACTCCCACCAAAGACGGTCTAACCCGACTACTACATATCATATATTCGACATAACTCCCTCATCCCAACATATAAAGGATTTAGCTACTCATGATGGGGTCAACAAAGATTATGACGATAATGAGAATTCTAGCATACGACATGATAAAGTGATAAATAAAAATCAGATTATAAACAGTAGGCAAGGGATTCGAAATTAACGAGAAGCAAAGGGAAAGGGATGCGAATTTGGTAATCTTAAGACGGATATAAAAATAACAAACTAGCATACGAAACGATACGAATTAACAAGGAATATAGAGTAAATAGATTAAAGCTAGGAGCATGGATTGACAAGGAGAAATGGATGAAACAGAAAGTGAATTCAGAGGCGAAAAAGGACGAGCAGCAACGAAGAACACAGACGATCGAAAACAGAGTATAAGCGCGTGAAACAGATCGAAAATGATAAAATGGAAACAGTAAATATAAACTGAAATAAGATTAGAAAATAAAGATAAGAGAAGAGAATTACAGTAATCAAAAGCAAGGACAGAAGATTGAAATTCTTGGAATGGAAGAACGAAAAACCCGTAAATTATTAATATTGTGACGGCTACAAAAGTTCAAAAAAATAACTTAGAGTAAAAGAGTTTCTGAGAGTAAAATTAGGGTCTGCAAACTTGATACCTAATGCTCTCAAACGAGCTTCTTAAATAGAAGAGAAAACTAAACTGCTGTAATAACTAAGTGAACACGAAGAGTCTCCAAGCTCTCGATCGAGGGAAAATTCCTCTCGATCGAGCCCTTTTATCTTCACAAACCGATCGATCGAATGACATAAGGTTACTCGATCGACTCCTCTTCTTTGGTACTTCTCGATCGACCACTTCGGTTTTCGACCGAGTGCTTTCTTCTTGGATACCTCTCGATCGAGCACAGAACAGCTCGATCGAGAACTTTTCTTCATCTGGATCCCTCGATCGAGCACAAGATAGCTCGATCGAGAACCTTTCATCGACCGTGGTTCTTCCATCGACTACTGAAAAACAGTGCTTTGAGGCAGAAAGAGCTCGGTTTCCGCTACTATTCGGTCATTATCTGCAAAAATAGTAACACGAACACAAAGTAGCACATACGGGGTATAAAATGATATAAAATCACCAAATATTATGAGAATGTGTGCTAAAACAAGACTAAAAAGTCTATACAAAATGAACACATCAACAGGGACCATGTTTGTCGACAGGAACCTTGTATGCTTACTCTGTGTTGTTTTGATTTATGTATCTAATCACGTTTTTTTATATTATTTTCTGTCGTGGGTTCATGAGAATTGTTATTGGGGTGTTAGAAGGTTGTGTTGGTGGTGGTAGGGTGGTTCGTGGTGGCCGGAGGAGGTTGTTTTAACAGCATGTTCAGGAATACGCGGAAACAGGGGTAGGAGGGGCGTGAGTTCATGTGTTTATGAGGGAGTATTGTGGTGTCTCTTAGGGGAACGAAGGTCTGTAATGACCTGTAACACCCCAAGAGTATAAGAGGAAAGTTGTCCCACATCGGTAGAATGTGAGGCTTGTGATATGTTTATAATAACTTCCACCCACCATCCTTGTGCTTTTGGGCTTAAGTGAAGATAAATAATGGGCCCAAAGGCATGCCTCCCATCTTATTGGGGGGGTGTTACGACCGTGGTGGGTAGGGTTGTTACAAATGGTATCAGAGCGACCCTGCGACCGTGTGGTGAGCCTGTGGTCAGGAGTACCCGGGTCACCCACCTAGCGGGGAAGGATTCTGGGTTTGCTGCGGTCAAGTTTGGGGCACAACGAGGACGTTGTGTTCTTTAAGTGGGGGTGTTTGTAACACCCTAAGAGTATAAGAGAAAAGTTGTCCCACATCGGTAGAATGTGAGGCTTGTGATATGTTTATAATAACTTCCACCCACCACTTAGTAAGAAGGTCTTGTGCTTTTGGGCTTAGGTGAGGATAAATAATGGGCCCAAAGGCATACCTCCCATCTTATTGGGGGTGTGTTACGACCGTGGTGGGTCGGGTTGTTACATGATCACCCCTGGAACCACCGTGAGTCAGTGGTGACGAAGGTGGTTTAAGGTGGTCAGGGGTTGTTCGTTTACACGCAGAAGGAGGTGAGGACACCACAGTTCTCTTTTCTCTGTTTTATCCTTTCAGCTTTAGTTCGCAATCTTACATAGTAAAGATACATGTTTAGTTCTGATTTCTGTATATTGTTAATCAAGGATGTAGGGTAGTCGTATTTTGACCCTTTTGGAGTCATCGTTGGCCACCGTGAACCACCAGTAGAGGTTGTTTCGTCGTCTGTTCGTTTCGCGTTCGCTATTGTCTAATTAGGGGTTGTGATGCGTGTTTCAGGGATGATTTCGATTCACTTCTTGTTGTCTTTTTACTCGTGTGATAAGGTCTTAGTATAGAGTGTAGTCGGGGTGGTAGGTTGGTGGTTATCATGGTGGGTATGGGTTGTTGGTGTCGGTTTAGAGCAGGTTTCGCTGGTGTTGTGCGCGCGAAACAGAGGAGCAGTGGTGGTTCCTGGGTTAGTCACGGTCGTTTTGATGGTGGTTGGGAAGGACGACAGCCAAGAACACCACCCCTGGAGTCACCGTGGCTTAGAGGTGAGCACGGTGGTGTCAGGGGCGGGGTTAGAGGCAGCGTAAGGTGGTTGTGGTGGTCTGTTTGGCGCAGGTCAGGGGGGAGTACAGGGCTGGTAACAGGGCTGTTCGCGTGTTTCGTTTGAACGGGGATTGGTGTGGTTATGTGTTTGAATTATTATTATTACTATTATTATTATTATTATTATTATTATTATTATTATTATTATTAATACTACTACTACTAAGATTTATAGATAATAGTAGTATTAGTATTATTACTAATAATTGTATGGTTAATTTTTGTGACGTTTTAATATCGTTTTTGGATGGTAACATACTTAACATTACTACTTTATGTTAGTGTTTATTTTTATGGATTCTCAATATTATTATTACTAATAATATGTTATGAGTAGTGTTAGGAGTATGTACCATGTTATAATTATTAATGTTATTGTTATGCATGATTAATATTAATATTAGTAATGATGTTAAGTATGTTATTGGATAAATAATGGTTGATAAGTGTTGTATGCTAAATTTAGTAAGTCTAAATTTAGTAAGCCTATTTTTAGTAAGTACTATATCTAGTAAGTGCTATTTTAGTAAGTTTATGATTAG
This sequence comes from Silene conica, assembly GCA_029255685.2. NCBI lineage: Eukaryota > Viridiplantae > Streptophyta > Magnoliopsida > Caryophyllales > Caryophyllaceae > Silene > Silene conica. The sequence continues at coordinate 45,452,960 of CM055319.2, read as the reverse complement.
TTAATTGTACTTGGTTGCATGTTTAGAAATTGATGTAAGTAATATTTATAGGAACGAAATTTGAGGAGGAACATTACTAGTCGGTGATTGCTTGTTTGTAGACTGCTATTCCAGGTAGGATACACTGTAATATATTATATGATGTAAAATGAATGGATGTTTATAATGTGCATTATGAGTGCAAGCATGATTTATATGTGTTTGGTGTTCAAGTATTAGTTGTTTAATATTGCATTCATAAGCATGTCAGTTGCATTATTGAGAGGGAGGTGACAGATATTATTTGATATAAAGCCCAGGGTGGTCTGCAGGCCAGGCCTGGTGTCTTCAGCTTTATGCTGGTATTCGACGACGGTCGATTATAGTCTGCCGGGAGGTTCGGTATGGCTTGGTGTTTCGGGTTATGATTGGTGTTTCGGGTTGTGATTGAGCTCAGCATTGGCATTGAATTTGCATATTACATTGTTGCATTTTATATTATTGTGTTATCCTACTCAACCGCGAGGTTGACAGTGTATTCGTGTTCACCTACAATGATCCGGAATGGGGAGTAGATCTTTCAGGTCAGAGACAGATGGACTAGGACTTGGGCATGGAGGAGAGACATGGATTGGACCGACCTAGTTTAGATCACTTAGTCTCTTATAGTCTTCACTTGTTTGTAACAGTTGTTTTGGAACTTTAGTTGGACTTTGCTTTGTAATAGCTTTCAGTTGATCGTTTATAAACTAAAGTACTGTGTGTCTGTCACTGTGATTATCTACTACCCTGGTTCATCCAGGATGGTAACAGTCCTATTTACTCTGGAAGTCCTAGTTCAGGCTCCTAAGTAAATGAGGGTGTTACAAAGTGGTATCAGAGAGAACGATCCTCATGCCTAAACTAAACTAAAATGAAAATAATGAACATAGGAGTGTCTAAATAAAATGAACCCCAGGCTAGTTGCTGTTATGAGCCCCATAGGGTTGAGATGAGTTAGGGGCCCCCTCAAACCAAGCCACTGGCCCTTTCAGCCTAACCTGGTTACCTTGGGTGTTGAAGAGAGTGGGTAGTATGGAAGACCCAAAGCAGACATATAATATATGTATGTTGTACTAACATTGCAGCGCTAAGGAATGAGGTAAGTTATGATGTGAAAAATGAATGAGTACGTACATGTATACTGTAAGGCATGAAAGTGATGTTATATGATAATTGGCATGTATATGTTGTTAATTTCAAATATTGAGAACATGAGTTTATATCTTAATTCTTGACTATGAGTGAGATTTGTATAAATATATGCATGTGGTTATGTGATCCCTAAGCCTTTAGGTAGACTTTTAATAAGGATTTAATCGTATGGAAAGTTATATGCTAAGTATGTATGTTAGAAAGACCAAGTCAGAATAGGAGTTGACCTAGGGTGCTCATAAATTTTGTCACTTGTGTAGCAAAATGCCTCCCAGAAGAGAACCCAACACTGCTAATGTATCACAAGAAGAATTCGATCGCCTACTAGCTATGAATGCTACTCTTCTAGCTAGGATTGGGGCAAACACTCAAACGGATGCAATCAAGATGAGCAATAACATCTCCAGGCATAACCCCACCAAGTACGATAGGGAAGGGGCACCGAGTTTACTTGCGGAGTGGTGCCGAGAGTTCGAGAGTATCTTCGAACTGTTGTCTGTACCGGAATCTATGAAGGTGGACCAAGCTGTATTCTATCTGAAGGGTACAACTAGGTTATGGTGGAATAACAACAAAGAGGAAATCAAGGCTGCTGCGGAAGAGATTGGGTCGGAATATGTACGCTGGGAAGGATTCAAGGGGATTTTATCCTCTAAGTTCGTGCCGGAGCATGTGAAAGGAAAACTACGAGCTGAGTTCGATTCATTCTAGATGGCCGAAGGGATGACTGTGGAGGCATACCATAGTAAGTTTTTGCAGCTGGCAGAGAATGTAGCCGACTTAGGCTACACATAGGAAATGTTGGCAGCAAGGTTTGAGAAGGGGCTGACCCTCAATATGAAGAGAAGCATGCTGGCGACTAAGCCCACGACAGTGGAAGACATATATGAGAGGGTTGGCTAGGCAGAGAGGCTCGCCGACATGATCAAGGAAGAGGAGAAGACAAAGGGCGAGAAAAGGAAGGCTGAGTCAACAACTGAGGGTTCAGGAAACAAGAAATCAAATAATCAGTACCGATCTTTCTTCTCTAACAATGCATCAGGGAGCAATGAGAATCGAGGTGGAAATCGTTCTATGTCTGGAACAAACTTTGCAAAACCTACGTGTTTTAAATGTGGAAAGTATGGGCACAAGATATCCAACTGTTGGGTTGGGACTCAGAGCGCCGGAAACAGTTATAATCGGGGCAATCAAAGTGGTGGTTTCAAAACACCAAATGCGAGCTACTCGGGCAACAACAAATCGGGAGGTAACAGTTACCAGCGGAGTTATGGCAACTACAATAACCAGAACCGCTACCAAGGAAACCAAGGTAGTGGGAACAACAACTTCCAAAGGAGTCTTGCCGAGGCTAGTAACCAGAGCGGAGCTGCATCCGTAAATCAGACTACAGCTAAGAAGAGTGGAGCTCTGTTCATGATGGGCAAGGAGGCTGCAGAGGAGGATGCTCACGTTGTTACGGGTACATTTCTAGTACAATCCTTTCCTACTTACGTTTTATTTGATTCTGGTGCCTCGCATTCTTTCATATCTGCGGAGCATGCTAGGGCTATAGGACTTGATGTATATAATTGTATAGCTGATTCTGTAACCATACCTTCTAGGGAGTCCGTAGCTTGTAATCGAGTCTATAACAATGTAATGATCCAAGTAGGGGCTGTAAGTTTTGAGTCAGACTTGATAGAATTTCCCTTAGGAGGCTTTGAGGTGATACTGGGCATGGATTGGCTGAAAAAGTATAAAGCCTACATTGATTGCTACCATGGAAAGATCACTTTGAGGGGACCCAAGGGAGTGAGGGTATCCTACAAGGGATATTCTGTGAAACTTAAACTGAAGCTGATATCTATCAATGCGTTGAAGACCTGCCTAAAGAGGGGCGATGAGATGCTACTGTGCCATGTGAGAGATTTGACTGCAGAGAAACCCCAAGCCAGTGAGATCGATGTTGTAAGAGATTTTGAGGACGTGTTTCCAGAAGAAATTCCTGGGTTACCGCCAAAGAGGGACTTGGATTTTGGCATTGATCTGAAACCTGGGGCTGAGCCAATTTCTAAAGCACCTTATCGCATGGGACCTAAGGAATTGGAAGAACTGAGGAAACAATTGGATGAGCTAGCCAGCAAAGGGTATGTGAGACCGAGTGTGTCACCTTGGGGAGGACCAGTTTTGTTTGTAAAGAAAAAGGACGGAACAATGAGGTTGTGCGTGGATTATAGGGAGCTTAACAATGTGACGATCAAGAACCGATATCCTTTACCTCGCATCGATGATCTTTTTGACCAGTTGAGTGGGGCTGGTGTGTTTTCCAAGATCGATTTGAGGTCAGGGTATCATCAGCTAAGAATCAAAGATGCAGATATTCACAAGACTGCGTTCAGATCGAGGTATGGGCATTATGAATTCGTGGTGATGCCATTTGGTCTGACTAATGCTCCTACTGTTTTCATGGATTTGATGAACAAAATGTTTAGTCCTTATCTGGACCAGTTTGTGGTGGTGTTTATCGACGACATCTTGGTGTATTCAAAGAATAGAGAAGAGCACGCTAAACATCTGAGCTTGGTGTTACAGACTTTGAGGGATCATCAATTATATGCCAAGCTAAGTAAGTGCGAGTTTTGGCTCGAGAAGGTTGCCTTTCTGGGCCATGTGGTGTCTAAGGAGGGTGTTTCCGTTGATCCTAGCAAGATTGAAGCCGTTTCGAAGTGGGAACGACCGAAAAATGTGGCTGACATTCGAAGTTTCTTGGGTTTGGCCGGTTACTACAGGAGATTTGTGAAAGACTTCTCAAAGATAGCCAAGCCTATGACTTCATTGATGCGGAAAGAGAATAGATTTGTCTGGGATGAGAGCTGCGAGAAGGTGATTCTGGATCTGAAGGAGCGTCTTACTTCAGCTCCTATCCTTGCTTTGCCAGAAGGAGGTGAGAATTTTGAGGTATACACCGATGCTTCTAAGAAGGGTTTGGGATGCGTGCTGATGCAGAACGGGAGAGTGATCGCTTATGCTTCTAGACAGTTGAAGCCTTATGAGGAGAATTATCCGACGCATGATCTGGAGCTTGGAGCGGTGGTTTTTGCACTTAAGTTGTGGCGACATTATCTTTATGGAGCTACATTTAAGGTGTATTCTAATCACAAGAGCCTGAAGTATATCTATACTCAAAGGGAATTGAACATGCGCCAGAGGAGATGGATCGAGCTTATTGGAGACTACGACATTGAGATTCTGTACAAAAAAGGGAAAGCGAATGTGGTGGCTGATGCATTGAGTAGGAAATTTGTTCACGCTCGATGCACAGCAAGATCGAGACTGAGTATGTATCGTGAGTTGGGACAGATGGGAGATTGCAGTGATCAAGAAGGGTGAAACCATGGGAGATTTAACGATCGAGCCTGAGTTATATTCCGAGATCCGAGAACGCCAGAAGAGTGATCCAACAATTCAGAAGTGGCGGGAGGCAGTGAACAAGGCTAGTGATACCGAGCCATATTCTAAGTTCGAGATTTACAGTGATGATAGCTTGAGATTTGATGGGAGATGGTGTGTACCCGATGATGAGGAATTGAAGAGAAAGATTCTGGTCGAAGCTCATTCTAGCCCTTATTCCGGTCATCCTAGAGGGGATAAGTTGTACAAAGACCTGAAGAAAGCATTTTGGTGGCCAAAAATGAAGCAGGAGGTGGCTGAGTTTGTCTCTCGATGTTTGGTATGTCAAAGAGTGAAGGGAGAACATAAGAGGCCGCAAGGGAAATTACAGCCACTTGATGTACCTGAGTGGAAGTGGGAAAGCATTTCCATGGATTTCATTGTGCGCTTGCCGAGGACTTCTAAAGGAAATGACATGATTTGGGTGATTGTAGATAGGTTGACTAAGTCAGCTCACTTCATACCAATGAAGGAGACTTGGAGTAAGGCTGAATTGGCCAAGGCTTATGTAAAGCATGTGGTGAAATTGCATGGTGTGCCTAAGGACATTGTTTCTGATCGTGATTCCAGGTTTATCTCCAAGTGTTGGCAAGAGTTACAGACTTTGATGGGAACTACTTTGAAGATGAGTACTGCATTTCATCCAGCAACTGATGGTCAGACTGAGAGGACTATCCAGACACTTGAGGACATGCTGAGGGCTTGTGTGCTAGAATTCGGGGGATCTTGGGAAGACAGACTTGACCTGATAGAGTTTTCGTATAACAACAGCTATCACACCAGCATTGGGATGGCTCCTTTCGAGGCGTTGTATGGAAGGAAGTGTAGGAGTCCAGTTTGTTGGGATGATAGAGCCGATATGGTGACTTTGGGACCTGAGTTGATCCAGGAGATGATAGCACAAGTCCAGGTGATTCGTCAGAAGATGAGAGCCGCCCAAGATAGACAGAAGAGTTATGCTGACCTGAAGAGGAGTGACATCACATTTGAGGCAGGGGAGATGAAAGTCTCACCTATGAGAGGAGTTATGAGGTTTGGCAAGAGGGGCAAGTTGAGCCAAAAGTTCATTGGGCCATTTGAGATCTTGGAGAGAGTTGGTGACGTAGCTTATAGGTTGGCTCTACCTCCAGCATTAGCCAGGGTACATAATGTGTTCCATGTATCGCAACTGAGGAGATATATCAGTGATCCTTCACATGTCCATGATCATGAGGTTATTGAGATTGATGAACAGTTGACCTATGATTAGAGGCCCAAGGAGATCCTTGACAGGAAGGTGAGGAAAACCAGAAATGGTGAGACCGCGCTAGTGAAAGTCTTATGGACCAATCATAATGTCGAGGAGGCTACTTGGGAGGCTGAGGCTTCGATGAAGGACAAGTATCCGCACCTATTTACTTAAGGTATGTTACGGGGACGTACCTTTCTTTTTAGGAGGGTAGAATGTGACACTTCGTTTTTAGAGTACTCTTACTAGTTCAGTTCTGATGATATATGATGTCACAGTATGTGTTCGTTATGTGTTCCTTACGTGGCTAGTGACCAATTTGTTAACCAGGGGATGGTGAACTTCGGGACGAAGTTCATTTTAAGGAGGGAAGACTGTAACACTCCGTATTTTATTGAATTATATTTCAATATTATTTAATAATTATATGGTCGTGTGGGTATATTGGAACGTTTGTATGCGATAATTTATTTGTCGAAAAGGCGTTTTTATACTTTATATGCGGTTAGTGAAGGGCCGAGTATATGAATTAGTAATAAAATCGTGTTTTATGTGGTTGTTTGGGCCTTGATTTGCGTGCCATTTAGCTCAGCCCATCAAGTTTTAATAAGAAAACCTGACAAACACCTACCACTCATCCTTGCCGCCTGATATAAACCCCAAGAAAAACCCTACCCCTCATCTACTCGACCTACATACAATCACACACACACACAGCCGCCATATCAGAGTATAGCAGGGAGGTCTTCGCGGTGGTTTAAGGTGGTCAGCGGCTGCTCGTTTACACGCAGAAGGAGGTGAGGACACCAAAGTTCTCTTTTCTCTGTTTTATCCTTTCAGCTTTAATTCGCAATCTTACATAGTAAAGATACATGTTTAGTTCTGATTTCTGTATATTGTTAATCAAGGATGTAGGGTAGTCGTATTTTGACCCTTTTGGAGTCATCGTTGGCCACAGTGAACCACTAGTAGAGGTTGTTTCGTCGTCTGTTCGTTTCGCGTTCGCTATTGTCTAATCCGGGGTTGTGATGCGTGTTTCAGGGATGATTTCCATTAACTTCTTGTTGTCTTTTTACTCGTGTGATAAGGTCTTAGTATAGAGTGTAGTCGGGGTGGTAGGTTGGTGGTTATCATGGCGGGTATGGGTGGTTGGTGTCGATTTAGAGCAGGTTTCGCTGGTGTTGTGCGCGCGAAACAGAGGAGCAGTGGTGGTTCCTGGGTTAGTCACGGTCGCTTTGATGGTGGTTGGGAAGGACGACAGCCAAGAACACCACCCCTGGAGTCACCGTGGCTCAGAGGTGAGCACGGTGGTGTCAGGGGCGGGGTTAGAGGCAGCGTAAGGTGGTTGTGGTGGTCTGTTTGGCGCAGGTCAGGGGTGAGTACGGGGCTGGTAACAGGGCTGTTCGCGTGTTTCGTTTGAACGGGGATTGTTGTGGTTATGTGTTTGAATTATTATTATTATTATTATTATTATTATTATTATTATTATTATTATTATTATTATTATTATTATTATTATTATTATTATTATTATTACTACTACTACTACTACTAAGATTTATAGATAATAGTAGTATTAGTATTATTACTAATAATTGTATGGTTAATTGTTGTGACGTTTTAATATCGTTTTTGGATGGTAACATACTTAACATTACTACTTTATGTTAGTGTTTCTTTTTATGGATTCTCAATATTATTATTACTAATAATATGTTATGAGTAGTGTTAGGAATATGTACCATGTTATAATTATTTATGTTATTGTTATGCATGATTAATATTAATATTAGTAATGATGTTAAGTATGTTATTGGATTAATAATGGTTGATAAGTGTTGTATGCTAAATTTAGTAAGTCTAAATTTAGTAAGCCTATTTTTAGTAAGTACTATATTTAGTAAGTGCTATTTTAGTAAGTTTATGATTAGTTAATTGTACTTGGTTGCATGTTTAGAAATTGATGTAAGTAATATTTATAGGAACAGAATTTGAGGAGGAACATTACTAGTCGGTGATTGCTTGTTTGCAGACTGCTATTCCAGGTAGGATACACTGTACTATATTATATGATGTAAAATGAATGGATGTTTATAATGTGCATTATGAGTGCAAGCATGATTTATATGTGTTTGGTGTTCAAGTATTAGTTGTTTAATATTGCATTCATAAGCATGTCAGTTGCATTATTGAGAGGGAGGTGACAGATATTATTTGATATATAAAGCCCAGGGTGGTCTGCAGGCCAGGCCTGGTGTCTTCAGCTTTATGCTGGTATTCGACGACGGTCGATTATAGTCTGCCGGGAGGTTCGGTATGGCTTTGTAATACCTCGTATTTTTATTACGTTTTATTTATTTATTTATGTAACTTTAGTGGTTTTCGATGTCGAGGGTTTATAATAAAGCGATATAATATTGTGGACAAGGAGTTTTTACGTGTTGTTTTGGAGTCGTATGAGTAATTATTTAGCTAACCCGTACTTGGTTCATGTCGTGTGGGTATTGGAGTGCGTGATGGGTCAAAGCATACACGGGTAGCTTAGTCGTTGGGCCTAGAATTGCGTGCCCAAACCCTAGCCCATACACGTTTTCTTAAACCAAAAGAAAACAGAGTTGAACCCCTCCTTCAGCCGCCCTATTGATAACACAAAAATCAAGACTCTCCTAACCTAATCAACACTCACCAACACTCACCATCATCTGCCGCCACTGCTAGGGTTACAAGGGGACGATTATCATGGTGGTTTAAGGGTTGTAGCGTGATCGTTGACAAGGGAAAACAGGTATGAACGAACACCTGTAACGTTAATTATTGTTTTCGTGTTTAGCATGTCAAGTTCTGATCTCGGTTGTAGTTTCATCACACGCTCATCATCTTGTGTTTTAGTATTTTTATGATCTGGGTTATGTATATTATATGTTTCAACCATCATCGGGACTTTTTTTTATAATCACGATCTAAATATAGCGGGTTTCGTTCTGGGTAGGGAATGATTTTTACCTTCGTTGTGTTCTTCAGAACAGAGTTTGCGTATGGGTCTTATTGTACATGTATTCGAACCCTTTTTCCATTGTTGTATGTTCTGGGTTTTGGTGTTGGTAACACGGTCGTAGTATATGGAGTCGTGGGGTGGTAGTAAGGGCTGGTCGTGGTGTCTAGTGGTGGTGAATGAGGGTGGTCAGAATACTCTGGTCAGTTTAGTGTCGGCTTTTCCTCGGGGTTGTTCCAGCAGGTACGAGCAATAGGTCTGGTGGTTACGACTATTACACTCACCACTGGAACCACCATGACTCAGTGGCGAGTCCGGTGGTGCCAGGGGTGAAGGTGATAGCCGTGGCAGGTGCTAGTAACGGTTGTAGACACGGTGGCAGGCAAGAAAACGCGTGGGCAGGGAGGCTGTTGTTACGGTTGTTTGCGAAGGAGTTGCTGGGTTTTGGGTTCGTGTTTTTGTGTTAAGGGTCCAATTTAGTAAGTAAATTTTATTTAATAATAGATGGTTAATATGTTTGTTAATTTTTGGCATAATTATACTTTATACATATGGCAAATTGAATATGTGAATATCATTGTTATTATTATTCTTATTGCTAATATTATTAGTATTACTTAACTTGGTAGTTGATGCTAATAAGTTATATGTGGTCTTAATCGTGCGCTAATAACTTTGGGGATGTTTATTAACGATATATTAGGTTGCAATTTATAATAACTATCTAGGTTTGGGACAAAATAATAATTGTGGTTGAACATGCTAATTATAGTAAGTCTAAAAGTAGCAAGTAGATGTGGGTAACGATAACGGTATGGATGGACATGCTTATATATATATATACGTATAGTCATAATGTGTTATGTATGAATTAATTATGGAACATGTCTAAGTAATTTTAGTAGCGTTTGTTTATACGAGTAGAATTTAATATTAAGTAATAAATATAGGAACGGAATTCGAGGTGGAATACTTCTAGAGGGTGATTTCATTTGCAGACTTGCTATACAGGTAGGTTACACTGGTGCTTACTCTGTATTAAGTTATGTGTGGTTGTGTTTTGCCTATTGGATGCAAGTATGAATTCTGAGCATGATAGTCTTTATTTAATTATTTGGCATTGCATTCATAATCATGGCATATGCATTAAGTATTGAGAAAGATATGGATCAGATTTTGTTCTGTGTAAACCCCAGGGTGGTTCTGCAGACCAGGCCTGGTGTCTTATCAGCTGTTGAGCTGGTGTTCGGTGGCGACCGAGTATAGTCTGCCAGGAGGTTCGGTATGGCTTGGTGCAAGGGTATGAGAATGAGATTTTGATTGAGCTCGAGCATGTCATAAGCATTTGCATATCATTATATGTTGCATTATTATTTATTATTGTGTTATCCTACTCAACCGCGAGGTTGACAGTGTGTTCGTGTTCACCTACAATGATCCGGAATGGGGAGTAGATCTTTCAGGTCAGAGACAGGTGGACTAGGACTGGGCATGGAAGAGAGACATGGACTAGACCTACCTATTTACTAGATCACTTAGCTTTTCCTCAGTTGGACATTTATTTATATTCAGTTGTTTTGGAAGTCTTGTGGACTATACCTTGTAATAGTTTTCAATTTAAACTTTTATATTTAAAGTACTGTGCTTCTTTCATTATGAATATCTACTACCCTGGTTTATCCAGGATGGTAACAGCTCTATTTACTCTGGAAGTCCTAGTTCAGGCTCCTCGGTAAATGGGGGTGTTAGAGGGAGGTGACAGATATTATTTGATATAAAGCCCAGGGTGGTCTGCAGGCCAGGCCTGGTGTCTTCAGCTTTATGCTGGTATTCGACGACGGTCGATTATAGTCTGCCGGGAGGTTCGGTATGGCTTGGTGTTTCGGGTTATGATTGGTGTTTCGGGTTGTGATTGAGCTCAGCATTGGCATTGCATTTGCATATTACATTGTTGCATTTTATATTATTGTGTTATCCTACTCAACCGCGAGGTTGACAGTGTATTCGTGTTCACCTACAATGATCCGGAATGGGGAGTAGATCTTTCAGGTCAGAGACAGATGGACTAGGACTTGGGCATGGAGGAGAGACATGGATTGGACCGACCTAGTTTAAATCACTTAGTCTCTTATAGTCTTCACTTGTTTGTAACAGTTGTTTTGGAACTTTAGTTGGACTTTGCTTTGTAATAGCTTTCAGTTGATCGTTTATAAATTAAAGTACTGTGTGTCTTTCACTGTGATTATCTACTACCCTGATTCATCCAGGATGGTAACAGTCCTATTTACTCTGGAAGTCCTAGTTCAGGCTCCTAAGTAAATGGGGGTGTTACATCGGCTTTCGACCGAGTGCTTTCTTCGAAGAATTCTTGGATACCTTTCGATCGAGCACAGAACAGCTCGATTGAGAACTTCTTCATCTGGATCCCTCGATGGAGCACAGGACAGCTCGATCGAGAACCTTTCTCCTCGATGGATTCTTCGACAGGCACAGGGGTTGATTCTTCACTTCACACTTCTCGATTGAGGTGCAACCGACCGTGGTATAAAATGATATAAAATCACCAAATATTATGAGAATGTGTGCTAAAACAAGACTAAACAGTCTATACAAAATGCACACATCAAACTTCCTCAAACCGAACCTTTGCTTGTCATCAAGCAAACCTAATGCAAACTAAAGATAAACTACGGACCTAATGGATGGAGAAAAGACTGAAAGCTACCAAAATAGTCAACGCCAAGTACATACTATGCCCAAAAATCAACCGATGAATTGGAAATAAGCGAACGAATTTGTGCATATCATGGAAAACACATGTAGACTTTCAACCTTGCTAGACTCATAAAATTTCGGACTCTCCCGGAATCACTCTTCTCTCAATCAAGCAAATGGTAAAATATATGTGAAGAGAAGAGAAGAATAAGGAGGTAAAGACTCTCGCCTAAACTACAACCGACAAAACATGAATGCTAGACTAGCATGAATAAAGGTTTCAAGTATCGTACACACACACAACCACCAACGATGTCCATTACACGCAGAACTATTGCAAGTTTTGGGATAGTGAGGCTAAGTAGGACAAAAAGGGGTAAAACAAGTATGGGTAAATGGGGGTTTAAGCCGAGTTAGAAACTCCAAATTTCATGAAAGTACATTCCCAATTCTTCCAAATATACATATAGCGCTTTGCCTTTGCTAGGCAAACAAAATACTACCCAAAATCATACCAACTGTCAACAGGATACTAAATTTTCGTATTTTTCCTTTTCATCAATTTTTCTTTCTTTCTTTGAATTTTTTTTTTTTTTATTTTTTGATGAAAACTCGGTTTGTTTAACAGTGGTAACCTCTTCTCGATCGACCAAAATGGGTGGTCGATCGACTGCTTTTTTTTTCAGGTTACTCGATCGAGCATAAAAAGCTTCGATCGAGCACTTTTCTTTTTGAAAGTTGTCGAACGATCAACTTAACCAGAAAAACCACTCGATCGAGTATAAATGTTCCTCGATCGAGTAAAATTCGGCTGATAATTGCCCTTTCCTTCGTAAATACTCCAACAACAATGAAAACAGGCCAAAAATTGATAAAATGGCACAAATCCTTCACTACTCCTAGCTCAGCATAAGGTAGGCAATATATAGGATGTAGTTAAAAGGACAAAAGGCAATTTTTGGCTAATGTGGAGCTAAATGGGCAAAACGAGAAAGGGGTGACGCAATAGTTCTCCTACGTGTAATACCAACCACAAAACGGTACGTGTAGGCAATAAGAAACCAAGACTCATACACATGCAAAACATGAAATGCAGGGAGTACAACTCACAATCCTAATGTAACCGGTCATAGATGTCACCAGTTTAAAGGCCCTAAAGCTTAGAATGTGTAGTAGGTTGCCAAAACTATGAGTCAATTCTAGTGATCTAACATGAAGTCCATGAGAAAATTCGGGATGACGCTTAAAACTTCGCAAGGCAAGGGTCGAAAATTTGCAAAACATGACATGAAATGGACTATAAACAACTTTGTCATCATCAAATCTTCAATATGACTCGACTAAATGCAAAAATAAACGTGATATTATTTTGAAATTTTGAAAATTTTCTGAAATTTACATAAAGCAATAAACGTGAATGCAAAACGAAATGCAAATGCTGACGCAAAAGGATGCATACCCTCCCCAAACCAAAACAGACAACGCCCTCGTTGTCTTCTCAGCACATCAAAACCAGCAAGTAAGGGGAAAGGGATATCAACCTAATACATGTTCCTAAAAACAAAAAGAAAAAACAAAAGAAAATATGGAAAGAACGGTGGTACTCACAAAACTGGCTTCCCCAAACCAGTACCAAAACTAGGGAAGCCCTAAGCATCACGAGAAGCCTCCTCCTCCCGAAACGTGGGATCCTGCTCATCCTCTCTCGTAGCACGCCTCGCTGCAGCCTCGGCACGTAAGCGCAACTCTCTCGCTACCAGTGTCTCCTTCATCTCCTCATCAGAAGAAGAAGAGGCAGGGTACCCACCATCTGGGTATCCGTAGAAAGAGGGGTGAACCCATCCCTCTGGAAGGGGACGTGATGTGCGGATGTAGTCTTCATAGATAGGGAACATGGCCAAAGCCTAATCCCGTCGCATCTCGGTGAGGTACCTGCAAATGCCATCAAGCACAGGATCACGACGCCCTTGGTCGGAGACCGCAGACGCCTCAAGGGCAGGAGGTAAAACAAAGTTGGGAGGATAAACCATCCCAGAAGAAGCAGGGGATTTAGTTACTTGGTCCATTACTACATCAAACATCAAGGAAAGACAAATTTAAACAAAGATTAAGCATTTACAGAACACGATTCGAAGCTCGACTAACATACACCCTAAAATTCGAAAAACTAAGGGAATGGGGTGTTTAATTAAGCAAAGGAGAGCTAGGAATACTTACTTGATGTTTAGAATAACCAATTATTGCAAAGAATTAGAACAAAAAGCACAAATTTTGAAAATTCAACCGAAACCCTAGAATCGAAAAATTCCGAATTGGGGCTTGAAATCGAGTTTCTTGATAGGGCTTTTGTCGAAATTGCTATTTAAAATAGTTGGGTATGATAATGTAGTTGTTATTTGGGCAAAACAATGCTTAAATTGTAGGTAAATTTGAAAAAGCTCAAAAACGGGGGAAGAACTCAGAAGCTCGGTCGAAGGAAATGAGCAGAAAATCGAGGATTTTTACCTTATATAGACCGAAAGAGGTGCTCGATCGAGAGAAAATTCCTCTCGATCGAGTACTTTTTGATACCTGGAGGGTTCGATAGAGAACAGTAGCACCTCGATCGATGAGTCCGTGACTTTTGAACTTCTGGCCCCTCGATCGAGAGAAAAGATCTCTCGATTGACCTTCTAAAATCCTCGATCGAGGAGTTCTTGACTTTTGGACTCCCGCCTTTTCGATTGACCAATTCTTTTCCTCGATTGAGAAGAAATCTTCTCGACCGAGTGCATCAACCCTAAATTTGCTCGATCGAGAGGATTTCTCCTCTCGGTCGAGTGCTTTTCATCTGACCGCACCTTGATTTGTTTCTGATTGTCGCGGCTTAGTTGTACCTGCAATAAGCATAATACGAATATCCCAAAACCACCAAAAAATATTTGTCCGAGACACTCTAACTGTCCAAACTACGATTGTCTAGCTACGGATGTCCTAACAAATTAAAAACCACAAGTTTAAAAAGAGCTAAAAATCCACGAAAACTAGTTAATTTACAACTTTGCACGGGGTTGCAAACCCGGCTATTCCTCCATAGATTCAGATTGGCCATCCTTCGGCCACGGCTGTGATGTACTTGTTTCTCCATCATTGGTCCTCACCTTCCTTATCAATGCTCGCGACTCATCTTCCGACTTCCTCTCGTCTTTGTACTCTTTAAAAAGCTCCGCCATGCTCTTTGATTTTCATTGTAATACCCGTAAAATCCATCAATAAAATAAAATGAGAAATTTATTGATTAAACAAGTATCGCTTAATAAAGACACGTAAAACCGTCGCATGCATCGTTTTCCATAACATAATCGTTGACCAATGCATGTCTAGACATGTGGACCAATGCATGCCTAGACATTTGGCTTATGCATTAGGACACTTGTCTAGACATGCAAAGTTCCCTTTCCCTCTTTGTTTCCCCCTTTCCCACACCACTTTCAACCCTCCCACCAGATTTCATCCTTCATTTCCCCACACAAACACACACAAACAACAACAAAAAAAATAGAGAGAAGGAGAGGAAGACGTGAGGGAGAAGAAGAAAGAACAAGAGGAGATCTTGCCTATACTTGAAGATCTACACTAAGTAAGCTTATGAACTCTTCTAATCTGATTTTTATAACCTTTTAACATGCATTCACATATCACTTAACATCTAAACTTGAACTTATGAATCTACAACCATGCATGCAAAGGATTGAACATAGTAAAAACCGTTATTTTGTCAAAAACGTAGCATGCATGTAGTAGATCTGAAATCACATGTTAAAATGAGTATTTTCAGAAAATAAAAATTTGGGACTTTCCTTAAGTTGTTATAAAAACACTCACCAAAAATTAGGAAGTTTACATGTACCGTTTAGAAATGAAAAATCATATACTACAACATGTTTTCTGCTTAACCGAATCATTAGATCTCACTTAAAGTGTCATCAAACCATATTTAAAAAAGGAATCAGTGTCGCATATTTTAATATGTTAAACTACATTGAGTCTAGATGATAATAGGCTTTTGAATCAACTCGTTTCGATTTGTTAAGAAGGATTTATGATGTAAAACTTTTCATGACTCAGTTTCTGACCACTGTTTTTAAAACGCGTTTTTAGATCTGATAAACCCATTTTTGAAACAACATGCATGGCTAGCCATATGTTGTAGACACATAAAGAAATCCAATAAAGCCATCCATGCACGAAAATATGACGTTTTGGATTTTATATGATTTTTACAAGTTTCGGTTGTATTCTGGAAAAAATGTTCTAATTAGTCTTACTTGTTAAAAGCTTACATTTCCATAAAAGGGTAATTTAGTCATACATATAAATATAATCAGTGACCCATCTCTTCACATGTTAAAGTTTAATGAATGTAAAGTGTAGTACGCTTTTGTTTCGACGAGTTTCGACATGTTAAGAGTATTTACCACCCCGTAACTTTTTAAGACTCACCTTTAGACCAACTTTGGTAGACTATAACTTTGGACCCCTTAAACACGTTTTTAGACTCTCACCACTGAGACATCAAAGATGGAGGACTCACTAAGGAACCAAACCCAACTGATCTCACCTTAAAACGTTAAGCAGCGAAGGAGATACGACGATTTAAAGTTTCTGCTCCGAATCTGTAAAACCGAGAAGAATAGAAGATATTGCATAATTTATGATAAGTAGCTATGTAATGATCGGACATATAAGTAACTATAATTTTAAATATATATTGTAGAGTCGGGATTCGTAGAAGAGGCTCTCTAACCTTTAATCGCTGTAAGGTAAGGGAAACGCTTATCCGTACACTTTTATTAAACCGTTACGATTTGTTACTATCTTGCATGTTAAGACTTTTAGTTATATTGAATTATTTATATTGGTTGGATGTATTTTACAAAATGATTATGGACAAAGATTGGTTTGTTTTGATCTCTTGAAACGGGATTGTGTTTAATATGGAAAAGAAGTGCTTTATGTTTTTAAAAGTTTTGAGAACCAAAACCGTTTTGCTTTTCTACAAGCTCATGATGAGTTATCAAAATTGAAGGAAATATCTTGGTTATTTGGAAATGGATTCTCATGTTGGTTTGAAACGGTTTTGGTAGAGGGGTAGGTTGTTCCATAATAATGGACTTCCTATACAGAGCTTCTGATGGGGGTTAGTTGATCGAGACCCCGTCCTCTTATCTTCCTCTTTGGGGTTGGCCCATAGAGGGGTGTGCACACTCGGGATTCTAGGACAGTTTAGTACATGATTTGGTGAACCTCGTCTTATCCGGTTTAGGGCGAGTGGATCCTCTTCATACGGCCTCTATCCAAGCATATACGGACGTTGGAAATTGTTGGAAAGAAATGTTTTCTTTGAATTGGAATTATCTTGAAAGGTTGGATATGGATTTGAATATTTTGGAACACTTATGTTGTTCTTAATCATTTGGAATTATTTGTTGCCCTTCAATTAACGTGGCAATTCTGAAACTCCGTTTTGAATCTTTCGAAACACTTTTGTTACATATTACTTTAACATGTCTTTTAAGTTATGATTTCATATTCCGTTTATTCTTTATTCGGATTGTTACCTTACTCAACATTATTGTTGACCCTTTTATTTGTTTTGTCCTTGCTTGGACCTGCGGTGATCACAAATTGTGTGAGCAGATCGTGTGACAGGTACTCGTGGGAATTAGTCGTGGGATGCACATGCGAGCGCGCTTAATAGTTTCATTCAAAGACAAATGCTTAAAGACTTTATCTTTCTTTTGGATCGTTGAACTTATTTTCGCTTCCGCAAATTTTAAATTTGGTTGTTATCGTAATTTATCCTTTGGATTTTAGATTGCATTAGACAACTACCTATTTTATCTCATGTCTAGGTACTACTACCACATTTGGTTTAATTGTGACACGCCCATTATCTGAATTTTACTTGAAAACCCTATTTACTAATAAATAGGATTATGGGGGTGTTACAATCCTGTAGGTGGGTCCATTGCAAAGTTTCCCCATCCTGGCCCGGTGCACCTGATAACAGAAATACGGGCCGCTCTTTTGCTCTCTTTCCCCGGCAACGACGCCAAAATTTGATGCGTGTCGTTCATACACCAAAAATAAAAGCCTAGGTACTACTACTAACAGAAGCTAGAGGTAAATAGGGTCGATCTCCTCAGGGAAGCGAACTTGTTCAACTAACAGTCTTTACCTATGGTCACAGAAATGGCGGTTTTGAATTGTGGTAACTAGACTACGATATAGAGGTATGCAAGGAATAAAAACACGGAAAATAAAACACAGGTTGAGATAAAAATCAAGGAAAGGGAATATGTTGGGAACCCGGGTCGTTGTGTCTTACGTATGATTATCGTAAATGGGATAGGCCAATTATTGGTGGGAAAGGCTGGGATATTACGGTCAAGTCTCAAACCCGACTATACCTTCCGGTCATAAGTCCCCCTAAGGCCGTTTTTGCTTAACTTCCGCTCTCACAAAAACTATTTAAACTCATTAAACAAGTCTTACCCTTCCAACCTTCCGGTCTAGGTCGAGAATTAACTAGATGTAAGGTCTCATGCGTACACTCACTAAACCAAACATGAATAAAATTGTTTAACGATTACTCCCACCAAAGACGGTCTAACCCGACTACTACATATCATATATTCGACACAACTCCCTCATCCCAACATATAAAGGATTTAGCTACTCATGATGGGGTCAACAAAGATTATGACGATAATGAGAATTCAAGCATACGACATGATAAAGTGATAAGTAAAAATCAGATTATAAACAGTAGGCAAGGGATTCGAAATTAACGAGAAGCAAAGGGAAAGGGATGCGAATTTGGTAATCTTAAGACGGATATAAAAATAACAAACTAGCATACGAAACGATACGAATTAACAAGGAATATAGAGTAAATAGATTAAAGCTAGGAGCAGGGATTGACAAGGAGAAATGGATGAAACAGAAAGTGAATTCAGAGGCGAAAAAGGACGAGCAACAACGAAGAACACAGACGATCGAAAACAGAGTATAAGCGCGTGAATCAGATCGAAAATGATAAAATAAAAATAGTAAACATAAACTGAAATAAGATTAGAAAATAAAGATAAGAGAAGAGAATTACAGTAATCAAAAGCAAGGACAGAAGATTGGAATTCTTGGAATGGAAGAACGAAAAACCCGTAAATTACTAATATTGTGACGGCTACAAAAGTTTAGAAAAATAACTTAGAGTAAAAGAGTTTCTGAGAGTAAAATTAGGGTCTGCAAATTGATACCTAATAGTCTCAAACGAGCTTCTTAAATAGAAGAGAAAACTAAACTGCTGTAATAACTAAGTGAACACGAAGAGTCTCCAAGCTCTCGATCGAGGGAAAATTCCTCTCGATCGAGCCCTTTTATCTTCACAAACCGATCGATCGAATTACATAAGGTTACTCGATCGACTCCTCTTCTTTGTTACTTCTCGATCGACCATTTCGGTTTTCGACCGAGTGCTTTCTTCTTGGATACCTCTCGATCGAGCACAGAACAGCTCGATCGAGAACTTTTCTTCATCTGGATCCCTCGATCGAGCACAAGATAGCTCGATCGAGAACCTTTCATCGACCGTGGTTCTTCCATCGACTACTGAAAAACAGTGCTTTGAGGCAGAAAGAGCTCGGTTTCCGCTACTATTCGGTCATTATCTGCAAAAATAGTAACACGAACACAAAGTAGCACATATGGGGTATAAAATGATATAAAATCACCAAATATTATGAGAATGTGTGCTAAAACAAGACTAAAAAGTCTATACAAAATGTACACATCAACAGGGACCATGTTTGTCGACATGAACCTTGTATGCTTACTCTGTGTTGTTTTGATTTATGTATCTAATCACGTTTTTTTATATTCTTTTCTGTCGTGGGTTCATGAGAATTGTTATTGGGGTGTTAGTAGGTTGTGTTGGTGGTGGTAGGGTGGTTCGTGGTGGCGGGAGGAGGTTGTTTTGACAGCATGTTCAGGAATACGCGGAAACAGGGGTAGGAGGGGCGTGAGTTCAGGTGTTTATGAGGGAGTATTGTGGTGTCTCTTAGGGGAACGAAGGTCTGTAATGACCTGTAACACCCCAAGAGTATAAGAGGAAAGTTGTCCCACATCGGTAGAATGTGAGGCTTGTGATATGTTTATAATAACTTCCACCAACCATCCTTGTGCTTTTGGGCTTAAGTGAAGATAAATAATGGGCCCAAAGGCATGCCTCCCATCTTATTGGGGGTGTGTTACGACCGTGGTGGGTAGGGTTGTTACAAATGGTATCAGAGCGACCCTGCGACCGTGTGGTGAGCCTGTGGTCAGGAGTACCCGGGTCACCCACCTAGCGGGGAAGGATTCTGGGTTTGGCTGCGGTCAAGTTTGGGGCACAACGAGGACGTTGTGTTCTTTAAGTGGGGGTGTTTGTAACACCCTAAGAGTATAAGAGGAAAGTTGTCCCACATCGGTAGAATGTGAGGCTTGTGATATGTTTATAATAACTTCCACCCACCACTTAGTAAGAAGGTCTTGTGCTTTTGGGCTTAGGTGAGGATAAATAATGGGCCCAAAGGCATACCTCCCATCTTATTGGGGGTGTGTTACGACCGTGGTGGGTCGGGTTGTTACATGACCACCCCTGGAACCACCGTGAGTCAGTGGTGACGAAGGTGGTGACCAGAGGTGGTATGAGTCAGTGTGGCGGTTTGTAGCGGGTTAGGAAATGTGTTGGTCAAGTGAGTTTTGGAGAGGAAATTGCATTGGTCCATATACCACGGTTGTTGCTGGGGCAATTGAGGATTGGTCCGGTCGAGTTATGGTCTGGTAATAGGGCCAGGTGGTTGCCGTGGTGCACTGGTGGCAGCCACGGTGGGGTAGTGGTAATTCAGACGGTGTCAGGGGCGTCGAAGGGGTGTTTTGAGAGGGTTGTAAAGGGCTGCCGTGAGCTGTGTTGGATTGTTGATTATTAAACGTTGGGTTGTACTTGTCATGGCTGTGTTGATTGACTTTAATAGTATTTTAGTATGGCTATACGTAGTATGGTCATTGCTTTAGTATATTATTAACATTAATAATATTAATAATATTATTATATTACGTTTTGTGCGTATTATTGTTATTAGTATTATTCGTTGTTGTTGTTATCGTTGTCTACGTATTATATCATTATTATTATTATTATTAATGTTATTATTGTTATAGTTGTTATAGTATGGTTAGTTAATTATTATTATTAGTAAATATTGTTTATAATATTTATGTATATAAGTTGTTAAGTTCATTTTATACAAGAATGTGACGGTTATCAATAGTCCGATTATATTTTCTACGTTCGAGTATTTAATTGAAGTTACCTATAAAAGTAATAAGGTCGGGTTGGTTACATTAATTGAAGTCGTCATGTTTAATACGATCTCGTTATGCGTAATATATTATTTAAATCATTAATTTGAATAACAGATATATTATAATTGTTTACGTAGTTATATCACTTAGTTATTATTTATATTATATTTATGTTGGGTGACGGTATTGAAATGGCATAACTCTGTTTACTTGATGACTTGCTATTGGATTATATTGCTATCCAGGTAAGATACACTGGTACCGTATTCTGTGAAGGTTATATGCAAGAATGGTTGTATTACGTGTTGTGAATACAAGCATGTTCATATGAGAATGATATTTAAGTATTGATTGTTTAATGTTGCATTCATGAGCATAGCATTTGCATTATTGATATGGAGATTGTTCTGATATAAAGCTCAGGGTGGTCTGCAGGCCAGGCCTGGTGTCTTCAGCTTTATGCTGGTAATCGACGACGGTCGATGATACTCTGCCGGGAGGTTCGGTATGGGTTGGTGTTTCGGGTTATGATTGGTGTTTCGGGTTGTGATTGAGCTCAGTAGTGGCATGACATTTGCATATCATCATTTGTTTCATGATGGTTTTGTGTTATCCTACTCAGCCGCGAGATTGACGGTGTATTCGTGTGACACCTACGATGATCCGGAATGGGAAGTAGATTCTACAGGTCAGAGACAGATGGATTAGGAGCTTGGGCATGGAGAGAGATATGGCTTGGACCTACTTAGAATTAGATCACATACTTAGATATATCAGTGGTACTTTTTTCTATGCGTAGTAATTGTAATATCAAAAGTTTACATTTAGTCAGTTTTATATAAAATACTTTTGTTTGTTTTACTTTGTTATTCACTACCTTGGACATTCCGAGATGGCAACAGTTCTATTTATTTGAGAATGTCTTGCTAAAGGCTCTTAAATAAATGGGGGTGTTACAGCTTGTGATATTGAAGTGTTGTCGCGCTAACTGTTGTGGACACTAACTCTAACAATAAATACTTGAGCTTACCATCAGCTATGGCTGCATTCCGTAATGCAGTCTCCCACTCTGCAAAGCTAGAGCTAACGTATCACAAGCTTATAGTGATTTCGTTATGGAAGCGGGTGCGATAAAGAACGTACTTATCTTTGCAATGGAATCCAATTTGCAAAGACGCTACATTTCCAATGGTGCAAACAAGATTTTCACCACGCTCACAAACGATTTCTCAAAAGAACCGAGAATCGTTTAATATGAGCATATTTGTCGCTTCTTCGATGCGAAACTCCAAAGGGGCCAACCAGTTAGCCCACACATTCTCAATATGAGCATATTTGTCACTTCTTCGATGCGAAACTCCAAAGGGGCCAACCAGTTAGCCCACACATTCTTCGATGCGAAACTCCATGGCTAAAACTAGGATTTAATGGTTTTATGATTAGTATACCGATCCCCATTGTTGTTGTTAAACTAATTCTAACAATCTTTCAATCTTAAAGAATGAGTTCACCAACAACAATGGGGATCGGTATACTAATCATAAAACCATTAAATCCTAGTTTTAGCCATGGTTCCCCTAATTCCTAATCACAAGAATTAGCTATGCATAATCATGAAACTAATACTAACAAAATTATAATGAAGAACAACATATGAGATAACATAATTAAGGGCAAAGATTCAAGAGGGCAAAACATAAATTGAATAACAATAAAAAATAACAACAATGAATTTGTATAACAAGAAAGATAAATTGCATAAAACTTACAAACCAATTGGAAAATAAGAACAAATCTGAAAGTTGGAATTCTTCTCTCTAAACTAATGTGTTTTGCTAATTGTGACTGCTTAACCTAATTACAATACTCGAGCCTTGTTAAACACTCTTCTAATTACAAGATTAAAAGAATTAAAACCGAAACAAAACAGCGGAACCCGTCGTCAGGTCGACCGACCGGGTATAGTGGTCGGTCGACCAACATAGCTGTAGATAATGCCTTCTGTAACTGTGCGCTGGTCGGTCGACCGGTTGGGTAGGTCGGTCGACCAGTTCCTGTGTATTCTAGCCTTAAATTGGCTCGCACGCATCTCTAGGCTATTAGTTCGGGTCCTTGCTTCGTGCAAATCCTTAGAATGGCTTCCAGAGGACAAATAAAGCTTGATTTTGCTCGATTCTGCTTGTTCCTACATTTAAAACATAGAAATGCCAAAGTAAACCATTTCGGGAGGAAAAGTAACTAAAAGTTAAAAATATGCATAGAAATACGTGCTGAAACTATAGATAAAGTGTATAGTAAATGCACGTATCAAACTCCCCAAACCAAACCTTGCTTGTCCTCAAGCAAGCACTAAGACTCAATTAAAAAGAAAAACTTCAACTTGGAACGGATTTCTAGCTCAAAACCAAACACAACGCCATGCCTAACCATTTTAATGCAACTTTTCAAAGAAAATCAAGCTTATTGCCAAATGCAAACGAATTAAACATGTTGGGATAAAATGCTAAACTTTCAACCTTGCAAGACTCATTCCAAATGGACTCTCGCGGTACGCTCGAGACACTCATGAATCAAAGGGTGATATATATGTGAAAGACAAGAAGATAAACAAGAATATAGACTCTCACCTATCTACGACCCATAAGAACATGCCTGCAATCTAACATGAACAAAGTCTCTACAACCGTACATATGCATTCCAACACTTAAATGACCATGACACATGCCGAGGTGATTTGGGATTGTGAGGCTAAAGGTAAGAAAGGCTAAAATGAATTATGGAAAGAGGGGTTAAACCGAGCTAACAACCATCAAACCACACTATAAAAATACTTCCATTTTTCTTCACAAAACCAGCCAATGCTAAAAAATCGTGAGCATATTGTCACAACTTTCCTTTCTTTCTTTTCAAAGTAACACTCATGTTCAGTGGTCGTGGTCGACCGACCATGTATGTCAGTTCGCCGACCACCGTTGGTAACAGGCAGTTTCTGATTTTTTCATATATTATTTTTTTTCTTTTTAAGTTCTTTCTTTTCTTTTCTTTCTTTTCTTTTTCTTTTTCTGAACTCATAATTTTTTCCTTTTCACTTCCTTTTCTTTTTCCTTTTTCATACTCCCACACAAAAAGATTCTTCAATGAAGCATAAAACCAAAAGATGGTCAAAACAGTCCTAACAAGGAAGATAACATAATTGAAGATGAAGATTCAAAAGAGGGAAACATGAATTGAATAACAATAATAAGATGAACAATGGAATTGAATAACAAGGAAAGATTAAATTGCATAAAACTTACAAAATCAATTGGAAATTAAGAACAAAGCTAAGAACTTGGAAAATTGTCTCTCTAAACTATGGAGTTTCTGCTAATGTCGACTGCTTAACCTAATTACAAAGCTTAGGCGTTCTTAACTAGTATCCTCATTACACGATTAAAAGAATTAAAACCGAAATAAAAATCGCCAAACCCGTCGCCATGTCGGTCGACCTCTTAAGTAGGTCGGTCGACCTCGGGTGCTGTAATCAGGGATTTCTGTAATCTGCGTTGTGGTCGGTCGACCTGTTGGGTAGGTCGGTCGACCGATTCCTGTGTATCCAGCCTTAAATTTGCTTGTACGCACCTCTTGGCTTAAGAGTTCGGATCCTTGCTTCGTGTAAACACTCAAAATAGCTTCCGGAGGACGGTTAAAGCTCGGTTTTGCTCACTTCCGCTTATTCCTACAATTAAAACATAGAAATGCCAAAGTAAACCGTTTCGGGAGCAATATTAACTAAAAGTTACGAAAATGCATAGAAATACGTGCCGAAAGTAGAAATAAAATGCATAGTATAGGCACGTATTAAACTCCTCAAACCAAACCTTGCTTGTCCTCAAGCAAGCACTAAGACTCTAAAGAAAAGAAAAACTTCTACTTGGAACGGATTTCTAGCTCAAAACCAAACACAACGCCATGCCTAACCAATTTAATGCGGTTTTCAAAGAAAATCAAGCTTATTGCCAACTGCAAACAAATTAAACATGTGGGAATAAAATGCTAAAATTTCAACCTTGCAAGACTCACATTAAATGGACTCTCGCGGTACGCTCGAGACACTCATGAAGCAAAGGGTCAAAAATATATGTGAAAGATAAGAAGATGAAAAAGAATATAGACTCTCACCTATCTACGACCCATAAGAACATGCCTGCAATCTAACATGAACAAATTCTCTACAACCATACATATGCATTCCAACACTTAAATGACCATGACACATGCCGAGGTGATTTGGGATTGTGAGGCTAAAGGTAAGAAAGGTAAAAACAAATTATGGAAAGAGGGGTTAAACCGAGCTTACAACCATCAAACCACACTATAAAATCACTTCCAATTTTCTTCATAAATCAAGCCCATGCTCAAAATTGTGAGCAAATTTTCACAACTCCTCTTTTTCTCCTCTTTTTTTTCTTTCTTTTTTCTAGAATAATTCTCCCGTTCAGTGGTCGTGGTCGACCGACCAGGTATGGCAGTCGGCCGACCACCCCTGAAAACAGGCAGCTTCGAATTTTCCCTTCTTTTTCCTTTTTTTTTCTTTTTTTTTTTCATTGAGTTCCTTATTTCTTTCTTTCTTTTCTTTTTCCTTTTTCTGAACTCATAGATTTGTCTCTTTTCTTTCACTTTCTTTTCTTTTCTCCTTTTCACCTTCCCACAAAATAGAAATTCTTCAATGAAGCACAAACCAAAAGATGATCAAAACAGTCCCAATATACCATGTTACAAGCTCGGCTAGGGTAAGCAATTTTAAGGATGTAGTATATGGGATAAAAGGCAATTTGGCTATGTGAGGTTTATGGATAAAATAAGAAAGGAAAACCTCTACCACATGTGTCAACAAACCACAAACCCGAATGCATATAGGTATCAAGTAGACAAAATTCATGCTTATGCAAGTTGATGTGACATGCCTCAAGAGGAGAAACTTCTCACAAACCAACATGAAATCGGTCATGAATGTCACCGATTTATTAAGCTCTAAACCTTAGAATGTGTAGTAGCTTTTCAAGAAGAGAGTCAAGTCTAATAATTAGCATAAAATCAACAAAAACTCGTAGACTATGCAAAAGACTAGCTTGAAATTTTTTTGAAAATGCAAGGCAAGGCAATAGGCGACAGGTGAGGCATAATTATCATAGTATCCGTCCGTTCCGACTCGACCTATATGCTAAAGGAAACGTGCATTTTTTTTTTTGAATTTTTGGTAGGTATGCAAACTGAAAGGAGAAAAAGTAACTGGCAAACTGAAAGGAGAAAAAGAAACTGAAATGCAGTAAACGTGCGACAGAAAAAGATGAAATGCAGATGCAAACACAACAAAAGGAAAAAGACAAAAGACACCTAAACAAATGCAGACTCAACAGAAGTATGCATACACCCTCCCCAAACCAAAACGCACAATGCCCCCATTGTGCTCATCAGCATAAATCCATAGCATGGGGATGGGGATAGGCAAAGACAAATAAAAGAAGGAAAAGGAAAAAGACTAAAGCCTACAGAAAGAGGCTAAAGGGGAGCAAAAAGAGGCTAAAGGAAATAAAAAGAAAAAACAAAAGGTTACTTACAAGATAAGGGAATCTCCCCAAACCGAACAACGAAGAGGGGAGGTTTGGGCTCAACAATAATGCTATGGCTCATATTCCGAGCCACTAGCTTCCTCTTCCTCCTCCTCTTCATCATCGGAACCTATGCATATTCCTGAGGCAGATCCCAAAGCTTCCCCGTATTCCTGACCGCCCGCCTGAGGTGTAAACCAGGAAGGGTGAGTCC
Organism: Silene conica; assembly: GCA_029255685.2. Taxonomy (NCBI): domain Eukaryota; kingdom Viridiplantae; phylum Streptophyta; class Magnoliopsida; order Caryophyllales; family Caryophyllaceae; genus Silene; species Silene conica. Next base: position 45,426,227 of record CM055319.2, on the reverse strand, counting down.
ATGGGCCGGTGAGGAGCCTACCCTGAGTAACATACTCCGAGTAGCCCGGGTACTGGTAGAGACAATCGTCCAACTGTTCCCGGTTGAACTGCCTGCAAAGGTCCGCCATCATATGCGGGAGAGATTTGTTATTAACGACAGGAAGAATACCAACATTAGGAGGAGGAGTAAAATCAGTAGGATACCCCGTCCCAGGTGCAGCAAAGTGGGCACCAGGGGCGGGGACCCTATGGCCTCTAGAGGTGCCTCCCCTAAGTGGGAGGCGGTAGGATGGAAGGAGTGGTCTAGGCTCCCCCTAAAACGTATCAAGGGCTAGCATGGGGGGAGCCGTAGTGATAGGGATGCGATCACTGAGGTAAGTATCAACCTTCAAATAATCCTTCCTATCCACCCAATGCACGGACTTGACATAAGCCATGTCCATGTATCGGGCGGTAGTGTAACACACCCCCATTTATTTAAGGGCCTGTACTAGGACTCCCTAGATAAATAAGGATGTTACCATCTCGGTTTCCTGAGGCAGTAGATACAAAGGAAGATAAACAATACTTAAAATTGATAAGTTATCTCAAAGAACAAGTTTATACAACTGAATTAAAACAAACTGTCTTGATAAAACAAAAGTACAACTCATAAGTAACAACTATGGTGATCTATACTCTAAGCAGGTCCGGATCCAAGCTTCTCTCTTCCCCTAGCTCCCATAGTCTCAACACCTGTCAATCTGCTCCCCAATAATTGGTTCATCACAGGTGATCACGAATACACAGGGTCAACCACGAGGTTGAGTAGAGAAAAACTGTAAACAAACCACATTACTATAAATAGAAAGTCGAACTCCTCCACTCCGAATCACAAGTCCCATAATTCTCCACACCAATCACAAGACCCTTTATCTCCGCACCAATCACAAGACCCTTTATCTCCGCACCAATCACAGACCCTTTATCTCCGCACCAATCACAGACCCTTTATCTCCGCACCAATCACAGACCCTTTATCTCCGCACCAATCACAGACCCTTTATCTCCTCACCTCATATCGTATCACAGAATATATAATCAAATATCATAATATACCAATCAAGTATTAATATAAAACAATCATGGTTATCATCAAATAACAACAGAGTAATCATTATAATATGCACCGTATTTCCCCTACCTCGAATTGCAGGAAGACAACCGAACAGCTGCCAGGATTATTCCAAGCGGAAACCATCACCTAAACATATATTACTTAACGATTACTAATCCTTCACTTAACCTTTATATTAGCATCGTAATACCACTAAACATAGTAACTTTCTAAAAGTGGAAAGTTTCCTAAAATAGGAACTTTCCCGAAATAGCAATCTTGTCCAAAATAGTAATATCGCTCAAAGTAATACTTCATACTATCCAAATGACATGATAACAATAACATAATTAATACGACTTTTAATATTCATTACTAGTACAATTATCATCATACAATTATAATAAATAAAACAAGTAGTACAAATATTAATAATAATACTAATGATGCCCACATAATCCTCAACACCACTTATATAATGCTATTAATATAAACATTATTAACAATGATAACATAATAATAGTAAAACAATCTAATAATACTAATAATAATAATAATAATAATAATAATAATAATAATAATAATAATAATAATAATAATAATAATAATAATAATAACATATACTAATAACATAATAATAATATTAACAATGATATCAACACCAACGTATCACACATCATAAAGCCTACACTACCCAGCGCTACTTCGACAGCCCCGAAACCAAAATCGAAACCGAACCCCTGACCAACCTACTTTCCAGCCCCACTTCGACACTCTTCAGCCGCCTTAACCACCACCACACCCTCGTGACCACGATCCCTGGACTATAGTATACCAACCGACACCTACCACCACCCTAGACTCCACCATAGCGGCCATCGACACAGCCCCAAAAACCCCCTGATCAACAGCAACCCCCAGAACCCTGATAGACCCGAGTTAACACCCCCCACTAAACACCACTGCCGGCTCCAAAACCAACCACCACCTACGCCAGCGACACCACCAGGCTCACCCCTGTGTCGTGGTGGTTCCTGGGAAGCCAAAAGCCGCCGTCGACACCACCACAACCACCCCCAAACATCATTACAAAACCCAGCTACCACACTTCCCGACCCTCTGTTTTCACGCGACAACCCGCTTTAACCCATACACAACACACCTCTTAACCACCGTGGAAACCACCAGGTAAACACCCTGAAAGCCACCACTAAAGATGCCCTAACAGCCCAGTACATCGAAACTAGAAAGAAAACCATCGAACTCCTATGAACATCACACGTTAAAAAAAACCTGTTTTGACAAAGCTAAGAAAAACAACCTGACACCGTGATAAGGTGCTGGCTTCGACGACCATTGGTGGTCAAAGACGCCACTAACCCGGTCCAGACATAACTACTAGACAACATAGATCACGATCGCATAAATAATCAGAATCATAAGCATGCGTACACGTTTGAAATCCACGATTTAAAAGACAAATAAATCATGCGAAAACAGAGAAGTGGTGACTGTACCCCCTTTCTGGTGTGATCGAACCACCGTGGACCACCCTTGACCATCGTGAAGCCCCTTCTTCTTGAACCTCAATGTGTCGGCTATGACAACTGCTAGAAACGTGGTTGTCGATAGGTCTAATTTAGGGTTTTGAAAAGGATTAGATAGAGCGACATGAATGAGGGTTATGATGGTGTTTGTGATTTGTGACTGATATCGAGAATGGGCCTTAAGGCCTGCACGCATTCCAAGGCCCAATTTACATAACTTAAACACGGTCTTATTATTAGTTCGTAGACCCGGCCTCTTAACAAGCATATAAACTCTAAAGCACTCGTTTGATAAATTAACTATTGAGTACAAACGTTCAAGGCACTACCTACACGTCAACATAAATATTAAATATTAAAATACAATATAATAAAAGTACGGGGTATTACAGTCTTCCCTCCTTAAAATGAACTTCGTCCCGAAGTTCGCTATCCCCAAGGTCAACAGACTAGTCACTAGGCACACCACGAATACAGAATGTGACACCACGTAACATCAAATACTAATAGAAATACTCTAGAACACGAAATATTACATTCTACCCTCGTTAAGAAAACTTTGTCCCTAAAGTTTAACATACCACAGCAACACATGACACTTAAAGATCCCCAGTAAAAGCATAACAGGAGTAACATGGTTATCAACTGTATACAAACAATCACGACGTGCCACCTAGCCATGTCATAACATAAATCAAAAGATTTTACAATCCTGTCCTCCTTAAAACATGGTTACGTCCCCGTAACCCATTATAAGAATTCCAGCACATTACCTAGTCTTTCCCATGACTCTATCCCATAAAACCTTTCACCAAGTAGCCAAGTATTGTATTATCATCGTCGAACCTAAGACCAGAGACAAGGGGTGAGTGAACTGGTGAGCTAAAACCGCAAATCACTGCTTCCTCCTCAATATCGATTTCAATTCAGAAAAGAAAAGTAACTCAATAACCATGGTCACACTGGACCAAACGCAATATGGCACAACGGCCAAATAACTCATAACCCATTACCAGTACCCAATTCTCATCTCCATTTCAATCTTCAATATCGTCAGATATTCCATGAAAGGAACTGTTCAACACTTAGAGAGTAAATCTCTGAGCTACTCACCCACGAGTCAAGGTTAAAGGGTACGATAACTCGATAAAATACTGAACTGCAATCCCAATCTCAATACAAATCAATCATGGCCTCTGTTCTAGACTCACGGGCAACTCAAACTCATCAGTATTTACCTTTGAAGTTCCTTAACATAATTGTATGTATACTCAGCATTCCACTATTCACAAAACAAGAACGTGTATGCCATAAAACAAGAACTTGTACATAACTCAGACCAACCAATTACTAAAAGTTTCCCATCTCACAAACAAAAGAATTATCACATCAATAGAAAATTTTAACTATCAAAATAAAAGGACTATTACTAATATTCAACTCAGATCGGTACTCAACAGAGGCTCATATCAATTATCATATAACATATAACTTTGGACAACAATAAAGTATTAGGGTCGGTAGGATCGTGTTACGCAGTAAAACAGATTCAGAATAGATAACACTTACGTACCTATGAAATTTCAACGCGAGCTAGTATCTACAACTACATAAATAATCAAGAAAACGCATAGTTCATAATTGACAACTTAGAACGTTTCATGTTCATAAACATATTTTTGAAGCAAAACCATATTTAGGAAAAGACATAGCGCAAAATTATTTTACGTAAATAAACATGGAACATGGGCGTGCGTCACAAGACATACATAACTCATAGACTTCGCAAGATCGTTTAACATTCCCAGATATCAATTAGTTAGTATATTCCACTTAGGTACATTCCCCGTCCACTCATATTACATCATTTTTCATGGAGCTATTATTATATATGATTTGCACAATAAAAAATTTATACGACGCGCAGCAATTAAACATTCAAGATGGTTTTCATCTACAGATAGCTACAGGATTGTCTTTTGCAAACAATCATCATAATTATCAAACATCAAGCTTTTCCTTGTTTGTCACCTTGAAAAGAAATATTTGGAAATATTTGAAGCATTAAAAAAAAATAGTTGGTGACGATTTATAAACACGAGACAAAGACAATTTTACAAGTTATAGACCGAAACAAGACTACACGGAGACCTTCTGACCTTTCTTTACTAAAACATTGTTCATGTAGTTCCTGAATAAAAAAAAAATTTAACGATAATAGTAAACAAATTCACCAGACTAGTACTTCCATAAATCATATATCAAACAATTAATAATTCCACGTATCGCGATCAGATTTTAAATACATCAGTTCGCAATTCACTTTATAGCATACTCATTTACTTGAAGATTATAAAGATGATAAACATAGGGAACTAGACAGAGATAACCATCAATATACGAAAGAACATCAACAAGATTCACATTTGATTAAACTTTTATACGAAGCTTATATACCTCACGACTTCACCAATTAAACGTTATGCAACAACTTACGAAAATCGTAATTTAATAACAGCTTAGCTAACGGGCGAGCAATTATAGTCTTTTAGAAATATAAAGAATTAGCTAAACAGAGGAAAAGTATCAAATGCATACTTCAAGGAAAATTGGTTAATACAATATCTACAACTCCAACGGTTTGAACAATAACTTTACAGCATTTCAATAATATTTTAGGCAACTTGCAAAATCACAATTGAATAACGACTCGTTAAAATTTTACATGGCGTATTATTTTGAAAACGTGAACGAACATTCTGAACAGTAGGGCTGAAACTATGCACAAGCAATAACCAAGCTTAGAATGTTTTCTTTTACAATAAGATACGTCAAAACGGGACTATGCAGTAACAATCTGACTACTGTCAACTAAAAGATTTATTTCTCCCAAAGATATAACTCATGTCAACATAAAACAAAAGCATTGTAAACCCAACTCAGAAGGTTATCATACATAAAATTTTCATCCTCAATTTATGAAACACGTATAAAGTGACAGCCCGTACAAACCAGACAACATTCTGAAAATTATTGAAATTTTGGTCCCTTTGTAACTATACATTACTACATTCACACTCAACCCTTCTTATCCAAACACATTGACAAGCATTTGAAACATAGACATCACTCTGTACCATGTTAACATTCATTCCTCATTTCAATTGTAGTTGGCATCAAAATACGGTAAAGGTTTCGAAACTGAAAATAAAATCAATTAAATAACTTGATAGTTATACAGGGGTATCAAAATACGGAAATATAACCTAGGGACTACTACGTATCCCTTATTGATGACAAACTTCATAACGAATTTAAATGTATATAACAGGCATAAAATTTTAAATACGATATACGCAACTCATGACTATATACTTTCATAGCTTAGAACACACATTCTGCATATTACTAAAGATGGATTCCTAAAGCAATTAGTACAATAATAAAATCATAAATCTCAAATTCCGATCACATTTGCCTAGTATGCCTATCAGTAAACTCTTGCAAAGTATAAGGCATGCAAATAAGAAGTGTATACACACATAGAATAGTACAGACAATTATCAACGGGCACGACATCCGGTCCGGTCTACTAGGTTTACCCATAAAACTTAACTTGGTTCCACATCCTATAACGACATAGCATAGCTGGTTCCACTAGCCATTCCAGTCAATCATGATCATATCTCTCCTACATCTATCCTTTTAGGTAGCTATAGCTCATCAACTCATTACACATATCATTATACTATATCTCTACCTAACGGTTCAGGGATCATATAGCCGTACGCATATCACCATATACAAGGAAAGCTCATATTCAAAACTCTTGTTCTCAATACCAAAAATAGTATATCTCAGTCAACATTCAACATCAATCTCATTATTCGCGGTATATATTACCAACCATATTTCACATCATAACTTACCTCATTCCTTCTCCTGCAAGAACGTTAGTACCGGATAACTAGGTCACTATATAATCTACCCCACTCTTCAATTACTCTCATTGGGTTCCCGAGACAGAACAGAAAGGGCCCAGGTTTGGTGTGAGGGGGGCCCTAACTCATCCCGTTCCTTTTTGGGGCTCCTAACAGTTTCATCTCGGGGTTCATTTTATCAGACTCTTCCTATGTTCATTATCATTCATTTGGTTTAGGCCTGAGGATCGTTCGCTCTGATACCACTTTGTAACACCCCCATTTATTTAAGGGCCTGTACTAGGACTCCCTAGATAAATAAGGATGTTACCATCTCGGTTTCCCGAGGCAGTAGATACAAAGGAAGATAAAAAGTACTTAAAATTGATAAGTTATCTCAAAGAACAAGTTTATACAACTGAATTAAAACAAACTGTCTTGATAAAACAAAAGTACAACTCATAAGTAACAACTATGGTGATCTAGACTCTAAGCAGGTCCGGATCCAAGCTTCTCTCTTCCCCTAGCTCCCATAGTCTCAACACCTGTCAATCTGCTCCCCAATAATTGGTTCATCACAGGTGATCACGAATACACAGGGTCAACCACGAGGTTGAGTAGAGAAAAACTGTAAACAAACCACATTACTATAAATAGAAAGTCGAACTCCTCCACTCCGAATCACAAGTCCCATATCTCCACACCAATCACAAGACCCTTTATCTCCACACCAATCACAAGACCCTTTATCTCCGCACCAATCACAGACCCTTTATCTCCGCACCAATCACAGACCCTTTATCTCCGCACCAATCACAGACCCTTTATCTCCTCACCTCATATCGTATCACAGAATATATAATCAAATATCATAATATACCAATCAAGTATTAATATAAAACAATCATGGTTATCATCAAATAACAACAGAGTAATCATTATAATATGCACCGTATTTCCCCTACCTCGAATTGCAGGAAGACAACCGAACAGCTGCCAGGATTATTCCACGCGGAAACCATCACCTAAACATATATATTACTTAACGATTACTAATCCTTCACTTAACCTTTATATTAGCATCGTAATACCACTAAACATAGTAACTTTCTAAAAGTGGAAAGTTTCCTAAAATAGGAACTTTCCCGAAATAGCAACCTTGTCCAAAATAGTAATATCGCTCAAAGTAATACTTCATACTATCCAAATGACATGATAACAATAACATAATTTGTAACACCCCCATTTATTTAAGGGCCTGGACTAGGTCTCCTCAGATAAATACAGGTGTTACCATCTCGGTTTCCCGAGGCGGTAGATACAAAGGAAGATAAACAGTACTCTAAATTAAATTTAAACTCAACATGTTCTTACATAACCAAAAGATAATACTGTTCTGATCAAAAAGAAAGTACAACTCATAGACTATTCTCAAGTGATCTATGCTCTAAACTGGTCCAGGTCCAAGCTTCTCACTTCCCTAAGCTCCCATAGTCTTTAACCTGTCAATCTGCTCCCCAATAATTGGTTCATCACAGGTGATCACGAATACACAGGGTCAACCACGAGGTTGAGTAGGGAAAACCATAAATAGAAATCATTACTATAAATAGAAATCTGAATATCTCCACTCCGAATCACAGACCCTTTTCTCCGCACCAAACACAGACCCTTTATCTCCGCGCCACACAGACCCTTTTATCTCCGCACCAAACACAGACCCTTTATCTCCGCGCCACACAGACCCTTTTATCACCTCATCTCATATCGTATCACAGAATATATATAAACAAATATCATAATATACCAACCAAGTATTAGTATAAAACATTCATGGTAATCATTATTAACAACTGAGTAATCATTATGATATGCATCGTATTTCCCCTACCTGAAACAGTAGTAAATGCAGATACGTCCAAGCGCGTTAAAAGTGTTCCACACGAAACTTGCCACCTAAAATATATATTATTTAATTAATAACTTCCTACTCACGTAACACGTACACACATTCCATATATAGTAACTTCCTATAAATAGCAACTGCCAAAAATAGTAACTTGGTTTGAAATTCAAATTATTGAGATGTACATAAATACTAAATCTTACATTAAATGCCCAAAATCATTTCCTTAATAAATAATATACTTTACCATAAATATTAATATACTTGCCATAAAAGATATTCATTTTAAAATCAAATAATAATGATAATAATATCTCTAATAAAAAATAATAGTAATAATAAAAATAATAAAAATAACAATAATAATAATAATACTAACAATAATAATAAAATTAGCAATTATGGCAAGAAATCCCACGACACAACCCGCGCCCCAAAACAACCCTAACGACCACCACAACACGCCCCACCTGCCACCAACAGCCACTACAGCCCGTGCCCAGAACCATCCTCCACCGCTGCAACCACCAGCAGCCCCCCCTCGCCGGCTGCCGGTGCTCTGAAACGACCCCTCAAACAACCCTGGTTACACACCCCTACCCCTGACCACGCATACTTTGACAGAATCCCTACACCAGACCAGCCACCACCAGCACCCGACACCACCACCAGACCATTCCCCTGACTCCAAACTCGAGAGACACGGTGGTAACATCGTGTCGACCTCCCCCGAGTCAACGATGTTACCACCCCCAACTCCCCCTGTTCACAGACCAAAACCCAGAAACTCAACACCAGAAAAAAAACGACTCCCCCGACAGCCCTTGTTTAACCCCCTTACACCACCTCAACCAGCCACCTTTAACCACCGCGACTACCACCACGACTACACCCAACCACAACTCAACTCCGTGCATGAAGACTATATAAGACAACCACAGATTCATAAAAAAAAACGCATAGAAAAAGTCGCAGACTAAACTCAGGCATAAATGATTGTTTTGCGACCTCCTGACACCAGTTTTAACCACCCCCACGACGACTCTAGACGACCAACGACGGTCTCCTTTTAGCCTACACATGTTCATTACATATTATAGTATATAAGTATGTAAAAACAACAGAGGATTACTTGCTCTATGCTCATATACAAGGTGACGAAATCATACAGTTAACAGAAAATATCACAAAAGTGGTGGTCATACCAGATCTCTGACCAAAACGAACCACCTTATGTCGGCCTACAACCACCGTTCACCGGCTCCTGACCTTCTCTGCTATGACGGCTACGTGTTTGAGTTTTTAGATCTAGAGTAACGTGCCTAGGGTTAGGGTAGAATAGAGCTTAAATAAGGCGGCAGGGTGAGTGTTTGCTGAGTTTGAAAACTTCTAAATCGTGGGCTGCTTGTATGCACACATTTCGAGGCCCATGGCCGTGTTGCCATGGGTCCTAGGTTCGAGTCCCAACAAGCACATACTACATCAATAACCCTAAAGTAACTAAGTTCCTATTTCGAATCCCACCTAAGTCCAAAACACCTCTTACAAAACGCATACAAGCAAACCTTTTTAAACGAACGATTTAAAATAAAAGAATTAAAAAGCGAGGTATTACAGTCTTCCCTCCTTAAAACGAACTTCGTCCCGAAGTTCTACCATATTTAGGTGACGAAACATTCAACTCGAACGACTTGGGACACAAACAATACCAAGTAAATGTCATAAAACTTTGATTAAATCACAGAATGTTACATTCCACCCCCCTTAAAGAAAAGTTACGTCCGTGTAACTTACCTCAATCAAACAAATGTGGGTAACGCTCCCTCATAGCTGCCTCAGGCTCCCACGTAGCCTCCTCCTGATTATGGTTGGTCCACAAGACCTTTACCAAGGCCGTCTCGCCATTGCGAGTCTTTCGTACCTTCCTGTCCAGAATTTCCTTCGGAGTCTCAATGTATGCCAACTGCTCATCTACCTCAATCACCTCATGCTGAAGTACATGAGCCGGATCACTCACGTATTTCCTCAACTGGGACACATGGAACACATTATGGACCTTGGATAGGGCTGGAGGTAAAGCTAAGCGATATGCCACCTCTCCAACTCTGTCCAAAATCTCAAATGGTCCAATAAATTTCTGACTCAGTTTGCCACGCTTGCCGAATCTCATCACTCCCTTCATCGGAGAGACTTTCAGTAATACTTTCTCTCCGACCTCAAATGAGATGTCACTCCTTTTCAGATCTGCATAGCTCTTCTGTCGATCTTGAGCGGCCCTCATCCTCTGTCGAATAATATGAACCTGCTCCACCATCTCCTGAATCATATCTGGCCCCAATGTCACAACATCTGCTCGATCATCCCAACACACAGGGCTCCGACACTTCCTCCCGTATAGAGCCTCGAAAGGGGCCATGCCTATGCTTGCATGATAACTGTTATTATAAGAAAACTCGATCAACCCCAGTCGATCCTCCCAAGATCCGCCGAACTCAAGTACACAAGCTCTCAACATATCTTCGAGAGTCTGAATTGTCCTCTCAGTCTGACCATCGGTAGCCGGATGGAAAGCTGTACTCATCTTCAGCTGGGTACCCAAAGCAGTCTGCAACTCCTGCCAAAATCTGGATATAAACCTCGAGTCTCGATCAGAAACAATATCTTTGGGTACGCCATGTAGTTTGACTACATTCTGAACATATGACTTAGCCAACTCGGCTTTACTCCAGGTATCTTTCATGGGAATAAAGTGAGCTGACTTGGTCAAACGATCCACGATCACCCAAATCATGTTGTTGCCCCTCTGAGTTCGAGGCAACCCCACGATAAAGTCCATTGAAATGTTCTCCCACTTCCACTCTGGCACATCTAACGGTTGAACTTTCCCTTGAGGTCTCTTATGCTCCCCTTTCACCCTCTGACAAGTCAAACATCTTGAGACAAACTCTGTGACCTCCTTCTTCATATGCGGCCACCAAAACGTCTTCTTCAGGTCCTTATACAGCTTATCACCCCCTGGGTGAACAGAATAAGGAGTAGCATGAGCTTCAGTCAGGATCTTCTTCTTTAGCTCCTCAACATTTGGTACACACCATCGCCCACCGAACCTCAAACTGCCATCGGTATGAATACTGAACTTGGATACCCCATCACCATTCCCACTTTCCACCATCAAACGCCACTTCTGGATTCTCTCATCGTTCTGCTGTAACTCCCGAATCTCCCCATACAATTCAGGCTCCACTGTCAAGTCACCAAGAGTGTCCCCTTTCCGGATCATGAATATTCCCATCTCCCTTAGCTCATCATACAACCTCCCTCTCGATCTGGCACAATTCAAAGCATGTATTGACTTCCTACTGAGAGCGTCAGCTACCACATTTGCCTTGCCTTCGTGGTAGACAATCTGCATATCATAATCTCCGATCAACTCTATCCACCTCCTCTGCCTCATGTTCAACTCCTTCTGGGTGTAGATATATTTCAGGCTCTTATGGTCCGAAAACACCTTAAAAGTGGCCCCATAAAGGTAATGACGCCACAATTTCAGTGCAAAGACCACAGCGCCCAATTCCAAATCATGAGTCGGATAATTCTCTTCATAAGTCTTCAACTGGCGAGAAGCATACGCGATCACTCTCCCGTTCTGCATTAGCACACAACCCAACCCATGCTTGGAAGCGTCAGTATAAACTTCGAAGTTATCACTCCCTACTGGCAAAGCAAGGATAGGAGCTGTTGTCAGGCGTTCCTTAAGGGTTAGGAATGCCTTCTCACAACTCTCATCCCAGATATAACGATTCTCCTTCCTCATCAACGACGTCAACGGCTTTGCTATCTTCGAAAAATCTTTGACGAATCTCCTGTAATAACCTGCTAACCCCAGAAAACTTCGGATCTCACTCACATTCTTCGGACTTTGCCACTTAGTCACAGCTTCAATTTTACTAGGGTCAACAGATACCCCCTCTTTGGAAATGACATGCCCCAAGAACGCCACTTTCTCCAACCAGAATTCACACTTACTCAATTTAGCATTGAGTTTATGTTCTTCCAAAGTCTGAAGTACCTTCCTCAAATGATCTTCGTGCTCCTCCGCATTCTTGGAATATACCAGGATATCATCGATAAATACCACCACGAACTTGTCGAGATACGGGCTGAAGACTCGATTCATCAAGTCCATGAACACAGCTGGAGCATTAGTCAATCCAAAGGGCATAACCACAAATTCATAGTGGCCATACCTCGTTCGGAAAGCGGTCTTCGGAATATCTTCATCCTTTATCCTCAATTGATGATACCCGGATCTCAAATCAATCTTGGAGAAAACCCCAGCCCCACTTAACTGATCGAACAAGTCGTCAATTCTCGGCAACGGATAGCGATTCTTGATGGTTACATTATTCAGTTCTCGGTAGTCAACACACAACCTCAAACTCCCATCCTTCTTTTTCACAAATAAAACAGGTGCTCCCCAGGGCGACACACTGGGTCGGATGAACCCTTTCTCAGCTAGCTCATCCAATTGCTTCTTCAATTCCTCCATTTCTTTCGGTCCCATACGGTACGGTGATTTAGATATTGGTCCCGCTCCTGGTTTGAGGTCAATGGAAAATTCCACTTCCCTCCTCGGCGGTAACCTTGGGACGTCGTCCCGAAAAACTCCCTCAAACTCCCGTACCACAGGTATCTCACTAGTCTTGGGGGTCTCAGCCTCACAATCCCACATTTGGCACAAAATTAGGCTTTCTCCCTTCCGCAAGCTAGACTTCAGGGTATTGACAGATATAAATTTGATCTTTGGTTTGACTCTATACCCCTTGTAGGATACCCTCACTCCCTTGGGTCCCTTCAAGGAAATTTTCTTTTGATGACAGTCGATAAAAGCCCTATACTTCCCCAGCCAATCCATCCCTACGATCACCTCAAAACCTCCCAGAGGAAATTCTATGAGGTCACAAAAGAAAATTGCTTCCCCGATTTTGATGGGTACACTACCATAGACTCTATTACAAGTTATTGACTCTCCTGAGGGTATGGTCACTGAGTCTGCGACCCAGTCGAACCTCTCGAGCCCCAAAACTCTAACATGGTCTCTAGACACAAAAGAATGGGTGGCACCGGAATCGAAAAGCACGAAAGTAGGTTTAGAGTTCACAAGAAAAGTACCAGTAACAACATGAGCGTCCTCTTGAGCGGCCTGCTTTCCCATGGCAAAGAGGTTGCCACTGGACTTGACCCCACTCTGGCTGGCACCAGATGTCCCAGCCTGCTGATTTCCTGCCGTCCCCGTCTTGTTGCTGTTCCCACCTCCATTGTACTGATTTTGATATGAACGGTTCTGATTGTTGTTGTTGTAGTTCCTCTGGTAGTTGCTGCTGCCACCAGACTTCGCACCCCCACCATAGTTTGTCATGGGTGTGCGATAGCCATTGCTGCCATAGGACTGAGTGCGAGGTCCCTGGTATCCGGATGTAGGTGTACGATAGCCCCCGGACTGGTTCACTCCAGACGAGCGACACACTGCCTGCTTGTGCCCAATTTTCCCGCAACCGAAACAGACCACTCCCACTGAACCACTACCAGAACCTCCACTCTTGAAGTTGCCCCCACTCTGGTTCCTCCCGCCACCAGAGGCACTACTCCCGAAATACCCACTGTACTTCTTATTACTTTGCTTTTTCGCTCCTGAGCCCTCAGCTACTGTTTCAGCTTTCCTCTTTTCTGACTTGGATTGTTTATCCTTTTTTATCATATCCGAAAGCCTCTCCGCCGCCCCAGCCCTCAAATAGATGTCACGGATTGTGGTTGGCGGAGCTGCAATCAGTCTCTTCTTGACGGCGATTGATAACCCCCTCTCAAACTTCATGGCTAACATAGCATCATCAAATCCCATATCTCTCACATAGTGTACCAACTGGATGAATTTCCTGTAGTAAACCTCTACGGTCATGTCCTCCGACATCGTGAATGAGTCGAACTCCTCCCTCAGCTTGCTCTTTTGGAATTCTGGTAGAAACGCCTCGTTCAGAACCCCCTGGAATGCTTCCCACGGAACAAACGCGGATCCACCCTCTGTAGCTGCTTCTCGGAGCTCTCCCTTATTCGCGGTCCACCAATCTCCAGCCATACCCCTCAGATAGTGGGCAGCCTGGTCTACCTTCAATTCTTCAGGGCAATCCAGCAACTCGAACAGGTTATCGAATTCCCGGCACCAAGCTCCTAACAGATGAGGTTCCCCCTCCCCAGTGAATTGGGTAGGGTGGTGTCTTGCGATGATTGTGCTCATTTTCGCGGAGTCCATTCGTTTGGCCTTTAGGGCCTCATTTTCAGCTATCAAACGGTCCACCTCCTCTTGGGTGATGTTAACGGCATTCTCTCTTCGCGGAGGCATACTATAAAACAAGAAAAGAATGAGTCCCGACATACATGGGTACCCATTTGGTTTAGGGCTATGTTCCCTAAGCATCAAAATCTATCAACACTTATAATATAGAGTAGTTCTATTCCATAACATGGCTTAGGGTTCACATAACCGCATATCACTAGACATGATGAAAGAAAAATTACTAGCACGTTCACATTACTTATTATACCACAACAATATACACCTTTTATTCAAACAAATAAGGATTCATTCATGTTCATGCCCCTTCCGGCTTTTCCATAAGTCTCTTATTCTCAGAATCTCATAACACACTTATCACAGTATGCTATCACTTTCACCACCTCCTATTCTACCCTTTTCTCTCATATATGCACTCTGGGTTCCCGGGTAAAACTGATAGGGCCTATGGTTCGGTGTGAGGGGGCCCCAGACTCATACTTCCCCTTTAGTGTGCTCCTAACAGTCCTATCCCGGGGGTTCATTTTATTTAGACTCTCCTACATTCATTGGGTTCATTAGGTTAGGCCTGAGGATCGTTCTCTCTGATACCACTTTGTAACACCCCCATTTATTTAAGGGCCTGGACTAGGTCTCCTCAGATAAATACAGGTGTTACCATCTCGGTTTCCCGAGGCGGTAGATACAAAGGAAGATAAACAGTACTCTAAATTAAATTTAAACTCAACATGTTCTTACATAACCAAAAGATAATACTGTTCTGATCAAAAAGAAAGTACAACTCATAGACTATTCTCAAGTGATCTATGCTCTAAACTGGTCCAGGTCCAAGCTTCTCACTTCCCTAAGCTCCCATAGTCTTTAACCTGTCAATCTGCTCCCCAATAATTGGTTCATCACAGGTGATCACGAATACACAGGGTCAACCACGAGGTTGAGTAGGGAAAACCATAAATAGAAATCATTACTATAAATAGAAATCTGAATATCTCCACTCCGAATCACAGACCCTTTTCTCCGCACCAAACACAGACCCTTTATCTCCGCGCCACACAGACCCTTTTATCTCCGCACCAAACACAGACCCTTTATCTCCGCGCCACACAGACCCTTTTATCACCTCATCTCATATCGTATCACAGAATATATATAAACAAATATCATAATATACCAACCAAGTATTAGTATAAAACATTCATGGTAATCATTATTAACAACTGAGTAATCATTATGATATGCATCGTATTTCCCCTACCTGAAACAGTAGTAAATGCAGATACGTCCAAGCGCGTTAAAAGTGTTCCACACGAAACTTGCCACCTAAAATATATATTATTTAATTAATAACTTCCTACTCACGTAACACGTACACACATTCCATATATAGTAACTTCCTATAAATAGCAACTGCCAAAAATAGTAACTTGGTTTGAAATTCAAATTATTGAGATGTACATAAATACTAAATCTTACATTAAATGCCCAAAATCATTTCCTTAATAAATAATATACTTTACCATAAATATTAATATACTTGCCATAAAAGATATTCATTTTAAAATCAAATAATAATGATAATAATATCTCTAATAAAAAATAATAGTAATAATAAAAATAATAAAAATAACAATAATAATAATAATACTAACAATAATAATAAAATTAGCAATTATGGCAAGAAATCCCACGACACAACCCGTGCCCCAAAACAACCCTAACGACCACCACAACACGCCCCACCTGCCACCAACAGCCACTACACCCCGTGCCCAGAACCATCCTCCACCGCTGCAACCACCAGCAGCCCCCCCTCGCCGGCTGCCGGTGCTCTGAAACGACCCCTCAAACAACCCTGGTTACACACCCCTACCCCTGACCACGCATACTTTGACAGAATCCCTACACCAGACCAGCCACCACCAGCACCCGACACCACCACCAGACCATTCCCCTGACTCCAAACTCGAGAGACACGGTGGTAACATCGTGTCGACCTCCCCCGAGTCAACGATGTTACCACCCCCAACTCCCCCTGTTCACAGACCAAAACCCAGAAACTCAACACCAGAAAAAAAACGACTCCCCCGACAGCCCTTGTTTAACCCCCTTACACCACCTCAACTAGCCACCTTTAACCACCGCGACTACCACCACGACTACACCCAACCACAACTCAACTCCGTGCATGAAGACTATATAAGACAACCACAGATTCATAAAAAAAAACGCATAGAAAAAGTCGCAGACTAAACTCAGGCATAAATGATTGTTTTGCGACCTCCTGACACCAGTTTTAACCACCCCCACGACGACTCTAGACGACCAACGACGGTCTCCTTTTAGCCTACACATGTTCATTACATATTATAGTATATAAGTATGTAAAAACAACAGAGGATTACTTGCTCTATGCTCATATACAAGGTGACGAAATCATACAGTTAACAGAAAATATCACAAAAGTGGTGGTCATACCAGATCTCTGACCAAAACGAACCACCTTATGTCGGCCTACAACCACCGTTCACCGGCTCCTGACCTTCTCTGCTATGACGGCTACGTGTTTGAGTTTTTAGATCTAGAGTAACGTGCCTAGGGTTAGGGTAGAATAGAGCTTAAATAAGGCGGCAGGGTGAGTGTTTGCTGAGTTTGAAAACTTCTAAATCGTGGGCTGCTTGTATGCACACATTTCGAGGCCCATGGCCGTGTTGCCATGGGTCCTAGGTTCGAGTCCCAACAAGCACATACTACATCAATAACCCTAAAGTAACTAAGTTCCTATTTCGAATCCCACCTAAGTCCAAAACACCTCTTACAAAACGCATACAAGCAAACCTTTTTAAACGAACGATTTAAAATAAAAGAATTAAAAAGCGAGGTATTACATAATTAATACGACTTATAATATTCATTACTAGTACAATTATCATCATACAATTATAATAAATAAAACAAGTAGTACAAATATTAATAATAATACTAATGATGCCCACATAATCCTCAACACCACTTATATAATGCTATTAATATAAACATTATTACCAATGATAACATAATAATAGTAAAACAATCTAATAATACTAATAATAATAATAATAATAATAATAATAATAATAATAATAATAATAATAATAATAATAATAATAATAATAATAATAACATATACTAATAACATAATAATAATATTAACAATGATATCAACACCAACGTATCACACATCATAAAGCCTACACTACCCAGCGCTACTTCGACAGCCCCGAAACCAAAATCGAAACCGAACCCCTGACCAACCTACTTTCCAGCCCCACTTCGACACTCTTCAGCCGCCTTAACCACCACCACACCCTCGTGACCACGATCCCTGGACTATAGTATACCAACCGACACCTACCACCACCCTAGACTCCACCATAGCGGCCATCGACACAGCCCCAAAAACCCCCTGATCAACAGCAACCCCCAGAACCCTGATAGACCCGAGTTAACACCCCCCACTAAACACCACTGCCGGCTCCAAAACCAACCACCACCTACGCCAGCGACACCACCAGGCTCACCCCTGTGTCGTGGTGATTCTTGGGAAGCCAAAAGCCGCCGTCGACACCACCACAACCACCCCCAAACATCATTACAAAACCCAGCTACCACACTTCCCGACCCTCTGTTTTCACGCGACAACCCGCTTTAACCCATACACAACACACCTCCTAACCACCGTGGAAACCACCAGGTAAACACCCTGAAAGCCACAGCTAAAGATGCCCTAACAGCCCAGAACATCGAAACTAGAAAGAAAACCATCGAACTCCTATGAACATCACACGTTAAAAAAAACCTGTTTTGACAAAGCTAAGAAAAACAACCTGACACCGTGATAAGGTGCTGGCTTCGACGACCATTGGTGGTCAAAGACGCCACTAACCCGGTCCAGACATAACTACTAGACAACATAGATCACGATCGCATAAATAATCAGAATCATAAGCATGCTTACACGTTTGAAATCCACGATTTAAAAGACAAATAAATCATGCGAAAACAGAGAAGTGGTGACTGTACCCCCTTTCTGGTGTGATCGAACCACCGTGGACCACCCTTGACCACCGTGAAGCCCCTTCTTCTTGAACCTCAATGTGTCGGCTATGACAACTGCTAGAAACGTGGTTGTCGATAGGTCTAATTTAGGGTTTTGAAAAGGATTAGATAGAGCGACATGAATGAGGGTTATGATGGTGTTTGTGATTTGTGACTGATATCGAGAATGGGCCTTAAGGCCTGCACGCATTCCAAGGCCCAATTTACATAACTTAAACACGGTCTTATTATTAGTTCGTAGACCCGGCCTCTTAACAAGCATATAAACTCTAAAGCACTCGTTTGATAAAACTATTGAGTACAAACGTTCAAGTCACTACCTACACGTCAACATAAATATTAAATATTAAAATACAATATAATAAAAGTACGGGGTATTACAGGTAGGGTGAAGCGCATCCTCAAAGCGGGGGAACTGATAAATAAGTGAGCGAGCCAAACGAGTGACTAACCCACCACAAACAATAGTGGTCAAAGAAGTTCACTCGCCAACCGCCACAAAGTGAGAGGCGGCTAAATAAGCAGTGTTATAAAACCGCTGACCCATACGTCTGACATTACGGTAGCCAGAAAAAATAGAGAGCTCAATGTTTTTAACATTTTGAGACTCCTTACGGCCAAAAACAGTGTTGGCCAAAAGACGCAGATAATGACAGGGAGCGGGTAAGTGAACGGTAATGCTCTTCTTCCTCCTGTCGCTGGAATCAGAAAGGCAAGACCACATGACAGTGTATGACTCGGAAGAGTCACCCGTACGACCCGTAGAAGATAAGCCTAAGTACTCGGCAAATTCACTCAAAGTTAAAGAATAAGTAGCATTAAACAGCCTAAAAGATATGCACTTATTATTATAGCTTGGGTTGTAAGCATGAACATCAAAAATAAAAGAGGAAAAGAACTCAACAGTAAGAATAGGATAAGTGAACTCATCCATCGTGACGAGTCCTGAAAAACCCGTCCCGTTGAGCAAGCCCACCACATCGTCATAGCAACCCAAGGCCCTCAATGCCGGCTCGCATAAGAACCGGGTGACCACCACAAGGCAATAGGTCGAAAGCTGGAGGAACCGGGCCTTTTGAGCCGGAGTGTGAAAGATGACTTGCGGATAGTCCGGGAGACTATCCGTGTCAAGCGTTGTTAGTCCTCCGGACCCACTTGCTCGGCCCCTTGAAGTGCTTGCTCCGGCAGTGCGAGATCTTTTTCCTCCTTGTCCTCGGCTAGACATGATGAATCTGCAAAATTATAACAATTGCTCTCAATACTTAGACTCCTTGCAATATTAGAACATTTATTTATCAAAATAGAAGAGCGAAGTTGCGAATTCAAAGCTCCTGTAACAGTGATGAGGTCGACCGACCTCATCTCAAGGTCGACCGACCATCTGCCAGTAAAGTCAGAACTTCTGTAATAGTACCAAGGTCGATCGACCCACTACCCAAGTCGACCGACCGACCAAACACAAAAATGAGTTTCTGAAAAACGCAGTTTGGTCAACCGACCTCCATTCCTAGTCGGTCGACTGACGGTTATCACAGTATCAACGCGCGATTCAAATTTCCGACTGAATTTAAGCATAGAAAATTTAGGGGGAAATTCAAACTAACCCTAACAGCACAAAAACCACACAAGAACATAGATCTGAAACTATGAAAGCTAAAGAGGAAGTAAAAACAAAAGGAAAAACAAAAACATAAGAAGAATAAACTCTAAAATGCAAATCAAACTGAAAATATAAGCAAGAATCTACCTAGAAACGGAATTAAGAGTCTATAAAACGAAAAAGGAAAGGAAAAGCTAAAGAACACATACCTTTGATGGGAAAATGAGAGAAAGCAAAAAAAAGAGTGAAGGATGAAGGAAGGAGGAAGGAGGCAGTTAGGGTTTTTAGAGAGAGAGAGGGGGGTGTTCAAAAGTGTGAAGAAAATGACTTGTTTTCAAACAATAATAAACTTAAAACCCTTACTCTAAAACCCGGTAGTCTGGCTTGACCTCAGGGTCTGGTCGACAGACCTGGCTCCTGCATACCTGTTTGTCAGAAATCATTTATTGTTGTCAGAAGGTCGGTCGACCTAGGTACCTGACAGTTTGGCCTATTTTTTTTCTGCAAAAGCTCAAAATTCCATCAAAAAGTGTAAAAACATGACAGAAAACGTGTACCTCCAAAAGGGAAATTACAAAAAAAAAACAAAATTAAGCTACAACACGGGTTGCCTCCCGGTTAGCGCTGGTTTAAGAGGTCCCGCACGACCTTTTTACCTATCATGAAGCATCCGAAAAAGGGTCAAAGTAGGAAACTTCAACCTTCCCAATGAATTCACTCTCTCCACGGAAGTGCTTCACATATTGGCCATTAACTTTAAACCTCTCACCGGATGAGGTTTCTAGCTCAATTGACCCAAACTTTGAGACAGCTGTGATAGTGTAAGGTCCGCTCCACCTGGATTTCAGCTTACCAGGAAAAAGACGAATACGAGCATTAAAAAGCAGCACCTTATCACCTACCTGAAAATCAAGTTTTAGACTCCAATCTTTCCTAGATTTGGAAACAACTTTGGCTAGGGTCTCCTTGAGTTCTCTATTAGAGATCTCAACTTGACCACTAGTCTGAGGGTGATATGCTAGACCCCTACGATGTTGGACACCGAATTTATTTAGCAAGACACCTAACTTTTTCTCTTTGAAATGCATACCTCCATCACTAATAACAACCCTAGGGACACCAAAACGAGGAAATATGATTTTCTTAAACAGTTTAATAACAGCTTTCGCATCACAATGGGGAGTAACAATAGCTTCTACCCACTTAGATACATAATCAACAGCTACAAGAATATACCTGTTACCTTGACTACTGGGGAAAGGTCCCTGATAATCAATGCCACAAACATCAAAAATCTCTACCTCTAAAATACCAACCTGTGGCATCTCATGTCTTTTTGAGACATTCCCAGATCTCTGACAAGCATCACAGCTACCTACAAAATTCCTACAGTCAGCATGCAAAGTAGGCCAATAAAAACCAGACTGTAATACCTTGGCCACGGTCCTAGATGGACCGTGGTGACCACCATATGCAGAAGAGTGACATGCTTCCAGAATGTCCTTCACCTCCCACTGGAGGGGAATAAGAACCTGAACTATTAATGACAAACAAACTCTCATCAGGAAATGAATCATCAATAGGTAAAGAATCTTCCCCATCAGTCAACTGAAGGCGAGATAGGTGGTCAGCTACCACATTCTCCACGCCTTTCTTGTCCCTAATCTCAATGTCAAACTCTTGTAGAAGGAGTATCCACCTCAACAGCCTTGGCTTTGAATCTTTCTTCTGGAAGAGACCTTTCAAAGTTGCATGGTCAGTGTAAACAATTACCTTATTACCTACCAAATAGGACCTGAATTTCTCTAAGGCAAAGATCACAGCTAGCATCTCCTTCTCAGTGGTGAAATAGTTGACTTGAGTCTTATCTAGGGTACGGCTCGCTTAGTATATAGCATTAAGAGCCTTGTTCTTCCTTTGGCCAAGCACAACACCCAAAGCATAGTAACTGGCATCGCACATGATCTCAAATGGGAGATCCCAATCTGGTGGCTGGATGATCGGTGCTCAGACCAAAGCTTCTTTCAACCTGTTAAAAGCTGAAAGGCACTCATCAGTAAACTCAAAGACAGCATCCTTAAGGAGCAACTGTGTAAGTGGTTTAGCAATCTTAGAGAAGTCCTTAATGAAACGCCGGTAAAAACCTGCGTGTCCTAAGAAACTTCTCACCCCCTTAACATTAGATCAATTGCACCTTTGCTTTATCTACATGAATACCTTTATCAGATATAAGATGCCCTAACACTACCCCTTTCAGTGACCATAAACTGACACTTCTCCCAGTTTAAGACAAGGTTTACATCAATACAACGCTGCAAGACTTTATCAAGGTTAGCTAAGCATTGATCAAACGCATTACCATAAACAGAGAAATCATCCATAAATACCTCCATGATGTTTTCAATAAAATAAGAAAAGATACCCATCATACACCTTTGAAAGGTGGTAGGAGCATTACACAGCCCAAAAGGCATTCTGCGGTATGCAAAAACACCTTGTGGGCAAGTAAAAGTAGTCTTACTCTGATCATCAGGATGGATAGGAATTTGGAAAAAACCTGAATAACCATCTAGAAAACAGAAGAATTTATTAGAAGCAAGTCTCTCAGTCATCTAGTCAACAAAAGGAAGGGGGAAATGGTCTTTTTTGGTGGCGGCATTTAACTGTCTATAATCAATGCACATCCGCCACCCAGTCACTACTCTAGTAGGTATTAATTCATTTTTCTCATTTTTAACCACAGTGGTTCCTCCTTTCTTAGGAACCATGTAACACCCCATTTAATTAAGGAGCCTTTAGCAAGACATCCTCAGTAAATGGAACTGTTACCATCTCGGAATGACCGAGGTAGTGAATAACAAATAAAACACCCAAAGTACTTTATATAAAATTGGTAAAATTTAAACTTTAATGTTACAATTACTACACAACGGAAAGTAAAATACAACTGATAACTTCTAAGAGTGTGATCTAATTCTAGGTCGGTCCGTCCAAGTACTCACGCCATCCCATGCTCCCACAGCGCCATCTTTCCTGTAGAATCTACTCCCCATTCTGGATCATCGTAGGTGTCACACGAATACACAGGGTCAACCACGAGGTTGAGTAGAGGAAAAGTAAACAGTCAAAGCATTGTTATAAAAAGAAAGTCAATCATCTCCACTCCGAATCATAAGACCCAATATTCTCCACACCGTATCACAAGACCCATTATCTCCACACCAATCACAAGACCCAATATACTCCGCACCAATCACAAGACCCAATATACTCCGCACCAATCACAAGACCCAATATACTCCGCACCGTATCGTATCACAAAAATATGCAGTCAATTAATACAATATTACACCATTCATAAAATAAGATGTACATAGTTAACATCAAATAATAAACAGATTACTCATCACCATGTATACAGTATTTCCCTACTTCAACTCGCGGAACAGAAATGACAACCACACAGCAGTTAGAAATGTTCCACGCGAAAACCGTCACCTAACCATATATTTGTAACTAATTAATAATTTTCCCAAAGCCCCCATATCACAAAGTACACCTACTATAAATAGCAACCTTCTAAAAGTGGAAAGTTTCCCAAAATGGAAACTTCCCCGAAATAATTACTTTATTAAAATCGAAACTTTCCGGACTCGTAAAAACCTTCACTTGCACAACTTAATAAATTACTTAACATACTATAAAAACAATAATAATAATTTACCACTAATCAAATAATAATAATAATAATAATAATAATAATAATAATAATAATATTAATAGTAATAATCACGTGAACCAAAAACCTAGCAAAACTAATACCCAAACCAAAACCCCGACAACCCATACCCGCGTAACCAGCCCCTCTAACACCACGCTGCACCTCTACTCCCCGCCGACAACCACCATACCAGCAATCCTCGACTTCAACCGGTGAGTTGAACCAGGGCCATAACCAGGCCCTGTTCATCACGCAACCACCACGGAAAACGCCTTTACCATGACCCGCCATCGCCACTCGAAACGTTAACACCACCCAGAACCACCACCAATGCGACTCCTGACATCAAACTCAAACGACAACCGTGGTACCACCGTATCGACCTCCCCCGAGTCAACGGTGGCACCACCCTAAACCTTTACCCGCAACGGACTTAACCACGTAGCCTCTGTCGACTCCTACCGCCGGCATCCACAACCACCCCGGACACCCAAACTCACACCAACACACTCGCCCCTCATCCCTGAAACCAGCTGGAACCACCAAGGCGACTCGACTCCGGTGACACACAAATCACGACATGACCACCGTATAAACTAAAACAAAACGAGAGACTCACCTTTAACACGCCTGGCTAGCTTTGACCGCTTCTTCTACCGCCCTTAACCACCGCCTCTCTCTCTCTCTCTCTCTTACACAGCCGTCACAAGGTTGAGGGGAAGGAGAGTGTAACGTTTAGGGTTTTGGGAGTTGGGAGTCGTGAGGTATAACGTAACTAGGGAAGTAGGTTTTTGTGCACTAGGTCGGTATGAGGGCGTGGGTCGGTTTGAGGACGTGGGCTTGACCCATTTACGAATATGATCTTCGTCTTAATTACTACGAACCAACCCCAACGCGATGTACAAATATAACACGTAACATTATCACTTACTTAGTCGATGTACTTACGATAACGATTAGTATAATACGATAAAATTATATTGAACTTATAATATTGAGTGTCGGGTTAGCTTATAATATCAAAACCCGAGTCTTAAAAATAAATGTGAGGCAATACATATTCGATAAAATAATTATCGAATGACATACTAAAATACGAGGTAACCATCATTCACATATTATATAAATACAAAATATTCTAATCAAAATACGAGGTATTACAGTCAACATATTCGATAAATTAATTATTGAATATTAATTTTCAAATACGATCAATACATCAATATAAATAATAAATATTATAATGAAGTATTACACCAATACTATATAAAATATAAAACACGCATTCGATAAAATAATTATCAAATATAAACGTTAAAATATTATCAACACCATAATAACCATATAAATTAATTACCGATAAAATGCGGGGTATTACAGTCTTCCCCCCTTAAAAATGAATTTCGTCCCGAAGTTCACCATCCCATGACTAACAAGCTGGTTATTAAGCACATAACGAACACCAAAATATAGAACCATACCACACCTCAAGTACTCTTAAGCACGAAATGTTACATTCTACCCTCGTTAAGAAAACTTTGTCCCAAAGTTCAACGATACTTAAATTAAAGGGGTACTTCATGAAACGCAATAAAATGTATAACAGAAATAATCAAGATTATCAAGTATATTCAAACAATCACGACGCATAAATCAAAAGATTTTACAATCCTATCCTCCTTAAAACATGGTTACGTCCCCGTAACCCCATCATAAGAATTCCAGCACATTACCCCGTCTTACCCATGACTCTACCACATAAAATCTTACTCCAAGTAGCCAAGTATTGTATTATCATCGTCGAACCTAAGACCAAAGACAAGGGGTGAGTGAACTGGCGGAATAAAACCGCAAATCAACACCTCCATTTCAATATCGATTTCAAACTCCGAATATAACTCCATAACCAAGATCACACTGGACCGAAAACACGATATGGCAGAACGGCCAAATAACTCATAACTCAGTACCAGTGACCAATTCTCATCTCAATACCAATACCTATATTGTCAAATATTCCCTTAAAGGAACTGTTCAACCCTTAGAGAGTAAACCTCTAAGCTACTCACCCACGAGTCAAGGTCAAAGAATACGGCAACTCGATAAAATACTGAACTGCAATCTCGATTTCAATACAAATCTATCATGGCCTTTGTTCTAGACTCACGGGCAACTCAATCTCATCAGTACTTACCTTCCAAGTTCTTTGACATAATTGTATGTATATATACCGTTCCACAATTCATAACATAAGGATCTGGACGCTATACCAAACCAACCTAATACAACACCATTATGCATAAACCACTAAGCAATTACCAAAAGTTATCCATCTCACAACTCAACCCGTTTTTCACCAAAAGGATTACTTTATCGCTAGAAACATTAACTATGAAAATAAGGGAACGATTACTAATATCAACTCAAATAAGTACTCGTAAGAAACCCCTAGCAATTATCACGCAACATAAATAACCTCAAAATAACCTCGAGCAATAACAAGAGTATTAGGATCGGTAGAAATCGTGTTACGCAGTAAAACAGAATCAGAGTGGCTAACACTTACATACCCTTTGAAATTTTAACACAAGGTCAATATATTCACAACAATGTAAACAACCAAGCAACTCATATTCCAAAATTGACAAATTAAAACATTTCATGTTCGTAATCATATTATAGAAAAGGCATAGGACGAAATTCATTAACGTAATTAAACATGGAGCATTGACATATTTCACGAGATGCATACCAAACATAGACTAACAAGACCGTTAAACATTCTTGGATATTAATAAGTTAAAACCACTTAGGTACAGTTCCCATCCCCTCACATTATATCCTTATCATGAAACTGTTAATATATATGACTTGCCAACTCAGCATTCGACCAGGACTTCATCAACATGTAGCTACAGTATTTGTCATGTTGCAAACAACCACTATAATTATCAAAACATCAAGCATTATCATGGATAATCATCACTTTGAAAATATTTTGAACTTTTGAAGCATTGAAGTGGTAATTTGTGACAATTTATAGATACAAGTCAAAATACATTATTACAAGTTATAGATCGAAACAAGACTACACGGAGACAGGCTGACTCGTCTTTACTAAAACATTGTTCTTGTAGTTCATGAATAATGAAAAATTTAACGATAAAAGTAAACGAATTTACAAGACTAGTACTTCTATAAATCACATGTCAACCAATTACTAATTCAATACATCGTGATCAGATTTTAAATATAGCAATATGCAATTCACTTTATGGTATACCAATATACCTAAAGGAAAAAAATACATAAAGATTATAACCGTAGGGAACTAGACAGAGATAAAACATCAATATACAAAAGAACATCAATAAGATTCACATTGTTCAAAATAATCACAATTACGTATAACAATTAGATTGCTATATCATGCTAATAAGTTTACCAGTTAAATTTCATTCTACCACTTGGCGAGACTCTTCTCCGATAAACATGATTTTAACATCATATACGAACATCACATAATTATTTGGGTTAATTAATACAAATACTCCAAACTACTAATGGTCTTCTCATATTACTCCAAACTTCATTTAATCTCAAAATACTCCTCACTATTAGCAATGTCTTCTCCTATTAAAATTGAGTATTTTATGACTTACTATTCCAGGTAAAAGATGACGTGGCAGGCTTTTAAAAAAAAAATCAACTAACTACTAACATTTATTGATAATTAAGCCAGTAAGCACCACACAACCTATATCAATTCCAATACACCACAAGAGCAGAACCATCGTCCATCACGCCAACCCAACAATCGACAATCAACGCAATCCAAACCCCTCAGATTTTTTGTACCATCGTCCACCGCAAATGCCACCTTGTCATCTCACTACTGCACTCTCTATCGTGACCACCCAAAGTCCAAACCCTAATTCCTCAAATCACAAAATAAAACAAACAACTCCAATAATGGCACCAAAACAAAACGCCGCAAGCATCTGTGATCGCGCTTCCATCAGATCGGCGTCACCTTCCTTTCTCTTCTCGTTCCACAGCGCTGCTTTATCGCCTCACCTTCAAGCTTAGCGACGCCTGACGTATGCAAGATCATGACTCCACCTGAATTGGGTTCAATTTGGTGGTGTTCCCATGGATAGGGATGCCTATCAGTGATCGAAAATTGAATATTTAGGTGGTGGTGAATGGTGAGGGTGGTTTTTTTTGGATTGGTTGAGTGTTAAGTTCTCATGGGGCGATGAATTGGTGACAATAATAGTATTACAGTATTAGGATAAATAATGGTAATTTATTATTATTAGTAGGCAAAAAACGAAATTTAAAATGGTAATAACTTATTCATCAGGTAGTCGGTAATGCGATTGTATTTTAGGAAGAGGGTTATCAAAGTTTGTTTTATTGTGAGTTAAAACATGGGTTGAAGTATTATGAGAAGACATCATATAGTTTAGAGTATTTATGTTAAATAACCCTAATTATTTTGAGGCATAACACTAGAAAGTAAGAGTGTCAGTATAATTGAAACTATTTTATATAAAACTTGACGAAATGAAGAAGGTTACGTTATCATATAGCAAGGTTCATTTTCATATTATATGCCTACTATTCACGTTGTTGATGCTATATCAGGATATCACATGGTCACATCACATAATTCACATTTGATTACACTGTTATATGAAACTTACATAACTCGCAATTCCACCAAATAAACATTATGCAGCAACTTACAAAAATCATAATTAAATATCGGTTAGCTATCTTGGGTCTATTATAGTTTTTAGAAAAAATAATGAATTAGCTAACCATAAGAAAATAATCGAATGCATATCTCAAGGGAATTATTTATAACAATTTTTTTTTTTTTTACAACTCAATTGGTCTGAACTTTACAGCAATTCATCGGAAGATTGAGCAATTTTCAAAAATCACAATTAAATAACGGCTCGATAAAATTTTATATGGCTTGTCATTTTGAAAACGTGAACGAATATTCTAAACAGGGAAGTTGGAATTGTGCACAATCAATAAACACTTATAAATGGTTTCTTTTACAATAACATGGGTCAAAACGGAACTGTAACAATCTGCCACTGTCAACTAAAATATTTATTTCTCTCAAAATATAACTCTTATTAACATGAAACCAAAGACATTGGAAAGCTAACTCGGAAGGTTATCATACGTAAAATTTTCATATACATATACCGAACACATTTAAGATGGCATCCCGTACAAACAAGGTAACATCCATGAAACTTATTAAAACAATTTGGTTCTTTTACAACTTCACATTGCTACATCGAAACTCAACCATTCTTCTTCCAAAACACGTTGACATATTATTTGGAGCATAGACATCACTTTGTACTATATTAACATTCGTTTCTCATTACAAATATACTCGTTATCTGGAACACGGTAAAGATTTCGAAACTGAAAGTAGGATCAACTAAATAACTTGATTGTTATACATGTGTATCTAAATAAATTAGTTTCTACTATCGCACAATCACAACTTATCCAAGTACGGATTTATAAACTAGGAACTACTACGATGTCCCTTATTGATTACTAATTTCATAATGAATTTAAAAGCGTATAATAGGCATAAAATTTTAAGTACGATATATGCAACACATAACTATATACATTCATGGCTTAGGGCAACACATTCCGCATATCACTAGACATAGGTTACCATAACATATGATAAGATCAACAGAATTACTCATCCTTACAAGGAGTTAAACATCAATATCATATAATAACGATAGTCATTTAAATACCAGATAATCGTATGAACATTTCAAAATACCAAAATCATATGATCACATAACCCTTAACTATTGCTCAACAAATACACCTCCAAACTCTGAATATTTCATTTCAATCATCCATATCGATCCATATTTCATATCATACATATCCTCTAACGCACATCATTAATCATAACTCACATATTACTTACCTCATTCTTCTCCTGCGAAAACGTTAGTACCATATAACTAGGTCACTATATAGTCTACCCCACTCTTCAATTACTCTCATTAGGTTTCCGAGACAGAACCGAAAGGGCCCATGGTTTGGTGTGAGGGGGCCCCTAACTCATCCCGTTCCTTTTTGGGGCTCCTATCAGTTTCATCTCGGGGTTCATTTTATTAGACTCTTCCTACGTTCATTATCATTCATATGGTTTCGGCCTGAGGATCGTTCGCTCTGATACCATTTTGTAACACCCCCATTTAATTAAGGAGCCTTTAGCAAGACATCCTCAGTAAATGGAACTGTTACCATCTCGGAATGACCGAGGTAGTGAATAACAAGTAAAACACCCAAAGTACTTTATATAAAATTGGTAAAATTTAAACTTTAATGTTACAATTACTACACAACGGAAAGTAAAATACAACCGATAACTTCTAAGAGTGTGATCTAATTCTAGGTCGGTCCGTCCAAGTACTCATGCCATCCCATGCTCCCACAGCGCCATCTTTCCTGTAGAATCTACTCCCCGTTCCGGATCATCGTAGGTGTCACACGAATACACAGGGTCAACCACGAGGTTGAGTAGAGGAAAAGTAAACAGTCAAAGCATTGTTATAAAAAGAAAGTCAATCATCTCCACTCCGAATCACAAGACCCAATATTCTCCACACCGTATCACAAGACCCATTATCTCCACACCAATCACAAGACCCAATATACTCCGCACCAATCACAAGACCCAATATACACCGCACCAATCACAAGACCCAATATACTCCGCACCAATCACAAGACCCAATATACTTCGCACCAATCACAAGACCCAATATACTCCGCACCGTATCGTATCACAAAAATATGCAGTCAATTAATACAATATTACACCATTCATAAAATAAGATGTACATAGTTAACATCAAATAATAAACAGATTACTCATCACCATGTATATAGTATTTCCCTACCTCAACTCGCGGAACAGAAATGACAACCACGCAGCAGCTAGAAATGTTCCACGCGAAAACCGTCACCTAAACATATATTTGTAACGAATTAATAATTTTCCCAAAGACCCCATATCACAAAGTACACCTACTATAAATAGCAACCTTCTAAAAGTGGAAAGTTTCCCAAAATGGAAACTTCCCCGAAATAATTACTTTATTAAAATCGAAACTTTCCGGACTCGTAAAAACCTTCACTTGCACAACTTAATAAATTACTTAACATACTATAACAACAATAATAATAATTTACCACTAATCAAATAATAATAATAATATTATAATATAATAATAATAATAATAATAATAATAATAATAATAATAATAATAATAATAATAATAATAATAATAATAATATTAATAGTAATAACCACGTGAACCAAAAACCTAGCAAAACTAATACCCAAACCAAAACCCCGACAACCCATACCCGCGTAACCAGCCCCTCTAACACCACGCTGCACCTCTACTCCCCGCCGACAACCACCATACCAGCAACCCCTCGACTTCAACCGGTGAGTTGAACCAGGGCCATAACCAGGCCCTGTTCATCACGCAACCACCACGGAAAACGCCTTTACCATGACCCGCCATCGCCACTCGAAACGTTAACACCACCCAGAACCACCACCAATGCGACTCCTGACATCAGACTCAAACGACAACCATGGTACCACCGTATCGACCTCCCCCGAGTCAACGGTGGCACCACCCCAAACCCTTACCCGCAACGGACTTAACCACGTAGCCTCTGTCGACTCCTACCGCCGGCATCCACAACCACCCGGGACACCCAAACTCACACCAACACACTCGCCCCTCATCCCTGAAACCAGCTGCAACCACCAAGGCGACTCGACTCCGGTGACACACTAATCACGACATGACCACCGTATAAACTAAAACAAAACGAGAGACTCACCTTTAACACGCCTGGCTAGCTTTGACCGCTTCTGCTACCGCCCTTAACCACCGCCTCTCTCTCTCTCTCTCTCTTACACAGCCGTCACAAGGTTGAGGGGAAGGAGAGTGTAACGTTTAGGGTTTTGGGAGTTGGGAGTCGTGAGGTATAACGTAACTAGGGAAGTAGGGTTTTGTGCACTAGGTCGGTATGAGGGCGTGGGTCAGTTTGAGGACGTGGGCTTGACCCATTTACGAATACGATCTTCGTCTTAATTACTACGAACCAACCCCAACGCGATGTACAAATATAACACGTAACATTATCACTTGCTTAGTCGATGTACTTACGATAACGATTAGTATAATACGATAAAATTATATAGAACTTATAATATTGAGTGTCGGGTTAGCTTATAATATCAAAACCCGAGTCTTAAAATAAATGTGAGGCAATACATATTCGATAAAATAATTATCGAATGACATACTAAAATACGAGGTAACCATCATTCAAATATTATATAAATACAAAATATTCTAATCAAAATACGAGGTATTACAGTCAACATATTCGATAAATTAATTATTGAATATTAATATTCAAATACGATCAATACATCAATATAAATAATAAATATTATAATGAAGTATTACACCAATACTATATAAAATATAAAACACGCATTCGATAAAATAATTATCGAATATAAACGTTAAAATATTATCAACACCATAATAACCATATAAATTAATTACCGATAAAATGCGGGGTATTACAAACCACTTGAATTGGGCTAACCCACTTGGATTTGCCAACTGAATAAATAATACCTGCATCAAGAAGTTTCATCACCTCAGTCATAACTACCTCCTGCATCTTAGGGTTCAAGTTACGTTGACCCTGTCTATAGGGCTTATGCCCTTCCTTTAACTCTATCCTATGCATGCCAACATCAGGACTGATGCCCTTAATGTCATCCAAAGAATAACCTAAAGCTTTCCTGTTCTTTTTGAGAACAGTGATCAAGGCAGAAAGTTGGTTAGGGTCAAGTTTAGAACTAACAATCGCAGGATACTGCTCAGTGTCATCTAGGAAAACATACTTAAGATTAGGAGGAAGTGGCTTACGCTCTAGTACCTTTACCTCTACGGCATGAACAGAATCAGTACTAATAGAATAGCACATGTTTACCAGGTTAATTAGCATTAGCCAAGCTAATGAGCTTCTCATCCTCTTCCTCAGTCAGCTCATATTCCTCTCTCTCTGCTTCCACCACATCCAGCTCCTCAGCATCCTCAGCAATGTCTAAAACAACGAAATCAACAGGAATAAAGAACTGTCCCACTCCAACTGGGACATCCTCCAAGACCCCTAATGGTCTTTGGGTTGATCTATCTGCCATCTGTAAGGTGATGTTGGTGACCTTAAGTCTACCTATATTAAGTCTCTCACAAACAGAATAAGGCATAAAGTGACACTAGCCCCTAGATCACAAAGGGCTTTCCCAATAACATGATTTCCTATAGTGCATGGATAGAAAAACTACCTGGGTCTTTCTGTTACAGCCCGTATTTTTATAAAAATAATTTTAATCATTTAAAAGTAGTTTACGGAATTTAATAATATTTTAATTATAAGTCGTGAGTTTTATTTTAAAAAATGCCGTTAAGTCCGTCTTGAGTTGTTTAATTTAAAGATGTCACGTTTACTTGGTAATTTACGTTTTAAGAATTTCCGCTCCTTACATTTTTACAAAACCCGACTCAAGTGAAATATAAAGGACACCTCCTTTCCTCCTTTTCACGTTACTTCTTCTTCACCAAAGAAAAAGAATACAGTGACTTGTTTCTCCATTTTTGCTCTTTCTCAACTTCACAAAATCATCATCCGTTTTCTCATCTCAACTCCGTTTAACTCGAGGTTTTCACCATCGCATTCCTCTCTTCATTTCCGTTCTTTCTATCTCTTTCTTTTTCCGTTTCGTCAAAGTTGATTTCCGGGCTGTTTTGAGAAGAACTCGAGATTGCCCTCTTACAACCCGTTTTTGTTGTTTGTAGGTGTCGACATTGACGACCCGGATAAGGATTCATATATTATTCAAGACTAGGCGTGAAGAAATCGCTCTTTAAGGTGACGATAATGAGAAACTCGACCTTTTGTCTATATTAGCACTTTACTTGATCTTTAGTATGTTTATCTACTAGAAACATGTTCAGGTTATGTGGATTGTGGTTGTGATGCTGTAAATTAGTTAGTATCATGTTAGGATTTGATGATTATATGTTTCTCACATGATTTATGGAGTATTAGTAATGGGTAATAAGTTTATGTAGAGAAATGGAGGTTTTATTAATTTGGTATGAATGTTTATGTTTGATCTTTGATTATGATTTAAGAATGTGGTATGAATGTTTGTAGATGCTGTTAATCGTGATTTTAGTAGTGTATACAAAGTATAGAAGCAATCCCATGAAGTTTAATTGAATTCTTGAATGTCGAATTTGCGTATTTCTGGGCAGAGGTCTGAGGCCGGCGGCCGGTGGACCGGCTGAGAGCCCCATTTGGTATTTGTTGTTGTCGTTCTTGTTTTTGCAAAATTTGAGAAAAAGGGTCCCCAGCCGGTGGACCGGCGGCCGGCCGGCTGGCTGGGAGACCATTTTGTTGTGTCTTTGTTGTTTGTAAGAAATTGGGAAAAAGGGTTCCCAGCCGGTGGACCGGCAGCCGGCCGACCGGCTGGGAGTACCTCTTGGTTGTTTTTGTTGGTTTTGAGCATTAGGGATTGGGACTCTCAGCCGGCCAACCGGCAACCTGTGGCTGACCGGCTGAGAGCCCCTGATCGAATTGTTTTGCTCATAACTTATGTTTCGCATGTCGGATTTGATTGATTCTTTTTCCGTATGTTTCGTATGCTTGTTTGAAGTCCCAAGAAATTGGGCGGCACTTATGTCGGGTTCGGTAATGGATTTGAGGATGAAAGACCCCCCGGCCGGGCAACCGGAAGGGAGACCGGCTCTCGCCTCAAATTAGTTCCCGAAGTCGGCTAAGTGTTACATGGATGTTTAGAGATGAAATATATACGAAATGATTGTCATTCGAGTTTGAGTTGTTGTACATCTTTGAGATGACATATTGTGATTTGTGTAAACCTGCTGTGCGCTGCTATATTACTCGGGTTCTCACCTGACTGCATTGTGTAGCTGGTTGACCGTAGTGACTTGGTCTCACGGTCAGGTTTTAGATTGTCTTCCCGCCTTCGGGCATATCTCGTTCCTAGCTAGTTCGGGTCTTGGGGGTGCCTTGTGCACTTGTCGAATCGGGGATCGTAACTTGTTTGCGCTCCGAGAGTGTGGCCAGGCTTAGACTAGGACAGTCTTTTGATGTCGTCCTACCAGGGGGTTGTATAGTCTGAGATTGGGGATATCGTAGTATATAGACGAGTTGATTGTCGGCCTGCTCATAGTAGTCTAGTAGAGTCACTTGGCTGACCAATCTAGTTAGAGTCGAGTCACTTGGATGACCTATCTCTTGTTTGTAGAGTCACTTGGGTGACCCATTTGTTGTAGGAGTCGAGTCACTTGGATGACCTATCTCTTGTTTGTAGAGTCACTTGGTTGGCCTATAGTTGTTAGAGTCGAGTCACTAGGTGACCTATCTCTTGTTGATATAATTGGATGTTGAGTATGCCTTAGCTGTATTTGTGAATGTATGATACTTGGCTATCTTAGTATTGTTCGTCCAAGGCATTGGACGACTCTTAGTCCGGTATCGTAAATGGTTTGGATTGAAAGACCCCCCGGCCGGGCAACCGGAAGGGAAACCGGCTCTCCTTCCAAATAGTTTCCGAAGTTGGTTGAGAGCCTTTGCATAGTATTGCATGATGTTATGAAAGATGAGTTGTTGTTATATATGCTTCACATGTTTTATATATGTCGGAGTATGTTGGATGTTTTACGTGTTACATGTCATTGACAATAGGTGGCTAGGAGCACTCTAGTCACTCCCCACTGACTGTGGCGCACATGTTGTATGTGTGTAGGTACATGTTTGCAGGGGGTTACGTTGAGGCTAGCGAGCGATGATCCTTCATCGTTGACTTTTACCTATTCGTTAGCTAGACCTTAGACTTACGTTTCAGTATTTTGTGCCTGTAGGGATATGCTATCCCGGGCTGTTTTGTATCGCACTTATATACTTATTTATGTTTCTCTTCTTCCGCATGTTTTATATTGTTAAGACACCTCGCATGTTTTTCTTATCATGTCAAAAGTTTTAATTCCGCTGCATTTTTGGCATGTTTT
The DNA here is from genome assembly GCA_029255685.2 of Silene conica. Taxonomy (NCBI): domain Eukaryota; kingdom Viridiplantae; phylum Streptophyta; class Magnoliopsida; order Caryophyllales; family Caryophyllaceae; genus Silene; species Silene conica. Next base: position 45,389,797 of record CM055319.2, on the reverse strand, counting down.
GTATGTTTACTTTTACGCCTTCGCGAGGGGTTTTACAGTTGGTATCAGAGCATTATTGCTCCCGACGCACTCATGTAATCCCCAAACTTAGCTTGACCAAAAACTTGAATAATGAATGAGAGATTTGGGTAGACTTAAGGACAAGTGGTAGACTGTTTGTGATTGTTAATTGTTAGGTTAACACTGTTTTCTTTTTTGAAGGATGGTGAGACCTAGGGCTGCTGATAACATTGTGCTGCAAGCAATTCAGCATTTGCTTGAGACTCAGAGACAGCAAGCAGGGAATATTCCACCTCCTCCACCGCCAGGCAACGAGGCTAATCGTCCTGGTAGTTTCTCTTGGATAGCTTCACAGATGTCCCGTAGCCATGTGAAGACTTATGGTGGTGAGGTTGATCCGGTAGCTCTTACCGAGTGGTTCAGGGAGATGGAAAAGAGCTTTACCCTGTATGCGGTGGGTAGAGAGGATAGAGTGCGGCTAGCCACTCACTTTCTGACCCTTGAGGCCGATAGGTGGTGGGCATTGACTGGACCTAATTTCACTCTTGATCCTTTGTTCGATTGGGAGGCTTTTAAGGATAAGCTCGAGACGAGGTTTTATCCTAAGGAGCTCAGATCGCAGCGACTCAAAGAATTCATGGATTTGAAGCAAGGCAAGATGTCAGTTCAGGAGTTTACCGACCGATTCAACCAACTTGCTCATTTCGCATCGAGGTTTGTCAGAGATGAGGCTGAGAGAGTCTACTTTTACCGTGGGAAGCTAGGACCGCGCATCGAGAGCATGGTTCGTCGTGACTCGACTTCTTTCGTTGAGGTCTATGATGATGCTATTTGGGCAGAGAGTTCCATCCGGGCCATAGATGCCGAGATTAGAGCTTCTTCTTCTTCTGCTCCCTCTTCCTTACAGACTTCCTCCCGTGAGAAGAGATCCTTTGATCCTTCACCTGATTCTCCGGTACCTCAGTTTAAGAAGTTCAAGAGGTTCGACCCATCTAAGGTTAAGGACCCGGTGCCTGTACCTAATGCTCCTCTGAAATGTTTCAAGTGTCATAAGGATCTTCACCTTGGAGTTGACTGCAACGGCGACCCCTACACCTGCTTTGCCTGCAACAAGACCGGACATCGCTCCTTCGAGTGTCCCGAGAGGAAGATTGTCGCTGGTAGAGCTGCTACTGCTGCTGGTGCAGTTCAGAGACCGAAGCCCAAGGGTACCGTGTACGTGATGAGTCGTGCTGCAGCCGAGGCTTACCCTCACCTGGTCACCGGTATGTCTCCATTGATGATTCCATTTTGCCTATAAGGCGTTGTCTTAAGCTCAACCTTGTTCTTCTTTCGTGTCTTGCACCGAAGTTTTCTCCCTTTTAACCGCTTCCTTTTTCTGCTCTTGGTGACTTCTTTGGGAATTTCTTTCCTATTGGTGGTTGCAAACCTCTTTTGTTTTACAAATTTTATTTGTTCAAAGGTTTGAAAGATCTAGGAAGGATAATTTCAGAAAAACTAGTTTTAAGAAGTTGGTTAATTTTGCAACTTTGATGGATTTCAGCGTTGATTTGCCATTTAAACTCGTTATTGGAGACGTCTGATAACCTGTACTATGCCTATCAACATCGGATCGATCTAAATTTTAAAATTTTCATTGATTTTCACCTTGGTTTTGCCTTCGGATTAGAATGTCAGGTTCTTGAATGCGCAACGAGAACCCCAACGTTCCTTAATGGAGGCTCGACTACGGATTTTGCTTTTGAAATTTTTTTTTTTTTTTTTGGAAGAAGCCTAAGCTTTTGTATATCAAGGTTTCCGTGAAAGTTTTAATTGTTAATGTTGTCCTTGTAACTGCTTTCAAGTTTCGAGGACGAAACTTTTTAAAAGATGGGATGATTGTAACAGCCCGTATTTTTATAAAAGTAATTTTAATCATTTAAAAGTAGTTTACGGAATTTAATAATATTTTAATTATAAGTCGTGAGTTTTATTTTAAGAAATGCCGTTAAGTCCGTCTTGAGTTGTTTAATTTAAAGATGTCACGTTTACTTGGTAATTTACGTTTTAAGAATTTCCGCTCCTTACATTTTTACAAAACCCGACTCAAGTGAAATATAAAGGACACCTCCTTTCCTCCTTTTCACGTTACTTCTTCTTCACCAAAGAAAAAGAATACAGTGACTTGTTTCTCCATTTTTGCTCTTTCTCAACTTCACAAAATCATCATCCGTTTTCTCATCTCAACTCCGTTTAACTCGAGGTTTTCACCATCGCATTCCTCTCTTCATTTCCGTTCTTTCTATCTCTTTCTTTTTCCGTTTCGTCAAAGTTGATTTCCGGGCTGTTTTGAGAAGAACTCGAGATTGCCCTCTTACAACCCGTTTTTGTTGTTTGTAGGTGTCGACATTGACGACCCGGATAAGGATTCATATATTATTCAAGACTAGGCGTGAAGAAATCGCTCTTTAAGGTGACGATAATGAGAAACTCGACCTTTTGTCTATATTAGCACTTTACTTGATCTTTAGTATGTTTATCTACTAGAAACATGTTCAGGTTATGTGGATTGTGGTTGTGATGCTGTAAATTAGTTAGTATCATGTTAGGATTTGATGATTATATGTTTCTCACATGATTTATGGAGTATTAGTAATGGGTAATAAGTTTATGTAGAGAAATGGAGGTTTTATTAATTTGGTATGAATGTTTATGTTTGATCTTTGATTATGATTTAAGAATGTGGTATGAATGTTTGTAGATGCTGTTAATCGTGATTTTAGTAGTGTATACAAAGTATAGAAGCAATCCCATGAAGTTTAATTGAATTCTTGAATGTCGAATTTGCGTATTTCTGGGCAGAGGTCTGAGGCCGGCGGCCGGTGGACCGGCTGAGAGCCCCATTTGGTATTTGTTGTTGTCGTTCTTGTTTTTGCAAAATTTGAGAAAAAGGGTCCCCAGCCGGTGGACCGGCGGCCGGCCGGCCGGCTGGGAGACCATTTTGTTGTGTCTTTGTTGTTTGTAAGAAATTGGGAAAAAGGGTTCCCAGTCGGTGGACCGGCAGCCGGCCGACCGGCTGGGAGTACCTCTTGGTTGTTTTTGTTGGTTTTGAGAATGAGGGATTGGGACTCTCAGCCGGCCAACCGGCAGCCTGTGGCTGACCGGCTGAGAGCCCCTGATCGAATTGTTTTGCTCATAACTTATGTTAATAATATTAAGAGGTTTTGGGCTAGTTTTGGGTGCAATCAAGAGGAGATTACCTATTTTGGTAATTAGAATATTGAAGGACCATCCATTACACTATTATACCTCAAGAACTACCAAGGTAGGAGACCTTTGTTGTGCCCAAAATGTCATCTTACCAATGTAAGCAATTTTCTTCTTACTCTTTTTGCATGCATGTATTATTTAGACCACCTTATCAAATTAGCTTGTAATTTTTATATCATTAGAGAGTCTAATGAGAGTCTAAATTCCCAACAAACATAACATTCTTCCACAAAAGCAATAACACCTTCTTCTTGAAACTTCCTCTTACGACCTAAAATATCTTTCATAAATTTAGCATAAGAAGGTACCTGGGTAATTAATTTAGTGAACGGGATGGCTACCTCAAGGTTCTTCACCATCTCCAAGAACTTACCAAATTTCTGATCCTCTTTTGAATTTTTCATTCGCTCGGGATACGGAATGGTAACACTAGCCGTAGGATCAGCTATCTTCGGCTTCTTCAGCTGTAGAATCTCAGTGAGGTCTTGAATTAGGGACGGGTCCAACAATTTAGGATTGGAAACTGCATTCAGCTCAGGAACCTTGGTCGGTCGACCAGGGTTGGTGGTCGGTCGACCAGATGTGCTGTTATCCGAAATCTTCTGTTTTCTAGAAACTAATCGCTCGTCAGGTATCTCGGTCGGTCGACCTGATGTAGTGGTCGGTCGACCTCCCGACCTGGTTACGGAATCTGTTTCTATATCGTGAACTTCAACAGAATCCCCCTTGGAAGTTGGTCCGTCATAAGCACGACCACTTCTGAGATTTATAGCATTTACTGTCTCTATGGAACTCTCACAACTGCCCGGAGAGCTAGCAATCTGATTAGCAGCTAAGATTGCTAATTGGTCTTCAAAAGTCTTTAAAGAAGCCACTTGAGCATTTTCCATTTCAATCATTTGTTTCATTAGAGCATGAACAAGCTCTCTCAACTCTGCCGTCTCACCCGTGTTGTCAACCGTAGTAACTAGGTTCGCACTTTCTTGCTTCAGCTGGGCTACCTCAAGCTTTTCAAAACGAGCTTCAACGGTGGTCTCAAAATCTAACACCTTATCCATCTCTACATTCAACCTTCGCGAATTCCCACGCGAACTCCCAAATTCGGCCCTATGCACCGCCATGTCTTCAATAGTGTTCCAACCATTCATGTGGTTGGTATTATTTTGGAATCTACCATTGGCGGCCGCATCAAGAATCACCTTATAATCATCATAAAGGGCATTGTATAATTGGTTGCACAAGTACCATTGAGGAAAACCATGATGAGGAATAGACCGGACCAATTTCTTGAACCGACCCCATGCCTCACAAAATTCTTCATCCGGACCTTGTTGAAAGTTAGTGATTTGACTTCTCAAGTCATTGGCCTTCGCAAGTGGGAAGTACTTTTTATAGAAAGCCAATGCCAAGGAAGTCCAATCTGTAACCTTCTCAGCTACCCTATCAAGGTAGCGGTACCAATCTCTCGCAGAATCCTTCAGTGAATAGAGGAACATCATTGCCTTTACCTCATCTTGAGTCACCCCGGCTGGTATATGAATGGAACAGCAATAATCCGTGAATGTCTCAACATGCCTCAACGGATCCTCATCGGGTAGACCAGAAAATTGGTTCCGCTCCACCAGAATGATGTAGTTCGGGTGGAGCTCAAAAGAACCAGTAGTAGGTGTACGCAAAGTAAACCCCTTCGGTAGATCTTGTACCTTTGGTTGTATGTGATCATAGATAGTACCCATGTCTCTAAGAATGAGAGTACTCAAGCCTTCCTCTCAAGAACCTGTCTTCTAATATGCAAAAACAACACTAGAAGAAAAGGTAAGTAACGGTCTTAAGGAACCGGAGTTCCTTAAGACAAGAAAAATAAACTAAAAATCTACAAACAAAATTATACCGTCTCCCCGGCAACGGCGCCAAAATTTGACACCCGTCGTTGAGGAGTGCCAAAGATAAGATTTATAAAACCTCAGCTTAAACTAGTTAGAGTAAGTCAAGGGTCGAACCACAAGGAGACAAGGCTAATATTGTTTGTGAATTTAGAGTCTATTGAAAGTAACAAAAAGGAGGGTTTTGATTGTTGGTTGAGTCTAACAACTAAGATAGCAAAATAAACAAGAATACTAAATAAAAGTAAAAGGATGATTAGGAACTTCGGTTCCCCATGGCTAGGGTTAGTCAACAAAGGGTAAATAATCAATTAACACAATCCCAAGTAACAAAGAATAAACCTTTAGGTCAATATTCTACCCAATCCTTACGGTCTTAGGGTTCCTAGTAAAGCACTAAACTTTCGTTCATAGGGCAATCCCAAAATTGTTGTTAAACTAATTCTAACAATCTTTCAATCTTAAAGAATTAGTTCACCAACAACAATGTGGATTGGTATACTAATCATAAAACCATTAAATCCTAGTTTTAGCCATGGTTCCCCTAATTCCTAATCACAAGAATTAGCTATGCATAATCATGAAACTAATACTAACAAAATTGAAGAACAACATAAGAGATAACATAATTAAGCATAAATTGAATAACAATAACAATAACAATAAGAACAATTAATTTGAATAACAAGAAAGATAAATTGCATAAAACTTACAAACCAATTGGAAAATAAGAACAAATCTTAAAGTTGGAATTCTTCTCCCTAAACTAATGTGTTTTTACTAATTGTGACTGCTTACCCTAATTACAATGCTCAAGCGTCTTTTATATGTCCTCTAATTACAAGATTAAGAGAATTAAAACCGAAACAAACAGCGGAACCCGTCGTCAGGTCGACAGACCGGGTATAGTGGTCGGTCGACCAACATAGCTGTAGATAATGCCTTCTGTAACTGTGCGATGGTCGGTCGACCGGTTGGGTAGGTCGGTCGACCAGTTCCTGTGTATTCCAGCCTTAAATTGGCTCGCACGCATCTCTAGGCTATTAGTTCGGGTCCTTGCTTCGTGCAAATCCTTGGAATGGCTTCTGGAGGACAAATAAAGCTTGATTTTGCTCACTTCCGCTTGTTCCTACATTTAAAACATAGAAATGCCAAAGTAAACCGTTTCGGGAGGAAAAAGTAACTAAAGCTACAAATATGCCTAGAAATACGTGCTGAAACTATAGATAAAATGTATAGTAAATGCACGTATCAAACTCCCCAAACCAAACTTTGTTTGTCCTCAAGCAAGCACTAAGACTCAATTAAAAAGAAAACTTCTACTTGGAACGGATTTCTAGCACAAAACCAAACACAACGCCATGCCTAACCAATTTAATGCAACTTTTCAAAGAAAATCAAGCTTATTGCCAAATGCAAACGAATTAAACATGTTGGAATAAAATGCTAAACTTTCAACCTTGCAAGACTCATTCCAAATGGACTCTCGCGGTACGCTCGAGACACTCATGAAGCAAAGGGTGATATATATGTGAAAGACAAGAAGATAAGTAAGAATATAGACTATCACCTATTTACGACCCATAAGAACATGCCTGCAATCTAACATGAACAAAGTCTCTACAACCGTACATATGCATTCCAACACTTAAATGACCATGACACATGCCGAGGTGATTTGTGATTGTGAGGCTAAAGGTAAGAAAGGCTAAAATGAATTATGGAGAGAGGGGTTAAACCGAGCTAACAACCATCAAACCATACTATAAAAATACTTCCATTTTTCTTCACAAAACCAGTCAATGCTCAAAAATCGTGAGCATATTGTCACAACTCCTCTTCTTTTCCTTTCTTTCTTTTCAAAGTAACACTCCTGTTCAGTGGTCGTGGTCGACCGACCTTGTATGTCAGTCGGCCGACCACCGTTGGTAATAGGCAGTTTCTCATTTTTTTTTTTCATATATTTTTTTCTTTTTGAGTTCTTTCTTTTCTTTCTTTCTTTGCTTTTTTTCTTTTTCTGAACTCATAATGTTTTTCTTTTCACTTTCTTTTCTTTTCCCTTTTTCATCACTCCCACACAAAAAGATTCTTCAATGAAGCATAAAAACCAAAAGATGGTCAAAACAGTCCCAACATACCATGTTACTAGCTCGGCTAGGGTAAGCAATTTAAGGATGTAGTATATGGGATAAAAGGGCAATTTGGCTATGTGAGGGTTATGGGTCAAACAAGAAAAGGGAAACCTCTACCACATGTGTCAACAAACCACAAACTCGAATGCATATAGGTATCAAATAGACAAAATTCATGCTTATGCAAGTTTATGTGACATGCCTTAGGAGGAGAAACTACTCTCAATTCTATATGAAATCGGTCGTGAATGTCACCGATTTATTAAGCTCTATAACTTAGAATATGTAGTAGCTTGCCAAAAAGAGAGTCAAGTCTAATAATTTAGCATAAAATCAACAAAAACTCGTTGACAATGCAAAAGACTAGCTTGAAAAATTTTTGAAAATGCAAGGCAAGGCATTGGCGAAATGTGAGGCATAATCATCATAGTATCCGTCCGTTCTGACTCGACCTATATGCTAAAGGAAACGTGCATTTTTTTGAACTTTTTTTTTATGTATGCAAACTGAAAGGAGAAAAAGTAACTAAAATGCAGTAAACATGCGACAGAAAAAGATGAAATGCAGAAGCAAACACAACAGGAGGAAATAGACAAAAGAAAACTAAACAAATGTAGACCCAATGCACGGACCTGACATAAGCCATGTCCATGTACCGGGAGGTAGGGTGAAGCGCATCCTCATAGCGGGGGAACTGAAGAATAAGTGAGTTAGCCAGACGAGTGACTAACCCACCACAGACAATAGTGGTCAAAGATGTCCCCTCGCTAACCGCCACAAAGTGAGAGGCGACCAAATAAGCTGTGTTATAAAACACATGACCCAGACGCCTGACATTAAGATAGTCAGCCAAAATAGAGAGCTCAATGTTTTTGACATTTTGAGACTCTTTGCGGCCAAAAGCAGTGTTGGCCAACAGACGCAAGTAGTAACGGGGGGCGGGCAAGTGGACGGTAATGCTCTTCTTTTTCCCGTCGCGGGAATCAGAGAGACAAGACCACATGACATTGTATGACTCAGCAGAGTCACCCGTACGACCCGTAGCCGATAAACCCAAGTAACCAGCAAATTCACCTAAGGGCAGCGAATAGGTTACATTAAACAGCCTAAAAGAGATGCATTTATTATCATAGCCAGAGATGTAAGCAGAAACATCAAAAAGAAAAGAAGAAAAGAACTCAAGAGTAAGAATGGGATAGGTGATCTCATCTATGGTGACGAGTCCCTGAAAACCCGTCCCATTAAGCAGGCTCACAACATCATCATAACACCCCAAAGCCCTCAATGCCGGCTCGCACAAGAAGCGAGTTACCACCACATGACAGTAAGTCACTAGGTGAAGGAACCGGGCCTTTTGAGCCGGGGTATAAAAGAGAACCTGCGGATAGTCCGGGAGACTATCCGTGTTGAGCGTTGTTAGTCCTCTGGACCCGCTTGCTTGACCCCTTGAAGTGCTAGCCTGTGAACTACGAGATCGTTTGCTTCCTTGACTGCGGCTTGACATGATGATTCTGCAAAATTGCAACAATAACCCTTTTACTTATCAAAATGAAACAGCTTAATTGCGAATTTGAAGTTCCTGTAACAGTATCATGGTCGACCGACCTTACCTCCAGGTCGAATGACCGATTGCCAGCAAAACAGACTCCCTATAACTGTTCTATGGTCGACCGACTTACAATCTTGGTCGACCGACCGACCAATCGAAAAATGAGTTTCTGCAAAATACAGATTGGTCGGCCGACCTCTATTCCTAGTCGGTCGACTAACGACTGTAACCGAACGAACATACTACGCAATTTTTCGACAGATTTGAAGCATAGAAAAATGGGGAAAAAGCTACACTAACCCTAACAACACCAAAATCACACAAGAAAGCAGATCTGAGACTAAGAAAGCTAAAGAGAAAGCAAAAACATAAGGAAAGAACAAAATTACAAGTAAAACAAACCCTAAAAACCAAAGAAAAACTGAAAATTAAGCAAAAAACTACCTAGAAACGGGACAAGAGCCTATAAAACGAAAAAAGAAAGAAAAATTAAAAGAAAACATACCTTGAGTGGAAGAAATTTGAGAAAGAGCAAAAAATTGAGGTTGAGTGAAGGAGGGAGGCAGGTTAGGGTTTTAGAGAGAAGGGGGTGTTCAAAAGTGTGAAGAGAAATAATGATTTGTTTTCAAATAAATTAAACTTAAAACCCCTTCGAACCCGGTTATCTGCCCTCTGGTCGATCTACCAAGACGTCTGGTCGACCGACCAGTTCACTGCGTACCTGATTTTCCAGCAGCTTTTTATTTCACGCACTAGGTCGGTCGACCTTGACAGTAGGTCGGTCGACCCAAATACCTGACGTTTCTCACCAGTTTTCCTGCTTAAGCTCAAAATTCCATCAGAAGTACATAGAGCATGAAAGAAAACGTTTACAACTAAGAGGAAGCTACAAAAAAAAAACTGAACTACAACACGGGTTGCCTCCCGGGTAGCGCTGGTTTAAGAGGTCCCGCACGACCTTTTTACCTATCATGGAGCATCCGAAAAAGGGTCAAAGTAAGAAACTTCAACCTTCCCTATGAACTCATTTTCTCCATGGAAATGCTTCACATATTGGCCATTAACTTTAAACCTCTCACCGGATGAGGTTTCTAGCTCAATTGACCCGAACTTCGAGACAGCTGTGATGGTGTAAGTTCCGCCCCACCTGGATTTCAACTTACTAGGAAAAAGACGAATACGAGCATTAAAAAGTAGAACCTTATCACCTACCTGAAAATCACGAGTAATTATTCTCTTGTCATGCCAGCGCTTAGTTTTCTCCTTGTAGATCCTGGGATTGTCATAGGCAAGCAACCTAAATTCCTCCAACTCATTCAGCTGCGATAAACGTTTCTCACGGGAAATGTTAGGGTCTAAATTAAGATCACAAATGGCCCACCAAGACTTGCGTTCTAACTCAACTGGTAAGTGACAAGTCTTACCATAAATCAACCAGAATGGTGACATTCCGATTGGAGTTTTGAACGCAGTTCTATAAGCCCATAAAACATCATCAAGCTTTACACTCCAATCTTTCCTAGACTTAGAAACAACTTTGGCTAGGGTCTCCTTGAGTTCTCTATTAGAGATCTCAACTTGACCACTAGTCTGAGGGTGATATGCTAGACCCCTACGATGTTGGACACCGAATTTATTTAGCAAGGCACCTAATCAATTTTGGGATTGCCCTAGGAACGAAAGTTTAGTGCTTTACTAGGAACCCTAAGACCGTAAGGATTGGGTAGAATATTGACCTAAAGGTTTATTCTTTGTTCCTTGGGATTGTGTCAATTGATTATTTACCCTTTGTTGACTTGCCCTAGCCATGGGGAACCGAAGTTCCTAATCATCCTTTTACTTTTATTTAGTATTCTTGTTTATTTTGCTATCTTAGTTGTTAGACTCAACCAACAATCAAAACCCTCCTTTTTGTTACTTTCAATAGACTCTAAATTCACAAACAATATTAACCTTGTCTCCTTGTGGTTCGACCCTTGACTTACTCTATCTAGTTTAAGCTGAGGTTTTATAAATCTTATCTTTGGCACCCCTCAACGACGGGTGTCAAGAGCCTACACCAATTCATGCTTTTACACCTCCGCCCCAGATTGGGAGCAATATGGAGGACACTCTTGTTTCACCTTTTGCAGGAATCGGTTTGGGGAAGCAAGAGGAGCAAGAAGGAGAGCCATCGGTCAAGGAGGCTATAGTGCAAAGAGGAGGACTTGGGATTCTAAGCTACCAAGAGGATGATGATCCGGACGAGGCAGACAAGGAGGACAAGGAGAGGAGGATTGAGACTAAAGAAGGTGATCCGTCACATATGCTTTGTGATGGGGTGGAGACGTGTTTTGTGATCAAGGCAAACACGGTGGAGACCACGGCATGTAGCCAAAAGCCATGGTCTGAGATATTCCCCATTTTTCGCGGATGAGTTCTTTGCTTTTTATGAGTTTTTAAGACAATTTCCGTTTTTCCGTTAAGACTTTTAGTTTTGTTTTGCGTTAGACTTAGACAATTTTTGTCTTTGTTGTTTTCGAGACCTTGAGACTTGGTATTGTGGATTTTGCGCATGTTTTGGGCGCGTATATACTATTTTTACAGGTTTGAGGGAGGTTAACTCGGTTGAAACGAGTTAATTTCGAGAAGAAAAAGAGCACTGCACAGGAAGCGTGGTCGACCGACCTGAATCATCGGTCGGTCGACCAGGTCCCTGCAACCCAGAATGTTCTGTAACCTGTCATTTGGTCGGTCGACCAAGTGGTGAAGTCGGTCGACCACCGCAGCTGCTACAGACTGTCCGTGTTTACCTCGAGAAGCGTGCAAGAACGATTAGAGAGTTTTTCTCCTTACCCTTTCCTTTCTGCTTTCAATTTTCTTCTCTTCTTCAAACCTTTAAACAAAATTTTACCACCCAAAACACCGTTAATCCCCGAAAAAGGTTTTTCTTCGCATCCCTTTTTCAGGTCCTTAGAGTGGCACTGCTGGCCACCGAAACCTCCTAAGCTTACCCTGGTTTGGGGAGGTTTTCATTGCGCTAAAAATCCGGTGAGTTCCTTCCATGTTTTCCTTGTTTTTTCTTTTTTGCATTTTTCCCTTTATTTCATAAACCTTTGCTTATGGTAATGCACAATGGGGACATTGTGCGGTTTGGTTTGGGGAAGAGTTTTGTGTCACGTGCATTGTTCCACATGTTTATGCCTATGCATTGCCGGAACGAGAGTATTTCAATGATGATTTTGCAATTTCACATGTTTATGCCTATGCCTTGCCTTGTCAACATGTTTCAGTATAAGAGTCATATGCATATCTACGAGTTTTTGTCAAACAATTCGCTTTTCTTGAGACCTAACTTGTACTTTGGCAAACTACTATACATTCTGAGTTTTAGAGCTTTATTCCTGGTTTCATTCATTACCAGTTATCTAGGATGTGAGTAGTACTCCCTTTGGAACATGTTACATAAATATGCATAAACATGAACATGAACTGCTATATACCTATATGCCTTCTTGTTTTGTGAGTCTTGATACGTGCACTTGAGGTTCTTTCTCTTATTTTCCTCATCAGCGCTACATAACCAAATCTGCCTTTTATCCCTAAAACTACATCCTATACTTAGCCTACCCTACCAAGCTAGTATTTGTGGTCAATGGAATTTTTTGAGACACCTTTGGTTTTTGTATGTCCTCATGAGAAAAGAAAGAGGAAGAAAGAAAGAAGAAAAAGAAAAAAGAAAAGAACAGAAAAAAAAATCGAATAATGCCTGCAAGTCAGTCGACCGACCGCCTCACCTGGTCGGTCGACCAACTGACAGAAACAAGAACTCAAAATCGTTCAGAAAATACCTTTCTTTGATATCTTATCGCTCCCGTACTTCATTCGAAAAAATGGGGAGTCCTTTCCTTAAAATTATGTGAGATTTGTGCTACAAAATAGCACTTTCATAATGTTGAAAGTCGTGAAATATGTTGTTGGAACTCGGTTTTGCTAGCTTGGCTTCTAAACCCTCACTTGTCCAAAAACGTCTTAACCTCTTTTACCCTTCACCTCACATATCCTTAATTACCTCAAAGCATGTGTCAAAGTCACTTAGTGAGTATGTATATGCCCAATTGTAGAGTTCTTTTTCATGTTAGATTGCAGGCATGTCTTCATGGGTCGAAGTTAGGTGAGTGTCTTTACAAAATACTTCTTTCTATCTTTTACATACACTCACCATTTGCTTAATGTGCGATTTGAGCGATCCGCGAGAGTCCATGGTGAAAAGTCTCTATAGTCGATAGATTTGCAAGTTTGACAACTTTATAATTCGTTTGCATGATTCATTTACTTTTGCCTTGTTGACATTGCATTAAATTGGTTTAGGCTAACATGTAAATTTCGCTCTGAGATTGAAATCGTTCCATTAGTTTAAGATCGAGTCTAATTCTTGCTTGAGGGCAAGCAAGGTTTGGATTGGGGAATTTGATGCGTATCTATTTTATGATGTTTTACATCTATTTTTTACACGCATTTTAGAGCTCATTTACGAGTTTCAGCCTTTATTTCCCAACATTTGTCTACTTTCATATTTTTATACTATTTTGCAGAATAATGCGGAAAAGAGGCGATTTCAAGCCAAATGCTACCCTCGGGAATTTTGCATAACCAAAGGGACTAAGGAATGAGGAGGGAACGACATCCAACGCGCAAATCAAGGACCATAAGACCAACTTAAGAGGATTTCACAAGCTGACACTCAGGAAAACCGGTCGACCGACCGAGTACCATGGTCGGTCGACCAACGTAGCTGACATCTCAAGTTCACATTTCCAATTTCAAAGACAGAAGAACACTTGGGCCCGATAATCGGTCGACCGACCGAGACCCTTGGTCGGTCGACCACAGCGCAGACTTCAGAAAACTCGCAAAGCCCACGCGTGATTAGGTTAAAGAAGAAGCTCTTTTGTTTTCTTATAAAACGCTTAATCCGTCATTAGGCTAAGGGCATCAGTTTATCTACCTTCTAATCTCTTTACTTTAGTTCTAATATCTCCACAAAAGTTCCTGTATTCTTTAGTTTTTAGAATAGTTAGCTTTGTCGACACTCAAGCATTCTGTTCCACGTAATTCAATAAAGCTTTCTTTCTGCCCTAATTCCTTTACGCGGTAATCTACTTTTGATTACAGTTTCTTATTGTTATTTTATAGAATTGTCAGTATCCGGTTAATTATAATCCCTAAGCCTCTTATTGTTAATCGCATGATTATCGCCATGAGTAGTGTTATTATAATTGTTATTGTTGTTCTTGCTGTAGTTATGAGTTGCTAATTTCATATGTTAGGATGTAGAGGAATAACGACGTAGATGGTATAATTCAGAACGACCTGTAGCAGACTCTGGTCGGTCGACCGGCTTAACTGGTCGGTCGACTGGGGTAGTTGGTCGATCGATTGAACTAGTTGGTCGGTCGACCAACTTCGCGTATGTTTCAGACCTGTTTTGTTTCGTTAATTATAATAGCCTATGACGAGACTGAAAAGAGACTTGTAGGATGTTAGTAATGACTTACCCAAGATTGAAAGATACGGGAAGGGCATTAATTGATTAACGGTTTAAGACGGCTAGGTTACTAAGACTGAAAGGTATGTGACCTAGACTTTAGGAATCACCCTTATTGTTGATACCAAATATTTGTGAGACCTAGGAACTAATAGCATAGGCCGAAAGGAGCTATTAGATAACATAGACCGAGAGGATTTGTTACACCCCTTACGCGACTGCAATACATGTTGACCTAGACTTTATACCATCGTAGCTTTTATGAACTGAATCATCCTAACATCCTTTTACCATAAGTTTTATTCATATCTTGTTTTCGTTTTTATCTTGTCTTTATTTTATTAGACTTAGTGACAATCAAACCAATCATAAACCCCCAACTTGTTACCTTAAAACATCGACTTAGAACAATAAACATTTCCCACCTCCTTGTGGTTCGACCCTTGACTTACTCTATCTAGGTTAAGCTAAGGTATTATCAATCTTATCTTTGGCACCCTCAACGACGGGTGTCAGAGATTAACCATGCAAGTTTCGGAACTTGGGTACTTGATACTGGTTGTGGTTCTCATCTGTGTAAGCATCACACCTCTCGCAAAGGGTGATGTGGACCTGCGAGTCGGGAATGTAGCAAAAGTTGTTGCTGCTTCCATAGGAACATATGTGATCCAGCTACAGAGCGAATTTGAGTTATATCTGTATAACTGTTATTATGTACCCAGTTTATCTAAGAATATTATTTCAATTTCCGTACTCGATAAAGACGGATTTTTATTCTTAATAAAGTATAATAGCTGTATTTTCTCTTTAAATGGAATGGTTTATGGTAAAGCAGTTTCCATGAATGGTACATATGTCTTAGATCAATCGACTGAAATATTACACGTGAATAATAAGAAATTAAAGGTTGGTGACAAAGATCAAACATATCTATGGCACTATCGTATGGGACACATAAATGAGAAACGTGTAAAGCAGCTAATACAGAATGGCGCTATATCTCCATTTGATTATGAATCATTTGGCACATGTGAATCATGTCTCATAGGCAAAATGACTCGTATTTCCTTCAAAGGTGTAACACCCCCATTTATTTAAGAGCCTTTAGCAAGACATTCTCAAATAAATAGAACTGTTACCATCTCGGAATGTCCGAGGTAGTGAATAACAAAGTGAAACAAACCAAAGTACTTTACATAAAACTGATTAAATTTAAACTTTTGATATAACAGCGATTACACAAAGAATAAAAGTACAACTGATAACATCTAACTATGTGATCTAGTTCTAAGTAGGTCCAAGCCATGTCTCTCTCCTTGCCCAGCTCCTAGTCCACCTGTCTCTGACCTGTAGAATCTACTCCTCATTCCGGATCATCGTAGGTGTACACGAATACACTGTCAACCTCGCGGTTGAGTAGGGTAACACAAAAGTAAATAATGCAACAAATATGATATGCAATGCCATGATATGCTCGAGCTCAATCTCAATCTCAATCTCATCTCAAACCCGTGACTCCCAGCCATACCGAACCTCCCGGCAGACTATAATCGGCCGTCGCCGAACACCAGCATAACAGCTGAGGTCACCAGGTCTAGTCCTGCCGAACTAGCCTGGGCCCAATAATATCTCATCATCTCAATTCCGTATCCACTGCACATGTCATGCTCATGAATGCAACAATGCTCTTATTCAATCATGCTATTAAATAACGAAATGTGCATACCGATAATAACAATAATTAACACTCAATCCAACCAGCATCATTCTCATATAAATCATGCTCAGCATCCATAATACACAATCCACATCCATTCCTAACACATCATAGAGTATAGAGTCGGTGTATCCTACCTGGATAGCAATATAGTCTCATCTCGCAGCTAACATCCAATCAGTCGAATCACTTCAATACATACTCAAAACCTAACAAAATAATATACTTAATTACTAACTAATACAATTACGCAACCAAAATAATATATCGATTATTCCAATTAATTATTTAAATAATATATTACGCACAATGAGACCGTATTAAACACGACTACTTCAATTAACTTGACTAACCCGTCTTTGTTACTTTTATAACTAACTTCAATTCAGTAACCGAACATAGAAAACGAACTATTGATGGCCGTCACATTCTTATATAAAATTACTTAACAACTTTAATAATCACTAACATGAACGAAATCGCTAACAATAATAATCATATTAACAACGATAATATTATCACGATAACAATATTAATATTATTAATAATAATAGCAACATTAGTAGTATTAAGGATGATGATAACAACAATAATAGTAATGATAACATCTACTAATGATAATACCAATCATAATAATAATAATATTAATACTAACATATAATATTAATAATATACCAATCAATAATAATAATAATAATAATGCACAAACCACAAACAACCCATATAAACATATTATCATATGGTATTAATAATAATAATTGTAATAGTATAATGTTTTTAGATGTTGATACCCTCACGTCATGACAACAACAACAACGAACACAAACTCAACCAAAACAGCCCTCTACAACCCGACAATCCCTCGACACAACTCGCCATAGACAGCCCATAAAACAGCCCCTGAACAGCCTCTTATGTCGCCTGAACCACCACCGCACCATGGTGGCTTCCACCCTTGCACTACGGTGCACCTACTAAAACCAATCACGACCCTTAACAGTACAACACCAGCCCTCGAAAACGATCTCGAAACCCCCTAGACACAACAACACCCTCATGCTTCTGTTCACCCTTGTGACACCTCACTACAACCAGCCCCTAACCACCTGCTGGAACCACCACTACCACTACCACTCACGACCCATAGACACTCCACAGTACCCCCAATGCCCTGGTGTAAAACACCAGTTTTCGACACCCCTTAACACGCTCAAACAGACGCTCAAAACTCGCACCACGAACTCGCTTATCCCCAGATTCCTGTACCTACCGTGCTCCACCCCCTGTCACCACGCTCTTGACCACCAGCTAACACCATCCCTATCCCAACCAACCACCAGACCCAACACCTCACACTACACTCTATCCCCTGGTGCCAAACACCAGCCACCGACACCACTCCAACTCCCTGAAACAGCCGCATAAAACGACCATACACTACCACCGTCCCCTGTTTCTGATTGGTTATAACTCCTAAACGACTATCGACTAAGGCCTTCCCTACCACCACGCACCATCCCAACACCACCACCATCTCCGGCTAACCCCATAAGACCAGAACCCACGACCCACTGCTATAATTAAACTCGGAATACGAACAGAAACAGCAGAATGAATTGAATTAAACAAGCATCAGAAACAGAGTAAAAGCAACGTTGTTTACTGACTACATTCATGGCGATTATATGGTGACGGTCACAGTGGTCCAATGGTGATTCGAAGATGGTGAGCATGTCATGGACACTACAAGGTTTACATACACCCAAGAAACGTACAAAATGATGGTCTGGAAGGGTACGATAAATACTTACAAACTCGCTGCAGTGCAAGGGCAAAACGAGGATGGTTCAGGGCTGATCTTTGCGTTTTTCCTCTTCTTAGGTCTCCTTCTTGTCACGGTGGTTTGGGTGGTGTTTACCGTGGGGTTGTGGAGGTAGACAGGGTGTAGGTAGTAGTAGGGTTTTGGCGGATCGAAGGAGGCAGCCTCTCATGTTGATGGAGGCAGTTTTGTGGTATGGGTGATTAGGGTTGTGTAGGGTTTTGTTTCATGGGTGGTGGTTTCGTTTTACACTACCCAAATCGAGTCCAAATGTCTCATAATCGGCCCATCACGCATCTCGAGGTTATATCTCGTTCTCGAATCGTAACTTAAATAACGACACATATAACTAATTATAATAATTAGATTATGTAATTTAGTAGTAAATATTTATTAAATTAGTTTTAAGAATATAAAATTATTAGCACTTATATAAAAAAAAAGATTTAAATATAATTACGACTTAAATAAACCAGAATAGAAATTAAGTATATATATAGGAAATAAATATAAAATAGGAAATATATTTAATTATAAATATATTATTAAAAATTAAAGAAGTACGAACGAAACGCCATTCAATTAAAAAATTATCAAATATCAAATGATTATAAAATACGAACTAATCATAGAAATACGATTTATAAAATAATAATAGTTTATGTAAAATACTTTATAAACGTTCTATTTAAAATACTTGTATAAAACAGAGTTTGACTACCGTTGACTGAGGCTAAAATACGGGTTATTACAGTCTTCCCTCCTTAAAATGAACTTCGTCCCGAAGTTCGCCACCCCGTAACGGTAACGAAACATCTAACAAGCACGAAACAAATACAAACAACACTTATACTGGCTTCAAGACGCGAAATGTTACATTCTACCCTTGTTAAGAAAACTTTGTCCCCAAAGTTTAACGCATAACTAAATCAAACGATTGATACGTGCCTATTTTATGCATTTTATTTACTCTTTTGGCACGTATTTTCTTACACTTTCGTAACTTTTTAGTTGCTTTTTCTCCCGTATTGTCTACTTTGGTATTTCTGTGTTTTGTATGTAGGAATACGCGGAAGTAAGCAAAACCAAGCCTTATTTGCCTTTAGGAAGCTGTTTTTGGAGCAATAATTCGGATGGTGCTTTCAAGTATAGTTATCGGGCCGGATCAAAGCTAGAAAAAAGAGAGGCGGTCGACCGACCATCGAAACAGGTCGACCGACCGATGTCAATTACGTAATCGGCCCCATTCTTCACGGAAGCCCAAATTCGCAGAAAATAAGTCCGCATTGGCAGATCCGGTCGACCGACCGAGAAAACAGGTCGACCGACCAGACCCTGTTTTGAGACTTCCGTTTTCTTTTCTGATTTCCCAATCTTGTAATATTTCTTATTTAAGGAGATCAAAACTCTTCTATTAGGTCAAGTAGTTTTTCAGCAATTTTCTACCCTAGGAATTTTACCAAGTACTCGATGTTTGAAAGCTCCATTGTGAGAATGTTGTTACAAAGCTTTCATCTTTATTATTAGGATTTCCATTCAAATTGTAAGTTTGTTTTAATTAATCTTCCCTTTAATCCAATCTTGTTATTCATCTTGTTGTTATTTTCTTATTTCATGTTTACTCTTTTATTATCATCTTTGATTATGTTCACATCTTTAATATTCTTGGTAATTGATAGTTTTATAATTAGAAGCATGCATAACTAATTCTTGTGATTAGGAATTAGGGGAACCATGTAAAAACTTGACTTTGATAGGTTTGATGATTAAATTACCAATCCCCCATTGTTGTTGGTGAACTAATCCTTGGGATTGAAAGATTATTAGGATTAGTTTAACAACAACTTTGGGATTGCCCTTGAACGAAAGTTTAGTGCTTTTGTAGGAACCCTAAGACCGTAAGGATTGGGTAGAATATTGACCTAAAGGTTTATTCTTTGTTCCTTAGGATTGTGTTATTTGGTTATTCTTACCTTTCATTGACTTGTCTTGACCATGGGGAACCAAAGTTCCTAATCCCCTCTTTATCTTATTTTAAATTTTCTTGTTATTTTGTTACTTTAGTTGTTAGTTAAAATCCCAATTCAAACCCCCTTTTTTTTGGTTACTTGCAATAGACTTTAAATTTACAAACATAATTTACCCTGTCTCTCTGTGGTTCGACCCTTGACTTATCCTAACTGAGTTTAAGCTGAGGTTTTATAAATCTTATCTTTGGCACCCCTCAACGACGGGTGTCAAATTTTGGCGCCGCTGCCGGGGAGACGGTATAATTCTGTTTGTTAATTTTTAGTTTATTTTTCTTGTCTTAAGGAACTTAGGTTCCTTAAGACCGTTCTTACCTTTTCTTCTAGTGCTATTTAGAAGACAGGTTTTTGAGAGGAAGGCTTGAGTACTCTCTTTATGGACTCCATTTATAGCTACCTACAGCCTAAGCCTAAAGATTTACCGAAAGGATTCGCCTTGCCTAAACCCACCACTGGCTCCTTTGAACTCCGCCCGACTCATATTAACTTGGTGGAGCAGAGTCAATTTTCTGGTCTACCTGATGAAGATCCAATAAAGCACGTTACAACCTTCACAGATTATTGTTGTTTCATACCCCTACCTGAAGGGGTAACTAGAGATGAGGTGCTGGCAACTCTGTTCTTATTCTCCTTAAAAGGAGACGCGCAAGAATGGTACCGGGACCTTAAAAGGACAAGTGAAGGGATTACAGATTGGACCGCCTTGGCCTTGGCTTTTTACAAGAAATACTTCCCTCTTGCAAAAGCTGAGGACTTGAGAAACCAAATCCGTAACTTTCAGCAGGGACCTGATGAAGGATTTTGTGAAGCATGGGATCGATTCAAAAAATTGGTCCGTTCCATCCCTCACCATAACCTTCCACAATGGGACCTGTGTAACTGCTTTTACAACTCTCTTTACGATGACTATAAGATGATTCTTGATGTGGCCGCCAATGGAAGATTCCAAAACAACACCGATCATATGAAGGGTTGGCAAACCATTGAAGACATGGCGGCGCATAAGGCTACTTTTAAAGGTTCACGTGGGAATTCAAGAAGGCTGAATGTAGAGATGAATAGAGTGATGGCTCTTGAGACAACAGTTGAAGCCCGTTTCGAAAAGCTTGAGGCAACCCAGCTAAAGCTTGAAAGTGCGAACCTAGTTACTACGGTCGACAACACGGGAGAAATTGAGAGATTAAGAGCCCTTGTTGATGCCCTAACCACGGCAGTTTTTAAGATGAATGAGGTTCACTGCACTTCCACGAAGATTTTTGAGGAACACTTGATAAACATAGCCGACCAAAGAAAAAGCTCTCCACCTTGTTCTGAGGGACCCATGGAGACGCTGAATGCCATAAATCTAAGGAGTGGCCGTGTTTGTGAAGATTCAACTCAAGAGGATGATCCAGCCGAAATTCCAAGTCAAGAATCCGATCCCGTCAAAAGAACAGGAGGTCGACCGACCACTTCTGTAAGTCGACCGACCACTGTTCCTGACGTGAGATCAGATTCTGAAAAAGAAAAAAAATCGGATTTTGCAGACTCTGGTCGACCGACCGACTTTACTGGTCGACCGACCGACGCTTCTGAACAGAATGCCGTTTTGACTCCGGAATCGCTGGACCCTTCCTTCATTCAAGGCCTTACTGAAATTTTACAGCTGAAAAAGCCAAAGGTTACTGATCCTATGGCTAAAGTCACCATTCCTTATCCTGAAAGACTAAAAAATTCAAAGGAAGATAAGAAATTTGGTAAGTTCTTAGAGATGGTGAAGAACCTTGAGGTAACCATCCCTTTCACTGACTTAATTACCCAGGTACCTTCTTATGCTAAATTCATGAAAGATATTTTAAGTCGTAAGAGGAATTTTCAGGACGACGGTGCTGTTGCTTTTGTGGAAGAATGTTATGTTCTTTCACAAAATAATATAGCACCCAAGTTGAAAGACCCAGGTAGTTTTTCCATCCCTTGTACCATAGGTAATCATTTAATAGGGAAAGCCCTTTGTGATCTAGGGGCTAGTGTCAGTGTCATACCTTATTCTGTATGTGAAAGACTTGGTTTAGGTAGACTTAAGGTCACCAATATTACTGTACAGATGGCTGATAGATCAACCCAAAGACCACTAGGGGTCTTGGAGGATGTCCCAGTAAAAGTGGGAAAGTTCTTTATTCCTGTGGATTTCGTTGTTTTAGACATTGCTGAAGATAGTCGAATACCTATTATTTTAGGTAGACCTTTTTTACACACAGCTGGGGCTGTGATAGATGTCAAACGCGGGACCATTACTTTAGAGATTGGGGATGACTCTATCGAGTTTAGTCTTGCCCATAAGGCAACTGTTCCTACTGATGATACTTGTTGTTCCATCGATATTGTAGACAGGAGTGTTATCCTTAATTGGAGGGAATCCTTGACCAAGGATCCCTTAGATGATCTGACGGTTGTGAATAAGTGTGCAGGTAATCCAGCTGAAGATGCTGAAAAGCTGGATTTGATAGAAGAAGAGGAAGAGGAATATGAGCTCACTAAAGAAGAGAATGAGAAGCTCATAAGCCTAGCTAATGCAAGTCTGGTAAACATGTGCTATTCTATAAATGCTAATTCTGTTCAGGCAGTTGAGGTAAAAGCACCAGAGCGTAAGCCACTTCCTCCTAATCTTAAGTATGTTTTTCTAGATGATACTGAGCAATACCCTGCAATTGTTAGCTCTAAACTTAGCCCTGACCAACTTTCTGCCTTAATGACTGTTCTTAAAAAGAATAGAAAAGCTCTAGGTTATTCTTTGGATGATATTAAGGGCATAAGCCCTGATGTTTGTATGCACAGAATAGATTTAGAGGAAGGGCATAAGCCTTATAGACAAGGACAGCGTAAATTGAACCCTAAGATGCAGGATGTAGTTATGGCGGAGGTTATGAAGCTTCTTGATGCAGGTATTATCTATCCAGTTGGCAACTCTAAGTGGGTTAGCCCAGTTCAGGTGGTTCCTAAGAAAGGAGGGACCACAGTGGTTAAAAATGATAAAAATGAGTTAATACCAACTAGAGTTGTGACTGGGTGGCGGATGTGCATTGATTATAGACAGTTAAATGCCGCCACCAAGAAAGACCATTTCCCCCTTCCTTTTGTTGACCAAATGACTGAAAGATTGGCTTCTAATAAATTCTTCTGTTTTCTAGACGGTTATTCAGGTTTCTTCCAGATTCCCATCCATCCTGATGATCAGAGTAAGACTACTTTTACATGTCCACAGGGTGTTTTTGCGTATCGCAGGATGCCTTTTGGGTTATGCAATGCTCCTGCTACTTTTCAAAGGTGTATGATGGGTATTTTTTCAGACTTTATAGAAAACATTATGGAAGTATTTATGGATGATTTCTCTGTTTATGGTAATGCTTTTGATCAATGCTTAGCTAATCTTGATAAAGTCTTGCAGCGATGTATTGATGTAAATCTTGTCTTAAATTGGGAGAAGTGTCATTTTATGGTTACTGAAGGGGTAGTTTTAGGGCATCTAATTTCAGATAAAGGTATACATGTTGATAAAGCAAAGGTGCAAGTGATTGAGCAATTACCCCCTCCTATCAATGTCAAAGGGGTGAGAAGTTTCTTAGGGCACGCAGGTTTTTACAGGCGTTTCATTAAGGACTTCTCTAAAATTGCTAAACCACTTACACAATTGCTTCTTAAAGATGCCATTTTTGATTTTTCTGATGAGTGCCTTTCAGCTTTTAACAGGTTGAAGGAAGCTTTGATCTCAGCACCAATCATCCAGCCACCAGATTGGGATCTCCCATTCGAGATCATGTGCGATGCTAGTGATTATGCTCTGGGTGCTGTGCTTGGTCAAAGGAAGAACAAGGCTCTTAATGCTATTTATTATGCGAGCCGCACCCTGGATGAGACTCAAGTCAACTATTTCACCACAGAGAAGGAGATGTTAGCCGTCATATTTGCCTTAGAAAAATTTAGATCATATTTAGTAGGTAATAAGGTAATTGTTTATACTGACCATGCAGCTTTAAAAAGTCTTTTTCAAAAAAAGGATTCAAAGCCAAGGCTTTTAAGGTGGATCCTCCTTCTTCAAGAGTTTGACATTGAGATCAGGGACAAGAAAGGCGCGGAAAACGTGGTAGCTGACCATTTATCTCGCCTGCAGCTGACTAATGGGGAAGATTCTCTACCTATTGATGATTCGTTTCCTGATGAAAGTTTATTTATCATTAATAGTTCAGGTTCTTATCCCCCTCCTTGGTATGCTGATTTTGCTAATTTTGCTGTTACAGGTAAAATCCCTCCTGAGTTGTCTTGGCAACAAAAGAAGAGATTTATGTTTGATGCGAAACAGTATTTTTGGGATGACCCTTATGTTTTTAAAGAATGCGGAGATGGACTTATCCGGAGATGCGTCCCCCAATGGGAGGTGAAGGACATTCTGGAAGCATGTCACTCTTCTGCATATGGTGGTCACCACGGTCCATCTAGGACCGTGGCCAAGGTATTACAGTCTGGTTTTTATTGGCCTACTTTACATGCTGACTGTAGAAATTTTGTAGGTAACTGTGATGCCTGTCAAAGGACTGGGAATGTCTCAAAAAGACATGAGATGCCACAAGTAGGTATTTTAGAGGTAGAAATTTTTGATGTTTGGGGCATTGATTATCAAGGACCTTTTCCCAGTAGTCAAGGTAACAGGTATATTCTTGTAGCTGTTGATTATGTGTCTAAGTGGGTAGAAGCCATTGCTACTCCCCATTGTGATGCAAAAGCTGTTATTAAGATGTTTAAAAAAAATCATATTTCCTCGTTTTGGTGTCCCTAGGGTTGTCATAAGTGATGGAGGTATGCATTTTAAGGAGAAACGCTTAGGTGACTTGTTAAACAAATTCGGTGTCCAACATCGTAGGGGTTTAGCTTATCACCCTCAGACTAGTGGTCAAGTTGAGATCTCTAATAGAGAACTCGAGGAGACCCTAGCCAAGGTAGTTTCTAAGTCTAGGAAAGATTGGAGCCTAAAACTTGATGATGTTTTATGGGCCTATAGAACCGCGTTCAAAACTCCAATAGGAATGTCACCATTCAGATTGATTTATGGTAAAACTTGTCATTTACCAGTTGAGTTAGAACGTAAATCTTGGTGGGCTATATGTGATCTTAATTTAGACCCTAATCTTTCCCGTGAGAAACGTTTATTGCAGCTCAACGAGTTAGAAGAATTCAGGTTGTTATCCTATGACAATGCCAGGATTTATAAGGAGAAAACAAAGCGCTGGCATGACAAGAGAATCATTAGACGTGATTTTCAGGCAGGTGATAGGGTGCTGCTTTTTAATGCTCGTATTCGTCTTTTTCCTGGTAAGCTGAAATCCAGGTGGAGCGGACCCTACACCATCACAGCTGTCTCAAAATTCGGGTCAATCGAATTAGAAACCTCATCTGGTGAGAGGTTCAAGGTCAATGGCCAATATGTGAAGCACTTCCGAGGAGAAAATGAGTATGTCGGAAAAGTCGAAGTTTCTTACTTTGACCCTTTTTAGGATGCTCCTTAGAAGGTAAAAGGTCGTGCGGGACCTCTTAAACCAGCGCTACACGGGAGGCAACCCGTGCTTTAGTTTTAATTTACGTTTTTCCTTTTTATTTTTCGTTTTATCCTCAGATGGAAATTGAAATCACTGCAGAAAAAGAAAAAAAAATCGGCATTAGTCAGTACAGTGGTCGACCGACCAGCTTTTCTGGTCGACCGACCAGACTGACAGCTTTTTAAATTTTTTCTGACACAGTAAGTAAAATCGCAGAGCAGGTAAAAGTACAGTGGTCGACCGACCAGCTTTTCTGGTCGACCGACCACTATTTTTTTTACGGTTTTATTTTTTTCAGAATCAATGTCATGGGTTTGTTGTGTTTTGAACATAAAATTATTGCTTTGACCTATTCATTCTACCAGCACTCCCTCTCTCTCATAAAACCCTAAAAACTATTCACCCTTCTTCCTCCTCCACCATTTTACTTACTCTCTTTTTTAGCTTCCATCTTCAAGGTATGCGTTTCCTCCATTTTCTTTCTTTCTTTTTAGTTTTTACCTTCTTATTTTCGTTTTAGGTAGCATGAGTTTATCTTTTTAAAGTTTAATTTTGCTCTTAATTCCGTTTTCATGCTTGTTTATGTATTTTTATGTTAGTTTTTTTCCTTCTTCTTGAGTTTATATACTTAGATCTGAAAATTTTGGGTGATTTTGTGCTAATTAGGATAGTTTAATTCTTCCTTACAATTTTTATGCCTTTTTCCGCGCGAAATTCAAACCCCCTTTTTTTGGTTACTTGCAATAGACTTTAAATTTACAAACATAATTTACCCTGTCTCTCTGTGGTTCGACCCTTGACTTATCCTAACTGAGTTTAAGCTGAGGTTTTATAAATCCTATCTTTGGCACCCCTCAACGACGGGTGTCAAAATTTGATGCCCGTCGTTGAGGGTACCAAAGATAAATTTATAATTCCTAACCTTAACAATAGATAGTGAAAGTCAGGGTCGAACCACAAAGAGGTGGGGAATGTTTATTGTCTTAATGTTAATGTTTAAGGTAACAATTTTGGGGATGATTGGTTGATTATTATATCTAAGGCAAAGATTTAAAATAAACAAATAATAAAAGATGAGAATAAAATATAATAAAAGAGGATGCTAGGATGTTTGGGTAATAAATAGCTAAGGTAAAATAAATCCTAAGGTCAACATGTATTGCAGTCGCGTAAGGGGGTGTAACATATCTTTTTAAGTCTATGCCACCTAATAGCTCCTTTCGGCCTATGCTATTAGTTCCTAGGTCTCACAATTATTGGGTGTCAACAATAAGGGTGATTCCTAAATCCCAGGTTACATACCTTTCAGCCTTGAGTAACCTATCCGTCTTAAGGTGTAAACCAATGCCCTTCCCGTATCTTTCAATCTTGGGTAGGTCATTACTAACATCCTACAAGTCTCCTATTGGTCTCATTGCAGGATATTATGATTTATAAGAAAAGACGAAATAAGAAAACAGACGCGAGTGGTCGACCGACCGGCTACTCCAGTCGGCCGACCACGGCCTCGGTCGACCGACCGACTATTCTAGTCGGCCGACCGTGGTCCTGCTACAGGTCGGGTTTTCGGATTTTATTTACCTATGCATATTATTCCCTACATCCTAACATATGAAAATTAGTTGCTCATAACTGTTAAGACGAATATAAAATTGGGAATAAACATAGAGAACAATAGTAAATAACTAAGCATGCAAGATTCAAATAAAGCTTGGGATTCTAACTTAACAATTGTAATAAAAGCAATAAGAAAAATAATGAAACTGGATCAAAGAAGAATTACCACAATTGGAATTAAGGCAGAACGGAATTAACTTTATTGAATACTTGGGAACTATTGAAAGATTACAAAACTAAAGCTTGAATAAAACTGAATATGATAAAGACTTGATACTAAAAGATTTGATAGATGAAAGATCTAATAATTCCAGATGCAAAACCCTAATCACAAGATTAGTTTATATAGGGTAAAAACTAAGAGTTTCCTTAAAATTCTAATTCTACTTTATTTCCGAAAAGAAATCGTATGGGCTTTAATCTGGTCGGCCGACCCGTATAACTGGTCGGTCGACCACTTCTTGCTGGGCTTCTCTTATTTCCGGTCCTTTCATGAAAATTGGACCTTATGAAAATCGGGCCTGGTCGGCCGACCCGTTTAGCTGGTCGGTCGACCGCTTCTGTACGGAAATCTTCGGATTTCTTCTGTTTTGACTCTTGGTACTTGATTTTGACTCCAGTTGACTTTTCCATTTATTCCTTAATTTAAGCTAAAGACTTGAGGATACGAATTTGGTGCTAAATCGTCTCTTTTCCGCATAAATCTGCAAAAGTGCATAAAAATACGAAAGTACACAATTTGTGGGAAATAAAGGCTAAAACATAGTAAATGAGCGACCAAATACGTGTAAAAATAGATGTAAAACATCATAAAATAGACACGTATCAAATTCCCCAAACCAAACCCTTGCTTGCCCTCAAGCAAGAAATAGACTCGATCTTAACTAATGGAACGATTTCAATCTCAGAGCGAAATTTACATGTAAGCCTAAACCAATGCCAAGAACAAAATGAGATAATATTCAAATCATGCAAACGAGTTATAGGGTTGTCAAACTTGAAAACATAAAGACTATAGAGACTTATACCATGGACTCTCGCGGTACGCTCGAGACACTCATGAAGCAAAGGGTGAGTATATGTAAAAGATAGAAAGAAGTAATTTTGTAGAGACACTCACCTAACTGCGACCCATGAAAACATGCCTGCAATCTAACATGAACAGGAATTCTACAACTTTGTATAACAATCTCATTAAATGGCCTAGATACATGCAATTGAGGTAATAAAAGATATGTGAGGTAAAAGGTAAAAGTGGTTAAGATGTTTTTGGAATTGTGGGGTTAGTAGCCAAGCTAGTAAAACCGGTTTCCAACAACATACTTCACAACTTTTGATATTAAGAAAGTGCTCTTTTGTAACACAACTCTCACATTTGAATATAAGAAAGGACTCCCAAATATTTTGAATGAGGTACGGGAGTGATAACATATAAAAGAAAGGGATTTTTTTTGGAACGAAAATTTGAATCTGATTCTGCCAGGTGGTCGGCCGACCTGTATATGTGGTCGGTCGACTGACTTCCGTATTTTTCGGATTTTTTTTTTTTTTTTCGTTTTTCTTTTCTTTCTTTCTTTGAATTTTCTGTTCTTTTTCTTTTCTTGCTTTCTTTCTTTCTTTTCTCTTTTTGCTCATGATAGCATACAAACCAAGATGCCTCAAAAAAATAATCCAATGACCACAAATACTAGCTTGGAAGGGTAGGCTAAGTATGGGATGTAGTTTTTTTGGGGAAATAAAAAGGCAATTTTGGCTATGTGAAGCTTATGGGTAAATATGAGAAAAGGGATCTCAAATGCACGTATCAAGACTCACAAAACGAGAAAGTAAAACAAGTATATAGCAATTCAAGTTCATGTTTATGCATATTGATGTAACATGTTCCAAGGGGAGTACTACTCACATCCTAGACAACTGGTTTAAGAATGAAACCAGGAAATAAGCTCTAAACCTTAGAATGTATAATAGGTTGCCAAGGTATAAGTCAAGTCTCAAGATATGCAAGTTGACAAAAACTCGTAGATATGCGAAAGACTCTCATACTAAAACAAGTTGACAAGGCAAGGTAAAGGCATAAACATGTAAGAAAGCAAAATCATCCTTGAAATACTCTCGTTCCGACTCGACCTATATGCTAAAATAAACGTGCATTTTTTGGAATTTTTGAATTTTTTTAATTTTTTTGGATTTTTGTATATATAAGGAAAATAAAGAAAAGAACGATGCAAGACAGAAATGCAATAAACGTGTGACAAAATGCATGTAACACGAAACCATTCCCCAAACCAACCCGCACAATGTCCCCATTGTGCATTAGCCTAAGTAAAGGTTTCAGAAAATTAAAGGAAAGATGTAAAGAAATTAAAACTAAGGAAAAACTGGAAAGAACTCACTGGGTTAAAAGATGTAAGAGAAAAACCTCCCCAAACCAGCGTAAGCTGGGAGGTTTTGGTGGCTAGCAGTGCCACTCAAGTATCCAATTTGATTTCACGAGTTCCAAGGAAGAGAAACGAAAGACTGCAGCGGACAGGTAGGTCGACCGACCGATGTTTCTGGTCGATCGACCTCCTGTGAACAGCGGAAAAATCTTCGATACAGCGCGTCTGGTCGACCGACTGATGATTCTGGTCGGTCGACCATCTGTGTCCTGGAGGTCTTCATTTCTTCGTAAATCCTGAAAAAACAAGAAAATATGCGCGCCCAACAATGCGCGAAATGCCAAAACGATTCTTAAAGTCTTAACTACTAGCAAACCGAAAAAAGTTTCACACAACATAAAATAAATTGTCTTAAAACTGCAATTTAAAAACAACTATCCGCTGAAGATGTGGAAAATATCCGACCACGGCTTCTGACGGCACGCCGTAGTCTCCACAGTTTTTGCTTTAGTGGCAAAACACATCTTCTTTCCTCTATCGCAAAGCATATGCGATGGTCTCTCTTCTTGAGCCTGCCTCCTCTTCTTTTTCTCCTCTCGATCCACGACGTCTGGATCCTCATCCTCTGCATAGCTCAGGCATCCCATTCCTCCTCTCTGGATGATGACTTCCTTCTCCTTGGGTTTCCCCAAACCAATTCCTGCAATAGTCATGACAGAAGTGTCCTCCCTACTGCTCCCAATCTGGGGCGGAGGTGAAAAAACAGATACAGGAACAGGTAATAAAGGTGGAGAAGTAGTGATGACCTCATACTTCTTCTCCGAAGTGATAGCATTACATGTGATGGGGGTCATAGCATCCTTCTTCCTATAAGATAGGCCATAGATAATAGAATGTTTGCCTACTTTGAAGGTTAGAGTTCCAGTGCCTACATCTATAATGGCACCTGCAGTGTGAAGAAAGGGTCTTCCTAGGATTATGGGTATATGGGCATCCTCTGGGATGTCCAAAACAACATAGTCGACTGGGAAGAAAAACCTGTCAATACGCACAGGGATGTTTTCTAACACCCCTACAGGTTCCATTGATGTGCGATCAGCCATCTGGACCGTCATACTGGTCACTGCAAATTCGGTCATTCCTAGTTTTAAGGCAACGCTTAGGGGCATGACACTTATACTAGCGCCTAGGTCGCATAAAGCCTTTTTAACCGGGAATGTTCCTATATTACAGGGGACAGAAAAACTTCCAGGGTCTTCTAATTTATGAGGGGCAATGACATGTGTTAAAAAGCTAGATGACTCTTCAGTGAGAGCCACCGACTCAACCTTTTCTAGAGACCTCTTTCTTGACAAAAGCTGTCTCATGAATTTTAGATAAGAAGGAACTTGTTGAACTAATTCTAAAAATGGAACTTGAACATTTAATGAACGAATTACATCTTTAAATTTATCAAAAGATACCTGTTCCTTCGAAGGCACGAGTCTTTCTGGAAAGGGAGCAGCTGAGGATTCGGTATTTGCAGCCCTTTTTAAAAATCTGGGGGTCTTGTCACCCCTGAAAAGAAAATCCCGTAAGTTATTCGGCAATTCTGGACGAAAGGGAACTTCAGATTCGGCTTCGGTGGTCGGTCGACCAGTATCCTCGGTCGGTCGACCAGTCTCCTGTTCAGCTGATATTTTCGGATCCTGCTCCGCGGTCGGTCGACCAGATTCTTCGGTCGGTCGACCGACTTTGCTGCTACTCGCTGTTTTTTCTTTCTCAGCCCCTACTTTAGCTCCACTTCGCAGGGTTACGATGTTTAGGGTTTCCTTCTTCTGGTCTGGCTTGGTCGGAAGTTGACCCGGAGCCCTAGTGTCATTCTTGCTCGCGATCTGAGCAATCTGGGACTCCAACATCTTCATCCCTGCCTCTCTAGCCTGCGACTCCTTCTGAACCAACCCAATAAGATTTTGGATAAGAGTGTCTGTGTTGGGTGGTGGATTGGAAGGTGGTTGAGGGTTGAAAGGTGGTCTTTGGAAATTCTGTTTATGTGGGGGTACATATGTGGAATTTTGCTGGGGTTGCATATGCTGTGGGTTTTGAACATTCTGGCTTGTCCACCTTAAGTTGGGATGGACATTGTTATTATTTGGATCATAGAAATTGTTCCCACGATAATGCTGAAAAGCGGCACATGTTTCATTAGATGAAGTACAGAATTTTGACACATGCCCTTCTCCACCGCACCTCTCACAAGCAAAGGGTCCGTCCTGAACGGCGTTCACCTGGTATATTCCTCCCTTGCTTCCACTCCCAAGATCGAGCTTTCCTGCAGCCTCAAATTTTTCCAACTTGGCCGTTAAGGCCTCAATTGCTGACAGGTTGTACTCAGATTTTCTCTGATTTCCTCTGGAAGTACCATGCTCAGCGCGGTGCACAGCAACATCTTCTATTAACTTGAGACCTTTAGTCTCTCCTGAATTATCTTGGAATCTCCCATTAGCTGCAGCATCTAGGTAGGCCCTGTTGTCATCATAGAGGCCATTGTAGAACTGGTTGCAAAGAAACCATTGTTCGAATCCGTGATGTGGTATGGATCGAACAAGTCTCTTGAACCTGTCCCACGCCTCGCTAAAGTCTTCGTTGGGTCCTTGCTTGAAATTAGTGATCTGCGCTCTTAAAGCATTCGTCTTTGATGCAGAGTAATATTTTCTGTAGAATGCTAAGGCTAAGGTGTTCCAATCTGTAACTCCCGCAGCAGTGCGGTCAAGGTCTCTGTACCATTCTCTCGCAGAGTCCCTAAGGGAGAAGATAAACATGGTCTGTTTAATCTGGTCCTGCGTCACTCCTTCTGGGGGTGCTATAGAGCATATGTAATCTGTGAAGATTTCAATATGCTTAGCAGCATCCTCATTGGCTGAGCCTCCAAATTGGTTTCTTTCAACCATAGTAATATAGGCAGGCTTGGCCTCGAATGGCTTCCCAGTACCTGCAGGTAAAGTGAACCCTTTGTATAGGTCCTTTGCCTGAGGCATAGAGTGACTGGCAATAGTAGCTTCCTCCGTCATGTTATCTTCTTCTTTAGGAAAAACTGGAAAGTAGGTAAAAGATGGTGTTTTTGGTGAAAGCGGATTGATGGGTGAATTTGGTTGCGAAGGTGGTGTTTTTGGTGAAGATGGTGGTAACTCAAAAAGGTCTTCTTGAAATAAGGAAGATGGTGAACCTCCTTCCTGATTTGCTAGAAGTTGCTTTCTTCTTTCCCTAAGGGTCCTCTCAATTTCGAGATCAAGTGGTAGGAGTTCTCCTTGAACTGACCTGCGCATAAAAGGAAACTACAAGAAAAAGGTGAGAAAGTTTAAGGAACAAAAAGTTCCTTAAACAAAGAGAAACAAAAACAAAAAACAATAAACACTGGCGTCACCTCCCCGGCAACGGCGCCAAAATTTGATGCCCGTCGTT
Source organism: Silene conica (assembly GCA_029255685.2). Taxonomy (NCBI): domain Eukaryota; kingdom Viridiplantae; phylum Streptophyta; class Magnoliopsida; order Caryophyllales; family Caryophyllaceae; genus Silene; species Silene conica. Next base: position 45,356,891 of record CM055319.2, on the reverse strand, counting down.
GAGGGTACCAAAGATAAATTTATAATTCCTAACCTTAACAATAGATAGTGAAAGTCAGGGTCGAACCACAAAGAGGTGGGGAATGTTTATTGTCTTAATGTTAATGTTTAAGGTAACAATTTTGGGGATGATTGGTTGATTATTATATCTAAGGCAAAGATTTAAAATAAACAAATAATAAAAGATGAGAATAAAATATAATAAAAGAGGATGCTAGGATGTTTGGGTAATAAATAGCTAAGGTAAAATAAATCCTAAGGTCAACATGTATTGCAGTCGCGTAAGGGGGTGTAACATATCTTTTTAAGTCTATGCCACCTAATAGCTCCTTTCGGCCTATACTATTAGTTCCTAGGTCTCACAATTATTGGGTGTCAACAATAAGGGTGATTCCTAAATCCCAGGTTACATACCTTTCAGCCTTGAGTAACCTATCCGTCTTAAGGTGTAAACCAATGCCCTTCCCGTATCTTTCAATCTTGGGTAGGTCATTACTAACATCCTACAAGTCTCCTATTGGTCTCATTGCAGGATATTATGATTTATAAGAAAAGACGAAATAAGAAAACAGACGCGAGTGGTCGACCGACCGGCTACTCCAGTCGGCCGACCACGGCCTCGGTCGACCGACCGACTATTCTAGTCGGCCGACCGTGGTCCTGCTACAGGTCGGGTTTTCGGATTTTATTTACCTATGCATATTATTCCCTACATCCTAACATATGAAAATTAGTTGCTCATAACTGTTAAGACGAATATAAAATTGGGAATAAACATAGAGAACAATAGTAAATAACTAAGCATGCAAGATTCAAATAAAGCTTGGGATTCTAACTTAACAATTGTAATAAAAGCAATAAGAAAAATAATGAAACTGGATCAAAGAAGAATTACCACAATTGGAATTAAGGCAGAACGGAATTAACTTTATTGAATACTTGGGAACTATTGAAAGATTACAAAACTAAAGCTTGAATAAAACTGAATATGATAAAGACTTGATACTAAAAGATTTGATAGATGAAAGATCTAATAATTCCAGATGCAAAACCCTAATCACAAGATTAGTTTATATAGGGTAAAAACTAAGAGTTTCCTTAAAATTCTAATTCTACTTTATTTCCGAAAAGAAATCGTATGGGCTTTAATCTGGTCGGCCGACCCGTATAACTGGTCGGTCGACCACTTCTTGCTGGGCTTCTCTTATTTCCGGTCCTTTCATGAAAATTGGACCTTATGAAAATCGGGCCTGGTCGGCCGACCCGTTTAGCTGGTCGGTCGACCGCTTCTGTACGGAAATCTTCGGATTTCTTCTGTTTTGACTCTTGGTACTTGATTTTGACTCCAGTTGACTTTTCCATTTATTCCTTAATTTAAGCTAAAGACTTGAGGATACGAATTTGGTGCTAAATCGTCTCTTTTCCGCATAAATCTGCAAAAGTGCATAAAAATACGAAAGTACACAATTTGTGGGAAATAAAGGCTAAAACATAGTAAATGAGCGACCAAATACGTGTAAAAATAGATGTAAAACATCATAAAATAGACACGTATCCTAACTGACTTATCCTAACTGAGTAATTCAAACCCGACGCCATCACTGTTACGGTCGGTCGACCGGAATCGGAGGTCGGCCGACCAAAATTTGAATTTCTGGGTTTTTAAATTTTGCAGATCTGGGTTTCGTTTCTGACAAAGATCGGTCGACCGACCGGAAAATGAGGTCGGCCGACCAGAGTCGCGTTTTCCTGAGTTTAATTGTTGAACAGTTTCTGATTTTCTCGTAATCTGGTCGACCGACCTGTTATTACGGTCGACCGACCATAGCTGCATTTTTCATGATTTTCTCAGTTTCTGATTTCTCATTGCAGCAGAAAAATACAGACCGTTTTGAAAAAAAAAATAGTCGACCGACTAGCTACTCTGGTCGGCCGACCAGAGCTGTGGCAAAAGTTTCTGTTTTGCAATTTTTCGTGCCTAATTTTGTTAAAGCAATGTTTTCTTATGCTCATAAGACTTATATTTTTAATTGAACTTTGCAGCTTTACGATGTCTAGCCGTGATCAAGGAGGGAAACGCGCACGCACTTCGGGTGCAAGCACTTCTAGAGGACGTGTCTCTAGGTCTAGAGGTCTAGCAGTTCAGGACACGGATAGTCTACCGGACTATCCGCAGATCACTTTCATCTCTCCGGCCCAGAAGGCCCGATTCCTCCATCTGAGCGCTCATTGCGCGGTAGTGGCGACCCGTTTCCTTTGTGTTTCAGCTCTGCATGCATTGGGATGCCATGATGAGGTGGTTGCTATGCTCATTGGGACCGGGTTTGCAGGCCTTGTCTCTATGGACGAGATCACCTACCGCCTTCTTACTCTTGAGTTCTTCTCTTCCTTTACCTTTGATTTAGGGGCTCTTCACCCCGGCTATGATAGTTTTTGTATCTCTTTTCGCATGTTCAATGAAACTTATGCTTTAACTTTAACCCAATTTGCTCAAATTTTGGGTCTGTCTTCTGAGGGTCTTACTGATGACCCCACGGGGTCGTATTCTGATATGTGGTCCTGTATTTCTGACTCCAACGATGTGAAGAAGAAAAACAGTACCGTCCACCTTCCCACCCCCCGTTATTTTTTGCGTCTGTTGGCCAACACTGTTTTCGGCCGCAAAGAGTCTCAAAATGTTAACAACATTGAGCTCTCTATTTTGTCCGGTTATCTTAACATCGGACGTACGGGTCAGCAGTCTTATAACACTGCTCATTTGGTCGCTTCTCATTTTGTGTCAGTCGGTGAGGGAACTTCTTTGACCACTATTGTCTGTGGTGGGCTAGTCACCCGATTAGCCCTCTATTTTGTACCCCAGTTCCCTCGCTATGAGGATGCGGTCACCCCTCTATCCCGATACATGGACATGGATTATGTCAGGTCTGTGCGTTGGGTCAACAGTAGAGGTGTTTGGAAAATAGACACCTATCTCACTGACCGCATCCCCATCACTATGGCTCCCCCTATGTACCCCCTTTCTATTGTTATAGGGGAGCCCCGACCACTACTCCCGTCTTACCGCCTCCCGCTTAGGGGAGGCGCTTCTAGAGGTTTCAGGGCCCCTGCTTCCGGTGGCCACCATGCCACACCTGGGACAGGGTACCCATCTGATTTTACTGCTCCTCCTAATGTTTATGTTCCTCCTTTTGTTGATGACAGATCTATGCCACAAATGCTGGCGAGTCTTTGCACGCAGTTCAGCCAAAAACGGTTGGACGATAGTCTCTTCCAATACTCGGTTTACAGGGAGTATGCCACACAAGGTAGGCTCCCAACCGGCCCGTGGACTCACCCCACCTGGTACACACCTCTCGCAGGCGGTCGTGACCATGGTGAAGCTTCAGGCTCTGCCTCAGGAACAGGAGTAGGGTCTGAGGAGGATGGCGATGAGGGAGAAGGTGAGGAGAACGCTGAGCCGTTCTACGACTCAGCGGGATAGGGACGTGCTTAACCTTACCCTCTTTGGGGTTCGGTTTGGGGAGGCCCCTATTGATTGGTTCGGTTTGGGGAGGTCCACATTTACTTTGTAAGTGTTTTCCCTCCTTAGATTTCCAATTTTCCCCTTTAGATTTCCAGTTTTTCCCTCCTTCCTCCATAGACTCTGTTTGTATTTTTTAGTCTTTTTCCTTTTCTTTTCTTTGTTTGCTTCTTTTCCGCCTACCCCCATCCCTATGCTGTGGTTGTATGCTGATGAGCACAATGAGGGCATTGTGCGTTTTGGTTTGGGGAGGGTGTTTGCATACTCCTTTGTAAGTATGCAATTGTTTTTGTGTCTTTTGTTTTTCATACCTTTAGGTGTTTTTCTTGTTTTCATCCTCTCTTGTCGCGTGTCCTTCCCTGTCGGGCATTCTTCTCTGTCTTAAGTTCTTAGGTCGAGTCGGAACGGATAAATACTAGTTATGCCTCACATATCACATATTGCTTTGCCTTGCATTTTTTCAAAAATTTTCAAGCTAGTCTTTTGCATTATCTACGAGTTTTTGTTGATTTCATGCTAAATATTAGACTTGACTCTCTTTTTGGCAAACTACTACATATTCTAAAGATTAGAGCTTAATAAATCGGTGACATCCATGACCGATTTCATGTAGGTTGTGAGTAGTTTCTCCTCTTGAGGCATGTTACATCAATTTGCATAAACATGAATTTTGTCTTCTTAATACCTATATGCATTCGGTTTTGTGGTTTGTTGACACATGTGGTAGAGGTCCCCCTTTCTCTTTATTCCCATTATCCTCACATAGCCAAATTGAACTCTTTTACCCATTTGCTACATTCTAAAACTTGCTTACCCTAGCCGAGCTAGTAATTTAGTAATGGGACTGTTTTCCTTGCCATCCTTTGGTTTATGCTTCATCGGTGAATTTTGATTTTGGGAGAATGATGAAAAAGAAAAAAAAAAAAAGAGAAAAAGAAAAACACAGAAAACGAAAAAAAAAAAAAAAAAAAAAAAAAAAAAAAAAAGAAGAGAAACGGGAATGATAGAAAAAAAAACAGAGCAGCCTGTTTTCAAGGCTGGTCGGTCGACCAGTTCCCCCGGTCGGTCGACCAGGACCATTGAATGGGCCGTTTTTTCAAAAAAAAAGAAAAAAAATTTGGAAGAATTGTGGAATATTGGCATATATGAAAGAAAAAGCAAAAAGCAAGCAAAAAGAAGTGATCTTATAGTATGGATAGACGGATGTTAGCTCGGTTTAACCCCTCTTCCCATAACTTATCTTTACCCCTTCTTACCTTTAGCCTCACAATCCCAAATTTACCTCGGCATGTGTCATGGTTATTTAGTGTGGGAATGCATATGTACGGTTGTAGAGATTTTATTCATGTTAGATTGCAGGCATGTTCTTACGGGTCGTAGATAGGTGAGAGTCCTTACTTTTATTTATCTTCTTATCTTTCACTTATACATTTGACCCTTTGCTTTCATGAGTGTCTCGAGCGTACCGCGAGAGTCCAATTAGAATGGGTCTTGCAAGGTCGAAATTTTAGCATGCTTTTCCAACATGTTTAATTCGTTTTGCTCTTGACATTGTGTTTGATCATAGTTGAAGGATGCATTAAATTGGTTAAGCATAGTGTTGTGTTTGGTTATGAAAAGTATGAGGTCCGTTCCATTAGGAGTTTTATTTTCTTTTGAGTCTTAGTGCTTGCTTGAGGACAAGCAAGGTTTGGTTTGGGGAATTTGATACGTGCCTATTTTATGCATTTTATTTACTCTTTTGGCACGTATTTTCTTACACTTTCGTAACTTTTTAGTTGCTTTTTCTCCCGTATTGTCTACTTTGGTATTTCTGTGTTTTGTATGTAGGAATACGCGGAAGTAAGCAAAACCAAGCCTTATTTGCCTTTAGGAAGCTGTTTTTGGAGCAATAATTCGGATGGTGCTTTCAAGTATAGTTATCGGGCCGGATCAAAGCTAGAAAAAAGAGAGGCGGTCGACCGACCATCGAAACAGGTCAACCGACCGATGTCAATTACGTAATCGGCCCCATTCTTCACGGAAGCCCAAATTCGCAGAAAATAAGTCCGCATTGGCAGATCCGGTCGACCGACCGAGAAAACAGGTCGACCGACCAGACCCTGTTTTGAGACTTCCGTTTTCTTTTCTGATTTCCTAATCTTGTAATATTTCTTATTTAAGGAGATCAAAACTCTTCTATTAGGTCAAGTAGTTTTTCAGCAATTTTCTACCCTAGGAATTTTACCAAGTACTCGATGTTTGAAAGCTCCATTGTGAGAATGTTGTTACAAAGCTTTCATCTTTATTATTAGGATTTCCATTCAAATTGTAAGTTTGTTTTAATTAATCTTCCCTTTAATCCAATCTTGTTATTCATCTTGTTGTTATTTTCTTATTTCATGTTTACTCTTTTATTATCATCTTTGATTATGTTCACATCTTTAATATTCTTGGTAATTGATAGTTTTATAATTAGAAGCATGCATAACTAATTCTTGTGATTAGGAATTAGGGGAACCATGTAAAAACTTGACTTTGATAGGTTTGATGATTAAATTACCAATCCCCCATTGTTGTTGGTGAACTAATCCTTGGGATTGAAAGATTATTAGGATTAGTTTAACAACAACTTTGGGATTGCCCTTGAACGAAAGTTTAGTGCTTTTGTAGGAACCCTAAGACCGTAAGGATTGGGTAGAATATTGACCTAAAGGTTTATTCTTTGTTCCTTAGGATTGTGTTATTTGGTTATTCTTACCTTTCATTGACTTGTCTTGACCATGGGGAACCAAAGTTCCTAATCCCCTCTTTATCTTATTTTAAATTTTCTTGTTATTTTGTTACTTTAGTTGTTAGTTAAAATCCCAATTCAAACCCCCTTTTTTTTGGTTACTTGCAATAGACTTTAAATTTACAAACATAATTTACCCTGTCTCTCTGTGGTTCGACCCTTGACTTATCCTAACTGAGTTTAAGCTGAGGTTTTATAAATCTTATCTTTGGCACCCCTCAACGACGGGTGTCAACGATAATTCACGAATTACAAGATAATGCATAACAAAAGTAAACATGATTATCACGTATATTCAAACAAGCACGACATATCAATTAGCCAAATCAAAGATCATCAAGATTTTACAATCCTATCCTCCTTAAGACATGGTTACGTCCCCGTAACCCCATTACAAAATTTTGCATCCAATGCTCAAGAAGATCAGCGAAACAACAGGCACAAATCATCTGATAAGTTAATTACACTATAAAGGCAACTATTATTCGACTTTTAAAGCAACAAAACATACTCGTCAATTTCATATTATGCAGTAAAACAACATCAAGGTAACGAACACTTATACGCCTTGAAAGTCATTATGCAATTATTTAATTAATGTAATTAAACACGGAGTCATAGATAAGCAAGTCAGCTCAGCATTTCTAGTTACAATTAAATTAAAATCACGTAGGTACATCCCTTCTACTCACATTACATCATCTATCATGAAACCGGTAATAAATATAGCTTGCAAAATAAGAGGTTTATTATCATATAATAAAGTTTATGTTCATATCATATGCCTACGGTTCATGCCACTAATGCCATATCAGGATATCACATTGTTGCATCACATATTTCATATAGAGAACGCATTTTAAACGACAGTCCGTACGAATAGGCAACATTCTGGGAACTTATTACACGTTGGTTACTTTCATATTTCACATTGTTACTTTACATCGTCATATTAAAACACAACTATTCTCAAAAACATGTTGACGCCTATATTGAAGCATAGAAATGACATTGCATCATATTAATATTTATTCATTATTTCAATTTGTACTTGTCGTCAAGAAAGCGGTAAAGATTGCGAAACTGGAAGATAGGATCAACTAATTGAATCAACACCTATACCTGCATATACAAATGTAACACCTAACTATATGACATTCATGGCTTGGGGCAACACTTTCCGCATATCACTAGACATGGATTACTATAACATTTAAATCTGATCATTCATATTCAAATTCAAGATGATATATTACATAGTTACGATAGTCATTTGATAACCAGATATCATATGAAAATTCCTAAACACCAAAATTATATGATAATATCACTCCAATCATTGTTTAATATATATACATCCATTCTCTAAAATTTCAATGCAATCATTCAGCTCAATCAGCATTTCAATATTTGTCGTATTCTTCTATTGCACATCATCATGCAAGTCAAGCATATATTTCAAACTCATATTCAAAACTCCTGTTCTCAATACTTGGAAATCATGTATTTCAATCAATCATTCAATATAATTCTCATACAAGACACATATCTCCAACCTTATTTCACATCATACTTACCTCATTGCTTTTCTGCGCAGACGTTAGTACAATATATATATATTGGGTCCTGTCCTTTATTCTATACTACCCACGCTCTACATCTCTCATGGGTGACCAGGCTAGGCTGAAAGGGCCAATGGCTTGGTTTGACGGGGCCCCTAACTCATTCCAAATCCTGGGGCTCCTAACAGTTACTAGCCTGGGGTTCCTTTTATTTGACTCTTCCTATGTTCATTATTTTTCATTTGGTTTAGGCCTGAGGATCGTTCGCTCTGATACCACTTTGTAACACCCCCATTTATTTAAGAGCCTTTAGCAAGACATTCTCAAATAAATAGAACTGTTACCATCTCGGAATGTCCGAGGTAGTGAATAACAAAGTGAAACAAACCAAAGTACTTTACATAAAACTGATTAAATTTAAACTTTTGATATAACAGCGATTACACAAAGAATAAAAGTACAACTGATAACATCTAACTATGTGATCTAGTTCTAAGTAGGTCCAAGCCATGTCTCTCTCCTTGCTCAGCTCCTAGTCCACCTGTCTCTGACCTGTAGAATCTACTCCCCATTCCGGATCATCGTAGGTGTACACGAATACATTGTCAACCTCGCGGTTGAGTAGGGTAACACAAAAGTAAATAATGCAACAAATATGATATGCAATGCCATGATATGCTCGAGCTCAATCTCAATCTCAATCTCATCTCAAACCCGTGACTCCCAGCCATACCGAACCTCCCGGCAGACTATAATCGGCCGTCGCCGAACACCAGCATAAGAGCTGAGGTCACCAGGTCTAGTCCTGCAGAACTAGCCTGGGCCCAATAATATCTCATCATCTCAATTCCGTATCCACTGCACATGTCATGCTCATGAATGCAACAATGCTCTTATTCAATCATGCTATTAAATAACGAAATGTGCATACCGATAATAACAATAATTAACACTCAATCCAACTAGCATCATTCTCATATAAATCATGCTCAGCATCCATAATACACAATCCACATCCATTCCTAACACATCATAGAGTATAGAGTCGGTGTATCCTACCTGGATAGCAATATAGTCTCATCTCGCAGCTAACATCCAATCAGTCGAATCACTTCAATACATACTCAAAACCTAACAAAATAATATACTTAATTACTAACTAATACAATTACGCAACCAAAATAATATATCGATTATTCCAATTAATTATTTAAATAATATATTACGCACAACGAGACCGTATTAAACACGACTACTTCAATTAACTTGACTAACCCGTCTTTGTTACTTTTATAACTAACTTCAATTCAATAACCGAACATAGAAAACGAACTATTGATGGCCGTCACATTCTTATATAAAATTACTTAACAACTTTAATAATCACTAACATGAACGAAATCGCTAACAATAATAATCATATTAACAACGATAATATTATCACGATAACAATATTAATATTATTAATAATAATAGCAACATTAGTAGTAATAAGGATGATGATAACAACAATAATAGTAATGATAACATCTACTAATGATAATACCAATCATAATAATAATAATATTAATACTAAGATATAATATTAATAATATACCAATCAATAATAATAATAATAATAATGCACAAACCACAAACAACCCATATAAACATATTATCATATGGTATTAATAATAATAATTGTAATAGTATAATGTTTTTAGATGTTGATACCCTCACGTCATGACAACAACAACAACGAACACAAACTCAACCAAAACAGCCCTCTACAACCCGACAATCCCTCGACACAACTCGCCATAGACAGCCCATAAAACAGCCCCTGAACAGCCTCTTATGTCGCCTGAACCACCACCGCACCATGGTGGCTTCCACCCTTGCACTACGGTGCACCTACTAAAACCAATCACGACCCTTAACAGTACAACACCAGCCCTCGAAAACGATCTCGAAACCCCCTAGACACAACAACACCCTCATGCTTCTGTTCACCCTTGTGACACCTCACTACAACCAGCCCCTAACCACCTGCTGGAACCACCACTACCACTACCACTCACGACCCATAGACACTCCACAGTACCCCCAATGCCCTGGTGTAAAACACCAGTTTTCGACACCCCTTAACACGCTCAAACAAACGCTCAAAACTCGCACCACGAACTCGCTTATCCCCAGATTCCTGTACCTACCGTGCTCCACCCCCTGTCACCACGCTCTTGACCACCAGCTAACACCATCCCTATCCCAACCAACCACCAGACCCGACACCTCACACTACACTCTATCCCCTGGTGCCAAACACCAGCCACCGACACCACTCCAACTCCCTGAAACAGCCGCATAAAACGACCATACACTACCACCGTCCCCTGTTTCTGATTGGTTATAACTCCTAAACGACTATCGACTAAGGCCTTCCCTACCACCACGCACCATCCCAACACCACCACCATCTCCGGCTAACCCCATAAGACCAGAACCCACGACCCACTGCTATAATTAAACTCGGAATACGAACAGAAACAGCAGAATGAATTGAATTAAACAAGCATCAGAAACAGAGTAAAAGCAACGTTGTTTACTGACTACATTCATGGCGATTATATGGTGACGGTCACAGTGGTCCAATGGTGATTCGAAGATGGTGAGCATGTCATGGACACTACAAGGTTTACATACACCCAAGAAACGTACAAAATGATGGTCTGGAAGGGTACGATAAATACTTACAAACTCGCTGCAGTGCAAGGGCAAAACGAGGATGGTTCAGGGCTGATCTTTGCGTTTTTCCTCTTCTTAGGTCTCCTTCTTGTCACGGTGGTTTGGGTGGTGTTTACCGTGGGGTTGTGGAGGTAGACAGGGTGTAGGTAGTAGTAGGGTTTTGGCGGATCGAAGGAGGCAGCCTCTCATGTTGATGGAGGCAGTTTTGTGGTATGGGTGATTAGGGTTGTGTAGGGTTTTGTTTCATGGGTGGTGGTTTCGTTTTACACTACCCAAATCGAGTCCAAATGTCTCATAATCGGCCCATCACGCATCTCGAGGTTATATCTCGTTCTCGAATCGTAACTTAAATAACGACACATATAACTAATTATAATAATTAGATTATGTAATTTAGTAGTAAATATTTATTAAATTAGTTTTAAGAATATAAAATTATTAGCACTTATATAAAAAAAAAGATTTAAATATAATTACGACTTAAATAGACCAGAATAGAAATTAAGTATATATATAGGAAATAAATATAAAATAGGAAATATATTTAATTATAAATATATTATTAAAAATTAAAGAAGTACGAACGAAACGCCATTCAATTAAAAAATTATCAAATATCAAATGATTATAAAATACGAACTAATCATAGAAATACGATTTATAAAATAATAACAGTTTATGTAAAATACTTTATAAACGTTCTATTTAAAATACTTGTATAAAACAGAGTTTGACTACCGTTGACTGAGGCTAAAATACGGGTTATTACAGTTTTGTAACAACCCGACCCACCACCGTCGTAACGCAAACCCAATAAAATGGGTGCACACTTTTGGGCCCATTATTTGTCCTCACTTAAGCCCAAAAGCACAAGGCCTTGTTACTAAGTGGTGGGTGGAAGCTATTATAAACATATCACAAGCCTCACATTATACCGATGTGGGACAACTTTCTTCTCATACTCTTGGGGTGTTACAAACTCCCCCACTTAAAGAACACAACGTCCTCGTTGTGCCTCAAACTTGACCACAACAAGGGCCAGAATCCTCCCCCGCTAGGTGTGTGACCCGGGTACTCCCGAACAGGCTCACCACACGGTCGCAGGGTCGCTCTGATACCATTTGTAACAACCCGACCCACCACCGTCGTAACGCAAACCCAATAAGATGGGTGCACACTTTTGGGCCCATTATTTGTCCTCACTTAAGCCCAAAAGCACAAGGCCTTGTTACTAAGTGGTGGGTGGAAGCTATTATAAACATATCACAAGCCTCACATTATACCGATGTGGGACAACTTTCTTCTCATACTCTTGGGGTGTTACAAAAGGTGTTGGAATGCGCGCTGCTGACCTATTAGGCCTCGTACATACAGATGTATGTGGACCTATGTCAATCACCGCAAGAGACGGGTATAGATATTTCATCACTTTCACGGACGATTTAAGTAGATACGGATATGTCTACTTAATGAAGCACAAAAGTGAATCCTTTGAAAAGTTCAAGGAATTCTAGGCGAAGGATGAAAACCAACTGGATAGAAAGATTAAAGCACTACGATCAAATCGTGGTGGTGAGTATCTTTCGAATGAGTTTGATCAACACCTTAAAGACTGTGGTATTGTACTGCAGTTATCTCCACCTGGAACACCACAGTTAAATGGTGTGTCCGAACGGAGAAATCGAACACTATTAGATGTGGTTTGATCCATGATGAGTCACACAGTTTTGCCAGATTCATTATGGGGTTTTGCTCTATTGTCAGCTGCTCTAATACTTAACCGAAGTCCGTCTAAAGCTGTTGACAAGACTCTATATGAGATATAGAAAGGAACGGTCCCTAACTTGTCCTTTATTCGGGTTTGGGGTTGCGAGGCTTATCTCAACTGGAGATACGAGGATAAGCTCGGCCCGCGATCGGTCAATACATACTTTATTGGTTATCAAAAAGGAATGTTTGGTCATTACTTCTATTCGCCTACCGAACTCCGCGTTTTTGTTGCGGCTAATACGAAGTTCTTAGAGAAAGAGTTTCTCGAGAATAAGACAAGTAATAGAACCTTCGATCTGTCGGAAGTTCAAGAACCAACTACTGAGCAACCAATGGAGGAAAATGTTCCTTCATCTTCTGTTGCAGTCAATATTCCTGAGGAACCCTGAAGGCCGGGTAGCCACTCCATTCCTCCAGATAGATACATCGGTATGATCGAGGAACTTGACGGAGTTGACGTTTTTCTCCTAGAGGTAACGAACCCGTGACCTATAAAGGTGCTATGACCTGTTTCGACTCAAAGCTATGGCTTAATGCCATGAAATCCGAAATGGACTCCATGTACGAGAATAACGTATGGGAGTTGGTTAATTTTCCTGATAAGGTACGACCTCTACAGTGCAAATGACTTTATAAGATAAAGCGTTCCATCGAAGGACAACCAGACACCTAGAAGGCGCGACTAGTGGGAAAAGTTTTTAAACCAAGTGTTCGATGTCATTTTAGGAGCTAACTAATTCAATTTAAGATCCAAATAACGAATAGTGGTGACTTTTTTAATATTGACACAAAAACGAACACGTCGCAACCTGATCTATTTGCTAGGTATAACACTATACTATAACTAGTACTCCCTCTGATCGGAGTAATGGTTCTTACTTCCTTTTTGGTGCGAGTTTAGTGATGGTTTCACTTTCCATTTTTAGTAACTTTTTTGTGGTCCAAAATCAATTCAGTGTGGGGTAGGGTGTTTTGTGTGGTTTAGAATCATTTCCTTATTTTTTTGTGCATAAAGGTAAATGAACCATTACTATGACTCGGAGGAAGTATAACAGAAATGTAGGAACTTAATGGATGAATCTAGAACTCTAAATTATTTTTATTTCCGTAAAATTATCTCAAATTTAATTGGGGTTATATGTAAAATTTCGATAAACAAATTTATTACATAGATAGTTGTTTTTATGTTAAACTCAAATTTAATAAAGTTTATAACTATTGTTATTCCGTTGTGGCCCGGGCCGGGCCGAGATTGGTGGAGGTGGGCACGGAATCAACCTGCAGCGAGCCACAGTCAAGGCTGGTCGGGTGGGATTTTCTCAACTCGGACCGATGACGGTTAAGGCAGGCCAGGTGAAAATTGGCCCATGAGTGGGTCAGATCCGGGACAACCCTGATGCTTGACCGCCAATATTGCGAATCATCATTAAATGCCAAAGAACCACACCAGTGCTCTAAGCAATGTGAGGAGGCTTGTATAACACTTTAGCGACAAAGGGAGTAAATAAAGTTAGTATCCAGGGTTTCGAAACCAGATTAATGACTTTACCATCTGCATTAACATATAGTCACTGGTTTTCAAGCAACCAATGCCAAAGATTGCAACTTTTATACAAGCATCAAAAGCTACTTCTAACATAATCATACGCAGATCTAATTCCTCTTTGGCTTTTTTAACAAGTAACAATTTGAATCAAGCTTAACCAAACAAAACTAACAATGAATTGTTCCATTACTATCATAAATTCATAATTAGTCAACGAACTAAAAAATCAAAGCATTGTTTGATGCCCGTCTTATGAGGCAACATAGTGCTGCAGTCAATAATGGAGCAAGAGCGCAAGACGAGGCTGTACACCACGGGTCCTTAGCAGCAGAGGAAAACAACAAAATTACACAAAAAATGATAACACATAAAGTGTCGTTATCAGAAATCTATCAGTGTACATAGATAATTAAACCTTGGTTTGCTAGCGCGAGATGCTAATTACCCTTCTTGAATAAAAGCGAGAGAATAGAGTTCTTCCAAAAACCAAATATTGCAGGAAGTTGTTGTCCTTTGGGCACAAGAGACATAAAACGATCATCGTGCACGGTTGGGTTTTTCAGCATCTCTGGCTTTGACATCATATCAATGGGCCTGATTGTGTCAATAAACAAGTCATTAGAATCATTAACATGTTTAAACCATTAAAAAAAAGTCTCAACAGGTGCTAAGCACACACACTATCAGTTCTAACATATGTTACTTTGACATTGTTATGGCGCTGTACCGCGGCCGACATGACATTTAAAGACAGGAGTTATGTATCTGAACACCACCCTTACATCTCAGGACTTTTCCAAGAGGTAGAGTTTATGTATTACAAAGCCTTTTTTTCAAACATTTCTCTATTTTACTTTCACGAACACCAAATATTTCAAATCAAAAACTTTCTTTTGTTTTGAAAATGTGAATATCCTCATATAGGTTGTGTTTGTGTCTACAAAACTCAGTCATTTAGAGAGTGAGACATGATGTGTAGTCATGTCTGATACAACAAACCTGAGTCTGCGTAGCACCGCCTAATTTTGTGCTGTTGAAAAAGATGAGACAAGATTTACATACCTATTGATTAAGGGGCCATCATAAGCAAATGTTGTGAAACCTTGTCGCTGCTTGTGCTTTTTATTAGCAGTGCAAGTAATGTAAACACGGCCACGGCGTTTGACACTCTTGCAGTACTCACACATTTTCCTCACTGACGAACGAACCTTCATGGTTACTGCATCTCATTGCAAGGTACACATTAGGTTTCATAAGGCAACCCCCTACAGGCCGAACAATGACAGGCCATATAACAAACTTATCAAGTATGCTACCTCAAAAAAGGAATAAGAAGAGACCATTAAAAAGCAGAGTTCAGAGGACGGAAACAAGACAATAAACATTCAATTACAAATTTACAATAGAGAAGAACACATGAAAATGGAAACTAGTATGACCCTAGCAAGAACAATTGCATCCTGGAGTAAAGCGATAAATCACACGAAAACGAGATTTTCTCTAACAGGGGCGACTCAGACTCTTACTACAACTGTCAACCCTTATACAGTTACACTCGGCTATTTCTGTAATTCTGCTAACCCTAAATCCTAATGGCATGTCAACCTAATAGAGTATGGATGCTAATAAAATAAAAAATAAAGCTATAGGTACTTCGAGAAAATGAACGTGGAATTATTCTCGTCCCATACAAAAAAGTCGAGTAATCATACAGTCAAGTATGGCAGCCAAATAATTCAAAAAATGACAATTCTGAGAGCTAAATTACATGTGGAGTAGCAGTAGTAAATTAGTTAACATTAAAGAAACCTTGAAACCGAATATTCAACTGAACTGCACACAATTCTTCGTCGTGTATCTTTGTTCGCATAAGGCATACGTTCAGCAGGATCTAAACATTTAAGTTGGTTTATAAATTCTACAGTTATACTCGGCTATTTCTGCAATTCTGCTAACCCTAAATCCTAATGGCACTGTCAACCTAACAGAGTATGGATGCTATTTCTGCTTTGTTTTGAAACGGTTCTCTACCAATTAATGAATTCAATCAAACTACCCCAATCAAATCAACAATACACAACTAAATTACCAAACATTCAATCAAATTCAATAATCAAATTTGGGGGAAAACGTATGAACAATAAACATACCAAAAAGAGGTCTTTAATGAGGGCGGCCGTTAATTAGCTACGCGGCGGTTGAGGGCGGCGAGGCGGTTGAGGGCGGCGGAGGCGTGGTTATGGGTTGGATTTAGGGTTTTAATTTGATGTACGTTTGTTACTTGTGTTTGGGTTGTTTGACTTGTTTCACGCCTTTCTATCTGTTTTCCTTTTTTTTCTTTATTTTTTTTTCCTTATTTTCTCACGTGAGGACATGTGCCTCCACTTTCCTCCCCAAATCCGGGAGTAATTGAGATAGTGAGAATTGAGAAAGTGGGAAGCTGCGTGCGGCGTGCCTATTTGTTTACTTTTAGGGTTTGGTTAATTTTTAAGTTTAGGTTTTTAGATTAACTAGTTGTTCCTCCGCGCGCGATGCGCGCGGAAGCCCAAAGCAGGTAATTTGTTAGGAAGGAAATTATCATAATGTCGATATGTTGTACTGTATTTTGCGTATTATATTTTATGTTACGCGTCGATTGATTTAACATAATGTTGAAAGCAGGGCGTCTTTGGGCCCGTGCGGGCCGTGCGGTCGCACAGGGCCCCCAATTTTTTAGGTCATAAATGAAAATAATAGTAAGAATAAATAAATTCAGTACACTAAATATTCAATCAAAGATAGTGTCTTAGTGGATAGAAATCAGGTTTCTAGACATGAAGTCTCAGGTTCAAACCTTACTAACTACATTTTGTACTCTTTTTACTTTCTTTTCTAAAATTTTGTTTCTTAAATGTTATATTGAGGCCTCTTTTTAAAAAAATTTGTTTATTAAAATGTTATATAGGGGCCCCATTTCTAGAGCTCGCACAGGGGCCCCCAAATTCCCGAGACGGCCCTGGTTGAAAGTAGGACTGATGAAAAGAAGAAAGGAAAATGAGTAGAGAAAGAAAGAGAAAGTTGGTGAAAGAGGAATCTCAAGGGAGGTCATTTGTTAGTAAGGAAATGTCCATAATTCCGACATGGTGTATTGGTTTTTGCGTATTATATTTATTTGACGTGTCGATTGATTTAAAATGATATTGATAGAAGAATAACAATATATTGAATAACAAACATCCCTAATCTTAGCGTAGTCCGTAGTGTACGTATTGAATATGACATGATGTTAACGTATCAGATACGACTATTTTGTACAAATTTTTCATTTTTGATCTACTATGAAGAATCGAAATGTCGTGTCGTATCACCTATAAAAAAACAATACGACAATTAATTTTTGTGAAATTATATTCCCTATATTAGTTTTAGAATCACTAATCAAGAATGTACAGCTATGGTTCCACCAAAGTAGTTCGCACACAACCGGAAAAAATCTTCTATTTTTTAATATTTTTTGTTATTAATTATTGTGAAATTAATTAATTATATTAATTAGGTTAAGTACCAAAATTAACCTTTAAAACTAATTAGTGTTGGTAATTTGAAATTTGATGGAGGGAAGCAAAATACATAAGGAAATTACATTAACACCTCGGGTGTCGCTCAAGTTCAGTAACACCCGTTGTCGTCATATAGGCATACACTTAATTTTTGAACAAATTATTTAATTATCATTATCAATTTAAGGTTATAAAAAAGGGAATATAATTTTCCAATTAATCTGAGTATATTTTATTTTTATTCCACGCGTTTAATTATAATTGTGTTTCAGAATCTTGTTGGTAATTAAACAACTTTTGTTGTTGTTGTTGTTAATTATGATATGATTCTCACTCTTGTTCATAAATGAGCTTTCGTCGTTTAATCCAATAAACCACGAGATTCTAGCTGGAAAATTTCAGTAAAATTGGTATCGTTTTTAAAAGCATAAACCTCAAAATTCGGTTTATTTGCAAGACAAGTATAGTTAATTCACTTAATTGGGTCGCCTTGTGTGATTTTGAAAAGGTCATTCTATGTGTCGACCAGGATAAATGTGATGATATAACTCCTGGTTTCGACCTATGGACATACAAATTATAATGTCATGAAAATATAGGTTGAGAGATGCATTTTTGTATTTTAATTAATGATTTAATGAAAATATATTTTTTGTGTTTTGATGATCTTCATGAGTTTATTGTCTAGTTTTTTTTTTTTTTAATGAAGGGTAAGTATTATATCAAAAAACACTTCTACAAAATGTACAAGGAAGTATATCTATATCAATTACATGTAATTGTGAAGTCTAAGCCAAGCTAGATCTGCTTCCTTGAATGCTTGTTCTCCCTTATGTCAAAACTGTGCACGCACATCAGCCATAATCCGAGTAGCTAATTGCTGAGGAACCATCAATTCATACTAATTCTTGCTGTGATTACGTTGTTGCCAAATATAGTAGGTGACACCTAAAATCAGAATCGCATGGCCTGCAAACAGAATACCGTGCTCAATCTTGTTTATTGTCTAGTTGGTGATTACTTATACCCAAGTTTTTGTTAACACTACTAATTTAGTAACCGATTAAAATTTAGTTGCTAAATATATAATTTAACAACTAATTTTGAGACAACAAATATATTTAGTCTGTACATAAGAGAGTAAACTAAAATGGTAGTTAATTATGTCTCTCTTGTAGATCAGAGACTAAATAAAGTAGGTAGCGAATTTAATATCTAATTTACACGTATTTATTTTATTTTTTTTTATTTGATTAATATCTTGTTGGAAATTATTTTGGAAATTAATTTTGTAAATTAATATTCTAAAAATTATTTTTTTTGTATTTAATTAATTTAAATGTTTTTTTGTATTTTATTAATATTCTGTTGGAAACTATTTTTTGTAAATTAATATTCTGGAAGATTTTTTGTATTTAACTAATTGTCTCGGTGATAGAAGAAGTGAGTACATTCTCGGATGAACAATGGCAAATTTTCGAATTCCGTCGCTACTAATTCGGCAAATATGGTTGAATCTGCCACACATGAATTGGTAGACGTAGTGTCAGAAATGCAGATCGGTATGATAACCGAACTTCATATGGCCGTTGTTACAACATTAGTAGATTGGTGGCTCGACTCGGATGCCACAATTCATGTATGTAACAATAAGGCTATTTTCAAAATATGTGAACCAGCAAAAGGAGATGGAAGAGGTTTTAATGGGAAACCATATTACATTGTTACTACAAAGGTTCATAGCAAATGAACAATTGAAATGAATTTTAATGGGAAACCATGAGGTTTTAACCCAATATGTCTTATTCAAACTTATCCTCAAACTCAACAAAGCGGGTGAGATGCAATTGTGGCATTCTAGTAGCTGCGAAAACATCATGGACACATCAAAATCCGGGCAGGATATTCATGCCTGCAAGTTTTACAATGTAGAGACGGGTTTACGTGGGTGTTGTTTTTTCAAGTGGATTGATGAAGATATGACTTATTGGCAAAAAAGTGTTATAAATGGCTTATTGAATGACTTATTGGCAAAAAAGTGTTATATCCTTTGTCCTAATGAACCTACGCCCTCCACATACATACTCCCACATTCAATGGTGCTCTATCACTCTTCACATTCTTCCCTCTCCACCCTCCTCTGCTCCATCTGCCCCACCCTCTCAAACAGCTCCCAGCACCCCTGCAAATACTCCTGCTACCCCATACTACACCTGATACCACACATGCTTCTACTACCCCTCCTCTCCTCCATGTACTACCTCACTTTCTAACTTCTTTGCGCCCTCACAATCTTCCTCTGTCCAGCCTGTACAATCTGACTTGTTCAACCTGTTCACCCCTCTTTGTCAGACTCCTACCGTGCCACCACTCGGCTCATGAACAACATTCGTGTGCCGAATCCCCGGTATGGCAAGTTAGCTCATATCTCCAACACCTCTCTTCCCTATGTCTCCCTCAAAACTGCTCTCTCTGATCCGAAATGGCAGACTACCATGTCTGCCGAAAATTTTACTCTCATCACCAATAATACTCGGTCCCTTGTTCCCTTTGACACATCTTACAATGTTGTTGGTTGTCGTTGGGTGTTTCGCATAAAATATAATCCGGACAATACCATCAACAAATACAGAGCCCGTCTTATCGCTAAAGGATTTCAATGACTGGGTGTTGATTACACTGAAACTTTCAGTCCCGTTGTTAAACCCGTCACGATGCCCTCATTCTCTCGCTTGCACTCACCCGTGGCTGGTCTCTCAAGCAACTCGACATTAACAATACTTTTTCTTCAAGGTACGTTAACTGAAACTATTTATGTCTCAACCTCCAGGCTTTGTTAATCAGTCTTTCCCAACTCATGTATGTAAACTCTCCAAAGCTATTTACGGTGTTAAGTAAGTTCCTCGAGCTTGGTATAATGAACTTATGAATTATCTTTACTCTTATGATTTTACTCAATCTGTGTCTGATCCTTCTCTATTTATTTTCTATAAACATTCACTCAGCATATATCTTCTTGTTTAAGTCGATGACATTATAGTCACCGGTCTCAAATCTCCTCATCTTGATTATTTTCTTTCCTCGTTTGCCAATCAATTTTATCTTAAAGATCTTGGTTTCCCGTCATACTTTCTCCGAGTAGAAGTAGCACCAAAAACCTTTGGCCTACGACTCACCCAAACCAAGTACATCCATGACATACTTACTCGCACCCCTTATCCTCCCCTCACCTTTTTGTCTGGTCAGTCCATTCACAACCCCTCAAGCTACCGTGCTACTGCCGGTTGCCTTCAATACATATCCCTTACCCGACCGGGCATTGCCTTTGTTGTCAATAAGCTAACCCAATTCCTTCATGATCCTCAAGAGTCTCATTGCCTTCTGCAAGAGCCTTAAAGACTCCTCATGCTCATTAACAGACTCATATATAGCTGGAATAATATGGGTTTTTCTCTATAGTGTTTTTTACTGGGTTTTAGCATTTGAATACATAGGTAGTCTGATTTACCAACTCTTATTCTGAATGGAAACTATGAACTGACAAGTTATGGATGCAAATTTTCATTATTCTCTTACTTGTTAATCCCTTGTATATGTGTTTTTCGATATTCTTGTGAACACTTACGTGCTGTCAGTTTTTAGCTAATGTCTAAAGATGCTTGAAACTTCATGTAGAAAACCTTTTGGTTTCTAAAGATGTCGTCATCAAGATAGTTGATTTTGATCTTGCCCGAGAGACTACGTCAGCACCACCGTACAGAATATGTTTCTACTCGCTGGTAGAGTCTATTTGACTATTTTTTAGCTTTATGCAAATTCCCAATGTTTTTGCTCAATGGTACGTGAACTGTTATATATTTGAATTATTATATGGCAGGTATCGTGCTACTGAAGTGTTGTTGTAGTCTACCACATATACCTCCGTTGTTGATAGATCAAATGATCATATCTGTACACTGATTGACTTTTTTATCCTTGCTTTATCCCCTCTAATCTCTTTCAATTTCAATAAATATGTGGGCGATGGGGCCTTAATAGCTGAAATGTTTTCACTACGTCCTCTTTTCCCTGGTTTAAGGTATGAGCTTTATCAACTCCCTCCATTGCCTTACCTTGTCGCATTTGACTTTGATGTTAAATGAGATTCATTTTTCTAACAATAAGTTCACAGTATACACGAATCAAAACTTTTCAAAATGATAGTAGCATGTGAGAATTTCCATATTATATTTCTACTTGGGAAATTAATGATGAAAACTGAAAATCATTAACCACAAAAGTCAATGTACACAATAATATTAAATGAATGTTATGAATCATCCTAAAACACATAAAGAGGTTGATTGATTTTGTACCTATTTTCATATTAAACGTACCCATTCTATATTCAAAACACGTTCAGAAGCATTAAATTCTTTCATACAACAATTTTAAAGTATTCAGAAATCGAAGGAAAAATAAATAAGAAAAGAAATTTGTGCATACGTATTCAAGCCACTTGCATGCCATGGGACTGCAGGGTATGACCAAGTTGAATGTCTGGCATGTTCACCAGCTACAAAAGAAATTATCAAATGAGAAATCACAAATTTACACGAGACGGTCTCTAATATGAGTCTAATTCAATAAACTTCTAATTTAATGAGGCATACAAACTACATACTGATATATCTTGGTCTCACATACAAGACAGTCCCATACAAGACTAATTAATCAGAAATACACAAAGGATCAAAAGTTTAAATTACCTTTTCAAGGAAATTAAAGAATTATTTTAGAATCAATGAAAAGTAACAACAACAAATCTATCATCCACGCCGCATACTCAACAACAAAATTCACTTAACCAGATCTTTTATCACAACAAAAGGCTAGATACTCTCATGCTCCTCGTATTTGCAGCAAGTATTATGAGATTCAATGAACAACAAAAACACCCAAATGAACTTCGGAATCGTAGAAATAAAACTACTTTTGATTAACCGCCTCTTGGTTTTGCTAACACATGGGTAAAGCTACATAGCTCCGACTCTCGCTTACCCTCCCATTTGCAGAAGCCCTTGAAACAGTGGGCAGTAGGGTAACATTGTTGCTATTGTTTTGTAGCAGACATGAATACATGATTAACCAACCACCCATCAATGAAACTTACTCCCTCCGTCTCAATCACAGACAATAAAAGGAAAAAA
Organism: Silene conica; assembly: GCA_029255685.2. NCBI lineage: Eukaryota > Viridiplantae > Streptophyta > Magnoliopsida > Caryophyllales > Caryophyllaceae > Silene > Silene conica. The sequence goes on along the minus strand of CM055319.2, from coordinate 45,334,269 downwards.
AAGTAAACAAATGATTGAGACGGAGGGAGTAAAAAATCACTTTGACAAAGAAAAACAGCTATTGAATGCAGGGAAATGCATTACCTAACAGCCCTAAAAATCACTACCTATGTTCACCTTTCTTGAGATTCAGATAGAAAAGTAGCGCAGCAATAACAACAACATTCTCTGAAAAGGGGTGGAGAAGATAACTTAAGTGATGGTGCTTCAAGTAAAAGAGGAACAGAGTCAGTGAGACTATATATGTTGTATTGTCCGCTTCAGCGTGGAACTTGACACATTTGCAACCTTACTTACCTTAGTATTATTGCCACAAATAATCGCATATGCTCTGTACATTAAATAATGAATCCAGAATGGAATTCCGGTAAACCAGGCCGCTGTTGCATTTATTATTGTTATATAACGGCCCTAAGAAACTCCAATATTTAGCTAGCTGCAATGCTGCATCATCCAATGTGTAAAATTATTGTCGTTACTGACATTACCGCGACTCAACATGTAAATACATTTGCACATACATGTTAGGTAATTTTGTTTCTAGGAATAAATAGGTATATATAACACGTACATACACACTTGCTTTGTGGCAATGACGGATATAGTACAGTCCCTTTCATTTCCACACATATTAGGCTTGCTTTTGATTCACAGGGTGCAACTTTCCAGTGCTGTCGACGTTTTGTATCTTTCGTTTCTTTTCCTAGAGCATCTTGCGATTTTTTTTGTGAATTCTGTTTGATACAAGGGAGAGATTGTTGTTGTTGTTGCAGTCTAGTGAGTTTCATGTCTGATTGTGGTCTATATCTGAGTTCATCTTTTTATATGATCTTTATCCCACCTCGCTCCATCTACGCTGCCATTAGTTAGTGAGTCGAAGCCATCGTAGTAAAAGAAAATGTACAAAATTTAAGTGACCGAAGAATATTGTCCATATTTTAATTTTAATTTGTGGTCTACACCTTTTGAGTCCGACTGTTAATTCCCCAAATATGTGTAGAGATACACCATAAAAGGTTAAATTTTGTCTGGTGATAACAGAATCGTATTTAACTTGGAGGATGATTAATTTGCTAAACCCACCTGAAAATCAAACTGAAGAAAGTTGGGGAGGAGTATCCAAAAGGGTCTAACTTGAAAAGTCTTGTTTACTCCTGATATGGATATCCAAAAAAAACAGAGGCGAAGAAGGAATGATAAATGGAGAAGGGTGACAATGGTCGTACATACCTAGGTAGACAAGAAACTGATTTAGGATCTTCAGTTTTGAATCCTCTGTATCGCATCGTAGTAAAGTTATAACACCACCTTGAAGCTCAGATGAATGGAATTTGGGAGTGTAAGACTTTCCTCTCTTCTAAAGGTACTGGATTTTTACTGCAAGACAACCAGTAATTCTACAATCTTGAAGATTTAGTTCTGTTGTTGCTTAGTTCAGTGCTTAGTGTTATGGTCTAGAGAAGTTTCTAAGTGCAATGCCCAATTGTTCCTATGTTATGTCTCAGCCTTAGCTATTACCACATTCTTTCAAGTTTCTTCATATGAGCCTCCACAAGTCAGAGAGCAGTTAGACGGAAAGTGCTTTTTAATTATCTGACTGGCTAAGAACTTGTCTAGGCGCATTACATTTTTTTTAGAATAGCTCATCGTTCAAATTATATTTTGATACGAGACCTGAGTATTAAGAAGTTACAAGGATAATACACGTCAGTTTGACATAGTTATACTGGATAAATTCGCAGGTAGAACCGTGATAGTCTACTCAAATTAATGCAAAAGAACTCCTTTTATGGAAGAGCAGGTTTTAAAAGTCATAGTGGAAAAATGGAAGTCCTGAAAAGAGTACGTCGAGTCGATGAATGCAGCGGCTCTTCTGGTGAAATTCCAACAGAGTATCTTTACTCTCATCGGCATAGATGACAACATCACCTCCATATCGACCAAGCGGAAGCACAAGAGATCCATCACTGTCCCTTTTGTATGAACCTTTTTTCGATGACTTTGCCTTGCTAAGTTTACTTTCGGATTTCGAAGAGGCCTTTTCGTTGGGCATGTTGAGGATTGCGCCATGACCATCATCCCCAGACCGTACTGTTATTATGACCTGATCAAAGTAATTATGTGGCTCCTTTAAAACGCTGTCTGACGCTAATGAAGGTGTCTTGGCCATGACAGATGCACACAATACAGTGAGACGTCTAACGCTTTTACAGGTAAGTCTTTGTTGACCCAACCTACAAAAAAGACATAGAAAACACAGTTAACTCATGGGCCAAGTGGTAAAAAAAAAAGTTTTAACAAACAATGATTTTGACACAAATCATAAACTTTCAGGCCCTTCAGGTATCAACATATGATAACTATATTACTCAGCTAAGTGGTATTGTAGTTTGATAGTATAAAGGGCAGTAAGCTTATATAGTTTATAGAGGGCATTTGATACGTAAAGGTCTTAATTCTATAAACAAAACCAATGTGAACTACAATTATATCAAAGTAATCAAACATTTTGCCATCCTAAATAAAGTCTGCAATAATACGATTACCCCGTGTTTGCAGCATCGCATAAACCTCAATTCTAGCCAATACGAAACTGACATCTTCCGTCCATAACGTCGATTTATACAGAAAAATCAGACAACCAATAATAAACACATTTCAGAAGAGGTCGTCATAAGCACATATAAATCGTATACTTCCTTCCCTTTCTCCCTCTTAATTTTACTTACATGCCAAAAATATGCACGGGTTAATTTTTAAATTAGGACATACAAAATACTTACTTAGTACGATAATAATGTCATATTCTTAATTAAATGATAATTTAAATAAATGTAACAAAAGTTTGTGCAGGATTAACTCTAAAAAATGATTTTTTTTCCCCTTAAATCGGTGAACCAATCAAAACCTTTAAATGGGTCAACTTTATAATAGGGAGATAACATAGTAACTTGTTACTTAGAGAAAAATACACCTTTCGTTCAATTATTTGTTTACCTAGATTAACATACATTTCACAAAGAATATAAAAGCCGTGTGTACAAAAAGAAAAAAATACAAAAGGTAAACAAATGAACAAGTCGAAGGATTTAGCTTGTTATCTATTAGGGTTGTCAACTATGAAGTGATCATTTATCAAGCTGCAAAAACACAAAAAATTTCGCTTTGGAGTCCAAGTGTTGTATAATATATACAAATCGAAAATATGGAGGCCCTCCCAAAAATCTTTGTAGGCAACCATAGATTCTTGAACGAGAACATCTCCATTGCACTGGGGAGTCAGGGACGAAGACGTTGAAAAGTGAAATTATAAATTAAATTTCTTGAGCATTCTGTCTGGTGAGAACAAAAAATGCCATATGTATTATGCAACGAGTCAATATGTATAGATACAACAAAACTGCCACTTTTTACAATATTCGGGTCAAGTGAAGAACCCGTCATTTGGTTAAACTCCAGACATAGAAGGCACCATTACGTTAATGAGCCTCGTAACAATGTCATATGATCTTAAACTTTTTCGGGCAACCCTTCTTGGCGCTTTTGCCTAGTCTTGTGATGTCATTAGCGTTATTGCTCGATGGAGTCGACTTCAAAAGGATCACAGGTGTGCTTTCAATTCTTAACTTCTCAGGTGGTCTCGGACAAGGAAATCTATAGCATCAATAATTTACTCAATAATATACGATTTTGTTAGACAATTTTCATACTGAAGAGAGTAGATATTAAAGATCCACAGAGCACTTGCCTGCTTTGAGAAACTTTCCCGACAAATTTTGCTGCTTCCTTTAATAGTTCTCTTGCTTTGTCATTCTGGGGTTGTTTCTACATAAAATGAAATGCTACTTGGTCATGAATGAAACAAGTACATAATAGTTTTAACATAGGACCCAGAACTCAAACATAACACTACAGGTACAAGAAAGCGAGTCGGACCATACTTGGTCATCACCAGATGAAAGGAAAAAGATTACTAAGGAAGTCTGAATAACTCTGCGCACATATGTGAAACCCTAGCATGTAGTGCAAACAAAATAAAAGAATGGAATTTTTCTTTCTTTTCACCGTGGTTAAGGCTATATATCCTAAAGGTTCAGCACATAGACTCAAATGGGAAATGATGATTTACCACATTCTAAGCTGGTAATCAGCTGAAAGCCTGAAATCAAGATATCTGAACAACTATATAAGCAAATTTTATGTCCGCCTGATGAATCTGTGCATCGTGAAAGAGTGAGATACATACTTTCACAAGTGAATAATAGATAATCTATATGACATCTGAGATATAAAACGAGGAAACAATTTGAGGATAATACGATAGGTCAGAGATTTTTCAGTATCTCAGTCGGTCATACTTTCATCTTCTCTTCAAATCTCATCTCTTCGTATTTTAGCTTAGCAACTAATTAAAGCAATAGCGGCACAAGTTTATAACCAAAGTGGCAATGGATTTTCTTATCTTTGCAATAAAATTTGGATTATAAATCAAGATGCAACAAGATTCTCAAAATTTTATGCAAGTTTCTCAAATATCTTCATATTAGGCAGACCATACCCATAGAATTCTCCACTGCTCACACTACTACAGAAAGCCTTAAGGACATCGGACTTTTATGGTCAAGGACATCGGATTAGCAACCGATGTAGAGTTCACTGATGTCCATTATGGGTATCAAGGACATCGGTTGTGCAACCGATGTCCATTTGCTAATGCACATCGGATGTTTAAAACGTCTGATGTCCATCATCCTTATGCACATCATACTTTAGCTCACATCTGATGTCCATATGTTATTGCACATCGGAGGTTTAATAAGTCTGATGTCCATCATTCTTATGCATATCATTCTTTAGCTCACATCTGATGTCCTTCATATGTATGCACATCGAAGGTTTAATATGTCTGATGTCCTTCATATGTATGCACATCATTCTTTAGCTGTAATCTGATGTCCATTTATGTTTTGTACATCGGTTTTTGACCGAAGCCCATGTGCATTACAAGTTTATATGCATCATACTATTGCATAAACCGCTGTCCTTGATGTTGCCTTTTTTTTTTAAAAAAAAAAAAGCTGGTATTGATGGTAATTTGTACCACCAGTATACATTATTCAGATGCCAGCCAGACTGCCATACCATCAACCAAACAAACACAAATTCATAGCGAAGCACGACAAAGTCGTTCGTCTTTCATTAAACATGGACAAAGCAAATCACGACAAAGGTCGGTCGTCTTTCATATACATTATCCAAAATCATCAACTAACCAAACATATAGGGTTCTGTGTCATTTTAGACGACATCCAAAATAGTCTAGAGATCACAAGTTCAACAACTAACCAAACATCGGCTTAGTTTGCAAAATCAGAGTACTATGTTACTAGCTAGAAAGACTATGCATTTAGAAAATAGTCCGCCCACAAGTCCCTGACCTCGTCGATTTCTTCTTGGGAATATGGCAGTCGGTGTTTGAAAACCTGTAAATAATACACAAAATTCTAGCTTTAATAATAATACGGAAAAATAACTTCATAATATATAACTTCAAAAGTCTAGCTTTAATAACCTTGTACTAATTCTTCTAAGTCCGGTTCAGTATACGAGTCGGGTCAATATGAGTAGGACATAAATCTTACTTGTTCTTATAGAGACTGAACACTCCATAAGCATGAATCAGGTCATATGTCCGAGGATATGTCGAAAAGGCTTCACACCTGCAGACATCAGATTGGTATCATATTGCTAATTTAGTATCCTGAATCATGATATATAGTTAAATCAAGATAACCTAGTAGCTAGATGGATCAAGAAAAACCTGTCACAATCCCTGAATTTCAGTATTGGTATTAGCTAGATGAATAAGTTTGATTAATATTCGTGTCAGATGACCAATGTTTCCAATTCTAGCAGAATGTGTGCCATCAATGCTGACTGTGAGCTGCAAGAAAATCAACTAATAACGCTAGTGCGAAATAGTAAAACTCCAAATGCCGCTACTCCACACTCAAAGAAAGGTAATCAGCTTACTGATCCATTTTTCTTTGTTCAATCATAATTAACAACAAAAAATGGCTCATTGACATACTTCAGAGTTGATGGAAATAAAATAAGCAATAGCAGCATGTAGAAAATAAAACTATAACAACTTACTGGGCATATTCAGCAAGTTTGACAAGATTTAGAGTATCCATTATAGCTAGGATCAACCTTTTGTTCTCATCAAGATACTTCATCAAACTCAAAAAAGTCAGCCAAGGAAAAAACGTTGGTTTTGGGACTATTAAGGTGGGTTCTCGATCTGTGATTGACAAAACAGTCATATTCAAAACCGAAAGCGGTCAGTATAACTCTGCATTGTGCAGCCAATAGTCTGAAGATTTTAGTAGCATACGCAATTTGCAAGACATCTAAATTCAGCACATATATTGTATTATCAGTTCACGAGTTATGCACCTCGCTAGTCTACTTAACTATCACTGAGATGAAGTGCTCTATTAAATATAACCATTTCTAGTCTAGCAAATTGCACTTACTAAATTTCCAGCTACATCATACTGACGATGCACTTTTTGAAAGAAAACCAAGATGATAAAGAGGTAAGATTCCTTTATATAGTTTGACCGACAATTATTTTCTTGCGTAATCCGGAACGGAAGTAAGAATTTGTATCAATCAACTGATTAAGTTTACGCTCTGTGAAAATAGAATTGAACAAGAATCGCGTCGAAGAGACTGGCTTGAAGGAATGTGAAAATAGAATTGAACATACCTCTCCAAATTTCAACTTACTCAAAGAACATGTCTAAGATTCTTTGAACTGCTCCAAGTCGTACTACTTCCTTTTCAGCAGCTTTATTACCAATTGAGAGTAAGACCGAAACGAATTCAATAATTTGCCAACATAGAGTTAGTGTCAAGAACGCATGTCATCTTTCCAAACAAAAGGAAAACCATGTTTTCTTTTCACATAAGCAACAGGCCAGTCATTCAAACATGGGGTACAGGTTTGAAAGAGTGGCATGTCTCATTCTGTAATGCTTAATTTTATTTTGTATTGGATAAGTTGGTCGATATGAGCTTAATATTGTACACATAGAGAGTCCTCGAATTCGGACACAGGTATAGAGGCAGACTAAACAGATATTAGAGCATGTCCAGTACCGCAAATTCCTTGAAGGAAGCCAATGAGCTCACTCTCCTTGCCCCTTAGCTTCTCTCCTAAAAAGCCAAGCATCACATTCTTCTCTGTATTAATGATGCCAATCGTTTTTCTTTTTTAATCAAATTTCATTTAGAACCATGTCAAGTCAAAAAGTCTACAGGTGCAAAAATCACATATCAGAGTAAAGTTAGATATTGAAAACACCTTCATACGTTATTTTCCTAGCGGTGGCTGCAATTTTCCAGACTTAGCTGATAGGACATTTCTTCTGTTGAAACATATAATATCTTGAGTAGATTACCTGTACAAAAATATTAAATCTTGTCCCAGACTTAGCTGATAAACCAAATATGCACTCTTGTCCCATGGAACTTAATATTATCGGATACCGTGACAACTACAGTAACCCATGGAACAGCCAACCTGGACCTAGTTTTGGCTATCGTGAACGGCCCAGACCACTTTATCACGAACCTGGTTACCACGAGCAGTATAGACCTTCGTATTACGACCCACCAACTAGACCAGTTTATCATGAACTGCCAGGTCCACCTCCACCACCACCTCGAGATGTTTATTATGAACGACTACCACCTCAAACCCGTTATCATGAACCACCGCCACCTCGAGCTCGCTACCATGATTCTCCGACACCCTCAGCTCATTATCATGAACCACCACCACCACCACCACCTCGAGCTGTTTACCATGAACAACCACCTCAGCAAGTATATGCAACTCAGAGTTACAATATGTACAGACCGGCTCCTTCGGTCACACAATACCATTACGCTCAGTCACCACCAAGATACACACCTCGCCATCGGACAGACTACTACTACGACGCGGGTTCATATCAATATGACAGTACGAGTTCCGGGAATGTCCCTTCTATATTCAGTGATGAGAATCCAAATTCATGTACAATAGTATAGGAATATTAACATAAATTTCATTGCAGAGATGATCAAATCGTACTCCGTATTTCTTTGTCGATTTACGGTCCTCCATTGAAAAGCTACTGGTGATGACATTTGTTAACAAGGAATCGGATTCTTGGCTTGTGGCCAAAGAAGAATCCATACAAGCAATACATTATTTGTAGATTACCTTGTTTTTCCTGAAACTAATTATTCCTTGTGACGGATATTATGGATGTGTTACCTTTTATATTCTCTGTGACGGGTATGGTACTCAAAAGTAAACAAATGATTAGGACAAAGGGAGTATAAGACAGGAATCGTGTTTAGTAAAGACAATCATCCATACTAAATAAAACAAAAAGCGATTTAAAAGAAACGTAAATTATATCTCAGTGTGCAGGACAAAAGCATAATATAAAGCTCTTAATATGAATAAAAAGCAGGACTTTTTTATCATTAGCAGCAACCAGTGCAGCATTAAGTTCCATGGGACAAGAGAGCATATTATGAAAATATTAAAGTTAGATATTGAAAACACCTTCATACGTTATTTTCCAGACTTAGCTGATAAACCAAATGCTATTAAATCTTCATTTGACTTGCACTCAGGCATTGGCCCCTAGAGCTTGATCTAAATTATTTGAAGACATGTCAGACCTGCAATTCTATTGCTACAGCCTTACTGTCCCCCAGACCCTCTCGCTTATCAGGTCCCTTACCCCCCAATTTAAACCCTAAACCCTAAACCCCCAATTTAAACCCGAAACCCTAAACCCCCAATTTAAACCCTAAACCCTAAACCCCCAATTTAAACCCTAAACCCTAAACCCTAAACCACAATCAATTTACTTCTTGAATCAAAATATAAACAAGCCGGAACAAAACAAAACAAATACTAGTACACAATACAGAAAAATAATCAATTTAATTAAGAAAATTACCTAATAAATGAAGGAATGAACTGAATGACGAACTGAATGAAGGAATGAACATCTGTAACATCCCGTATTTTCGTAAAATCTAATTTAAGCGTTTTTAATTATTTTAAGTAATAAAATAATAATTTGATAATTTATCTCGAAAGATTTTATTTAATTAGTGAGATCCGTCTTAAGAACCTTAAGTCCTTAAGACGAATACTACTTGATGAACTTAAACTCGAATGATAAATATCCGTTCAAGTCTGACCCATTTTATTTAAATACGGAAAGGGCAATTACTTAAACCCCTAAAAACCCTTAAGTTGTCATATTTCATCTTCCTCACAACCCCTTTCACTGTAAACTTAATTCCTTCAAAACCTCCATTTTTACTCTCTCCTTTTCAAGCTTTTCTTCATCATCCGTTCTTCAAATCGAGAAAGTAAGTACATTTTCGGAATCCTCGTTCAATTTCCAAGTCATCCATCACTTCGGTTTCTCGTTTCCATCACTTCGAAAATTCAGCCTGTTTTCATAATTCCGTTTTTATGCTCTTAAACCGGTTTTCTCTGTTTTCAGGCGAAGGATTTGACAACCCGGACGTTGATAGCTTCATACTCGAGGAAGATCTTTAGCCGGATAAGCTTGTGAGGTGACGATAATGAGAAACTCGGCCTTATTGTGTATATTAGCATATTTGTTGTGATTCTTATGTGGTTTCTGTTTTGGTTGATTTATATTGATTCAAGGACTTAGTAACATGTTTAGGATGATGTTATGATGATGAATTTATGCTTGAATCGTTTGTTATGTGTTCTTAAGCATATTTTCAGTTTTTCTCATTTTGCGACGGATACAAGATATATTCATTTGAGGATTGTTATGGGACTTACTTGCTGGTAGATTAGTAGTATTGGGTGTTTGATATTGTTGGGTAAACATCTTGTGTAGCAAATTTGAAGGTTGTAGGTCGTTTAGTGAAGTTTTCCATATGTTGCGAATTGCGAAAATATGTTACAGGCTCTCTGAGCCGGTCGACCGACCGGCCGCCGGTCGACCGGCTGGGAGAGCAAGTTGGGTATTTTGCGAAGTTTTTAGAATCAGGCCTTGGAGCTGCCAACCGGCCGACCGGCTGCCTGCCGACCGGCTGGTAGTCATTTTCCTTGTATAGTGTGTTCTTGCGTAAACCATAGCTAGATGGGAGCCCAGCCGGCAGACCGGCCGCCTGCCAGCCGGCTGGGAGTGCATATGGGGATGGATACGAATTTTTAGTAAAAGCTAGGGATTGGGGTTCCCAGCCAGCCGACCGGCTGCCTGCCGACCGGCTGCCTGCCGACCGGCTGCCTGCCGACCGGCTGGGAGTCCTTCTTGGTGTTTCTCGGTTTTTGAAAAGAGGTGTAGGCTGAGGGATCACCAGCCGGCCGACCGGCTGCCTGCCGACCGGCTGGGGACCCCTGTAAGCCATGTTGAGTTTTTGAAATTTAATCGTAACTTTCAAACGCTTGATCGGTTTTGGTTGAAACTCGTTTTGTATACCTGTGACATGTATGTGAGGTCCCCGGTGTACGGGCAACATCATATTGGGTTCGGGAATGGAGTAAGGATAGAGACCCCCCGGTCGGATAACCGAAAGGGAAACCGGCTCTCCCTCAACTTAGTTCTCGGGGCCAGTTAAGTGTTGATTAGAGGATAAGAAAAATAGAACTATAGCTTAGTTCATAGACTTGAATGATATTGTTTTGATGCGTATTAAGTTATGCCTTAAGCTGGCATCTGAACTTAATACGTGAACTGTTTGTCGTGTATGGGAACATGCGTTGAGTTTTCGCCTCTGAGTTCCATACATGTCTGTTTGTCGTGTCTGGGACATGCGTTGAGTTTTCGCCTCTGAGTCCAGACATGTATGTGTGATCGCGTCAGGACATGCCTTAAGCTGGCCTCTGAGTCTGACGAGTAGAGCAACTGCACGACGGGGCAGTCAGGTTGTCATACCTTACCCGGAGTGCAGGTGTTTGGTGCTAGAACATGCGTTGAGTTTTCGCCTCTGAGTTTAGTATCTTGTGATGTGGTAGGGGAACATGCGTTGAGTTTTCGCCTCTGAGTTCCTTAGTTGTGATAGTGAATTGAATGCTAGTCCATGCGTTGAGTTTTCGCCTCTGAGTCTAGTGTTCGGTGATAGCCGGTCCATGCGTTGAGTTTTCGCCTCTGAGTCCTTGCTTGATATTGTGAACTTGGTATTTAGGTTATGCGTTAAGATGTCGCCTCTGAACCTTTATACTTGCTGAATTATTTAGTACCTAGGTTATGCGTTAAGATGTCGCCTCTGAACCTTTGTACTTGCTGTTTTATATCTGCTTGCCTTGATGATGGTACAGTGTCAGATATGCATAGTATGTTATCGTTGTTATATGAGTTGTGGTTAAATCATCCAAGGCATTGGATGACTCTTAGTTCGGTTTCATAAATAATTGGATTGAAAGACCCCCCGACTGGGTAACCAGTAGGGAAACCGGCTCTCCTTCCTATTTGTTTATGAAGTTAGTTGAGAGCCGTGCATGGTAATCGCATGATAGCAAGAGATCAGATGATGAGTTGTTTATGCTTCACATGTTGTTATATGTTGGAGTATTCTGTATTGTTTTATATGTTACGTGTTGTCACAAAAGGTGGCTAGGAGAACTCTAGTCACTCCCCACTGATTGTGGCGTACATGTTTTCATGTATGTAGGTACATGCTGGTTGGAGATGGGTTCACGAGAGCTAGCGAGCGATGATCCGTTCATCATGACTTACCTTATGTCGTTTAGCTGGACTCGTAGTTTGTTACATTCGTTTTGGTGCCTGTAGGGATGTTCCATCCCAGGCTGTGTATATATTTCATTTCAGTACTTAGAACTGTTACTTATCTATTTGGTTTCAGTTTCAGTTTACGTTTCGGTCTAAGACTTCTCGCATGTTTTATCTCTACAAAGTTTTAATTTCGCTGCAATTTTGGTACTTTTATGTGTTTATATTTCCGCTTCGCGAGGGGTTTTACAGTTGGTATCAGAGCATTATTGCTCCCGACGCACTCATGTGACCCCCAACCTTAACTTGACCAAATAAACAAATAATGAATGAGAGATGGGGTAGATCTAAGGATTTATATTGTAGTCTGTTTGTGCCTTGTTAAGAATGCGTCTAACAGTTTACTCTCTTATGATTGAAGAATGGCAGAGCCAACCTATGAAGAGAGTCCTGAGATGCGAGCCCTCATTCAGACTCTTCGGGATTGCGAAGCTTGATCATCTACGCCTTCTTCCTCATTGCAAATCTCGGGAAGTAACCAACCTGGAGGATTGGCTTGGATTGTCACCCAGATGTGGAGGAATGCAGCTAAGACATTCGACGGAGAGACCAGTGCTGCGATCCTCACTGCTTGGTTCTTCGACATGGAAAGGAATTTCATGATTTATGATGTTCGACCCGAGGATCAGAGCCGAGTAGCATCACAGTTCTTAGTTCGTGAGGCCAGGAGTTGGTGGATGACGATCAGTGCTCCTGCTACTCGTGACCCTACTTTCACTTGGAGTCGTTTCAAGACTCTTCTTGGCATGAGGTTTTACCACAGGGACATCCGCCAGGATAAGATGACCGAGTTCATGAACCTTCGCCAAGGAACCCTTTCTGTTCAAGCCTTCACCAATCGATTCGAGGAGCTAATTCACTTTGTTCCCCAGCTAGTTGAGAGAGAAGAAGATAAAGCTTACCTGTTTCGGAGCAAGCTTAATGCTGAGACTAGGAGTGTAGCCGGTGGTGACCTGACTTCTTACTTCCAGAGTTACTACAGTGTCCTGCGAGCGGAGGACCCTTATGAGATCTATTGTGAGAGAGCTAGAGCGTTCTCTCCTCCTCGACCGCCTTTGCATAGATGCCGAAGCAGGAGACCTCTTAGCCCTCTTGCCCCCTCTCCTCTCGGAAAGAGGAAGTGTTCCCAGAAGAACAAGAAGCCCCAGAGAGTTAAGACTTCCCAAATCCGGAGCATGAGCCTCCCATCGGACGTTTCCCTCAAGTGCTTCAAGTGCCACAAGGATCTCCATCTTGGACTTGACTGCCATGGCAACCCGCATCAATGCTTTACCTGCGAGGGATTTGGACATCGCTCTTTCGAGTGCCGCGTAGGGAAGGGCACCGTCAACCGAGCTATCACTATTGACCCTAAGACTTCCAGGGATCGAGGCATGGAACCCTCGACAGAAGCTCCCCTGAGATGTTTCAAGTGTCGCGAAACCCTTCATCCCGGAGCTGACTGTCACGGTAACCCTTATCTTTGCCATGCCTGCAAGAAGCCCGGGCATCGCTTCTTCCAGTGCCCCGAGAGGAATACCGCTGTTGACAGAGCTGTTACTACTGACCTAGAGGCTGAGGCCAGTGGAGCCAGAGCTGTTCAGGACCAAGCTGAGACTGGAGTTCATCTTGACCCACCGACTGGTATGTTCATGCCTACTGTCTTATTTATGGTTGATATACTTGTAACCGTTAAGATCTTAATCTCCTTCCTTAGATTCCTGTTAATCTTCTTTGGAATCTGTCTTCATTTCCTTTTGACTCAACCTGATAACTTGCTTCCCCTAAAACACCTTGTGCGGTAACCTACCATAGATGAACTTGGAAACCTCTTGCAATTAGCTGTAACCCGTGATTTGGAGAGTGTCGTTACTTGGGGGAGAAACCTAAAGAGCTTATTGAATATGTTTTGGATAACCCTAGTGTTGTTATGTTACTAATTTGAAGAGTAAGTGAATGATGAGATAATGGTGCTAGGTAGAGTGTCTTACGTGGCTTTAGATGGGACTTAGGTGTGAGAATCTTGCCGAGTCATGGATAATTGTGAGTTTGGAATATCCATTTGAGGATCTCGAGGAACTTAGAGTAAAGATTGATTTTGAGGAATATGCTTAAGGTACTGACGTTATCTGATAATTGAATGAGACAAGTTAATACTGTTTGAACTTGAGGAACGAGAGTTGTTAGTAACGGTGTGAGAACATCTGAATATTTACCAGGACTGGTGGAATTGGCTGGTGGTCGATCTTAAGCTACTTAATGGATCTTAGCATTTGTCCTATTGAGCGACTCAAAGGAAAATTTAGGATGCATCAGCAGTTTGAGAATGGATGATTTGTTGAGAGATGTAGGTCCAGAAACGCGTTAATGTGAGTATGGTTATTGTGGACTGTGATATAAGTCTAGCAGATGTATCACATGAGTTGAGCAGCCTGAGAGTTTGGTTGAATCGTCATTTGGGAACTATCTGTGACGAGCTATCTCAACATTTGAGGAATAAATCATTTAAAGGATAATGTTGCTTTAGACTTCGAGGAACCTTGAGATTCGAATCGTTTTGAGGAACTAGTCATGAAGACCCGTCATAGACGTGCCTGACTTGGAAGTTGTTACCTTAATGAAATCTTGTGTTGAATGCTCATTGTGATTATAATTTGGGAATTTAAGATATTGAACCTTGCGAAATAGGTTGCTAGGATCGAACGGTCAGAATTTAAGGTTAGAGGATAGTTAATGCTATATCTTGAGTTTTGAGGTTTATTGTTGTGGTAATAAAGTTTCGAGTCAGAGTTTTGGAAACCTTCTCGTTGAGGAATGCCCTGTGTTGTGGATGAGATAGGGGTAATAGGAACCGCGAACCATTGTGAGCATTGAGGTTACTAGAATCGCCTTTTTGGATATACTAGGGATCGTTGGAAGGATGTTTCGATTGTGAATGTAGCGGTTAGTGCACCCATGTTTGGCAAAGGTTACCGTCTTCTTTAACCTTCGACTTGATTGTTCCGTTCCTTCGACCCTCCTTTTTGTGTCCTTACAGCCGCGAGGCTTGGAACCCCTAATCCTTCTTATCAAGAATAAGCTCTGCGACCGTTCCGCGCTCTCGAACGTCTGTTTTGGAACTTGTTTCCCAATTGTTGACTTTAAATCCATTGTTTTTGGGAAAAAGCTTAATTGTTTTAAAAAGGTTGAAACTGCTTTCTCTTCCGTTGGAAGCAACTTTTAGTCATGGTTACCATTGTACTCTTCAAAAATTTGAGAAATAAAGGTTAATTTGGAAGAAAACTTGATTTTGAAGAACAGGATATTTTACAATTTGGCAGACTTCAGCGTTGATAGCCACTAGAACGAGTTATTGGAGACGTCTGATAACCCGTACTGTACCCATCAACACCGAATCGACGTAATTTTAGAATTTTGACTAATTTTATTTTGGGACTTGTCTCAGATTTGGAATGTCGGACTCTCGAATACGTAACGAGGATCCCAACGTCCAGTGACAAGACTTGTACCTTGAACTCTTTTGCTCCTTAAAAACCTCTTGGAAGATAAAGTTTTGAGTTGTCATGAACCGCTGGTTCATTTTGAAAGTTTTAGTTGTTTTCATACTTACTTCTACTTTCGAGTTTCGAGGACGAAACTTTTTGAAGATTGGGTGATTGTAACATCCCGTATTTTCGTAAAATCTAATTTAAGCGTTTTTAATTATTTTAAGTAATAAAATAATAATTTGATAATTTATCTCGAAAGATTTTATTTAATTAGTGAGATCCGTCTTAAGAACCTTAAGTCCTTAAGACGAATACTACTTGATGAACTTAAACTCGAATGATAAATATCCGTTCAAGTCCGACCCATTTTATTTAAATACGGAAAGGGCAATTACTTAAACCCCTAAAAACCCTTAAGTTGTCATATTTCATCTTCCTCACAACCCCTTTCACTGTAAACTTAATTCCTTCAAAACCTCCATTTTTACTCTCTCCTTTTCAAGCTTTTCTTCATCATCCGTTCTTCAAATCGAGAAAGTAAGTACATTTTCGGAATCCTCGTTCAATTTCCAAGTCATCCATCACTTCCGTTTCTCGTTTCCATCACTTCGAAAATTCAGCCTGTTTTCATAATTCCGTTTTTATGCTCTTAAACCGGTTTTCTCTGTTTTCAGGCGAAGGATTTGACAACCCGGACGTTGATAGCTTCATACTCGAGGAAGATCTTTAGCCGGATAAGCTTGTGAGGTGACGATAATGAGAAACTCGGCCTTATTGTGTATATTAGCATATTTGTTGTGATTCTTATGTGGTTTCTGTTTTGGTTGATTTATATTGATTCAAGGACTTAGTAACATGTTTAGGATGATGTTATGATGATGAATTTATGCTTGAATCGTTTGTTATGTGTTCTTAAGCATATTTTCAGTTTTTCTCATTTTGCGACGGATACAAGATATATTCATTTGAGGATTGTTATGGGACTTACTTGCTGGTAGATTAGTAGTATTGGGTGTTTGATATTGTTGGGTAAACATCTTGTGTAGCAAATTTGAAGGTTGTAGGTCGTTTAGTGAAGTTTTCCATATGTTGCGAATTGCGAAAATATGTTACAGGCTCTCTGAGCCGATCGACCGACCGGCCGCCGGTCGACCGGCTGGGAGAGCAACTTGGGTATTTTGCGAAGTTTTTAGAATCAGGCCTTGGAGCTGCCAGCCGGCCGACCGGCTGCCTGCCGACCGGCTGGTAGTCATTTTCCTTGTATAGTGTGTTCTTGTGTAAACCATAGCTAGATGGGAGCCCAGCCGGCAGACCGGCCGCCTGCCAGCCGGCTAGGAGTGCATATGGGGATGGATACGAATTTTTAGTAAAAGCTAGGGATTGGGGTTCCCAGCCGGCCGACCGGCTGCCTGCCGATCGGCTGGGAGTCCTTCTTGGTGTTTCTCGGTTTTTGAAAAGAGGTGTAGGCTGAGGGATCACCAGCCGGCCGACCGGCTGCCTGCCGACCGGCTGGGGACCCCTGTAAGCCATGTTGAGTTTTTGAAATTTAATCGTAACTTTCAAACGGTTGATCGGTTTTGGTTGAAACTCGTTTTGTATACCTGTGACATGTATGTGAGGTCCCCGGTGTACGGGCAACATCATATTGGGTTCGGGAATGGAGTAAGGATAGAGACCCCCCGGTCGGGTAACCGAAAGGGAAACCGGCTCTCCCTCAACTTAGTTCTCGGGGCCAGTTAAGTGTTGATTAGAGGATAAGAAAAATAGAACTATAGCTTAGTTCATTGACTTGAATGATATTGTTTTGATGCGTATTAAGTTATGCCTTAAGCTGGCCTCTGAACTTAATACGTGAACTGTTTGTCGTGTATGGGAACATGCGTTGAGTTTTCGCCTCTGAGTTCCATACATGTCTGTTTGTCGTGTCTGGGACATGCGTTGAGTTTTCGCCTCTGAGTCCAGACATGTATGTGTGATCGCGTCAGGACATGCCTTAAGCTGGCCTCTGAGTCTGACGAGTAGAGCAACTGCACGACGGGGCAGTCAGGTTGTCATACCTTACCCGGAGTGCAGGTGTTTGGTGCTAGAACATGCGTTGAGTTTTCGCCTCTGAGTTTAGTATCTTGTGATGTGGTAGGGGAACATGCGTTGAGTTTTCGCCTCTGAGTTCCTTAGTTGTGATAGTGAATTGAATGCTAGTCCATGCGTTGAGTTTTCGCCTCTGAGTCTAGTGTTCGGTGATAGCCGGTCCATGCGTTGAGTTTTCGCCTCTGAGTCCTTGCTTGATATTGTGAACTTGGTATTTAGGTTATGCGTTAAGATGTCGCCTCTGAACCTTTATACTTGCTGAATTATTTAGTACCTAGGTTATGCGTTAAGATGTCGCCTCTGAACCTTTGTACTTGCTGTTTTATATCTGCTTGCCTTGATGATGGTACAGTGTCAGATATGCATAGTATGTTATCGTTGTTATATGAGTTGTGGTTAAATCATCCAAGGCATTGGATGACTCTTAGTTCGGTTTCATAAATAATTGGATTGAAAGACCCCCCGACTGGGTAACCAGTAGGGAAACCGGCTCTCCTTCCTATTTGTTTATGAAGTTAGTTGAGAGCCGTGCATGGTAATCGCATGATAGCAAGAGATCAGATGATGAGTTGTTTATGCTTCACATGTTGTTATATGTTGGAGTATTCTGTATTATTTTATATGTTACGTGTTGTCACAAAAGGTGGCTAGGAGAACTCTAGTCACTCCCCACTGATTGTGGCGTACATGTTTTCATGTATGTAGGTACATGCTGGTTGGAGATGGGTTCACGAGAGCTAGCGAGCGATGATCCGTTCATCATGACTTACCTTATGTCGTTTAGCTGGACTCGTAGTTTGTTACATTCGTTTTGGTGCCTGTAGGGATGTTCCATCCCAGGCTGTGTATATATTTCATTTCAGTACTTAGAACTGTTACTTATCTATTTGGTTTCAGTTTCAGTTTACGTTTCGGTCTAAGACTTCTCGCATGTTTTATCTCTACAAAGTTTTAATTTCGCTGCAATTTTGGTACTTTTATGTGTTTATATTTCCGCTTTCGCGAGGGGTTTTACAACAGCGGCGGTGGTTGCGCGAATTTGACGTTGATGATAGTGCTTGATGAACTGATACGGTTTTGATATGAAGAGTACGTTGAAGACTTGAAGTCGACGAAGGGATTTGAGCGCTTAAGGGTTTTACTTAATTAATCAACTGAGATATAATAAATAATAATAATACACTAGTCTGATTGAGGGTTTTAGTTTTTGCGCGCTCTTCACAACAGTAATTAACATCGGCTTACTTAAATAACTGATGTCCTTGATCAATTAATGTACATGGGTTGTCATTTAGTCTGATGTGCATTAAAATCAATACTGATGGACATGGGTTTGAAATAAAAACCGATGTCCTTTATTTTATAAGGACATCAGATTTTTGTAATCAACTGATGTGGAAATTAATTACATCAGATTTTTCCAAAATCTGATGTCCATTAACCGATGTCCTTAAGGGTTTCTGTAGTAGTGTCATCTAGAGCTGATTCGAACATGGACGGGAGCATTTGCTGAACATACGGAGTTAACAGAAACAATGCACATCATATTTCAACCAGATGCATAAAATGCTTTTGAATACTTAAAAATCAGTATTGTTACCTGTTCAAGGGCTTGCGGTTGAACCAATGCCAAGAACAAGCCCTAATAAGCAGACGCCAGACGGAACCGCTAGCAACAGTTACCACATCATAAAAAATGCAGAAAATAGACGAGAGAAGAGACAGAGTTTTAGGTATACACCGCCAGAAATTCATCACAACTAAGTGGTTAACTGGTTTATGACTAAATCAAAAACCCTTTACAGTTGCTAACAACATCATGGTAAGATAATTCGACCGTGAAGCACAATACAAACAGTAATATCAACAATACCTTGAACCGCTTAAACATCTGCTAAGCTCGAATCAACATAAAAACATCACCAATCTGAATCCCCCACACAAACTCAAAACGCATAGATATATATAAGCAAATTCATTGAACAGTGACAAACTATTTTCTGTAATGTCTTGAATTATACCTTCTTTTAAAACCACAAAGATCTTTACCTGAAAGTCCATCACCAAATTTAACTACATAACCATCCCAAACAAACTGGACAGCCTACCAAACAGACGAAGCGCCCTTAATTTCATGTTTCGACCAGGAGACAACACAATCCAACCATTTTTTACACCATATTGACATTTAAGCAAAAAATCACCATAGTAAAACTATCAAACACCCAAAAAACAGGATAAAACCCCACAAAAGAACGAAATCATTAACATCCCATGTAAAACAAACCCTTTTTCACTCAAATTAAGCAATGAAACAAATACCCAAATAAAAAACAACCACAGAAATTACAATAACTATGACATTTAAACAAGTATGAACTGGTTATTATCTACACACAATTAAACTATTTCCAAATCATAACACTTATAATCGACCTAGATCTCATTTAAAACCATCTTAAACTTAAGATAACGTCTTTCCATCCTTACTACTCTATAGATTGTAAGCTTAAGACGGGTTTAACCAAGTAAAAAGAGGTTACTATCTACACACAACCAAACTATTTCTAAATCACACAACAAAAACCCAAATCATAACACTTTTAATCAATCTAGATCTCATTTGAAATCGTCTTTAACTTAAATTCACCATCTTTCCTCGCTATGTAATTCACTTAATGATGTCGCTATAATAACTACTCCATACATGGCAAGCTTAAGACGGTTTTAAATAAGGCCAACTCAAATTCATCATAAACAAGTAAAACAACAACAATTTCACTAAAATCAGTAATCTTACTTCATTTAGATGAAAAACCACCTCCTCATTCTTCATTTCCACATCAATTCCACCACATTCCTCACGTTTTTCCCTGAATTTTCTCATCAACTAAAACCTTCCTTTTCTTCCCACTAAACTTACTTCTCTTCTTATCCCGAACTTTCCACTCATCTTTCTTCCTAAACATCCATTCATCCGACTTCCATTCACACACAAACTCAATTAAATCGCACAAATTCAACGCATACAATAAACAGAAGCAAATCATTTCACGACCCCACATCACATTCCACAAATTCAAAACTACATCCAAACGTAATCGACAATTAAGCAAACAAAACACAAATTCTAGGGTTTTGCATACTGTATATTATCTCTCTTTTCTTCCCTAAATATACATTTTTAAGCATAGATTACAATGATTAGTGCTTCAAATGTTTACAAATTTGGAATTTAGTGTTAAAATCGATTGTAAAAAGGATGAAGCACCTGAAGAAATTTAGAGTTTCTGCAATTGCAGCATTTCCAGGCATTTCACAGCAACCTAGACGTTAAATCAGAACCTTAATTAATCAAACGAAATCAGTACCTGTGCTTTAGCGGCGGCGATGTGATTGCCAATATGGAAAGAGCCTTCAACGAACCCTAAACCCACTTCAGTAAATGCTCTAAAAACAAATATCTCTCTCAAACTCAATCAAATAAACATTAAAGATCAAAACTTCAACAAAAAAATCACAAAAAAAAACTAAGAAAAAAGTAGACATACATCGAGAGAGAACAACCGATTGTTGTAAAAACAGCAGCGAGACAAATTAATCGAATTGTCTACAAATGGTTATCAAGTTTCTTGTCCTAATTCCAATGGCCATTTATTATGTTTTCTTATCAGCTTATAGTTGTTGATAACTACTTGACCAAAATTTATAATAAACAGGTCAAATCAGAACCCTACAAGAGTCTGCCAGAAAAACAAGGCAATTAAGAAGACAAAAATTAGAACCATTTTAGGAAGAAGAGAGGTGGGGCTGACCTCATTAATTATCTGCTGAGGATTTGAACTTACCTATCAACAGGTTTTCGTCCTGTCAGAAGCTCCAACATGACCACGCCAAAACTGTAGACGTCGCTTTTTAGGGTATACTCACCGGAATCAGCGACCTCAGGTGCACACGCATTGTGGTTAACTGCCTGCATAAAATACGAGCAGGCAATATATCAGATATTGAATTAGGTTAATTATATAAAGCTAATGAATGACGCGTCGAAAACCCTAAATATCTAATCAAACTCTGAAATCAATAAGATAACAACTACTAAGAACAAAAATCAAACACTACCCATTTCAATTCAATCCTAATAACAACAACCCATTAACTCTAATTTAAGAATAAACATGAAATACAATCAATCAATGTGAATGTAATAAAAAAAAGGGTCAAATGCGGAAATACCTTGGAAGAAGAAGATGAATGTGAAGAGCTTGGGAAGATGTGTGGCGAAAATACCCAAATCGCAGAAAAACGATTAACAAGATCCAAAAAATGATGAAGATCATGTTGGCGAAAATATCAGATGGCAGAAAATTGAGGGAGAATGAAGAGAATGAAGAGAATAGGGAAGTAAAAATGAGAAAGCAAAGGTAAAGAAATGAGAAGAGGACAAAGGGGAGATTGTTCATCATGCGTGAGGCATGAAAAACACTGGCCTACTGTTCCATTTTCCCAAGTTCTCACATTTATATGGGTTGTAGATTTAGAGTTTAGACGTATGGTAATTGGTAATAGACTAATATGGACATATGGCATTGCTAATGTAATGGTAATGGTAATGATATTTATCTATAAATATAATAAAAAGACAAACTAAAGCATTACATTTCACGTGGGGCGGGTGTGGGTAATGATTTAGTGGGTCGTGGGGCGGGGATAGGTTTCAAAAGCATCATTGGTCGCGGGTCGCGCGGCGGGTGCGGGTATCACATGAGACCCACCCCGCTCGCCCCACCCCAAATGTCCCCGCTCCGCTTATACCCACCTAATAAATAATCATATCTAATAGTAATATATAGATAAAAAATATAACTTAAAAGATTAAAAAAAAACTTTTAATAAATAAGTAACCCTTACCCAGTAATCCAATAAGACCCAAAAAAGTAAGTAACCCCTACCCAGTAGTCCAATAAGACAATAAGCCAATAATCACTAATTCACTACTCAGTATTCCGTATTCGTAATCAAACTAATCACTACTACCCAAATTCCCCCAAATCCCCATTTCCCCAAACTTCGATCCTCTCCCGGTTTGTGTATGTGTTTCGTGGTATATTTGTATGTAAAACCATTTTATGGCTCAACGGACTCTAGTTAATTGAATGTTAAGGCATTTTGCGAAAACTTATTTGTATAAGTAGTACGACTAGTATATTTTAGATTCACAATTTACATTTCTCGAGGAGATAGGCGGGTCAACAGGTCCCCGCGGGGCGGGGACGATTTTAAAAGGTTCAACCCGCCGCGGGTCGCGGGGCGGGCGCGGGTTGACCCCCCTCCGCACCTACCCCACCCCATTGACATCCCTAATTTCACCATTCAACTATTTAAGAGTAAATTATCAAGCCACATCATCATTTCTTATTTTGAAAAAAAAAATTGAACATTAAATGCAAATAAAGTAAAAGATTGAAGGAACTCAACCCATTTGGCATGTCTCGGATTCAGTTTCTGTTGCCCATGGATATGTTTTAGTGCTTCATGATCCGAGTGTAAGATGAATGGTTTAGGACGTAAGTAGTGAGTCTAATGATCCAAGGCTCTCACAATTGCATAGAACTCCTTATCATAAGTTGAATAATTCAATCTAGCACCATTCAATTTTTCACTAAAATAGGCTATGGGCCTCTTCTTTTGTACTAAAATTGCGCCAATCCCGACTCCGCTTGCATCACACTCGACCTCAAACAAGTTATTGAAATCCGGTAAGGCTAGAATAGGGTTCGAACATAGTTTTTCTTTCACTTCTTCAAACGCCTTTTGAGCGTTAGGGTTCCATCTAAATTCCCCTTTCTTGGTTAGCTCGGTAAGTGGTGCCATGATGGAGCTAAACCCTAGGATAGACCTCCTATAAAACGAAGGTAAGCCGTGAAAACTACGTACCTCAGTTGTGATTCTCGGCGTCGGCCAGGCCTTGATAGCCTCGAGTTTGGAAGGATCCATACTTATGTTGGAGTAAATGTCCTCCACAGTGTGTGATTATTTGAGTAAATCTTTAACAAGATCACGCAGGGATACTTAGTATATTAATCAGTTGATTAACGTTTATCGGTAACGATTGGCTCACTAGAAGTTTGACGTTACTGTCATATGATGGCGATGATCAGCTGATCCCTAAAGGTCACACCTATAGGATAGTATTGAGAAATGTGATTATATAAAATTATAATTACATAAATGCTAAACTTAGCTAAATGTAGCTAAGTAGATGATAAACATTTAATATGATTAAATAATAACTAGTAGAAATGAATTAAATGTTAATTCTAATAAATATATATAAAAGTTATATTTATTAATTATATTTTAATATATGATAGAATAATATAATTGAGATTAATTAATTATAAGATAATTAATTAATATTATCTGGGAATTAAATTTGTACACCGAAAAGTATTAAAATATATATGATATTTTAAGGAAGTTTGGAATAAGGAAACTGACTCAAAATATTATATTATAATGAGGTTTCCTAATTGAAGTACAATACCAACACAAACCAAAACCCTATATATAGAGGGTTTCGGCCGTGAGGTTGGAGACACAAAGAAGAAAACGTTTTTCCTCTCTTATTCTCCTTGATTAGTTTATCATCTTAATCCCAAAATAAATCCTCTAAAATAATTAATAGTAATTTAGGAGGAGCTTTGAGGGAATCTTTCTCAGTCGTCTTGGGTGCAATCTAAGGAGAACTTCTACCTTGAAGTTTGGGTTTATACTAGGTTGTTCTTAGGCCGATCTCATATAGGACCAAAGGTTATTTCTATGATCTTTGTCCTATTATTTCAGTTCTATTGTTTTAATATCAATTCGTTTTCATATAATCCTTGGCAGTGTTAATTAAGTTAATACTTTTATGAGTAATTTAAGAAATTATTTCCTACAACTTACTCCGTCTTTCCCGAGAATATACCCAAGGAATATGACACTAGGTACCATGAATGTGCACTTTTCAATTTTCCCATATAGTTTTTGTTGTCTTAGCATCTCAAATACTAACCTTAGGTGAACCTTGTGTTCTTCTTTGTTTTGACTATAGATCAATATGTCATCGAGGTAGACTACCACGAATTTATTTAGGAATGGTCGTAGTACCTCATTCATTAACCTCATAAACGAACTAGGAGCGTTGCATAGTCCAAACGGCATGACTAGCCATTCGTATAACCCATGTTTTGTCTTGAATGCCGTTTTCCACTCATCCCCTTCTCTTATCCTTATCTGATGATACCCACTCTCAAATGCAATTTCGAAAATACTTGGGACCCCTGAAGGGTTTAGTTGTCTCATAAACTAATTATTTTAGTCATACTAAACAAGAATTTAATTAACATTTTAATTAACATATTTTAGATCTTATGCATGCTAAACTTATGCGGAAATAAGAGAGATTCGAACCCTTACACACGGTCCGAATGGAATGCAAGGATAATCTTCCAAGTATTCAACAAGAACACCTCCTAAAAGATGCACCAAGACAACTCCTTAAGAATCCGAAATCTTGAGTAGGCTAGCACAAGAACCGGATTTCCTTAAACAATATACTAATCTTTATTAGAAATATTAATTAAAATACTATCACTAATATAGTATATATTATTATTATCCTTATAATAATTTAGAGAGGTTTTGATTATATTTCTCACACTAGAAAATTGCCAAGAGATTAGAATGAATAATAATGTGTGAACCACTATACATTTGATTGTTTCCTTGTGGTTTTGGCGTGAGGTTCTCATGGGGAAGCACCAAGGAGTGCTTTTTGGTTTTACCAAAATACTTAGGGTGGCTCTAGGATGATTAAAGCTAAAAACACCTTTAAACATAATGTTGGGGTTATTAAATAACACCCAACACTTCTCTAAATCCCCACACAAAACCGGCACCATTAATTATAAAATGGACATCCATTTTATGTTTGTCAATTTTGTACAATTGTATATGTGTGACATACACTATGTCATAATATAATAAGTAACAATTGTTTTTTTTTAAATTTAAAATGCATATTTATCAAATAAATATCATTTATAAATTAAATAAATCATATTTAATAATTGACTAGTAATTCATAATTACTTATATAAAATGGTTATATTATTAATCGTCATATACGATTTACAACCTTTGTATTAATACACAACCCGATTCATTCTAATTACGATATTGTAAAATATCGTTCATTGTTTAACAATTGACACGTTTCAATTTTAAACATAAATCTTACAATAAGATTTAACCTCTGATTTCTCGATATATGAGTTTAAGGAATATGATCAAATCGTATCAATATACATTTGATCACTTTATCAATTAAGGGAATTATCCTATAGGTGTGACCTAAAGGGATCAACTTACCACCACCGTCATACGACAGTAATGTCAAACTCTAGCTAGCCAATCATTACCGATTAATGTTGGTCAGTTGACTAATATATTTCGTATCATCCCTTGCGCATTCTCATCATGAGATTTAATTACGTGATCGCACTATTGTTGAGGACACATTTCCCAACAATCTCCCACTTGTCCTCGACAAGTGTGCGTCACCAATTCTCTTGTCCTATTACAATCTCCCACTCAATGCAAGGTGTCTCTCTGAGGTCGAACTTGCATTCGATCATATCATGAGTGGTTTCCTCGATCTGGAGAATAACTGTTTGACCGGAATTATCTACCATAGATACCTTCCGAGCGTGGCCACACATTTCCAGTTAACTTCTCCTCGAGTGGCCTTGAGATTTGAACAACCCTGACAAGGGGTGGACAATTTCTATCGCACTACTTCCTTCAACCAGTCACAGTCAGTCACAACCCAAAGCAATCCCATTTGACTCCAGTTACGAAAAGTCGTAGAGAATGGATCAAGGTTATGCCTAAACTGTACCATCTTGGGAGAGTAGTCTTTAGTCTAAGAATTGACTCACAAGAATGCTATAGCAGCTCTTGCCACGACCCGGCTATTATAAAATTTCCAGAACTCTATAAGCGGTCACATTGCCCGACAGAGTGTCTCTTGCAGTCTGCCTATGTGATCGACTAGTCATCACATATGACTCTATGACATTTGAACTTGCCATCAGTCGCCTCACATTCTAGTCGCTTTGAGACGTTACCTCATATAAGCGGCTAGGGGCTATACTAAGTCAATCCAGTTCACTTTATGGGGTTCAATATTGTCTCTTACAACCCAATTGGATTTTGACAAAGTATCTTTCATTTTGAGTTAATTATAACTCAAATGACATTGTCATGCAAAAACAGTCAATACTATCTCATTGCATTTGATGCACGATCATCTACTTTTATTTGTGTTTTGCGAATAAACCTTTTATTCATGATTGCAAAACTTACAATTTTGGTCTCCTTCCGACTCATATTATCTCACATAATATGATCTTATTTGAGAACATATCTAGAACCCATTCTAGATCTTGAGATTCCTTTCCCGAGGGAAGCTCCCACTGTTATCTTATAACTCGTGACGTATTGATATACTAGAGGGATTAAGGAATCACTCGAAATTATCTAGTCACTTATGTGCTGAAATCTATATTGTAGTTATTAATGATTTCATCACTCTTACTATTTTCAAACATCTTGGCTATTTGATCATGATTTTATCAATATGAATCATATCTAACCATTCTCATTTCTAATGGGCGACCTTTTATTATCAATATAATAAACCTTCCCGTAAAGCTCCATCATCTTATGATATAAGGTATTTTGTTCATCTAGAATTGAGAACCTCTTATTCTTTATACCTTAAAGAATCACCCATCCTCTCTAAATGGTAGGTTTAATTCTTTAATGAATATCGCTCCCACTAAAAACAATATCACTCGATTTCTTAAATGAACGTTTCATTTCTGGCATGTAAATCTTTATTATCTCTTGAATCATTATCACTATCACTATCTCTATAGTGATCTATTTTCATTCAATCAATCATCACTTCCTTTATGTCTTCGTTTCCTCGAGACGAATATGACATGATAATTCTCTTATAACTACATTGAGAGAATTAAGATGATTTCTTCTCTTTTATCTTATAAATTTAGAAAAATCATTTATTAAGGAACCGTTTTCCTTCCGATTTCATACGGGTTTTCATGTTTCCTCTCTTTGAAACAATGAACATAAGGAACCTTTCCTCTTGTGTCCTCCCGTAGTTTCTTCAATTCATTCATTTAGGGTTCTTCTTTAAGACTCTCATGTAGGAATCTTCTCTAAGATCCTGTATTTATATCATTGGTTTGCGAGCGAAATATTTTCTCCCACTCTATCCTTTCAACAATAACTTTTACTTGTATAAGGGTAGCAATTTCGATTTAACCAATGCATATGAATGTCTGAAGTTTTATAGGTGTGATGTATACATTCTCATTTTCACTTAAAATGATCATCGTATAATGAATTAATGATTTCTTAATTTGATTGAAAGTATCTCATGGGGTGTAGTTCTCTGTTTTAATTAATCAACACTTTGATTCTTTATATTGATCGTATCAATGTTATTGTACAATGAACGTTTCAGGGTACTTCTTTAGTGATTTATTAAGATCACATTAACTCATGTTACAAGGTATGCAATTTATTTTAGGAATCAACGATTTGATTTAGAACAAAAGGAGTGACTTGGGTTGAAAATCAAGTCACCAATATCCAAAATACAACCATTGTTTAGGATTTGAATCCTTGTCATACAAGAAAAGACATTGTTCTTTAAATTAAAGTGCATAAATGAAGGAAGACTATAATAAAGTTGGAGCCAAGCTCTTCGTGTCTTCAATCACTGGATGCTACCATAGTCATCCATGTAAGGAACTTCAAGCTTCCCTTTCCTTGCCCTTATCTTTATAAGGTATCCCTTTAAAACAGTTAAAATGGGGTAATAGTCAACAACTTGTATCGAAATACAAAGGTAGACAAAATAACATGAGTTTAAACGAGAATTATAACCCACTGCAAGAACCTTTCCAGCTTGAGATCGGTTAAGTACTTAGGGCAATTCCATTTCCAATGACCTAACCTCGTGCAATAACGGCACTTGTCTTCAACCTTTGAAGATGAGGTGGAAGTTCCTTTCGAAAAGGTCTTCTCTTTAGAAGGTTTGGATTTGGAGGTTTTCTTGCCCTTGCCTTTGAAGACATTCTTCTTGAAGCTCGTTTTCCCCTTCTTCTCGATGTTTAAAACATCCTTAGTGGAACTTTCATGAAGTCCCATATCTCTCTCGGCTTGGACAAGCATCTTATGCAGTTCGTCCAATGTGGTCTCTTGATTTCGTATATTAAAATTCACCCGGAATTGCGCATACTATTTCACCTTATTGAGAGAGTGAAGAACTCGGTCAATGATGAGAGAGTCGGGAACATCAACTCCTTGCACTTTTAGAGTCTCCGTGAGCTTAACTAGTTTGAGCACATGAGGGCTTATCCTTTGCCCTTCCTTCAAGCTTATGTCGAAGAAGGCGGAAACCGCCTCATATTGTATCACCCTTGGAGTTTGCGAAAACATTGTCGCAAGCTTGGTGTATATCTCATATGATGTGGTCAACTTGATCATACTCCTTTGGAGATCCGGCTCCATGGAGAAGATGAGCACATTTTTAAGAGCGGAGGACTCTTTCATGTAGGCTTCATAGGCCTCACGAGTTTGGACCGCGGAACGAGCGGTCGGAGAGGGAGGAGCGGCTTCGGTTAGGTAACGAGTCTTATCGTCACCTTGAGCGGCCAAAAGTAATTGCGCATCCCAATCCTTTAAATTGGAACCATGCTTATCGAGTTTGCAACGATGCATAAAGGATCGAAGCCATGATACGTTAGTGAGAGGTGGAGCGTTGGTTGTCATTGATGATGTTGAAAATTAAACTACAATAAAATGAAGGAAAAACAACATCATTTTAAAATTCATAATTTAAACTTAAAACTTAAAACAAGTTTATTAGTTATTTACTTAATGATCTCTTACCCAATTAAGTAAACAATCCCGAGACCCAAACCCATACTAATCCGGGCACGGTATAGCCGATTCAACCCGTATAGATATAGTTTGTAACAGCCCGTATTTTCGTAAAATCTAATTTAATCGTTTTAAATTATTTTACGAAATAAAATAATATTTTAATAATTTAATTCGGAAGATTTTAATTTAATAAGTAAGATCCGTCTTAAGAACCTCAAGTCCTTAAGACGAATACAAACTTGGCAACATTTAAATATCCGACTTAAATATCCGTTCTAATAATCCGACCCGTTCTTTTAATACGGAAAGGACACCTCACATGTACCCTACTTAAATAAAGTGTCGACATTCATCTTCCTCAACATTTCATTTTTACAGTAAAACCAAACTCTCATAAACCTCCATTTCTAAGGATTTCTTTTGAGCTTTTCTTCATCATCCGGTGCTCGAATCGAGGTAGCAACGACATTTTCGGAATCCTCATTCGATTTCCAAGCCATCTATCACTTTCTTTTCGTAAATCCTTAAACTCGAAAATTGGACTGTTTTCTCTTAATTCCGTTTTAAGTGCTTAAAATCCGTTTTCTATGTTTGTAGGTGTTGGCTTAGAAGATCCAGAGGTCGATAACTACATAGTTGAGGAGGATCTTTAGCCGGATTAGCTTGAAAGGTGACGATAATGAGAAACTCGGCCTTTGTGTGTATATTAGCATGTTGTTGTGATTCTTGTGTTGGTTTCTGTTTTTGTTGATGTATATTGATCAAAGGACTTAGCAACATGTTTAGGAATGTTTGTTGGTGATGAATTGATGCTTGTTGTTGTTCATAAGATCATAAGTTGTTTTTCAGAAATTTACCCATTTTGCGACGGATACTCGATTTAATCATTTGAGGATTGTTATGGGATTTGTATGCTGGTAGGATAGTGATATTTGATGTTCATATTATTGGGCAAATGATGCTTGTAGCGATTTTTGAAGTTCACATGTCGAATTGTGATGTTTTCAAACAAGCTGAAAAATGCGTTTTTACGGACAGGCTCTCTGAGCCGGTCGACCGACCGGCCGCCGGTCGACCGGCTGGGAGAGCATTTGTGTGTTTTCGTAAAATTTTGTGAATGTTGGCCTTGGACTGTCAGTCGGCCGACCGGCTGCCTGCCGACCGGCTGGTAGTCATTTTTGCATAGTGGGTTTGCGAAGAATATAGAATAGAAGGGGAGCCCAGCCGGCAGACCGGCCGCCTGCCAGCCGGCTGGGAGTGCTTGTGGGTTGGTTACGAGATTGTAAAGGCAAGGGGAAGGTCTTCCCAGCCGGCCGACCGGCTGAGAGCCCTTTTGTGTTCTTGGTTTTTAAAGTGAAGGGAAGGCTGAGGAGGTCACCAGCCGGCCGACCGGCTGCCTGCCGACCGGCTGGGGACCCCTGTAAGCAAATTTTGAAATTGTAAATCGTCGTAACTTTTAAACGGTTAATCGGTTTTGATTGAAACTCGTTTTGTATACCCGTGATATATATTTGAGGTCCCCGGAGGATGGGGAACATTATATTGGGTTCGGGAATGGAGTAAGGATAGAGACCCCCCGGTCGGGTAACCGAAAGGGAAACCTGCTCTCCCTCAACTTAGTTCCCGGGGTCAATTAAGTGTTGATTAGGAGTTAAGAAAAATAGAACTATAGATTAGTTCATAGACTTTGGTTGACATTGTATTGATGCGTATTAAGTTATGCCTTAAGCTGGCCTCTGAACTTAATACGTGAGTTGATTGTCATATATGGGGATATGCCTTAAGCTGGCCTCTGAGCCCTATATGTGTATGTTTGTCGTGTCTGGGACATGCCTTAAGCTGGCCTCTGAGTTCAGACATGTGTGATAGTGATCGCGTTGGAACATGCCTTAAGTTGGCCTCTGAGTCTGACGAGTAGAGCAGCTGCACAACGGGGTAGCTAAGGAACTGACACCTTGCCCGGGGTGCAGATGTTTGGTGCTAGAACATGCCTTAAGCTGGCCTCTGAGTTTAGTACCTTGTGATGTGGTGAAGGGACATGCCTTAAGCTGGCCTCTGAGTCCTTTACTTTTGGATGCTAGTCTATGCCTTAAGTTGGCCGCTGAGTCTAGTGTCTTGCTGATTGGCAGGTCCATGCCTTGAGTTGGCCTCTGAGTCCTTGCTTGCTGAATGTTTTGGTGTTTAGGTTATGTCTTAAGTTGACCGCTGAACCTTTACACTTGCTGACTGATTTGGTATTAGGTTATGTCTTAAGTTGACCGCTAAACCTTTTACTTGCTGAATTTATCTGCTTGCCTGGAGTTGGTACGTGTCAGATCTAGATATTGATAATGATGAGTAAATGTATATTTGTTTGAGTTATGGTTTGATCATCCAAGGCATTGGGTGACTCTTAGTTCGGTTTCATAAATAGTTGGATTGAAAGACCCCCCGACTGGGTAACCAGTAGGGAAACCGGCTCTCCTTCCTAACGGTTTATGAAGTTGGTTGAGAGCCGTGCACTAGAGTTAGCATGTTAATATGAGATCAATTGATGAGATGTTTATGCTTCACATGTTGATATATGTTGGAGTATTCTGTATTGTTTTATGTGTTACGTGCTGTCACAAAAGGTGGCTAGGAGAACTCTAGTCACTCCCCACTGATTGTGGCGTACATGTTTTCATGTATGTAGGTACATGCTGGTTGGAGATGGGTTCACGAGAGGGCTAGCGAGTGATGATCCTGCTGTCATCATATGACTTACCTTATATCGCCTAGCTAGACTCTTAGACTTTCATACTTTCGTTTTGGTGCCTGTAGGGATGTTCCATCCCAGGCTGATGTACATATTTGTTTTTGATACTTAGAACTACTACTTATCTATTTTGGTTTTATTTCAGTTTCAGTTTCTGTTCAGTTTAAGACTTCTCGCTTGTCGTTTAGTTTACTTTAAAAAGTTTTAATTCCGCTGCATTTTTGGTACTTTTGTATGTTTATATTTCCGCTTTCGCGAGGGGTTTTACAGTTGGTATCAGAGCATTATTGCTCCCGACGCACTCATGTGACCCCCAACCTTAACTTGACCAAATAAACAAATAATGAATGAGAGATGGGTAGATCTAAGGACTTAATTTGTAGTCTATTTGTGATTGCTAATTGCTAAGCTAATACTTGTTTTCTCTTTTGAAGGATGGTGAGACCTAGGGCTGCTGACAACATTGTGCTGCAAGCAATTCAGCATTTGCTTGAGACTCAGAGACAGCAAGCAGCGAATGTTCCTTCTCCTCCACCGCCAGGCAACGAGGCTAATCGTCCTGGTAGTTTCTCATGGATAGGTTCGCAGATGTCCCGTAGCCACGTGAAGACATATGGTGGCGAGGTTGATCCGGTAGCTCTTACCGAGTGGTTCAGGGAGATGGAGAGGAGCTTTGCTATGTATTCGGTGGGTAGAGAGGATAGAGTGCGGCTAGCCACTCACTTTCTTACCCTTGAGGCCGATAGGTGGTGGGCGTTGACATGACCTACTTTCACTCTTGATCCTTTGCTCGAGACGAGGTTCTATCCTAAAGAGCTCAGATCACAGCGACTCAAAGAATTCATGGATTTGAAGCAAGGCAAGATCTCAGTTCAGGAGTTCACAGACCGTTTCAACCAGCTAGCTCACTTCGCATCGAGATTTGTTAGAGATGAGGCCGAGAGAGTCTACTTTTACCGCGGCAAGCTAGGGCCACGCATCGAGAGCATGGTTCGTCGTGACTCTACTTCTTTTGTGGAGGTATATGATGATGCTATTTGGGCCGAGAGCTCTATTCGTGCCATAGATGCTGAGACCCGTGCCGCTTCTACTAGTGTGACACCTCACCAGAGATCAGTGTACCAGGGGAAGAGACCATTTGTTCCTTCTACTTCTTCGCCTTCTTCTCAGAAGAAGCGTTTTGAGAGGTTCTCTGCTCCGGTTTCTAAGACCATTGTTCACACCGACACAGCTGCTAGTGTTTGCCACCGTTGTGGTAAACCTTCTCATCCGGGTTTTGACTGTTTCAAGAATGCTTTCAAGTGCTATACTTGCAATGGATTTGGGCACAAGTCTTATGAGTGTCCTGAGAGGAACACCGCACTTGGCAAGGCTGCCACTGCTGCTGCAGCGACTAAGGGAGGAAAGCCGAATGGGAAGATCCTTGTGATGACTAGGGCTGAGGCAGAGGCTCATCCAGATAGTGTTGCCGGTATCTTTTCTGTTCTTGGCGCTGAGTGCCTTATTTTGTTCGATACTAGAGCTTCTTTATCATTTATATCGACTCAGTTCGCCGACCGTTTAGCTCTTGAGTCTTCATTGGTTGAGGAGACTTCTATTTCCTTACCTTCTGGAGACGTGTTTTCCTGCTCTTCGTCCCATAGGGATGTTCCTATTATTATTGGTCAAGCCACATTTCCAGCGGACTTAATGATATTTCCTCTCGTGGAGTTTGACATTATCCTCGGTATGGATTGGTTATCGCGATACCATGCTCGCTTCGAGTGTCGCGACTAGAAAATCTGCTTGAGGACTTCTTCAGGAGTTCGTGTTTCCTATAGGGGAACTCGCCCTCAAAGGGGTGTTCGTGTTATCTCTTCGATGAAAGAATCTCATCTTCTTAGGAAGGGTTGCCAAGCCTTCCTGTGTGTTGTTACAGCTTCTAAACCATCGCTACCGAAGCTTGAGGATGTAGCCATTGTTTGTGAGTATCCAGATGTTTTCCCAGATGACTTGCCAGGGATACCGCCAGAGAGAGATGTGGAGTTTACCATTGAGCTTGTTCCAGGTACCGGACCGATTTCTAAAGCTCCTTACCGTATGGCTCCGCCAGAGTTGAAAGAGTTGAAGCAACAGTTGGAAGAGATGATCGAGAAAGGTTTCATTAGACCTAGTGCTTCTCCGTGGGGTGCTCCCGTTTTGTTCGTTAAGAAGAAAGATGGTTCCATGAGACTTTGCATTGACTATAGAGAGCTGAACCGAGTGACCGTGAAGAACAGATATCCTTTGCCTAGGATAGATGACTTGTTTGATCAGTTGAGAGGTGCTTCTAGGTTTTCTAAGATTGATCTTCGATCGGGTTATCATCAGATTCCAGTGAGAGAGGCTGATATTGCGAAGACTGCTTTTCGTACCAGATATGGGCATTTTGAGTTTGTGGTTATGCCTTTTGGGTTGACTAATGCACCTGCTATCTTCATGGATCAGATGAACCGTACCTTTAGTGAGTATCTTGACACTTGTGTTGTGGTGTTTATTGATGATATTCTCATTTATTTGAAGACCGATGAGGGACATGCTGAGCATCTTCGATTGATTCTTGGGATATTGCGTCGACAGAAGTGGTTCGCGAAGTTCTCTAAGTGTGAGTTTTGGCTATCTAAGGTTGCATTTCTTGGACATGTGATATCTAGTGAGGGAGTTATGGTTGATCCCGCGAAGATTGAGGCGGTAGTTAATTGGGAGAGTCCCAAAGATGTTGGAGAGATCCGTAGTTTCCTTGGATTGGCTGGTTATTATCGTAGATTCGTTGAGGATTTCTCTAGATTAGCCCGCCCGATGACTCAGTTGTTGAAGAAGGAAGCTAAGTTTGTTTGGACCGACAAGTGTGAGAGTTCTTTCCAGGAGTTGGAGACTAGGTTGA
This sequence comes from Silene conica, assembly GCA_029255685.2. Lineage (NCBI taxonomy): Eukaryota > Viridiplantae > Streptophyta > Magnoliopsida > Caryophyllales > Caryophyllaceae > Silene > Silene conica. Next base: position 45,299,193 of record CM055319.2, on the reverse strand, counting down.
CCTCCGCTCCTATACTTGCTTTGCCAGAGATCGGGGTTGACTTTGATGTGTATTGTGATGCTTCGATGTTAGGACTTGGATGCGTACTGATGCAGAGTGGTAAGGTGATAGCCTACTCATCTAGACAGTTGAGAGTTCATGAGGTGAACTATCCGACACATGATTTGGAGTTGGCCGCAGTCGTTCATGCTTTGAAGATGTGGCGTCATTACCTGATTGGATCCCATTGCCGTATTTTCACAGATCACAAGAGTCTTAAGTACATTTTTACCCAGAAAGACCTTAACATGAGACAGAGACGTTGGCTAGAGTTGGTGAAAGATTACGACCTTGAGTTGTTATATCATGAGGGAAAAGCCAATGTAGTTGCTGATGCGCTTAGCCGCAAGACTTCTCACTCGATGAGTGCCATGAGAGTATTGCCCGATGAGTTGTGTTCCGAGTTCCGGAAGCTGAGGCTAAAGATGGTGGGTAGTGGTTTTGATTGGTTAGCTGCTATGACTGCCGAGCCGTCTTTATATTGGGAGATTCGCCAGAGTTTACCTTCAGATGCCGATTTCAAGAAGTTCGAGGCTAAGATTTCGAGTGGTGTTGCACCTGACTTGGTGATTGATGCTGATGGTTTCCTTAGGTTCCGTGGTAGGATGTATGTCCCCGATGTGCCAGATTTGAGGAAGAGCACTACTACAAAAAAGGCCTAAGACATCAATTATAAGACACCTGTTTTTTTTCTAACAGATTTCTTAATGTTAGACACCGGTGATTTAATATAACAAGTTTGCAATGTTTAAATAAGAAACCTGTCCTTCAGAATCCGGTTTCCTATATTTTAATTTTCAATTTATTAATAACTAAGAAACCTGTCCTCCAAAATCCGGTTTCCTATATATTAATTTTCAATTTATTTAATAACTAAGAAACCTGTCCTCCAGAATCCGGTTTCCTATATATTAATTTTCAATTTATTTAATAACTAAGAAACCTGTCCTCCAGAATCCGGTTTCCTATATATTAATTTACAATTTATTTAATAAATAATAATAATAAATTATTCTTAAATAATATATTGTTTAATTAATTCTACTAGATTCACCGAGCAATACATGCATACCTCTATCTCTTAACTTACCATAATCCACCGCCTAACACATTCTTTAAATAATAATTATCAATATCTACTTAAATATATCAAAGACACCGGGTGTAAATGAGAGTGGTGTCATAGACAGGGGCGAACCCACCTTAGAGTAAGGGGTAGCAGCCGCTACCCCAAATTTTAAAAAAATTGGTTTAAAAGACGATTTTTTCCGACCCCAAATATTGATAAATAGTAGATAACTAAATGTTATCCCAATAAATCTACAGTAAATATCTTGTGGCTCAATGGTAAAGCCATTCAATATCCTCCTTGTGGTCGTGTGGTCGTGGGTTCGAATCCCATTGCATGTATTATTTTTTTTAAAAAATGAACCATACCAAAGACACCGGGTGTAGATGAGGGTGGTGTCATAGATATATGCTAAAGACACCGGACATAAGACACCAGACATAATTGATAACAGGTATAAGTCAAAGACACCAGTTATTAATAAAAACAAGTCTCTTTAATTGTTAGCTAAGATACCAGTTCCTCCAACAGGTTTCTTAACCAAAGACACCTATGATCTAGACACCTGTTATAAACAGGTGTCTAAGGCCTTTTTCAACAGGTTTCTTTGGCCTTTTTTGTAGTAGTGGAGGGTTCTTGATGAGGCTCATTTGACACCGTATTCAGTTCATCCGGGTAGAGAGAAGATGCATAAGGACTTAGGACTTATATTTTGGTGGCCCGGGATGAAGAAAGACATTCTGGATTATGTTAGTAGGTGCTTGACTTGTCAACAAGTCAAGATAGAGCATAGGAGGCCTGGTGGTTTGCTACAGCCGCTCCCCGTTCCTTAGTGGAAGTGGGAGTGTATATCTATGGACTTCGTTACAGCATTGCCTAAGACTGTTGGAGGCAAGGATGCGATTTGGGTTATTGTGGATAGGCTAACTAAGTGTGCCCGATTTGTGCCTATCAGAGAGACATGGGATATGGACCGTTTAGCCAGGGCTTATATTGCTGAGATAGTCCGCTATCATGGTGTCCCGAGGGAGATAGTTTCAGATCGAGATCCGAGATTTTGTTCCAGGTTCTGGAAGGCTTTGCAGGAGGCTATGGGTAGCCGTTTGTTGATGAGTACTGTTTTTCATGCCGCGACCGATGGGCAATCCGAGAGGACCATACAGACACTAGAGGATTTGCTCCGCTCTTGTACCCTTGATTTTCAGAGTTCTTGGGAGCAGTGTTTGCCGTTGGTAGAGTTTTCTTACAACAACAGTTATCATGCTTCCATTGGTATGGCTCCGTACGAGGCTCTTTATGGTAGGAAGTGTCGTAGTCCGATTTGTTGGGACCAGGCTAGTGACGTTCGTGACCTAGGACCGGACCAGTTGGCTGTTACTATTGACCAGGTTCAGCTTATCAGAGGTAGGATGAAGGCCGCACAGGACCGGTAGAAATCCTATGCTGATGTTCGCCGTAGAACCTTAGAGTTTGAGGTGGGTGACCGAGTCTTCTTGAGAGTGTCTCCGATGAAGGGTGTTAAGAGGTTTGGAGTTAAGGGCAAGTTGAGTCCTAAGTATATTGGACCTTTTGAGATCGTGAAGATGATTGGTGCTGCTGCTTATCGTTTGGACTTGCCTCCTAATTTGGGCAAGGTTCATAGCGTTTTTCATGTTTCCCAGCTCCGTAAGTATGTTAGTGACCCGAGTCATGTTCTGCCTAGAGAGATCGAGAACTTGGAGCCGAGTCTTGCCTTCGAGGAGCGTCCTGTGAAGATCCTAGACCGTCAGGATAGGAAGCTTAGGAGCAAGGTGGTGCCGCTAGTGAAGATCCTTTGGCGTTGCGGTGATGTTGAGGAGCAGACATGGGAGACTGAGGCATCGATGCGTATCGCGCATCCTTCCCTTTTCGATTCAGGTATAGTATATAGATTTACATCCGTTCGAGTTTCGAGGACGAAACTTTTTGAAGTTGGGGTGATTGTAAAAGCCCGTATTTTCGTAAAATCTAATTTAATCGTTTTAAATTATTTTACGAAATAAAATAATATTTTAATAATTTAATTCGGAAGATTTTAATTTAATAAGTAAGATCCGTCTTAAGAACCTCAAGTCCTTAAGACGAATACAAACTTGGCAACATTTAAATATCCGACTTAAATATCCGTTCTAATAATCCGACCCGTTCTTTTAATACGGAAAGGACACCTCACATGTACCCTACTTAAATAAAGTGTCGACATTCATCTTCCTCAACATTTCATTTTTACAGTAAAACCAAACTCTCATAAACCTCCATTTCTAAGGATTTCTTTTGAGCTTTTCTTCATCATCCGGTGCTCGAATCGAGGTAGCAACGACATTTTCGGAATCCTCATTCGATTTCCAAGCCATCTATCACTTTCTTTTCGTAAATCCTTAAACTCGAAAATTGGACTGTTTTCTCTTAATTCCGTTTTAAGTGCTTAAAATCCGTTTTCTATGTTTGTAGGTGTTGGCTTAGAAGATCCAGAGGTCGATAGCTACATAGTTGAGGTGGATCTTTAGCCGGATTAGCTTGAAAGGTGACGATAATGAGAAACTCGGCCTTTGTGTGTATATTAGCATGTTGTTGTGATTCTTGTGTTGGTTTCTGTTTTTGTTGATGTATATTGATCAAAGGACTTAGCAACATGTTTAGGAATGTTTGTTGGTGATGAATTGATGCTTGTTGTTGTTCATAAGATCATAAGTTGTTTTTCAGAAGTTTACCCATTTTGCGACGGATACTCGATTTAATCATTTGAGGATTGTTATGGGATTTGTATGCTGGTAGGATAGTGATATTTGATGTTCATATTATTGGGCAAATGATGCTTGTAGCGATTTTTGAAGTTCACATGTCGAATTGTGATGTTTTCAAACAAGCTGAAAAATGCGTTTTTACGGACAGGCTCTCTGAGCCGGTCGACCGACCGGCCGCCGGTCGACCGGCTGGGAGAGCATTTGTGTGTTTTCGTAAAATTTTGTGAATGTTGGCCTTGGACTGCCAGCCGGCCGACCGGCTGCCTGCCGACCGTCTGGTAGTCATTTTTGCATAGTGGGTTTGCGAAGAATATAGGATAGAAGGGGAGCCCAGCCGGCAGACCGGCCGCCTGCCAGCCGGCTGGGAGTGCTTGTGGGTTGGTTACGAGATTGTAAAGGCAAGGGGAAGGTCTTCCCAGCCGGCCGACCGGCTGGGAGCCCTTTTGTGTTCTTGGTTTTTAAAGTGAAGGGAAGGCTGAGGAGGTCACCAGCCGGCCGACCGGCTGCCTGCCGACCGGCTGGGGACCCCTGTAAGCAAATTTTGAAATTGTAAATCGTCGTAACTTTTAAACGGTTAATCGGTTTTGATTGAAACTCGTTTTGTATACCCGTGATATATATTTGAGGTCCCCGGAGGATGGGGAACATTATATTGGGTTCGGGAATGGAGTAAGGATAGAGACCCCCCGGTCGGGTAACCGAAAGGGAAACCTGCTCTCCCTCAACTTAGTTCCCGGGGTCAATTAAGTGTTGATTAGGAGTTAAGAAAAATAGAACTATAGATTAGTTCATAGACTTTGGTTGACATTGTATTGATGCGTATTAAGTTATGCCTTAAGCTGGCCTCTGAACTTAATACGTGAGTTGATTGTCATATATGGGGATATGCCTTAAGCTGGCCTCTGAGCCCTATATGTGTATGTTTGTCGTGTCTGGGACATGCCTTAAGCTGGCCTCTGAGTTCAGACATGTGTGATAGTGATCGCGTTGGAACATGCCTTAAGTTGGCCTCTGAGTCTGACGAGTAGAGCAGCTGCACAACGGGGTAGCTAAGGAACTGACACCTTGCCCGGGGTGCAGATGTTTGGTGCTAGAACATGCCTTAAGCTGGCCTCTGAGTTTAGTACCTTGTGATGTGGTGAAGGGACATGCCTTAAGCTTGCCTCTGAGTCCTTTACTTTTGGATGCTAGTCTATGCCTTAAGTTGGCCGCTGAGTCTAGTGTCTTGCTGATTGGCAGGTCCATGCCTTGAGTTGGCCTCTGAGTCCTTGCTTGCTGAATGTTTTGGTGTTTAGGTTATGTCTTAAGTTGACCGCTGAACCTTTACACTTGCTGACTGATTTGGTATTAGATTATGTCTTAAGTTGACCGCTAAACCTTTTACTTGCTGAATTTATCTGCTTGCCTGGAGTTGGTACGTGTCAGATCTAGATATTGATAATGATGAGTAAATGTATATTTGTTTGAGTTATGGTTTGATCATCCAAGGCATTGGGTGACTCTTAGTTCGGTTTCATAAATAGTTGGATTGAAAGACCCCCCGACTGGGTAACCAGTAGGGAAACCGGCTCTCCTTCCTAACGGTTTATGAAGTTGGTTGAGAGCCGTGCACTAGAGTTAGCATGTTAATATGAGATCAATTGATGAGATGTTTATGCTTCACATGTTGATATATGTTGGAGTATTCTGTATTGTTTTATGTGTTACGTGTTGTCACAAAAGGTGGCTAGGAGAACTCTAGTCACTCCCCACTGATTGTGGCGTACATGTTTTCATGTATGTAGGTACATGCTGGTTGGAGATGGGTTCACGAGAGGGCTAGCGAGTGATGATCCTGCTGTCATCATATGACTTACCTTATATCGCCTAGCTAGACTCTTAGACTTTCATACTTTCGTTTTGGTGCCTGTAGGGATGTTCCATCCCAGGCTGATGTACATATTTGTTTTTGATACTTAGAACTGCTACTTATCTATTTTGGTTTTATTTCAGTTTCAGTTTCTGTTCAGTTTAAGACTTCTCGCTTGTCGTTTAGTTTACTTTAAAAAGTTTTAATTCCGCTGCATTTTTGTTACTTTTGTATGTTTATATTTCCGCTTTCGCGAAGGGTTTTACATAATTTGGTGGATAAACCTTTTAATCGGTTCTACCTAATTAGAACTCTCGATCGACAATTTTCTAAAAATCGTCTTTAGCCCGAACTTATTGCAACTACGGTTACGAATACTTTCGTTGAGATCGACCAAATTTCAAGGTGTAATCTTATTACCCCACTTACCCAATGTAACAATTTTAGTACCCCGGTATAGCCGAGCCTACATTCTTGTGAAGAAGGGATTCATGGGTCCATACTATTTGGTAAGGCTAAGTCTCAATATTCATATGTAAGAGATCTAGTCAATTTTATTATCTATCTCCGTTTAAGTGAACTAAGTCGGTGAATTATCGATAAAATAAATGACTAGGTCGATTAAATCGAAAAATGCATGGGACGATATATGACGATTTGGCTATGCATGCAAACATATAAAAAGCAAATAAAAGCATAAAAATAAACCCTAGTATGGCCTTTCCTAGAAAAGAAATAATAAAAGTACAAATTCGGAAACCAACTCCTTTGGTCCCTTGAACATCACGAGGCACGCTTCCCAAGGTAAAACACCGTCTTGGTCGGAACTTCTTTCCGAATGGCATCGTCTTCAAGGATCTCCGGAATTTACAAAAAATACAACTTTTCTAGTCTACTTTATACATTATAAAATAGAAATAAATTACAATTGGGTGATACGAGATCACAAAATTACAACCGAATCTGTAACCCCTTACATTACTTGAAATACCGATTTAAAAACTAAGGCCATACTAAGTAAATTACATAATTCCCAAAATTACGTAAATAAATCATGACATTCATAATAAAATATGCAATGCTTATGAATATATGAACTATCATGCAAACCCTAAGCCAAATCGTCCTATTTAGATATCATTTAAATAAATAGTTATCGTATACCTCGGTTTTATGGAATTGCGTGTTTTAACGTTTAACAACACTATGCATAATCTGAATCGGAATTCACTCTTAAGTTAATCATCCCAACTCTTTTATGTTTCAAAATTTAGTCTTACTCAAACTTTGAACATGACTTAACTTAATATATTTTAATATTGTTCGGTATTTAACTCGGTTTTGCGGGAAAATAATATCAAAATCGAAAAGAGTCATAAAAATTTCGAGAATTTCTAAATTCAAATTTTGAAAAATCTGCAATGTTCTTAAAATTTCAGAACTTTAAAAATATTAGTATTTATACGGTTTTAACATTTATTTCGAAAATAAGACGTAAAACGAGCATTTTAAGTCGGAAAATTCAATAATTAGTTCCATAAATGCAAATAAAATACTAATAATATTTTTACACTTTTCAAAACACTTTAAGAACATAAAATGGACAGAAAAATATATTACACACTGCCCAAGTAGCCGAAATATCAATAAAAATGACTCTTTTAATTCAATTTTAAATGCAACTTTTTAACAATTAAGATTAAATCAAAACAGAAACTTTTGGCTCCCAAGAATAATTTAGTGATGAACATATCATATATGACTATTATGGGTTAAATTTTCCGGCCATTTTAACAGCTATTGCAAATTTTAACGATTTTCGTCATATATCGTACGATTTTAACCTTTAAAATTATTTCTCAAGCATAAAATAAGATAAAAATCTCAAAATTTTTATACATGCTGGAAATAATATAGATGACATCGTGTTAAATTTTTATGGCCAAATTCCAACTTAAACTATTAAAGTCGAAATAATGTCACTAATTACCCGATTTTTACATTAAAAATCTATAATAATGCAACATATGAGATAAATTTATGGAAAATTTAGCATACATTTTAAATATTGCATGTAACATACTCATAAATTTTTATAGTCAAATTCAAAATATAACTATACAAACCCATTTTTATTCATCCTTTTGCATTTTAACCTTTAAAATTCATATCACATGTTTTATTAGTCCATAATTTACAAAATTCATATTCATAACATAGGATATACATGTGAAAACATACTGAAAAATCTCGGCCAAAAGATGATTTTAAATATTTTTCCCAAAATAAACAATTTTTAACCATTAAAAACTAATAAAACCGAAAAATAAAATACCAATGAACAATATATATGCAAAATATATTCCAAATATTCTAAAAACATTTTAGAAACAGTAGGTATTCATGATTAATTAATTTCGGCCATATCATATATTAAACGAAATACCAAATTTTATTTTGTTATCCTAATAACTCCGTAAAAACGTAAACGGAAAGCATGCAAACAACCTAGTTGCTCTGATACCAATTGAAGGGTTTAGTTGTCTCATAAACTAATTATTTTAGTCATACTAAACAAGAATTTAATTAACATTTTAATTAACATATTTTAGATCTTATGCATGTTAAACTTATGCGGAAATAAGAGAGATTCGAACCCTTACACACTGTCCGAATGGAATGCAAGGATGATCTTCCAAGTATTCAACAAGAACACCTCCTAAAAGATGCACCAAGACAACCCCTTAAGAATCCGAAATCTTGAGTAGGCTAGCACAAGAACCAGATTTCCTTAAACAATATACTAATCTTTATTAGAAATATTAATTAAAATACTATCACTAATATAGTATATATTATTATTATCCTTAAAATAATTTAGAGAGGTTTTGACTATATTTCTCACACTAGAAAATTGCCAAGAGATTAGAATGAATAATAATGTGTGAACCACTACACATTTGATTGTTTCCTTGTGGTTTTGGCGTGAGGTTCTCATGGGGAAGCACCAAGGAGTGCTTTTTGGTCTTACCAAAACACTTAGGGTGGCTCTAGGATGATTAAAGCTAAAAACACCTTTAAACATTTGGGGTTATTAAATAACACCCAACACTTCTCTAAATCCCCACACAAAACCGGCACCAATAATTATAAAATGGACATCCATTTTATGTTTGTCAATTTTGTACAATTGTATATGTGTGACATACACTATGTCATAATATAATAAGTAACAATTGTTTTTTTTTTTTAATTTAAAATGCATATTTATCAAATAAATATCATTTATAAATTAAATAAATCATATTTAATAATTGACTAGTAATTCATAATTACTTATATAAAATGGTTATATTATTAATCGTCATATACGATTTACAACCTTTGTATTAATACACAACCCGATTCATTCTAATTACGATATTGTAAAATATCGTTCATTGTTTAACAATTGACACGTTTCAATTTTAAACATAAATCTTACAATAAGATTTAACCTCTGATTTCTCGATATATGAGTTTAAGGAATATGATCAAATCGTATCAATATACATTTGATCACTTTATCAATTAAGGGAATTATCCTATAGGTGTGACCTAAAGGGATCAACTGACCACCACCGTCATACGACAGTAATGTCAAACTCAGCTAGCCAATCATTACCGATTAATGTTGGTCAGTTGACTAATATATTTCGTAACATCCCTTGCGCATTCTCGTCATGAGATTTAATTACGTGATCATACTATTGTTGAGGACACATTTTCCAACAACCCCGAGAGCTCATCTAGCATATCGTCCAATCTTGGCATATGAAAACGATATTTTATGGTGATGTTGTTTACGGCTTTACTGTCAATACATATTCTCCACGTCCCCTCATTTTTTGGTACCAATTGTTGGGAAATGTGTCCTCAACAATTGTGCGATCACGACAGTGATAAAAATCATTGTCATAAATCTTATGATATGAATATGCAAGGGGCGATCCGATATTGATTTAGTCAACTGACCAACATTAATCGGTAATGATTGGCTGACTAGAGTTTGACATTACTGTCGTATGACGGTGGTGGTCAGTTGATCCCTTTAGGTCACACCTATAGGACAGACCCCTTAAATATATATTGATTAATTGTATAGGATACAGATTGATTGATATTCTTAAAACCGTATATCAAGAATTCAGAGGTTGAATCTTAAAGTAAGATTTATATTTGAAATTGAAATGTGTCAATTGTCAAATATTAAATGATATTTTAGAAATATCGAAATTAGTATAATGAATGGTTCATGGTTATAACAAACGTTGTTAATATATCGTATCGACGATTATTACGATAACCATATGTTGGGACAGTAATTTCGAGTTACTGAATAATTTGTTAAATATGATTTAATTAATTTAGAAATATTATTTATGAGATAAATGTATATTTTAAATTAATACAATTATTATGTCACATAAGATGTTACGTAATTAGTTAAATTGTACGAATTATAAATCGTAAAACGAAGGTCCGTTTTACGTCTATATGTGCCGTGTATATTAACATTGTATGTTGATTTATATATGATATTTTATCAATATAAGTAATGGTAATAATTAAGTCATATTAGGATATGACAACACACCTTTTGCATGTGAGCATGAAAAGAGATTAAAATTTCCTACCCATGCACTTGAAGTGCACGGCATATCCACCCCAACCAAAACCCATTCACTCTATATATATGTGTTGGTTATCACATATCAAAGTGGCTCATGCTAAATTTTCTAAGAGTAAGAAAATAAAACCAACCATATAAATATTATTAGATAATATTCTCTAGTATACTAATATTATTATTAGCATACGGTTTTAAGGCAACCGTTTCCATCACCTAACTCGTGTTAGTGTTTCGGTGTTTAAGGGTAGGTCTTGGGTGCAACGTAAAGGAGGCAAGCTATTTTGGTTGCTCCGTGGAGGATCGTCCTAGCACTATTTCGGACCGTTTGTAAGGCCCTTTTCATTATTATTCCGCATATATCATTGCATGCATAAGATCTTGAGTATAAATTAATATGAGATTAATTAAAAATGTACATAATTAGTAAGACTACATTATTAGGATAACAAGTATGACTACACGTTTTCCTTCAAGTGGTATCAGAGCACTAGGTTGCTTGCATGCAACTCGATTTTATACGTTTTTGCGAGAAAATGCGATTTTAATTAAAAACGAAAATGAGTAGTACATATAGGATATGCACGAAAATGTTAATGCATGTATACTTTCTGGTCTTAAAATAGTTTTAAGTCATTTTTATGATTTATGGAATAATATTGTTCAATATTGTAATTAAAATGTTTAATTTATTCTTAAAATCGGTTAAAAATGTTTTATTATGGGAAAATAGCTAAATAATGTTTCTGGCCATGATTTTTAAATATGTTCTCACATGCATTTAACATATTATGAATATATAATTTTCGAAATTATTGAAGTTTTATGCATGGTTTATGATTTTTTAATGGTTAAATAGTCATAAAATGAGTTAAATATGGGATAAATAGTTATATTATGAATTTAACTATAAAATTTTTTTTAGATGTCACATGCAATATATAAAATATATGATGAATTTTCCAGAAATTTTTCTTTAATATTGCATGATTATTGATTTTTATCGTAAAAATCGTAATATTAGTGACATATTTTAGCTTAAATAGTTTAAGTTCGAATTTGACCATAAAAATTTAATATAGTGTCACATATATTATTTCTAGCATGCATGTGAATTTTGAGCTATTAATCTCGAATATTGCATGAGAAATGATTTTAATCGGTAAAATTGCGTAATATATGACACGAATTATTAAAAATAGTAAAAGTTACTTAAATGGTCCGAAAAATTCACCCATATTAGTCATATTATGTATGATTATCAACATATTTTTATTTAGTGCCAAAAGTTTCTGAAATTTTAAATTTTAATTTTTAAAAGTTAAAGTTGAGATTGAGTGTTGGAGGAGTCATAATTATTTTTCAGATCTTAAACAGTGTGCATCTGATTTTTCTTTGAATTTTCAGATACTTTGAGTGTCTAGGAAGATTTAAAAATTATATTCGTATTTTATTTCATAATTTTTGAAATAGTTTTGAATTTTTCGATTATTTTGCATGTACACGGCATATTTTACGAAATAAATAAGTATATTTCGAAAATATTTGAATTTTAAGGATCTGAAATTTTAGAAAATTTTCAGTATTTTCAAAATTTTGAATTTTGAATTTTCGAAATTTTTATGACTCGTTTGATTATTTTAATGCTATTTCCCGTAAAACCGATTAAAACCGAACAATATTAAAATAAGTTAAGTTAATTTTCGAAATTTGAGTAAGACTAAATTTTGAATCCTAAAATGTGTTAGGAAACTTAACTAATTCGTGGATAGTGATTCATAGAGTGATTAGTGATTTTAAAATTGTTTAAATCACGTTATTCCATAAAACCGTGTTATTACGAATAACGATATTTAAAATGTGTTTAAATAGGACGATTTGGCTTAGGTTTTGCATTTTACATAAGCATTGCATATTTATTTATTGTTTATGAATGTCATAATTTTATTTACGTAATTTTGAATTATGCAATTTACTTAGTATGACCTTAGATTTTAATCGATATTTCCCGTAATGTAAGGGTTTATCGATTCGGTTGTAATTTAATGTGATCTCGTATCACTTTATTTTTTATTGTTTTATTTTATTTTATAATGTATAAAATAGATAGAAAATTTGTAATTATTTGTAATTCCGGAGATCCTTGAAGACGGTGCCATTTCGGAAAGGAGTTCCGACCAAGACGGAGTTTGCCTTGGGATGCGTGCCGCATGTGAAGTTCAAGGGACCAAAGGAGTTGGTTTCCGAATTTGTAATTTACTTTATTTTCTATTTTAGGAAAGGCCATACTAGGGTTTTATTTATGCTTTTGTTATTTATGCTTTTATTTATGCTTATCATGTTTGCATGCATAGCCAAATCGTCATTCAAACTCATGCATTTCATCGATTTTATCGACCGTGTCAATCAATTTATCGATAATTCACCGACTTAGTTCACTTAAAGGAGATAGATAATAAATTGACAAGATCTCTTACGTTATTTAAAAATCGAGACATAGCCTTACCAAAAAGTAAAGAACCCGCGAAGGATCTTCTTCATAAGGGAGTAGGCTCGGCTAAACCGGGGTGCAAACCTTATTACGTTGGTGAAGTGGGGTAATATGATTACTTATTCTTGAAATTTGGTTGATCTCGACGAAGGTATTCGAGCCACCGTAGTGGTAATAAGTTCGGGCTAAGATAAGAATTAGTGTAATTTTATCGACCGAGAGTTCTAAAAGTAGAATTGATTAAGGAGTTAATCTACCGAGTCATATTAATGAGGGATGTATCGGCTAAACCGTGCCCAAGTTAGTATGTATTTGGGTCTCGGGATCATTTACTTAATTGGGTAAGAGATCATTAAGTAGATGCATAACTTGTTTAAAATTTACAAGTTTAATTGTTAAAACGATAATTGTGTTTTAATTCCTTTATTTTCATTTGTAGTTCATTTTTCGACTTTCAATCAATGGCAAATAACGCTCCACCACTCCCACAACACGTTTCATGGCTTCGATCTTTTATGGATCGTTGCAAGCTTGAGAAGCATGGCGCCAATTTCAAGGATTGGGACGCCCAATTGGTATTGGCCGCACAAGCCGACGATAAGACTCGTTATCTTACCGTTGCCGCTCCTCCCTCTCCCGGTGCTCGTTCATCGGAAGCGACTCGTGAGGCCTATGAGGCCTACATGAAGGAGTCGCATGCTTTGAAGAACGTGCTTATATTTTCGATGGAGCCGGATCTCCAAAGAAGAATGATTAAGCTAGCCACGGCTAATGAGATATACACTAGAGTTGCGACCATGTTTTCGCAAGCTCCTAGGGTGATCCAATATGAGGCGGCCTCCGCCTTCTTCGATTTGACCTTAAAGGAAGGTCAAAAGATTAGTCCTCATGTGCTCAAAATGGTTGAACTAGCCGAAACCTTGAAGATACAAGGGGTGAATGTTCCCGACTCGCTTATTGTTGACAAAATCCTTCACTCCCTCAACAAAGTGAAATCGTATGTTCAATTTCGGGTAAATTATAACATGCGCAATCAAGAAACCTCCTTGGACGAGTTACATAAGATGTTGGTCCAAGCGGAGAGGGATATGGGACTTAATGAGAGTTCCACAAAGGATGTTCTTAATATCAAGACAAAAAGCAAGAGGAAGTTTAAGCGCAAGGCTAACAAGGGTAAAATTGTCAAAGCCTTCAAACCCGCATCTCCTAAAGAGAAGACTTTTACGAAAGGTGTTTCTTCTTCGTCGTCATCAAAGGTTGATGACAAGTGCCATTATTGCACTAAGATGGGGCATTGGAAGCGGAATTGCCCGAAGTATCTCCATGACCTCAAAGCCGGAAAGGTTCTTGCAGTAGGTATAAATTCTCGTCTAATTCATGTTATTTAATCAATTTTTGTATATTGATACAAGTTATTGATTCTCACCCGTTTATAAATTGTTTTAAAGGGGCTCCTACCAAAGACAAAGGCAAGGAGAAGGAGAAGGAAACTTGAAGTTCCTTCCATGGATGGCTAAGGTAGCATCCAAGATTGAAGACATAAAAGAGCATGCGTCTAATTTTTCATTTTGATGTCTTCTTTCTTTTTGCATTTTAATTTAAGAACTTTGTATTTCTTGTACGACAAGAATCTTGTTGAAACAATGGTTCTAATAGTGGTGACTTGGTTTTCAACCCAAGTCATCCTTTTGTTCTTAATCAAACATGTTTGGTTGTTTAAAATGCTCTTAGTACATAACATGAGTTGATACGATTTTCAAAGATCGTAATAAAGTACCTTGAATAGTTCACCGTACGCTAGACATGATAGGATCATTATAAAAGTAATTCGGCTTACTTAAAAACGAGAATTGCATCACGTGAAATACTTCAAATTCAAACATAAGAACATTAATTCATTATAAGATGATCACCTTATAAGGAGTAATAAAGTCTCACAACTCACATAATTCTTTATCCAATACGTTGTTGACGGGCGAAAATGCTATCCTTCTTAAATAATGGTTATTTTAAAGGATAGAGTGGGAGAAATTCTACGCCCGCAAACCAATGAAATAAACATAGGACCTTAGAGAAGAGTCCTATAAGGAGTCCTTAAGAAGAACTCTAAGAGATTGGATAAAAGAAACTACGAGTGGACACAGAAGAAACTACGCGAGGACACAAAAAGGAAATGTTCCATATGTTGTCATTAGTTCCTAGAGAGGACAAAGGGAACCGCGAGTGTTAACAGAAGGAAATCGTTTCCATGATGTTAATGTTTCTGTTTTATAAAGATAATAGAGGATAAATCATCTCCCGTTCTCATGGGAAGGAAAATGAAAAATGAAATGTTCATAGCGAGTTGAGAAAATGTTTGAAGTAAATCAAAATGAAATGTTCATTATGAGTTGAGAAGATGTTTGAAGATATTTCCTAATCACTATGAAGATAGTGGGAGTTGTTAACTATAAAGATAGTGATGTGAAATTCGGTGGGAGAAAAGTTATTAAGGAAACGGAACCTGCCATTAAGAAAGAGTGGTGATTCTTTAAAGGTTAAAGAATATAAGGTTTTCAATTCAAGATGATTGTATGTTAAGAACATAGATCATAAGTGAGTTTATTATATGATAATGAAACGTCACCGAACAGTTAACAAGGTTTGGATTTGAATCCAAGATATGAAAATGTTAAATTCATATAACCTTGATTAAAATGCCTTAGGTTGAAACAAAAACCTTATTTCGATATAAGTTTCTCGAGGAGAACTATTGGATCGAATCTAGGTTAACTACGATATGAATTAATTCTAGTACAATATGACTGTGTTCATATGGATGACATGTCATAAGTTTTAAGAAAACAGTGGGAGCTTCCTTAAAGTAAGAAGACTCGAGTCGAGTATAAAAGACTTGAAATGTACTTGAATAAGAACATATTATGCGAGATAATATGAGTCAAAAGGAAACCGAAATTTGTAGGTTCAAAAGATGTGAAGATAGGGTATATTCACATAATAAACCATTAATACAAATTGATTTATGATCATCAAAGATTGTTTATGTGGAGCAACAATATCGTATTGATTGTTCGCACATAACAATCACTCTTATCGTTTGAGTTATTATTATTAATATTAACTCACAATTTATACTTTGTGAAATCCAAATGGGTTGTAAGAGACAATTTGAACCCCGTAAAGTGAACTGGATTAACTTAGTATAGCCCATAGTCGCTTGTATGAGGTGACGTCTCGAAGCGACTAGAATGTGAGGCGATTGATGACAAGTTCAAATGTCATAGAGTCATATGGGATGACTAGTCGATCACATAGGCAGACTGCAAGAGGCACTTTGTCGGGCATTTAGTGACCGCTTATAGAGTTCTGGAAATTTTATAATTAGCCTGGTCGTGGCGAGAGCTACTATATTATTCACATAAGTCGATTATTTGACTTGAGACTGTTCGCCCAAGGTGATGCAGCCTCAGATTGACTTTGATTTTAGCTCTACGATCAACCGTTAAAGGGGGTCAAATGGGCTTCTTTTGGGTCATGATGGACTGTGTTAGCGAAGGGAACAGTAGGATAGGAATTGTCCAACCCCTTGTCAGGGTTGTCTTAAATCTCAAGGCCACTCGAGGAGAAGTTTAACTGGAAATGCGTGGCCACGCTCGGAAGGTATCTATGGTAGATAATTCCAGTCAAAGCAGTTAAATCTCCAGATCGAGAAAAACCGCTCAAGATATGATCAAATGCAAGTACGACCTGGAAGACACCTTGCATTGAGTGGGAGATGACGTAATAGGACAAGAGAATTGGTGACGCACACTTGTCGAGTACAAGTGGGAGATTGTTGGGAAATGTGTCCTCAACAATTGTGCGATCACGACAGTGATAAAAATCATTGTCATAAATCTTATGATATGAATATGCAAGGGACGATCCGATATTGATTTAGTCAACTGACCAACATTAATCGGTAATGATTGGCTGACTAGAGTTTGACATTACTGTCGTATGACGGTGGTGGTCAGTTGATCCCTTTAGGTCACACCTATAGGACATACCCCTTAAATATAATATTCTTAAAACCGTATATCAAGAATTCAGAGGTTGAATCTTAAAGTAAGATTTATATTTGAAATTGAAATGTGTCAATTGTCAAATATTAAATGATATTTTAGAAATATTGAAATTAGTATAATGAATGGTTCATGGTTATAACAAACGTTGTTAATATATCGTATCGACGATTATTACGATAACCATATGTTGGGACAGTAATTTCGAGTTACTGAATAATTTGTTAAATATGATTTAATTAATTTAGAAATATTATTTATGAGATAAATGTATATTTTAAATTAATACAATTATTATGTCACATAAGATGTTACGTAGTTAGTTAAATTGTACGAATTATAAATCGTAAAACGAAGGTCCGTTTTACGTCTATATGTGTCGTGTATATTAACATTGTATGTTGATTTATATATGATATTTTATCAATATATGTAATGGTAATAATTAAGTCATATTAGAATATGACAACACACCTTTTGCATGTGAGCATGAAAAGAGATTAAAATTTCCTACCCATGCACTTGAAGTGCACGGCACATCCACCCCAACCAAAACCCATTCACTCTATATATATGTGTTGGTTATCACATATCAAAGTGGCTCATGCTAAATTTTCTAAGAGTAAGAAAAAAAAAACCAACCTCATAAATATTATTAGATAATATTCTCTAGTATACTAATATTATTATTAGCATACGGTTTTAAGGCAACCGTTTCTGTCACCTAGCTCGTGTTAGTGTTTCGGTGTTTAAGGGTAGGTCTTGGGTGCAACGTAAAGGAGGCAAGCTATTTTGGTTGCTCCGTGGAGGATCGTCCTAGCATTATTTCGGACCGTTTGTAAGGCCCTTTTCATTATTATTCCGCATATATCATTGCATGCATAAGATATTGAGTATAAATTAATATGAGATTAATTAAAAATGTACATAATTAGTAAGACTACATTATTAGGATAACAAGTATGACTACACGTTTTCCTTCACCAATAGGGTTGGTACGACACATGGACTCAAACTTTCTTGCACATAACCTTTATCCATTAGTTCGTGTACCTGTCTTTGTAATTCTTTTTGCTTCTTCGAGATTACATCGGTATGCGGGTTTGTTTGGTAGGGCAGCTCCGGGAATAAGGTTTATTTGGTGCTCAATCCCTCTCATAGGTGGTAACCCATCGGGTAGTTCATCGGGGAATGCGTCTTTGCACTTCTCTAGCAACCCTTGTACCTCACGGTTATCCCTCTTCTCGCCTTCCTCCACATCTCTCACTACTAGCACGTATGTTTTCCCTCTTTGAGCAAGAATCTCTTCGACCTCCTTAGCTTCTATAAGTATGTTTTCTTTTTTTATTTTAGCTTCGGGAACTTTCTTAGGTAGGATAGGTTTGAGGTTATAAGTTGTCCCATCTTTGGTAACACTATACACGTTTGATCTCCCCTTGTGTTCAACCCTACGACCGAACTGCCACGGCCTTCCCAACAAAATATAACTAGCAATCATGGAAACGAGATCACACCATAATTCGTCGTGGTATGGTCCTATTCGAAAGGTGTCTAAGGCTTGCTTCTTGAAATCTATCCCCCATCTTCGTCTAACCAATGCAATTTGTAGGGTTTGATTCGGTCCCTTGTTGGTAGATTTAGTTTTTCCACGAGTTCTAAGGAAACAAGGTTTGCACACGACCCACTATCTATAATAAGATTACAAATTTTGTTGTGTACCTTACATCTTGTATGAAAAATTTGCTCCCTTTGATTGTTTTCTATGGTTGTGGCCTCGATGTGTAAGTTCCTTATCATAAAACACTCCCTTTGAATTGTTGCTACTCGTTCGTCGCTCATGATTATGATCTCCCAAGATAGACCTAATAAGAATTATATTAAGAGCCGAAGCTCTGATACCAAGTTGATGCGGATCTCTAGCTTAGATTGATATAAATGATCCTTCTTGAAAATAATAGTGCAGCGGAATAAATATCTTGTAAATCTGTAAGGTAAATATTAGAAACTTGAAGTGAACCAAGTAAATAACGAGATGACTATAAGAACAATTGAATTTGATTTGTAGATGATTAATGCACGGTGGTGGTAATGAACGGCGGTATGGTGATGGGTGGCGTTTGATGAACGAAAGATTATGAACGTCGATGGATAGTCGATGAATCTAACTCCTCTCTCGCGAAAGAAGAACTTACACGTTTACCTATGCTAGAATGTCTCGAGATGTGTGTTGGGTCGAGTAAGGATATAATGGGCTTGCACGTTTACCTATGCTACACGACTTACACCAACCCAAAAACCTTATTACTAAGATCTCAGACTTATCCCAGCCCATATGCATCGACTAAACATAGCCCTTACGCATACAACTCTCCTTCATCGACTTTAGCAACCTAAAACCCTAATTCATCACCTACTTTCCATATTCATACACGCACACCAGGAGCTTTCCCTCACTGTTTTCAGAGCCTTCCGTTATCGAGTTAGAAGTCTTAATCTTGGTAAGTCGTATTCCTTGCGCTCCTGTTTATCGCATATGTTCAGATTTATGTTTAGGGTCTGGTGGGAAGTGGTGTAGGGGAGCTCGACCTATATCTAGGATGAACCATCGCGGTGGTCGTGGTGGTAATAAGAGCATGTTTCGAACACTAGGTTGAAACTTGCGGAAACAGGGACCTTCATGTACATCAAGTCTTCACCTTCGTCGTTGTCAGACTAGAACCTAGGGTTGTAGGGTGTGGTTTTTGGTTAAGTTAGACCACGGTGGTGGTGTTCGGTGGTAGTTAGTGAAGGGGGTGGCCGTGTGTTATAAAATAGGAGTAAACGGAGGAGATAGTCGTGAGGTTTGAGATTAGTGTTCCTTGTGGTGGGGACCACGAGGAGGCTGATGTTAGTTAAGTCAAGGGTGTTGATGTGTAGTGGTTCTGGTAAGTAGCTAGAGTGGTAGGTTATGGCGGTTTATGTGGTGGTGATATCATGTAAACAAAACAGAGTATACTCTGTTTGTTGTGTGTGTGCATATGTTTTGGTAGGAGTTTTGTGGTGGCTTTGAGGGCGAAAAATGGTGGTCGGAAGGCTAATGTTGTGGGTGGTAATGTGAGTGAGAGTTTGGGATCCATCGTTGTGGTTGTGGGTGGTCATAATAGTGGTGGTGATGCCGTGAAGAAGGTACCTAAGTGTGAAGGTGTTTGTGTTGTTCTTTTGCGCTGATTGTGGTTGTTGTTGTCGTATTGTGTGTTGTTGTTATTATTATTATTATTATTATTATTAATGTTATTTTTATTATCATTAGTATTTATAATAATTATGTGGTGATTAGTGATATTATTAGATTAGTTTATGTTTTGATGTTGTTAGTAGTTAATTTGTTTAGTTCATGTTTATTTAGTTGTGATCAATTAGTTTAATTAGTTGAACTAGTTTAGTTAATTGGTTTAAATGGTTTTGTGACGGTAATTTAATTAATCAACGAATTTAGTTAATTGACTAGTTATACTTAACATAGTCTCGTTATGCTTAATATATTATTTGATTAATTAAATTGATTAGTTAATATATATACCTTGTTTACGTAGTTATATTAGTTAGTAATTATTCATATTATATTGTTAGGTGACGGTTTTGAAGTGGTATAATAAGTATTGTTGCATTCATGAGCATTTGCATATGCATTGGTCGTTACTGATTGGAGATATGGAGTGGATACTGTTTCGATATAAGCCCAGGGTGGTTCTGCAGGATAAGGCCTGGTGTCTTCAGCTTATATGCTGGTGTTCGACGACGGTCGACGATACTCTGCCGAGAGTTTCGGTATGGGTTGGTGTAACGGGTTGTGATTGGAGTTTCGGTGGTGATTGAGCTCAACAGTGGCATGACATTTACATATCATACTTGTTGCATATTTATTTATTGTACCTTGACAATTATCCTACTCAACCGCGAGGTTGACAGTGTATTCGTGTGTACCTACTATGATCCGTTAACGGGGAGTAAATTTGACAGGAAGGATGATTCTATCGGAGCATGGGATAGTGTGAGCACTTGGATAGACCGACTTAGAAATAGACCATATACTTTTTTTTTTTGGTAAAGGGTAAGTATTATATATCAAGAGAGAATTACATGATGCACCTAGAACAGTCCTCTAAGAAAGGCCTGATCTCGGGTGTTAAGATTACATTGCATACGACTTTTAAAGAGAGCTACTAAATCTTGCTTAGTTCTTCCTACTACAGAGTTTGGCCTAGCCAACATTTGCTCACATCTACTTTTATTCCTTTGATACCATATATGATAAATAATCGCATTCAAGGCCTCATTCCACACCGCTCTTTGAAGTTTAGTGCCCTTAAACCTCAGTCTCCTCTGCACACTAAGATGGGAGTCCACTCTGAGGTGAAGCCAGTCCTGAATCTCAGCCAGAATCAGGTTGCTATACACACAGTCACAGAACAGATGTTGCAGGTGCTCTGGAGCTGCTGCGCATATGCAACAAAGATCATCAATTGCCACATTAAGAGCTTTCAATCTATGCTTTGTATTCATTGCCTGATGATGAAACATCCAAGCTATGAAGCTATGTTTAGGGACAATCCACCTATTCCAGACCAGCTTGTGCCACTCCACTGCTGCAGACCTGTGTCTCATCCTCTGATACCCTTTGGCTACTGTATAGCCATTAGTACCAGACCACGTCCAATCTCCTGCATCATATCCCTGCTGCAAAGGCTCTCGCATTTTACAAACCTTCTTCCAGTACCAATTAGTGTCAGATGGGGGGTATACTCTTGCCAAAGCTGCCCTTTCAGATAGACGTGATGAACCCACTGCACCCATAATTTCGTAGCATTACTACTCACCCAAGCAGTAAGTTTTCCTATGGCTGCAGTATTCCACACTTTTGCCTGTTTTAGGTTCAATTCTCCTTCTTGATACGGTTTGCATACTTTGTCCCAAGCTACCATTGGAACCTTCATGTAGTCAGCCCTACCTGCCCAAAGAAATGTTTTGCAGATGGCATCTACCTGCTTAGTAACAGCAGCTGGTAGAATAAAAATAGAAGCCCAATAATTTGTGAGATTAGCAAGAACTGACTTAACTAGCACAAGCCTGCCAGTATAAAAAAGTTTTTTAGCTCCAATCCTTCTAATCCTCTCCACAATCTTATCTATAAGAGGTTGGCAATCTTTACTATTCAATTTAGTTGCCTTGATAGGGACCCCAAGGTATTTGAAAGGCAAAGACCCCTCTTTACACCCAGAGACTTGAATTATGTCTTGCTTGATATGCTCCCTAACCCCAGCAAAGTATACATTTGACTTACCTATGCTCATTTTAAGGCCAGATGAAAGAGAGAAGGTAGAGAATGATCTGAGTAGCACCATCATAGACTGTACATCTCCTTTACTGAATAAAAGGAGGTCATCAGCAAACATTAGACATGAAAGCCTCATTGGTTTACACATAGGATGAAAATTAAAGGGCATATGAGAAGTAGTGTAAGCCAGGATTCGTGTCAAATACTCCATACAGATTGTGAACAACAGAGGACTTAGAGGGTCACCTTGCCTGAGACCCCTTTTCCCATTGAAAAAACCAAATTTCTCACCATTCAAGCTGAGAGTGTAGGAAGCTGTAGTAACACATTGCATAACCAGATGGATTATCTTAGATGGAAACTGTAGCCCCTGCAACATTTTCTTCAAAAAGGACCATTTTATAGTGTCATAAGCCTTTTGCATATCTAATTAGACCATATACTTAGATGTTATCAGTTGTACTTTTATTCTGTTGGGAGTAATTGTATTATCAAAAGTTTAAATTTAATCAGTTTTATATAAAGTAGTTTGATTTGTTTTACTTTGTTATTCACTACCTCGGTCATTCCGAGATGGTAACGGTTCTATTTATTTGAGAATTTCTTGCAAAAGGCTCTTAAATAAATGGGGTGTTACACACCAACTCGGTCGAGTTCGCCTAACTCGACCGAGTACACAGCACTGGACCATTGGGTCGAACTTCAGCAACCAAATTTTATCTTGGGTCTACTCGACCGAGTTACCAATACGAATATGAGAGGGGTGTTACACTCCGATTTCCGCCCAAGAATAATTTATCGCATACTAGCAACCTCAAATGTCCGTTATTGCTCCTTAAATTTGTGAGGTTGCTTTGCCTGACCCAAGAAATCATCCATGTGATTTACAGACATTTTTTGGGGGGCCTTTAAATCTCGAAAAGCGTGTATCATACACTTCAATTTGAGCTGTTCAAGAGATCATTCTGGGTCATGTTTCTTTTTCCCTTGGTTCTACCATGTGTCTAGAGTCGCTTTAGGAGTTACATAAAGTTCAAAACCAAATCAATAGAATTAAATCAATTTTAACGAGTAGCTGATTTCTGTCACTAACTTAATTATCGCACACCGGCGGTGTTTCACGAGCGTAGTAAGCATATTGAGGTCGACTGTTATTTTATAAGAGACGAAATATAAAAAAGAACAATTTATACCAACTACGTCAAGACTAAACTCCAACTCGCCGACATTTTCACAAAGACCCTTGGCCGTACATCATTTGACTAGCTCTTATCCATATTGGGCATTTCGAATATTTAAACTCCAACTTGAGATGGGAGTATTAGCAAGAATCACGCTGAAGAGAGTTGTTGCCTATGCTGCCAAAGAGATCAGTTGCTCTCAATGATCTTCATTCCATACACATATATGCAATAGCCAATAATAAGGCCTCCTTTGGTAAGTTGGTTGATAGAAGAATTGACAAGAATAATCTCCCACTTACCCCGTCTTCCCAAAATAATATCACCTTTAACCAGATATAATTTCACTTTTAGGCATGTATGAAGGAAGCACGAAGAAGGGACTGCTCGAGAATTGTTAGAGTAGATATAGAATAGGAATTGTATTACTAAATGTTGTTGGTTTACATTTATATATGGTTCACATCTTAATTAAGCCAAACAATAAATTAGTAAACCCTAATGGGCCTAATAGTCTAACATACTAATAAGAATTGTTGTCGAGAGTGATTGCAAAATCGTTATTGATATTTGAAGCGGATCACGTAGGGAAGGAGTGATTTCCATTTGCTTTTAGATGATATTTATTCTATTTGTAATGGATTCAAGACAGTTTTATGGTCGCTTGTTAGTAGAAAACATAATAATATAGCGCATGAGCTATCTCATCTATGCTCTATGCATCTCGTCAGGAAGGTTTAGGTTTGTTCTCTACCCCGATATGTTTTAGCTTTGGTTTTCGATGATGTTAATGATATGACGTTATCCCGCTTTTGGCGGTTTTTTTTTTGCCTTTATTAATTTTATGTAACCTTGTCAAATTGGTCCTTACTAAAACATAACCTATAATTAGGCAATTTTAACAATTTGTTGACACTTTTGTAAGTGCAATTTGAGTTTTCTATAATTCAACTGAATTCAATGTTAGTATAATCTTACCAAGCTTAATTCAATTATCACAAATTCTTATTTGTGACGGACACTATTTGAATAGAAAATGTCAAACCATTGATATTTTCTGTGCTTTGTCCTATATAGTCAAGTGAGATAACTTGACCCGTTAGAAATTTGTGATATATCCGTCGTAAGGGAAACTTAGTATTCAATTATTACGGTTCCAGTTCGGAGTTCGGGTCATAAGTCCGACTTTGTTTAATTCTGTAATTAATTAAAAAATGTTGATAAAGTATTCAAAGTATAGAGCCAAAATATACTCCTATCATTGTACATAAGACTTTTTCTTCATTGAATTTGGGTAATGCCAAAAGTATAGCACAAAGCATTGCATACTGTCATTATCATGAATGGATAATGACACTATCTGAAATAATTGAAGAAAACAAATAAACCAAGGACAGGTGGTAAACTGGTAACCAAGTGACCAACCTAATTGGCCTACTCAGGATATTATTCCCACTTCTTAACCCACTTCCTCTTATTTAAGACGGTTTTACACAAACATAATCTAACACGGATCCAAACATAACTAACTTACTGTGTAAAAGTTGTTATGACAAGGACCCGTTTTATGATAAACTAGTGCAAAACCGCCTAAATGTAGGTTTTGTTTCATTATTGAGCTTTCACGATCTTAATTCTCAATTATTGACTGTTCTTCATCTTAATCGTATTTCATTTCTTAATTAAAAGCTTATATTTTTAAACACTCACTACTGTAAGCTGTTTTCGGGGTTTTTGGAGCCAATGACTCTTTATGATTCCTTCACTGCTTGGATCAACAGCTTGCTCGCTTGCATCGGGTATCCGTGCTTTCTTGTCTTTGTTTCATGCGTTGTCGCCATAAGCGGTTTTTTGTAGGATTGCTTAGAGTGAGGTCTTATAACATTCATTTCAAGTGCATATATTTGTATATGTGATTACTGGTATGAGATGATGCATATGTTGATTGATCTAGTTTGGAGAAGACCAGTAGCTGGCTGCGACAATCAGCTGATGCGCCTCAAATTAGCGACCATCAATGCGTAGAACAACATTGCCAGGAACAGGTTGGGTGTACTCACAATCACAGTTTTTCAGAAGAGTTTTGGGGCAGTAGCACTGGCGATTTAGCTTACGCGTTTCGCGTTTCACAAAAAAGCATTTCTTCACTGAGTACTCTGAATCTGAGTTTCCACTCTGATGTGATTTCTGGTAGGACTAATTCATACAATGATTATGTAAATCACGGTAAGTCAATAATACGCTCTTCACTTAGAGTACTTAGTTTAGCAGTTTAGCCGGTAAATTCATTGGATTTGAAACCCGTCAGTATTGTTAGCTTATTGTTGGTAGGACTTCGTCTTTGGAATCAAACCCGTCTTTGGTGGGTTGGAGCGGTGAAATCCTCAAATGAAGCTCACCTAGCTCAAGAACAAGCTATCAGGTGCCTTATTGTCCGCCTGTACTATTTTTTTTTTCTTCACAAGCATTATGTGTTTCGTCAGCTAAATCCTACTTATGACAGCTTGCTTAGCTCCAAGGAGCGCTTTCGTCGTCCCATCCCCTTGTCGGTAAGTTCTTTCTGTCCTGATTCACTATGACTAGTTCTCCCATTTTGGTGCTTACTGTTGCATTATAATTGGCAGGAAATGGTTGACTATCTAGTCGAAGCGTGGGAGCACGAAGGGTTCTATGACTGAAAATACATCGTGCAGGCGATACTGTTTCGTTATTACTTGTACTGGTGCTGGAGTCACAGTAGTCCGAGCAGCAGTGGCCAAGAGTACTTGTGAATTGTGATCATAGCTTTGTAACCCATGTATCGTTATTCGCTTACTATAGATATCCCGAACCCCTGATCTACATGGTAAAGTCATTGGTCTGGGTCATTTAGAGAAGGTCAAGAATGCGTATATCTGAACCCTTATCCGGTTATCCCGTTTGTATTGTTATTCAATCGGAGTGTTATGATGGGCTTTGTACCCTATCAAATGGGCTTAAAATGATCTCTTAGGCATGTACATTAATCATTACCGTTGCTAAAATTGACTCGTTTTAAGTTTAAGACAGATATACCCGTTTGAAACACGGATTTCCGTATACATTATGCCTCCAACAAAGATACCCCTTGTTGTTCCAATTGCCCATAACTTGCATTGATTAGTGTGCCGCACACGCACAATCATTGATATCTTCTGTTATTTTTGCCACAAATTCATTCCTTTATGTTCCTAGTCTAGTGTTTTTGGTGTGATCAAATTCACTGCACATTTCCAACACAATTAAAGCAGTTGCCTCAAATTGTGCATTGAGCATCAAGTTGCTACTCTATAGGCGTGTATCCATAAATCAAACACTTCAAAACTAACGTCATTTTTTTGTTTAAAAATCGTATTAACTGAAGACGACGATTCCACTCGATTAAGGAGGATGCGAGAGTTAAAACGATCTTAAGCAAGATGAATGGATGAAACATATAAAAGGGCGACTGATCTAAGTAGCACCTTACTAAGATGGTACAAAAAATCAACAATACTCTTTAAGATGGTCATTTTACGTGTATCAACATTTAAAAATACAGCAAATATATAATATTTGATTCTCTTTTTTTTCTGTCATTTTATGACAAATATTGAGAAAGAAATAACCAATATGGCATATTATCAAAATCTACCATATAATAAGATAAAACATAATTCCTCCATTCAATCCAACCTACACATTCCATTTTAATCCATTTATATCCAAACTACCACTTTCCTAATAAAGCCAAAAAAATTAGTAAAGTATCCTTGTGAACACCGAATATTTACACAAAATGTCATTGGATGACCCACCTCTAATCAACCATCACACATTTAAATTAATAAAAAAAAAATATTACGCACTCCCAATTGTACTTTTAAAGATTTCTTTAACATATTTCTTAATATTTATGCAAAAAACATATGTACAGTTTGGATTTGAACGGAGGAAGTATTATATATGGTACATTATACCATATATGAAAAAGTATTATATTGTACTACCTCCTATTCAACATAACATAACCTTCCCTATTGAGGAAATGGATCAAAAATAAGGAAATGAATTAAATAAGAGGACAGTATTGTGGTGGAGCTACGTGATTGGAGAGAGGGAACATATTGTGGGGTATTGTTGTGAGATAAAGTAATTAAAATAAGGATAAAATATGAGTATTGTGGCGTAATGGTGTGGGGTATTGGTGTGGGGTAAGGTAATTAAAATATATAAAATTTTACCGAAAAAGGAAATAGGGAATGTATTCTGAATTGATGAAAAAGGAAATAGGAAAGGTCATTATGAATAGGAGGGAGTATATAATAAGATATAAAAAATATTATATGGTATATAATAAGATATATATCTTATTATATACATATAATATTTTTCATATATGGTATAAATATACCATATATAATTTGACATATATCTTTTTTGGTGACGAGGGGTTTAATCCCCGGGCCCATGCATTCCCGCACCACCACATGGACCATGTAAGCCACCCCTTCGGAGGCTGCAGTGACCAAGGTGATCATCGCCCTTCTGCAAGCTTTAAGGTTTAACTCAATTACCACTAAACTAACACCACTTGGTTAATATGACATATATCTTATTATATGGTATTTTATCATAAAAAAAATATATCATATATAATATGACATATATCTTATTATATGGTATATTATCATAAATTCATACTCCTCCTACTCAATTTAAGTGTCACATTGTTATGAGAGGACAAAATTTATGACATATTAGTTGTTTAATATTTTGGTTGAGTAGGGGTATGTAGATTGGAGAGAGGGTGTTATGCTTTGTATAAAGTAAGTAGGGTAATGGGTGGCTGGGTGAGTAATGAATGAAAATTAATAAGGGTAGAATGGTAATAGCTTGGTAAAAACTTACTAAAAATGGACAACGGGACACTTTGATGAATAGACGAAAATTACAATGGGACACTTTAAATGGGTAGGAGGGAGTAATATATATTCCTCATTTTCTTGCTAATAACAAATTAAATAAAAAAAATTGTTTGTTATTCACTAGTAGAAAAACATCTATCTGCGCCTATCTATTTACGGCATTTTAGCCTAATAGCAGCAAATAGTTTTTAGTTATTAAAAATCTTATTTTAATTTGAGGCGTTTTTTTAATGAAACACGCCGCAAATACAACAAAAGAGGCGTTTTTGTTAATAAACGTGGCAAATAGCACGAGATAAAGGAGGTTAACTATACAGATCTTCATCTCATTATCACACTACCAAAAAAAACTAAAAACCATTCCCTATTGCGAAGATTGTCACCTTCGTGTGCACCATTCTTCCTCACCACCACCGTGCCTCACCACCACCGGAGTTTGACCTTCTTCCTATTATTTGGATATTAGGTATGTAATTTCAGTGTTAATTTGTTTATCTTTTTAATTAGATTCAGTGTTATTGTTAGAGTTTATCCGTTTTTTTGGATGAATTCTTTTTCTAGGGTTTATGTTTATCATTTTGTTAGTAAAAGTGTTATTCAGTGTTAATTATCTATTTTAGGGTTTATGTGAACAATGGTATTGCTAGAGTTATTTCATTTTTTAAATTAGCTTCCTCGATGAAGAACTTACAGAGGGCAATTGAATCTTCGGAAAGAATCATCGGAAAAAGGTTTGAACTTTGCTGAATAAATTGTTGTGAGTTTTTGCCGTTATGAAGGTTTGTAATTTCAGCAAAATAAAGAATGATATGACCTTATTAACTAAACGAATTTGGAGGATTGAGTAAATGGTTACTGCTCTTATCACAGATATCCTTTAGAGCTTCAAAAATAAGATTATGAATTTTTTTTTATAAAAGGTATTATATCAAGTTTATTTGATATACAACAAAATTACAAGAGAGCAGTTAAACCTTTTATATCAAGTTTATTTGTCTTGACCAATGTAAATAATCAAGTAACTTAGTCGCTTCCTTTCTTCTGATCCGTGTACTAACATCTGTCAGTATATGATGTGCCATCTTCACTGGGAGCAGAACAATACATTCTTGTTTTCACTGATTGTGTTGCTGCCATATATGGTACAGAGCACTTAAAGTCATAGCAGCCTGAACCCTTCTTTCTACCCTGCTGCCAGTGACGTTTACACACCACTGAATTGGTTGATAAGTAGGGATGTTGAGGGGTGTCAAAGCATTAAGTTCCTGTAAAACTCTAGAACTGTAGGAACACCCAAAGAATATATGTGCAGACGTCTCAGGGGCCTGTCCACACAGGTAACAAGTAGGTGTTATGTCAATCCCATATCTGATTAGCTTATCATTGGTCCTCAAAGCATCTTGCATATACAGCCAACCTATAAACTGATGTTTAGGAACCCCCCATTCAGTCCATATCACATCAACCCAAGCAACAGTATCCCTTGCCTCCCTTAGCCAATCATAGCAACCAGCTGTAGAGTATCCATTTGAGCTGCCAGTCCATTCCCCTGCTGTAAAACCCTCAAGGATCTGGTTGTTCACTCGACATATCCTTCGCCATGCTCAACTAGAATTAGCAGTAGGCTGGTATTGCGGCCAATCCTGATCCTTGATGTAATTATTCTGCACCCATACCTACACAACAGCTAAACTGCATTGTGCGTTGGAATTTGAGTGGTTAATGAAATTGTCTGACCTTGGGAATTGCGTCCAAATGGGAATTAAGGTTCAAATCTTCTATATAGTTTTTTAATTTCACGATTTTCTTGTCAAAAATTAGGGTTTGATGAAATTGTTGGCGATAATGCACCAAATTGTATGAAACAACAGAAATTCGACAGTTATTTCAACCGCAAGATTGCTATTGCTGCTAGCATGAACATTTATCAGTTCCTTGTACGTTTTCGCTTCGATTTCATTGTTATTGTGTTCGTTTAATCGATTTAATTTGGTTAATTTTGCTTGGACGATAACTAATTAGTGATTGAATACTTGAATTTGGTTGTAGTATGTAGTTGGAGGGAGTGGAACTCAGGTGCTTACAAATGAAGTCGGTGAAGTCAGTAGGTATAACACATTTTGGAGGATCCATTCCTTTTTTTCTTTCATTTGTTGTCTTATTCCGGATAATCGACTTTCATTTACGAAATGACACTAATATGAACGCAAAATTATGTTGTTGGATTCACAGTTTGTTTTGGCAAAAAAGGAGCTCGTAAATTTTGAGGTGAATTGTAATAATCGCTATCCGACATGCTTTTGTTGGAGTAAATGTCCTCCACAGTGTGTGATTATTTGAGTAAATCTTTTACAGGATCACGCAGGGATACTTAGTATATTAATCAGTTGATTAACGTTTATCGGTAACGATTGGCTCACTAGAAGTTTGACGTTACTGTCATATGATGGCGATAATCAGCTGATCCCGAAAGGTCACACCTATAGGATAGTACTGAGAAATGTGATTATATATTGATGTAATTACATAAATACTAAACTTAGCTAAATGCAGTTAAGTAGATGATGAACATTTAATATGATTAAATAATAACTAGGAGAAATGAATTAAATGTTAATTCTATTAAATATATATAAAAGTTATATTTATTAATTATATTTTAATATATGATAGAATAATATAATTGGGATTAATTAATTATAAGATAATTAATTAATATTCTCCGGGAATTAAATTTGTACACCGAAAAGTATTAAAATATATATGATACTTTAAAGAAGTTCGAAATAAGGAAACTGACTCAAAATATTATATTATAATGAGGTTTTCTAATTGAAGTACAATACCAACACAAACAAAACCTATATATAGAGGGTTTCGGCCGTGAGGTTGGAGACACAAGAAGAAAACGTTTTCCTCTCTTATTCCCTTGATTAGTTTATCATCTTAATCCCAAAATAAATCCTCTAAAATAATTAATAGTAATTTAGGAGGAGCTTTGAGAGAATCTTTCTCAGTCGTCTTGGGTGCAATCTATGGAGAACTTCTACCTTGAGGTTTGGGTTTATAATAGATTGTTCTTAGGCCGATCTCATATAGGACCAAAGGTTATTTCTATGATCCTTCTCCTATTATTTCAGTTCTATTGTTTTAATATCAATTCGTTTTTGATATAATCCTTGGCAGTATTAATTAAGTTAATACTTTTATGAGTAATTTAAGAAATTATTTCCTACAAGTGGTATCAGAGACATTGTTCAAAATCGTTTTGATAATTAATTGAGAACTAAAATCCCACGGCACACATATTTTTCACGGTTTATAAAAAAAAAAAAGTTTTTTTTTTCGCTCTGTTTTTTTTTTCGTGATAAGTCACGACTAAATTTTTTTTGGTTCACATTTTTTTTGGTTTCGTTTTTTTTTTATTTTGTTATTTTAATTGTTAAAATAATTATCATGTGATGATGCTTATAACAATGATATAGATCAATGATTATTAAAAGTTCAATCAAGATATTGTTAGAATTAGATTAATTTGTTTTAAATGTTAAGATGAATGAATATTGTTCACATGAGTTAAAAAAGTTAATCTTGATGACAATATTTGGAAATTTTTAAAAACCTAATATGATTAGAACTATAACACAAAATTATGAGATGGTTTTTGTGCTACTATGAGTGATTTTAAGAAAGTTCACGAATTAGTAAAGTTTCCAAAATCTATTTCTACCTTGATTATACCATTTAAGGAAATAGTATAATATCTTATGAATATGTCAAGTTACATGATATTATTTGATAATATGAGTAATTGCCTTTTTTAAACAAAAAAAAAATGTGTAACATTGGACCGCAAGTTTTTGTTTTTTCGGCCCTACCCTAAATTTTGTGATTTGTTGCTTTTGTTATTATTAATATTATATGATAATTTATATTAACTAAATTATAAATAAAGATTTATAATTAGAACAAATTTATAAAGATAACAAAAAAAAAGGGGTGTTAAAAAAACGTAAAATTGGTTTTTAGGGTTATTTTATTTGTTTTCGTTTTTATTTATATTATGAGATAATATTCATATTAACTAATTATAAAAGATGTTTTGTAATTGTAACTTTTTTTTCCGAAAAAAATGGGTATAACCGTGTGATTGTCGTGGGAAAGAAAGAAAATAAACGAAAATTATTTGATAGTTTTTCGGTTACTTAATCATTTATTTATTTTAAAAGGTTTATTATATCTTATTGATGATACTTACTAGATTCTAAAATTGTTTGGAATTTATTTGGATTATGGTTTACATGTGTGACATGTAATTTTAAAATTAATGGTGGTTTGGGTAATATTGCATTATGAATGTTTTATTATATTGTTAATGATATTGTTTTTCAATAAAGGTTGAATTTATTTTTACAATTGTTGTCAAGTATAATCATGTAATCTAGTGTTGCTTTAGTTTTTGTTTACTTTTCGGTAATGGTGGAAAGTAATCAAGTGATGTAATTTATGAGATCTCGCATCTCCGCTTTGTATTTTAATTTTTCTTTATTTTAAATTAAATGTAAATAGGATTTACATTGTAATAGCTTAGAACAAAGAAGAAAAAGAAGAGGAGTTTGATGCATCCGGGTCTCTATTTCCAGTTTACATCTCGAGATGAAGAACGGTGATCCATGAAGCTTCTAGGGTCCATGTGATTGGATTCCAAGTTGTATTTACTGTTTTTCATAGGATAAGCCACACTAGGATTTTAACGTTTTACGTTTTTATCTTTATTGCTTGAATGTTGCATATCATTATGTTCCGCCTAAACCAAACCACCTATATGCATGTAAAATGACACATGTAGATTATTTTGCATTTTGGCATATGATGTTTTTTTTTGTCATCACTCATTCCTACTCATATCAAATAGTTCACTTAAATGAGTTTAAAATAGTGATGGGATCTCACTCTTTATAAAATTAAGACTTTAGCCTTTCTAAATCAAACAACTATGAATCCCCTATTCGTCGGTGGGCGTATAGGACCTGTTGTTATCTCCATATGGACCCCTTCTACCTCGGGTAAGTAGTGTGTTGTGACCTAGTTGAACTCAACACAATGATTCAATCAAGCTATTGAAATCATTGTGGACTAATAGATAAATTTAAGAAATTTGTCGACTAAGAGTTCTAATGTAGAACCAGTTAAAGGGTTAACTCACCAAATCGGGATTTGGGTCTTGGGATACATTATATAATTCTTTGAGTGAGATCGATTATATTATGTTATATATCTTTGTTTAAAAAGATTTTAAATTCATTGATTTCTCATGTTTATTTATTTTCTCATTTGTAGATCATTTAATATCTGCCTTTTAACATGACTGATTCAAATGCAACTCCGGGCCCTAGCGCACCCCTCACCAGGGATTCGTGGTTACGCTCTTTTATGGACCACGTCTCCTACAATCAGAACTCCCGCCTTAAGATTGATGGGAGTAACTTTACCGATTGGGAGGCAGCATTACGGAATGCTGCTATTGCTGACGGTAAATTAAAGTATTTGGTTGAGCCAGTACCGGCTAAACCAACTGCAAGGACTGGAGCCCAACGAACTGCATATGATGAGTTCGTTTGTGAAGCTGGTGCGATTAAGAATGTACTTATTTATGCAATGGAAAGCAATTTGGAACGCCGCTTCATTTCACAAGGTGCGAATAAGATTTTCACCACCCTTACCAATGAATTCTTGCAAGCTCCGAGAATCATGAGATATGACGCAGCAGTCCGCTTCTTCGAAGCTAAACTGTCCAAGGGCCAAGCTGTTAGCCTGTGGGGAATATTAACGTGTATTCGCCCTAAACATGAAGGATTATAACGAAATTTACAAGTGCGATTATGGTCATAAGATGATAAAACAACATGAGAAAGAATACAACCTTTGGTCCTTGCGCGATTGGCCTAAGAATAGGAATTAAAGCAAATTCCCTCCTATAACTTGCACCCAAGACTTAGATTGAGACGATGCCGCGTGTGCTAGAAAGGCTCTCTGATTGCCTTGCAATATGGGGAGAGTTTTGTGAGGTTTAGATGTGAGATCTGAGTTTTGGGAGAAGGATGCTCTCAAAACCCTAATTTCTTGAGATGTTTTTTAATCAGTAAAACATTAGATGACAAAAGGAGAATTGCTCTCCTTTTGTATCTTGGCCGGCCGAAATATGGTCTAGGGTAAGAGTGGGCTTTCCACTCTTACCTTATTCCAATGCGTGATTCGACCCATTTTGCTAATAATATAATTTGCGGGTATTTATTATAAATCGTATACATGTTATCAGATACTAATGCATTTGTCACAATGTGCAGTCGATACATTAATAATGGTCTGATAAGAAAATTACGATATTGTATAATTAGCTCAATTAATATAGGGTTATTCTACATGGTACCCTTCAATTTATTGAGTTTCTACATGGTACCCCTACGTTTTAGGAAACGTACATGGTACCCCTAAATACTGTAATAATGTCCAACCGTACCCCTAACTTTTATTTCCATCAAATTGCTCAGTTTAAGGCCGTTAGTTGATGACTAGGATGCTTAGTAGGATATGATTTGGCAATGATGTGAAACTTGTGGTGTGTATTATGCTCCTAAACATTTTCCCTCCAGATTTCCTCATATTTTCCCTCCAAAATCTTCTATATAGAGTATTTATCTTATCAGATTTTCTGTGCTTCTCATTTCCATTCTCCTCATCTTTCTTTCTTTTTCTTCTTTCTTGTCCTTGCTTTTTTTTTCCCCTTATTGTTTATTACCAATAGACGGTATTGAATTTCGGAACCAATTTTGTAATCAATGTGGTAGAAATGCGGTAATTAAGATATCGGGATCCGTCAACAACCCAAGAAAAGCTTTGAATCGAACATTACATTCTATATTTAAACAAGAGCGAGATACCTTCGAATCGAACATTAAAGCCTTAAATTAAAACCCACTTCACGTGGGTTGCATTCAAGTCACTGACAGTGGGTTGCATTCAAATTCTTATTCCATCAGTAAATCAAGTGGACAGTGGGTTGAATTCAAACCCATTGCACGTCCCAAACCAGTATTGCACTAAAACACATTCAGCAATCACAAGAGCTGCTACTTTCAGCTACTCTTATCTGCTACTAAAACACATTCTATTCTCTGTCCCAAACCAGTATTGCACGCTACTGTACTTGATCCCTCTCGCTAAAACCATAATTCCTGCACGGATCAGACACCCACCCAGAATTCCTGATCCCTGCACCCGCTTGAAATCCTTAATTTGCGCATTTATGACGGAAAAAGTCGAGACACAAGGGTCCTTATATTTTTTGGAAGAAATGGGCAAAAGGAGAGTCACAACAGCCTAAAAGTTGAGCCAAATTCCCACGAAAAAGTACCATTCATGATTAGTTGGTCTTTGTCTATTATGAGTATAGTACATAAGTACTCCGTATATAATATTGCCTATTATGAGTAGTATCACCTCTATAAATAAAATGTAGGGAGAGTAAAGAAGTAGAAAGAAAAAAGGTATGTAGGGTGAATTGAATAGGACGTTATTGATAATAGATTAATGATTAGTTGAGCCAAATTCCCACGAAAAAGTACCATTCATGATTAGTTGCTCTTTCATCAGGGTTATATGTTGCAACGAGACCTTGCCTTTGGCTGTACATTCCGAGCATCACCACCAAAAGACGGCAATGCATACCAGAACATGCTGCAACTTCCAATTAAACTACGCCTCAGCTATAGGCACTCCCAGGACCATACAAGCACCTGCCACTGATCCTATATATGCACATATTCAGAAAAATTCCCTCTGTCACTGTTAAATGCAGTACATACTCGTGATTCCTTCTTAAGTTTCCAGAGCCTAGACACTATGTTTGGGCAAATACCATCTATAAACCATGAATCTGCAACATGTTGTCTAGTAGCATGCCTAACCATTGCTATCCTTCTCACCCCTGTAAAAAAAAGCAAGTACATTAGGACATAAACGTAGAAAACAGCTTATGCAGTATTAAACAGATGGCAATAGCAGTAGAGATACCTTCAAGCATACTTAAAATGGGATTGCATCTGTGAACTCCTAGAGTAGCATTAAAGCTTTCAACAAAGTTTGAAGTATTTTCATCATTTGCCAAACTTGTGTCAAATGCATGTTTGGCCCATAACTCCCTATGACCTAAGTCCATAAACCATTTTCTACAACCCAATCCTCCATGAGAAACCAACTTATCCATAGCTTTGGTGTAAGTAAATTCTTGATGTAGCATCAACAACACCCCAAAACAGCTTATGCATTAATAAACCTGGATAGTCTTTCTTGAAGTTGCTTGATAGATGCCTTGCACAATACCTTCTATAAGCATCAGGCCATATAGTGTCCAATGCAGGTTCAACACCCTGTAGTGCAAGCAAAATATCCTCATTTAATCACATATAATGCTGATATTAAACAGAAAAAATACACAGAGAAAAACAAAGAAGAATGTTTACCTTCTGCCTATCTGATATTATGGTCCAATTTGTCCTGCCACTGTCTTTCAATATATGCTTCAGATGTGAAAAGAACATGGACCAAGTATCCTTGTTCTCTGCCTCCACTACTGCAACTGCTATGGGAAACAACTCACCATTCCAATCAAGAGTAACAGCTGACAGTAGAACACCACCATAATTACCCTTCTGGTGAGTACCATCTACACCAATGAGACTCATACATCCCCTAATCAATCCCTCTGTCTGAGCTTGGAAAGATACAAATATGCTTTTAAATTGAAGTGGTCTTTCGGGAGTTTCCAATTGAACCCAGCAGCAGATGGCAATAGCACCAGGATTTGTCTCTTTTAAAACTTCACAATACCTAGGAAGCAGTCTATATGAATCATCGTGGCCCCCATTTATTTCCTTCAGAGCAATATCCTTCATTTTATAAATAGTTGAGGTAGCCATCTCTAGTCCAAACCTCTTCATGAGCAATGACTGGATTGATTTGGCAGTTATCACTAGATTTGCCCTTATATCCTCAAGAAGTTTCTTTGCCACCCACACACAATTTGCCATAGGATTATTAGTCCTAATTCCCTCACAGCCATGCTCAGGGCTCCTAATTGTCTTGATGGCCCATGTAATTCCATCTTGCAAAACACTAGCATGTATTCTCCATGGACAGTCAAGTGTTGCACAATCAGTAGTGTATCTTTTATTGTCAGCCTTGTCAACAACTAAGGTGAAGCCTTCTTGGATACAATAATCCCTTAAAGCATCCTTAAAATGCTCTTTGTCCATGAATAACATCCAAGGCCTTAAACAAATTGAACCAAACTCCATTGTCTCGTAGACCTCACCATTCTCAGAAACTTGTTCATAGTATCCTCCTTCTTCACCAGTCCAACCATGCTCTCCAAATGCCCCAAGTTTCTCTGACTTTTTGTTTTCACAACATAGGTTCCTGTTCTCTTAGCTGAAGTTTTAGGAAGTTTCTTCTTTCTTTCAGTCAATTTCCTAGGGTTTTCAGTGGCTTGGGTTGATTGCTGAATAGCTGGACTTGGTTGAATGACTTGGATTGATTGACTGACTTGGGTCATTTGACTGACTTGGGTCAATCTAGGACTATTTCTAGGAGATAAAGAAGACAATCCCCTAGTAAGAGTCTTACAAGGAGATGTAACTGAATTGGAGTTGCTTGCCTCATTCCTAATAGTGACTGACTCTGATTGTGTCACTCTTCTGAAGGGTATTTTTGGTCTCGTACGAGGGATACTAGCAGGGATAACCGGTTCAGGGACTGCAATATGTTCAGCATCAGGAGCATGAAATGGTTCATGATGAGGAAGGGGAAGATGAACTGGTTCAGGGACTGAGACAGGATTAGTTTTCCTTCCATTGTTACATGCTCTTAAAGTTCTAGCTAGTTGAAGGGTGGTGCATGGTATTGTTTCTGACCCCATCCATATGTCTATTTCCTTATCCTCACTACGCGTACTAAATATCTCCATAAGATCCTTATCAATCCTTAAATACACATGCTTCATTTTCCAGCTATAACCTAATGAAGGGTGTTTGGGTAGAGGAAAGTTGTGTTTTTCTGCCTCATCAAGCAGATCATTGTAGACATCAATAAGGAGTGTTTTATCAGTATCGTCAACCCTGACACCAACTTCCTTACCCATAAAATGCATTTTCAACACCACGGAATCCATTCTGCAGTCATAATTACATAAAAACACGAAAATAAGACATAATCAACAAAAAACATATAAAAAACATGGGTAGATTATAATTAATCGACAAAAGTCGAAAACTTTAACAAATAATCCACATACTTATAAACAGTAATTAAACCTAAACTAAGACAAAATCAACACACAAACCATGTTCAACACACAAACAGCCAATAAACCTATACTAATAATATAACGGATGTATTTTAACGGAATATAAAGTTGAAAAGATGAAGGGAATCAACAAATCTCTTTTGATTGGAAGATGATGATCTCCAGTTGATGCTCTGTGTTGGAAACGATTGAGAGGAGAGGAGGATGAAAAGGAAGGAAATAAGAGAGAACAGAGGATTGAAGGAAGTTGAAAAGACATGAAGGTACCAAACAAGCCATATGTTCAAAAGGGTTTCTTATTAAGTCAGTGTCTAGCATGCCACATCATTGCCAAATCATATCCTACTCAGCATCTTAGTCATCAACTTACGGCCTTAACCTAAGCAATTTGACGGAATGAAACTGTAGGGGTAGCACGTAGGAACTAAAACAATTGAGGGGTACCATGTACGTTTTCTAAAAAGTAGGGGTACCATGTAGAAACTCAATAAATTGAGGGGTACCATGTAGAATAACCCATTAACATAAATGTTTATATTAATACGCGAATTCAATATTTAATTAAATATAACCGTTTATATTTAATTTACGAATTAATCATGTAATCCGTATTAGCTAAAATTATTTAAACTGTCTTAAATAATAATCTCAACATCTTATTGACTAATTTAATGGTCAATACCTCTGACTAATTGTTTAGTCGTATCCGGCATAAATGTGACTGTATTTTCATACCTTCACATCTCTCAAACGTGCCCTATAGGTGTGACGTATAGGGACCAGTTGATCACCGTCATCCGTATGACAATAACGTCAAACTTATCTAGAAAGCCAACCGTTATTGATAAACGTGGATCAACTGATAATAATTAATACTGAAGTATGCCCTTGTGATCCTTTAAGAGATTTACTAAGTCATCGTACTAACTGTCAAGGACACCAGCCCCAACAATCTCCCACTTGTCCGTACAAGGGTATGTGCAATGACGTTATCGCACTATATGTGGAGGACACCATCTCCAACAAACTCCCACTTGTCCGTACAAGTGTAGCTGCGATAACCGATTCTCATATCCTTTAAAAATTTCTCCCACTCAATGTAAGACAATTTGCAAATCCGTATTCGCAAAGGTCGTATCTCACAAGCGATCTGTATCAAGAGTGGTTTCCCCGACTAGAGAGTAACTTAACTGATAAAACGAATCTGTATTCGAGCATGGCCATGCATTTCAGTTACTACTCCTCGAGTGGCCCTGAGAAATGATAAAATCCTGATAAGGGTTTGGATATTCCCCTCAACTCGAATCCTGCAGATATAAGCGCAGCATGAAATAACCCAGACTAAATCCTCTTGGCCCCTGTTACGGAAGACCGTGGGAAAGAAACCAAAGTTACCCAAAATCTGCCTTAATCTCAAGAGACAGTTGAAAGTCAAAAGACTCGACTCTAAGGAACACTATGGAGGTCCTATCCACGACCTGGCACCCAATGTTATAAAACATTTAGGACTCCATAACGTTGTCACGGGGTGTCCTACGAGATATCCGTATAGCTCGCCTTTGTGATTGGTCAGTCAACTGTTTGACTTATGGCTCGTTGAACCCACCATCAACTAACGTCACAAAATGATTACCTGAGTTATCAGCTCAAGTGGGTAGGTAATCAAGGACCAAAAAACGATGTAATGTTGATCAGTTCACTTTGTGGTGTTCAAAATTGGCGTTCAATTCCACATGAAAAACAAAACATTAAATATCATAACAATGAGGTTGTAATAGAGTACACAAGAAAATGAATTATAACATGAACTCATAAAAGAGTACTACAACTTAGGAACACATCTGATTCCCATGGAATTAATGTGTCCTTCATGCTTATCACGTGGTAATGCTTTTGTGAGAGGATCAGCTATGTTGTCATCCGTAGCGATCTTATCAATAAATATCTCCTTTTGCTCCACGTAATCTCTGATTAGATGAGCTTTCCGTTGTACATGTCTAGCTTTGTTGCTAGACTTATGCTCCTTAGCTTGGAAGATGGCACCTTTATTGTCACAATAAACGGTGATCGGGTCATTCGAACTAGGCACTATTGATAGTCCTTGTAAGAATTGACGCATCCATATTGCTTCCTTAGCTGCTTCCGAATCGGCATAGTACCCGGACTCAGTTGTAGAATCTACTGTAACACTTTGTTTAGAACTTTTCCAGCTGACAGCAGCGCCATTAAGAGTAAAAACGAATCCAGACTGAGATTTCGAGTCGTCTCGATCCGTTTGGAAGCTAGCATCTACGTAACCAGTGGCGCAGAGCGTCGAGTCGCCTCCATAAGTCAATCCCCAATCTTTAGTCCTCCGTAGGTACTTAAGAATGTTTTTCACGGCCATCCAGTGTTGTTCACCTGGATGAGCTTGGAATCGACACGTCATACTCAATGCATATGCAACGTCTGGACGTGTGCATATCATGGCATACATGATCGATCCTATAGCCGAAGCATAAGGAATCCGACTCATGCGCTCTTTCTCTTCCAATGTCTTAGCTTCTTGAGTCTTGCTCAAGTGAAGCCTAGTAGCCAGAGGAAGGAACCCTTTCTTGGAGTTCGTCATGCTGAATCTCTCTAGGATCTTATCTATATAAGACTCCTGACTGAGAGACAATATCCGTCGTGATCTATCCCTGTAGATACGGATACCCAAAATTCTTTGTGCCTCTCCCAGATCTTTCATCTGGAAATGGTTTTTCAACCATGCTTTAACCGAAAAAAGGAGAGGAATGTCATTCCCAATCAAGAGTATGCCATCGACATACAGTACTAGGAAGACAATCTTGCTCCCACTCGACTTGATATAGAGACATGGTTCCTCGACTGATCGAATGAACCCATTCTCTTTTATCACTTGGTCGAAGCGATGATTCCAACTCCGTGATGGTTGCTTAAGTCCATAGATGGAACATTTAAGCTTGAAAACCTTCTTAGCATGATCCGGATCAATAAAACCCTCGGGCTGTACCATGTACAACTCTTCCTCTAAATAACCGTTTAAGAAGGCGGTTTTAACGTCCATCTGCCATATTTCATAGTCATGAAATGCGGCGATCGCTAAGATAATCCGAATGGAACGTAGCATGACTACGGGTGCAAAGATCTCAACGTAGTGCAAGCCTGGAACTTGGGTGAAACCTTTAGCAACTAGTCTTGCCTTGTGGATATCTTGTTGTCCTTCCACGACATGCTTTATCTTGTAAAGCCATTTGCATTGAAGGGGACGTACCTTTGCAGGTAGGTCCACAAGATCCCACACGTTGTTCTCATACATGGAGTCCATCTCGGATTGCATGGCTTCTAACCATAGCTTTGAGTCAGAACTAGTCACGGCACCTTTATAGGTTGTGGGTTCATTACCCTCTAGGAGTAAGACGTCATCTATGTCATGTTCCTCGACCATACCAATGTATCTGTCCGAAGGAATAGAGACTCTTCCCGACCTCCTAGGTTCCTCAGGAATATCTACTGCAGCCTCGGTTGAAGGAATTGTTTCCTCCAATGGTTGCTTGGTAGTTGGTTCTTGAATCTCCGATAAATCGAAGGTTCTATTACTCGACTTGTTCTCGAGAAATTCTTTCTCCAAGAACGTCGCACTAGCCGCAACAAAAACACGTTGTTCGGTTGGCGAGTAGAAGTAATGACCAAAAGTTCCTTTTGGATAGCCTATAAAGTATGTCTTGATCGATCCCGGGCCGAGCTTATCGTCGTGCCTCCACTTGACATAAGCCTCGCAGCCCCAAACCCGAATAAAGGACAAGTTCGGGATCATTCCCTTCCATAACTCGTATGGAGTCTTGTCAACAGCTTTAGACGGACTTCGGTTAAGTATTAGAGCGGCTGACAAAAGAGCATAGCCTCACAATGAATCAGGCACAACGGTGTGACTCATAATAGATCGAACCATATCAAGTAGAGTTCGATTTCTCCGTTCGGACACACCATTTAATTGTGGTGTTCCAGGTGGAGTTAACTGTAGAACGATACCACAGTCTTTAAGGTGTTGATCAAACTCGTGAGAAAGATACTCGCCACCACGATCAGATCGTAGTGCTTTAATCTTTCTTCCCAGCTGGTTCTGTACCCGATTCTGGTATTCTTTGAACTTGTCAAAGGATTCACTTTTATATTTTATTAAGTAGACATACCCATATCTACTCAAATCATCCGTGAAAGTGATGAAATACATATAGCCTTCTCGTGCGTTGATTGACATAGGGCCACATACATCCGTATGTATGAGTCCTAATAGGTCGGCAGCGCGCATTCCAACACCTTTGAAGGAAATACGAGTCATCTTACCGATGAGACATGATTCACACGTGCCATATGATTCGAAATCAAAGGCCGAGATAGCTCCATTCTGTATGAGCTGTTTTACGCGTTTCTCATTTATATGTCTCATACGGCAGTGCCATAGGTAAGTTTGATCTTTGTCACCTACCTTTAATCTCTTGTTATTCACATGTAATATTTCGGTGGTTTGATCTAAAACATAAATTCCATTCATGGAAACTGCCTTGCCATAAATCATATTGTGCAACGAGAAAATATAGCTATTATTCTCTATTACAAATGAAAAACCAAGTTTGTCAAGTGCAGAAACTGAAATAATGTTTTTGGATAAACTTGGAACATAATAACAGTTATACAAAGATAACTCGAATCCACTTGGAAGATGGATCACGTATGTTCCCCTCGAGACTGCAGCAACTCGTGCTCCATTCCCGACACGCAGGTCAACCTCACCCTTGATGAGGGGTTCTTGGTTTCGGAGGCCCTGCACATGATTACATAGATGAGAACCACAACCAGTATCTAGTACCCAAGTTCCGTAACTTGCATGGT
This sequence comes from Silene conica, assembly GCA_029255685.2. Taxonomy (NCBI): domain Eukaryota; kingdom Viridiplantae; phylum Streptophyta; class Magnoliopsida; order Caryophyllales; family Caryophyllaceae; genus Silene; species Silene conica. The sequence goes on along the minus strand of CM055319.2, from coordinate 45,255,574 downwards.
CAATCTCAATCATGTGAATAAAAGAAGAAGAAGAAGACATACCAACAGGAGTAACGCGGCCTGCCTTAACGTCCTCACGATACACGGGGCATGTGCGCCTCCAATGCCCAGCCTTGTGGCAATGGTGGCACTCCATGCTAATATCCTTACTCTTTGTCTTGCCTTATGAGTTGCTTGACTCACCGGGCCCACTCTTAGCAAATCCTGGTTTCTTGAACTTAGGCTTACCTACCGCTAGGTCGCCTTGAGCTTTAGCTTTCCCCTTACCTTTCCCTTTATTGGAGATCATGAGAACATCCTGCTTCACGCTCCCACTTAATTTCAGATCCTTCTCGGTCTGTACGAGAAGGGAGTGGAGCTCATGAGGAGTCTTCTTCATGTCGTTCATGTAATAGTTGGCCCTAAAGAGGGCGAACCCATCATGAAGCGAATGAAGCATTCGATCAACGATTATGTTCTCACTGATCTTGCAGTTCAGGGTCTCCAGTTTCTCGATATTCTCAATCTTGTTGAGAATATGTGGGCTAACAGCTTGGCCCTTCTGGAGTTTCGCCTCAAAGAAGCGACAGGTATGCTCATAAGAAACAATTCTCGGAGCTTTCGAGAATTCGTTAGTGAGCGTGGTGAAAATCTTATTTGCACCATGGGAGATGAAGCGTCTTTGCAAATTGGATTCCAATGCATAGATGAATACGTTCTTTATCACACCCTCTTCCATGACGAAGTCGCTATGAGTGAGAACTTCATTAGCTCTAGCTCCAGTTCCTGGGTGTGCCGGAATAGGCTCAGTTAAGTACTTGAGCTTTCCGTCAGCAATGGCAGCATTCCGTAATGCTGCCTCCCAGTCAGAGAAGTTTGACCCATCATTCCTCAGTCTAGTAGACTGATTCATGGAATCCATGAAGGCTTTTAGCCAGGATTCTCGTGCTACCTTGGCACTTGGCATTGGGTCTTCACCAGCCATTTGTTATACAGCAGTTTAAATTGATCGTGTTCTACACTGAAAAGAAGATAAAAAAAAAACCATATAAGCAACTCATCGTTGTGATTTAAGTCTATATTAAATTGAATTTAAACTCGTAGACTCATGCATTTATATAATTGATCTCCCTCAAGAATTATATAAACGATCCCAAGACTCAATTTCCGTAAATTGATAAGCCCACAGCTTGGCTAATTCCACCGTTGGAACTCTTGGTCGATAGATTTCCGTAAATCCTATCTATTAGTCCATCATAGTTGCTAGATAGTATCTAGTGACCACAATGTTGAGATAAAATAAATCATCTGTTCCCACTTACCCGACGTAGAAGGGGTCATATTATGCCTACCGACGAAGAAGGGATTCATGGGAGTCTGATTTATAAAGACTAGTCTCAATTTTTGGTTATATGAGGAAGACCCCATCAATTTATATTTATCCATTTTAAATGAACTAATATCTAGCATCTACGTGAATGAATGAAATAAAGTGATGGCTTTGCATGTGACACGTGACATTTGAATGTCACAGAAAACTAACGCGTGACCTCTACATGAGTCAGTTTCCAGGCATGGTATAGGTGGTTTGGTTTTAGGCGGAATATGATGCAAGCTATTATCGATGAAAGCATAAAATAAATGCAATAAACATAAATAAAAGTCCTAGTGTGGCCTATCCTACCAAAATAAACATAAAAACAACTTTGGAATCCACCTTTGGACCCTAGAAGCTTGTCTTGATGTTCCATCTTGGTCTTTGCAGCGGGAGTGAGCATCTGGTCTCCGTCTTTGGTCTTCACAAAATTACTAATTTAATATTACAAAAGTAAACCTATTTACAATCTAATTTAAATACAAAAGTAATTACATGGCAAAAACCAAAACGGAGATACAAGATCTCAAAATTACAAACAAGACCGTGTTCCATCATTACGGTAACACAATCCTCTAAGGCCACACTAAGTTACAACCGCTTGCAAAATTAAATACGTTATAGAAAGCATCGATAAGCATTCAACAAGACGATAAATAAAATGCATCAACTAAAAATAAATTCATTTATGACATAATACTGTTATTACGTTTAATAAATTTTACCAAACCACCTTAAGAGGTTAAAATTATGTGATTACACCGTTTTAATCACATCAATCTTAATGAAAATTATAATCCATTATCTTAAACCGTTTTAAAATAATATGTATCATACGAGAGTGAACCGTTTCACAAAATTTAATATACTATTTCCGTATATAGTATATTACCATTGGCTAAGGGAAAATAAAAAAAAGTTATTTTCGAAAATAAACTGCCAGAAACAAGAGCACTCGATCGAGCAACAGGGGCACTCGATCGAGTAACAGTGTCACTCGATCGAGTGCAGCAGGGCTCGATCGAGTGACTGGTTAAATACGTAAATCGCTGCACTTTAAAACCAAAACAAGTTTTTATCTTGATTTAAAACGTGTAAATCAAAAATAAATAACAACAATGGATTCACATATTGCTAAAAATATCGATTAATCAACAATATGTAAATAAGAATCGAAAACAAGATCGATTATACACAAAAAGCACACGGCCGAAACTTGGTACAGAGGCACTCGATCGAGTGCTACAGAGACTCGATCGAGTGTCATCGCAAAAAGTCCCGATTTTCAATTTTTAAAACTTTATGAAAAACACAAATGTAAAATATTTCGTGGCCTTGGCTCTGATACCACTTGTGGGGAATATTAACGTGTATTCGCCCTAAACATGAAGGATTATAACGAAATTTACAAGTGCGATTATGGTCATAAGATGATAAAACAACATGAGAAAGAATACAACCTTTGGTCCTTGCGCGATTGGCCTAAGAATAGGAATTAAAGCAAATTCCCTCCTATAACTTGCACCCAAGACTTAGATTGAGACGATGCCGCGTGTGCTAGAAAGGCTCTCCGATTGCCTTGCAATATGGGGAGAGTTTTGTGAGGTTTAGATGTGAGATCTGAGTTTTGGGAGAAGGATGCTCTCAAAACCCTAATTTCTTGAGATGTTTTTTAATTAGTAAAATATTAGATGACAAAAGGAGAATTGCTCTCCTTTTGTATCTTGGCCGGCCGAAATATGGTCTAGGGTAAGAGTGGGCTTTCCACTCTTACCTTATTCCAATGCGTGATTCGACCCATTTTGCTAATAATATAATTCGCGGGTATTTATTATAAATCGTATACATGTTATCAGATACTAATGCATTTGTCACAATGTGCAGTCGACACATTAATAATGGTCTGATAAGAAAATTACGATATTGTATAATTAGCTCAATTAATATAACTGTTTATATTAATACGCGAATTCAATATTTAATTAAATATAACCGTTTATATTTAATTTACGAATTAATCATGTAATCCGTATTAGCTAAAATTATTTAATCTGTATTAAATAATAATCTCAACATCTTATTGACTAATTTAATGATCAATACCTCTGACTAACTGTTTAGTCGTATCCGGCATAAATGTGACTGTATTTTCATACCTTCACATCTCTCAAACGTGTCCTATAGGTGTGACGTATAGGGACCAGTTGATCACCGCCATCCGTATGACAATAACGTCAAACTTATCTAGCAAGCCAACCGTTATTAATAAACGTGGATCAACTGATAATAATACTGAAGTATGCCTTTGTGATCCTTTAAGAGATTTAGTAAGTCATCGTACTAACTATCAAGGACACCGCCCCAACAATCTCCTACTTGTCCGTACAAGGGTATGTCACTAGTAGAAAAACATTAATTTGCGGCTCTCTATTTGAGGCGTTTTATTCAAAACGCAGCAAATAATTTTTTTTTTGTTTTTAATATAAGATATGTATTTGCGGCGTTTTATGATAACGACGCCTCAAATATAACATATGAGGCGTTTTATACTAAAACGCAGCAAATAACATAGGACTGTAATGCGTATTTGTTTCCTCAGATCATTCACCTCATCACCTACCGGCCATATACCACATTACCACCTACCCCTCCCTCTCTCTTCAAATTTTCCCCTCCATTTCAACGCACCCAATAGACTACCCGCCTGCGACGCTCACTTCGAAGCTACCCGAGGACGATGTTTCCCTTCCTCTTCTCCTTGCAAATATTCGGTAACTTAGTTTTATTCGAGTTTTTTTTATGGTAAACTAGTTTTATTCGAGTTTTTTTATGAATCCTTGTTGTTGAGTTATGATATTATGGATTACCTGCGTTGAATTTAGGATTCTATTGCAAATTTAATAAGTTAGGGTTTGAAAAATTGAGCATTCTAGATCTATTTTAAATTAGGGAAAAATTAGGGTTTCGTTATCATTATACGATTTAATATTACTCTTGCTTGTAGTATTTATAAATTGTGTCGACTTAATTATATATATGTTCGATGTTGGTGATATTGGTTGAGTGTTCTTGTATGTAACTGTGAATATATACGTGTACATTACATTTGTCTGGGTGGGAATGTTTAGGTTTTGGGTCATATTTGGGTTTGTTTGTTTGGAAATGGCGCAGGTTGGTCATTAGGCTGAGCTATTTTGCTAGGTATATCAGTGTGTATCACTATATCCTTGCTCTGTGAAGATAGCAAGTATTACCCCGCTGTCACCCCTTTATCTGAGCTAGAAACAATTGATTTGGTGAAGACTGCTTTTGCAGCTCAACTGAGAGGGACATTTACACTGTGAGTTTCTTTTTTTTTTGCTACTGTTAGTTTTGATTTTTGCTGTACAAGTAAATATCGATAGTTTCGATTCTTCTATATCCCTCAATCCTTGTTGTATTGGACGCTCTGATGCCTTACATGGCACATGCCTAGTTTGATTAACAAAGATGAGTACAAGCTATGTCCATTTTTGATACATCAAAAAAATATTTTCTTTTGGCCGATAAGCTGCACTGAAATGGTTCTTAAAATGGTCAAGTCTAATGACCAACCTGCGCCATTTTGAGAAGTTTACCTCTTGCGAGAAGCCCCCTGTTAAGACTTGATGGAAACAAAGTAGCTCATAACCTAGCCAAATTAACACCCCTCATCAGGAGGAAAGAATTTGATATCTATGTTCAATATTCATGTGAAAAATAATTGACACTCTTTTGTTTAAAACGATAATACATCCCGGTGAGGTATATCTAATATTTTCCTTGTTGGCTGGCTGTGTCCACATTTTCCTTGCGTTTTATTTGAATTATTCAGCTCTACTTCATGCACCCGTCAAAATATAAGTACGAGCATCCTAGGTTTTGCTTCGAACGACTGGAGTATCTAGGCCAAAAGATCTAGGTGAGTCTTCATTTCTGTATTCTGATTTATGTTACCCAGGATTAAACTTGTAAAATCTTAGAACATTCAACAAGGAACTTAAGGTGTTAATTATGATTACTTTTAAGAAAATTCAGTATGATATATTCAGGATTGACGTTAAAATCACTTTAGTACCCTGCGGTTTAACAAATTCACTTTGGTTTTTCCACTTTGTTGACGTTAGCAGTAATGGTATGACCAAAACTATTTGTTGAACACTAGCAAGCAACTAAACAGAAAAAATAATGTCGTCTCGGGTTCATTTCCAGGATTTAGTGATTAGGAGTAGTAATCTAAGTAATATACTTGAGTCTTGACAAACTGATGTACTTTTAACTTTTTTATGCCGTTGTCATACCGAAGTACATTATGAAACTGATATAAATGTATTCTTCATGTACAGATGGAGAAGGACTAAATACCTAAAGGAGTAGTAATCTAAGTAATATATCTTTTTTTTACGACTTCTATTTTCTTTAAGTATTTTTTAAATGCCTAAAGGGCTGTAATGTCTTTGTGAATCCTCTGATAACTATGTTTATGATATCTACCAGTTCATTTTCTACATATCTGCAAGTTCATTGACTAACAAGTGGATAGGTTGAAGGCCTCTGATAACTATGTTTATGATATGCTGCTGAAGTCTGGGTTCAGGGTGTTTTTACCTACAATGGGAATTTCATAGTGACTATTATATTGAGGATCCTGATTTTTATTGTTGTACTTGACGTCACATAGTTTATTGTTTTTTTTTTGGAATAACTAAGGATGTAACATCCCGTATTTTCGTAAAATCTAATTTAAGTATTTTAAGTATTTTAAGTAATAAAAATAATACTTTAGTAATTTATTTTGAAAAACTCTAATTTAATAAGTAAGATCCGTCTTAAGAACCTTAAGTCCTTAAGACGAATACAACTTGGCATTTTAATTCTCGACATAAATACTTCCTTGATATCCGTTCTTAAACCCGTATCCATTTAAGCAAAACGGAAAAGACAACCCAATTGTCCTTTATAAACCCTTTAGTCGACATATGCATCCCCTCAACATCTCTTTTTACTGTAAACAACATTTTCACAAAAACCTCCATTTTTACTCCTTACTTTCAAGCTTTTCTCCCTCATTTCTTCATCAAATCGCGAAAGTAAGTACATTTTCGGAATCCTTGTTCGATTTCCTAATCATCCATCACTTTCATTTTTCATTTCGTCGACTTCCAAAAATCGGCTGTTTTGGCTTGGATTCGTTTTTGGATGTTTAAACCGTTTTCTATGATTGTAGGGGTTGGCCTTGACGATCCCGACGTGGACTCTTACGTGGTTGAGGAGGATCAATCGCCGGAATAAGCTTAAAGGTGACGATAATGAGATAACTCGGCCTTTATTGTGTATATTAGCATGCTTGGTGATTTTGATGTTGTTCTTCTGATTTTATTCAAGTTTTATGATTATTGGACTTAGTATCATGATTAGGATGCATAATATGGAAGAATTTATGATCCAAGATGTGGTTATGTGCTCCTTATTGCATTTTCAGTTTTTCTCATTTTTGCGACGGATACATGTATAATTCATTTGAGGATTGTTATGGGACTTGTTTTCTGATAGATTAGTAGTATTGGATGATTTATGTTAGTGGGTAAACTTTATTTGTGATGCTATTGAAGATTAGAAGTCGAATTGTGAAGTTTGAGAAAGAATGGAAAATCACGATTTTGGTTGCAGGCTCTCTGAGCCGGTCGACCGACCGGCCGCCGGTCGACCGGCTGGGAGAGTGTTTGTGTGTTTCGCGAGTTTTTGGAAAAATGGCTTAGGACTGCCAGCCGGCCGACCGGCCGCCTGCCGACCGGCTGGTGGTCATTTTGCCTTGTGTGGTTTGCGAAAAACTTACATAGGATGGGAGCCCAGCCGGCAGACCGGCCGCCTGCCAGCCGGCTGGGAGTATATGTGGGGATGGTTTTCGTTTGAGAAGGCCTGGGAAGGTCTTCCCAGCCGGCCGACCGGCTGCCTGCCGACCGGCTGGGAGGCCTTTTGTGTTGTCTGGTTTTTGAAAAGAAAGATGGAAGGCTGGGAGGTCACCAGCCGGCCGACCGGCTGCCTGTCGACCGGCTGGGGACCCCTGTAGGCTATTTTGAGGATTTTGTAAATTGAGTGTAACTTTCAAACGGTTTATCGGTTTTACTTGAAACTTGTTTTGTGTACCTTTGACATGTATTTGAGGTCCCCGGAGGATGGGCAACATTATATTGGGTTCGGGAATATAGTGAGGATAGAGACCCCCCGGTCGGGCAACCGAAAGGGAAACCGGCTCTCCCTCATCCTAGTTCTCGAGGTCAATTAAGTGTTGATTAGAAGTTAAAGGTAGAAATATAGAGTAGTTCATAGACTTGAATGATATTGTTTTGTTGCGTATTAAGTTATGCGTTAAGATGTCGCCTCTGAACTTAATACGTAGGTTGTTTGTCATGTATAGGGGTATGCGTTGAGTTTTCGCCTCTGAGCCCTATATGTGTTTGTTTGTCGTGTATGGAGCCATGCGTTGAGTTTTCGCCTCTGAGTTCTATACATGTTTGTTTGTCGTGTCTGGGACATGCGTTGAGTTTTCGCCTCTGAGTCCAGACATGTATGTGTGATCGCGTCAGGACATGCCTTAAGCTGGCCTCTGAGTCTGACGAGTAGAGCAACTGCACGACGGGGCAGTCAGGTTGTCATACCTTACCCGGAGTGCAGGTGTTTGGTACTAGAACATGCGTTGAGTTTTCGCCTCTGAGTCTAGTATCTTGTGATGTAGTAGGGGTCCATGCGTTGAGTTTTCGCCTCTGAGTTCCTTACTTGTGTTAGTGAATTGAATGTTAGTCCATGCGTTGAGTTTTCGCCTCTGAGTCTAATGTTCAGTGAAAGCCGGTCCATGCGTTGAGTTTTCGCCTCTGAGTCCTTGCTTGATATTGTGAACTTGGTATTTAGGTTATGCGTTAAGATGTCGCCTCTGAACCTTTATACTTGCTGAATTATTTAGTACTAGGTTATGCGTTAAGATGTCGCCTCTGAACCTTTGTACTTGCTGTTTTATATCTGCTTGCCTTGATGATGGTACAGTGTCAGATATGCCTAGTATGTTATCGTTGTTAAAGGATTTGTGGTTAAATCATCCAAGGCATTGGATGACTCTTAGTTCGGTTTCATAAATGATTAGATTGAAAGACCCCCCGACTGGGCAACCAGTAGGGAAACCGGCTCTCCTTCTTATCTGTTTATGAAGTTAGTTGAGAGCCGTGCATGGTATTCGCATGATAGTAAGAGATCCGATGATGAGATGTTATGCTTCACATGTTGTTATATGTTGGAGTATTCTGTATTGTTTTATGTGTTACGTGTTGTCACAAAAGGTGGCTAGGAGAACTCTAGTCACTCCCCACTGATTGTGGCGTACATGTTTTCATGTATGTAGGTACATGCAGGGTTGGAGATCGGGGTTGCAGGAGAGCTAGCGAGTGATGATCCGTTCATCAGTTGACTTACCCGTTTACACTTAGCTAGACTCTTAGACTTTTGTCGTTTACATTTTGGTGCCTGTAGGGATGTTCCATCCCAGGCTGTGTATATTTTTCATTTCCGCACTTAGAACTGCTACTTATCTATTGTTGTTTATATCAGTTCTGTTTTCAGTTTCAGTTTACGTTTCAGTCTAAGACTTCTCGCATGTTGTTTTATCTTCTAAAAAGTTTTAAATTCCGCTGCAATTTTGGTACTTTTATGTGTTTATATTTCCGCTTTCGCGAGGGGTTTTACAGTTGGTATCAGAGCATTATTGCTCCCGACGCACTCATGTGACCCCAACCTTAACTTGACCAAGTAAACAGATAATGAATGAGAGATGGGTAGATCTAAGGACTTATTTTGTAGTCTATTTGTGATTGCTAATTGTTAAGCTAATCCTTGTTTTCTCTTTTAAAGATGGTGAGACCCAGAGCTGCTGATAACATTGTGCTGCAAGCAATTCAGCATTTGCTTGAGACTCAGAGACAGCAAGCGGGGAATGTTCCACCTCCTCCACCGCCGGGTGGCGAGACTAATCGTCCGGGTAGCTTTTCCTGGATTGCCTCTCAGATGTCCCGAAGCCATGTTAGGACCTATGGAGGCGAGGCTGACCCAGTAGCCCTCACAGAGTGGTTTAGAGAGATGGAAAAGAGCTTCACCTTATACTCAGTCGTTAGGGAGGATAGAGTGCGTTTAGCCGCTCACTTCCTGACATTGGAGGCTGACCGTTGGTGGGCGTTGACTGGACCTACCGCTGTTCTTGACCCGATGTTCGATTGGGAGGCTTTCAAAGACAGGCTTGAGGCGAGGTTCTACCCCAAGGAGTTGAGATCGCAGAGGTTGAAAGAATTTATGGATTTGAAGCAAGGGAAGATGACCGTTCAAGAATTCACTGACAAGTTCAACCAGTTAGCTCACTTTGCATCGAGATTTGTTCGTGATGAGGCGGAGAGGGTGTATTTCTACCGAGGGAAGCTAGGGCCGAGGATTGAGAGTATGGTTCGTCGTGACTCTACTTCTTTTGTGGAGGTTTATGACGACGCTATTTGGGCCGAGAGTTCTATTCGTGCCATTGATGCTGAGACCCGTGCCGCTACTTCCAGTTTCACTTCTCACCAGAGATCCGTGTACCAGGGGAAGAGACCATTTGTTCCTTCTACTTCTTCGCCTTCTTCCCAGAAGAAGCGTTTTGAGAGGTTCTCTGCTCCGGTTGCTAAGACCACATTTCACACCGACACTGCTTCTACCGTTTGCCGCCGTTGTGGTAAACCGCTTCATCCAGGGTTTGATTGCTTCAAGAATGCCTATAAGTGTTATACTTGTAATGGATTTGGGCATAGATCCTTTGATTGTCCTGAGAAGAATACTGTTCTTGGCAAGGCTGCCACTGCTGCTGCAGCAACCAGAGGAGGAAAGCCGAAGGGGAAGATCTTTGTGATGACTAGGGCTGAGGCAGAGGCTCATCCAGATATTGTTGCGGGTATCTTTTCTGTTCTTGGCGCTGAGTGCCTTATTTTATTCGATACTGGAGCCTCGTTATCATTTATATCGACTCAGTTCGCCGATCGTCTAGCTCTTGAGTCTTCATTGGTAGAGGAGACTTCCATTTCCTTACCTTCTGGAGACGTGTTTTCCTGCTCTTCGTCCCATAGGGATGTTCCTATTGATATTGGTCAAGCCACGTTTCCTGCGGACTTACTGAGATTTCCTCTCGAGGAGTTTGATATTATCCTCGGTATGGATTGGTTATCGCGATACCATGCTCGCTTCGAGTGTCGCGACCAGAAAATCTGCTTGAGGAGTTCTTCAGGAGTTCGTGTTTCCTATAAGGGAACTCGCCCTCAAAAGGGTGTTCGTGTCATCTCATCGATGAAAGCTTCTCATCTTCTTAGGAAGGGTTGCCAAGCCTTCCTGTGTGTTGTTACAGCTGCTAAACCATCGCTACCGAAGCTTGAAGATGTAGCCATTGTTCGTGAGTATCCAGATGTGTTCCCAGATGACTTGCCAGGGATACCGCCAGAGAGAGATGTGGAGTTTACTATTGAGCTTGTTCCAGGTACCGGACCGATTTCTAAAGCTCCTTACCGTATGGCTCCGCCAGAGTTGAAAGAGTTGAAGCAGCAATTGGAAGAGATGATCGAGAAAGGTTTCATTAGACCTAGTGCTTCTCCGTGGGGTGCTCCTGTGTTGTTCGTTAAGAAGAAAGATGGTTCCATGAGATTGTGCATTGACTATAGAGAGCTGAACCGAGTGACCGTGAAGAATCGATATCCTTTGCCTAGAATAGATGATTTGTTCGATCAGTTGAGAGGTGCTTCGAGGTTTTCTAAGATTGATCTGCGATCGGGTTATCATCAGATTCCAGTGAGAGAGGCTGATATTGCAAAGACTGCTTTTCGTACCAGATATGGCCATTATGAGTTCGTAGTCATGCCATTTGGGTTGACTAATGCACCGGCGATTTTTATGGATCAGATGAACCGTACCTTTAGTGAGTATCTTGACACATGTGTAGTGGTTTTCATTGATGACATCTTGATATATTCGAAGACCGATGAGGAACATGCTGAGCATCTTCGATTGATTCTAGGGATTCTGCGCAAACAGAAATGGTTCGCAAAGTTTTCGAAGTGTGAATTTTGGCTCTCGAAGGTTGCCTTTTTAGGTCATGTGATATCCAGCGAGGGTGTGATGGTTGATCCCGCGAAGATAGAGGCTGTAGTTGATTGGGAGAGTCCCAAGGATGTTGGAGAGATCCGTAGCTTTTTGGGTTTGGCTGGTTATTATCGTAGATTCGTTGAGGATTTCTCGAGATTGGCTCGCCCGATGACTCAGTTGCTGAAGAAAGAAGCCAAATTTGTGTGGACCGACAAGTGTGAGAGTTCCTTCCAGGAGTTGAAGTCCAGATTGACTTCCGCCCCTGTGTTAGCTTTGCCAGAGATCGGAGTGGACTTTGATGTGTATTGTGATGCTTCGATGTTAGGACTTGGATGCGTACTGATGCAGAGTGGTAAGGTGATAGCCTATTCATCCAGACAGTTGAGAGTTCATGAGGTGAATTATCCGACACATGATTTGGAGTTGGCTGCAGTTGTTCATGCTTTGAAGATGTGGCGTCATTACCTGATTGGATCTCATTGCCGTATTTTCACAGATCACAAGAGTCTTAAGTACATTTTTACACAGAAAGACCTTAACATGAGACAGAGACGTTGGCTAGAGTTAGTGAAAGATTACGACATTGAGTTGTTATATCATGAGGGAAAAGCCAATGTAGTTGCAGATGCGCTTAGCCGCAAGACTTCTCACTCGTTGAGTGCCATGAGAGTATTGCCCGATGAGTTGTGTTCCGAGTTCCGGAAGCTGAGATTAGAGATGGTGGGTAGTGGTTTTGATTGGTTAGCTGCTATGTCTGCCGAGCCGTCTTTATATTGGGAGATTCGCCGGAGTTTGCCTTCAGATGCCGATTTCAAGAAGTTCGAGGCTAAGATTTCGAGTGGTGTTGCGCCTGAGTTGGTGATTGATGCTGATGGTTTCCTTAGATTCCGTGGTAGGGTGTATGTTCCGGATGTGCCAGATTTGAGGAAGAAAGTTCTTGATGAGGCTCATTTGTCACCGTACTCCGTTCATCCAGGAGGAGAGAAGATGCATAAGGATTTGAGGCTTATGTTTTGGTGGCCTGGTATGAAGAAAGAGATCTTGGATTATGTTAGTAGGTGCTTGACTTGTCAACAAGTCAAGATAGAGCATAGGAGACCTGGTGGTTTGCTACAGCCGCTTCCCGTTCCTCAGTGGAAGTGGGAGTGCATATCTATGGATTTTGTTACTGCCTTGCCTAAGACTGTGGGAGGCAAAGATGCGATTTGGGTTATTGTCGATCGTCTAACTAAGTGCGCCAGATTCGTGCCGATCAGAGAGACATGGGATATGGACCGTTTAGCCAGGGCTTATATTGCTGAGATAGTCCGATACCATGGTGTTCCGAGGGAGATCGTTTCAGATCGTGATCCGAGGTTTTGTTCCAGGTTCTGGAAGGCTTTGCAGGAGGCTATGGGTAGCCGTTTGTTGATGAGTACCGCATTTCATGCCGCGACCGATGGTCAGTCCGAGAGGACTATACAGACGTTAGAGGATTTGCTCCGTGCTTGTGCCCTTGATTTTCAGAGTTCTTGGGAGCAGAGTTTGCCGTTGGTAGAGTTTTCTTACAACAATAGTTATCATGCTTCCATTGGTATGGCTCCGTACGAGGCTCTTTATGGTAGGAAGTGCCGTAGTCCGATTTGTTGGGACCAGGCTAGTGATGTTCGTGACCTTGGACCGGACCAGTTAGCTGTTACTATTGATCAGGTTCAACTTATCAGAGGTAGGATGAAGGCCGCTCAGGACCGGCAGAAATCCTATGCTGATGTTCGCCGTAGACCCTTAGAGTTTGAGGTGGGTGACCGGGTGTTCTTGAGAGTTTCTCCGATGAAAGGCGTCAAGAGATTTGGAGTTAAGGGCAAGTTGAGCCCTAAGTATATTGGACCTTTTGAGATCGTGAAGAGGATTGGTGCTGCTGCTTACCGATTGGACTTGCCTCCTAGTTTGGGCAAGGTTCATAACGTTTTTCACGTTTCCCAGCTCCGCAGATACATCAGTGACCCGAGTCATGTTTTGCCTAGAGAGATCGAGAACTTGGAGCCGAGTCTTGCTTTCGAGGAGCGTCCAGTGAAGATCCTAGACCGTCAGGATAGGAAGCTTAGGAGCAAGGTGGTGCCGCTAGTGAAGATCCTTTGGCGTTGCGGTGATGTTGAGGAGCAGACGTGGGAGACTGAGGCATCGATGCGTATCGCGCATCCTTCTCTTTTCGATTGAGGTATAGTATATAGATTTATATCCGTTCGAGTTTCGAGGACGAAACTTTTTGAAGTTGGGGTGATTGTAACATCCCGTATTTTCGTAAAATCTAATTTAAGTATTTTAAGTATTTTAAGTAATAAAAATAATACTTTAGTAATTTATTTTGAAAAACTCTAATTTAATAAGTAAGATCCGTCTTAAGAACCTTAAGTCCTTAAGACGAATACAACTTGGCATTTTAATTCTCGACATAAATACTTCCTTGATATCCGTTCTTAAACCCGTATCCATTTAAGCAAAACGGAAAAGACAACCCAATTGTCCTTTATAAACCCTTTAGTCGACATATGCATCCCCTCAACATCTCTTTTTACTGTAAACAACATTTTCACAAAAACCTCCATTTTTACTCCTTACTTTCAAGCTTTTCTCCCTCATTTCTTCATCAAATCGCGAAAGTAAGTACATTTTCGGAATCCTTGTTCGATTTCCTAATCATCCATCACTTTCATTTTTCATTTCGTCGACTTCCAAAAATCGGCTGTTTTGGCTTGGATTCGTTTTTGGATGTTTAAACCGTTTTCTATGATTGTAGGGGTTGGCCTTGACGATCCCGACGTGGACTCTTACGTGGTTGAGGAGGATCAATCGCCGGAATAAGCTTAAAGGTGACGATAATGAGATAACTCGGCCTTTATTGTGTATATTAGCATGCTTGGTGATTTTGATGTTGTTCTTCTGATTTTATTCAAGTTTTATGATTATTGGACTTAGTATCATGATTAGGATGCATAATATGGAAGAATTTATGATCCAAGATGTGGTTATGTGCTCCTTATTGCATTTTCAGTTTTTCTCATTTTTGCGACGGATACATGTATAATTCATTTGAGGATTGTTATGGGACTTGTTTTCTGATAGATTAGTAGTATTGGATGATTTATGTTAGTGGGTAAACTTTATTTGTGATGCTATTGAAGATTAGAAGTCGAATTGTGAAGTTTGAGAAAGAATGGAAAATCACGATTTTGGTTGCAGGCTCTCTGAGCCGGTCGACCGACCGGCCGCCGGTCGACCGGCTGGGAGAGTGTTTGTGTGTTTCGCGAGTTTTTGGAAAAATGGCTTAGGACTGCCAGCCGGCCGACCGGCCGCCTGCCGACCGGCTGGTGGTCATTTTGCCTTGTGTGGTTTGCGAAAAACTTACATAGGATGGGAGCCCAGCCGGCAGACCGGCCGCCTGCCAGCCGGCTGGGAGTATATGTGGGGATGGTTTTCGTTTGAGAAGGCCTGGGAAGGTCTTCCCAGCCGGCCGACCGGCTGCCTGCCGACCGGCTGGGAGGCCTTTTGTGTTGTCTGGTTTTTGAAAAGAAAGATGGAAGGCTGGGAGGTCACCAGCCGGCCGACCGGCTGCCTGTCGACCGGCTGGGGACCCCTGTAGGCTATTTTGAGGATTTTGTAAATTGAGTGTAACTTTCAAACGGTTTATCGGTTTTACTTGAAACTTGTTTTGTGTACCTTTGACATGTATTTGAGGTCCCCGGAGGATGGGCAACATTATATTGGGTTCGGGAATATAGTGAGGATAGAGACCCCCCGGTCGGGCAACCGAAAGGGAAACCGGCTCTCCCTCATCCTAGTTCTCGAGGTCAATTAAGTGTTGATTAGAAGTTAAAGGTAGAAATATAGAGTAGTTCATAGACTTGAATGATATTGTTTTGTTGCGTATTAAGTTATGCGTTAAGATGTCGCCTCTGAACTTAATACGTAGGTTGTTTGTCATGTATAGGGGTATGCGTTGAGTTTTCGCCTCTGAGCCCTATATGTGTTTGTTTGTCGTGTATGGAGCCATGCGTTGAGTTTTCGCCTCTGAGTTCTATACATGTTTGTTTGTCGTGTCTGGGACATGCGTTGAGTTTTCGCCTCTGAGTCCAGACATGTATGTGTGATCGCGTCAGGACATGCCTTAAGCTGGCCTCTGAGTCTGACGAGTAGAGCAACTGCACGACGGGGCAGTCAGGTTGTCATACCTTACCCGGAGTGCAGGTGTTTGGTACTAGAACATGCGTTGAGTTTTCGCCTCTGAGTCTAGTATCTTGTGATGTAGTAGGGGTCCATGCGTTGAGTTTTCGCCTCTGAGTTCCTTACTTGTGTTAGTGAATTGAATGTTAGTCCATGCGTTGAGTTTTCGCCTCTGAGTCTAATGTTCAGTGAAAGCCGGTCCATGCGTTGAGTTTTCGCCTCTGAGTCCTTGCTTGATATTGTGAACTTGGTATTTAGGTTATGCGTTAAGATGTCGCCTCTGAACCTTTATACTTGCTGAATTATTTAGTACTAGGTTATGCGTTAAGATGTCGCCTCTGAACCTTTGTACTTGCTGTTTTATATCTGCTTGCCTTGATGATGGTACAGTGTCAGATATGCCTAGTATGTTATCGTTGTTAAAGGATTTGTGGTTAAATCATCCAAGGCATTGGATGACTCTTAGTTCGGTTTCATAAATGATTAGATTGAAAGACCCCCCGACTGGGCAACCAGTAGGGAAACCGGCTCTCCTTCTTATCTGTTTATGAAGTTAGTTGAGAGCCGTGCATGGTATTCGCATGATAGTAAGAGATCCGATGATGAGATGTTATGCTTCACATGTTGTTATATGTTGGAGTATTCTGTATTGTTTTATGTGTTACGTGTTGTCACAAAAGGTGGCTAGGAGAACTCTAGTCACTCCCCACTGATTGTGGCGTACATGTTTTCATGTATGTAGGTACATGCAGGGTTGGAGATCGGGGTTGCAGGAGAGCTAGCGAGTGATGATCCGTTCATCAGTTGACTTACCCGTTTACACTTAGCTAGACTCTTAGACTTTTGTCGTTTACATTTTGGTGCCTGTAGGGATGTTCCATCCCAGGCTGTGTATATTTTTCATTTCCGCACTTAGAACTGCTACTTATCTATTGTTGTTTATATCAGTTCTGTTTTCAGTTTCAGTTTACGTTTCAGTCTAAGACTTCTCGCATGTTGTTTTATCTTCTAAAAAGTTTTAAATTCCGCTGCAATTTTGGTACTTTTATGTGTTTATATTTCCGCTTTCGCGAGGGGTTTTACAAAGGAGGGGGTTAAGTGTGTGTGTGTGTGTGTGTTTTTCTCCCGATATGATTTGAGGAAGCGGAAACTCAACTGTTGTATTTCCATTAATTTGAGCTGGTTATCTCAGATTGGAGAGGGTGAAAAGCTAGTGAGAGCTCTTTTCGGCGTTGCTAGTTGCCGTCAACCAGCTGTCATTTTCGTTGATGAAATAGACTCCCTTCTGTCCCAGGTAATACACTAATACTGATTTCTAAACTTTGACTTGAGCAACGAGTGCAAAGACGTTGTTGAACATTCATGACTGGCTTATTAGCCATCAGTTCACTAATTTCGGAATCCTTCTTCAGCGATTTATTGCTAAGCTTATATCTTGTATCCCAAGTTACATTACTAGATTGTCTTCTGCAACATTTCCCAGTTTGATTTGTAGGTTGTGCACGGATAAGATCACTGATCTCAGTTTCGGCTTTTTCGACTATCTGTAGCCAACCTGTAACCTGCTTAGTACTCTTCCACCCCGCTAACTCATCGAGATAAACCTCTTATTTAAGATCATCCCTAGCATTCTTCAGTAACTCAAGTTTAGTGATCAACCCCTTGATATTACGTCTGAACTTTCTAACATGATTGACCCGCGTCGCTACGAAAGAGTAAGAAGTATCAATAATACCCATCAAAGGTGTCACAAAGTCCATTTTACAAATAACTGAACAATAATGTTGGCAATCTAATTTTGTTGTGCTTTAATTTGGACCAAGTATCATTCACTAGAATTAAGGAGTTTGGATGTGTTATTGGCTGTTAGTTAATTTTGTTGTGTTCTAACATTCTGAGTATTAAAATATGTTGCTGACTTGTTAAGTCTGAATAGTCAATTGCCTAGCTACCACTCAATCAATCACTCATAAAGAAGCTGCCTTCCTTCTTCATACATTATTTAACATATTCTAAATAGAAATATAATATGCAAAATATTGTACAATTTCAGATAATCATGAAACTCAGCAATGAGTGCAAAGACGTTGCTTTTGGAGATCTGATTTGGGATCTTTTGGTTTCAGGGGTATGTTAACAAGGTAACCTGCTTCATAATACGAGATTATGTGCTGCAGTGCTGCACAGTTAATGTTGATTACTGCAAAATGATGCATCAGACCAGGGAAACAACACTGAACTTGCAACAGCAGCATATCAGCACTTAAATTAGTCTTAAGCATTGTATATTTTTGTATTTGTTATTTAGAATAATTACAAAAATGATGTAAGATTCTCTTGTGGAAATATAAATTTGAGAGTTATTATATTTAAGTAACTTGTTTAAATAATTTCATTTGCAAAAAAAAAAAAAAAAAAAAACGCCTCAAATAGAGGACCTATTTGCGGCGTTTTTTGAGAAAAACGCCTCAAATAGCCTTTTCTATTTGCGGCGTTTTTTTAGAAAAACGCCTCAAATAACCTCTTATTTGCGGCGTTTTTTTCGCCTCAAATAACTTTTTCTATTTGCGGCCCCCTTATTTGATGCTACACTAAAAACGCCGCAAATGACCTCATTTTTGACGCCTCAAATAAGTATTTTTATACTAATGTGGGCAATGACGTTATCGCACTACATGTGGAGGACACCATCTCCAACATAGCCCACACATCCTCAAGATGATTGAGAATGTGGAAGTTCTGGAGTCTCTCGGTTGCAAGATTGAGGAGTCAATCATTGTAGACCGAATCTTACACTCTCTTCATGATTGGTTCACCCAATTTAGGGTGAATTATAACATGAATGACATGAAGAAAAGCCTTCATGAACTCCACTCTCAGCTCGTGCAAGTTGAGAAGGATCTCAATTTGAGTGGGAGTGCTAAGGAGGACGTCCTTGTCATACAAGCTAATTGGAAGGGAAAGGGAAAGGCAAAGGCAAAGGCTCCCTTAAATGTTAAGAAGCCTCAGTTCAAAAGAAAGCAGCTGAAGCCCAAGAGTGGACCTGGTGAGACCAGTAACTCAAAGGCCAAAACTAAGAGCAAAGGGAAAGAAGGAGAGTGCCACCATTGCCACGAGTTTGGGGATTGGAAAAGGAACTGCCCTAAGTACGTCGAGGATATCAAGGCTGGACGAGTGACAGCCACATGTATACCGTCATTTATTCATATGATTGAAATAAACCATGCAAGTTCAGCAACATGGGTATTTGATACTGATTGTGGTTCTCACTTATGTAATCACTTGCAGGGTTTAAGGGACGTCCGCAAACTTGAGAAAGGGGACGTTGACCTTCGTGTTGGAAATGGAGCAAAGGTTGCAGCTGTCTCCATAGGAACTTATGTACTCAAACTACCTAGTGGTTTCCAGTTATTTTTAAATAATTGTTTTTTTGTTCCTAGTTTGTCGAAAAACATTATTTCTATTTCTGTTTTGGATTCAGAAGGTTTTTGTTTTAATATTAAGCACAATTGTTGTACTTTTTCATTAAACGATATGATTTATGGAAAAGGTGTTTCCGTAAACGGAATATATGTTTTAGACCAAACCACCGAGGTTTATCATGTGAATAATAAAAGGGCTAAAACAGGTGATAAAGAACAAACGTATCTATGGCATTGTCGAATGGGACACATCAATGAAAAACGCGTAGAGAAACTCATTAAGAATGGGTCAATACCACCATTTCATTACGAATCAATTGGTACGTGTGAATCATGTCTCATCGGAAAGATGACTCGTATTTCCTTTAAAGGTATTGGAATGCGAGCTAGTGAACTTCTAGGACTCATACATACAGATGTATGTGGTCCTATGACAATCACAACAAAAGACGGCTATAGATATTTCATCACTTTTACGGATGATTTAAGTAGATACGGGTATGTCTATTTAATGAAACATAAAAGTGAATCCTTTGACAAGTTCAAGGAATTCCAAAATAAGGTTGAGAACCAATTTGATAGGAAGATAAAGGAACTTCGATCTGATCGTGGTGGCGAGTATCTTTCGACTGAGTTTGATCAACACCTGAAAGACTGTGGTATTGTATCGCAGTTGACTCCACCTGGAACACCACAATTAAATGGTGTATCCGAACGGAGAAATCGAACTTTATTCGATATGGTTCGATCCATGATGAGCCACACGGTTGTGCCTGATTCATTATGGGGATTTGCTCTTCAATCAGCTGCTCTAATACTTAACCAAAGTCCGACTAAAGCAGCAGACAAGACTCTATATGAGATGTGGAAAGGAAAAGTTCCTGACTTGTCCTTTATTCGGGTTTGGGGCTGTGAAGCTTATGTCAAGTGGAGACACGAAGACAAGCTAGGCCCGCGATCGGTCAAGACTTACTTTGTAGGTTATCCCAAATGAATTTTTGGTCACTACTTTTACTCACCTACCGAACAAAGAGTGTTTGTTGCGGCTAGTGCGAAGTTTTTAGAGAAAGAGTTTCTCTCGAACAAACAGAGTAGTAGAACTTTTGATCTATCAGAGGTTCAAGAACCAGAAACCAACAGTGTGATGGAAGAAAGTGTTCCTTCAACATCTGCTATGGTATCCATTCCAGAGGAACCTAGGAGGACGGTTCGAGTTTCTCACCCCCCAGACCGATACATTGGTATGGTTGAGGAAGGTGGTGCAGAAAACTTATTACTCATTGAGAGTAACGAACCAGCTACCTACAAAGGAGCCATGACATGTTCCGACTCTAAGCTATGGCTCGAAGCCATGCAGTCCGAAATAGATTCCATGCAAGAGAATCAAGTATGGGATTTGGTTGATTTGCCTGAAAAGGTAAAACCCCTACAGTGCAAATGAATTTATAAGATAAAGCGTGCACTAGATGGACAGCCAGATGTTTATAAAGCACGATTGGTGGCAAAAGGTTTCACTCAAG
This sequence comes from Silene conica, assembly GCA_029255685.2. Taxonomy (NCBI): domain Eukaryota; kingdom Viridiplantae; phylum Streptophyta; class Magnoliopsida; order Caryophyllales; family Caryophyllaceae; genus Silene; species Silene conica. The sequence goes on along the minus strand of CM055319.2, from coordinate 45,234,920 downwards.
TACACGGGTTGCACTATGATGAGATATTTGGTCCAGTCGTAATGCTTAGATCTATTCGGATTATCTTAGCGATAGCCGCATTTCATGATTATGAGATCTTGCAAATGGATGTGAAAACCGCCTTCCTAAACGGATTTTTGGAAGAAAAATTGTATATGATACAGCCTGAGGGTTTCATCGATACTAAACGTCCTAAGAAAGTGTGCAAGCTCAAGCATTCCATCTATGGACTTAAGCAAGCATCACGGAGTTGGAATCATCGTTTTGATGACGTGATAAAACAGAATGGATTCATTCAAAGTGTCGAAGAACCATGTCTGTATATCAAGTCAAGTGGGAGTAAAATCGTATTCCTAGTATTGTATATAGATGATATACTACTAATTGGAAACGACATTCTCAAGCTTTCGTCGGTTAAGACATGGTTAAAGAACCATTTTAAAATGAAAGATTTGGGTGAGGCACAGAGGATTCTAGGCATCCGCATCTATAGAGATAGATCGAAAAGGATGTTAGCATTGAGTCAAGAAGATTATATAGATAAGATTCTTGATAGATTCAGTATGACAAACTCCAAGAGAGGTTACCTTCCTGTTGTTCATGGGGTGCATCTGAGTAAGAAACAATCACCTACAACACCGGAAGAAACTGAACGCATGAGTCGGATACCTTATGCTTCGGCAGTAGGGTCGATCATGTATGCCATGATGTGCACACGTCCTGACGTGGCATATGCATTGAGTATGGTCAGCTGTTACCAAAATAATCCAGGTCAAAGTCACTGGATAGCCGTCAAGAACATCGTTAAGTACTTACGAAGGACTAAGGATTGGGCACTCGTATATGGTGGAGACATGGAGCTAAGTGCTAAGGGTTACACAGATACTAGTTTCCAAACCGATCGTGATGATTCTAAATCTCAGTCGGGTTTTGTCTTTACTCTTAATGGTGGAGCAGTTAGTTGGAAGAGTTCCAAACAGAGCGTTACAGCAGATTCTACAACAGAGTCTGAGTACTTGGCAGCTTCCGAAGCTGCAAAGGAAGCCATTTGGATGCGTTATTTATTACAAGGACTAAAAGTAGTACCTAGTGTGAAAGATCCAATAACCCTTTATTGTGATAACAGTGGTGCAATCTTCCAGGCTAAGGAGCCTAAGTCTAGCAACAAATCTAGACATGTACTCAGAAAAGCTCATCTGATAAGATATTACATGGAACAAAAGGAGATAGTATTGTGCAAGATTGGAACGGATAACAACATTGTTGATCCGCTGACTAAGGCACTACCGCATAATAAACATGAAGGACACATCTCATCCATGGGGATAAAGCGTGTTCCAGAATTGTAATAAACATTGTTTGATTAGTGTTTGATCAGTTCAAATTATTACTTAATAAAATCATTGAATTTCTTTATATTGTATTACATGTGGATTGTACGACAATTTTTGAACACCACACAGTGAACTGTTTTACTTTATATGTCTGTTTTTGTCCGTAAACACCAATATGAGCTGATAACTCAGGTGATTATTTTGTTAGTTGAAGGATGGAAGGTTCAATATTCCATAAGTCAAGCGTCTGACTGATCAATAACAAATATGGGTATATGATATCACATAGGACATAGTGACCACAACATATAGAGTCCTAAATGTTAAGATACATTAGGTGTCTGGTCGTGGATGGGACGTCTATCGTGATTCCTAAAGTCGGTTCTTTTGACCATTGTTTATTTCATGCGATATAGACAGTTTTTGGGTGGCTTTGGTTTCTGTCCTAGGTCGCACCGTAAAAGGAGACCAATCGGACTTTTACTGGGTCATTTCATGTTGTGCTTCCATCGGCAGGTCATAAGTCAAGGAAAATATCCAGCCTTTATCAGGTTTTATATATATTTCTCAGGGCCACTCGAGGAGTAGTAACTTAAACGCATGGCCATGCTCAAATATGATTCGTATCAGTTATGTTGCTCTCTAGTCGAGGAAACCACTCCTGATATGATTACTTGGGAGATACGACCTTGTAAGGTAAGACTTTGCAATTTGTCTTCCATTGAGTGGGAGAATAATGCATGGATATGAGAATCGTAATCGCACACACACTTGTAGGACAAGTGGGAGATTGTTGGAGTAAATGTCCTCCACAGTGTGTGCTTATTTGAGTAAATCTTTTACAGGATCACACAGGAATACTTAGTATATTAATCAGTTGATTAACGTTTATCGGTAACGATTGGCTCACTAGAAGTTTGACGTTACTGTCATATGATGGCGATAATCAGCTGATCCCTAAAGGTCACACCTATAGGATAGTACTGAGAAATGTGATTATATATTGATGTAATTACATAAATGCTAAACTTAGCTAAATGTAGTTAAGTAGATGATAAATATTTAATATGATTAAATAATAATTAGGAGAAATGAATTAAATGTTAATTCTAATAAATATATATAAAAGTTATATTTATTAATTATATTTTAATATATGATAGAATAATATAATTGGGATTAATTAATTATAAGATAATTAATTAATATTATATTATAATGAGGTTTCCTATATATAGGGGGTTTCGGCCGTGAGGTTGGAGACACAAGAAGAAAACGTTTTTCCTCTCTTATTCCCTTGATTAGTTTATCATCTTAATCCCAAAATAAATCCTCTAAAATAATTAATAGTAATTTAGGAGGAGCTTTGAAGGAATCTTTCTCAGTCGTCTTGGGTGCAATCTAAGGACAACTTCTACTTTGAAGTTTGGGTTTATACTAGGTTGTTCTTAGGCCGATATCATATAGGACCAAAGGTTATTTCTCTGATCCTTGTCCTATTATTTCAGTTCTATTGTTTTAATATCAATTCGTTTTTGATATAATCTTTGGCAGTATTAATTAAGTTAATACTTTTATGAGTAATTTAAGAAATTATTTCCTACAGCTTTTGCAGTGGTTTTGGTTACTTAATAGCTATATTGGGCGCTTAAAAACGGACTGGACTACTATCTTGCGACAGGATGTTGTGATTGTTCTCCTAGTCAAGTCACTATGAATGAGTGTTCTCACATACATAGCGATTTCATTGTATATGAGTTTGACTTGAACTGAATCCGAATATATTTGAGAGTTATTATATTTAAATAATTTGTTTGCATCATTTCATTTGTTGAAAAAAAAGAATAAATAAAAATTAATGACCTATTTGCGGCGTTTTGCCAAAAAATGCCTCAAATAGATGTACTATTTGCGGTGTCTTTTTTAACAAAACGCCTCAAATAGAAATGGTATTTGCGGCGTTTTTTCTAAAAAAACTCCGCAAGTAGCTTTTTAATTGCGGCGTTTTTTTCGCCGCAAATAACTTTTTCTATTTGCGGCCCCCTTATTTGCTGCTACACCAAAAACGCCGCAAATTGACCCTTTTTTGGCGCCGCAAATAGCTATTGTTGTACTAGTGATTTTCCATCCGTTCATGTATTACCTCGGCTTTTTTACATTTTTCGAAGCGCTAGTAATGCTTTGTTTGGTAAGGAATTTTATGTAACTTAGAGGTCGTTTGATTACCCACTAAAAAACGTAGGAATATAAATTTACGTGAATTGCACAAAATTGATATTTTGTTGGTTATCCCAGTTTACATGAATTTGAAGTTCTTATGTATTGCAATGGAAGGAATGACTTACCAAGGTCCCCTAGGTAAGTGGGACAACTGCCTACAAGAATTACGCTTCTTGCATAACAATACGAATTCCTACATGCAACCAAATGACTCCTTATTTGATCATGTTAGCTGAAAAGCTACCTTAATTTTTACAAGTACTCGGGAGATATCTTATTTTACCAAATAAGCTACTTGGAGTGAAATGCTACTTTGAATAATATTTAAGAAATAAGTTACCTGATCTTGGATTATATTCATTTTTTTACCCCCTATAATCAGTAATATTAAATAATTATCATATCTTTTTACGTTATTTCACCGAAAATCAGCTACATTTTCAGCTGGTTTGCCAAACATTTTTTTTATATAATCAGTTACTATATCAAGTCTTACTTTTCAACTACCTTATCGATTACTTATTTAGATTCAGTTTTCAGCTTATTTTATTTTCAACCAATTTTACCAAACAAAGCATGATTAATTGATAAGAATACTCTGAACTATTATTTGTGTCCTGCTCAAAATACTCCAAACTCTATTTTAACAACCAATATAACCAACTAATGTTTTTTTTTAGGGGTGAAATTTTGCTATTATATATTAAAACTCATGATAAAATCCTTCGCCATAATGTCGCTAATACAATCCGGACTCGAATCAACCCACACACGCGTTGAATAGTCCACTGGTTGGTAGTGAGCTATTCTATGCGCGGCTTCATTGCCCTGCCTCCTAACAAAAGAGAAACAAACATACGCGTTGAATATAACCAACTAATGTTACCTGCTAAATAAGTAGTAGACCATATATACATAACTAGATACTTCTACAATTCTAGCTATTTTAGGATTATAATTTTTCCTATTTTCGAAAAAAAATATTATACACCATATGTACATAACTAGTACTAAAACATCATTTTCTATATTTTCGTAATTGATGTGCAAAATTTAAAACCGACAATTAAAATAACCGGAGATAGTATTTTTATTATATGCTCTTTTACATTGTCTACTCATAAAAGGAATAATAGTTTAAATCAATCTAATATGAAAATGAAAGGAGTGATTTAATTTAATTTATGTCACATTTTCACCAATTGTGAAGTCAATTTTTATGGTGGTACACACACAATAATGTACGTGTCCTACATTACTCGGTAATTAAAATTGTTGTATGTAAACTTTTGTCATTAAGTTGTAGCTTCAATGAACCTCACTAATTAAAGAACGAAAGCATGAGATTCCATTACTTGCGTTGTGTATAAGTCAAGATTTTACAACCAATCTATCGAATTTCGAAAAGGAAACCTAAGGTGCATGCATGACACTATATTATTGTTTACATTTGTGTTTTCTTTTAAAATCACTAATTAACATTTTTAGAACTAAAACTTGAATACAATAGACCACGTATATTTTGCATGTCTAATTTTTTTGGAACATGTTAAATCCCGCACACAATTTTACTTAATTTTGTACAATTTCCCCATTTATTCTAAGTTTATCTCTTGCATTTTTCACCCCACCAAAAACACTATAACTACCGCGTATTCACCGTGCCTGACTCCCGATGCCACCAAGGCGCCAACCACCGCTTGTCCTCTCCCTCACCCACTTCCCCGTCGACCACCCTACTAAAACTGACTACCACCAACACCCAATCTTCTCGACAACAAAAAATCAAAACTCTAATTGTAAAACCTTTTTTTTTAAATAATCAATCATTCAATATAAAGATAATGTATATTGATAATTTGTTGATGAAGTGGCTAACTTATTTGTGACATGTACGAAATTAAGATTTATAATTGTCGAATTATTAATAAATTATTTAGGTTTTGAGAGAGAAAGGGGAAAGTGACCATGTTTTTCAATTTTTTATAAGATGAAGGGTAGATTTGGAATAATGAGGCAAGGTGTGTGGGACTGAGTAAATGATATGCAGAATCTAGCAAATACGATTTTTTTTCATTGATCACTTGAATATATATATTCACGACTTCTGAGTCGTCCGGCCACCTCGAGTTTGCCGATACTAGATATATACCTAAATATTAAACATTTTGTAATCGAAAAATAAGATATCAGTTTATCATCTAAATTGTAAAAGCTCGTATGAAAATGACTAATCATATAACAACCGCTTACGTAAGAGTGAATGTATGAGTAAAGGGGAAGCATTATTCAAAATTGAAAAAGGTATAGTAAAAGGTATTAATATGTTGTTTGGTTGTATAAGATTATAAGAAATTGATGAAAATTGAATTCGTGGTAATTAAATTAACTTGTAGCTATTTGATTACCAATAATACAAAATGTTTTAAATTCTTTAGTAATTTTATATTTCCCACCTTTGTCAATATAAGGAAATGGACTTACCTATACCCATAAGTTAGTGGAATTCTTTAATTTGCTGTGGGAAACATAAGTTTAATTAAAGTCTTTTATACGTTGTACAAGTTGTTAGATACTGATATGCACGAAACAGAAATTGACAATTGTTAACAACATCGAATCGTCTTCGCTTTCCTAATAGAATATTTTGACCTTTAATCAGTGTCTGGGTTACTTCGAAATTTCTACTGAGATAAGACGGTGTCTCTCTGGATTTGACACAAAAATAGAGAAGTAAATTCAGAGGTATTTTGTAAAGTTTGTTAATGATTTTTAGATGCAAACAAGATAAAGTTTTTTTTTCTGTCAAAATCTTCATCAAACTTTCATTTATATTTATATCTGTAGGGTAAGATTAGGGAAATGAATTTTGCCAAACAACGCAACTCTTGGATTTCCGTTTAATTGCATTCCTTTAATATTCCGTAATAAATCATTATTACTGTGTGAATTTAATTTCCACTACAATTTCGGGGGCGTTGCCCCCGGACCCCTGGACCCCGTCATAGTTATTTGTCCAATAAATATACCGCAATTCTGTAAATAATTAAATAAGCGTACCCTCCGTACTTTCCAAACTTATTTTATATTATTTAGAAAATCACTCATCTAATACAATCTTATTACGCAAAAACGAACCGGTAATTACACTGAAATTATCAACACAAATTTTCACCTAACATTTACTCGAATAATTGTATAGAGATAGGGGAGTATAAGATATAAGCAAATGAGAGGAATCAAAATGTTTAATTGTTACAATTTTGAATTTCCATTTCAGTCATATTACCTTTAAAATTTAAATGATAAAGAGATTTAATAAACAAGTTTGTAATTTAGATAAAAATTACAATCAATCAATAACTCACCAACTAATAAACTAGCACAAAATAATAATAATTGGCAAAACTTCAAATCATATAGCTTAAAGCCTTAAATAGTACTCGTTTGAACGTTATACTTGTATACTCATATACACGAAAAACTTCATTGTGCGGATTAAGAGTCCTGTAATTAACATGCTCTCTTTTTCTGTCATTTATTTACCTTTGATATAGACACAAAAACCAAAGAACGAAGATGCAAATATTTATGTTGATTAGTTGTTAATGGATGAGAAATGGATGAGAAATGGATGATAACGGATGTAGCGAGTTAACCACATTATGTGTATCAAGTATTACAAGGCAATGATGGACCATTTAGGTTTACCAAGAATATGAGGAAACATAATCGTTGTGGTTCCGCAAATGAATGAAGCATAAAGTCAGACTAAGAAATGTCGACAACAAATGCGTTAAAGATACAAAACTACAACCATCATCAGAGTCGTCTATCATCAATAATCACTACATTTATTTATTCTGAATTCTTTACATTTCAACTTTCAATCGAGTCATCGCTTTACTGATGCTGGCCGTACATTGGACTTGCACCATTCAACTATTTACTACTCCGTAGTATTCAATCTCTTATAAATTCAATGCATTTTGGACAAAAACATCTTCCATCATTTGGTACAATTACTGCTAAATATAGTTTACAAATTTCTGAAGTCAGACTGTTAATATAGTTATAGACTTATAACCTGTTTCGATGTTGACAACTTCAACATTTATGTGTCATTAGGGGATGAATCCTTAATAATTAAAATATATACTTTTCAATTTCTAATTAAACATTTCGAGTTTTTCAATTTTTAATGACTGTGACCACTCTACTAATCCTTTACCTATACGGCTACACCACATGTTACGGATGTTCTGTTCTAAGACCTCATAAAATTACCCAGGTCGAACAGAAACAACTTGAACAGCTCAACCAGTTAACACTGAATGTCATAGAACTTGAATTGAGTTGAACGAGTATGATTTAATTTGAATGCTTATCGGTAAAACTAACCATTATCTACAATTTCTTTTGAAAATAATAATCCTGAAAATAAAACGAGCGAAAATACCCTGAATTTTGGGTAATTCAAAAATAACCGAATCGAACTAATCGATATGAACCTGACCTAATTGACTCATTCATCGGACTATTTAATATACCTAAGCTACTACTCTAATAACACACTGACTTTGTTTTGATAACATTTTTTTTATGTTTTCATAACACTTTTGTATAAGATATATTATCTCTAAATGAACCTCCTTTCATGCTTTCATAAACCTTGTTTTTAATTTCAGAAATTGCATGACGTAAAAGTTTACATTCAAAACAAGTATTAATTCACATAATAAGCAATACTATAAGACCGTTGTATAATGTGTAAGATATACATCATACATCACACATTAAATCAATGTAAAACCCTAATACGATGCTTCCTCAATACGACTATTTCCCTCTTACACTTAAAAAGTGTAATAGAAGTACAACCCTAGTACAAGATTATTCGGGGAAGGTATTATTTAGCCAATTTTAGATTTAATATATATTTTCATCGTTAGAGAGACCGACAGATACAGAGAAATACTCCACCATCATCACTTAATAGTTATTATGTGTGACGGTTGTATATTTGTATCCATGTGTTTTGTGAAATGTGACCATTTTTGGGTCAATAGTAACCAATTTTTGGTAAATGTATTAAGATATTGGGCATATACTAGGCCCGTCTATTATTAAAGTTCTATCATTTAGGATTTTTGTAAACGACGAAATATTATAAATATATCGTCACATATTACTAGAACCGGTATATTGATTATACAGTTTACTTATTACTTTTTAGGCATAGAAATAATCATTATTTAACTAAAAATAATTTTAATTTACGTAAGACCGTCCCACAGGCCACAACTATACTGTTCGCAATTTAATAAGGGGTGCCTTGCATTGATTACACGTATAAAATACTCTCTTATACTAGGACAAATTATTGTAGACCACAACCTTATGCATAAAATTAAGACAAAAATTGAACGTCAAATTGTCCACAACGTAGGCACGTCCCAATTCCCAATATTGGCCATTTGTCAATTGATTTTACTTAATTAACTAATTAGATTAAATCCCTGATTTACACACCATACACGTAACCTTGGTTAAGTTTTTGTGTCAAATGCATGCACATTTTTAACGAAGAAGAAAGGTTCTAAAAACAATACAAATAAATACTCACACCATTTTCTTTATTTTAAGAGAAAAAGTAAAATGTTAAGCACACACTCTCTCTTTTGTTTAGCCAAATTCCCTGAACTTGCTTAAATGCGTACAATAACAAAGATGTTTTAGTGTTTTGCTACGCGTACACTCTTTAATAACGACTAGCATATTGCTATAAGTAGTCATGTAGTTACCCTAATCAAATACTTTCTCTACGTCAGAATGTCTTAATGTTATCTTCCGGATCTTTGGGTCATTTAAGAAGTCACTACTGGTATGGAATTATCAACGATATCGTCGCCCTCCATTTTCATTGTATCCATTTTCATTGTATCCGTTTTAGATATGTTCCTAGGTGTATGAAATTCTTTGCTCATAATACCGTAAGGAAAGCACGCTTGTGTTATTGTAATATGTTATATTCAACCGCCAAAACAAAGAAATTCTTTGTCCCGTATAATTGTTTTCCTTTGTTTGTGAATAAATTAAATAAATTGCTCTTTAAATTCGTTCTTAAAATAGAAAGACAACAATTAATTGAGACATCAGGAGAAAAAATAGGACAATAAATGGCTGAGATAAATGGAGTACAATTAGTGATCGAGTGACGGTAATTACCCGGATTTTGAGTGTGATTTTGTTTATAATAATCCTACACAAACATGTATCAAAGTGATTATGGTAATTTGGAGAAGTCGGTATTAGTTTAGTATTTTCATAGGCTCTATTCTTTTTGGCTGTAAAAAGGTGAATTAAACTGAACTAAACTGAATGAAGTTGAAATATGAGTTAATTTGTCAAGAGATAAATTAAACAATGAAACTGAACTAAATAGAGCTAAGTTGATCTAAACGGAAACAAACTAAAATTAAGCCATAATATAGAACACGACAATTTCATTCATTTATTTACCCTTTTTTTGTGAAGTAAACAAAAGATTGAGTGGGAATCGTTAGTACACCCTCCGTTTCATGTATATGTTATTTTAGAAACTAATCAAAAAAAAAAATTATATATGTCATTTCACATTTTTCAATGCATTAGGATAATATTATCAGTAAGACTCATCAAAGTTTTAAAACTCTGCCAAATTAGCTTTCCACTAACTTTTATTATTATTTTATTGTTTAGAGCCACTTTAATTCACCTCATACTTTATACATTATCCCTCAGACCCACCTCAGACTCTACTTTTCCACTATACTTTTTTATAGGATTTTTGATAAAAAAAGAAAATAATACTCCATTCGTTCTGAAACAATAGATGTTTTCATTTTAAGAGGTAAGCCTTTGAATTCAATTTTTACAAAAATATATTGGCTGAAAAATAATAAAAATCACACCATAAAATTCTTTACGAATAGAGCTTTATTATGAGTATACATTTCAATATAATTAGTTATATATTTTGAGAGATATTGAAGAGAGAAGTGAGTGTCTCGAAAAGTGAGAATGACAATTAAAAAAGAACAGAGGTAGTAATACTTTAACACATGGTAATCATTTATTGGTTGTCATTTATAAACGGTGGGGTCAAGACTTTTATAGACTCTTAAATTGAGTCTTGGAATTTCAAGACTCTACTTAGGGGGCGTTTGTTTCGCGCATGGGTATGGGTTTGGAATCAGGAATCATACCTGGGTGGTATGGGGTTGGAACTTCATACCCGATACCTTGTGTTTGTTTCAATTGTAAGGGGTATGAGCTTGAAACTAAGTTAAAGTTGAAATAGGTAAAATTTAATACTTTAAATAATAATTTTATCATATAAAATTATGAAAATAAAGATTTTATCAAATAATTATATAATATGTTTTGTTTACAATAAGTGTTAATATTTATTTTGCACATTTTTAATAATTGTAGTTTGATACCCATGGGTATCAAACTCATACCCACCCCCCTCCCTGGGTATGAGAAACCCATACCTCGTGGGTTTGAGGTATGGGTATGAAACCCTCAGATTTGCGAAACAAACACGTGGTATGGTTTTGGCTCATTCCAAACCCATAATACCTTTTAGGTTTGAACCAAACACCCCCTTAAGATTTTGTCAATACTTGAATAGATTATTGGGGTTCTTAAGAAAGTCTTATCTCATAACTCATATATAATCTTACTCTTACAAATTCCAAAACACTAAGAACTAGAAATAACAGGTACTTTTAAGTATTTGATTGGTGAAAAAAATCTGTTTCTTTTGTATTTTCAAAAAGCATTTATTATACATATAACTATTAGGTAATATTTTAATTTCCAAAAGTTTCTTAATTCATGCGAAATGTTCTAAAACGACAGATAAAACAAACGTCCAGAGTATTAATTTTGAGTATTTGCTTTGGAGTAGTTGAATGCATAACTCAATTCTAATTTCTATCTACCAGAGATATTTTCAATTTTGTTAAATGTTACCATAGGTACTAGGTGCCCGATGTTCATGCATGCTAAATCAAGAGATTTTTAATTTCTTTATATAGAATTGAAGTTTTATTTTATTTTATTTTATTTAGGGTGAATATTACAAACTTTAACCTATTTATATAATTTATGTTGGGATTTAGTGGGGAAAACTAGCCTCGAATGTTTGTCTACTGTGACTTCTAATTAATTATCTGGGGTAAAATGTATAAAAATAAAATTATAATATATGAATATTTTGATTTTTTAAGAGAACATTTTCCGGTAATTTTATCGTTTTCTTAAGTACAAAGTGGTTGGAGCGATATTTATTGTATATTATGACTTTACGAGAAAGAAATGAGTTAGCCTCATTTAATGACGTTCAATTTCAGCGTCACCCTTAGATATAAGAAGTGGGGATTTATTTATTTTTTTTTTTTTTTGCGGGGAAACCCCCGAAGGGGATTAAAACATATTATTAGAATCATACGATGCTGCATCAACAACGTTTTGAGGTACAAACTCCGCCCATTTCCTCTGGCCAATGCCCCAAGGAGTAAAATGAGCAAGGAGATGAGCAACTCTATTTGAATCACACTTAACAAAATTAAAAACTACTGAATTGAAGTAACTGCATAACCGGTGAATGTCCTCGTAAACTCGGTGGAGCTCTGATCTGCCCTTGCTCCGCATCTGTAAGTCGTGAATGACCCCCTGGGAATCGCTCTCAATAATGATCATTGAGTAACCAGTCTTCATCGCTTCTCGGACTCCAGCATGAATAGCCTGAGCCTCCACTACCTTCACATCTCGCGTACCTGAAATTTGAGTAACCAGAGCCCACTCAATCCGCCCATTCACACCCCTGGCCACCGCCCCCAGACCTGTTCCCAACCCCTCCATCAGCCCTGCATCTGTATTAATCTTTACAAAACCCGCTTCCGGTTGCTGCCATCTCCCACAGGAACGCTGCCTTCCTCCTCCATACTCATCCCCCTATCCACAACTCTTGCTTTGCCTTTCAAGTCTTCTGTGCCCACGCCCCCGCTACCTCTTTCTGTCCCCTGCATATCCAACCCATCTTGCCCCATACCGTGGCTCTCATCAAGCTCCCACAGAATATCCCTTACACGCTGAACCACCCTCTCGCTCTGTCTGTCTCCTCCCTAAAAAATGGCATCGTTGCGCCGCTCCCATATGGCCCAACAAGTGACCATGAAGGCTCTCCTCTCCTCCACCCCTTCGTCTCTCAGAATACCCTCCACTCAGTCCCTCCCACGACCCTCCCCCAAGTCCACCAGATTCTCCAAACCCACACCTTCCCAGACCGCTGCCACCCACCCACATCCCCTAATGGCATGGTACGTTGTTTCCGCACCATTTGTACAGAATGGACACTCCGCTCCATCGACCTGCAAACGTTTTGCAATGTTATACCGTGTAGGAAGCGCGTCATGGCTCAGTTGCCACATAAAAATCTTAATTCTGGGCAGCACTTTCATCTTCCATATCTCCTGCCATATCCATTTACTATGGGCCGTTTCTGATTGCTCCTCCAACTCGTCATTTTGGCTATGAAGTAGGTGATACGCCGTCTTAACCGAGTAATGACCATCTTTCGTTGGGTCCCAACACCAATCATCAGGGGGTAGAGTATCACATATACTAATAGCTTTGATTCGGTCTCTTTCAAAAGGAAGGAAAAAAGTGTTGAGCACCTGTTCATCCCAGTCATCTTTGGCATGGTTCATAAGTTGAGCAACCTTCAAGGATTCGTCACTATCATTGCGAGGCGAGATAATACGTCTAGATTGAGTTTTCGGGATCCAAGGATCCAACCACACATTAGTGCTCCAACCATCCCCAATCCGTTTCCTACCTCCCAAACTGATAATGTCTTTTGACTCCCATATACTCCGCCAAGTATAACTCGGATTCGGACCCAACTCGGCTCCCATAAAATCTCTGTCTGCAAAATATTTTCCCTTTAGTACCCGAGCCAAGAGACAAGTATCCTCCGTCATAAGTCTCCATCCTTGTTTACCGAGAAGAGCCTTGTTGAAATGTCGAAAATCACGAAAACCAAGCCCTCCTTGTTCCTTCGGTCTACACAACTTCTCCCACGCTATTCAAGGCATTTTCTTCCTACCATTTGCACTACCCCACCAAAAGCTCGATGTGAGGCAAAGTGGGGATTTATTTATAATGGATACATTATATGTGTTAAGTGGAGACTCTCATAACAAAGAGAGTATATATGAGAGAGTGACGTCGAGATTACGCCGTATCCTTACGGAAATAAATACACTTGAAGGGGAACACTATATTGGTGGATAGTTATTGTATATTATCATTTCTTTAATTTGGACCTATAATATACATGACCTCACATTAAATTGATTTTGAACCATGCAAAACTGTCTAAAAAAGACGAAACAAAAATGGAATTGGATGAAAAGAAGGGGACAACAAATAAAATAAGAGAGTATTAATTTTACTACCTAATTATTAAACAACTCATTTTATATAACTTTCATAAGTCGTAACATTTAACATTAAATAATAATAAACCATTAAAATAAGTTGATTTCTATCAATATTTCAATATAAATATGGTAACTAATGAATAAGCTTAAAATATTAAAATTAATTCAATTCTAAAAATTATTTTGTTTATATTTACAAAGAAAAAAGACGTCCTAAACTTTTTGTTTGACCAATATTACATGACTCGACCCGTGACTTGTATACTACAAAACCGTATTCGACTCAATCGATATTTTGTTTGACCCCACCCGTTCGACCAAGTTGACAAGTTTAGTAAGAATTATAGTACCTATGTATTATTATTTCATAAAAAAATAAAAGAAATATTTAGTTGAATATATACATTAATATTCATTTACACTTTCACATATACTTAGGCGCCTAGGTAAATGATTAAATTGCACAAAAATACAAAAATAACGTTCCTCTAAATTTCATTTATCTCGTGTATTTTTCCTGTTACTGTGCGTAGATTATTTTTCGTATCTTAAAAAATATAAGTTAAAAAAATGTCTCATTAATTAAATTGAAACATGGTGGAAGGAATAAAATAGGGTTCTCATTACCACGACCAAAAACATGATGGACATGGTCAATAGGGTTCTCGATCACCACAACAAGAAACAATATTATTTTTCAATTTCCAAATCCATCAACAAGTGATATCAAACTTCATAGGCCAATAGGCAGAAACAAGGTTAGAGGTATTGTGAACGTTGTCCGAGATCTCAGGGAAACGAAAAAGAGAAGAATAAGTCGGGTGACATGGGGGATCCGTCGTGCCCGTGCAACAAAGCAAGCCTATGCCCTTTGATACTCTCTTTATCTTAGTTATTTTTTTTATCTTTTACTTCGTAAATTCTTTTGTGAGCGGTATTTTTATTAAAGGTAATTAGGAATGTTTGGAATGGAGGGATTAGTTGAGAAACTTTTAACAAATATACAATACTAGACCTGGTAAACCATTTGTATACAACGGGTTCGTGTTCGTGTTCGTGTCTCATATAAATGAATCATTTACCCTCAGGTCTCAACATTCAACACTAACACAACCTATTTACTTAAACGAGTCATACACATCAACATTAACCCAACCTTTAACTTTCTTATAACCCAACCAGACTTATTTAACCTATTTATTTTTAAACAACTCAATTTTGTCTTACTCACCCCATTTAACCCATATTATTAGTTTAGCCAAAATAATCTAGTTAATCCAAATAACATATTAAAACCTTTTCACATCTAAAACACTTAATCAAAGTTTGAAAAACAAAACTACTACTTACATTTTTTAAAAGTTAAAAAAGTTACTCCGTATGGAGTAGTCTAATAAGAATATAGGATTTCAACATCTCATTTGAATATTTCTTTATTAACTTGGTCTACCAGTGTATATGATATAAAATCACTTAAATATGTTAACATGTCAATTTAAATGGGCAATTCGTATCGTAAGCGCCCAATCCTAAACCAAACCCATTTAATTTTTATGCCATGTTCTTGTCGTCTCAACTATTTAAATGGGTCAAAGTTTCTCAACTCGAGCTCACTAACTTTATTTTGCGTTGATGTCTTGTTATCAAATCAAGTCATTATTTACCGGCTCTTATTATAATAAATACACCCATTAATTGAACCCAATCAATGTCACAATTTTTTAAAATAAACCCATACATACATTTTGAAAGTAAAAGATCATAGGTAATTGTTTTTACATGTAAAGTATCATTATCATCACCTTAAATAATTCCATTATCATGATCTTCATAAATCATAATGCAGCCATAATCTTGGGTGTTTTGTTAATTTATCTAATCTAATGAACCTTCCACTATGGAGTATATAAATAAACACAAAAATATATAAACTTGTCTTCTCTACTCACCTAAATTACACACATTTTCACACCAAAACATTCAACTTTTCTTCTCTCAATCTCTGTAATGTGCTCTGAATTTGAAGCTGAACTTCACCAATTCTACTGAATTTTGCTTTTAAGTTCTGGGTTTCTCTTCATTTTGTGTTTGATTGTTAATTTCTCACCTGGGTTTCATTTATGCCTCCCCTTTTTAATTACAGTGGTATGTTAATGTTGTTACTTTCTTTCCTACTTAATTTTATTGGGTATTTTATGATGATCTTGAATTTTTTATTTTCTCAATTTATGTAATTCAATTTGCATGCAAAAATGTTTTTTTTATTTTTTATTTTTTATTTTTTTTTATGTTGGATTAGTGTATTTTTCTTTGCATGTGTAGATTGTTGTTAATTTTTTTTGAAATTACTTGAAAAGATCAAAACTTTAGGAATTTTGGCAAGTGTTGGATTATATGCATGTGCAAATGTGATTATAAAATGTTGTTTTTGGTACTTATCTAATTGAATGATGTTTATGAAACTGTGTTTTTAATTAAGTTTACAGTTAATTATGATTAGATGATTAGAAATGAGCTAATTTGAGTTGTAAAACTTGAATTTTGGTATTAGGTTGATTAGTTTGGTTCATTGTGGTAGTTGGAGTCTTTAGCTCTTTCCCTTTTGGGTAATGGAGCCACAAAGTAGTTTAGATGCAAACCGTTTTCGAACCCAGGTCATGAGTATCACCACTCGATATTTATACCAGACTTCTGAGTTTCTAGTTTCTCTGTTTCATGTATATTTATCTCATATACTTTCAGGGGAAGATGAAGTAGATGGTGGAACTCGGTTTCATCCTATTTCAAAGGCTCATGGGAATGTATGCAGTCCTGGCAAACGGCTGCGCCTTAACGCTCCATTCGTAGAATGGAGCTCTGGATCTAACCAAATTAGACAATCAAGTATCAATGTTCTTCCTGATGAATGTCTCTTTGAGATTTTCAGACACTTGCCTGGTAAAGAGAGAAGCATATCTGCTTGTGTCTCCAAACATTGGCTGACTCTCTTGTGTGGCATCCGTTTGTCGGAAATGTACCATACTACATCTGAAGATTATAATGTAGATGGTTATCTTACAAGGTGTTTATCAGGGATAAAAACTACTGATACAAGACTTGCTGCTATTGCAATTGGAACCTCTTTTCGAGGTGGACTAGGGAAGCTTTCTATTAAGGGAAGCAACCCTAATCGCGGTGTGACTAATTTTGGTCTTTTGGCTATAGCCCGTGGGTGTCCATCACTTAGATCTCTTTCTATATGGAATGTCATTAATGTTGGTGATGAAGGACTCTTTGAGATATCCAAGGAATGTCACAAGTTAGAGAAACTAGATCTTTGCTCATGTCCGTCTTTCACCAACAACGGTTTGATTGCTATTGCTGAACGTTGCCCGAATTTGGTTACTTTTTCGATGGAATTATGCCCTAACATTGGCAATGACAGCATACTTGCTATTGCTAAAGGCTGTCTTAAACTGAGATCTATTATAATCAAAGCTTGTCCGCTCGTCGGTGATCAAGGGGTTTCAAGTTTATTGTTACCCTCTTCAGTTTTGCCAAAAGTTTTGTCGAAAGTTAAGCTTCACGACGTAAACATTTCTGATTTTTCTCTTGGGGTCCTTGGTCAATATGGGAAAAATATCACTAGTCTCGCTCTGAGCAATCTTCGCTATGTGAGCGAGAGAGGGTTTTGGGCCATGGGAAATGCTCAAGGATTAACGTCTTTGGTGTCCTTGTCTATTGCTTCCTGTTCGGGACTGACAAGTTTGAGTCTTGGAGCTATTGGCAGGGGTTGCTTAAATCTCAAACACATCTCTCTCGATAAATGCGCCTGCTTGTCGGATGATGGATTATCGGCATTCTCAAAGTCGGCCCATTTTCTTGAGAGCATGCATTTGGAGCATTGCCATGAAATTACTCTACTAGGGGTGATATCTACTCTATCCAGTTGCAATCCAAATTTCAGGTCATTTTCTTTGGTGAAGTGCATGGGAATCAAGGACATTGATGTGGAAAAAAACATCCGGAAAACTTGCACGTCTCTTAGATGCCTTTCTATCAAAGACTGCCCTAACTTCGGTAGCCTTAGCTTGAAAGTTCTGAGAAATATGTGTTCTAGATTGAGTCGACTCAGCCTGATTGGACTATATGGATTGACCGACAATGGGATTGTTACTCTTTCCGAGAGCGGTCTAGCCTGGCTTGTCAAGTTGAACCTCACTGGGTGCATACATTTGACCGACGAATCTATTCTAGCCATTGTTAGGCTACATGGTGGAAGCATCAAAGTACTGAACCTTAATGGATGCAGCAAAATAACTGATATGAGCTTATTTAGTATTGCAGACAGTTGTCCAAACCTCAAGGATCTCGACGTCTCAAAGTGTGGTGTCACAGACTTAGGTATTGCTGCTTTAGCTGACTCAAAGCTAAATCTACAGATTCTTTCCATATCAGGCTGCTCTAAAATATCGAACAAGAGCTTACCCGATCTTATCCGTCTAGGAAAGAATCTTGTTGGTTTGAACATCCAACATTGCAGCTCACTTAGCATCAACACTCTTGATTTGCTCGGGGAAAATCTTAGGCGATGCAATATTCTCTCTTGATGCAACGAAATGGAATATATCGCCAAATGTATTTCAGAATGGAGATTATCGTATCAAATATGAACCGCAAGACAGCGTTTGCAAGTCTGCAACACAGTTATGAAGTTACAGTGACCATATTTTGTGGTGATATCAACCACATTTATGGCGCACTGACACAGTTAAGGCCGCAGCTACCAATTCCGGCATCAGGATCCAAACCATGTTTTGACAACGGTACAACGATCATAGTACTAATTCTAGGCCTTGGCACGATATCGTCTACTTTTACTCCGATTGAGATAAGGCTGTAACAAAATCTGACATCAGGTCCTAACTAAGAATAGATAACTTGATGACAGTCCTGTGATTATTTTTTTTATTTTATTTTTTCCAATTATTTGTTGGTGGCGATTTGTGGGAATGTAGGTCACTATTTTTGCAGGCTTCAAGAGCCTGCCTTGTTTTCGTCTCCCCGACAGGATGACTGACCGTCTGGCCCTTGTAACTTCCGCTGCTTCCCCGAGTTTACAATCAACACATCCTGGTGAACCCTGCATCACAAAAGGCTGGTATCAATTCCGCACCCATATCCTTAAATACCGTGTTGAATATCTGTATATGGGTTCAACCCCAACGGTGAAGACAAGGAGAAGATGGTATCATCCGGTTGGACCTTGTCTTCAAGACATGCCTTGGACAAAGTCACAAGAAAGTATGTTTCAGAGACCTTGAGTAGGAAAGCATTTGTATGTTCCTGCTGTCGTTTTGGGTTCGATTAGAGCGAGTTTTCAGTAATAGTTCTGTAATCCATAGTTATTTATCAACAAGGTTTTCTTATGACTATTTTCACATCCTCAAGAATTTTCGACTGGTTTTACCCGCTCAAGCCTAGGCTTATACATTCAGTCTCCCTTAAGCCGAGGGACATATCCGTCTTTTAACGAGAATTTGTGTTATATCTCCGTGTAGGAATGTACCACAGTTATTTACCAATAGTCACTACTGTTAGTATAAGTTCATGTGAAAAAGAATCAGAAATGTGCAGAAAAGGAGAGGTGAGGAGTGGGAGACAAGAGTATTAGTACATCAATAATTGCCTAAACTTTATCAGAGGAAGGTCAAGTCATTTGATGAGATAGGATAAAGGTAAAACAGTAAAAAAGATCCCATTCTGTAAAATCTATCTCTTCACTTTAACTTCAGCTAAAATCCTTCATTTCCCAAATCCAAAATTCAACTACCAGTACAGTAGTACTACTGCATTCAGTTTTCTGATTATCGACCAGTCGATACGTGATGGTACTCATGAACCGAGTTTGAAATCTAGTAATAGTACAGCGGAATAAGAGGGATCAGACATACGCAACAAATAGCGTATGATGATAAACGGGAAATCTTGGTCATTGTTTAGGTAATAGAGAGGATCCTGACTGTTTTGGACGGTCGAATAGTAAGGCCGAGTAACATTGTGGGTCCAACTATACTAAGCTGTTGTAATGTACAGTAAAATTGACAGTATGCTATGCAGGGTACTAATGCTCTTTTTGAAAGCTATAACACCAACCACAGATTCAGAATAATCAAGTACTCAATTACTTGAATCATCCATTGATATAACCATACACACCATATAACCTTGAATTCTAAGTTATTGAATATCTTTCATATTTATATTTAGTATTCAACAATTAGCCATAAATGTATGCTACTACAGTGGTGTAAGTAAATATGGTTTTAGTTAGAAGAAGCTGCAATAATTTATGCAGCCTGCAAACTGTTGCTCTATTACTCTTCTGCCTTCTCTGCTTATCGCCCCTGCCTTTGCTTTCAGGTAACTTCTGCTTCACATGCATGATTTCATCGATGTTGTGGCGGACTATGTTACTTCGGCACTTCATATGACCTCCCGTATCCGTGTCCGACACTTGATCCTTGGACATTGGTATGATACTCGGACATAAAAACTTAAAAACTTTTTTCATAGAATAGTCGTGTCAAACACTTGGATACCTACCAATGTCTAACCCTTCAAGCCGAGTTAAGGAACATAGGTGGCGGAACTAGAGGGGCTAGTTACTAGTAGAAGTTGTCGCACCAGGTCCTTTTTTAAGTTAGAATCCTGATTGTTTCATAAGTTACTCTATTGAATTAGTTTCTTATGTGGTGTAAAAGAAGCCAAAAGAGCGATTTTGATGCTGACTGGTTTCAAACCCAGGTCATTAGTGTCACCGTTCATGGTCTTACTAACTACGCTAGTTGACATCTGCAGTTTATTGAATTAGTAATTGTTCGTGCTACTACTTTATAAGGCTCAGTCTGCCGACATTTACAATTATAATTTAAACTACGTTACAGGAAAGATTTCACTACAACAACTTATATTAGCCGTAAGCTTTACCTGCTTTACCTATTTCGGTTTTGCTTGTAGGTACTCCGTCAGAAAGCCGAAAAATGGTAATAGGGTCAAGGCCACCAAGGTGTACAAATAGATGCATGAATTGCAGACCATGCATGGCAGTTCTTGTTATTCCACCTCATAGACTAAGTCCCCACGAAGACGAAAGCTACTACCTTCTTTCTTGGAAATGCAGGTGTCACAACAAGCTTTTTCAGCCGTGATTCCTTTAGCAAGCGCAAACCACTACACTGTGTATTGTAACACGTCACAAATGATAATATGGATACGTACATTCGATCTTTGATTCGACTGAATCATAAGTAGGAGTCTTTGAGGGGTCCTGTAATGTTTAATGAAACACAACGCAAAACCGTCTCATATTGTACTTTTTATTGCGACATCCATCGCTACATTTTACCAAATGCAAGTACAATAACGTCTAATGCAGTACGTCTCGTTCCAATCACGTGTTTACTAGAGGGAGTAGTAGTTTAGAGCGCGTTACTGTGAATGTTTTTATCTCCGAAACTCAAGTCACTAATGTTAATGCTGTTACGACTTACGAGTACTATGTTTAGACGTATCGATTTGGTTCAATCACTATCTTTCAATAATTCTCACAAAATTTCATATGGTCCATGAAATTTGATGCTTAAAAAGGGGGAAGAAAGACAAAGAACATATCGTGCAACAAGTCTTGAATGTCATCATTTCCTTTCTTCTGAATGTTGAAAATAATGTACTTGTTAATTTCAGTTTTTGGATTCTTGATTCAGTTCTAAGCTTCCTCTATATGTTCTCCGGTGGCCGAACTAATAAGGCTTAATGCGTACCAGACGTCATTCCATGCAGATAGATATGATAAAATTGACCTGTTTTCGAACAAGCTACCTTGAAGATGACTCAAAACCAAATTTCCATTATTTTTTCCTAAAATTAGTTGGCTCCGAACTTAGCATTAACCCTAAATAAAGTTGAAGACGACTCAAAATCAAATTTGTTAGGATATAAATCGATGGTGGAAATTCAGTCATGATCGTTCTTTGACATGATATTAGAGTCAGCGTGATCAATGATCTTGATTTCATATCTCGACAGCTTTTAATATCTCATAAAGTGAAATTTCAGCACATTGTTAAGTCTAATAGGCATTTGAGTGAGAGGACATAATATGATATATAAATATATTTATTGTGACTTAACCATCACCTTGAGATTTTGATTTGAAGGTGCAGTAGCCACTTCTCAAGCTTAATAAGAATTCGAGTGGGGAAATGTAATATGATATAGATATATTTGTTGTGTCTCAAGACATTCGAGTCTCAACCATCACCTTAAGATTTGGTTGAGATCATCAAAATCATGCTGGAATAAAAATTTGTTCGGCTTTTCAATATGGGTCCACTCTTGCCACCTCATAAACCTAAAACACGACCACCGACATGAATACATCCTAATTTCTACATATACAAAATAATCGTAGATTCGATATCGTAATACGTTGAGAGTATCAGTCTGCTTTGTCTTATCTACTTATATAAATAGTATTTGACTCGTCACAAACTTATGAAGGATATGCTCATCCTAAGTGAGATTTGCTGATTATGGTTACTAAAAGAATTTCATTGTTCGCTTTCTCATATTATAATCATGAATCAATTTGGTATTATTTCTTTGATTTGTCTTAATGAACAAACTACATATAACAAATTTAAAAAACGAATAGCTTCTCTCTCTAAAACCTTGAGAGATTTCCTCTCTTTACGAGAGTCTTTTTTCTTTTAGTTTTTCAAGAACTTTATCAAAAATAACTAAAAATAATTCCAGATCATTTACAAACAGCTACAAACAAACTCTTCGTCTCCCGTGTTTGTTGCTTCCAATACTCATAATCATTGCTTGCGTGCTTTGGAAGCTGGTCAATAGTTTGCATGCAGCCTTTCTGCAGGCCAATTTCATGAACGAACTTGCTGTCTCTTGAGATTTAAAAATCTTTTGGGAAAAGCTTTCCGTTTGTCTATATAGTGGGGAGTGAAAGATGCATTTTATCAATCTCAGAACAAAACAGAGTAACCTTTCTCCTAGAAACTACAACCTTTTCTCAAAAAACAAAATCAAGAATAAACCCTTTTCATCATCTTCTTTTAGAAAACAACAAAGAACAACCATGCAATCTCAATCCCATAAGTGTTCCTGTCATCCGAGACTTTTCCCGAAACCTTCTAATACTAATAATATAAATATTAACCCTGCTTTTTTAATCGATAAGGAAAACGAAGGGGATGATGTGGTTTTCACTGACATTCCTATGGATGAATGTGGGGAGGGACATGCAGGGATATATCCTTCTCTTTCGGGTCATGCAGATGTGAGTGATGAGACTAGAACTTATGAACAAGGTAGAACATTTGTTGCGGATTACTTTAGTAATCAGACGGATGGTGATTATAATCAGGCTAATTTCAATAGTACTTCGGCGTTTGAAAATATTGCTGTTGAAGAGGAAATGAACTATGGTGACCTAAATAATTCTGAGTACAGAAACCAAGGGGCATAAAACTTTCCTTTTGAAGGGCAACAATGGTACTTCAGACAAAACCCAAATAAAAATGTTCAACTACCTGATGAGGAGGATCCTCATTAGAGATTTCCAAGGGTTGGACTAGTTTTATCCCTTTGCCCTGAACTTCTTTCCTCTTCTACAGAGTTTTGGTCACATTGTTTACTTGGGTACTTGTTGGATTATAGGTTATTTGAACCAATAGTTAGTATGTAATAAATACATGCGTGATCACTGGCTTACTAGGGGTCAGATTACAGTGTTTCAAATGAGTGACATTTATGTATTTCATTGTGAAGACATGCAGGATATGTATGATCTTATGGAAAAAAGTGTGGTCAATTTTAAGGGAGCCATGATGGTACTTGCTAGATGGAGGGAAGGGTGTGTACCACGAATGATTAGATTCCCTTATGCATGTTTGTGGGTGCGGGCGTACGGTCTGCCTTTGGAGTTTTTAACGATGAACACTGCAAACATACTGGGACAAATCATGGCAGACCAGTTTCAAGTTGAGGAGTTCAATATGGTTTCTCCCCATGACTACCTGCGTATTAGGTTCAAATACGAAGAAGTTTTCAAATATTATGTTCGTTGTGGTAAGATTGGTCATAAGGTCTCTAGGTGTCGGGAAAACAACTTAGATGTTATGTCTAATGTTAATGGTCTTTCGGAGCGTGTTATTGATCGGGGACTTGATGTTTATCAGACAAGTTATGATTATGGCATGTTCAATTTGGATTTGACAACTTTGCCTAATACTACTAGATATGTTACATCTAGAGTGAGGCTTGGTAACCAAGGGGGTAGAGTTGCTCCTGCGGATTATCATGTGGAGAGAATAGTTGATTTTGATTTAGAAATCACTCTAGGTGGAAGGGTTTTCCCAGGTAGAAGATTCAGAAATGGTGAGCAACCTTTCACTGGTCCAGTTGTCTTTCCAGCAGCACCACCGCCTTCACCAGCTTCACATGCAGAACAAAATCATAGCATGCACTATAATATGCATGAAATTCCAATTGTCAATGGCGGTTTTTCAGTTGAGGGTTTGCATGTAATGGAAAATGTCATGGAAGAAGCTAACATGCATAACACAAATGAAAGTAATAATGATGTGGGGATGGGGCTGGATTTGGGTTTGGGTTTACCTATTGGTACAGATGTAGGGGCTGTTGGGATTTTGTTCCAGGCCGGGTGGATTTGGAGGGCAATGCTCATCAACAGACTCAACATGCTAATAATATTGTCAGGGCAATGAATGATCTGGGTAATTTAGCTGCTTCGGATCCTTATAATGTGTGGAGAAATAAAAACCCGACAATATTGGTAGATGTGGATTTCGAAATTTCTCATTCTATTTCTAATAAAGTGCAGTCAAGCGTAGGTAGGGCAAGAGTATATGATCATGATGAAGGTTTGAATCAAGTTTTTAATATCCCTAAGGGTTTCCCTGTTATTCCACACATCCTATGGACCCCCTCACGTGTGCATGCAAACTAAACTGAAAATGATTGGCACTATTGGGAATTTACTCCACCTTATTCAACCACACGCTATACACCAAGTGGAGTTCTTAGTTTGGAAGTTTCTTCTGATGAGTCCACCTATCTGGATGTGAATGATGAGTCTCCTCTCTTGAGTGAAGAACTAGATAATCTTAATTTTCAGTTACAAGCACACATGCTATCTTCTGGTGGTGGAAGCCCGGATTTGTTTACTTGGGGTGATGGGAATAATGGTATGGTAGTAATCCATGATGGTCAGGCCGATATGAGACATCAGCTCATGGGAACTACTACTAAATGCAAATCATGGAATGGTATGGAGAACTGTCCTAGCTACTTGGGTAAAAGGAAGACATTTTCGGAAACAGATGTTGATCTAGTGCAAAGTAAGGAGTACTCTGAACTTATGGATGAGGTGGATATGCGAAGTGATCTGATCAAAAGGATGAAGAGAACTAATGGTGCGGAAGATGATTGTGCTAGTAGTAGGTATATGGGCAATATGGAGGAGGGTTTGGGGTTGGCCATATGCTGTCAGGAATTTTTCTCCTGGGTATGATGAAGGGAGGGTGAGAATTGTTCAGAGGCCATCTTTTCGTATCACGGTGGAGGATGCAGATGTTGTTACTGGGTCATCGGAAGAGGAGGAGCGTGTTGCGGGAGTTGACCTCACTCAACTCCCTTCAATAACATGAAGGGACTAGCATGTAATTTTAGGGGTCTATGTGATCCGCTTGCCCCTATAATTCAGAAAATAAAAGCGGTGTGTAGTTTTATGTTTTTAGATTTTCTTTTTTTATCAGAAACAAAAACAAAAAAGAATAGTAGATGTAAGGTTCGGGTCGTTAGGTTTTGTTTGTAGTTATGGTATTGATGCCGATGGGTCTAAGGGGGGTCTTTGGGTAGGTTTTCAGAACAAATCACTTATTGATGTTGTTGTGATATCACAAAACTTTTTGATCCTCAAGGTTAATGAAAGAGGATGTTGTTTCTAGTACTTGTGCCTTTTCTATGGTGAACCATCTTTGTCTAAGAGATATAAGGTTTGGAATGATTCGCTAGAATGGCGTCAATCATTGGATGGGCCGTTTATTGTCTCGGGAGACATTAATCGAATTGAATATTCATGGGATAAGCACGGATGATCCTCTACAAAAATCAAAGGTCTTTCTAACTTTAATTTGTAGATCGGAAGTCCAACTTATGTTTGATGGATATTCCATTTAAAGGACCGAGGTTCACTTGGTGTAATAAGAGACAGATAGAGAACTCTTATTTGAACGACTGGATAGGGCTTATGGATCTCATGATTGGTTGGACACTTATCCAAATACGAGTCTTCTTCATTTACCTATTCAGTTTTCGGATCATGCACCTATTATCCTAGACACCATTTTTTTACTCTCTTATGGACAAAGAACATACAAGTTAGAAGCATGGAGTTTGGAAAATGAAGAATGTATGGAGTTGATTAAGACAGCCTGGAAAAAATCGTTCAATGGTACAAAAACTTTTATTTTATATAGGAAAATCCAACATACAAGAGCACAAGTTAAGGAATGGTCGATGAATAGGAAAAAGGAAATGAACTACCAATGGTCAAATTTTGATGATTAATTACAACAAGACTTGGGTTCCTCCTTCTCTGATGGTAATTTATCTGCTTATAATGAAACGCATTCTAAGTTACTTGACTTTGCTAAGAATAGGGCTACATATTGGAGACAAAGAGCAAAGTTAAAATGGGATATTGATGGGGATAAATGCACTAAATTCTTCTTCAACTGGGTCAAAGGGCGAAGAGGGCTGAATCTTATAAAGGGAATGAAACTTCAGGATAATTCCTGGACTTTTGTTCAAGGGGAAATTGGAATGGAATTCAGTTCCAAGTTCAATGATTTATTTGAGGCAGGAAAACATCAAAGAACTTCTTTTCATACTTGGGCTAAGCAAGGGGAAATTTATGATTGTATAACTAATGGTAGGAAGATTGATCCTGATTCAGCAGACACCTTAAGTGCGCCACATACTGCTAAGGAAGTACGAAAAACCGTTTTTCAACTTGGAGGTCTAAAATCACCAGGACCTGATGGCATCTCGGCCATTTTTTATCAAATATGTTGGCACACGGTTAAGCATACGGTGACAAAAGCGGTACTTGAAATTCATAATTCCGGACTTCTACTCAACGAAATGAATCGCGCGTACTTTCATTATCCTAATCCCTAAGGTTGATAATCCGGAGAAAGCTGAACATTATAGACCTATCTGTCTTTGTAATGTCAGTTTGAAGATTGTGACAAGATGCATCACAAACAGACTAAAACCTTTTATGAACACCATGGTGGGTCCCTTCCAAAATGCTTTTGTTCCTACTAGGGTCATTTCGAATAATATTTTAATTGCTCATGAGATTATGACAAAAATCATGAATAACAAGTCATCAAAGCATAGTTACATGGCTATGAAAGCTGATATGAGCAAAGCATATGATAGACTAAGCTGGAATTTCATTCAAGGGGTCTTGATTTCTTTAGGCATACCAAATACTATGGTGAAGTTAATCATGAAGTGTGTTACAACTTTCTCTTACAGTATCTTAATTATTGGGTTTCCAACTGATAGATTTTCCCCCACGAGAGGTCTTCAGCAGGGTGGCCCCCTATCACCATACCTTTTTATCCTATGTACGGAGGTTCTTTCTGGGCTTATGTTGAAAGGACAGAACGAGAAACTCATTAAAGGGATTAAAGTCTCCAGAGGGAATGAGCCTATTTCACATCTACTATTTGCAGATGATTCAATCTTCTTTATTGAAAATTGTAGAAGATCAATCCATAAACTCAAGGTGATTATGTCTAGCTATTGTGAAGCCTCAGGACAACAAATCAACAAAGACAAATCCTCCATCACTTTCTCTGCAAATTCTACTATGCTTTTAACAAAGTACGCTTTCAATGAGCTGGGGATTAAAGCTACGAACGAATTCGGTAAGTACCTGGGTGCACTGTTTGTTACGGGACAAGATAAAAGCTTTTTTTATAATACTATTCTGAAAAAAAATAAGAACTCGGTTATCATCTTGTAATGCTTTATACCTATCTACTGCGGGTAGATTAACTCTTATTCATTCAGTCATGTCTGCCATCTCTTGTTATCTTTTATCGGTATTTAAAATACGGTAAGTGTGGCTTCTAAGATTGATTCTTTGATTTCACATTTTTGGTGGGCGGGACTTAAAAATGGTAGAACTATTCACTGGTGCAGCAAAGTGGTATTGGTACAACCAAAGGGCGTAGGGGGGTTAGGAATTAGAAATACAAGTTGTCTTAATCAAGCTTTACTGGGCAAAAATGCATGGCGCATCATATCTAACCAAAACTCCACCCTTGCAAAGGTCCTTCGTACAAAGTATGGTACGGTGTCTTTGAAAATAACACACTCATCAAAGGCTTTAAAAAACCATCAAATTGTTCCAGGGCAGGCAGAGGCATCTTGTGGGGCTGGGACCTGTTAAAAAAGAATATTGCTTGGAAGGTGGGTTTTTCATCCAATATTAGTGTTATTAATGATAACTGGGTTAACGACCAAACTCCGATGCTTAAAGATGATAGCCTGAGATCTATTGAGCAATATGTTTCAAATATGAAAGTTCGACATCTCTATTCAGAGGAGCGAGGGGTGGAATTCAACACTTCTTCCGAGTCTATTTCACTTTGAAACGGTTCGGAAAATCAAGGCTATCCAAATTCCTGATGAAAATGACTTCGACCTATGTTTCTGGAATTTATCTAAAGATGAGATATATAAGGTCAAACAAGGCTACTCATCGGCTGCTAAGGAATATCTGGAGGAAAAAGGAACAGGGAAAGATAACAACAGACTCAATAGTGTTTCTAAGGTGATGATTAAAAATATCTGGAATTTAAAAGGACCATCTCAATGGCGGATTTTATTGTGGAAAATCTGTACCAAAACTCTGCCAACAGGTATGGAATATCAAAGGAGAATGCCATTACATAACCCTGTTTGTCTTCATTGTGCACATGATGATGGAATAAAAGAAACAGTGGATCACGTGTTCAAAAATTGTGAGTTCGCAAGGAAAATGTGGCAAGCTTCAGATTTAGGGATACGGGTTAATCTCTTTTGCACCTTAGACCTAAACCAATGGATTGAAAATTGGTTTCTTTACTTCAATAAGTTAGAGAACAAAGATCAACTACTCTTGCACTTCATGCCAACTTTGGCTTCTATCTGGATAGCACGTAACAACAAGGTTTTTCGGGGAATAGATGCAAATCAGCATAGTATCATTCCAATCTATTGGAATGAGGTTAAGAAGGGGCTAAACGGGCTGTCAAACAAACATTTAATCTATGATCAGTATAAAGATGACTCACATGATAGTCTGGATGAGGTAGCACGGCTTAAAATGGAAATCCCACAAATCTTGGTAGTGGGACTGCAGGAGAATTGTACTCTGATCTGGATCACGGTTGATGCTGCCTGGTATGCTAACTATGTGGCGGGAATAAGCTTTACTACTTCATATAACAATGATGCCGACAAGCCTAGTTTTAATGGTAACTGCTACAATCAAAGAATCACGGCGGAAAGCAGTGAACAAGCTGAGACTCTTGCAATCTTGAAAGGTTTGGAATGGGCAGTTCAAAACAACTTTTACCATCTATCTTTCGCGTCAGACTGCCTTAACATTATTCTACAGGTTATGGATTTGCAACAGCCGTCACATTTAGCTTTTAAAATAAACTATTAGGAAAATTAAGGAGCTGTTCTCCTATTTTCATTGTCTTAGTATTAGGTTTTTACGTAGAAATAAAAACTATCGACCATATAGTATGGCTAAGTCTGCTATTATACAGTAGCTATATGTATCCATTTGCCAAAAAAAAAGTATATAACAAATTTTTATAATCTTTATATAAATTGTCGCGCGAAAACGTCAATACCTTCATGTTGGGCCTATTGGACATTTAGCTGCACTATTGGGCATTTAGCTACATGACTACATCATTGGACTTATATAGTTATACAAGCCTACACCATTAGACATAGGGACGGAAGGAATATAACGTATGTAAATACGATAATCGTGGATTCGAGATTACAAGTTACGATCCCTTTGTTTTGGTCATTTATTTATTTTTGATTTAGTATAAAAATGGAAAAATATGAGCGGAACTATTATTAAATAACAAGTATATTAACTTAAAAATTTAATTATTCATTAAAGACATTCCTAAGATAGCAAAGCAACAATTGATTAAATATTTCAAAATAAAAAAAATAAAAAAATAAACGGGGCAAATGAAGTAACATTATCATATTTTGACTACTTACAAGAATTTCATTTGTTGGCTTCCATAATGTATTAGCCGTGGATAGGGACGTCAACGGGGTGGGAATTGTCGGATGGGGTGGGTGCGGAGGAGGGGTAACCCGCGCCCGCATCCAAGAACTATAATACGTATCTATTTCTGTCCCACGACCCGCGGCGGGATGAACTTCTCAAAATCGCCCCCGCTCCGGTTGACCCACCAAATTACCTATCTTCTCACAAAACCATTTTTAAAGATATCAATATATATACTTAAAAGAGGAACTTTTCGAGCGATTTCATTGGCTATTGTTTTAAAGTCATTTCATTGGCTATTGCTTTGGTAAAATAAATTAAATATATAAATTAAAATATAATTAATTAGTAATAAAATATCAGTTGGATAATTATTGTTTTTAGAGCGGTTAAATTGGATATTACTTGATTTAAATAAATTAAATATATAGTAAAAAGATAATTAAATAGTAATAAAATATCGGTTGGATAATTATTAAATTAGTTCACAAAATAATTGATATTATTATATAAAGAAATTGTATCCAAGTCGCAAGGAAATTCCTTTTCCCATCTTATTTCTCTCTTAGCTTTATTTTTACTTTGTCTTTTTCCCATAATTTCTTTTAATGCTTGATTGCCTAAGTATTATTTACACAAGAATTATTGTTTACTTAGATCTTTTTCTCGAATCGTGTACTTACTTTTTTGTTAACTCAATTTTTTGTTGGTGTAATAATAGTATAGAATTGTTATTGTACTACATATTGTACTCACCACCTCTCATTATTTCATTATCTTTGATTTTAAATCCTCTTTTAAATTAAAATAAAAGTAATAAACATTGAGAATATGGAGTACAAGATATTATAAAGTGAAGAAATTTTAAAAGGTACGACTTTTAATAGAATGAAAACAATATTGGTATCGGTATTAAGTTATGTGCAGTTTTCCACTAAGAATGTCTCTTAGTATGAAGTGCCCAAAAATAACTAATATTTTTCTTTTCGAGCGATTAAGATAAGTGGACACAATTGAGTGCGGATAATCAAATTATTCATTGAAATGATTTCCAAGATAAAAAGTAAACAATTACCCAAAATACACAGAATTAAAAAAGATATCCGGTAAACAAATAATCGGGACGGGGTGTATATAAATATATAATAATATTCCGTAGAACTATATATACACTAATACTCTCGAAATTGTAGTATCTACAAGATACTATCGTACTATTTAATATTGATAGAGTCATATACTAAGAGGCTTTGTGGTATATTGACAGGCAATGTGAGTCTAGCATTTGCATTGTTGCATTATAATTTTCTAATGATACATATTTTTGTAATTGGGATAACTTTTTTTTTATAATTTATTGTTGTTAATCATTGTAATTTTGATTATTTTTAAGCATACATATATATGATAAATTGTTTACTTATGTACGAGTTAAATATTTATATGCACATTATAATCGGTATAATATAATGTCGAGGGTTTACATGTACGGAGCAGATCTTCAAAATATTTACGTTGAAAAAGGTAACCCACATTATTTAACAATTTCTTACTCTGTAAAACGATTATCGATTTGATTGGCTAATTAAAAAAGCTTATGAAATTAAGTTGGCTAATAAAAAAACGATTTCCTATCTAATCGAGTCTTTTTCTCCTACTCCAAGTGGATGGACGTGTGACTTTCAACAGTAAGTTTCAAAGTCTCCTATTTCATTCCAACCAGCGATATATACCAATTAAAAAAATACGAGCTACAGAATAAAAACACATAAAAATATGAGCTAATATAAAAAGAATACGAGTTTAAGAGAATCACGAACTAAAAAATACGAGCACAAAACAATGTGAGTTATTAACCTAAGAATACGAGCTAATATAAAAAGAATACGAACTATTAAGCTAAGAATACGAGCAAATGTATAAAAACAATACGATCTATTAAGATAAGACAGGCTTTAAAATACGAGCACAAATGAATACGAGCTAGTGAAAAAACAATACGAGCTATTAACATAAGACGAGCTTTAAAATATGAGCACAGATGAATACGAATATGAGATTAAAAGGATCACGGACTTAAATATACAAGCAAATAAGAATACAGCCTATTAAGATGATAATACGAGCTAATATAAACAGAATACGAAAACACGAGCTAATTGAAACACTTCTCGAGCTAAAAAAAATAGAACCAAATGTGCAATACATCAAATTTCATGATATAATAGACACTTAAGATTACGAGGTATAATTAAAAGAATACGAGCTACAAAATACGAATATATAAGAAATACGAATTAATGTAAAAGTAATAAGAACTTAAGAGAATCAAGAACCAAAAAAATAAGGGCACATAAGAAGACGAGCTATTAATGTAAGGATGCGAGCTAATAGAGATATTAAGCTAAGAATACGAGCTAATGTAAAAAAAAGTACGAGCTATTAAGATAAGAATACGAGCTAATGTAAAAAAAAAACATACGAGCATATTAGAGGATCAAAAACTTACAAATACAAGCATATAAGAATACTGGTTAATATAAAAAAAATATGAGCAAATGTAAGAAGAATACGGGCTAATAAGATAGGAAAACGAATTATTAAGATAAGAATACGGGCTAATAAGATAAGAATATGAGCTATTAAGATAAGAATATGAGTTAAAGTAAAAAAGAATATGATCTAATGTAAAAAAAATACGAGTTAATTTTAAAAGAATACGAGCTTCAACTATCTTCATATATTAGAAATATTAGATAAAAAGTTTCTTCAAGATGATGCTTAAATGAAAAGTATAGAAATTATTATAAAAATATATGTGCTTAAAATATTATTTTGACAGTGATGCGTAATATGTAAGTATCTTTCCAACACCATTGAATGGGAGGTACATGTTTCCGTTTCTATTTCATGCACTTCCAACGTTCCATGTTGTTTCGATGATGATACATCTGATATTTCATTAGCCATAAAAAACAATCATACTTAAATTATTTTTACGATAATTACTTTGAAACCATGTCAAGATATTACCCGGGCAACGCCCGGGCATGAAATCTAGTAAATCCTTAAATCTAAAACATACAAGTCTCGTACTCGCGTACATATTATACAAATAAGTGTTTGCAAAATGGTCTAACATTCAATTAACTAGTACACTAGTTTTTCAAACCACAAAATAGTTAGATGATTAAGGTTTCTTTTTTCGGGGGTCTAGGTTGTTGGGTACTTTGGATGAGTAAGACTACGTTTATGGGTTGGGCTAAGTAGGTTTAGGTCTTGAATAAAGACAAAAAATAACAAATAAAAAAAGGAAAAAGAAATTAAAAGGTTGGAACACCTTTGAAGAAACTAGGTCCATACGGTCCAATCTGGACCTCCTGGAACACTTTCCAGACCTCGTTCTAGACCTTGTTTAGTGTAAAAAAGTATAAGTTAAAGGTCGGTTAAGGTAGTAGGTCTTGATAAAAGATAGAAATGAAGAGGTATGGTTTGAAAGTAGGTTAAGAAAAAAAATTAGTATTTTAATATAGGAACTAGGGCTAAGTAGAGCTACAAGACCTACGGATAAACATGGTCTAAGAACTAAGGGGTGATTGAACTTTATCTAGGTTTTTGAAAAAACGATTTAAGTTTTTTATTGAAGTTAAAAAAATTATATTATTTCTATTTTTTTATAGTACAAAATTATCTAGTTATGAGTAAGGCGGGTATAAATGAAGCAGAAACATGCGGGGTGGGGCGGGCAACAAGGTGGATGTGGGACGGTCTCATATGCTACATGCACCCGTTCCACGACCCACGACGAATGACACTTTTAAAAACCATCCCCGCCTCACAGACCATCAAATCATTACCTGCACCCGTCTCACTTGAGACGGATGATAGGCGAGACTCTTGAAAATCCATTCCACTGACGTCCCTACCTAGGATTCATAAGTGATAAGTCATTAGTGATGCATTAGAGGCTGATATTGCAGCATAATCAACGAAAATTATTCATCTGCCATTGTGCTCGTGTCCCCCCCTTTAACCTCATTCGCAAAATGAATTTCGTTGAAATCCCCAATGCAAACCCACGAACCATCTCCCTGCCCACGCAATTCTCTCAACAACTCCCACGACAGGTGCCTATTAGGCACACTCGGCCACCCATAAAAACCTGTAAGTCGTCATATCCCTTCGTCACCATTAATATCGAAGTCCATATGATGCACGAACGCCGACTTGAACATTTAATATGCTTCTTCCAGCGAAAGGCAATGCTTCCTGACCGCCTTATACTATCAACCACCATACCATCATAATCAGTTAAACTACTTTTAATTCTCCAAAATTCATCACCGCTCAGTTTGGTTTTAGAGAGGAAAACCAAAGCGGGGGCCTCTCTTCGTAATAGATTACGGAGTTCGCCTACTGCATCGGGGTTGCCCAACCCCCTGCAGTTAAGGCTTAATATATAGGTTGTGGGTATTTTGGGCGAGTAAGAACTAAGGGGTGAATGAATTTTATCTAGGTTTTTGAAAAAACGATTTAAGTTTGTTATTTAAGTTATAAATTTTATGTTATTTCTATTTTTGTATAGTTCAAAATTATCTAGTTATGAGTAAGACGGGTGTAAGTGGAGCAGGAACATGCGGGGCAGAGCGGATGTGGGACAGCTGCCATATGATACATGCATCCATTTCACGACCCGCGACGAATGACACTTTTAAAATCCATCCTCGCTTCACAACCCATCAAATCATTACTTGTACCCGTCCCATTTGAGAAGGGTGATAGGCGAGACTCGTGAAAATCCGTCTCATCCCTAGCCTAGGACTCATAAGTCATTAGTCATGCATTAGAGGCTGATATTAGTCTTGCAATCACGGCCTTTATGGTTGGCCGGTTTGTCTTATTAATCGACTAGCTCCATTTATACTCTGCTACTTTTAGGCCCACTGGATTGCTTACATATTACTTCAACCACTCATGTTTATGCAATTTTTTGGTCCAGATTTGAGGTGTGATTAAATGTGAGATTGACTTTGATATGGTTTGAATTTAGGTTAAATCTTTGGTTCACGGATAAGCGGGTTAGTAGGTAAAGGTTTTATAACTTTCTTAAAATATTTTGTAGTATCTGTTTATTTTTCCGGTAGGATAATTAGGGTTAAGTAAATAAAATGACCCATAAACAGGTGAATAACTTTAGTTTAAATGGCATTACGAAATGCACAATATGTGCATATTGTATAATAAAATATTTTCTTAAAATATATTGTTGGTATCCTTATTTTCTTACTCGAGTAATTTACTCATGGAAAAGTAAGTTTACAAATTTGTAAACGACATATCGCGGGTTGTTTTCTTTGCAAAATACAAAGCTAATTATGGCCCTGTTCTTTTGAACTTATTTTTGTTTAACTTAACTTATTTTTTCTGAATTTTTCTGAACTTAACTTATATTTGCGGAACTTAACTTAGTTTTGCTGAACTTTTCTGAACTTTTCTGAACTTTTTTTTTCTGAACTTAACTTTAACTTAACTTTTCTAAACTTAACTTATTTTTGCTTAACTTTTCTGAACTTATATTTGCTGAAATTAACTTAACTTATATTTGCTGGAGTTAACTTATATCTACTTAACTTTTCTAAACTTAACTTATATGAGTCTAACTTTTTCGAAATAAATAAATATTAACTTAAATAATATAAATAATAATAAAAATAATAGTAATAAAAGCATGTCACGGGTTCGAATCCTCCTAAAGGCTATTTTGTGGATCGAAGACCGCGGCCTTTATTTTTACTCGCCTTAGTTTTGCTATTGCTAAGGGAGTGGGCGCCCAGCTTGTTTCACGGGTGCCCACCAATCTCATGTAATTTTTCTTCCCGTTTTTAATAAAAGCCCAGTTTTTATAATAAAAAAAAAAAAAAAAAATAGTAATAATAATAATAATAATAGTTTATATATATATATATATATATATATATATATATAGGGTTGGGATCCGGTGAGAACCACCTTACAATGAGAACCAGTGAGAACTCTTCCTTACGGAGTTTTTTTTAAAAAATTAATGACGTAATTGGATTCGGCAAGGAATTTTATGGCCAGAGAACATATTTCTTGGTCTAGAAAATAAATATTTGTGGCGGAAAAATGATAGATACGAAAAAATAGATAGTAGGTGCATGCAAATAAATAAAACGTATCTCACCTTGATTTCCGTCACTAGTATTTATTTTCTAGACGAAGAAATATGTTCTCTAACTATAAAATGCCATGCCGAATCCAATTATGTTATTAATTTTTTTTTAAAAAGTCCGTAAGGTAGAGTTCTCACAATGTTCTCATTGTAAGGTGGTTCTCACCGGATCCCAAGTCTATATATATATATATATATATATATATATATATATATATATATATATATATATATATATATATATATATACGGTGCATACGGTGAGAACAAGTCACATCCGTTAGATTAAAACACAATCAACGGTTAAGAAATACCCACAACCCACATTCTAGATAGATTTTTTAACGGAGTAGATACTTTTTTTTACCTTTTTACACAAACTTAGATACATTTTTTTACGGAGTAAATCTTTTTTTTTTTACCTTTTTATGTAAACCTATATACATTTTTTTGACGGAGTAGATACATTTTTTTTACTTTTTTACGTAAACCTAGATACATTTTTTGACGGAGTAGATACATTTTTTTTACTTTTTTTACATAAATCTAGATACATTTTTTGAAGGAGTAGATACATTTTTTTTTACTTTTTTTACATAAACCTAGATACATTTTTTGAAGGAGTAGATACATTTTTTTTTACTTTTTTTACATAAACCTAGATACATTTTTTGAAGTAGTAGATACATTTTTTTTTTTTACTTTTTTACGTAAACCTAGATAAATTTTTGACGAAGTAGATACATTTTTTTTTACTTTGTTTTTTACATAAATCTAGATACATTTTTTGAAGGAGTAGATACATTTTTTTTTACTTTTTTTTACATAAACCTAGATACATTTTTTGAAGGAGTACATTTTTTTTACTTTTTTTACATAAACCTAGATACAGTTTTTGAAGGAGTAGATACATTTTTTTTTTTTTTTTTTTTACATAAACCTAGATACATTTTTTGACGGACTAGATATATTTTTTTTACTTAAACGTAAATACATTTTTTGACGGAGTAGATACATTTTTTTATTTTTATACATAAACCTAGTTACATTTTTTGACGGAGTAGAAACATTTTTTTACTTAAACCTAGATACATTTTTTTACGGAATAGATACATTTTATACTATCATAGGTACACTTTTTACATATCTTGATACATTTTATAACAATGTAGGTACATTTTTTCCCTACGTATATATATATATATATATATATATATATACACACAAATATAAGCTACTACTTCCATCAAAATATATTACAAATAGACTTTTTACAAAATGTAACTAAATACTCATTTGAATTAACCAAACATATAACTAAAGTACTAATTAATATAATAAATAAACATTAATCATGGCCCCCACACTATTGATTATATATATATATATATTACTATGTTACTGTGTTAAGAAACGCATCCCATTGTAACCAAAATAATAAAATAATACACATCCCGTCGTCGGAACTCCGACGAGATCCTCGACGAACACAGTAACATTTTGACGGCATTGCTTGGTAACCGTGAATGTACGCTGAAATACAAGGAACAAATTCACCGTCGACATCTCCATCTTCACTTCTCCGTTAACCATCAATCGTTTTTCAGCTATAATCGTACTCGTAATCGTCGCGGTTCTACATTTCTCGATGTGGTCGATCGCATTCCAACATTCTCTTCTCTTATGATGAATCCATAAATGTCGATGTTAATGATATTTGTTGAATGAATTGTGTGCCTGATTTCTATATTTTTTTCGAGCGATCTAAAACTTCTAGCCGTTCGTGATGATTGGCGATATCACCGTCGTTTAATGTGATGAATGGTGATATTGTCGGCGTCGGTTATGGTGGTTGCCGGTGGTGGTTGGCTGTTGTTGTCGTGGTATTGTTGAATTGATGAGGAAGGAGTTTGTCGGGACTCGGGCTGCTACTGAATTGGTTTATAAGTTTGACAAAATGTTGTAATGATTTAATCTAAACCGTTGAATACTATTTGATTTAAGGGTGGATACTCGTTCTCACCGAATGATCGTTCTCACCGGATCTTGCCTATATATAGAGGCAA
Organism: Silene conica; assembly: GCA_029255685.2. NCBI lineage: Eukaryota > Viridiplantae > Streptophyta > Magnoliopsida > Caryophyllales > Caryophyllaceae > Silene > Silene conica. The sequence goes on along the minus strand of CM055319.2, from coordinate 45,196,200 downwards.
GATCCGGTGAGAACGATCATTCGGTGCATACGGTGAGAACGACTAATAACCGTGCGATTAACATGATTTGTACGGCTGAAGATTTAACGTTTGAACAAAACAAACCCAAGCCCACAAACAGTACTTACCTTCCTCCTTAAGAATACTCTGTAAAAAATCCATCCCCGCGAAAAAAATCCCAAAAATCCGAATGAATCTTCCAATTTTTTCTCATTAATGGGCGCTTAATTGATACAAAATTGATCGTGATGTACGCATCTTAAATCTTCAACTTTTTGTTTACTTGAATTATGTATGTACATGTAAAATTCATTCAATTTTTTGATTTACCTGATTTTTTTTTGATTTGGGATTATTTTAATTTTAATTGAAGGGGTTTAATGAATATTGAAGAACCCAGAATTTTGGAAGATCATGTCGGTGCAATTATTCCAGCTGAAATTAATCATGGCGCACAAACACCAGCTGATTCAAGTATGTTATATGATTAATCATCCTTCTCAATTTATTGATGCATGATCGTTCCTGATTTTGTTTTTTTTAATTCATTATATTTGCTAATAATCCTGGTATCTAGATACATAATTGATGAGAATCTATGAATTATGATTTTACATCCTTTTAGTTTATTGCATGTATGATCTTTCATTTTTTGTTTGTTTGTATTAGTCATAATTACTGATAATCAGTGTTTCTAGAAAACATTGTTGATTATCATCACTGATTAAGTAAATTGCACCATTTAATTTCCTTACTTTTTTATGTATGACCGTTCAAGCTTGTTTTCTTGAATTCATTAGTGTATCTAGAAACATAGATGATGATCATCTCTGATCTATGTATGTATATCTTTTAAACATATTGAATCATAACTCGTTCATTGATTATGTTTTGATACAGTATAATTACTAAACAATGTATCTAGAAGCATAATTAATGAGCACCACTGATTTGGAAATTTGATCACATTTAAATTTGTGTAATTATAGTGATCTGATTCATTTGTTGTTTTCTTTTAGTTAATGTAACTATCAATAGAAATTGATGCATCTGGATATTTTCGATTTCATATTCTTATACATACTGCTACCTGATGGATCATCGACAATAATATAAGCTACTACTTCCATCAAAATATATTACAAATAGACTTTTTACAAAATGTAACTAAATACTCATTTTAATTAAACAAACATATAACCAAAGTATTAATTAATAATAAATAAACATTAATCATGGCCCCCACACTATTGATTATATATATATATATTACTATGTTACTGTGTTAATTAAGAAACGCATCCCATTGTAACCAAAATAATAAAATAATACACATCCCGTCGTCGGAACTCCGACGAGATCCTCGACGAACACAGTAACATTTTGACGGCATTGCTTGGTAACCGTGAATGTACGCTGAAATACAAGGAACAAATTCACCGTCGACATCTCCATCTTCACTTCTCCGTTAACCATCAATCGTTTTTCAGCTATAATCGTTCTCGTAATCGTCGCGGTTCTACATTTCTCGATGTGGTCGATCGCATTCCAACATTCTCTTCTCTTATGATGAATCCATAAATGTCGATGTTAATGATATTTGTTGAATGAATTGTGTGCCTGATTTCTATATTTTTTTCGAGCGATCTAAAACTTCTAGCCGTTCGTGATGATTGGCGATATCACCGTCGTTTAATGTGATGAATGGTGATATTGTCGGCGTCGGTTATGGTGGTTGCCGGTGGTGGTTGGCTGTTGTTGTCGTGGTATTGTTGAATTGATGAGGAAGGAGTTTGTCGGGACTCGGGCTGCTACTGAATTGGTTTATAAGTTTGACAAAATGTTGTAATGATTTAATCTAAACCGTTGAATACTATTTGATTTAAGGGTGGATACTCGTTCTCACCGAATGATCGTTCTCACCGGATCTTGCCTATATATAGAGGCAAGATCCGGTGAGAACGATCATTCGGTGCATACGGTGAGAACGACTAATAACCGTGCGATTAACATGATTTGTACGGCTGAAGATTTAACGTTTGAACAAAACAAACCCAAGCCCACAAACAGTACTTACCTTCCTCCTTAAGAATACTCTGTAAAAAATCCATCCCCGCGAAAAAAATCCCAAAAATCCGAATGAATCTTCCAATTTTTTCTCATTAATGGGCGCTTAATTGATACAAAATTGATCGTGATGTACGCATCTTAAATCTTCAACTTTTTGTTTACTTGAATTATGTATGTACATGTAAAATTCATTCAATTTTTTGATTTACCTGATTTTTTTTTGATTTGGGATTATTTTAATTTTAATTGAAGGGGTTTAATGAATATTGAAGAACCCAGAATTTTGGAAGATCATGTCGGTGCAATTATTCCAGCTGAAATTAATCATGGCGCACAAACACCAGCTGATTCAAGTATGTTATATGATTAATCATCCTTCTCAATTTATTGATGCATGATCGTTCCTGATTTTGTTTTTTTTTAATTCATTATATTTGCTAATAATCCTGGTATCTAGATACATAATTGATGAGAATCTATGAATTATGATTTTACATCCTTTTAGTTTATTGCATGTATGATCTTTCATTTTTTGTTTGTTTGTATTAGTCATAATTACTGATAATCAGTGTTTCTAGAAAACATTGTTGATTATCATCACTGATTAAGTAAATTGCACCATTTAATTTCCTTACTTTTTTATGTATGACCGTTCAAGCTTGTTTTCTTGAATTCATTAGTGTATCTAGAAACATAGATGATGATCATCTCTGATCTATGTATGTATATCTTTTAAACATATTGAATCATAACTCGTTCATTGATTATGTTTTTGATACAGTATAATTACTAAACAATGTTTCTAGAAGCATAATTAATGAGCACCACTGATTTGGAAATTTGATCACATTTAAATTTGTGTAATTATAGTGATCTGATTCATTTGTTGTTTTCTTTTAGTTAATGTAACTATCAATAGAAATTGATGCATCTGGATATTTTCGATTTCATATTCTTATACATACTGCTACCTGATGGATCATCGACAATAAGACGCACCTTCTGTTTGTATTCTGGACACGTTCTATTTTTATTTTATTAACGTACCTATCAGCCTTATTTACGCGTCTGTCCCTCTATATTAACGTACCTATCAGCTTTCCTGTTGGTCGCTTCTTGTATAATGGATGAAGCCTGACAGTAGAGGTTTTAAACCATATTTTGTACGCGTCTGCTCACGTATTTTTTAATTGATTAACGTACCAATTAACTTTATTTATGCGTCTGTTTACAAAGCGTTTTTACCGTATGCTTGCATCTAGATGTGGACCCACCATTGATTGAGTCGACTCCCAAGGAAAGGGTGCCTGTTTGGGCGCCTAGTTTGATACCGGTTGTGGGGATGTGTTTTAGCAGCCTGGAACAGGGGATGCAATATTACCATAACTATGCTGCCAGTTCTGGTTTTAAAATGAGGAAGTCGACACAAAGAATTACGCGCGGGGTGGTTGTGACTAAATATTGTGTATGTAGTAAAGCGGGTGAAAGCAAACACAAGGGGATGGTTAAAAAAAGACAAAAGAATAGAATTTTATGTAATGCAAAAATATTTTTTCGAAGAACTACTGACGGACAGTATGTGATAGCCGACTTCCATGAAGGTCATGCACACCTTTTATCTACCCCCAATACAGTTGTCCATCTGACCGAATCAAGAGAGCTAACTATACTACACAAAACTATGATTTTTGAGAATTCCAAAGTAAATAAAGGGCCTGTGCAGAGTTTTCGAATGTTTAAGGAATATGTTAAAGGATATCGGAATGTTGGAGCATCGCTAGAGGATTTTAAGAACTACTGGAGGGATGTGAAACAAGTCATAAAAGGTTATGATGCTCAAATGATGATTGAGAATTTCATGCATAAAAAAGCTATGTGTAGCTCTTTTTTCTTTGATTTCGATGTTGATGAACGTGGACGACTCTCTCGTGTTTTTCAGGCTGACCCTATTTTAATTAAAAATTACTGTCTTTTTGGTGATATGACGTCCTTCGACACAACCTTCAATATGAACACTTATAAGATGATTTTTGCACCTTTTACTGGGGTCGACCATCACAAAAAATGCGTGACATTTGGAGCAGGTCTCCTCAGAAATGAGACTGATGACGGCTTTGAATGGTTGTTCCGGTCTTTTCTGACCGCCATGAGTAATAAGTACCCTGTGTGTATTATCACTGACCAAGATTTAGGCATAAAGGCAGGAATTAGAACCTTTTTCGGCGACAACACACACCACAGGTACTGCATGTGGCATATAATGAAGAAACTACCCGATAAGATTGGCTCTACTGTTTATAGGGATACTGATTTCATGAAGGAACTGTGTTCCTGTGTTTGGGCAGAGGACATTTAACCACATGAGTTTGAGAAACAGTGGTGTTCGACCATATCCTCACACGGTTTAAATGATAATGAGTGGTTAACTTCAATGTTTGCCATAAGGACTTCTTGGACCCCCGCCTATTTCGGAGATTTATTTTTAGGTGAACTCATGAGAACCACGTCTAGATCTGAATCCGAAAACAACTTTTTTGAAATTTCATGAATCCAAACTTAACATTGGTGGAGTTCTTGATGCGATTTGAGAGCGCTATGGATGCTCAACGATGGAAACAGTCCAAATTGATTGCTGAGTCAAAAAACTCCTTCCCCAATCTGGAAACACCCCACCCTTTAGAGAAAGATGCTTCTGATTTCTACACACCGGTCATTTTTTCTGAATTTCAACTTGAGTGGAAAGCTGCTTGTTTCACATGTGGCTTGAAATTATCTGTTGATCGCGACATCTCCATTATTGATCGCGATAGTAATAAAGTATCCAATGTGCATTTCAATTCTGACGGCCTGAAACTGAAATGTTCGTGCAAAAAGTTTGAGAGGCATGGTATTCTATGCCGACACATGCTTTATGTGTTGAAGGAAAATGGGATAGAAAAATTCCCGACTCAATACCTGTTAGGAAGGTGGGGCAAAATGGCTACATGTCAGACGGGATGCCTACCTGAAACATTACTGAAAGATTGCAACACCTTAGATGTACAGAAAACCAAGATTTGGAACCTATGGTCTGAAGTATTCTTGTGTGTGACACTCGCTGAACAACAACCCGAATATGTGGACGATTTAATGAGTATCCTTAAAAGTTTCAGGGACAAACTAACCTCACCAAGTGATATACCTGAGTGTAGAATTTCCAGAAGCAAGGCTGATAAGTTGTGGGACAAAAATAAGGAACTTGAAATGTGGTTGGGTACAAAAATACCGACTGAAGTTGTCGTCTTACCTCCTATACAGTCAAAAACTAAAGGATCTGGAAAGCGATTTAAATCCCGAAAGGAACAAGCTACGAATGAACATAAGAAACCTCCGAGAAAATGCAACGCTTGTGGCGAAATGGGATTCCATGATAGTCGGAATTGTCCTGGGAAAGCATAAATCCTAGTACCCAATGTTTCTGATTGCTGTAATATATCTTACTCAATTTCTCAAATTATGTGCATCTTTATTTGATTTCTTACTTGCCAATAGGCCATAATTGTATATGAATTTAACACATTTTTTATGGTGTATGGATTTGACAGATATAAACATATGTGATTGATTCTGAGATCAAAAGAATTGCTCATGGTGATTGCTCGCAGAAGACTTTGAATGCTACTCTGGATCAACATAAAAAAAATTAGAATTTTATGTTTTGGATTTATCAAATATTTGTGGCTGTCGATTTCTTGTTATACCTGTACCTACAACATACAATAAGTGTATCTACAGATTTTTGATATACAATCACTAAATTTGTGCATTCCTTTTAGTAGTCGCTTCGTAAAATTTTAAATAGCTGACAAATGCATTCCTTTTAGTAGCCGCTCGTAAAAAATTTAAAATAGCTGCTGAATCTGACGGATTCATAAATGTACCTACAATATACAAAAATGTGTATCTATATACTTTTTATGACACACGACCTTTTTAGCGCGTTAAACCGTTCCTCAAAACACAAACGATCATATTGACATCATCGAAATCCATTGCCAATTTTTGTAATTTAACAGCGATTTTTTTTAATGTAAAGGGGATCCTTCTAGGGGATATGCACATTTAACTACTCATTTAAAAAAATGATGGCATGATGGTGTCATAAACATAATATTACTAATGATTATGATCATCAAATCGCTGATGGTGCCCGCCTTAAAACACTTTTCCTGATAGTGTCATAACATAATATTACTAATTAATAAGGGTGCTTCTGGGCGATATGCACTTTTCATGATTGGGGTTGTAACCGCAACTATCTGCCTTATAACACACGTAGTTATTCACAATGTGCTACGCTTAGATTAATTTATGCATCTGCACGCTTTGTATATGTACCTACAGTATACAAAATATGTATCTGACTAATTTTTTATGATTAAAATTTGTTGGGTGAAAAAACTATTTGATTGATTCCTCAAATCAAACGATCATATTGACCTGTTACCAGTAAAAAGCTAAAAATGAGTCAATAGACCACATCAATTACACGCCAAGACTTGAATTCTCATTATATACCACTACTACAAAATGGCTCTGTTGCAACATTTTACGTGTAACATATATTTTTTCTGTTGCAATTTATAATAAAGATATTAACCAAGCAACACTTTGAAAAGAAATGTTGCATTTTACTTTAATATGCAACACTTGTATATAATTGTTGCATTTTATCACTAGATATATATAGCAACATTATTATTTAAGTGTTGCATTTAATGGACATATTAACAACAACTTTAATATATGTTGCATTGGTTATGGTGGTGATTTATGTGTAATTAACGGTTCATTTTTGCGCAATTAAGATTGTTTCTAGATGGGTTATTTTCTAAGTAATATAAAACAAGTTCGGGAAGTACATAGTTTACACTTGTTTAATTATTTACGGGATTGCGGTATAGTTTTTGGACGAATAACTATGACGGGGTCTCGCTAACCAGTCGGCGAGTATGAGTGCAGAGGCGAAGCGCTCTGGTTTAGGGGTTCGGGGATGCGACGTGTTCCCCGTTGGAAATCCTGAGACTGTAGCGGAAATTAATTTCATGCAGTATTAATAATTTATTACGAAAAATCCAAAGAATTTGAGACTTCTACAATATTTGGTATATTTAAAATATTGAAACAAAATTTAGAAACCAAAATTTAGAAACAAAATTTTAGGAGGGTTAATGAAAAATCAAAAACCAAAAATTATAAAACCAAATTTTTAAACTTAAATTATTAAGCGCTTAATTAGAATCAGGAAAAAAAAAGCCAAACTCAATTTTTTTAGAAAACAACCGTCAAAACCCTTGCTTCAACAATGATTCATCTTCGTCTTCAATCTGACGCCTCCACAATCACCCATCTTCGTCTTCAACAATTTGTCTCTACCATATTAATTCTTATTTGCTTTCGCTAACGCTATGAAGCGACCACCGTCTGATTGTGCTTCTCTGGTCGATTTCGTAAGGTTCCTAATTGTTTCGGGTATGATTATTCAATTCCGATAATTTTGTTTTTTGTTTCCTTGAATTGTTTTTTTTGCTATGTATTATTATTCCCTATTCAATTGTTTATTGTTTGCGATTAGAGTAATTTATGAAAATCCATGCCCTACTAAAACTTCTACAGAATAATTTATGAAAATCTATGCTCTATTTTGCAAGGAGTAGTTTTGTATTCACAGTTAGCCTTTGGTTTAGTGAAAGGTAAGTAGTATCATTCATCAAAAAGGAAAGGAGGTTACAAGAACATATTCTGTACAAGCAGTATGAAACACCTAGGATGAAAACCAGTTCATCTAACAATTATAGCCAAAATTTCTAAAAATTCGAGTATCCTTATAAGTGAGAATTCAAAATTTATAAAAATTCGAATATGGCAAATATGATGATTAATTTCGTTTTTTTGTTTGGAGCATATTATAGGTGTTTGATTGTTTCATATTGTGAATCTATTTACTAAACGAAATTGACATAGATTTGGGCATCAAAGCTTAACTCTATAAATAAATTACGATAGTTGACAACTTCCGCCAGTTGTTATGTTAAGAAGTAGTACATACAAGCTTTTTCTGGCAGTATATTGATTGTGTGTATTATCCACCATGAATCATATTTGTACCATGTTTTAGTTAAAATGACAACTTTGTCTACTTAGAACGATATTTATCGAACAACTAGTCTTTCTCGTGATGGAAAATATGATCATATTTTGATAAAAAGTTAATCTTGAAATGTGAAAATAGTGAAAATCTATTGAGTTTACTCACAACTATACAGAGATACACTACTTGTCACAAACACACTTGAGTTAGAATTTCAAAGAGCGAAGAAGTATGGTTAAAATATATTTACCCTACGAATTAAGCTTGATCTAAATACTTGATACATTTTTGTAATTCAACTATTTTACCTAGAGGTATTCGTCTTAATATTAAAATGGGTGAAATAATACCCCCACATAGGCATATAGGACATAGTAGGAGATGGATATTTCTGTCCGAAATGAAATTTTTTATTTGTAGTTACTTTGTTTGAATTAATGTACATTTTTTACATGGGCATGATTACTTGGAAATTATTGTAATTTTAGTAGTTTATATATGTAGTTTTTCTTTTTCTTATTAATTTTTAATTAATCATGCGAATCAAAATGGCTGGGCAATTTTCCAATGCTCTTTGTAGTTGCTCTAATGCTTTTATGCTGTTTTATTCAAGCTTATTCTGAGTGTGGACATGTCGATGCATAATTCTGAGTACAAATGATTTGTTTTAGGTTTATTTCTCATTTATAGTGAACATTGTATAGTGTCACAGTTTCATCTATCTTTTCATTTTGTGTGAGGGTGGGTTATGATCCATTCTTATATTCATTTTTCACTCTTTTTTTCCCTTTTTGTATGGGATTAGTAATATTGCATCTTATGTACTCTAAATTACAATTTTTTTTATAATGTGCTTTTCATATTTTTCTTCAATTATATGTATAGATGCGCTGCTCACGTAACAAAGATCTTACCGCCTATCCCAAAGGAATATGCACACCATTGGTGCGAAGAGCTTTGCAATAGTACGCGAGAAAATGGTAAATGTTTCATTACAAAACAATTGTTGTCTTTAAAAATGATGGTATATATGGGCGATATTTAATTGATATTGCATTCACAGAGAAACGAAAATCCGACTAAGGAGGCACCTTCTCCAACTGAAGTGTTCGAGCGAACTCGTAAGCGAAATGAGGGGAAGAAATATAATGATTCGTATGATGATACTGAGATATTTTTTTAAGTTAATATGTTCATAAAGTTATATTTTCATTGTATTTTACGGGTCTATTTTAATTTTCATTATAATTGCAGGATGATATGAAACACTATGTTGCCCCGTAAGATGGAAGTGACCCTTCAGATGCTTATTTAGGAGTTATGGGCAAGGGGAATGATGGGGTTTGTAGATTGTATGGGAAACACGTCTTATGTGGTCCCTGGAGAGATTTTGGAGTCGCTCAAAGCTAGTTTAATTAAGGATATAAGAGAAGATATGAATGCTAGGATAAATGAGAAGCATAAACAGTTGGAAGAAGAACATTCAAAAAAGATGACAGAATTAGAAACAAATCGGAGAGAGCTTCATGTCGAGAGAGATAACATGACCCAATATATTTTGCATAAACTTCTTGAGAAGTTACCACCGGAAATTATAAAACAATATTTATATGAAAGGTATGTCTTTATCTTATGTATTGTTTAACATTGGAAGTTATTATGAAATTTACTCGTCTTCTCTACTATCAATGTGTAGTTCTTTTATATATACCAATAGATCTTCAAATATTTTTTAATTATGTTGGATATTGTATTTAGCTTGTTTTCTTTATGACCTTTTTTCATGATGTATTACGGAACATGGATTGATCTTTGAATGTTGTAATGAACATAAGGTTTTGGAATATAAATTAATAATTTGTTGGGTTCTATCATGTATGTGTGGATAATATTTGTAGGGTTCAAAAAGTTGTACAAAAATAATTTTAATTTCATTTTCAAATAAAAAAGTTACATTAAGTCTAGAATAGTGTTACCTTTGATAAAACAATATTGTTGCGTTACAACAAAAATAATGTTGCTTTCATGTGTCATTTGAAAAAAAAGTGTTGCTACGGAAAGAATAAGTGTTGCGAAATTTTGGAGGGAATAAGAAAAGTGTTGCATTTATAAATTTAAAGTGCTACAATAGTTTCTAAAAAAAAATGTTGCATAAAGTAAATTAGTGCAACATTTTTTTAAAATGTTGCAAAAAATGTCGCAATGAGCTATTGCAACAAGACTTTAAGCAGCATAATTAAAATTGTTGCTTAAACCATATAGCAACATTCTAGAAGTCTTATGCAACATTTTTCGCAATGAGCTATTGCAACAAGACTTTAAGCAGCATAATTAAAATTGTTGCTTAAACCATATAGCAACATTCTAGAAGTCTTATGCAACATTTTTGACGTATTGCAATAGAGCCATTTTGTAGTAGTGTACACAACTTTCGACATCCCGCCATCCTCAATTCATTAGTTCGTTCGTTCATTCATCCATTTTTTACATTATGTAAGTATACTTGAGATCAAACAGATCTAAATTTGTTACACCAAAACAACATGTGCCTTACGAAAAAATTACACAACAAATTACGATCATATTGACCCAAACGGTATTTCCTCACTAGACTCGTACGACACTTCCATGACACCCTCCTGCTCATTGCGCAGTTCCATGAACTAGAAAATCTGCATAAGTCATTACGATCAGAGATATCAAAAAACACACGACATTTAACCTGATGGGAAATAATAATCAATGAAGAAACAGTGAATTGGCGTTTATACCTTTCTTTTGTTTTCATGCCATCGTAACAATCGAACTGCAACCGTCTTCCTATACGCAGCCATCGCCTGTGTATATATATATAGGGAAAACAACATGATTTTTGAAACATAGAAACACAGGTTTCCATCACACAAGGAAGGTTGAATACATCTAAACCCTTTCCTTGCTAATCATTGTCATAAGCGCGCGTCTTTAACGGTCATATTAAACAGCAGATTTCCAACAAAACACATGAATCCCATTATAAAAATCATATAAAACCCCTGAACTACAACTTGCTCACAACAATGACGATGCAGTGTAAATACAAAAGCTAACCCGTGTTCGTTAACCCATCTTAAACAAAATTCGTGCTCAAACAAAACCAACATTGCATCAGAAAATTAAAATGACAAACATCATCGTATAACATCATAAAAATGCGAAGTAGATGAACAACCAAAATATACACAAACCTTATAATATCCCTTATCTTCCCACAGAGATCTGTTGCGGCCAGCTTCCAACCATTTCAGAACATAAACACCACAGTCATGCCTTCGCCACCATCAACAAAACAGAAAAATCTAATTAGAAAAAATACCTTCTGATGTAATCAGGATGCGTCAAAAAGAATAAAACAGTTTGTACTTACACATTTTGTTGTTGAGGGGTAGAAAAATATGTGAATTCAGCTAGAGGGACACTTGCAAAGTGTTTGTACCCATTTGATCGGCATAAAAACTCGACGACAATCCGTACCTACCAGACACAGAAATAACAACCATATTTACCATTTACGTTTGCATCTAAAAATTAAAATGGACACCTGTTCACAGCCACCATATTGTAATGATACGTACCACTTCTGCAGCAATATCCACGTTAGCTTGACTGTTTTTAGTACGTAATGAGTTCAGAATATAATTCTGCTTCATATCCAAATCACAAACGCAAAGGAACCAATGCTCGTTTTCAATGATAGGTATAAAGATCTGAAAACACAAAATGCTATACTACTAAGTTGACTAAACAAACAACATTACTCGCCGTATTCAATACCCTAAATTGATGCTTTAATGAATGAGTAAAAATACTTACGACTTTGACACACGTCCCGACCTTTGGCATATATGACGTCTTTATGTAGTTGCGCCCAAGAGTCTTGTCTTTCTTTGGATTAAGGTGCTGCGATTAATAACAATCTTAAAAAACATTCCAGATACGTGACAGACACCCCCGACAAACTACCTGACAAAACTGCAATTCAAAACTAATAAATAGGTAATACTCACCCGTGCGATTGTTGGAACGTATAACAGCTCCGGTGATAGGAACGTTGAGTAAATTCCGAACAGATCAATCACCTATAAAATAAAAAGGAGAAAAAAATCACTCTAATAACCAGTACGAAAAAATAAAATGCAGATAGTCAGGAACATAATATGGCTTAGGAGTTAGGACATAGCACACAAACCATATCACTAATCCATTTTCGAGGTTTCAAAGAAGATAGCCCCATCTTTGTTACTTGCCCAAAAATTGTATCAACCACTACCTCACTGTAAAAAAAAAAGACGCATCCGAAACAGCATAATGGAACACACAGATACCCAAATAAGAACTAATACCTGAAAACCAACTGATTTAATATGAAAACTATAACAAATGGTATTTACTGTGCTTCTGCATCTCCCTTGGCCTGAAGAAACGCGTAATCCAATAGTTGCGCATCTGAATACTTCACGTCATGTTCAACAGCTTGCTTCCTTTAAAACACATGAATGAATAATATTAAGTCCAAACACCCACAATCGTTATCAATTAAAACACATGAATGAATAAGATATCTTTAAAACACATGAATGAATAAGATATCTTTAGTAGTGACAACAGTTTGCTTACCCGGTTTTAATGTTAAGATGCCTTGCAGCCACCATAACTTGTTTTGTTATTTCGTTTTCGGTGCATGAGATTATAGCAAAACAGTACCTCAACTTCTGTTTGAATAGGATCCTGTTCACTGCGGCTTCTGGCCTGGACTGCACATTGCAAGGCATGGTACCATGTTAATACAGAAATACATATCTATTTCGCTTATTACTGTGTCAACTAACATACGAACCCCTTCTTACATTGATAACTTGTCCTTTAAGGGCTAGTCGTCCCCCTGCATACGTCTCCATGTAACACATCAGGTATATACCGTCATCCACATTATCCATCGCGTGCGTTTTGGGCACATACTCTTCACATTTGAAAAATTTGACTTCCCTGAATCTGCTTGACCTAGCTACCATCTCACGTTGGATAAACCTCCGCTATGGGGATATCAAAAAACACATGTCGACGGATTTATTATTGATGCACATATCCATATATACCAGCCATTCAAACAAAAACAACAAAAAGAATGAATTGAAATACTAACCACGTCCTGGACAGATTTGTTGAAGTTTATTGTCATATGACGCATTGGATGGAGAAGTACAATTTTTCGGGTCAGGAAGTTGACGCAAATCAGATGAGGCTGGCTAGATGTGAATGGAAAGAACATTTGTATTTATCAAAACATGTAGAAGCCTTAATTAAAACCACAAGAACAACCAAACCCTAACAGCTATTACCCGCAAACTTAACCACCTATAACATATAAACATCTATATATCTCACCAGTTTCAATTTCTCGTAGTCGGTACTATCTTGACATGTAATTCCCTGAAAGTTATGAAAGAAAATCCAAATTAACATTCAGTGACCATCATTACAAAATCCATATATCTAATATAGAGACAAATTGAATGACTTACATCATGATTAACAAAATCATATAGCCGCAATGGGGACGAAGAAGCTTTTACCTCCTCCCTGATATTCAAAATGTGAGCCCAAAAATTAATCACATTTGAAGATATCTTTGTGTCTACAATCAAGGACTTCAGATCACACCCTCTCAATTGGAAGTATTTACTCCTGACCAATACCTCACTGCAAAAAATTAACACATATATGTACATCAGTCAGTATGATAGGCACGTCAGTCAGTATGATAGGTACGATGTTTGCCATTATAGATACGCTCGACGCATAAACGTCATTAAATATTCTTTTACTGCTCATGACATCAAAATACCCATTAAACTGGCATTATCATACACATATATTATCCTCAACAACCCTATTTTTTACTCATATTATTCACAAATAAGACATCAGTGACAACTGATCAGAAGTCAGACGCAAACACTGAGTACCGTCACCCCCAAAGACTTCACTGCCCAGTTTAGCGAACATAACAATGTTTAAAAAAAACTACCGTTTAGCAACAACCTAACGGGGATGATGAAAACACATTGTCACGCATAGGTACATAAATGAATGTGATAGATCCGATGTCTGCTATTATAGATACACTAACGCATAAAAAAAAGGAAATACAGGCAGGTAAATATACCTGTCATCCAGGCCATCCCTGAACACCAAATCAGAAACATCTCGCTCAGCCTGGTTCAGTTCTGACAGCATTGATATGTTTCGCTGAACAAAGGGTGACTTGAATACATTCGAGACAACTATGTCCCTCTTGTTTGGTGGTTTTGCCTCATGCTGAACTGTAATAGCCTCCTGCTGAACTGTATTTTTTGCTGCCGGTGTGGGGGGTCAACAGTATTAGTAGGGTTATTATGTACCCCGGTGTATCAGGTTCCTCCGAATCAGATCTCTCTTGAGATTCAAACAAGTTGAAGGTCGGATAATCAAGGGCAACTCGTCTTTTCTTTTTTGACGGCTCGTCTGCGGGTACTTTGTTGAATGCGCTGCTTAACGCGCACACAGCATCCAAAAAAGTGGGGTCATTCCAGCATGGGTCGTCGCCATCATCAGTACCCCCCGTCATTTTTGTCACACGAACACCGCATCCTATCGCATCTGCCCCACTGCTCGTCATATCAGATTGACACCGATCACCATGATCCGTATGGACTGCATTTGACGTTGTACATCGACGAGATCATCTTTGCACAAGTCATTTGGGTTTACATCAATGTCGCCTTCATCACACTCTCCATCCGGTTTAATCTCTTCCTCGTATTTCATAGGTGGCGTTAATCGAAACCCAACTAACAAGGATTCTGCCATTTCAGAAAGCTGCCCCACAACGATCGAATTTGGCAATATGATCTTGGCACCGTTGATTGAATCTGCGAACTGTTCAAATGCGTGAGCAAGCGCTTGGATGACGGTATATACCTGATGTGTTACATGGAGACGTATGCAGGGGGGCGACTAGCCCTTAAAGGACAAGTTATCAATGTAAGAAGGGGTTCGTATGTTAGTTGACACTGTAATAAGCGAAATAGATATGTATTTCTGTATTAACATGGTACCATGCCTTGCAATGTGCAGTCCAGGCCAGAAGCCGCAGTGGACAAGATCCTATTCAAACAGAAGTTGAAGTACTGTTTTGCTATAATCTCATGCACCGGAAACGAAATAGCAAAACAAGTTATGGTGGCTGCAAGGCGTCTTAACATTAAAACCGGGTAAGCAAACTGTTCTCACTACTAAAGATATCTTATTCATTCATGTGTTTTAAAGATATCTTATTCATTCATGTGTTTTAATTGATAACGATTGTGGGTGTTTGGACTTAATATTATTCATTCATGTGTTTTAAAGGAAGCAAGCTGTTGAACATGACGTGAAGTATTCAGATGCGCAACTATTGGATTACGCATTTCTTCAGGCCAAGGGAGATGCAGAAGCACAGTAAATACCATTTGTTATAGTTTTCATATTAAATTAGTTGGTTTTCAGGTATTAGTTCTTATTTGGGTATCTGTGTGTTCCATTATGCTGTTTCGGATGCGTCTTTTTTTTCGACAGTGAGGTAGCGGTTGATATAATTTTTGGGCAAGTAACAAAGATGGGGTTGTCTTCTTTGAAACCTCGAAAATGGATTAGTGATATGGTTTGTGTGCTATGTCCTAACTCCTAAGCCATATTATGTTCCTGACTATTTGCATTTTATTTTTTCGTACTGGTTATTATAGTGATTTTTTCTCCTTTTTATTTTATAGGTGATTGATCTGTTCGGAATTTACTCAACGTTCCTATCACCGGAGCTGTTATACGTTCCAACAATCGCACGGGTGAGTATTACCTATTTATTAGTTTTGAATTGCAGTTTTGTCAGGTAGTTTGTCGGGGGTGTCTGTCACGTATCTGGAATGTTTTTTAAGATTGTTATTAATCGCAGCACCTTAATCCAAAGAAAGACAAGACTCTTGGGCGCAACTACATAAAGACGTCATATATGCCAAAGGATGGGACGTGTGTCAAAGCCGTAAGTATTTTTACTCTTTCATTAAAGCATCAATTTAGGGTATTGAATACGGCGAGTAATGCTGTTTGTTTAGTCAACTTAGTAGTATAGCATTTTGTGTTTTCAGATCTTTATACCTATCATTGAAAACGAGCATTGGTTCCTTTGCGTTTGTGATTTGGATATGAAGCAGAATTATATTCTGAACTCATTACGTACTAAAAACAGTCAAGCTGACGTGGATATTGCTGCAGAAGTGGTACGTATCATTACAATATGGTGGCTGTGAACAGGTGTCCATTTTAATTTTTAGATGCAAACGTAAATGGTAAATATGGTTGTTGTTTCTGTGTCTGGTAGGTACGGAATGTCGTCGAGATTTTATGCCGATCAAATGGGTACAAACACTTTGCAAGTGTCCCTCTAGCTGAATTCACATATTTTTCTACCCCTCAACAACAAAATGTGTAAGTACGAACTGTTTTATTCTTTTTGACGCATCCTGATTACATCAGAAGGTATTTTTTCTAATTAGATTTTTTTGTTTTGTTGATGGTGGCGAAGGCATGATTGTGGTGTTAATGTTCTGAAATGGTTGGAAGCTGGCCGCAACAGATCTCTGTGGGAAGATAAGGGATATTATAAGGTTTGTGTATATTTTGGTTGTTTATCTACTTCGCATTTTTATGATGTTATACGATGATGTTTGTCATTTTAATTTTCTGATGCAATGTTGGTTTTGTTTGAGCACGAATTTTGTTTAAGATGGGTTACCGAACACGGGTTAGCTTTTGTATTTACACTGCATCGTCATTGTTGTGAGCAAGTTGTAGTTCAGGGGTTTTATATGGTTTTTATAATGGGGTTCATGTGTTTTGTTGGAAATCTGCTGTTTAATATGACCGTTAAAGACGCGCGCTTATGACAATGATTAGCAAGGAAAGGGTTTAGATGTATTCAACCTTCCTTGTGTGATGGAAACCTGTGTTTCTATGTTTCAAAAATCATGTTGTTTTCCCTATATATATATACACAGGCGATGGCTGCGTATAGGAAGACGGTTGCAGTTCGATTGTTACGATGGCAGGAAAACAAAAGAAAGGTATAAACGCCAATTCACTGTTTCTTCATTGATTATTATTTCCCATCAGGTTAAATGTCGTGTGTTTTTTTATATCTCTGATCGTAATGACTTATGCAGATTTTCTAGTTCATGGAAGTGCGCAATGAGCAGGAGGGTGTCATGGAAGTGTCGTACGAGTCTAGTGATGAAATACCGTTCTGGTCAATATGATCGTAATTTGTTGTGTAATTTTTTCGTAAAATTTAGATCTGTTTGATCACAAGTATACTTACATAATGTAAAAAATGGATGAATGAACGAACGAACTAACGAATTGAGGATGGCGGGATGTCGAAAGCACTGTATATAATGAGAATTCAAGTCTTGGCGTGTAATTGATGTGGCCTATTGACTCATTTTTAGGTTTTTACTGGTAACAGGTCAATATGATCGTTTGATTTGAGGAATCAATCACATAGTTTTTGCACCCAACAAATTTTAATCATAAAAAATTAGTCAGATACATATTTTGTATACTGTAGGTACATATACAAAGCGTGCAGATGCATAAATTAATCTAAGCGTAGCACATTGTGAATAACTACGTGTGTTATAAGGCAGATAGTTGCGGTTACAACCCCAATCATGAAAAGTGCATATCGCCCAGAAGCACCCTTATTAATTAGTAATATTATGTTATGACACTATCAGGAAAAGTGTTTTAAGGCGGGCACCATCAGCGATTTGATGATCATAATCATTAGTAATATTATGTTTATGACACCATCATGCCATCATTTTTTTTTAAATGAGTAGTTAAATGTGCATATCCCCTAGAAGGATCCCCTTTAAATTAAAAAAAATCGCTGTTAAATTACAAAAACTGGCAATGGATTTCGATGATGTCAATATGATCGTTTGTGTTTTGAGGAACGGTTTAACGCCCTAAAAAGGTCGTGTGTCATAAAAAGTATATAGATACACATTTTTGTATATTGTAGGAACATTTATGAATCGGGCAGATTCAGCAGCCATTTTAAATTTTTTACGAGCGGCTACTAAAAGGAATGCATTTGTCAGCTATTTAAAATTTTACGAAGCGACTACTAAAAGAATGCACAAATTTAGTGATTGTATATCAAAAATCTGTAGATACACTTATTGTATGTTGTCGGTACAGGTATAACAAGAAATCGACGGCCACAAATATTTGATAAATCGAAAACATAAAATTCTACTTTTGTTTATGTTGATCTAGAGTAGCATTCGAAGTCTTCTGCGAGCAATCACCATGAGCAATTCTTTTGATCTCAGAATCAATCACATATGTTTATATCTGTCAAATCCATACACCATAAAAAATGTGTTAAATTCATATACAATTATGGGCAAGTAAGAAATCAAATAAAGATGCACATAATTTGAGAAATTGAGTAAGATATATTACAGCAATCAGAAACATTGGGTACTAGGATTTATGCTTTCCCAGGACAATTCCGACTATCATGGAATCCCATTTCGCCACAAGCATTGCATTTTCTCGGAGGTTTCTTATGTTCATTCGTAGCTTGTTCCTTTCGGGATTTAAATCGCTTTCCAGATCCATTAGTTTTTGACTGTATAGGAGGTAAGACGACAACTTCAGTCGGTATTTTTGTACCGGAACAACATTTCAAGTTCCTTATTTTTGTCCCTCAACTTATCAGCCTTGCTTCTGGAAATACTACACTCAGGTATATCACTTGGTGAGGTAAGTTTGTCCCTGAAACTTTTAAGGATACTGTTCAGCGAGTGTCACACACGAGAATAGTTCAGACCATAGGTTCCCAATCTTGGTTTTCTGTACATCTAAGGTGTTGCAATCTTTCAGTAATGTTTTAGGTAGGCATCCCGTCTGACATGTAGCCATTTTGCCCCACCTTCCTAACAGGTATTGAGTCGGGACTTTTTCGATCCCATTTTCCTTCAACACATAAAGCATGTGTCGGCATAGAATACCATGCCTCTCAAACTTTTTGCACGAACATTTCTGTTTCAGGCCGTCAGAATTGAAATGCACATTGGATACTTTATTACTATCGCGATCAATAATGGAGATGTCGCGATCAACAAATAATTTCAAGCCACATGTGAAACAAGCAGCTTTCCACTCAAATTGAAATTCAGAAAAAATGACCGGTGTGTAGAAATCAGAAGCATATTTCTCTAAAGGGTGGGGTGTTTCCAGATTGGGGAAGGAGTTTTTTGACTCAGCAATCAATTTGGACTGTTTCCATCGTTGAGCATCCATAGCGCTCTCAAATCGCATCAAGAACTCCACCAATGTTAAGTTTGGATTCATGAAATTCCCAAAAACGTTGTTTTCGGATTCAGATCTAGACGTGGTTCTCATGAGTCCACCTAAAAATAAATCTCTGAAATAGGCGGGGATCCAAGAAGTCCTTATGGCAAACATTGAAGTTAACCACTCATTATCATTTAAACCGTGTGAGGATATGGTCGAACACCACTGTTTCTCAAACTCAGGTGGTTAAATGTCCTCTGCCCAAACACAGGAACACAGTTCCTTCATGAAATCAGTATCCCTATAAACAGTAGAGCCAATCTTATCGGGTAGTTTCTTCATTATATGCCACATGCAGTACCTGTGGTGTGTGTTGTTGCCGAAAACGGTTCTAATTCCAGCCTTTATGCCTAAATCTTGGTCAGTGATAATACACACAGGGTACTTATTACTCATGGCGGTCAGAAAAGACCGGAACAACCATTCAAAGCCGTCATCAGTCTCATTTCTGAGGAGACCTGCTCCAAATGTCACGCATTTTTTGTGATGGTCGACCCCAGTAAAAGGTGTAAAAATCATCTTATAAGTGTTCATATTGAAGGTTGTGTCGAAGGACATCATATCACCAAAAAGACGGTAATTTTTAATTGAAATAGGGTCAGCCCAAAAAACTCGAGAGAGTCGTCCACGTTCATCAACATCGAAATCAAAGAAAAAAGAGCTACACATAGCTTTTTTATGCATGAAATTCTCAATCATCATTTGAGCATCATAACCTTTTATGAATTGTTTCACATCCCTCCAATAGTTCTTAAAATCCTCTAGCGATGCTCCAACATTCCGATATCCTTTAACATATTCCTTAAACATTCGAAAACTCTGCACATGCCCTTTATTTACTTTGGAATTCTCAAAAATCATAGTTTTGTGTAGTATAGTTAGCTCTCTTGATTCGGTCAGATGGACAACTATATTAGGGGTAGATAGAAGGTGTGCATGACCTTCATGGAAGTCGGCTATCACATACTGTCCGTCAGTAGTTCTTTGAAAAAAAATTTTTGCATTAAATAAAATTCTAGTCTTTTGTCTTTTTTTAACCATCCCCTTGTGTTTGCTTTTACCCGCTTTACTACATACACAATATTTTGTCACAACCACCCCGCGCGTAATTCTTTGTGTCGACTTCCTCATTTTAAAACCAGAACTGGCAGCATAGTTATGGTAATATTGCATCCCCTGTTCCAGGTTGCTAAAACACGTCCCCACAACCGGTATCAAACTAGGCGCGCAAACAGGCACCCTTTCCTTGGGAGTCGACTCAATCAATGGTGGGTCCACATCTAGATGCAAGCATACGGTAAAAACACTTTGTAAACAGACGCATAAATAAAGTTAATTGGTACGTTAATCAATTAAAAAATACGTGAGCAGACGCGTACAAAATATGGTTTAAAACCTCTACTGTCAGGCTTCATCCATTATACAAGAAGTGACCAACAGGAAAGCTGATAGGTACGTTAATATAGAGGGACAGACGCGTAAATAAGGCTGATAGGTACGTTAATAAAATAAAAATAGAACGTGTCCAGAATACAAACAGAAGGTGCGTCTTATTGTCGATGATCCATGAGGTAGCAGTATGTATAAGAATATGAAATCGAAAATATCCAGATGCATCAATTTCTATTGATAATTACATTAACTAAAAGAAAACAACAAATGAATCAGATCATTATAATTACACAAATTTAAATGTGATCAAATTTCCAAATCAGTGGTGCTCATTAATTATGCTTCTAGATACATTGCTTAGTAATTATACTGTATCAAAACATAATCAATGAACGAGTTATGATTCAATATGTTTAAAAGATATACATACATAGATCAGAGATGATCATCATCTATGTTTCTAGATACACTAATGAATTCAAGAAAACAAGCTTGAACGGTCATACATAAAAAAGTAAGGAAATTAAATGGTGCAATTTACTTAATCAGTGATGATAATCAACAATGTTTTCTAGAAACACTGATTATCAGTAATTATGACTAATACAAACAAACAAAAAATGAAAGATCATACATGCAATAAACTAAAAGGATGTAAAATCATAATTCATAGATTCTCATCAATTATGTATCTAGATACCAGGATTATTAGCAAATATAATGAATTAAAAAAAAAACAAAATTAGGAACGATCATGCTTCAATAAATTGAGAAGGATGATTAATCATATAACATACTTGAATCAGCTGGTGTTTGTGCACCATTATTAATTTCAGCTGAAATAATTGCACCGACATGATCTTCCAAAATTCTGGGTTCTTCAATATTCATTAAACCCCTTCAATTAAAATTAAAATAATCCCAAATCAAAAAAAAATCAGGTAAATCAAAAAATTGATTGAATTTTACATGTACATATATAATTCAAGTAAAAAAAAGTTGAAGATTTAAGATGCGTACATCACGATCAATTTTGTATCAATTAAGCGCCCATTAATGAGAAAAAATTGGAAGATTCATTCGGATTTTTGGGATTTTTTTCGCGGGGATGGATTTTTTACAGAGTATTCTTACGGAGGAAGGTAAGTACTGTTTGTGGGCTTGGGTTTGTTTTGTTCAAACCTTAAATCTTCAGCCGTACAAATCATGTTAATCGCACGGTTATTAGTCGTTCTCACCGTATGCACCGATTGATCGTTCTTACCGGATCTTGCCTATATATATATATATATATATATATATATATATATACTTATATAAAAAGAGAGGAGGGGTGTGACACCACTTTAAACATGCTTGTACCCTTTTATGACATCATCAATTACGAAAATGCCATTTCGCTTAAACAAAACGCCTTCTAGCTCTCTTTCTCAGTGGAAGTAAACCCTAATTTCAATTTCTTCGTCTTTGCTCCATGGCTAATTTACTCAAACTCTAATTAACCACAAACAATTTACCATAGATTCATACTGACACTAAATCTTATCATCCCTCAATTATTTTCAATTATATCCTTCTAATCTTGATCTTATTGGTTTGTAGGCTGTTTTGTTTTCCGGGTTTCCTTATCCGTCATCATAGTCCAACAATTTGGCGATGGCGTTTACATAGCTTTACCTTACTGAAGTTGCCTACTAAAGTGAGTTTCCTATCGTCTACTCTTCATATTTTCGTTTCTTCATTTGTTGGTGTGGCATATATTGTTGAATTTTGATTTTTTAACGGTTTTGAAAGTTTGATACTGTAACACCCCAAGAGTATGAGAGGAAAGTTGTCCCACATCGGTAGAATGTGAGGCTTGTGATATGTTTATAATAGCTTCCACCCACCACTTAGTAACAAGGCCTTGTGCTTTTGGGCTTAAGTGAGGACAAATAATGGGCCCAAAAGTGTGCACCCATCTTATTGGGTTTGTGTTACGACGGTGGCGGGTCGGGTTGTTACAAATGGTATTAGAGCGACCCTGCGACCGTGTGGTGAGCCTGTGGTCAGGAGTACCCGGGTCACCCACCTAGCGGGGGAGGATTCTGGGTTTGGCTGCAGTCAAGTTTGGCGCACAACGAGGACGTTGTGTTCTTTAAGTGGGGGAGTTTGTAACACCCCAAGAGTATGAGTGGAAAGTTGTCCCACATCGGTAGAATGTGAGGCTTGTGATATGTTTATAATATCTTCCACCCACCACTTAGTAACAAGGCCTTGTGCTTTTGGGCTTAAGTGAGGACAAATAATGGGCCCAAAAGTGTGCACCCATCTTATTGGGTTTGTGTTACGACGGTGGCGGGTCGGGTTGTTACATATACACATATTTTACCACGAATTGTTTTTCGGAGTATGCCTATTACGTATTCGATGAATTGTCAGTGTGCTATCTTTGTTCTCAATTTTTGTACTTTTTTCGCTTTGTTTAATTTGTAGGGAGTAATTGTTTAGCCGTATTACATAATGCACTCTGTCAACTGCGTCATAAAGTTAACTAATAACAAATGGCTTATATGTATATGCAGGACGGTCTTCTTCACAAGCGGTTTGCAGTCGGTCCTTTTGCCGATGTCCCTTATGCTAGAAAAGTATCTGCTGCTCATCAGGTAATAACCTGCTTAAATTTCTTAGTTCAACAATTGTTTTCAGCAATGTTAGCACGTAATTACGATCAACGACGTCATTTTGTGACGGATAAGAGGGAGTCAATGTACGCATCCTTACCTTGTGAACATAGCTGACTAACTGTATTTGCTAGCCATATAATATGCCTCATAGTTTGTCATATGCTCTTCCCATGGACTCAATACTATATTGAGAATTTTAATTTGGGTATTTTTTAAACCTGAATTTATCATCTGGGTTCAGTACTGTATTGATGTCTTCACTACATGTATATCCTTATAATCTCGATCTTATCGTCTTGTAGGTCGTTTTGTTATCCGGGCTCCCTTACCCACCATCATAGTCTAACAATTTGGTGATGGCGTTTACACAGCTTAACCCCACTGAAGTTGCCTACTAAAGTGAGTTTCCTATCGTCTACTCTTGCTATTTTTGTTTTTTCATTTGTTGGTGTGCCTTATATTGTTGAATTTTGAGTTTTTACTGGTTTTGAAAACTTGATGCACACATTTTAGCACGAATTGTTTTTCGGAGTATGCCCATTACGTGTTCGATGAATTGTGAGTGTGCTAGCCTTGTTCCCAATTTTTGTCCTTTTTCACAGTGTTTGTACAGAGTAATTGTTTAGCCTTATTTCATAAGGAGTGTTGATTTTTAATGGGGTTTTAGCGGGTAATTACTACTTAGTTTGTCACAATTTTTTGTTTACTTATATTAAATATCGTAATTGCTTGCTATTTTATGTTGTTTCGTGATCCTTTTACTATTGGTAGTAAAAATGGTTCCATGGGAACTTATTATTTAAGATTGTCTCAAGACCTTTACATTTTGTTTGAATACAAACAGTAGTAAAATAGGTCCCTTGTTACTTGCTATTTATATTAGTTCTCCACTTTTAAATGTCAGAGTAATTGAGTGGTTTGCATTTATGGAGATTTTTAGAAATTGACTTGACGCAGACTTTGATCGTTAGTTAGCTTCGTAGTATTAGATAATGCACTATGTCAATTGCATCATAAAGTTAACTAATAACATTTCACATGACTGCCTATATCGCAATCCACAAGTGATAGATCATAGATGAGAATGGCCAGAATGCCATCATGATAAAGGAAAAGGGTGATCATATGATCAGAGTACCACAAAAAATGGTGCATTACTTCATATTGTAGGGTGAGCTGCATGGCGAAATCCTTTCTGATAATTTGTGAAGGCATTTGTGCCTTTTTTTTCCGTTGATTATTTCTAGGAGTGGATTTCAAGATCAAAATGCTTACGGTGAGAGGAAAGAAGTTGAAGCTTACGATATGGGACACTGTTAATGACCTGCTCTTTAAAAGTTTAATGCGTATCAAGTTGCTCTAGGATCAACTCGAAAAGATTTCTGGTGATCGTTAATTTAGACATGATGCTTTCTCCCAAGTTTTTGAGAACTTTATGATAAGATTATTTGCTGATATATGTATATTATTCTTTGCAGCTGGCCATGAGAAGTTTAGAACATTAACGAGTTCCTACTACAGAGGGCCTAGGGGATAGTTCTAGGTATTTTGTCGTTAACGAGTACAATTTAGAATTATTGAATATTTTACTTTGATTTTGATGATTTAGTTAAAACTTAATTTGTTTGTACGGAGTATTATTGATACATGTAGTTAGTTCATATCTTCTTACTTGTAGCCTAAATGGACGCTCTTTCGCACAACCCACCCAAAGAACTAGCCGATTACTTGTATAATTGGGTTACAAATAGTTTTAATCCCGTGCAAATTGCATTTTTTTCTTGTCATTTCCGACCAGTCTGGGACATGATATTCGCTCCATTAGTCATTGATTATCAGAAACAATGAAATTATAATTGGAACGAAGTCACCGAACTAAAATTGGTTGGAAGTACATCGAAAAGCTAACTAGCTGTAACACCTCGATTTATTAAGGAGCCTTTAGCAAGACGTCCTCAGTAAATAGAGCTGTTACCATCTCAGAATATCCGATGTAGTGAATAACAAAGTAAATCAAACCCAAGTAAATTATATAAAAACTGATTAAATTTAAACTTTGATGTTACAAATACTACACAGCGGAAACTAAAGTACAACTGATAACTTCGAAGTATGTGATCTAAATCTAAGTCGGTCCATCCAAGTGCTCACGCCATCCCTTGCTCCCACATCACCATCTTTTCTGTCAAAACTGCTCCCCATCATGGATCATCACAGGTGTCACACGAATACACAGGGTCAACCACGAGGTTGAGTAGGTAAAACAGATAAAACATAAACACAACAGAACTGCACATTCCTCCATCTCCATATCATTCAATCCACCACCTCACCTCCATCACACCACACCTTCCATCACACCACACCTTACATGGCCATATCACAAGTCCCATATCACAAGACCCATATAACAAGACCCATTTCACAACTCCATTCTCCACAATATTCAATAATAATCATTCAATCACAATATATATCACAATAGAATATATCAATCAGATAATGAGTATCCTCATGTCAGATCACAATCTCAAACATAGATATTCCTCTACCTCAAATTGTAGAATGGCAACCGAACAGCTGCTAGAAATATTCCACGCGGAAAACCGTCACCTAAACATATATTATATAACAGTTATTAACCCCTGTCCTAGAACAGTAAGGATTCCAAACACAGTAACTTTCTAAAAGTGGAAAGTTTCCTATAATAGAAACTTTCCCGAAATAGCAACCTCGTCCCAAAAAGACAATACCACAAAATTATTGATCATGTTCTCATTTATTAATCTTAATCACATATAAATAATCGTCACCATATAAAATCACGAAACTACTCATACCCAAATATATTACTAACCACAAAACATTTTTAACAAGTTACCATATACTAATAATCAATCATTAACAACAAAATGATAATAATAATAATAATAATATAGATATTAGTAATAATAAACATATCACTAACAATATTAGTATTAACAATAATAATACTATTAACAAAAATGATAATAATAATAAGAATAATAACAATGATAAACATAAAACTAATAATAATTAAATAAGATTAATAATAATAATTATAATAATTCCAATACAAATATTGCAACAAACGCAACAACCAACAGCCACAAACATTCCAGAACGTGACCAACCACCCTCATATCCACCATTCCCGACACCAACAGCAACCCCTAACCTCGCCTGGGACACCACCAGGCTCGCCTCTGAGCCGTGGTGGTTCCAGGGAGGTCATTGGTTGTCGTTGACGCCGCAATTACAATAACCGACAGCACCCGTCGCAACAACCCAGTGTCACGTTACTGCTCTGACTCACGTTATAATCACCAAAACGAAAGCTACTGTACTGACCGACACAACAACCCCAAACCACCGTGACATCCATCAAAACAGACCTCATACAACCCTCTAACAAACTACTCTAACATCCATAAAAAACCGTACCCAGAAACGCATTCGAATACACACCTAAAAAGTATACGTAAACATACCCTGTTTCTGCAATAAAACCCGTGTTTCTGGATAGTCGACGAACTACCCTTATTGGTGGTCTTAGGTGGTTAACGACGACTCTACAAGGGTCAACACACGACTAACATACAACCTAGATGAACATTATGCAAAAGATCTGAACTAAAACATGATTTTAAAGGTCGAAAATATTGTTTGAAAAGGGTAAAAACCTGCGAAGTGAAAGAACGCTGGTGAGTGCACTGTCTTTCAGGTGAAAACGAACCACCACCGACAACCCTAAAGCACCTAGTGAACCCTCCTCTTTGGTCTCTAACACGGCGGCAGTAGAGGGAGTGTGTTGTATTGGGTTGATAGGTCAAAATAGGGTTAGAAATCTTGAGTTCAATAGGGCGGCAGAGAGAGATAAGCTGTTGTTTGTGTTTTGTTTGTGATATCCGTGTATGGGCCATATGTTGCACGCACTCCAAAGCCCAATGCCAAGATATAAACACGGTTTTATGACTAAATGAGGTCATATATCTTATGTCCGTTATGTGGTAACTTAATTATTAAATATATCGACTCGATAACTATAATATTAAATAATATAAAGAAAAGACGAGATATTACAATAACACACTGATTCGATAAATTAATCATCGAATACGAATTTTCAAATAACTATTAGCACGCCCAAATAATTATTATAATAAAATATAATATAATAAAATACGGAGTATTACAGTCTTTCCTCCTTAAAATGAACTTCGTCCCGAAGTTCACCATCCCATGGTCAACAAACTGGTCACATGGCACGTAACGAACATTAGGCGTGCCCTTATACAACATCCTTAACTAATAGAGGTACTTTTACAATTCGCAATGTCACATTCTACCCTTGTTAAAAAAAACTTTGTCCCCAAAGTTTAACGTACTACTAAAATAAAGGATACTTCACGAAACACAATAAAATGCATCACAGAAGTAATCAAGATTATCTAGTATACGTATATTCAAACAATCGCGACATATTACCTAGTCATGTCGTAACAACTAGCCATATCATAAATCATTGAGATTTTACAATCCTTTCCTCCTTAAAACACGGTTACGTCCCCGTAACCTCATTATACAAATCCCAGCTCATAACTCCGTCTTACTCATTACGTTATCTCATAACATCTCACTCCCAGTAACCAAGTATCGCACTCATCGTCGAATCTAAGACCAACACAAGGGGTGAGCGAACCGGCGGAATAAAGACGCGATCAATTCTTCTATTTCAATATCGATTTCAAACCCAGAATATGACTCAATAATCAAGGTCACACCGGACCATAAAAGCAATATGGCACAACAGTCTAATAACTCAAAACTCATTGCCAATATCAGTTTTCATCTCAATTTCAATATCAATATTGTCAAATGTCCCATTAAAGGGCCTGCTCAACACTTAGAGAACAAAACTCTAAGCTACTCACCCACGTGTCAAGGTCAAAGAATACAACAACTCGCTATAACACTGCGCCGCAATCTCAATCTCAATACAAAATCAATCATTGTCTTTGTTCTAGTCTCACGAGCAACCCAGTCCCCTCAATTCTATCCCAACAGCTAATTAACATGACAACGTACGTACATATCTTAAACAAATAAGTATACATGCGTGTATGTATACTTATAATTCCACAGTTCATACAACAAGATCTTGTACGCTATACCAACCAATCTAATACAGAATCATCATACATAACTCAAATTAATCAATTACCAAAAGCTTTCCCATCTCATAACAAAAGAATTATCTTATCAAAAGAAAATTTTAACTGTCAAAATAAAAGGACAACTACTAATAGTCCACTCAAATAAGTACTCGAAAGAAACCCATAACAAGTATCATGTAATCATATAACCTCGAGCAATAACAAGAGCACTAGAACCTGTAGAAATCGGGTTACGCAGTAAAACAGAATCATAGTAGCTAACACTTACACACCCTTGAAATTTTAACGCGAGGTTAGTATTTTACAACAACATAGACAATCAAGAAACTCATATTTCATAATTGACAAGTTAAAACGTTGAATGTTCATACTCATATTTTTGAAGCAAAACCATATTTTAGGAAGGTCTTAGGGCTAAATTTATTAACATAATTACTCATGGCACACCGACATATTACACAAGGTACACACCAAACGTAGACTGACCAGAACGTTTAACATTCTAAGACATCAATAAGTTAAAATCACTTGGGCACATTTTCCGTCCACTCACATTACATCATTTTTCATGAAACTATTACTATATCCGACTTGCACTATAAGGGTTTTATGCACTGCGCATCAATTAAACATTCAAACATGATTTCATCGACACATGGCTACAGAATAGTCATATTGCAAACAATCACCATAATTATCAAACATCACGCTTTATCCTGGTTTATCACTTTGAAAATATTTTGAAATGTTGGAAACATTGAAAGGGTAGCTTGTGACAATTTATAAACACGAATCAAAGACAATTTTACAAGTTATAGATCGGATCACGACTACACGGAGACATTCTGACTTTCCTTTACTAAAACATTGTTCATGTAGTTCATGAATTATGAAAACAAAATTTAACGATAAAAGTAAAGAATTCACCAGACTAGTACTTCAATAAATCATATGTTAACAATTGATAATTCAACACATCGTGATCAGATTCTAAATATAACAATATGCAATTCACTGTATGGTATAACAATATACTTGAAAAAGTTGTAAAGATTATAATCACAGGGAACTAGACAGAGGTAAACCATCAATATACGAAAGAGCATCAACAAGATTTCACGTTGTTCAAATAATCACAATTACTTATAACCATTAGATCACTATATCATGCTAATAAGCTTACCAGTTAAATTTCATTCTGCCCCTTGGCAAGATTCTTCCCAGATAACCATGCTCTTGACATCACATACGAGTAGCACATAATTATTTTGAGGTCGTAATATTAGACATATAATTGAAACGATTCTATATTAAACTTGACGAAATAAACAAGGTTACGCTATCATATAGTGAGGGTTCATACTCATACCGTACGCCTACTATTCATGTTACTAATGCCATATCAGGATATCACGTGGTCACATCACATAATTCACATTCGATTAAACTTTTATATGAAACTTTCATATCTCGCAATTTCAACAATTAAACATTATGCAGCAACTTACCAAATCATAATTAAATAACAGCTTAGCTAACGTGCGAGCGATTATAGTTTTTAGAAACTATAAAGGACTAGCTACTCATAGCAAAAGAATCGAATGCATATCTTAAGGAAATTATATAATACCATTTTCATAACTCAATCGGTCTGAACAAGAATTTTACAGCAATTCAACATAAAATTAGGCAACTTGCAAGAATCACAACTAAATAACAACTCATTAAGATTTTACATGGCTTATCATCTTGAAAACGTAAACGCATATTCTGAACAGTAGAGGTGGATTTATGCATAAACAATAACCAAGTCTTAAATGATTTCTTTCACAAAAAGATGGGTCAAAACGGAACTGTGCAGTAACAATCTGACCACTGTCAAGTAAATGGTTTATTTCTCTCAAAATATAACTCCTATTAACATGAAACCAAAAGCATTGTAAAACCAACTTAGAAGGTTATCATACATAAAATTGTCATAATTATATTTGGAACACATGTAAAATGACAGCCCGTACAACCAGATAACGTTCGGAAAATTTATTAAAATTTTGGTTCCTTGACAAATTTCACATTACTACATCGAACTCCACCTTCCTTATTCCAAAACACGTTGACAATCATCTGAAGCATTGACATCACTCTGTACCACATTTACATTCGTTCCTCATTTCAATTGTAGTTGTCATCTAAATCACAAAAGATTTCGAAACTGAAACTAGGATCAACTAAATAACTCGATAGCTATACGCGTGTATATAAATAAATTAGTTTCTACCATCACATAATCACAACTTATGCAAGTTCGGAAATATAACCTAGGAGTTACTACGATGTCACTTATTGATTACGAACTTCATAACAAACTTTAAATGCGTATATCAGGCATAAAAGTTAAGTACGATATATACAACACATAACTATATACATTCATGGCTTAGGGAAACACATTCCGCATATCACTAGACATGGATTACTATAACGTATAATTATATGATCCACTGAATTACTCATCCTTACAAGAAGTTAAACATCAAAGTCATATACTAACGATAGTCATTTAAATTCCAGATAATCATATGAACATTTCAAAACACCGAAGTCATATGGTCACACCACTCTTAACAATTGCTCAACAAATACACATCCATTCTCTTGGAATATCAATTAAATCATCCAACAAGATCCACATTTCATATCTCACATATCCTTCTAACACACATCATTAATGATAACTCACATATTACTTACCTCATTATTCACCTGCAAGAACGTTAGTACAAAATAGCTAGGTCACTATATAGTCTACCCCACTCTTCAATTACTCTTATAGGGTTCCCGAGACAGAACCAAAAGGGCCCATGGTTTGGTGTGAGGGGGCCCTGTGGGGAATAAAGCATGTATTCGCCCTAAAATTGCAGGATTATAATGAAACATACAGTTGTGATTATAGTCATAAGTTAATTAAAAGCATGAAAAAGAAATCAACCTTTGGTCCTTTGTGCTTATGGCCTAAGAACAGGAATTAAAGTAAATTCCCTCCTATAACTTGCACCCAAGACTTGATTGAGATGATGCCGCGTGTGCTAGAAAATACTCTCCAATTGCCTTGCAATACGGGGAGAGCCTTTTGAGGTTTTAGATGTGAGATCTGAGTTTTGGGAAAAAGATGTTCTCAAAACCCTAATTTTCTTTGAGATTTGTTTTACAGTAAAACAATCAGTAGTCTCACAAAAGGAGAAGTTCTCTCCTTTTGTAATACTTGGCCGGCCGAGATTGGTCTTGGGTAGGAGTGGGCTTTCCACTCTTACCCTATTCCAATGCATGATTCGACCCATTTTGCTAAAATATAATTTGCGGGTATTTATTATAAATCGCACACATGTTATCAGATATTAATACAGTCAATATATTAATAATGGTCTGATAAAATACGATATTGTATAATTGGCCAAATTAATATAACTGTTTATATTAATACGCAAATTCAATATTTAATTAAATATAACTGCTTGTATTAAATTTTACGAATTAATCATGTAATCCGCATTAGCTAAAATTATTTAATCCGTATTAAATAATAATCTCAACATCTCATTGACTAATTTAATAGTCAATACCTCTGACTAACTGTTTAGTCATATCGGCATAAATGTGACTGTATTTTCATACCTTCACATCTCTCAAACGTGTCCTATAGGTGTGACGTATAGGGACCAGTTGATCACCGCCATCCGTATGACAATAACGTCAAACTTATCTAGCAAGCCAACCGTTATTGATAAACGTGGATCAACTGATAATAATACAAAAGTATGCCCTTGTGATCCTTTAAGAGATTTAGTAAGTCATTGTACTAACTGTCAAGGACACCAGCCCCAACAATATCCCACTTGTCCGTACAAGGGTATGTGCAATGACGTTATCACACTAAATGTGGAGGACACAAGTCTCCAACAAACTCCCACTTGTCCGTACAAGTGTAGGTGCGATAACCGAATCTCATATCCTTTTAAAATTTCTCCCACTCAATGTAAGACAATTTGCAAATCCGCATTCGCAAAGGTCGTATCTCACAAGTGATCTGTATCAAGAGTGGTTTCCCCGACTAGAGAGTAACTTAACTGATAAAACGAATCTGTATTCGAGCATGGCCATGCATTTCAGTTACTACTACTCGAGTGGCCCTGAGAAATGATAAAATCCTGATAAGGGTTTGGATATTTCCCTCAACTCGAATCCTGCCGATATCGCGCAGCATGAAATAACCCAGAAAAAATCCTCTTGGCCCCTGTTACGGTGACCGTGGGAAAGAAACCAAAGTTACCCAAAATCTGCCTTAATCTCAAGAGACAGTTGAAAGTCAAAAGACTTGACTCTAAGGTACACTATGGAGGTCCTATCCACGACCCGGCACCCAATGTTATAAAACATTTAGGACTCCATAACGTTGTCACGGGGTGTCCTACGAGATATCCGTATAACTCGCCTTTGTGATTGGTCAGTCAGCCGCGTGACTTATGGCTCGTTGAACCCACCATCAACCAACGTCACAAAATGATTACCTGAGTTATCAGCTCAAGTGGGTAATCAAGGACCAAAACGATGTAATGTTAATCAGTTCACTTTATGGTGTTCAAAATTGGCGTACAATTCCACATGAAAAACAAAACATTTTATATCATAACAATAAGGTTGAATAGAGTACACGAGAAAATGAATTATTACATGAATTCATAAAAGAGTACTACAACTTAGGAACACATCTAATTCCCATGGAATGAATGTGCCCTTTTTGCTTATCACGTGGTAATGCTTTAGTGAGAGGTTCAGCTATGTTGTCATCCGTAGCGATCTTATCAATGAATATCTTCTTTTACGCGGACTCAGTTGTAGAATCTGCTATAACACTCTGTTTAGAACTTTTCCAGCTGACAGCAGCGCCATTAAGATTAAAAACGAATCCAGACTGAGATTTCGAGTCATCTCGATTCGTTTGGAAGCTAGCATCTGCGTAACCCGTGGCGTAGAGCGTTGAGTCGCCTCCATAAGTCAATCCCCAATCTTTAGTCCTCCGTAGGTACTTAAGAATGTTTTTCACGGCCATCCAGTGTTGTTCACCTGGATGAGCTTGGAATCGACTGGTCATACTCAATGCATATGCAACGTCTGGACGTGTGCATATCATGGCATACATGATCGATCCTATTGCCGAAGCATAAGGAATCCGACTCATGCGCTCTTTCTCTTCCAATGTCTTAGCTTCTTGAGTTTTGCTCAAGTGAAGCCCAGTAGTCATAGGAAGGAACCCTTTCTTGGAGTTCGTCATGCTGAATCTCTCTAGAATCTTATCTATGTAAGACTCCTGACTGAGAGACAACATCCGTCGTGATCTATCCCTGTAGATACGGATGCCCAAAATTCTTTGTGCCTCTCCCAGATCTTTCATCTGGAAATGGTTTTTCAACCATGCTTTAACCGAAGATAAGAGAGGTATGTCATTCCCAATCAAGAGTATGTCATCGACATACAGTACTAGGAAAACAATCTTGCTCCCACGCGACTTGATATAGAGACATGGTTCCTCGACTGATCGAACGAATCCATTCTCTTTTATCACTTGGTCGAAGCGATGATTCCAACTCCGTGATGCTTGCTTAAGTCCATAGATGGAACGCTTAAGCTTGCAAACCTTCTTAGGATGTTCTGGATCAATAAAACCCTCGGGTTGTACCATGTACAACTCTTCCTCCAAATAACCGTTTAAGAAGGCGGTTTTAACGTCCATTTGCCATATTTCATAATTGTGAAATGCGGCGATCGCTAAGATAATCCGAATGGAACGTAGCATGACTACGGGTGCAAAGATATCATCGTAGTGCAAGCCTGGCACTTGGGTGAAACCTTTAGCAACTAGTCTAGCCTTATGGATATCTTGTTTACCTTCCACGGCATGCTTTATTTTGTAAAGCCATTTGCATTGAAGGGGACGTACCTTTGCAGGTAGGTCCACAAGATCCCACACGTTGTTCTCATACATGGAGTCAGAACTGGTCATGGCACCTTTATAGGTTGAGGGTTCATTACCCTCTAGGAGTAAGACGTCATCCATATCATGTTCCTCGACCATACCAATGTATCTGTCCGGAGGAATGGAGACTCTTCCCGACCTCCTTGGTTCCTCAGGAATATCTACCGCAGCCTCGGTTGAAGGAACTGTTTCCTCCAATGGTTGCTCGGTAGTTGGTTCTTGAACCTCCGATAAGTCGAAGGTTCTATTACTCGACTTGTTCTCGAGAAATTCTTTCTCTAAGAACGTCGCACTAGCCGCAACAAAAACACGTTGTTCGGTTGGCGAGTAGAAGTAATGACCAAAAGTTCCCTTTGGATAACCTATAAAGTATGTCTTGACCGATCGCGGGCCGAGCTTATCCTCGTGTCTCCACTTGACATAAGCCTCGCAGCCCCAAACCCGAATAAAGGACAAGTTGGGGACCGTTCCCTTCCATAATTCGTATGGAGTCTTGTCAACAGCTTTAGACGGACTTCGGTTAAGTATTAGAGCGGCCGACAAAAGAGCATAGCCCCACAATGAATCAGGCACGACGGTGTGACTCATCATGGATCGAACCATATCAAGTAAAGTTCGATTTCTCCGTTCGGACACACCATTTAATTGTGGTGTTCCAGGTGCAGTGGAGTCAACCGTAGCACGATGCCACAGTCTTTAAGGTGTTGATCAAACTCGTGTGAAAGATACTCACCACCACGATCAGAACGTAGTGCTTTAATCTTTCTTCCCAGCTGGTTCTGTACCCGATTCTGGTATTCTTTGAACTTGTCAAAGGATTCACTTTTATGCTTCATTAAGTAGACATAGCCATATCTACTCAAATCATCCGTGAAAGTGATGAAATACCTATAGCCTTCTCGTGCGTTGATCGACATAGGGCCACATACGTCCGTATGTATGAGTCCTAATAGGTCGGCAGCGCGCATTCCAACACCTTTGAAGGAAATACGAGTCATCTTACCGATGAGACATGATTCACACGTGCCATATGATTCGAAATCAAAGGGCGAGATAGCTCCATTCTGTATGAGCTGTTTTACGCGTTTCTCATTTATGTGTCCCATACGACAATGCCATAGGTAAGTTTGATCTTTGTCACCTACCTTTAATTTCTTATTATTCACATGTAATATTTCGGTGGTTTGATCTAAAACATAAATTCCATTCATGGAAACTGCCTTGCCATAAATCATATTGTGTAAGGAGAAAATACAGCTATTATTCTCTATTACAAATGAAAAACCGAGTTTGTCAAGCGCAGAAACTGAAATAATGTTTTTGGACAAACAAGGAACATAATAACAGTTATATAAAGATAACTCGAATCCACTTGGAAGCTGGATCACGTATGTTCCCCTCGAGATTGCAGCAACATGTGCTCCATTCCCGACACGCAGGTCAACCTCACCCTTGATTAGGGGTTCTTGGTTTCGGAGGCCCTGGACATGATTACATAGATGAGAACCACAACCAGTATCTAGTACCCAAGTTCCGTAACTTGCATGGTTAATCTCAATCATGTGAATAAAAGAAGAAGAAGACATACCAACAGGAGTTACACGCCCTGCCTTAATGTCCTCACGATACACGGGGCATGAGCGCCTCCAATGCCCAGTCTTGTGGCAATGGTGACATTCCATGCTTGTATTCTTGCGCTTTTTTGCCCTGTGAGTTGCTTGACTCACCTGGCCCACTCTTAGTAAATCCTGACTTCTTAAACTTGGGCTTGCCTACTATTAGGTCGCCCTGAGCTTTCGCTTTACCCTTACCCTTACCCTTACTGGAGCTCATGAGAACATCTTGC
Organism: Silene conica; assembly: GCA_029255685.2. NCBI lineage: Eukaryota > Viridiplantae > Streptophyta > Magnoliopsida > Caryophyllales > Caryophyllaceae > Silene > Silene conica. The sequence goes on along the minus strand of CM055319.2, from coordinate 45,159,386 downwards.
TTCACGCTCCCACTTAATTTCAGATCCTTCCCGGTCTGTTCGAGAAGGGAGTGGAGCTCATGATGAGTCTTCTTCATGTCATTTATGTAATAGTTGGCCCTAAAGAGGGCGAACCCATCATGAAGTGAATGAAGCATTCGATCAACGATTATGTTCTCACTGATCTTGCAGTTTAGAGCCTCAAGTTTCTCGATATTCTCAATCATGTGAAGAATATGTGGGCTAACAGCTTGGCCCTTCTGGAGTTTCGCCTCAAAGAAGCGACAGGTATGCTCATAAGAAACGATTCTCGGAGCCTTTGAGAATTCGTTAGTGAGCGTGGTGAAAATCTTGTTTGCACCATGGGTTATGAAGCGTCTTTGCAAATTGGATTCCATTGCATAGATGAGTACGTTCTTTATCGCACCCGCTTCCATGACAAAGTCGCTATGAGCGCGAACTTCGTTAGCTCTAGCTCCAGTTCCTGGGTGTGGCGGAATGGGCTCAGTTAAGTACTTGAGCTTTCCGTCAGCAATGGCAGCATTCCGTAGTGCTGCCTCCCAGTCAGAGAAGTTTGACCCATCATTCCTCAGTCTTGTGGACTGATTCATGGAGTCCATGAAGGCTTTTAGCCAGGATTCACGTGCTAGCTTGGCACTTGGCATTGGGTCTTCACCAGCCATTTAGTTATACAGCAGTTTAATTGAACGTGTTCTAGACTGAAAAGAAGATAAAACAAAACCATATAAGCAACTCATTGTTGTGATTTAAGTCTATATTAAATTGAATTTAAACTCGTAGACTCATGCATTTATATAATTGATCTCCCTCAAGAATTATATAAATGATCCCAAGACTCAATTTCCGTATATTGATAAGCCCACAGTTTGGCTAATTCCACCGTTGGAACTCTTGGTCGATAGATTTCCGTAAATCCTATCTATTAGTCCATCTCAGTCACTGGATATTATCGAGTGACCATGATGTTGAGATAAAATAAATCATCTGTTCCCACTTACTCGACGTAGAAGGGGTCTTATTATGCCTACCGACGAAGAAGGGATTCATGGGAGGCTGATTTATAAAGACTATTCTCAATTTTTGGTTATACGAGGAAGACCCCACCGACTTATATTTATTCATATTAAGTGAACTAAAATCTAGCATATTCGTGAATGAATGAAATAAAGTGATGGCTTTGCAATTGACATGTGACATCTGTATTGTCACAGAAAACTAACGCGTAACCTCTACATGAGTCAGTTTTCAGGCATGTAATAGGTGGTTTGGTTTTAGGCGGAATATGATGCAAGCTATTATCGATGAAAGCATAAAATAAATGCGATAAACGTAAATAAAAGTCCTAGTGTGGCCTATCCTACCAAAATAAACATAAAACAACTTGGAATCCACTGTTGGACCCTAGAAGCTTGTCTTGATGTTCCATCTTGGTCCTTGCAGTGGGAGTGAGCATCCGGTCTCCGTCTTCGGTCTTCACAAAAATACTAATTTAAATTACAAAAGTAGTCCTAGATACATTCTAATTTAAATACAAAAGTAATTACATGGCAAAAACCCAAAACGGAGATTCAAGATCTCAAAATTACAAGCAAGATTGTGTCCCATCATTACAGTGACACAATCTTCTAAGGCCACACTAAGTTACAACCGTTTGCAAAAATTAAATACGTTATTGAAAGCATTCACAAGGCATTCAACAAGACGATAAATAAAATGCATCAACTAAAACAAAATTCATTCATGACATAATATTGTTATTATGATTAACAAATTTTTACCAAACCACCTTTTAGGATTAAAATTATGTGATTATACCGTTTTAACCACTTTAATTTTAATAAGTTTATAATCCTATTATTTTAAACCGTTTTAAAATAATATGTATCAAACGAGGGTGAACCGTTTCACAAAATTAATAATATACTATTTCCGTATATAGTATATTACTAAAGGCCATGTGAAAATAAAACATGTTATTTTCGGGAAAATAAAAAAAAACGAGTCTGTTACAGGGGTGGTCTACCGACCCAATAAACAGGTCTACCGACCACCAGACGAAAAATTTTTTTTTTTTTTTTTAAAAGCAGAATGGTCGACCGACCCGAAAAACAGGTCGACCGACCACAAAACACGAAACCGAGTTTCTGAACACGATTTCTCACAAAAGATAAACTGTGGAAACAGAAAAACACGCAGGAGGCGGTCGACCGACCGCAACGGGGGGTCGATCGACCGACTTAGCGGCAGAAGACGATTTTTCAGGTTTTAAAACTTACGAAAAACACAAAGGTAAAATTTTCATGGCCTGGCTCTGATACCACTTGTGGGGAATAAAGCATGTATTCGCCCTAAACTTGCAGGATTATAATGAAACATACAGTTGTGATTATAGTCATAAGTTAATTAAAAGCATGAAAAAGAAATCAACCTTTGGTCCTTTGTGCTTATGGCCTAAGAACAGGAATTAAAGTAAATTCCCTCCTATAACTTGCACCCAAGACTTGATTGAGATGATGCCGCGTGTGCTAAAAAATACTCTCCAATTGCCTTGCAATACGGGGAGAGCCTTTTGAGGTTTTAGATGTGAGATCTGAGTTTTGGGAAAAAGATGTTCTCAAAACCCTAATTTTCTTTGAGATTTGTTTTACAGTAAAACAATCAGTAGTCTCACAAAAGGAGAAGTTCTCTCCTTTTGTAATACTTGGCCGGCCGAGATTGGTCTTGGGTAGGAGTGGGCTTTCCACTCTTACCTTATTCCAATGCATGATTCGACCCATTTTGCTAAAATATAATTTGCGGGTATTTATTATAAGTCGCACACATGTTATCAGATATTAATACAGTCGATATATTAATAATGGTCTGATAAAATACGATATTGTATAATTGGCCAAATTAATATAACTGTTTATATTAATACGCAAATTCAATATTTAATTAAATATAACTGCTTGTATTTAATTTTATGAATTAATCATGTAATCCGCATTAGCTAAAATTATTTAATCCGTATTAAATAATAATCTCAACATCTCATTGACTAATTTAATAGTCAATACCTCTGACTAACTGTTTAGTCATATCTGGCATAAATGTGACTGTATTTTCATACCTTCACATCTCTCAAACGTGTCCTATAGGTGTGACGTATAGGGACCAGTTGATCACCGCCATCCGTATGACAATAACGTCAAACTTATCTAGCAAGCCAACCGTTATTGATAAACGTGGATCAACTGATAATAATACAAAAGTATGCCCTTGTGATCCTTTAAGAGATTTAGTAAGTCATTGTAGTAACTGTCAAGGACACCAGCCCCAACAGGCCCCTAACTCATCCCATTCCTTTTTGGGGCTCCTATCAGTTTCATCTCGGGGTTCAATTTATTTGACTAGTCCTACGTTCATTATTATTCATTTGATTTAGGCCTGAGGATCGTTCGCTCTGATACCTCTTTGTAACACCCCGATTTATTAAGGAGCCTTTAGCAAGACGCCCTCAGTAAATAGAGCTGTTACCATCTCGGAATATCCGAGGTAGTGAATAACAAAGTAAATCAAACCCAAGTAAATTATATAAAAACTTATTAAATTTAAACTTTGATGTTACAAATACTACACAGCGGAAATTAAAGTACAACTGATAACTTCGAAATATGTGATCTAAATCTAAGTCGGTCCATCCAAGTGCTCACGCCATCCCTTGCTCCCACAGCACCATCTTTCCTGTCAAAACTGCTCCCCATCACGGATCATCACAGGTGTCACACGAATACACAGGGTCAACCACAAGGTTGAGGAGGTAAAACAGATAAAACATAAACACAACAGAACTGCACATTCCTCCATCTCCATATCATTCAATCCACCACCTCACCTCCATCACACCACACCTTCCATCACACCACACCTTCCATGGCCATATCAGAAGACCCATATCACAAGACCCATTTCACAACTCCATTCTCCACAATATTCAATAATAATCATTCAATCACAATATATATCACAATAGAATATATCAATCAGATAATGAGTATCCTCATGTCAGATCACAATCACAAACATAGATATTCCCCTACCTCAAATTGTAGAACGGCAACCGAACAGCTGCTAGAAATATTCCACGCGGAAAACCGTCACCTAAACATATATTATATAACAGTTATTAACCCCTGTCCTAGAACAGTAAGGATTCCAAACATAGTAACTTTCTAAAAGTGGAAAGTTTCCTATAATAGAAACTTTCCCGAAATAGCAACCTCGTCCCAAAAAGACATTACCACAAAATTATTGATCATGTTCTCATTTATTAATCTTAATCACATATAAATAATCGTCACCATATAAAATCACGAAACTACTCATACCCAAATATATTACTAACCACAAAACATTATTAACAAGTTACCATATACTAATAATCAATCATTAAAACAAAATGATAATAATAATAATAATATAGATATTAGTAATAATAAACATATCACTAACAATATTAATACTAACAATAATAATACTATTAACAAGAATGATAATAATAATAAGAATAATAACAATGATAAACATAAAACTAATAATAATTAAATAAGATTAATAATAATAATTATAATAATACCAATACAAATATTGCAACAAACGCAACAACGACCAACAGCCACAAACATTCCAGAACGTGACCAACCACCCTCATATCCACCATTCCCGACACCAACAGCAACCCCTAACCTCGCCTGGGACACCACCAGGCTCGCCTCTGAGCCGTGGTGGTTCCAGGGAGGTCATTATTTGACTTTGACGCCACAGCAATAACCGACAGCACCCGTCGCAACAACCCAGTGTCACGTTACTGCTCTGACTCACGTTATAACCCCCCAAACGAAAGCTACTGTACTGACCGACACAACAACCCCAAACCACCGCGACATCCATCAAAACAGACCTCATACAACCCTCTAACAAACTACTCTAACATCCATAAAAAACCGTACCCAGAAACGCATTCGAATACACGCCTAAAAAGTACACGTTAACATACCCTGTTTCTGCAATAAAACCCGTGTTTCTGGATAGTCGACGAACTACCTTTATTGGTGGTCCTAGGTGGTTAACGACGACTCTACAAGGGTCAACACACGACTAACATACAACCTAGATGAACATTATGCAAAAGATCTGAACTAAAACATGATTTTAAAGGTCGCAAATATTGTTTGAAAAGGGTAAAAACCTGCAAAGTGAAAGAACGCCGGTGAGTGCACTGTCTTTCAGGTGAAAACGAACCACCACCGACAACCCTAAAGCACCTAGTGAACCCTCCTCTTTGGTCTCTGACACGGCGGCAGTAGAGGGAGTGTGTTGTATTGGGTTGATAGGTCAAAATAGGGTTAGAAATCTTGAGTTCAATAGGGCGGCAGAGAGAGATAAGCTGTTGTTTGTGTTTTGTTTGTGATATCCGTGTATGGGCCATATGTTGCACGCACTCCAAAGCCCAATGCCAAGATATAAACACGGTTTTACGACTAAATGAGGTCATATATCTTATGTCTGTTATGTGGTAACTTAATTATTAAATATATCGACACGATAACTATAATATTAAATAATGTAAAGAAAGATGAGATATTACAATAACACACTTATTCGATAAATTAATCATCGAATACGAATTTTCAAATAACTATTAGCACGCCCAAATAATTATTATAATAAAATATAATATAATAAAATACGGAGTATTACACTAGCAGTCTAAAGGGAGTCACAAGTTATCTGTATTGGCTTGAGGGAACACGATAAGTGAAAGTGATTGGCATCTGTCAAGTAGTTATTAATGTGTTTGTCTACTTCTTGGTTTATGGAAGACGTTCTAGAACTTTCTCGTTCGTTTTTACGATGTCTCTTGGTCATTTGTTAATCGGTTATATAATGAGGTAGCTCATGAACTTGCTCACCCTAAACTTTGGCTGGTAGGTAGACGGTTTTGTTCTGTTCTGGAAGTTGTTGCGTCAGTTTCTGTTGATCTTCGGTTAATGAATTTATGATATCCGGGTGAGATGATTTAAAAAAAATGGGCTTACATTTCATTTGAGGTACAACTATGTAACAAATGTGATATCTATTAATAGCTTCTTAAAAATTGTTATACTTCATACTCTATATTAGATAGTCTGTAGTAAATAGTAAAGTTGTGCATACGATAGGTAGTTTTTTTTACAAATCTTTCTTAATGTTACTCCAATATTCATTTTATCATTTTAAGTTCCAGAGTAATGGAATATGATTTCATCAGTCTATGTGTATGAATCCGTGATATGAATTTGTAAAGTAATAAAGTAACTTTAAAAAAATCGAAAATGTTAACTCAAAAGTGTATTTACGGATATATTTATCTTGTATTAGGGGGGTAATTGTAACACCCCCATTTATTTAAGAGCCTTTAGCAAGACATTCTCAAATAAATAAAGCTGTTACCATCTCGGAATATCCGAGGTAGTGAATAACAAAGTAAAACTCCAAAGTACTTTATATAAAAACTGATTAAATTTAAACTTGATATTACAACAACTACGAGTCCAAACTTTGATAAAATAAAAGTACAACTGAAGATATCTCATCCACCACACCTCCATCATCTCATCACACCTCCATCACATCACACCTCCCATCACACCACACCTCCCATCACACCACACCTCCCATGGCCATATCACAAGTCCCATATCACAAGACCCATTTCACAAGGCCCAATATCACAAGACCCAATCCTCCACTCCACATCATACAATAATATTCAAGATAGTTAATAACGTCTCAACAACAATAATACACATTGTATACCAATCTCGTAACAAACAAACAGTCTCATTATGCAACATAATGTAAATCACAGTTCATTCCCCTACCTCAAATTGCAGAATGACAACCGAACAGTTGCTAGAAATATTCCACGCGGAAAACCGTCACCTAAACATATATTATATATCAGTTATTAACCCTTTTCCTAGAATAGTAAGGATTCCAAACATAGTAACTTTCTAAAAGTGGAAAGTTCCCTATAATAGAAACTTTCCCGAAATAGCAACCTCGTCCCAAAAGACAATACCACAAAATTATTGATCATGTTCTCATTAATTAATCTTAATCACATATAAATAATTGTCACCATATGAAATCACGAAATTACTCATACCCAATTACATTACTAACCACAAAACATTATTGACAAGTTACCCCATACTAATAATCAATCATTAACAACAACAGTAATAACATAAGTAATTAATAATAATCATTATGTTCATTATCAATAATATTAGCCATAGCAAATTCTAATAATATGATTAATAATAATAACAACATATATAACACATGATATACAATTATAATTTCATAAGAATAACAACAATTCAACATTAATATTAAACAACCCTTACTAATAATATTAATAAGGTCATTATCATTACTATAATCATCCTACCATAATAATAACAATAATAATAATAATAATAATAGTAGGAAAATAATTATTAAAAAAAACAATGATAAACAATATTAATAATAATATTAATAATACTAATAGGAATAATAATAAAATAATACTAATAATAATGTTAACAAAACGAAAGTAACAACCAAATTAAACAGACATAGCCACGCATCAAAACGCCAAAACGAACAGCCCAGCCATTTCGCGAACACACCGAAACAGCCTGCTACCCCTTGTCAACCACCGCCCCTAACACCAACCGTAGCCCGTGGCTTCCCCACTGGCACTACCAGGTTCGCCTCTGAGCCGCGGTGGTTCCAGGGAGGGAGTCAGTAGCTGACGACCACCACCCACGACAGTACACCACCCTTCACAACCCAACTCCACCAAACTACACTATTTTTAATTGAAACAGACACCCAAACGAAGACCAGTTTTTCACCGTCACCACACACCGTAACCCATCGTAACAACCAACACCCTACTACCCTGACTACCCTCCATAAAAAGGCTTTAATACCCAGAACCCTCGTGATTAGAATCTGCATCAAAAATAGACACAAACACCATACGCGCATACCCCTGTTCTGACCAGAACTGAAAACGCGACTGACACAGACAACTAAACAACCTTCGAGGGTGGTCCTAGGCGGTCAACGACACCTAGGGCTAGGGTTAAAACACAACTACCAACATCATAGAACATTAATACACAAAGAATCAGAACTGAAACTATGATTAATTGCTTGAATTAACGAATTGAAAAAGAACAGGAAACTGGAAAAAAAAAAAAAGAATAAGTTGTGTGTACCCGTTTTCAGATGCAAAACGAACCCCCTAGATCAACCCTAAACCACCAAGTGATCCCTCCTCCTTGTTCCCAGAGATGACGGCAAAGTGTGTGTGAGTGTGAGAGAGGCGTTCTAGGGTTAGGGTTAGGGTTGCGAGAGGGTTTATAAGGGGTGGCAGATAGATTTTGTTGAGTTTGGGTGAGCGTGGGTTTGAACTTGTGTGTTATCAATCTGGGCTTTTCCAGCCTTAACACAAATCTCGAGGCCCAAACTCATACTTAAACACGGTTTGGTTGCTCATACGCATACTCGAACCCTACTCGACCCTTACTAACACCTATAACCCTTATTCCATAAATTAATTATCGATTACTAACGTTTATATAAACATAAGCACGTATTCATACAACTAAATATAAAAATAAGACACAATAAAATACGTAGTATTACAGTAATTGTCTGCTGCTTCCTCGCTCTGAAATCGCGGCTCATCTCAATTTTTTTTGTAATGCTTTCATCTAGATATGATAATATAGACTGTTACATTTCCTGATATTACCTTCAACTTTAACCTTAGACAAAGTAGAGGGATTGTTAGCTGAAGTAACTTCATATATATGGAGCTCAACTGGTCGTATTTCCAGAAGCATTTGTTGGTGGTTATCCACGTGGTTCAGATTTTGAGGTATCGATTGGTAACAGGACATCAAAGGACAAAGAAGAGTTTCGTAAATATCATGCATCTGCAATTGATGTACCTGGTATAAGCTTTTGGTCAAGTTCTCTCCCGGTATATGCTCAATAATAGCTTCTTATTGGCACTTGAACTTGTTGAATGCTGAATGGTTAATTTTTGTTCGGATAGCTTAGCATTTTAAATGGATTTGAAATACAAAGATGTTATTCTTAGGTTTAGGAGTTTACGATAGAAGAAAGGCCCGGAACAGACTAGCTCGAGATCCAAGTCTACGAAATACTCAAAAGTTTAGTTTTTCCATCTTTTTGGGCTATATCTAGGCAGAAAGCAGCTACTCGATTGTTAGTCAGAGGAGAGAAATAGGAAAAGAGAAAAAGCAGGGCTCCACTGAAAAAGACATAGAACAAAGTGACAAGTAAGAGCAATTTTTCGTTGTAAGAACTAAGAACTGCAATTCCCCAACAATTTCTAAACTCTGGGCTAACTATGTTGCTTGGAATGATTTCATTAGATGTTTACACTAATGAATAGTAAGAGCTTTGTAGTCTATAAATGAACTTAGAGTTCCCCAATCAGGTTGTTTAGTTCAAATATGGATCAGGTCATTTCATGTACAAATCATTTTGAGTAGGGTGGTTACGTGTTAGGCCATTTCATTGTAGTTATCAACGTTTTTGTTTCAAACTATTCATTTAGGGTGTTTATAGGCTATTTCTGATTGGACCAAGACAGGTTGGGATCTTCTCCAGCTTGCACTTTCGAGGTCTAGGTTGGGTATGGGTTGGCATTGGGTCGATTTGAGTAGGGTTATTTAGGGTCAGATCAACTTTCCGACGTCTAAGCTACATGGGTATTACGTGCTGATGTATGTTACTGAAGCAGAAGTGATACAACTTTGTTGTCATCAGATATGTACGTAAAAGTTGGGGACTTTCTTCTCTCTTAGTTGCTTGATTCTTGTCCAATCTGCCATCATTTTACCATTTTCTTGAGAGTTGAACTGTTCCTTGTTTCTGATTAATGTGCATGCAGGTCCTGAAGTTGATCGTTTGGCTGCAATGGCTGGAAAAATAAAAAGTCTATTTGGTGATGGGCGTAATACAACAAGATGGATATACATTGTACTGCACAGTTCTCTTCTCTGATTCTTAAGGTCGATACCTGGGTAAGCATCGTAAAGTGTTGAGCGTATAATTTGGGGGTTTGGTGATGGGTCAACAATTCTAGTGTTTAATTTGAAACCCCGCTTCGGAAAACAAAATGCCACTTCTACGGATGACAATGTATGCTAAAGATTAGCTGCTCTAGAGTTGGTTTGGTTTTATTATTTTCAACCTCCATTGACGTTACCATTTGAGTCACGAGAAATGGTTGAACCCCACATAGAAGACATATTTTGATTCGCTCTAGAGAAATTGTAGGGTACTGTTTACTCTCAAAATGGACTTCTGTTAATACACCATTTTATTTGACAATCAAAGATGTCCTACTTATCCTGAACACCTTCACAAGAATTATGTATAATCAATGTTATTTTTTGTAACACCACCCCTCTATAATACTCTACAGTAGCAAAATTATAATGTTAATAAAATATAAGAGATATAATAATTAATAAGAGTATATTATATTCCTTATCAGTATTATGTATGCGTAGTTGTATATAAATAATTTAAATTTGTCTATTTTTGCCGTTTAATAACTTAGATACTTTAATTTGATCAACCACCAACACCGATGCAAAGTAAAAACTATTACATACCGCGTGTTGCGCACCGAACTTCTCACTAGTATATATATATATATATATATAGAAATTGAATCAAGTGAGTCCACCCTCTTTAAATGAGTCCTGAGTCCACAAACATGTAACACAGGGGCGCACTATTTGTAACACAAATCACATAAGTTGTAACACCTTATATTTTGTGTTATAATAAAAGTTTTTAATGTTACAATCTATATGTCTTACTGTTATAATTAAAATGTAACATAGATGAACATGTATTGTAACATTATGCATATATTATAACACCTCATATTTATGTTATAATAAAAGTTTTTAATGTTACAATCTATATGTTTATTGTTATAATAGCTAATTCCAATAATTTAAAAAAAAAAAACGGATATATTTTTCAACATTAAGCATTACTCTCCAATTAATTATCTAAATCTTACAAATTAACCCACTTAATCAAAATATGACGTCTTTTGACAACATGGGGAGTCCAAACTCACAAAAACTAAATAGAATTCCTAATCGGGTTTCTCAGATTTTCCTCCGATGATGTCCAATTTTTTTCTATATGATGTCCCTAGCTTAATTTCAGGTCTTACATTCACAAATTGAAACACGCAGATACACTCATACACCGTTGTCATACTTCTTGCCAAAGAGACAAGCCAAAAACACAAACCTCTGATATCAGATACTCAGACCCGTAAGTAGTACATAACTTTGGGTTTCTGGATTCAATTGACCCTCTAGCAAGTCCAGCATCGATTAAGGTGTCTGATATCACGGTCTTCACGGGGCTTAGAAAAAATCAGTATAACCAACACTATAGAAGCATATTTAATCTCAAATGTGGCATATGCATAACGAATTTGGCAACCTTGACGGAACCAACAAAATAGTGGAATCAAGAATGGGACATTGAAAAAATCAATAGTTTGAAGAACCAAATATAGGAGGCATAAACTTCAAAATGCAAATTGAGAAAGACACTAAGGGTGTATTTGGATACAATTTTAAGAGGGAAAGGGAGGGGAGGGAAATGGAGGTGAGGGGAGGGGAGGGGAGGGAAAATGTGGTTGTTTGGATAATGAAATTGTTGAGAGTGAAAGGGAAGGGATGTAAGAGGGATATGATATATTGGATGAAGGATGCTATGAAATATGAAGAAGTAAAAATATGCTTGTGAGCGTATATTGTTAAAAATATCCAACATAATTGTTCTCAATTGAGAGTGTATTACATTTTTTTGATAAAAGCAAAATTATCTTTCCATAATTTAAATGTGAGTATAATAGTTTTCCTTCCAAATCTTATCTCCTATGGAAAGAAATTAATTTGTTCTTGATACGAATTCTTGAGCAAAGAAATCGTCCGCGGAAGCTTCTTGTAATCTTTAAGAATAATCTTGAATGAATTAATAACTTTGGCAATGTATGGAACGATCTTTAGTGAATCTTGATTGATAATGATGAACGATGGATGATGAACGGTGGTGATGATGATGTCGTTGGTGGTGGTCCGTCGGTGGTGATGGTCGTGGTGGTTGTTTTTGTAGTTGTGACGGTCTTGAGTTGAATCCCCAAGGTAGAAGGATATTTGTTTACCCTAGACCTATAGGATAAACAATGGTGAATTACTCCCTAGACCTATAGTTTGTAATTCGTGTCAATATTTGAAACGCGACAAATATCAATGGTTCGGATCAACACTCGATGAGTCCTTGAGATTTCTTTAAGAATGCCTTAAACGAAAACTTGTAAATTTTGATTGATTGATTAATTAACTTGAAAAAACAAGAAGAACCATGTGCCCTATTTATAGGGTAATCACACGTCCCAAATAAGCATCACACGCCTCCCACAATTCGTACTAGAATTGGGAGTCCTAAATCTATCCTAATGGATTAAATATAATCCTTATTAAATCTAAACTATATCATAGGTTATTAAAGAATTAAATAATTAATCCTAACAACCCTAGGATAACTAATTAACTAGGTGATAACTAACTTGTAACAACTTTGTAACAAACTAGTAACTACCTAACAAACTAATAACTAATTATAACAAACTAATTAAAATAACAACTTAATAAAAATAACATAAAAGTTAAATATACTCCAATATCTACTTGGAGTCCTTGATTTTCGTGAGGACCGAATAACCACACGATCCTTGGGATTCGTGCCCAAGCACCCGACCGTGACCCTTCTTTCCACACGGTGGTTCGTCCACCATAGTCCAACCCCTCCTTGTCTTGCGACGATCTTTATGAACACTTCGTTGGGCCAAGGTTGTAGAACCCACTCAATCATTATTGGAAAATAGCTTAGACTTAAGACCAATAAAGACAATAGGATTAGCAGTAGTCGCCCCTTCAAGCCCCAATCATAATAATGGAATCGAACCCTATCCATATTTGGATCAGTTCTAAAGGAGAGAAAATGCATCCTTCCATTTCTTTCCCCCCTCATTTCTCTCCCTCTAAATATTGTATCCAAACAAGGAAAAGTTGATCCCTCCTTTTCCCTCCCCTCCCTTTCCCTCCAAATCCCCTTATCCAAACAAAGCCTAAGAGAACCGTGTTTATGACGAGGTACCTTTTCTGATAAGTAGTCTTATTAGTAGGGAGTCCCAACATGGGGAGTCCTAATATAGCTGCATTTTCTCAATTTATGCTCTCTTCTTCGTCTTTTTGCTTTAGATTTCTGGTGTTTCACTACTACAGAATGTCAAATAGACATCAGTTAATAGGCATCAGATTTTTTAGAAAATCTGATGCATATAATTATACATCGGTTATTTTAAAATATCTGATGTCTATCCATATATATAAACATCAGACTTTGACATAACCCATGTCTATAACTAGGTGCACTTTTTAACTGATGTTATATACATCAGATTTATTAAAATCCATGTATAAACTAATAAATAAAATAATTGTTGTAGCTTATTACTCGTATAATACTGGCGCGGCAATTATTTAGTTTCCCAATCAAAATCATATACGCATATCCCCTTTATTCCCCAAAATCGTCATATTCAATCCCTAATTTCTGCGCTTCTTCAACAATTTAAACCAACGACGACTGCATCCCTTCAATTCATCTCGTCCATCACCGGTAATCGTCATCAACTCGGCTTGTTCGTCGTCCCTCTAACTCGGCTTTACTTCTCCTATCTCGCTCGGTTGCTCCATTATCGGTACTTCTCAAATCTTTTATTCAATTTTTGATTTGTATGTTCACCTACCTAGACGTAAACAGTGCATTTGCTTACTAGTGGCGGTTCTTTAACTACTGTACTCGTATCCATAGTTCGGGATGTGCTTGGTAACATAATACTTACTTGAGTTAGAAGGAGCCTTTGATTTGTTATTTTAATTTTCAGTTGTCATTCAATTTTTTCAGTCAATGCTTATTCTATTCAATTTTTTCTGACTTGAATTTAATGGTAGTGGTCGGATTGAATTGGTAGCTAGTACAGTAAACTTGGACGACTTCATTGGCCGATTGAATTGTACTAGCTATGACTTCATTGGTAGCTAGTCTAATTTTTTCTGACTTGAATTTTCATTCAAGGCTTTGTTCTATTCAATATTTTGGTAGCTAGTACAGTAAACTTGTGCAGCAGCCATGAGTACACAGCAATTGTACTAGATCTTTTTGTTTTCTGGTTCTGCTTCTTCTATTTCTTTTCTGGTTCTGTTTTCTGGTTACGAATGATACTTGGCGTTTACTTTGGTTATTACGGTCGCATCTCCATAGACCTTAAACAACGCTGTATTCAAATAGGTTTTTGTTGTGAAAAAATGGGGCATAGGTAGCTGATAGTCTTGATACAATAATGTTTTATTTAGCAAGGTTGACTTTAGAATTGAGATAATGAGATTGATTTTATTTAGCAAGGTGGTATTTGTTCCTCCGGACACTTTTACACTCCATCTCAATCATTTGGTTAGATTACTGCAAATTTGTCACGCTCTTATAAATGTTTATTTTAGCTATTGGGACATGTAAAGTTGTTATCTGTAATATTTATTTTAAGCGGATTACTGATCTTAAACAGAGCTCTTGAATGGATCGTGAATGGATGGTTATCAATCGCTTGGATCCTAGATATATGAGAGGGGTAGATGAGTTTATCAAACATGCTATTAATCATGCAGACAAACTTAATGAAATTTATTGCCCATGTGTTAAATGTGGGAATAATGTGCTTGTTGATGTCGGAGAATTAAGAAATCACCTCTTATGTAATGGAATTGATAAAGGTTACAAAAAGTGGATTTGGTATGGAGAAGATGTGTTGCCTAATAACCCTAGGGATTCAGTGGATGTTGGAGGAGAATTTGTGGAGGAAACTTTGGAAGTAGGCTGCGAAGATCGAGTAGATGATATGATTAATAATTTCATAGAATGCACTGAACACCCAGATATGTTTGATACGTTAGCAAGCGATTCAGTGAAACCAGTTTATCTAGGTTCTAATTTAACACGTTTATCTGCAACTTTAAAGTTATATAACCTGAAGGCGAAAAACGGTTGGAGTGATAAAAGTTTCACAGATTTGCTTGAGTTGCTGAGTGAAATTCTTCCTGATGGCAATGAACTCCCAAAGAACACTTATGAAGCTAAGAAAATTTTGTGTCCAATGGGACTTAACTATGTGAAGATACATGCATGTCCTAATGACTGTATTTTGTATCGAAAGGATTACAAAGATCTAAGCACGTGTCCGAAGTGTGGGGCTGCACGTTACAAAAATAAGGAAACAAATTCTGATAAAAATAAAGGAGTGCCATGTAAAGTGTTGTGGTATCTTCCCATCATACCACGATTTAAGAGACTTTTTTCAAATGTTAAAGATGCTCAGAATTTGGTATGGCATGCTGAAGGCAGAGTTCAAGATGACAAAATTCGTCATCCAGATGACTCAACACAATAGAAAACAATTGATTTTTTGTTTCCAAAATTTGGATCCGATGCTAGAAGTCTAAGGCTTGGATTATGCACTGATGGAATGAATCCGTTTGGTAGTCTAAGTAGCCAATGGAGCACATGGCCAGTTTTGCTAACAATTTATAATCTGCCTCCTTGGTTGTGCATGAAGCATAAATATATGATGTTGTCATTACTGATTTCGGGACCTAAGCAACCCGGGAATGATATAGACGTTTACCTAGAACCTTTGATTGACGATTTGAAGTTATTGTGGGAGGAAGGAGTTGAGGTCTATGATTCTTACCGTGGTGAGACGTTTCAATTATATGCCATGATATTTTGTACCATTAATGATTTCCCGGCTTATGGCAACTTATCTGGTTATACGGTGAAAGGAGCTAAAGCATGTCCAATCGTGAGAATGATACAATTTCAGATCGTTTAGTTCATGGTGGAAAGAATGTGTATCTTGCTGGGCGAAGATTTCTCCACTGCTCTCACCCGTATAGAAGAAAAAGTAAACCTTTTAATGCAAAACCAGAATATAAGGAAGCTCCAAAGATTTTAACCGGAAAAGAAGTTTACGAAAAGGTTAGAGATATCAAAAATTCATTTGGGAAGCCATATAAGCGGCCAAGTGGGAATACTTTGTACAAAAAAAATCCATCTTCTGGGATTTACCATACTGGCAGCACTTGTCTGTAAGACATTGTATAGATGTCATGCATGTGGAGAAAATTAAAACGTTTGTGAAAGTTTGATTGGCACACTTCTTAATATTCCTGGTAAAACTAAGGACGGTATCAAAGCTAGGGAAGACCTAGTGTCACAGAAAATACGACCAGAATTAGCACCAGAAATCAGAGGTTCAAAAACTTATCTACCTCCAACGTGTTTCACACTATCACGACAAGAGAAAAAAAGTGTCTGTGAGTGTCTTCATGGTATGAAGGTGCCACAAGGATATTCATCCAACATAAAGAATCTTGTGTCAATGAAAGAGTTAAAATTGGTGGGTCTAAAATCTCATGATTGTCACACTTTAATGGAACAATTACTTCCTGTAACTCTTCGTGGGGTTTTGCCAAAACATGTTCGACAAGCTATTATAAGATTTTGTTATTTTTTCAATGCAATATATTTTAATGGAACAAATTTTTTTATATATTTTTTTCCTCAGCTGTTCATCGTTTTTCGCTGGTCATTTTTGTGCTATGTTTTGTTTGTTTTGTGATTTGTTCTTTGATTTTTTTTACTTCTAGAACTGTTGTTTATGTTGATATTCAGGTAGATTTATGTTTCCGTTGCACAATTTGATAGAGGAAGGTGTTGGTGAATTAAGATAGTGGTGAAGGTGGATGAAGGAACATGGTTAATTGTGGGACATTGATTCCCTTAGATCCAATGGTTATTAAATGGACTCAAAACTCATCTAAGGAGGCGGACTCACCGGATCCCGCCTCTCTCTCTCTCTCTCCCTCTCTCTCTCTCTCTCTCTCTCTATATATATATATATATATATATATATATATATATATATATATATATATAGAAGTAGGATCATATGAGTTGGGTCATTAATGGTGAGTTACCCCTCTAAATCTCAATCATTGATCTAATCTAATATGGATGGCTGAGATTAAATCTTAATGAACATATAAAAATCCAATTTTCTCTCAATCTCATTCATTATTATAAAAATCACTATCTCTTCTCCTCCTCCCTCTAAAAAGCCAGGAAAATAAAAAGCATCGATAATCTATTTTCGATTGTTCTTGTGCTCTTCATCTTCAATTCTCTCCATTTTCAAAGCGGTTTCATGCTTATTCTTCGTGCTCAGTAATTCTACTTCGTCTTCATCTTTGATTATGTGCAGTCAAGTAATGAATTTCTACTTTTGGTACTATTTTTTGTTAATTTCTTCAATTTCGCATTTCATGTTCTTCGTTGCTTGAATTTGTTGTGTTTCTTGTGTGTATACTTCAATTTATTCAGTCGTTTTCATTATCTAGTTCGGTTAGTCGGTTTTTGTTGTTGAATTACATTTTATATTGTTTTCACATAATTCTAGGGTTCGTAATTGTATTTTCGATTTTCGTACCTGATTTTTGATTTTTTATGTTGTTCTTTCTTGTTTGTTATTGTAATATATTGATGTAGTTATTATAATATAGGTTTAGTTATTATATATGATTTTGTTATTATCTGGTTAGTATTTATAGTGTTTTATAGTCAGCTTTAAACACTTTACAATGCAGTTATTGTATTACACATCTCGATTATTGTATTACTTTAACACAATTATTGTATTATGAAAACTCAATTATTGTATCTGGTAGTGACTTCATGGCTACAATGCAGTTATTATAACATTACATCTCGATTATTGTATTACCTTAACACAATTATTGTATTATGAAAACTCAGTTATTGTATCTGGTAATGACTTCATGGGTGTCGTGTACAATAATACCCAGTTATTGTATTGTTTATACCCAGTTATTGTATTTGTATAACCCAATTATTATATTGTTTATACCCATTATTGTATTGTATAAACCCAATTATTCTACTGTATACACCCAAGTTCTTGTATTGTTTATACCAAGTTATTCTATTTTATAAACCCAGTTATTGTATTGTTTATACCCTGTTATTGTATTGTTTATACCCTGTTATTGTATTGTATAAAATCTGTTATTGTATTGTTTACTCCTAGAGTCATAGTTGTTGTATATATTGTTTATTTCTCTGGAATATCTAATTATTTTATAATGTTATTATGGTTATTTCAATACTTATATGAGATTATTGTATTTTGGTTGCATAGTTATTTTAAAGTTACGCTTTTTTGTTTTTATTTCTTTTAGTGATCGTTCGCTTTCTACTGGTTCAACCCTCATCAATAAACAAGTCATCGCTTTCGGCGGGAATAAATATCGGCGGAAGAATGGTGAAAACACCGACAACACATGGTTCTCGTCGGGAAGAAATACTTTAGATGTAGCATTGGAGATATATATATGTAACGTTACAGATTGTTACTGTTGTTAAATGCATTGTTTAAAATTCTTAGATGTAATGATAAAGATGCATAGATTGTTGGAGATGCTTAAGTGTATCAATATGATGAAGTCAAAATAGTTATATAATGAAAGTAGGTTGTTTTTTAACCTCTTGTTATATATTATTATTCTGTTTTTCAGATTTTGTCACCGCATTAACCAAACTCAATTATTAATTCAATGAAAATGATTAGTTATTCAATTAAATAAGATAAAAACAAGAACAAGGTAGAAATTTGAATATATTTGAGTTCCACTTCAATACAATAACACGATTTACTCATTACAATAACTAAATTACTACATTACAATAACTACAAATATCATAGTTTTACATTACAATAATTGAGTTTCTACATTACAATAATTAAGTTTTGAGTTTCTACATTACAATAACCGAGTTTCTACATTAAAATAACTGAGTTACTCAATTAAACAAGCTGAAAACTAACAAACAATGACCAAGTATATACATCAATTTCTCCATTGAACGTCAATTATTCGCGTCTATCTTAATTCAACCTGCAAATCACCAAAAAGCAAAATATAAGTTACCAGAAGTAAATAAAGGATACAATAATTGAGTATTAATAATAGAATAACACGGTTAAAGTAATACAATAATCGAGATATAATGTTACAACAACTACATTTTTTAAGAACTTCATATAGAATAATTCGTTCGATATATTACAATAATTGGACTACAAAATAATTATAACTAACTTTAAACAACTAACGTGTGCATAACTGAATCACATATAGAATAACAATCTTTATTTATTACAATAACCGACCTTCTACATTACAATAACTAGAAATTTCCGAGTTCCTACATTACAATAACTAGAAATAAGTTATTGTGTGCAGTTATTGTAAGCTTTTGTAGCAGTTATTGTATTGCATAATGCTAGTTATTTCAATGCACAATGAGTTATTGTATTTACAGTGAGCTATTGTATCTAATAGTGACTTCATTTAAGACAGTTATTGTATTATATAAGTTCTGTTATTGTATTTCCTTTTACACAGTTATTGTATTATATAAGTTCTGTTATTGTATCTAGTAGTGACTCCCTTAAAAGTTTTATTGTTATTCAGTGTCCATGAAGTTATTGTAATAGGTTTAGTCAGTTATTTTAATGGTTGTAGACAGTTATTTTAATGGGTGTAGACAGTTATTTTAATGGTTTTTACACAGTTATTGTATTATATAAGTTGTGTTATTGTATCTAATAATGACTTCATTTAAGACAGTTATTGTATTATATAAGTTCTATTATTATATTTCTTTTTACACAGTTATTGTATTATATAAGTTCTGTTATTGTATCTAGTAGTGACTCCCTTAAAAGTTTTATTGTTATTCAGTGTCCATGAAGCTATTGTAATAGGTTTAGTCAGTTATTTTAATGGTTGTAGACAGTTATTTTAATGGTTTTTACACAGTTATTGTATTATATAAGTTGTGTTATTGTATCTAGTAGTGACTTCATTTAAGACAATTATTGTATTATATAAGTTCTGTTATTGTATTTCCTTTTTTTACACAGTTATTGTATTATATAAGTTCTGTTATTGTATCTAGTAGTGACTCCCTTAAAAGTTTTATTGTTATTCAGTGTTCATGAAGTTATTGTAATAGGTTTAGTCAGTTATTTTAATGGTTGTAGACAGTTATTTTAATTGGTGTAGACAGTTATTTTAATGGTTTTTACACAGTTATTGTATTATATAAGTTGTGTTATTGTATCTAGTAGTGACTTCATTTAAGACAATTATTGTATTATATAAGTTATGTTATTGTATTTCCTTTTTTACACAGTTATTGCATAATGTAAAATATTGTAGAATTGCATAATGTCAATTATTTTAATGCATAATACCTGTTATTGTAATGCATAATGTTAATTATTGTATTGCATAATACATGTTATTGTAATGCACAATACTTGTTATTGTATTCAGTAAAGTCAGTTTTCCATTTTGTGATACTTCATTCTATTTTTCAAAGTTATTATGTTCATTATTGTAATGCATAACCTAGTACCTGTTATTGTAATGCATAATGTGAATTATTCTATTGCACAATGTTAATTATAGTATTGCATAATACCTGTTATTATAATTCACAATAGCTGTTATTGTATTCAATGAAGCAGATTGAGTTATTTTAAGCTCCTATAGCAGGTACTAGGTTATTGTATAACAGTAAACTAGTTATTGTATTACACTAATCTAGTTATCAAAATAGCACAAGCTGAATGATATCATGAAATCATCAATGTTCGATCGTTATCAACTTCGTTAATCTCTGAGTAACAACAGTGATTATATCAATATAAATTAGACAAATTGATACCTGAAATCATCAATGTTTGATCTTCAATAACTTCATCTAGCTGATTAAGTGTCTGATCGTCATTAAGTTCGTCTGAATTCATCATCGCAAATCCTGAAAATCAAGAAAACAATACATAAATTGTTGTACAATTTGTTATTTGAATCAAATAATTCAGTTATTGAAGTATTAAAATAACTAAATCGTAAGAAATATTGGTACCGAAAAATTAGGGTTCCGATAATTTTTTCGTCTGATTTTTCGGAATTGATACTTTTTAGTTGAATTATTGAAGATAATGAATTGAATTTAGGTAATAATTGTGTATTTTGAAGAATTGATGAAGAATTGATGAAGAATTTGATGAAGAATTGATGATTTTCTGGGATTTTTGATGATTATTTTGGGAATTTGAAGGAGAGAGAAAGTTGGGGGAAAACAGAGTTTATCAGTTCCGGTGAGTTTGCCATATCCCGTGAGTTACCCCCGCATATAAATACAGTTGACCTAAAATCCAAAAATTCAACACGCGTCTAATTTTCACAATTCCAAATTAATTTCAGCTACACACTCTGTTTCCCCCAATCTCTCTCTCTCCGCCAAATTCCCAGAAAAATCATCAAAACCAATCGCACAAAAATTCATCAAATCGATCACATAACATTCATCAATTCATCAATTCATCAAATCGATCACATAACATTCATCAATTCTCCGCCAAATTCATTCATTATCTTGACTAATTCAACTAAAAACTATCAATAGAGGTTAATACTCCAGGAACCCTAATTTTTCGAAGGTACCATTATTTTTTACGATTTTCTTATTTTAATACTCGAATAACTGAATGATTTGATTCAAATAACAAATTGTAGGACGATTTATGTATTGTTTATCATATCGTTGGCATTTGACTGATAATTTATTTTCATAATCTTAAAAAATTATTGATAATCTAGATTAGCACACCAACTGTTTGTTAAAATGCCTAGTTGAATGTAGAAGCTTAGTTATTGTAATCAAGAAACATGGTTATTTAATAGCTATTAAAATGCAAAAACTCGGTTATTGTAACGTAGGAACTTGGGAATTTGTAATTATTGTAATGTAGAAAGTCAGTTATTGTAATAAATAAAGCTTGTTATTCTATATGTGATTCAGTTATGCACACGTTAGTTGTTTAAAGTTAGTTATAATTATTTTATATATAGTCCAGTTATTGTAATATAATGAACGAATTATTCTATATGAAATTCTTAAAAAATGGCGTTGTTGTAACATTACATTTCGATTATTGTATTACTTTAACCGTGTTATTCTATTATTAAAACTCAATTATTGTATCTTTTATTTACTTATGTTAACTTATATTTTGCTTTTTGAATTGCAGGTTGAATTAAGATAGACGTGAATAATTGACGCTCAATGGAGAAATTGTTGTATATACTTGGTCATTGTTTGTTAGTTTTCAGCTTGTTTAATTGAGTAACTCAGTTACTTTAATGTTGAAACTCAGTTATTGTAATGTAGAAACTCAGTTATTGTAATGTAGAAACTCAACTATTGTAATGTAAAACTCTGATGTTTTGTAGTTATTGTAATGTAGTAATTTAGTTATTGTAATGAATAAATCGTGTTATTGTATTGAAATGAAACTCAAATATATTCAAATTTCTACCTCGTACTTGTTTTCACTAGAAGACTAGTCTTGAAATATAAAAGAATGAAATAACAATTCTTTTGAATAACTGTCTCAAAACCATTACAATAACTGTCTGAAAACATTACAATAACTATCTGAATACATTACTATAACTGTCTGAACACATTACAATAACTGCCTTAAACCATTACAATAACTGTCTTAAACCATTACAATAACTGTCTGACCCCATTACAAAAACTGTCTAAAACTATTAAAATAATTCTTTGAAATCATTACAATAACTGTATGAACCCATTACAATAACTGTCTGAAAACATTAAAATAAATGAGTAAAAGAATAACATAATTATGACAAAAACTAAATTACACAACACCCATGAAGTCGCTACTGGACACAATAACTGAGTTTTATAATACAATAACTGTGTAAAAGGAAATACAATAATAGAACTTATATAATACAATAACTGTCTTAAATGAAGTCACTACTAGATACAATAACAGAACTTATATAATACAATAACTGTGTAAAACTCATTAAAATAACTTTCTAAACCCATTAAAATAACTGTCTACAACCATTAAAATAACTGACTACAACCATTACAATAACTTCATGGACACTGAATAGCAATAAAACTTTTAAGGACTATAACTGTCTGAAACCATTACAATAACTGCCTGATACGATTACAATAAGTCAATAACTGTCTGAAAACAATTACAATAACTGTCTGAGATGATTACAATAACTGTCTGAGACGATTACAATAACTGTCACAAATAACACTTTCTAGGCTTTACAAAACACAATCCCTTCCATACCATGCAACATTTACAATTTCCAACATTTAACAAGAGCTCATTTTTTTGGTGGAGTAAAACCTCTTAAAGCTACACGTTTATACATTTTCATGCCACTTTTCCTATCGTTTAAAAGATGCTTCTCTATTTCCAATATGTCTTTCCTGAAATTTACCACTTCTTCCAAAAGAGACGCTCTTGAGTCATTGGCATCTGACATCAACAAAATACACATCATCTCAATCCATGAAGGAATCCTCTCAGTTTTCTTCTTAATTGATACCAACTCCTTATCGTGCTTCCCTTCATATGTGAGCATGTGAAACATTGTAAAGAATCTTGATTCGTAATCGTTCATAGCTTTTGTTTTCCATTCAAAATCAACATTAACAAATTGAAATGTGTAAATGAGAATCCCTTCTTTTGCTGTTTTCCTTGTATCCAGAAAGTCGGAAAACAATTCAACCTACAACATGTACAAAAAAATGTAAAATCATAATTGTATCAAAAACACACGCATTACAATAACTGGTGTATACAAATACAATAACTGTCTTTTTTAACATTGGAATAACTATGTTTCAAACATCGGAATAACTATGTTTTGCCATTACAATAACTGAATTAAGATAACTCATTTTTACCTATATAATAACCCATATAAAACTATACAATAACTACCTTTAAATGAAGTCACTACTAGATACAATAACAGATCTTATATAATACAATAACTGTCTACAAACCATTAAAATAACTGTCTAAACCCATTAAAATAACTGTTTACAACCCATTAAAATAAATGACTAAACTCATTACAATAACTTCATAGACACTGAATAGCAATAAAACTTTTAAGCACAATAACTGCCTGAAACCATTACAATAATTGTCTGATACGATTACAATAACTGTCTGAGACGATTACAATAACTATCTGAGACGATTATAAAAAGTGATGCATAAATAACACAAAAAAAGTGATACATCAACAGAAACTCTAAAAAAGGGAAGAATAACTGTACTGATATGTTCACTCTTGGACTTGTAGGGGAAATATTGTGCTCCTTCCTTGCGAAAACTACTTTTGAACGTTTAAAATTAGCTCTATTACCAACTTCAGGCTCTGTCTTACGTTTAGGAGCCATTAACACTGTGGAAGAGAATAAAATAAATTATCAGAAAAACAAATTTATGACAAAAACTAATTTATACAACACCCCATGAAGTCACTACTCCATACAATAACTGAGTTTTCATAATGCAATAAATCAAAGGTAATACAATAATCAAGATGCAATGTTACAATAACTACATTGTACACATGAAGTCACTACTAGATACAATAACTGAACTTTCATAATACAATAACTATGTAAAAGATAATACAATAATTAACAAGTAGTGTTACAATAACTACATTGTACACATGAAGCCACTACTGGATACAATAACACAATCATATAGAATAACTACATCAATAAATTACAATAACTGTGTAACGATAATGCATAATCGACATGTGTAATACAATAATTGCATCAATATATTACAATAACACGCGAGGGTTATCAGAGAATACACACAATCATATAGAATAACCACATCAATATATTACAATAACACACACAAATTATCTACATTAAACAACAATACAAACTAATTTAAAGAAAAAGCACAAGAAAAAACACATCAAAATTCGAAATCAAGTACAAATCTGGAAAATACAATTAAGAAACCCTAAATTTAAGTGGAAACAAAATGCAAAGTGACTAATTGAACTACATAATGCAACTGACTGAATAAATTGAAGAAAATCAATACAAGACCACACCAATTTCAAGTAAAAAACAACTACATAAACGAAGATTTTAAAAAAATTGACGAAAATCAAACAAGGAACATAAAAAAAACCCTAAAATTATGTTAAAACAAGTAAAAAATATAATGCAACAGCACACAAATACTTTAATTGAACTACATAATGAAAAACACTGCGTAAAATTGAAGAATAATAACAGAAAACACAACAAAAATCAAGTTAAAAAACCTACAAAAGTAGCAAAATAGAAGAAAACGAACGAAAAATTGAAGAAAATCAATTACCTGAAGATGAACGAAATGACGACGAAGATGAGCAAAGAAATCGACAAAGAAGATGAACGAAGATGGAGGTTTTACCGGAGAATATGGAGGTTTTACTGGAGAATATGGAGGTTTTAGTGGAGAGAGAGGGAGGTTTTTACTGTGTTTCAGTTGGGGAGTTGAACAAAGGGGGAAAAAAGAAGTTAGGGGTGAAAATTTTGGTTTATATACTAATTGTGAGATTTAATCTCAGTCACTAATCTAAACTAAATATGGATGGTCCAAATTTAAAGGTGTAACTCACCAAATATGCCCCAACTCATATGATCATATATATATATATATATATATATATATATATATATATATATATATATATATATATATATATATATATATATATATAGAATGGGATCATGTAAGTATGGCTTATATATTTGAGGATTGAGGATTACTACAAACTGTCATATTTAAGAGATGCAACGTCTAATTATTGAGCGCCGATCACTGAGGGCAAAAATGACATTTCAACATGCGCGTATATAAACCCAATTATCAGCCAAATTTCGTCATTTTCCCCTAAATTTGCTTCTCTCTCTATCTTCCCTCTTCTCTTAATATTTCTTCTCTGGGAACCTTAATTTTTCTGACGATTTCTTCAAATTCATAGTTCTATAGCTCGATCTCGACTTATTCGTCTATTTAAGATCAATTATCATACTATTCAATCATAATCGTCTTGTGAGGTATGTTATTATTGTTAATTTCACCTTTATATTCTCTTTAATTTGTAATTTCAGATTTAAATCACTTTTTTTTTCATTTTTCGTTCATGTATTTTTGATTAATAGTCATCTTACTGCGTTTTTTTTCTAATTTACTTAATATATTTTCAGTTTCATCTTACTTTATTGTTATTTTCAGCTTTATTTGTTGTTTTCCCTAAATTTAATTTGCGACGTTTCTTTCGTGATTTCTAGGTTTTCTA
This sequence comes from Silene conica, assembly GCA_029255685.2. Classification (NCBI taxonomy): domain Eukaryota; kingdom Viridiplantae; phylum Streptophyta; class Magnoliopsida; order Caryophyllales; family Caryophyllaceae; genus Silene; species Silene conica. Next base: position 45,132,774 of record CM055319.2, on the reverse strand, counting down.
TCATAATTCCGATGTCAGGTATGTTATTGGTCTTAATTTCAACTTTATGTTCTTTTCAATTTGTAATTTGAGCTTTAAATCACATGTTATTTCGTTTTCGTACATATATTTCCAATTAGTAATCATCTTACTGCATTTCGTATGATTTTCGCACCTAAACTTAATTATGTGCATTTTAATTCTTCTTTTATGTTTTACGATTTTGTTTGCCCTAAGATTAAGTTGTGATATTTGATGTTTTATGAATTTTAACAAAATATAATTGTTGTAATCTGAATTGTCAAATTTAGCAAAAGATAATTGTTGTGGTATGCATAGAGTGTGATATTATTCTACAGAATGTGTGATATCGTTTTACAGGATGTGTGATATTTCTTAGCACAATATGTGTGATTTTGTTCGAATTGTAATTTAGTAGTTTTTCCTGATCTATGTTCAGTTCACTTTAGAATGTTGTATATGTTGAGTTGTTAATCAGTGTTGTTGATGCGTGATCTAATAATACACTTCTTATGTTTAAATATTTTTAAATTTGAGTCAGATTGATTTACATCTGTTTTTCATTGTTACTCTTTAATGTTAGCTAGTAATAGTATATATTCAGCCTTTCTTAAAGCGTAGTTTATAACAGCTTTAACTTATCGTTTGTATATGACATAGTATTCACTAACTGACATTTTCCTTTTACTCATATTTGTGAATAAATTGGTGAATAATGGCAGACTTGTGTCTATAATGTGTAGTTTGATTTTGGAAAGAGGAAATAATCGAGGAAATGAACCATTAAGGTTGCGTTGTTATAATTCTATTTGGTCAAGATGTAGGTTATGTTGGGGCTGGTGTCCTTGACAATTAAGTACAATGACTTACTAAATCTCTTTAAGGATCACAAGGGCATACTTCAGTATTATTATCAGTTGATCCACGTTTATCAATAACGGTTGGTTTGCTAGATAAGTTTGACGTTATTGTCATACGGATGGCGGTGATCAACTGGTCCCTATACGTCACACCTATAGGACACGTTTGAGAGATGTGAAGGTATGAAAATACAGTCACATTTATGCCAGATACGACTAAACAGTTAGTCAGAGGTATTGACTATTAAATTAGTCAATAAGATGTTGAGATTATTATTTAATACGGATTAAATAATTTTAGCTAACACGGATTACGTGATTAATTCGTAAATTAAATATAAAAGGTTATATATAATTAAATATTGAATTTGCGTATTAATATAAACAGTTATATTAATTGGGCCAATTATACAATATCGTATTTTATCAGACCATTATTAATACATCGACTGTATTAATATCTGATAACACGTGTACGATTTATAAATAAAACCCGCGAATAATATTTAGCTAATCGGGTCGAATCACGCAAAGGAATAAGGTAAGAGTGGGAAAAGCCCACTCTCACCTCATCCAATTCGGCCGACCCACCAATACTACATAAGGAGAGTCTTCCTCCTTTTGTCAGGTGATTCAATTCAACTGGTTAATTGATAATCTCAAGACTTAGGGTTTTGAGAACTGCCTTTTCCCAAAACCCAGATCTCACATCTAAAACCTCACAAAATTCTCCCCATATTGCAAGGCAATTGGAGAGCCTTTCTAGCACACGCGGCATCATCTCATTCAAGTCTTGGGTGCAAGTTATAGGAGGGAATTTACTTTAATTCCTGTTCTTAGGCCTATTCAAGCAAGGACCCAAGGTTGTATTCCTTTTTCATGTTTTTATTAACTTATGACAATAATCTCAACTGTAAAATTCGTTATAATCCTTCACGTTTTAGGGCGAATACATGTTATATTCCCCACAAGTGGTATCAGAGCCAAGGCCACGAGTTTTTACTTTTGTGTTTTTCATAAGTTTTGATTAAAAATTTTGAAAATCGATTTCTGCCGGCGTGTGGGTTGGTCGACCCATTATTGTGGTCGGTCGACCTCTGCCCGCGTAGGGTTTCTGTTTTTCGGCAGTTTCTCTTTTGCGTTTTCAGAAACTCGGTTTCTTGTTTTGTGGTCGGTCGACCTGGTTAATAGGTCGGTCGACCATTCTGCTGTTTTAAAAAAACAAAAAAAAAAAAAAAAAAAAAAAAAATTCTGTCAGGAGGTCGGTAGACCACTCTGCAGTTACAGGAATTTTTTTTTCTGTCAGAAGGTCGGTCGACCTGTTTAATGGGTCGGTAGACCTCTCTGCTGATACAGGAAATTTTTTTTTTTGATAGTTGGTCGGTCGACCCCATGTTGAGGTCGGTCGACCACTTCCCTGTAACAGTCGTGTTTTATTTTTCCGAAAATAACTTGTTTTATTCTCCCTTGGCCAAAAGGTAATATGCTGTATACGGAAATAGTATATTATTTTTGTGAAACGGTTCACTCTCGTTTGATACATATTTTTTTAAAACGGTTTAAGATAATGGATTATAAACTTGTTAAAATTAAAGTGGTTAAAACGGTATAATCACATAATTTTAATCCCGTAAAGGTGGTTTGGTAAAATTTGTTAATCATAATAACAGTATTATGTCATGAATGAATTTTATTTTTAGTTGATGCATTTTATTTATCGTCTTGTTGAATGCCTTTTGAATGCTTTCTATAACGTATTTAATTTTGCAAACGGTTGTAACTTAGTGTGGCCTTAGAAGATTGTGTCACCGTAATGATGGGACACAGTCTTGCTTGTAATTTTGAGATCATGAATCTCCGTTTTGGGTATTTGCCATGTATTTACTTTTGTATTTAAATTAGAATGTAAATAGGGTTATATTTGTAATTTAAATTAGTAATTTTGTGAAGACCAAAGACGGAGACCGGATGCTCACTCCCGCTGCAAGGACCAAGATGGAACATCAAGACAAGCTTCTAGGGTCCAACAGTGGATTCCAAGTTGTTTTATGTTTATTTTGGTAGGATAGGCCACACTAGGACCTTTTATTTACGCTTATTGCATTTATTTTATGTTTTCATCGATAATAGCTTGCATCATATTCCGCCTAAAACCAAACCACCTATAACATGCCTGAAAACTGACTCATGTAGAGGTTACGCGTTAGTTTTCTGTGACAATACAGATGTCACATGTCAATTGCAAAGCCATCACTTTATTTCATTCATTCACGCATATGCTAGATATTAGTTCACTTAAAATGGATAAATAAAAGTTGATGGCCTGGGTCTTCCTCGTATAACCAAAAATTGAGAATAGTCTTTATAAATCAGACTCCCATGAATCCCTTCTTCGCCGGTAGACATAATATGACCCCTTCTACGTCGGATAAGTGGGAACAGATGATTTATTTTATCTCAACATCATGGTCACTCGATACTATCTAACGACTGAGATGGACTAATAGATAGGATTTACGGAAATCTATCGACCAAGAGTTCCAACGGTGGAATTAGCCAAGCTGTGGGCTTATCAATATACGGAAATTGAGTCTTAGGATCGTTTATATAATTCTTGAGGGAGATCAATTATATAAATGCATGAGTCTACGAGTTTAAATACAATTTAATATAGACTTAAATCACAACAATGAGTTGCTTATATGGTTTTGTTTTATCTTCTTTTCAGTGTAGAACACGATCATTTAAACTGCTGTAAAACTAATGGCTGGTGAAGACCCAATGCCAAGTGCCAAGCTAGCACGTGAATCCTGGCTAAAAGCTTTCATGGACTCCATGAATCAGTCTACTAGACTGAGGAATGATGGGTCAAACTTCTCTGACTGGGAGGCAGCACTACGGAATGCTGTCATTGCTGACGGAAAGCTTAAGTACTTAACTGAGCCCATTCCGGCACACCCAGGAACTGGAGCTAGAGCTAACGAAGTTCGCGCTCATAGCGACTTCGTCATGGAACAAGTGCGATAAAGAACGTACTCATCTATGCAATGGAATCCAATTTGCAAAGACGCTTCATAACCCATGGTGCAAACAAGATTTTCACCACGCTCACTAACGAATTCTCAAAAGCTCCGAGAATCGTTTCTTATGAGCATACCTGTCGCTTCTTTGAGGCGAAACTCCAGAAGGGCCAAGCGGTTAGCCCACATATTCTTCAAATGATTGAGAATATCGAGAAACTGGAGGCCCTAAACTGCAAGATCAGTGAGAACATAATCGTTGATCGAATGCTTCATTCGCTTCATGATGGGTTCTGTAACACCCCGTATTTTATAATAATATTTTATTATAAAAGTATTTTATTAAATTAATTATTTCGAAGTTTATTAATGGATTTTGGAAATATGTAATTATAACCTCCGTTTTCTATTTTATTATTTCCGTTTTGATCTACTTTTGGATGGGTTAAAATGTCCGTGCACAATTTTATTATTTTAATTTAATAATTACTTTTCTATTTTAAGTTCTCTTTACGTTTTAATATGGCTCAATCCAATTTGTAATAAGATAATCCATTGTATGAATTAATGGACCAAAAGCCCATTAGTTAATCTCCTTATAAATAGAATTTAACCTAGCAAGCAACTAGGTCAATTCTTAGTTTGGTGCGTCAGCTTTGCCGCGCCTTTCGTCCCCTTTTCTCTCTTTTGCTCTCTTTTCTCTCTTTGACTCCATTGTTGAATATCTTTCATTCTTCCAAATTCATATATAAATTATATTTTCACAATCCTTGCTCTTACTTCTACAATATATTATATTCAAAATATTTTATTGGGAATTATTTGTGTGGACCTTTAGACCTACGCTTTGGGTCTCTTGTTTTGTGAGTAAAGAAGGAGATCTTTTTCCCCTTTGGCGTTTTCGAAAGAGTGATTGCTTGGTACAATTTCAATCATAAGGATTTGGATTTACACTTTCTTTAAAGTTGATTTTGGGGTTATTGACACGTGTTGGAGACAAGGCTTTGTTGGTCGTATTCTTTATGAAGGTTTTCATTAATTGCTAAAAAGGTAACTAGGTGTTTCTCTTTTAATTGTGTTTATGCCAATTGATGTAATTAATATGATTTAATGATTGTTTGTACGATTAGTACATGTTTGATTATTTATTGTCATGATTTAATAGTGTTTCATATATTTATGTATATTTTATTATTGTGGTTGTGGATTATAATATGTTAATAAGTCGTTATGGGTGTCGTGCGCACAACTAGGGTTCGCGAGGAAAACCCTAGATGACGACACGGCTAATGGATAAGAGTGTTGCTCAAGGTTATAGTGAAGTATGTGTAACCTTGAAAATATGATTCAAGGTTATAGCTGAACTAGTACAACCTTGAGTACGACTCAAAGTTATGGCTGAAGAGGTATAACCTTAAGTGCGAGTCAAAGTTATAGCTGATGTTAATATAACTTTGGGTTGCGAGTTAAAGTTATAGCTGAAGCTAATATAACTCTGAATTACGAGTTAAAGTTATAGCTGAGACTAACATAAACCTGAGGTATGACTCAAGGTTATGGTTGGTGCTAGTATAACTTTAGGTTCGTGTCAAGGTTTGGCTAAGGTTACTGTAACCTCAAGCCATATGTGGAAGTTATAGTTGAGGTTAATATAACCTCGCATCCATTACTTATGTTATAGTTAAAGTTACAATAACTTTGGTTGTTTATACTTGATTCACATGTTGAGTGGTGTTTAGTGATTGTATAATATTGTGTTTGCATATGTCGTTGGATACTTCTATGCATTTGACATTAGGACAGTCTGTTATGATGTTCTATTGGTTTGAGTCGTGATGTTATTCACGCATGTTAGTACAGTCAGTTATACTGTGCATTGTTGTTTGCTAGTTTGAATAGATGACGGTAGTATCAGTTATATACTATCGGAATGAACTAACGCCACCCATTGATGTGGGATTTATTTGGTCTATGGTCGGGGGGGTAGCAGATGCGTCAGTTATACGCTCTGTTCCCCGAGTGTCGTTCGGTGTACAGTGAATGCACCGAGAGTCTGGCCAGTCTTAGACATATAGGCAGTGGTTATACGCTATACATAGTACCGTGGAGGCAGTGGTTATACGCTCCACACCGATGGAGGCAGTGGTTATACGCTCCGTCAGCTAGAGGCAGTGGTTATACGCTCTGGCAAGTTAGAGGCAGTGGTTATACGCTCTAACGGGCGTTCGCTCTATTCGCTATGCTTCGATGATAGCTTTGTGCCTTCTGTTGCGATGGATTGCGTGTCACCATATTCGCTATGCTTTATTGCTAGCATTGTGCCTTACGTTACTATGAGTCATGAGTTACTTGAGTTGTAAGTGTTCATGGTCTAGTGGTCGCATATGGTCTAGGTTCGTTGGTTTCATTTGTTTGGTGCTGAGAATATCATGGTATGGTAAGTTTGCTTTCATGTCATGTCATGTTTATATCCTCACATGATTGCCGTATTATGTCTTCAGATGATGGTAAGTATGATTGGACTTTCATGAGTATAGATGATCTCGCATGTTTACTGATTTTACATTTCATTTGTTAATGATTGTTGGTTACATTCACTTGTTGTAAACATGACTGGGAGAGCATCTAGTTACTCCCGACTGATTGTCGACCCCCTTCTCAGGTTGTTCAGGTGGTCGCTGTTTGGTTGATGCTTGCTTGGGGAATGTGTGAAGCGAGCTTAATAAATTGTTTAGGACCTTTGCTTTAAGTTTTTGAGAATCTTTGAATAATGTAACTAGTTTGGTTTTGGTTTAGTATCGATCCGGATTTGGGTAAGGTGTTTCCGCCACCTTAACCCAGTTATCATTGAGTTACACTCTGATATTCATTTATATTATGTTTTTTCTTTATTTTATAATCCGGGTTGTTACAGTTGGTATCAGAGCGAACACGCTCCCAACTCTCGCGTAGTTTTTGACTAAAATTATAATGACTTAGTAAATGAGTGAGAGTAAATGGGGTAGAAACAATTAAGGACTTGTTCGTTTACATCTTAATGTTTCATATCATTGGTAATTATAGTACATGTATTGTTCATCTACTTATTTGTTTATGCCTTAATATTTCGCACACTTGTTAATTGTTTTACATGTGTGCTGGTGGATTTGTTTGTTATCTTTTATGTTTCATATCGTTACTTAATGTATTGAATGTATAATTCATTTACTTGTTTTATTATGCATTAATGTTTCATATAATTAATAATTGTGTTATTTGCGTTGTTCATGAAATTGTGCATTTATACATTGAGGTTTTGCATCGTTATTAATTGTATTCATTTTTGTTCATATATTTATTTGTTTATGTTTTAATGTTCATCGTTTTTAATTTAACTAAATCTACAGTTTATATATTGTGTTATTAATGACTTGATGTTATGTTTCGTCATTAATTGTATATAAATGTGTTGCTCATGTATAACTTTTTCAAGCATGCTTATCAATTTTTAAAGATCGTCAATTTTGAAAATGTCATTTACATGTTACGTCTTACATGTCGTGCATTTTGGTTATATGCTGGTCAAAACTTTTTCCTTAATAACCCGAGCTTTACTCTTATCGTACTTTCATGCTTTTGGATCATTTGGCGACATCGACCTTGTTTGAGGTGATTTTGAGGTTGATTCCCTGGTGGTCTGGATTTTGAGACATCAAGTTGGGATTGTTTCGCAAGTTGGGATGTTCAAGTGTGAAAGGAGAATGCATTTATGAGTTTAGTGACGAGGGAGTTAATTTGAGATTTGAGGTTGTTAAGAAGAAGTTTACTTTGGTATTAGAGGTTGTTAAGAAGGAGTTAACTTTCGGATTCGAGGTTGTTGAGATGAAGTTTATTTTGGGAATAGTTGTTGTTAGGATGGAATCTCATTTGGGATAAGTGATTGTAAGTTCTTTGTGTGTTTGAGGAATTCTTTTTTTGAGGATAGAAAGTGAGTGAATGATATCTGGCATAAGACGTTTAATTGTGGTTTCATAGTTTCGCATAAAGTGAGAGACATAATGAGTGGTTTTATCTTATGATATGATTTGGGAATACCGAGGCTTATGCGCTTAATGGTTGGAATTTTTGGATTTTTGTCTAGTGATAAAGGAAAACTTATGTGAGTTAGTTATGGATCGAGGATAGAATGATGGGATGAATCAAATGTTATTGTGGAGTTTAGATTGAGCACATTGGGGAATTTTAGAGTTTTGCTCGACTTTAATTGGAATATGATATTTGAGGATTGAGAATCGCTAATGATTTTTAATGAGTTATGAAAGATTTATGGTTTATCCGTTGAGGAGATATTGACTGATTATACCTTTTAAAGGATTGAGTGAAAGAGATGAAATGTAATTTATGGGCTTGTGAGATGTTAAAGAGTTTTAGCGTTGACTTAGTGAATGATCATGTTGACGATGATTATAATGGAATGTGGTGTTTATCTTTGAGGGTGTAGAGATTGCTATGGATTGATTTATTAAGTGTGATGAGATGGAGTTATTGAGAGTGGAAGGACTTGAGGGTTGATGGTCGTGAGAGTTTATGATCTTGAGAGTTAATAATTTGAGGAATGTAGTTCGTGATGGTAAAGGGGCAATTATATAGATGTTTGTTGGTGTTCAGGTATTATAGTGATATGATAAAAGGATGTTTCGAGACGTTGTGACCTTGAGTGATGATTGTACGAGAATTGTAAAACCTTGGTTATCGTGCTTTATTTATCTTGTCTTGAGGTGTCGTCTTGGTGTTTATAAATTTGTTTTGGAGTCGGCTATTCTTGTCACCTTGCACGTGTCGACCATACCTCTTCTATTTGAGCCTTTAGACCAAAAGTTTCTTATTTATCTTTGTCCTTTGTTTATTTTATCTATTGTTTCTCTCTATTTGTTCTTTATTTAAGCTTCAGTTCCTTCTTCTTTGAAGTTTTGTAATTATCCTCTTTACATTTATATCTCATTGAGCTTATACTTTCTAAAACTATGTTTTCGTTTGCTTTTATATTGCGCGAACATATTCGGTTTTGGTTTACAAGTTATTTATTCTTTTATGGTAACTTGAAAATGTTTGAAATATCTTTAAAGCTACTTGTGATCATCTCGTAGTGGAAGCTTGAATCCTTTCGTGAGAAATGTTAGATCTTTGATTTTGATGTTTGGCTATTGGATATTGAGAGTATAGTAACATTTGTGAATGAGAGTATGAATTTGAATGACATATAGCGTTTTAGAGAAAGAGTATAAAAGGTCTTTTATGAGGTTTGAAAGTTTGAGGATGTTATTATTTTGATGGACATAGCTTTATACAGTGTTTTGGTGGATTCTTAATGGTAAGATGATACTCATGGATAGTAAACCATGACTACGAATTGAGGTTATAAGCTTAGTTTTTATATGAGTATGGGTGATGAGATTTGTATAGTGATGTTGTTACGCTTTGATGGAAATGCGTTATTGATGATATGTGTTCAGAGAGAATGATTTGGATCTTGCGAGTGTGACTGATGATTAGGTGGTGAGATTGAGGTTTAATATTGATGACTTTGGATACTAGACATATATCGAGGATTATCGAGAGTTTGCCTTTTGAGGTTAAGAGTTGTATATGTGAAGTGAGCGCTACCAACTTTGAGGAAATTATGGTAGCAGTAATTTTAATTGCACTCATGAATAGAAGAGTTGCTTAATTGGAAGAGCGTCCTGGCTTTGAGATTATATGTTTGAGGTTTTGGTCAATGCCGGATTTTGTGGTGAATGGTAAACTAGAATTGGAGTATTTGATAAAACTGATTTGGACTTGGAGAAATAGTAACAAGTTTTTGGGAGGTTATATATGTTGTTTAATGATGGTGGAGTAATGTTTGGTATACGAGGACTAGATGTTAGATAGTTCATGAGATGAAAGAGTACACATTGATGAGTGTACTACTTAATGGTTTTGAGTGAGCTTGGTGAAAGTGAGGAAACCTTGATGATTTAGTATGTGAGGTGTAATGGTGATTATGAGTGTTAACCACATGCTTAAAGGTGATGCATGTGTGAAAATTTTGTGGTTTTACGATGATTAGATCGTATTGAGATAAATGCTTATTTTGGGTTGTTAGTATGAGTTTGATATGTCTTTTGAGGTTGTAGAGTGTGTGAAGATGATAATAATATTAAGGATGTGTGATATCTCTTTATGGTTTGAGTGTTGATAAAGATCAGAGTGCGCAGCGGTTAGGATTCCGAGATGACTTTCGTTGATGATCACTTGTAATCTTTACCTTGTTTTTATTTTATGTTTGAAATTCAAGTTTCGAGGACGAAACTTCTTTTTAGGGGGTTAGATTGTAACACCCCGTATTTTATAATAATATTTTATTATAAAAGTATTTTATTAAATTAATTATTTCGAAGTTTATTAATGGATTTTGGAAATATGTAATTATAACCTCCGTTTTCTATTTTATTATTTCCGTTTTGATCTACTTTTGGATGGGTTAAAATGTCCGTGCACAATTTTATTATTTTAATTTAATAATTACTTTTCTATTTTAAGTTCTCTTTACGTTTTAATATGGCTCAATCAAATTTGTAATAAGATAATCCATTGTATGAATTAATGGACCAAAAGCCCATTAGTTAATCTCCTTATAAATAGAATTTAACCTAGCAAGCAACTAGGTCAATTCTTAGTTTGGTGCGTGAGCTTTGCCGCGCCTTTCGTCCCCTTTTCTCTCTTTTGCTCTCTTTTCTCTCTTTGACTCCATTGTTGAATATCTTTCATTCTTCCAAATTCATATATAAACTATATTTTCACAATCCTTGCTCTTACTTCTACAATATATTATATTCAAAATATTTTATTGGGAATTATTTGTGTGGACCTTTAGACCTACGCTTTGGGTCTCTTGTTTTGTGAGTAAAGAAGGAGATCTTTTTCCCCTTTGGCGTTTTCGAAAGAGTGATTGCTTGGTACAATTTCAATCATAAGGATTTGGATTTACACTTTCTTTAAAGTTGATTTTGGGGTTATTGACACGTGTTGGAGACAAGGCTTTGTTGGTCGTATTCTTTATGAAGGTTTTCATTAATTGCTAAAAAGGTAACTAGGTGTTTCTCTTTTAATTGTGTTTATGCCAATTGATGTAATTAATATGATTTAATGATTGTTTGTACGATTAGTACATGTTTGATTATTTATTGTCATGATTTAATTGTGTTTCATATATTTATGTATATTTTATTATTGTGGTTGTGGATTATAATATGTTAATAAGTCGTTATGGGTGTCGTGCGCACAACTAGGGTTCGCGAGGAAAACCCTAGATGACGACACGGCTAATGGATAAGAGTGTTGCTCAAGGTTATAGTGAAGTATGTGTAACCTTGAAAATATGATTCAAGGTTATAGCTGAACTAGTACAACCTTGAGTACGACTCAAAGTTATGGCTGAAGAGGTATAACCTTAAGTGCGAGTCAAAGTTATAGCTGATGTTAATATAACTTTGGGTTGCGAGTTAAAGTTATAGCTGAAGCTAATATAACTCTGAATTACGAGTTAAAGTTATAGCTGAGACTAACATAAACCTGAGGTATGACTCAAGGTTATGGTTGGTGCTAGTATAACTTTAGGTTCGTGTCAAGGTTTGGCTAAGGTTACTGTAACCTCAAGCCATATGTGGAAGTTATAGTTGAGGTTAATATAACCTCGCATCCATTACTTATGTTATAGTTAAAGTTACCATAACTTTGGTTGTTTATACTTGATTCACATGTTGAGTGGTGTTTAGTGATTGTATAATATTGTGTTTGCATATGTCGTTGGATACTTCTATGCATTTGACATTAGGACAGTCTGTTATGATGTTCTATTGGTTTGAGTCGTGATGTTATTCACGCATGTTAGTACAGTCAGTTATACTGTGCATTGTTGTTTGCTAGTTTGAATAGATGACGGTAGTATCAGTTATATACTATCGGAATGAACTAACGCCACCCATTGATGTGGGATTTATTTGGTCTATGGTCGGGGGGGTAGCAGATGCGTCAGTTATACGCTCTGTTCCCCGAGTGTCGTTCGGTGTACAGTTAATGCACCGAGAGTCTGGCCAGTCTTAGACATATAGGCAGTGGTTATACGCTATACATAGTACCGTGGAGGCAGTGGTTATACGCTCCACACCGATGGAGGCAGTGGTTATACGCTCCGTCAGCTAGAGGCAGTGGTTATACGCTCTGGCAAGTTAGAGGCAGTGGTTATACGCTCTAACGGGCGTTCGCTCTATTCGCTATGCTTCGATGATAGCTTTGTGCCTTTTGTTGCGATGGATTGCGTGTCAACATATTCGCTATGCTTTATTGCTAGCATTGTGCCTTACGTTACTATGAGTCATGAGTTACTTGAGTTGTAAGTGTTCATGGTCTAGTGGTCGCATATGGTCTAGGTTCGTTGGTTTCATTTGTTTGGTGCTGAGAATATCATGGTATGGTAAGTTTGCTTTCATGTCATGTCATGTTTATATCCTCACATGATTGCCGTATTATGTCTTCAGATGATGGTAAGTATGATTGGACTTTCATGAGTATACATGATCTCGCATGTTTACTGATTTTACATTTCATTTGTTAATGATTGTTGGTTACATTCATTTGTTGTAAACATGACTGGGAGAGCATCTAGTTACTCCCGACTGATTGTCGACCCCCTTCTCAGGTTGTTCAGGTGGTCGCTGTTTGGTTGATGCTTGCTTGGGGAATGTGTGAAGCGAGCTTAATAAATTGTTTAGGACCTTTGCTTTAAGTTTTTGAGAATCTTTGAATAATGTAACTAGTTTGGTTTTGGTTTAGTATCGATCCGGATTTGGGTAAGGTGTTTCCGCCACCTTAACCCAGTTATCATTGAGTTACACTCTGATATTCATTTATATTATGTTTTTTCTTTATTTTATAATCCGGGTTGTTACAGGTTCGCCCTCTTCAGGGCCAACTATTACATGAACGACATGAAGAAGACTCCTCATGAGCTCCACTCCCTTCTCGTACAGACTGAGAAGGATTTGAAATTAAGTGGGAGCGTGAAGCAAGATGTTCTCATGATCTCCAGTAAGGGTAAGGGTAAGGGAAAAGCTAATGCTCAGGGCTACCTAACAGTAGGTAAGCCCAAGTTTAAGAAGTCAGGATTTACTAAGAGTGGGCCAGGTGAGTCGAGCAACTCACAGGGCAAGGCAAGGAGCAAGGATACTAGCATGGAATGTCACCATTGCCACAAGACTGGGCATTGGAGGCGCTCATGCCCCGTGTATCGTGAGGACATTAAGGCAGGCCGCGTTACTCCTGTTGGTATGTCATCTTCTTCGTTTATTCACATGATTGAGATTAACCATGCCAGTTACGGAACTTGGGTAATAGATACTGGTTGTGGTTCTCATCTATGTAATCATGTGCAGGGCCTCCGAAACCAAGAACCCCTCATCAAGGGTGAGGTTGACCTGCGTGTCGGGAATGGAGCACGTGTTGCTGCAGTCTCGAGGGGAACATACGTGATCCAGCTTCCAAGTGGATTCGAGTTATCTTTATATAACTGTTATTATGTTCCTTGTTTATCCAAAAACATTATTTCAGTTTCTGCACTTGACAAACTTGGTTTTTCATTTGTAATAGAAAATAACAGTTGTATTTTCTCATTACAGAATATGATTTATGGCAAGGCAGGGGCGGATTTAGGCGGTGTCGGGGTGGGCACGTGCCCCCCATGAAATTTTCGAAATAAATTTTTATAAGTCTCCAATATAGACATATAGTTATCATGGCATAATTGGTAGAGGTGTCAATTTTTATCTTAGAGATGCAGGTTCGATTCCCCATAGCTACATTATATTGATAAATTTTTTGGGCCTTAGTCCATATTACTTCTTTCAAATATAAGATTTGAACCCATGACTTTAGATTATATGGAAAGTTCTATACCATTAAACCCCGTCACATTGCATTTTGACTAAAAATAAAATCATGGAAAAAAATTCTAATCCTAACTCTGCCTCCGGTGATGAAAAATCTACTCGCTCGACTAAAAAATGCAAGATGAATCAAAGTTACGAGGGAGGAACACCATCTTCTTCAATGGAGACGGATTGCTCTGTCGTCCCCAACACCCTTCCGTTATTGTCGCAAGGTGTAACTTCGCAGAACTCAGTTGAGATGTTAGATGCGAATGCGATGGCAAATATGAACAATGAAGATCTCATTGAACCGGTCAATCCCTTTCAAGGTCAGAAAATCTCGTATAGAGACTCGTTAAACAATGGTACGGATCCTTCCTTTTCCTTAAACCCTAATCATGGTTTTAATGTTGTTAATAATGAGGTATATGACGATACCTCTGACGATGATGTTGAAGATCCTATTACGGGTAGTGACCCACTTTGCCCTACCATCCTCCTGACTAAGCGTGAAAAAATGATAATCAGGAACAATTGGCGTAATTCGCTGATTATTAAGATGTTTGATAAAAACATTGGTCATTTCTCGCTAGTTCGACAACTGAAGCGGAAATGGGCAACTAAGGGGGATGTAATATTCACGGATGTAGGCTGTGGCTACTATGTTGTCCAATTCACTAACAAAGCGGATTATGAATTCGTTCTCACGGGTGGACCATGGATGATCGGAGATCATTACCTTACAATCCGTAAATGGGTCCCAAACTTTATAGGAACGGATGAGCCAATAAGATACCTTACCACTTGGATTCGTATACCTCGTCTCTCGGTGGAGTATTATCATGAAGATATCCTCCAAAAGATAGGAAGCAAGGTGGGGCGTGTAGTTCGAATTGATCGACCTACGATAAATGCGGAACGTGGTCAATTTATTCGTATGAGTGTGGAAGTTGATCTTACCAAGCCATTGCTCTCGAAATTTCGACTCAACGGTAAGGTGTGGATTATTCAATACGAAGGCCTACGTCAAATATGTTATAAATGTGGGAAACTAGGGCATGTCGATTCCGCTTGTCCCTCATACCCGATTGTTCATGGGGTGTCTACAACCGCAGGTGAACCACCTCTTGGGCAACCCATCATTGGTAATCAGGACATGCTTTCCAGAGGGTTCGATGATAATTTTGGTGATTGGATGTACGTCAAGAAACCAGTTCGAAAGAAAAATCCTGCTCTTGATAAGGATAAACCTCCTTCCCACCCCTTAAGCAATGTTCTCAAACCTAAAATCCTAAAGAAAGGCGAAAGTGATGGGTCTCGATTTTCTGCTCTTAATGACATGAATGAGGTTGGTTTGAATGACCAAGAAACGACTCATGAGCTGGTCGAAATACCAGTCACGTGTGCCAACCAGACGGATGCACGGAAAGGACCGAGTGAATAAAATCAAATGCAAAGCCCAATCCGAATAGGCTCCATGGAGGGTTCGAAATTTGCCCGTAATTTCGCAAAATATTCAAATAAGGAAATCCCTAAGAAACCTATTCAAACTGGAAGTGTAGGTAAGTCTATCAATTTTCCTATTTCTAATCCTTTCCAAAATCTTGATGAAGATATTCCTATCCAATTTGGAAAAGATTGTGAGGAGCCAATTAATATTAGGAATAAGGAAAATATGATGTCCTACCAAAACTCTACCTCTATGCCCTATAATAAGCATCCCTCGTGCCATCGAAGTCACTCACAACGATCTACCCTAAAAATAACTCGTAAAACTCCATATACCGTCGACAAAAACCCACAGCCACGTTACCAAAAACGAACTTATTTACCGTCATCCCATAACCGTGATTCTCTAGATGGCGAATCACTTCAACCCGCTCCGGATCCCGACCACCCGCCATTCGACCGTACCTCCGTCCCAATTCCCCTGTTTGACATTACCAATGAGGGGTCCAGACATGGCAACGGCCCTACCACTGGTGCACACGATAGAACTCGAAATCAATTCATTTCTACCTCTGGTGACGATCACACCGGACCTATTCCTGGAGGTCAAAGTATCACCAATGGTGATGCTAACACTCTCGAAATTGTCTGAGGCCTTTGTGTCCTCTCTGCCTTTCGTACCATATAGTATTATGGATAGACACCCAAATCGATTATCTGACCGGCTGCCGCTAAGTCTTATGACTTGGAATGTTCAAGGAGCCGGTAGTCCTGAATTTCTTATTATGTTGAAGGAGTTGATCCGTGTAAATAGACCACAAGTTTTAGCTCTCGTCAAAACTCGTATTAGTGGTGAGACTGCTCAAAGGGTTTGTAATCGGATTAATTTTGGAGGCAAGACGAGAGTTGAGGCGGAAGGATTTAGAGGTGGAATTTGGCTTTTTTGGAAACCAGAGGAAGTTACAGTGACCCCTATCATTCACAACACGCAATACATTACGGTCGAGATTTCTCGAACGGGGGAAGTACCCTGGTATTACTCAGTCATATATGCAAGTCCGGATGGATTGAAAAGAGAAGAGTTGTGGCGTGACCTTGAACTTTTTGCTCGTACCCATAACAAACCTTGGTTGGCGATGGGAGATTTCAATGAAACTCGCTACTTGTCGGAACGTAATGGGCAAAGTGACGGTATGCGCAGGCGATGTCGAAACTTTAATGCTTGGATTGAGAGAAACAATTGGGTGGATGTCGATTATTCAGGCCCTGAATACACTTGGTCACGCGGAACCTCCGTTGATTCGCGACAATGGGCAAGACTAGACCGAGCCATATGCAACGTGGACTGGCGGGTAATTTTCGAGGAGGATTCATTGCGACACCTGGTCCAGAACCAATCGGACCACTGCCCCATTATTATCAGTACCAATGGCTTTGCACCAATTCCGGGTATTCTTCGACCCTTCCGCTTTCATGCTTCGTGGCTTGCTCATGACAAATTTGAGCAATTTGTGACCGATAACTGGCAGAACGAAGAGCCGTTGTTCCCGTTCATTAATGAGTTTACGGACAAATTAAAAAAATGGAATCGTGAGGTTTACAGGAATATTTTTGTTCGTAAAGCGGAGCTCGAAAAACGTCTTTTTGGTGTTCAAAAGCTCATGTCCCGCGCACCCCAAGCCCACATATTTAAATTGGAGTTGAAATTGAAAACTCAATTAAATCTTGTGTTACACGAGGAAGAAATGTTGTGGTTTCAAAAATCGAGAATGGAACGGATATGTGACGGCGACCGCAATACTCGATTTTTCCACCTTAGTACTATCATCCGGAGGAAGCATAATCGCATTGAAGGCTTACAAGATGGGAATGACAATTGGGTTTGGGAGGACTATGAAGTTAAAAACTTGTTTTGGATTACTTCAAGTCCCTTTTCGCAGGCGATAATGTTGAGTGTCGTTTGGAGGAAGTCCTTACGAACTTTTATCCCCCGCTGTCGGTAAATGAAACTCGGATATTGGGGCGTGACTTTACCAGTACCGAGATTGTTTGTGCCTTGAAACAAATGTCCCCGTTCAAGGCTCCAGGACCCGATGGGTACCAAGCGCTCTTCTATCAAACCCAATGGGATACCATTAGCCCGAGCGTCGAACGCCTTGTACTGGGAGTCCTCAATGAAGAGGTGATTCCGGAACGAATTGGTGAGGCTTTTCTGGCCTTGATACCGAAAGTAGATAACCCGCAGCGGGTTAATCAGTTCAGACCCATCGGGTTATGTAATGTCATTTACAAACTTATTATGAAAATGATTGTCAACCGGCTGAACCGTTCTCCCGATTCTTATCAACCCGGTCCAGGCTAGTTTTGTCCCTCAACGACAAATTACAGATAATATCATCCTTGTTCAAGAAGCTCTTCATTCGATGAGAAAGAAAAAGGGGCGGAACGGATTTATGGTGCTGAAATTAGATCTTGAGAAGGCTTACGATAAGCTTGAGTGGCCATTTGTGAATCACTGCCTTATCGATATGGGGCTACCGCTGAAACTGGTACGTGTCATCATGAATTTAATTTTTTCGGTAACCTTAAATGTCCTGTGGAATGGGGAGATGACTGATTTTTTTGCCCCTACGAGAGGAATACGACAAGGTGACCCGCTTTCTCCATACATCTTTACAATATGTATGGAAAAATTGAGTCAAATTATTGCCCATGAACATCTTAATGGTAATTGGAAAGGTTTTCCGACTTGCCGAGGAGGACCGATCCTTACTCATTTATTTTTTGCGGACGACATTGTGCTATTTGCTGAAGCTAGCGTGGGGCAAGGAGAAATTATTAACGCGACTCTTCAGCGGTTCTGCAATGCTTCGGGTCTCCGTGTTTCGCGGGCGAAATCGCGAGTATATTTTTCTCCTAATACGAATATCGAAATCAGGGAAGCTATTGTTAACACTTTGGGGATAGATAGCACTGAGAACCTGGGCACCTACCTAGGTATGCCCCCGTTACATGGCAAGGTTACTAAAGATACGTTTGAATTTGTTATTATACGGGTTGATAAACGTTTATCGGGATGGAAGTCGAGGGGATTGTCGATGGCAGGTCGAGCAACTCTTATTCAATCGACTTTAAACGCCCTACCATCTTATGATATGCAGTCCGCCTTCTTACCGCGAAGTGTTTGTGATGAATTAGACAAGAAAACGAGGAGGTTTTTATGGGGAGGTGATAGCGAGAAGCGTGGGCTTAGTTTAGTATCTTGGGACATGGTCACTAATGAGAAAGAAAACGGTGGCTTGGGAATTCGTTCTATGAGACAAGTTAATAGCGCTTTTATGGCAAAGCTAGGACGGCGTATCCTAAAAGATCTGAATTCCTTATGGGCTCGAGTATTAAGACACAAATATACCAAAGGTCGGTGCGAGATGGACATGTTTGAAGCCCGACCTGACTGCTCGAATGTTTGGAGGGGTATTGTGGAGGCAGCGGAGGTGCTAAAGACCGGGCTTGGGTCGGATGTGGGAAATGGTACCTCGACTTTATTCTGGAAGCATAAATGGGCTACTGAAAGGCCCTTAGATTCGTATTCTGAATTCGAAATACCGGAGCAACTTCATGATATGAAAGTTGCGGATTTTTGGGATGACGCGGCTGGGTGGAAATGGGAGCTTTTTGCAGACATACTACCATCTGAAATCCTCCAAACTATCGCCTCCTTTGAAGTAGCGCCGGGAGAAACTAACTCTGATAAATTTTATTGGTCTGAAACTCCTTCTGGTTTTTTCTCGGTAAAGTCAGCTATTCGCATAATCCGCAAGATGCCGAGTCAGGACTCAAGCTCTGTCTGGAAACTCCCTTGGACTACTTGGGCTCCGTAGAGGATGCGACTTTTTCTATGGCTTGTAATGCATGATAGAATAATGTCAAATATTAACCGAGCTCGGAGGGGCTTTACGGAGGACCCGTGTTGTGGCACGTGTCCAGACACAGAAGAAACGACAATTCATATTCTGCGTGACTGCCCCAAAGCTAAAGTAGTATGGAGTCAATTTCGGTTTGTTTTCGCTTTCGTTTGTTTTCGCTTGTCCTTTTTCGTTTGTTTTCGCTTTCGTTTGTTGTTTTTCGGTTTTTCCCTTCCTGCTTTCTGGGCCTTGTTTCCCACGTCTGTTTACCAAAAAAAAAAAAATTAAACCCCGTCCTGGTCTAGGTCATTGATTCACCTGAGTTCAAGAGACACTTGAATGCATATTTGTGTAGGGAACATGAAACCATGAATCCTTCATTTGTTTGTTCCACTGGGTTGTCTAATTAAACAAGGTTTAGCAGCATGTCTTTCTTAATATGGCTTGTGTTCTTTTGCTTGCCTCCTCCGACTTTTAGCTGCTACCGGCAGTTACTTTACGTTTACTATATTGAGGATTCAAGGACCATGGCTAGACCTGGCAAAATCCGATCTAACTCGCCAGATATTGACCCTGACATAACCTGATTCTTATTAACATCCGATTACTGATATAACCCGAACCTGAGACACCCAAAACCGATTAAACACGACAAGGAAAAACCTGACCGAGTAAAACTCAACTATCCAATACAAAGATGAATAAAGACTATACATATAACTATATAAGACTATCACTAACTTTAAATTGAATGTCAATGTCTAAAATATAATAGATTAAGGTAATTTTTTGACGATTTATCAAAACTTGGTTGAAATTAGTTAGTTGAATCATTAATTTTCATTTTCAAAAATTGCAAATTTTAAAGTTCGCACGAATTTTCAAAGGAATGTAAATGAAAACGTAATTGTTCATTCATGTACGGGTTTTACTCATTCATGGACTTTTTCTCATAATATTCCCACACTCTACCCTTCCCTTAAGAAAAAAGTCAAAATTTCTCTCTATTCTTCCCCCAATACATTAAATCTCATTCATTCTCAACAAAATTTTCAAATCAATCTTAATTTTCATATTAAATAAGAAATTACTTCAATTTATCGATAAATTACACCAATTTTATTTTCTTAAATTTGCTTTCATGGTTTTCTTCAACTTGAATTTCATTTTTTCAAGTAGGGTTTGTGGGAGAGGCAACCTAATGAATTATTGAAAGTCATTAGAAATCTCACCAACATAATCAATCTGCTTTTTTCAAACAACTTCGATGTCGTCAAAACTCATGGCAACATAACTAATTAAAATTTGCATCAAAAAATGGGGAAACTTGGATTCATAGAAATTTGTAATCAACCGTCTCAAAGATAGGGATGAGAATGTTAAAATTGAGTTGACAATGATTGATCAGAGAAGGCACTTGAATACAAATTATTTGTGGATGTAAAAGCTAATGGTGATTGGTAATGGCATCCAAAAATCTAATTGTAGAATGTAAATGTGGGAAAAAATCTGTATATATTCCCAATTCTTTATACGCAGGATTATAGCAAATTTATAATGTACGATTTATGGTGATAAACGAAAAACAAGATACAAAGATAGGGATCAAGAATTAACCTTCTGTCATTGCAAAGGCCTAAGATCAGATATCAAAACAGATATCCTCATAATCGTTCTAGAGCTAGAAACTGCAAAATTACCTTTAATTTTATTTAAGATAAATGCTAGAGAGAGAGAGGAAGTATGTATGTCGTGTAACTCGTGCGTTTTAAGTACAGAGTGAATGTCATATTTATAGTTACAAACAACCTTGCTATTAGACATCAACTAGGATTCCTTAAATCAGTATTTGGTT
This sequence comes from Silene conica, assembly GCA_029255685.2. Classification (NCBI taxonomy): domain Eukaryota; kingdom Viridiplantae; phylum Streptophyta; class Magnoliopsida; order Caryophyllales; family Caryophyllaceae; genus Silene; species Silene conica. The sequence goes on along the minus strand of CM055319.2, from coordinate 45,111,741 downwards.
CTACCTACCGCACTTCATAACAACTGAACAACATAATAATTGCTCAGACCGAAATTCTATCTTTATAGAATCAGTTATATCGCTCTCTCTTGTGTAATGTTTTATCTTATAAATATCTTATATTTATAATCCACTAATTAAATATAACCTTTTATATTTAATTAAATCATTTAATCTTTATTAAATAATTTCATTACACATAATTAAATATAACATTTTATATTTAATTACGAATTAACATTTTAATTCGTCTTAGCTAATATTATTTAATCAGTATTAAATAATTATGTCATCATTACATTGACTAACCGTTTAGTCATATAGGATATCAATATGATTACATTTTCATCTAATCATATCTCTCAGATTCCATCCTTTAGGTGTGACTCTTAGGGACCAGTTGATTACCGCCATTTGTATGATAATAACGTCAAACTTTCTAGCAAGCCAACCGTTATTGATAAACGTGAATCAACTAGCTAAAATACAAAGTATACCCTGTGTTCCTTTAAGAGATTTATACGTGTTGTCGCACTAACTGTTGAGGACACTAGCTCCAACAATCTCCCACTTGTCCGTACAAGTGTATGTGCGATAACCGATTCTCATATCCAATTAAATTTCTCTCACTCAATGTAAAACAATTTGCAAATCTGTATTCACAAAGGTCGTATTTTACAAACGATTTGTATCAAGAGTGGTTTCCCCGACTAGAGAGTAACTCAACTGATAACGAATCATTATTCAAGCTTGGCCAAGCATTTCAGTTACTACTCCTCGAGTGGCCCTGAGAAATATTAAAACCTGATAAGGGGTTGGTTATGGTTAGGTGGTGAAGGGAGATGAGAAGAGGAAGAAAAAAAAGTAATTGGTTAGAAAATGAATAAAGTGACAAGGGCAAAACCGTAAAAGACGTATGTAAAAAAGTAAAATTCGTATGTGAAAAAGTCGTCCCTTTATTTATTGTTAAATTTTGTACCAAAATTTATTATATTCTACAACTTTAAGTCATTATTTTTATATATACTTAAAATATATACTTTGTAGTATTTTAGAGAAAACGTTATTTTTGAAAAAAAATATCTATAAGTCCAATTTTTCCCATTTTTTACTTAAATATTATTTTCTTAGACACGCGTAGATAACGCGTCAAATTTTTTTTGTGCCCCCCTTGCACAAAAATCCTGGGTCCGCCACTGTGGCAAGGCAGTTTCCATGAATGGAATTTATGTTTTAGATCAAACCACTGAAATATTACATGTGAATAATAAGAGATTAAAGGTAGGTGACAAAGATCAAACTTATCTATGGCATTGTCGTATGGGACACATAAATGAGAAACGCGTAAACAGCTCATACAGAATGGAGCTATCTCGGCCTTTGATTTCGAATCATATGGCACGTGTGAATCATGTCATATCGGTAAGATGACTCTTATTTCCTTCAAAGGTGTTGGAATGCGCGCTGCCGACCTATTAGGACTCATACATACGGACGTATGTGGCCCTATGTCGATCAACGCACGAGAAGGCTATAGGTATTTCATCACTTTCACGGATGATTTGAGTAGATATGGCTATGTCTACTTAATGAAGCATAAAAGTGAATCCTTTGACAAGTTCAAAGAATACCAGAATCGGGTACAGAACCAGCTGGGAAGAAAGATTAAAGCACTACGTTCTGATCGTGGTGGTGAGTATCTTTCACACGAGTTTGATCAACACCTTAAAGACTGTGGCATCGTGCTACAGTTGACTCCACCTGGAACACCACAATTAAATGGTGTGTCCGAACGGAGAAATCGAACTCTACTTGATATGGTTCGATCCATGATGAGTCACACCGTTGTGCCTGATTCATTGTGGGGCTATGCTCTTTTGTCGGCCGCTCTAATACTTAACCGAAGTCCGTCTAAAGCTGTTGACAAGACTCCATACGAATTATGGAAGGGAACGGTCCCTAACTTGTCCTTTATTCGGGTTTGGGACTGCGAGGCTTATGTCAAGTGGAGACACGAGGATAAGCTCGGCCTGCGATCGGTCAAGACATACTTTATAGGCTATCCAAAGGGAACTTTTGGTCATTACTTCTACTCGCCAACCGAACAACGTGTTTTTGTTGCGGCTAGTGCGACGTTCTTAGAGAAAGAATTTCTCGAGAACAAGTCGAGTAACAGAACCTTCGATTTATCGGAGGTTCGAGAACCAACTACCGAGCAACCATTGGAGGAAACAATTCCTTCAACCGAGGCTGCGGTAGATATTCCTGAGGAACCTAGGAGGTCGGGAAGAGTCTCCATTCCTCCGGACAGATACATTGGTATGGTCGAGGAACATGATATGGATGACGTCTTACTCCTAGAGGGTAATGAACCCACAACCTATAAAGGTGCCATGACCAGTTCTGACCCAAAGCTATGGCTAGAAGCCATGCAATCCGAGATGGACTCCATGTATGAGAACAACGTGTGGGATCTTGTGGACCTACCTGCAAAGATGCGTCCCCTTCAATGCAAATGGCTTTACAAAATAAAGCATGCCGTGGAAGGTAAACAAGATATCCATAAAGTAAGACTAGTTGCTAAAGGTTTTACCCAAGTGTCAGGCTTGCACTACGATGAGACCTTTGCACCCGTAGTCATGCTACTAACCATTCGGATTATCTTAGCGATCGCCGCATTTCATGACTATGAAATATGGCAGATGGACGTTAAAACCGCCTTCTTAAACGGTTATTTGGAGGAAGAGTTGTACATGGTACAACCCGAGGGTTTTATTGATCCAGAACATCCTAAGAAGGTTTGCAAGCTTAAGCGTTCCATCTATGGACTTAAGCAAGCATCACGGAGTTGGAATCATCGCTTCGACCAAGTGATAAAAGAGAATGGGTTCATTCGATCAGTCGAGGAACCATGTCTCTATATCAAGTCGAGTGGGAGCAAGATTGTATTCCTAGTACTGTATGTCGACGACATACTCTTGATTGGGAATGACATACCTCTCTTATCTTCGGTTAAAGCATGGTTGAAAAACCATTTCCAGATGAAAGATCTGGGAGAGGCACAAAGAATTTTGGGCATCCGTATCTACAGGGATAGATCACGACGGATGTTGTCTCTCAGTCAGGAGTCTTACATAGATAAGATCCTAGAGAGATTCAGCATGACGAACTCCAAGAAAGGATTCCTTCCTATGACTACTGGGCTTCACTTGAGCAAGACTCAAGAAGCTAAGACACTGGAAGAGAAAGAGCGCATGAGTCGAATTCCTTATGCTTCGGCAATAGGATCGATCATGTATGCCATGATATGCACACGTCCAAACGTTGCATATGCATTGAGTATGACAAGTCGATTTCAAGCTCATCCAGGTGAACAACACTGGATGGCCGTGAAAAACATTCTTAAGTACCTAACGGAGGACTAAATTTTGGGGATTGACTTACGGAGGCGACTCGACACTCTGCGCCACGGGTTACGCGGATGCTAGCTTCCAAACGGATCGGGATGACTCGAAATTTCAGTCTGGATTCGTTTTTACTCTCAATGGCGCTGCTGTCAGCTGGAAAAGTTCTAAACAAAGTGTTACAGCAGATTCTACAACTGAGTCCGCGTAAAAGGAGATATTTATTGATAAGATAGCTACGGATGACAACATAGCTGATCCTCTCACAAAAGCATTACCACGTGATGAGCATGAAGGGCACATTTATTCCATGGGAATTAGATGTGTTCCTAAGTTGTAGTACTCTTTTATGGATTCATGTAATAATTCATTTTCTCGTGTACTCTATTCAACCTCATTGTTATGATATATAATGTTTTGTTTTTCATGTGGAATTGTACGCCAATTTTGAACACCACAAAGTGAACTAATAACATTACATCGTTTTAGTCCTTGATTACCCACTTGAGCTGATAACTCAGGTAATCATTTTGTGACGTTGGTTGATGGTGGGTTCAACGAGCCATAAGTCACACGGCTGACTGACCAATCACAAAGGCGAGTTATACGGATATCTCGTAGGACACCCCGTGACAACGTTATGGAGTCCTAAATGTTTTATAACATTGGGTGCCAGGTCGTGAATAGGACCTCCATAGTGTTCCTTAGAGTCGAGTCTTTTGACTTTCAACTGTCTCTTGAGATTAAGGCAGATTTTGGGTAACTTTGGTTTCTTTCCCACGGTCATCGTAACAGGGGCCAAGAGGATTTTTTCTGGGTTATTTCATGCTGCGCGATATCGGCAGGATTCGAGTTGAGGGAAATATCCAAACCCTTATCGGGATTTTATCATTTCTCAGGGCCACTCGAGGAGTAGTAACTGAAATGCATGACCATGCTCGAATACAGATTCGTTTTATCAGTTAAGTTACTCTCTAGTCGGGGAAACCACTCTTGATACAGATCGCTTGTGAGATACGACCTTTGCGAATGCGGATTTGCAAATTGTCTTACATTGAGTGGGAGAAATTTTAAAAGGATATGAGAATCGGTTATTGCACCTACACTTGTACGGACAAGTGGGAGTTTGTTGGAGCTTGTGTCCTCCACATGTAGTGTGATAACGTCATTGCACATACCCTTGTACGGACAAGTGGGAGATTGTTGGGGCTGGTGTCCTTGACAATTAAGTACAATGACTTACTAAATCTTTTTAAGGATCACAAGGGCATACTTTAGTATTATTATCAGTTGATCCACGTTTATCAATAACGGTTGGCTTGCTAGATAAGTTTGACGTTGTTGTCATACGGATGGCGGTGATCAACTGGTCCCTATACGTCACACCTATAGGACACGTTTGAGAGATGTGAAGGTATGAAAATACAGTCACATTTATGCCGGATACGACTAAACAGTTAGTCAGAAGTATTGACTATTAAATTAGTCAATAAGATATTGAGATTATTTTTTAATACGGATTAAATAATTTTAGCTAAAACGGATTACGTTATTAATTCGTAAATTAAATATAAACGGTTATATTTAATTAAATATTGAATTTGCGTATTAATATAAACAGTTATATTAATTGGGCCAATTATACAATATCGTATTTTATCAGACCATTATTAATACATCGACTGTATTAATATCTGATAACACGTTTACGATTTATAAATAAAACCCGCGAATAATATTTAGCTAATCGGGTCGAATCACGCAAAGGAATAAGGTAAGAGTGGGAAAAGCCCACTCTCACCTCATCCAATTCGGCCGACCCACCAATACTACATAAGGAGAGTCCTCCTCCTTTTGTCAGGTGATTCAATTCAACTGGTTAATTGATAATCTCAAGAATTAGGGTTTTGAGAACTGTCTTTTCCCAAAACCCAGATCTCACATCTAAAACCTCACAAAACTCTCCCCATATTGCAAGGCAATTGGAGAGCCTTTCTAGCACACGCGGCATCATCTCATTCAAGTCTTGGGTGCAAGTTATAGGAGGGAATTTACTTTAATTCCTGTTCTTAGGCCTATTCAAGCAAGGACCCAAGGTTATATTCTTTTTTCATGTTTTTATTAACTTATGACTATAATCTCAACTGTAAAATTCGTTATAATCTTCACGTTTTAGGGCGAATACATGCTATATTCCCCACAGGTTACACTTGTTGACCCACCTTAAACATCAGTGAGAAATAGAAAGTTTAGTGGTAGTTGAAGCATAATTCTATGATATTTGGTGATTTGAAATTGTATTTCATGAGGATTGTCTAACTTTGGTGCAGCATGTGGAGGTTCCGGTACCTGATCCAAAGGCTGATAAAGTGCTTCTGAAGGTGGAGGCAACAACTTTGAATCCAATTGACTGGAAGATACAAAATGGCATGCTCAGGCCTTTGTTAGCGTGCAAGTTTCCTGCTACTCCAGGTTTATTGGAGTCTGCGGTTATCCTTCTTTTGTAGTTCTTGTGGCGTAACTAAGTAATGTTGAATGCTTCTACATGGTCAACAACTAAAAGGTTAGAAGAGTGGACAGGGATAAAAGTTACATTTCTCTCATTTCATTAGTTCAATTCTTTGATTAGCATAGTCATTAACTCATTATATACAAGTGCTACACTGCTGCAACACTGGGTTGGAAGGGCTTTTCAGGAAAAAAAAAAAAAAAGACTTATAATCTGGATAATCAAAGGTTAGCAATTGGTACTATCTGTGGGAAAGAATAATGAGAGATTTACTGATCTTATAACCTGGATGTCAAAGGTTATAGAGTAACTCTGGGACATTTTGATTAGAATTTTTAATGTTCGCTTGAAGCGTGTTAGACTGTTAACTATTAAAGGGTTTCGTCTATGACTATTTATGGGGAATTAGTTCAATCGACTGCTAGTTCCTCACAACAATATCAAAACTTAAAAGTGCAAATAGTTTAGTGAACCATATTGTCAAACTCTGAAGACAAAAACACTGAGCGTTTTCTACAATGTTACTCAATATCACAACAATATCACAATATATCATCAACAATATCACTACATACTGAAAACAATATCACAAATAAGATTACCCTTGATTTAAAAAAAAACGTGATATTAAAGAACGTGATATTGTTTACTAAAACGTGTGATATTGTTTAGCATAAAAACTTGTAATACTAACAAGTAGTACGAAAAAAAAACTGTTATTAAAAAAAACGTGATATTGTTTACTAAAATGTGTCATAGTGTTTGGCGTTAAAATAAAGTAATACTAAAAAGTAGTATGAAAAGAAAAAAAACGTGATATTGTTTACTATAACTTCTGATATTGTTTAGCGTACAAAAAAGTAATACTTCCTCCATTTTTCTATGTTCTTCCCATTTGCTTTATTGCGGTCTCCAAGACGTACCTTTGACCGTCTTTTCCGACACCTATACGATATTTTTTTCTATTGAATTTTTTTTCCCCACGAAGATTTGTTGATAATAATTGTAAATGTTCTAATTTTATAACTTAAAATTCATTATTGTCTAACTTACTTACGGTCAAAGTTCGAAAACTTTGACCTCCAAAAAGTAAATGGGAAGAACATAGAAAAATGGAGGAAGTACTAAAAAGTGGTATGAAAAGGAAAAAAAACTGATATTAAAAAAAACGTGATATTGTTTACTATAACGTGTGATATTGTTTAGCGTAAATAAAAAAATACTAAAAAAGTGGTACGAAAAGAAAAAACAACTGATATTAAAAAAATGTGATATTGTTTACTATAACGTGTGATATTATTAAGCGTAAAAAAAAGTAATACTAAAGGTGGTAAGAAAAGAAAAAAACTGAAAAAACGTGATACTGTTTACTATAACGTGTGATATTGTTTAGCGTAAATAAAAAATGTGATATTGTTTACTATAACTTTTGATATTGTTTAGCGTACAAATAAGTAATACTAAAAAGTGGTATGAAAAGAAAAAAACTGATATTAAAAAAATGTGATATTGTTTACTATAACGTGTGATATTGTTTAGCGTAAATAAAAAAATACTAAAAAGTGGTACGAAACGAAAAAAAAAACTGATATTAAAAGAACGTGATATTGTTTATTCTAACGTGTGATATTATTTAGCGTAAAAAAAAGTAATACTAAAAAGTGGTACGAAAAGAAAAAAAAAACTGAAAAAACGTGATATTGTTTACTATAACGTGTGATATTTTTTAGCGTAAATAAAAAAAGTAATACTAAAAATTGGTAAGAAAAGAAAAAAAACTGATATTAAAAAAAACGTGATATTGTTTACTATAACGTGTGATATTGTTAGCGTGATAAAAAAAAAGTAATACTAAAAGTGGTACGAAAAGAAAAAAATTGATATTTAAAAAACGTGATATTGTTTACTATAACGTGTGATATTGTTTAGCGTTAAAAACTGTAATGCTAAAAAGTGGCACGAAAAGAAAAAAAACTAATATTAAAAAAAAACGTGATAATGTTTACTATAACACACGTGTGATATTGTTTAGCATTAAAAAAAGTAATACCAAAAAGTGATGTGAAAAGAAAAAAAAAATGATTTTAAAAAAACGTGATATTGTTTACTATAACGTGTGATATTGTTTAGCGTTAAAAAGTAATACTAAAAAGTTGTACGAAAAAAAAAACTGGTATTAAAAAAAACCTGATATTGTTTATTATAACGCGTGATATTGTTTAGCGTAAAAAAAAAAGTGATACTAAAAAGTGGTACGAAAGAAAAAAAAAACCGATTTAAAAAAAAAAAACGTGATATTGTTTACTATAACGTGTGATATTGTTTAACGTAATAAAAAATAAAAAAAAATAAAAAAAAAAAACCTAAAAAGTGGTACGAAAAAGAAAAAAAACTGATATTAAAAAAAACGTGATATTGTTTACTATAACTGTAAAACCCCTCGCGAAAGCGGAAATAATAAACATACAAAGTACTAAAAATGCAGCGGAATTAAAATTTTTTAACACAACTAAACATGCGAGGTGTCTTACTACAAAACTGAAACATAAATAAGTACATAAGTATAATATAAACGCAGCCCGGGATGGCACATCCCTACAGGCACTCAAAACTGAAATATAATCTAAAGTCTAGCTAACGTAGAAGTGTAAGTCAATCGATGAAGGATCATCGCTCGCTAGCTCCATGCAACCCTCTGCCAACCACCTGTCATGTACCTACATACATGTAAACATGTACGCCACAATCAGTGGGGAGTGACTAGAGTTCTCCTAGCCACCTTTTGTAACGACACGTAACACAGAAATACAAACAGAATACTCCAACATATATAAACATGTGAAGTATAAATATCTCATCCACTGAATCTCATACTATCATACAATCACTAATGCACGGCTCTCAACCAACTTCGGAAACTATTTGGAAGGAGAGCCGGTTTCCCTACCGGTTACCGGTCGGGGGGTCTTTCAATCCAAACCATTTACGAAACTGACTTAGAGTCATCCAATGTCTTGGATGAACAATAACAAGTCAAAACATCATACTCATCGATATCAACATCTGTATCATCAATATTAACATCTATATCTGACACTGTACCAACTCAAGGCAAGCAGATATAAAACAGCAAGTACTAAGGTTCAGAGGCGACATCTTAACGCATAACCTAGGTACTAAATCATTCAGCAAGTATAAAGGTTCAGAGGCGACATCTTAACGCATAACCTATATACCAAATTCACAATATCAGGCAAGGACTCAGAGGCGAAAACTCAACGCATGGACCGGCTTTCACAAGATACTAGACTCAGAGGCGAAAACTCAACGCATGGACTAGCACTCAAATCACAATCACAAGTAAGGAACTCAGAGGCGAAAACTCAACGCATGTTCCCCTACTACATCACAAGATACTAGACTCAGGGGCGAAAACTCAACGCATGTTCTAGCACCAAACACCTGCACTCCGGGTAAGGTATGACAACCTGACAGCCCCGTCGTGCAGTTGCTCTACTCGTCAGACTCAGAGGCGAAAACTCAACGCATGTTCTGACGCGATCACACATACATGTCTGGACTCAGAGGCGAAAACACAACGCATGTCCCAGACACGACAAACAAACATGTATGGAGCTCAGAGGCGACATCTTAACGCATACCTCCATACACGACAAACAAACACATATATGGCTCAGAGGCGACATCTTAACGCATACCCCTATACATGACAAACAATCTACGTATTAAGTTCATAGGCGACGTCTTAACGCATAACTTAATACGCATCACTATAAACATTCAACTTTAAGACTAAACTTTAGTTCTTATCTTTTTATGTCACTAATCAACACTTAATTGACCCCGGGATGGAACTAAGTTGAGGGAGAGCCGGTTTCCCTTTCGGTTACCCGACCGGGGGGTCTCTATCCTCTCTCCATTCCCGAACCCAATATAGTGTCGCCCATCCTCCGGGGACCTCAAACATGTATCACAAGTACAAGGAACGAGTCTCAATCAAAACCGATCAACCGTTTAAAAGTTACGGACTAATTACGATTTAAAATAAACAAGCATCAGGGGCCCCCAGCCGGCCGGCAGGCAGCCGGCCTGCCGGCTGGCAACCCCTCCTTCCTCTACTAAATACGCACTACACTTAGGGCAAGGGCCCTCAGCCGGTCGGCAGGCAGCCGGCCTACCGGCTGGGGAACCCATTTCTTCAACATCTACTTTACGCAAAATAACACAAAGGGGCTCCCAGCCGGCCAGCAGGCGGCCGTCCAACCGGCTGGGCACCCAAATCCCTCTATAAAACAACGCGTGAAATTACCCAAGACGTACTCCCAGCCGGTCGACCGGCGGCCGGTCGGTCGACCGGCTCAGAGTCCCTGAGCACCAAATCGTAACTTACAGTGATTTACAAAATTCGCCCAAATCGATACTAATCTTCTAAATTCGCAACATCCACATACTACCCAGCATATACACTACTTGTAGGGTATGAGGGCAAGTCATAAACTTAACAAATACTTCCTAACTTGATCACAATTTGTATCCGTCGTAAGGATGGAAAAACTGAAGTATAAACTTATGAACATGTAAACACAAACCAAACATATGAACATCATTCATGGGTGTTCCTAGCATGATACTAAGCTCATTCAACACAAACAACATAAGAAAAACAGAAACTTTCATCATCAAACCAACAAAACATGCTAATATCACAATAAGGCCGAGTTTCTCATTATCGTCACCTCTTAAGCGAGTAAGCTCCTTGCTCCTCTTCAACAATGAAGTTATAAACCTCAAGATCTTCTAAGTTCGTTCCTACAACACAGAAAACGGTTTTTAGAGGCTTAAAACGGAATTTTCCCAAAACAGCCCCTTTTTCAAGTTGAACGAAATTGGAATTAAAAGAGATATAAAGCTTGGAAATCTCGCAAGGATTCCGAAAATGTAAGACTTATCTTGATTCGGGATTCGGATGAGCTCTGAAAATTGATTTGAAGATTGAAAAGTGAAGGAGGAAAGGAGAACTCAATGAAACAGTGATTTGTTTTTTGGAGGAGATGCAATGTCGACACTAGCATTGGGATTAGGGTTATGTAGTGTCCTTTATTAAATGAGTCGGGTCACTTTCTTGTGAACGAGTTTTTAGACGGGTTTGGTTTAGTCAAGTTATTTCGTCTTAAGGACTTAAAGTTCTCAAGACGGATCTTACCGGAAGTTATTTAAAGGTAACATTACGATCTATTATCAAAATATTATTTCACTCCGTAACATAAATTAAAGGCTGTAAAATATAGTTTACAAAAATGCGGGCTGTTACAATAACCTGTGATATTGTGGCGTAAAAAAAATAATGAAAAAAAAAAATTGATATTGAAAAGGAAAAAAATTGGTCCGAAAACAAAAAAAATCGTCGCGGTATTGATTAGTTCAATGCGTGATATTTCTTATTTCATTCATTAATACTCAATACTCAAATATATATGAGTTCTCACCGGATCCCGACATATATATATATATATATATATATATATATATATATATATATATATATATATATATATATATATATATATATATATATATAGACGGTGAGACCCACCTTACAATGAGAACTTTGTGAGAACTCTACCTTACGGACTTTTTTAAAAAAAATTAATGACATAATTGGATTCGGCATGACATTTTATAGCTAGAGAACATATTTCTTGGTCTAGAAAATAAATAGTAGTGACGGAAATCAAGGTGAGATACGTTTTATTTATTTGCATGCACCTACTATCTATTTTTTCGTATCTATCATTTTTTCGCCACTAGTATTTATTTTCTAGACAAATAAATATGTTCTCTGGCCATAAAATTCCATACCGAATCCAATTATGTCATTAATTTTTTTAAAAAAACTCCGTAAGAAAAAGTTCTCAGCGGTTTTTCATTGTAAGGTGGTTCTCACCGGATCCCAACCCTATATATATATATATATATATATATATATATATATATATATATATATATATATATATATATATATATAAATATATATATATAGTTAATGAAATCAAAAATTTCACGCGCAAAACAAAATTTCGCTGGATGCACGGCTCAAAACCCTAACCTTTGGGTCGGCAACCCCCTACTCTTACCAACTGAGCTACTGTAGCTTAATTGATGAATAATGCTTCAGTAATTTATATATGCGTTAATTATTTAAAGGGCAAAAGTTACACCTTTTAAGTATAAATATTCGTTAATTATATAAATATATCTTTTCTTATTTTTTGCTTTTGTTTTCTTTATGTATTACGTTTAATTGTGTTTTTTCTCGGTATCATTTTTTTAAACAAGTTTTTTTTAGTATCACGTATTTTTAATAAGACGTTGTTTATTGGACGTTGTAATATTGTTTTCAGTATGTAGTGATATTGTTTTCAGTATGTAGTGATATTGTTGTTAGTATATTGTGATATTGTTTTCAGTATGTAGTGATATTGTTTTCAGTATGTAGTGATATTGTTTTCAATATGTTGTGATATTGTTTTCAGTATGTAGTGATATTGTTTTCAGTATGTAGTGATATTGTTTTCACTATGTTGTGATATTGTTTTCAGTATGTAGTGATATTGTTGTTACTATATTGTGATATTGTTGTGATATTGAGTAACATGATTATTGTGTATGTGTAAACAATATCACAAAGGTGATATTTTTTGATGACTTAGATATATAAAAAAACAAAAAAAAATAAGAAAAGAATAAAGTGATCTTGAAAAAAAGGTGATATTTTTTGATGACTTAGATACAATATCAGACGTTATACAAAACAATATCACAACTTACAATAAACAACCCGTTATTAAAAAATGTGATGCTAAAAAAAAATTCAAAAAAATGATACCGGAAAAAAATACAATTAAATGTGGTATATAAAAAAACAAAAAAAAAAGAAAATTATTTATATAATTAACGAATATTTATATAAGAAACGAATATTATCGTTGTGACTTTTGCAGTTTAAATATTACCCGTTATTTATCTGACTGAAGTATTAATTACCAATAAGCTAGAATAGCTAAGTTGGTTAGATTGTTGACTTTTAACCGGTAGGTTGGAGGTTCGAGCCCCCCATCCAGCGTGTTATACTTTTTCGCGTGATATTCCAGTAGGTCGGAGGTTCGAGCCCCCCATCCAGCGTGTTTTACTTTTTCGCGTGATATTTTGCTATTTCCTTCATTAATACTCATTACTTAGATATATAATATATATATATATATATATATATATATATATATATATATATATATATATATATATATATATATATATATATAATATAAGCGCTCAAATATTTCCCTATAAATTTTTTAATCTTTGTTATCATATGTATACATTGGTTGTATACTCCACTGTCTATTTAAGCACAAAATTAGTGGATATGAAAAACACACATTAAGAAAATTGTAAAATTATCGTGAACCTGAATCTATATCCAACCCTATAAGCATTTGGTTCACCTCGGACCAAAATGTGTATAGTTTGTGAAATATGGATGAGCCGAAAGCAATGCTTTTATTCATTCGTGTAATCAGCTTTGATACATTATTCGTCCAAATTAAGCATTATATCGCTCTCGCAAAGCTATGTCCTTATTTTTCTTCCATTTTAATTTAACTACGGATTGCAAATAAGCATTATTATTCGTACTAATCAGCATCGTAGAAGGGCTAATGAACCTTCATAGTTATTTCTGACTTAATTGTCACTAATAACTACACTGGCATCGCCATTATCAGCAACCGTGGCTTCTACCTTGCTTCCGAGAATATCATCCACGTAAACTACTGAAGGTGCAGATAGACCCAATTTAACTTCCACCACATTCCAGTCGATTGGACCAACTGGTCCACTTTCTGCATAAGCCTGCATATGCATACTTTTATCAATATCTCTTTATAGAGTATTAAAACCGAGAAGTTTATGGGTAGATTAGGTGTACCTCGTCACCGTATACCCCTTCTCATTATGAATAATTAGAAACAAGATTGTTGAATATATATCGACTATTACCTTACTAGTACCAATACGAGAACTTAGGAATAATCCTATAGATTCGACATAGATGTCGTGCTTTCCAAAAAATCCAACAATCGGACCGCTTACAGATGAAAAATCACGCTGATTATGTTGGGGCTGCGATGTTTCCTTTCCAAATGGTCCGTATCCAGACGGATTCAAGTTCGTGCGTATCCTCAGCGTATTGATAACATCTGGAAATTGAAAATACCTCCTAAATGTCCCGCTTATTTGTGTTATATACTCGTCACTCTTGAGGGAAACCTACACAAAATACGTGTACGTTATACGTAAAATTTAAGGAACCAATTTAAGTCATAAAAATAAATATACTTTCTTCGTCCGGCTTATTTGTGTCTACTCTGTGACGTACCTTGTCTAGATCTCCTCCACCTCCGCCAAACATCTTGGTGGTGGTTGTGCCGGTTTTATCGGCTACAACAAACCCAATGGCATCAACAACTTCACTATGCCTCACTATTATCTCTTTGATACTTTCATCTTGCCCTAATATCATTGAATAGTTTCTTGGCAACTGAGAACCATAAGGCCCAAACTCCTACACAAACAAACAAAACAATACAAATAAATGTTATGGTTTTATATGGTACGATTATAAAATACGATATATTTAAGGAATACAAAAGTAATAGTACTAGTAAAATTGTGATTGTCGTACTCAAAGGCATTTTTGGAGGGGTGTAGGATTGCAAGAAATTCATTGCACTCGTTCTCAGAAAAATAATCAAATATTTTTTAGCCAAGTAGCACATTAATTATGTTGGTTTAGTGGTTATTAAGGCTATTTCTTATTTAAAGATCACGAGTTCTATCCTTGTATTTATGTTAAATCATCGTACATTTTGTCCAACTAAACAATAGAATTAATGCAGGTTAAATGTATGCATGTACCTGAGGGAAGGAGATGTCAAAAGCCGAGATGAATTGACGGGTGGTGGGGAGTTCCTGCTCACTATCGACATAAACGGTTGCGAACTTGAGAGCACCTGCAGCGGTGGCTCGCTGTTTTCCCTGCGCAGTCGACCGTGGGGGAATTCTGCCCGGTGCAGTTACGGGTGTGCCGGACCAAAAGTGTTGTTGCCCTTTTGGGTACAACAGTTTGGTGGTATTATTGGTGTACACAACATTATTCTCAGCCATACCTTCAAGTCTCACACTCTCACTGAAAATGGTGTATGTATTTTATTGTATTAAAGGGATGATGTGTTTAGGTGCATGGAATTAGCATGAGAATCCTGGTATTTATAGGGATGATTTTACTATTTTAGTATTAAAATATTATTCAATTATTACTCATTTGAAAAACTACGTGAAAATAAAACGATTATTGAAGGAACAAGCCAACAAGGTCCCGTAGCTACTTCACAGTACAGTCACACTAGGGGTGGTCAACCCTCCTGTCCCGCTCGGTTCGACCCAATGATGGATGAACCATCCTAACCAAAACCTTAAGTACCGTGCTGGGTTTCCACTTTGTATTTTTGAGGTGGTCAAAATTTGAACACATTGGCTCTGATACTATCATAGATGAATCATCTCAACCAAAATTTTAAGGTGATAGTTGAGGCTCAACTATTATTAATACCTTGCTACTTGGACGATTTTTTACCTTACATGGGTCGACCAAATCCAATCGGGCTTTATTGTTGGCCGGTTTGTCTTATTAATTGAGTAGCTCCATACTCTGCTACTTTTAGGCCCACTGGATTGCTTTCATATTAGTTCAACCACTCATGTTTATGCAAATTTTGGTCCAAATTAGAGGTGTGATTAAATGTGAGATTGCGTTTGATATGGTTTCAATTTAGGTTAAATCTTTGGTTACGGATAGACGGGTTAGTATGTAAAGGGTAAAGGTTTTATTTGTAAGAAACTATCTTATATTTATGTTCATTTGTAAACAACTATTTTACTTTTTTTTTTTTTTTTTGGTTAAAAACTACCTTTCATTTTAATTTTTTGTTAAAAACTACCTAAAAAACGTTTTGAGGCCAATTTCTATTTATTATTGATTTCACACGTGTGACTTCTCTAAATTTTCATTCTTAAACTACATTACATTTTCATTCTTATTTTGTCAAAAACAACCTTAAATTTTCATTCTTATTTTTGAATGTGGTAATGGGCAATTGGGCATTGCAGCGTAATCAACGAAGTCGAGTACTCAAGGTCGTGCTTTAGTTTAGAAATTTAAGGTACTTTTTGACAAAATAAGAATGAAACTTTAAGGTAGTTTTTGACAAAATAATAATGAAAATTTAGAGAACTCACACTTGTGAAATCCAACTCATAAATAGAAATTGGGCTCAGAACTTTTTTAGGTAATTTTTAACAAAAAAATTAAAATGAAAGATAGTTTTTAACCAAAAAAAAAAAAAGTAAGGTAGTTGTTCACAAATGAACATAAATGTAAGGTAGTTTCTCACAAATTATCCTTTCTTAAAATATTTTGTCAGTATGTTTATTTTGCAGGTAGGATATATAATTAGGGTTAAGTAAATGAAATGACTCAAACAAGTGAACAACTCTAGTTTAAATTAATGGCGTTACGAAATGTGCAATTTGTACATATTGTATAATAAAATATTTTCTTAAAATATATTGTTGGTATCCTTATTTTCTTACATGATGAATCACTCATGGAAAAGTAAATTTGTAAACGACGATATCGCTGTTTTCTGCAAAATACAAAGCTAATTACTCAACCAGGACAACACTCGATTCTTTCTAGCTTAGTTTCAGCTATTTTTAATTTTGTTTGGCTATATATATATTCCGTTAGGTTTTATTTACATTCAATCAATTATGTTTAATTAATTTTCTCACTAAATTTTACTTTTAATGAGGTCTACATCTTAAATGAGGATTGAGGTCTACTTGTAGACTTAAGCGCAAAAATCAAAACTGCCAAAATTAGGAATCGATCCCGCGACCACGCGTTTCAAAGTCCAACAGCTTAACCAACAGGCCACAGCGTCTTTGTTGATTAGTATAATCTTGTATAATATTTATGATACGACAATGTTTTACTAAGCAAAAACAAAAACAAGCCGCTACTGAGCCTCGAACACTGGACCGCGGGTATCAGAGACCAACAGCTAATCCAATGGGACACTAAGACTATGTTGATTGGTATGATATAGTATAATATTTATAAACCTTTATACAAGGTATTTGTTTATAATTAACTTAACAAGCAGACCCGTTTCGCATCAATTTCTTATTTGTTCTTCTGACATCTTCTTTGGTTACCTTGTTAATGTCTTATTCTCGAGTTTATTTTTTTCGATATTTTTTTTCCATTTTTTTATCCGAATTTTTTTTCATTTTTTTCGAAATATTGTTTTGAAGAACCCGTGATATTGTATTGAGTAACTTGTTCTATTCTAATGAAAAAAATTTCGAGGAAAAAAAAAATTCCAAAATTTTTTTTCGAAAATTTTCTTATTTTTTTTTTTTTTTTATCGATAAAAATAACTTCGAGATGTGTACCTACACATTCAAAGTTGTGTATCTACGCATTTAGAGATGTGTATCTACGTATTTAGAGATATGTATCTACGCATTTAGAGGTGTGTATCTACGCATTTAGAGATGTGTATCTACGCATTTTACCATGTGTATCTACGCATTTAGAGGTGTGTATCTACTACGCATTTAGACATGTGTATCTACGCATTTAGCCATGTGTATCTACGTATTTAAAGGTGTGTATCTACACATTTAGACATGTGTATCTATGCATTTCGCCATGTGTATCTACGCATTTAGAGGTGTGTATCTACTACGCATTTAGACATGTGTATCTACGCATTAAGAGATGTATATCTACGCATTTAGCCATGTGTATCTACGTATTTAAAGGTGTGTATCTACACATTTAGACATGTGTATCTACGCATTTCGCCATGTGTATCTACGCATTTAGAGGTGTGTATCTACTACGCATTTAGACATGTGTATCTACGCATTAAGAGATGTGTATCTACGCATTTAGCCATGTGTATCTATGTATTTAAAGGTGTGTATCTACTAGACATGTGTATCTACGCATTTAAAGGTGTGTATCTACGCATTAAGCCATGTGTATCTACGCATTTAGACATGTGTATCTACGTATTTAAAGATGTGTATCTACGCAATTAAAGGTGTGTATCTACGCATTTAGACATGTGTATCTACGCATTTCGCCGTGTGTATCTACGCATTTAGAGGTGTGTATCTACTACGCATTTAGACATGTGTATCTACGCATTAAGAGATGTGTATCTACGCATTTAGCCGTGTGTATCTACGTATTTAAAGGTGTGTATCTACGCATTTAGACATGTGTATCTACGAATTAAGAGATGTGTATCTACGCATTTTTTTCTCCAATCTTAAAAGATTGGAGAAAAAAAATCGAAAAAAAAATTTCGAGAAAAAATTCGGAAAAAGTTTCGAGAATTTTCTTTTAAAAAAAATTCCGATGAAAAAAATTTCGAAAAAAAAATTTCGAGAAAATAATTCCGAAGGTTTCAGGTTCAATCCCAATTCGCAATTCGCAATTTGAGCAATTTGAGCAATTATGTGTATGGCTCCGTCTCCAAACTCACTTCAACAATCACGTGTTAAATATGATACAATATTACATAAATAGATAAGGATGTTGGGGCAGAGTTGGTAAAGTGCTTGTTGATCTAATGGTTCTTATAGTAGACCTCAATCCTCATTTAAGATCATAGACCTCACATGATGCGATCTATATATATATATATATATATATATATATATATATATATATATATATATATAGAAATTGAATCACGTGAGGCCGCCCTCTTAGGGTGAGGCTGTCGGACCCTTCTAAACCGTTAGATTTAAGTATGACGGACGCACGAGATTGTGCCACGTGTCCCTATATAACATTAAAAAAAAAAACTGACATTACAGCATTTCCGCCACTATCAAACTCATCCATCTTCTTCTCTCCAACCTCTTCCCTCACTCCGCCGCCGCCACCACCACCGTTGCCGCCGCCGCCGCCCTTATTCTTCTTCCCATACAACTCCTCATACGAGGAAGATACTCTCCCTCCTCCACCACCTCGCCGTCGTACTACCGGTTTCTCCGACGGTCCTCCCTTTTCTGCACCACCTCCTCAGTACGGCGGCGTTCCGCCTCCTATCGATGATTTTGCCGCCATTAAACAGAACTTTCAACAGCTCGCTTCTCGCGCTCTTAATAACACTAATCTCGCCGCCAATACTAATAATAATAGTAATAATAACAATTTTGATGCTAAGCGCTCCAAGTTTGATGATAGCCCTCCTCCTTATTCTTCCAATTACAACTCTTATTCAGGTCTTCTATTTCTCTCATTTATCATCTATTTGATGTTTATTTATTTTTTGCTTCGATAATCGTTGCGAATGTGTGTTGGATTTTTTCATGCTGTTTTGAACTCTTATTTTATCAGCTATACGTTTTGATTGATTGATGCTAGCTGGAATCTGGTGGTTGATTTGTATATTTTGTATTTGTTTGAAGTTTTACGGCTTTTGCTGCTGCCGGCATTCGTCGAAAACGAAGCAGAGAAAAGGAGTAGAGAAAGCGGAAGAAGATCCGAATAACGGCGTTGACGGAGTACCAAAAGCTGGTGTTGATGACGGTGTTGAGAATAACGACGGCGTTGATGATCCGAATGCTGGTGTTGCTGACGGCGTTCCAAACGCCGGCGTTGATGACGGAGTACCGAACGCCGGCGTTGATGACGGAGTACCGAACGACGGTGTTCCGAACATTTTTAGTGTGATGTTATAGGATTAGTGATTGAGTGTGAGATTGTGAAACTAGAAGCTTAATTTGTGAAACTAGATGCTTAACTTGTGAAACTGGAAGCAAATATTGTGAAACTGTGAAACTGTGAAACTAAATGCTTAACTTGTGAAATTAGAAGCTTATTCTGTGAAACTAGAAGCTTAACTTGTGAAACTGTGAAACTGTGAAACTAGATGCTTAACTTGTGAAACTAGAAGCTTATTCTGTGAAACTAGAAGCTTAACTTGTGAAACTGTGAAACTGTGAAACTAGATACTTAACTTGTGAAACTAGAAGCTTAACTTGTGAAACTGGAAGCAAATATTGTGAAACTGTGAAACTGTGAAACTAGATGCTTAACTTGTGAAATTAGAAGCTTATTCTGTGAAACTAGAAGCTTAACTTGTGAAACTGTGAAACTAGATGCTTAACTTGTGAAACTAGAAGCTTATTCTGTGAAACTAGAAGCTTAACTTGTGAAACTGTGAAACTGTGAAACTAGATACTTAACTTGTGAAACTAGAAGCTTAACTTGTGAAACTGGAAGCAAATATTGTGAAACTGTGAAACTATAAGCTTGGGGATGCGCGGCCTCATCCTAAGAGGCGGCCTCACGTGATCCGGCCTCTATATATATATATATAGAATTGGGATCATATGAGAACCACCAATATAATGAGAACCGTGAGAATTCTACCATACGGACTTTTTTAAAAAAAATTAATGACATATTTGGATTCGGCATGGAATTTTATGGCTAGAGAACATATTTTTTGGTCTAGAAAATATTATACTAGTGACGGAAATCGAGGCGAGATACGTATTATTAATTTTCATGCACCTACTACCGATTTTGACGTATCTATGATTTTTCATGCACCTAGAACTTGTTTTAATGCACGTAGAGCCTATTATTTCATGCACCTAGTAATCATTTTCATGCATGTAAAAAATTTCATGTACGTAGTGGTTGTTTTCGTGCATTTATAGTCGTTTTAGTATGCCTAGTTGTATTTTGGTACACTAAGTATATATTTTGTTAATAAAATCAAATTTTTTTGTTTAATGATACTAAAGTGTGTATTTGAATAAGTTAAACTAATGGTAAATAATCCATCGAAACTTTCGAAGCGAGATATGGTGGAGATTTAGTGAGGGTTCTCACGGTTCTCATTATAAGGTTGGTTCTCACCGGATCCCGACCCTATATATATATATATATATATATATATATATATATATATATATATATATATATATATATATATATATATATATATATATATATATATATATATATATATATATATATATATATATATATATATATATATATATAGGGTCGGGATCCGGTGAGAACCACCTTACAATGAAAACCGGTGGGAACTCTTTCTTACGGAGTTTTTTTAAAAAAATTAATGACATAATTGAATTCGGCATGAAATTTTATGGCCAGAGAAACATATTTATTGGTCTAGAAAATAAATACTAGGGGCGGAAAAATGATAGATTCGAAAAAATAGATAGTAGGTGCATGCAAATAAATAAAACGTATCTCATCACCTTGATTTCCGTCACTAGTATTTATTTTCTAGACCAAAAAATATGTTCTCTAGCTATAAAATGTCATGCCGAATCCAATTATGTTATTAATTTTTTTTTAAAAAGTCCGTAAGGTAGAGTTCTCACAAGGTTCTCATTGTAAGGTGGTTCTCACCGGATCCCAAGTCTATATATATATATATATATATATATATATATATATATATATATACTAGATTTCATGCCCGGGCGTTGCCCGGGTAATATCTTGACATAATTTCAAAGTAATTATCGTAACAGTTAATCTTCTAAAAATACTTAGTATAATAGGCATATATAGAGAATAATTCAAGTATGATTGTTTTTAAGGCTGACAAAACATCAAATGTATCATCATTAATGGAACAACATGGAACGTTGAAAGTGCATGAAACTACAATAAAAACGGAAACACGTACCTCAGATTCAATGGTCTTGGAAAGACACTTGAATATTACGCATCACTGCCAAAATATTTTTTAAGCACATATATTTTTATAATAACTTGAATACTTTTTATTTGAGCACCATCTTAAAGAAATTTTTTATCCAATCTTTCTAATATATGGAGATATATAGTTAGAACTCGTATTCTTTTTACATTAGATCATATTCTTTTTACTTTATCTCATATTCTTATCTTAATAGCTCGTATTCTTATCTTATTAGCTCATATACTTTTTACATTGGCTCGTATTCTTATGTTAATAGCTCGTATTCTTATGTTAATAGCTCGTATTCTTATCTTATTAATTAGCTCGTATTCTTCTTACATTAGCTCGTATTCTTTTTATATTAGCCCGTATTCTTAGATGTTCATATTTGTAAGTTCGTGATCCTCTTATATGCTCGTATTCTTTTTTACTTTATCTCATATTCTTATCTTAATAACTCATATTCTTATCTTATTAGCTCGTTTTTACATTACCTTGTATTCTTATGTTAATAACTCGTATCAATATCTTATTATCCTGTACCATTCTTACATTAGCTCATACTTTTTTTATATTAGCTCGTATTCTTATATGTTCATATTCGTAAGTTCGTGATCCTCTTATATATATATATATATATATATATATATATATATATATATATATATATATATATATATATATATATATATATATATATATATATATATGCTCGTTAGCTCGTATTCTTATCTTAATACTCCCTCTATTCATATCCACTTTACACATTTGCTTTTTCACGTTTGCCAACGCACGCTACGTATTCGCAAAAATTTTTAAAGTTAGATATTTTCAATGTACTCGTGAAGACGAATCAAACAAGATCCCGCATGAATATATTTTCTCTTACGTATTAGGAGAAAATTGATACCGAACGTTGATTTCTAAATAGTGTACAAAATCCAAATGTGTAATGTGGATATGAATGAAGGGAGTAACTCGTATTTTTTTTACATTAGCTCCTATTCTTAGCTTAATAACTCTATTAGCTCACATTCTTACGTTAATAGCTCGCGTTCTTATGTGCTCGTATTTTTTGGTTCATGATTCTCTTAAGTTCTTATTCCTTTTACATTAGCTCATATTTCTTATATATTCGTATTTTGTATCTCGTATTCTTTTAATTATACCTCGTAATCTTAAGTGCTTATTATATCATGAAATTTGACGTCTTACAAATCTGGTTTTGTTTTTTTAGCTCAAGAAGTGTTTCAATTAGCTCGTGTTTTCGTATTTTGTTTACATTAGCTTGTATTCTCATCTTAATAGGTCGTATTTTTATTATGTGCTCATATATTTAAGTTCGTGATCCTTTTAATCTCGTATTTGTATTCATTTGTGCTCATATTTGGAAACTCGTCTTATCTTAATAGCTCGTATTATTTTTTCATCAGCTCGTACTCATTTGTGCTCGTATTTTAAACTCGTCTTACCTTAATAACTCATATTGTTTTTACATTAGCTCATATTCTTAGCTTAATAGGCTCATATTTTTTTTGTATTAGGTCGTATTCTTAGGTTAATAGCTCGCATTCTTCTGTGCTCGTATTTTTTTAGTTTGTGATTCTCTTAAACTATTATTCTTTTTACATTAGTTAATATTCTTATGTGTTCATATTATGTAGCTCGTATTTTTTAATATTCAATACATGGAAGAACGAACTAATTAATCTCAGGAGTTAACGACATCTGGATTCGAACGGAGAAAAGCTAACCATCGGCAACTATAGCTATTCACCATGAACCTTAAGCATCCTCATCTTAATAGTTAATATTTAAACTTTATAACGGACTTATTAATGGTATATGTTATTGAAGTCTAATAACGACGAATTAAGTACATTTAAACACTTATAAAGAATCTTGTACAGTTATAGTACCTCATTTTCAATCATTTATTTTTTTTCGATAAAATAATCTTACAAAGAGTAGAAAAAGGTAAATAAATAATTGAGACAAATGAGGTATAAATTAATCTTATTAGAAATAAAAAAAAGATAGGTTAAAACACAAATTTTGGTTTTTTCAGACAAATTAGATCAACTCGGAAAAATCAAGTCCTAATCGAAAATCCAAATCTTCCCTTAGACCAAAAACCGCACCAGAATGCATAATAAACACCCCCGCTAGGCCGCTACCCTCATGTTGTTTTAGCATAAATTCTCAAATAAAATGTTTTAGTACACATATTTTTCTTTTCAGGAAAAAAAAATGTAAATATATGCTTCAGTTGATATTAATTAATTCTGATATAATTAACTTTTGCACAATAAAAATATACGGAGTATGTTTTTGTCGATAAGGTAGCTGAAAATTAAAAATTTATACAATAACTAAAAATAATAATAAAAAAAAAATGTTTGGCCATTAACTCACTTGTGAATAAATTTCAACTTTTTACCCAATGAGAAGTCGTTCACCGTACTTTTTATCTATCAACAATAGCCAAAGGTCGACATGTAGATTAAAAGTAAACAAAAAAATTTAATTGTACCGAGAGTATTTGTTGTAAATTTAAAACAGATTAAGTATTATTCACGTGTGAAAGATAAAACAAAAGTAGAGTGCATGGGGATTAATGATATGTTTAGTCTTATTTACCACAAACGTAATACTTGTTCCGTCGTAAAATTATGACAATACGCATTTCCGAAGAAAAAGTAAATTGCCAATGGTCGACATGTAAATTTAATGCGTAATACAAAGTCCTCATTTTCTCTAGCAATTCGGTAGTTCCGTCCGTGCAATTAATTGTGTATATATTTCACTTTAAAATTATTTTGTATACTTCTTTTCTTGATTTTATTTTCTATTGTCTAATTAAATTAGTTTTACGTATGAGAATATATGTAATACGAAAGTATAATAAGAGAGGCTTAATATATTCATCAATACAACTATTTATGCTTTTAATTAAATAAAAGAAGGGAAACAACAAATTATACCATAACTCTACGGTAGCCAAAACGCCTAGTTTACAATCAATTTTTATTACTATTTAATTATCTTTTATTTATATACTTAATTTATTTATTTAACCAAAGTAATAGCCAATGTAATCGCTCTAAAAATAATAATTATCCAACATATATTTTATTACTATTTAATTATCTTTTTATTTATATACTTAATTTATTTAACTAAAGTAATAGCCAATGAAATCAATTATTTTATTAACTATTTCAATAATTATCCAATTGATATTTTATTACTACTAAATTATCTTTTTTATTTATATAATTTATTTAATCAAACTAATAGCCAATGCAATCGCTCTAAAAACAATAATTATCCAACTGATATTTTATTACTATTTAATTATCTTTTTATTTATATACTTAATTTATTTAACTAAAGTAATAGCCAATGAAATTACTCTAAAACAATAGCCAATGAAATCTCTCGAAAAGTTCCTCTTTTAAGTATATATATTGATATATATATATATATATATATATATATAGAGAGAGAGAGAGAGAGAGAGAGAGGCAAGATCCGGTGAGAACGGTTATTCGGTGCATACGGTGAGAACGAATATTAACCATAGGATTAAAACCAATCTAAAGGTAATCATCGCATATGATTCGTTGTTGTCTTTGAAACCTCTACGACTAGTTCAACAACAACAATAATCTCCTTTATCTTCCCCAATATTCCCATCATTTCTTTACTACGATCGCCAATTTCAGATGGATCCTGAGCAAACATTTATACACAATAATCAATTCAAAGTCATCAAATTACAACAAATTTAAACTTAATTCAAAAATCAAATTACCCCAATATTCCCATCATTTCGTTCTCACCGTAGGCTGTTGGTGTAACATCACAACTTCCGATAGTCATATAACTTCTTGAATCGTTGTGGTGTAAACAGTGATTCTTTTGGCCCATTCACAATAAAGTAGGGGGAGTAAGACTATGTACTGGTCTGTCTTGTAATATTAGCATGTTGACCCCTCGTTATCGTAAAGTTGAAATCTTTTGCGAGATAGAACTAATTGATCTGCTAGATTTTTCAACTACTATTATGCAATTTTGTTACTCTGTAGTTGTTGTTTTGCCATTGACAGCTATGTTATTCCGACTCAACTGCAAGTGTCAGACCCAACACTGTGTTAATATTCGTGTGTTAATGTTCGAACAGAGCTAGTATTGTGAAGAAGTTTCATTTTTGGGTTATTACGAAGTTTTGAAAATCGTGTCTGAAATTTAAAGTTTCATTTTTGGGTTATTATTGTGAAGAAGTTTCATTTTTGGGTTATTACGAAGTTTTGTTGCATTTGTATTTTTAATTGGCCCACTACTATTTTCGAGCTTTTGCCACTTTTTTCAATTATTTTTATTTCGGGTGGGGCATTTTCTACTACGTTAAACACTACTACAAAAGTTGCTTACTACATAGGATTTTTTGACTAATAGACATAGGTTTTTGAACCGATGTAGAGTTCAGTTATGTCCTTTAGTTTGTAATAGACATAGGTTGTACAACCGATGTGCATTACTGTAATGGACATCGGATGTTTCAAAAATCCTATGTCTATTGCTTATAATGGACAACGGACTTTCGTAAAATCCCATGTCTAATATGTAAAAATCCTATGTCCATTAATGTTATTTACATCAGTTTTTCCTTAAAAATAATCCTATGTCTATTGTTGATTTTTACATCAGACTTTCGTTTAAATCCCATGTCTATTGTTGTTATGTAGATCAGTTTTTTACAAAATCCCATGTCTATTATTGGGTAGTATACATCAGATTTTTTACAACCTCTGTCCTTTAATGTGGTTTTGTTTAAAAAAAAATTGGAATCAAAATTCCTGTTGCCAATATAATGCCAAAATCCGTGATTGTACGAAAACGGAGCCCTTTCATTACTAATTACGACAACAAAAGTCGTTCGTCGTCATACATTGTTTCAAGAACGAACCAAACAAAGGTCGTTCGTCGTGATACGTACAATAATACATATATACTGTTAGAGTGCAGAAGACGCCCAATGTTTTCGAAATCAAACTACATACATTACTAATAGCTACGGCTAGAGGTAAAGAAAATAGTTTGCCCACAAGTCCCGAACCTCATCAAGTTCTTCTTGTGAAAATGGAGTTGTGTCTTGAAAAACCTGTCAATAGTGCACATAACGGGCAGGAACAGTAAGAGAAATTCAACACACATACACACGTAAACATACTCCGACAGACATACACAAACATACGCAGACAGATAGACATACACACACACAAACAGATACACAAACAGACTAGTAATTACTCTAAACTCTAGACAATGATATTGAACATAAGACATTAGGAAAACAAAGGGATGCATATACCAGCGGATCAACTCTTGACGGTGAGGTAGCTGCTATAGAATACCTGGCACCGCACAAGTAGACAGAAAATAAAGAAATTTACCATCCAAATTGATGTAAAATAAAGTTGAATATAAGAAGTTGGAAAAATTTGCTTGAATTAGCTTGCACAGCAGATTGCTAAGTAGATCCTGTTAGGTTTTATTAGTTGCTCATAAACTAATTTTAGTCATACTAACATAAACCTTTAATTAACTCTTTAATTAACTTATAAATAAACTCGTTTATTAGATCTTATGCATGCTACTATATGCGGAAATAAGGAGAAATCCGTGTTCTTACACTCGGTCCAAGCTTAGCAAGGATGATCCTCCAAGTACCCAAATTAGAATACCTCCTTCGGATGCACCAAGACAAGCCCTCAATAAACCGAACCCTTATTAGTGCTAGACAAAGAATCGGTTTCTTCCTTAAATAATTCTAATCACTCTTATTAGAATATAAATACAACACTACTAATAGTATGTCAATATTATCTTTATAATATAAATTTAGAGGTTTGTAATATTCTTCTTATTTAGGCAAAATTTCGGCTAAGACAAGCAGAAGAATAATAGAATGAATCTTATATCACATATATATATGAAGCATGTTATTTCTTAAGATGAATAAATGGCTTAAGCATGCTCATACTTGGGAAGGGGAGGCCGGCCATAGGGAAGAGCAACAAGGGAACATTTTCCTTTCTCAAGGCTCTTAGGGTGGCCTAGGTGGTTGTCTCAAGAAGTATGTCTAAACATAATGATTATAGTGTGTTTAATACACTAATCACCCATGCCACCATCTCCTCTTAACCGTCCCATTTAGTCCATAAAATGGACTTCACTTTACAATTTGTCAAATGTACAATTTGTACAAAGTGTGACATGTTATATGTTATTATAAAATGCTTTTAGTACATTTAAAACATATAAATATTTATCCTATAAATATTGTACATAATTTAAATAAATCATATTTATTCAATTAATAAGTAATTCGAAATTACTAATGTAAAATGATCATTTATCGTCAATACGATTTACAACCTTTGTATTAATTTCAACCCAATTCATTCTAATAACGATATGATAAAATATCGTTTAATGTTTAACAATTGACACATTTCAATTTTAAACATAAATCTTACAATAAGATTTAACCTCTAATGATCTCGATATACGAGTTTAAGGAATATGATCAAATTGTATCAATATACATTTGATCATTTTATCAATTAAGGGAATTATCCTAAAGTTGTGACCTAAAGGGATCAACTGACCATCACCGTCATACGACAGTAATGTCAAACTCTAGCTAGCCAATCATTACCGATTAATGTTGGTCAGTTGACTAATAATTCTTATCATCCCTTGCGCATTCTCGTTATGAGATTTAATTACGTGATCGCACTATTGTTGAGGACACATTTCCCAACAATCTCCCACTTGTCCTCGACAAGTGTGCGTCACCAATTCTCTTGTCCTATTACAATCTCCCACTCAATGCAAGGTGTCTCTCTAAGGTCGTACTTGCATTCGATCATATCATGAGTGGTTTCCTCGATCTGGAGAATAACTGTCTGACCGGAATTATCTACCATAGATACCTTCCGAGCGTGGCCACGCATTTCCAGTTAACTTCTGCTCGAGTGGCCCTGAGATTTGAACAACCCTGACAAGGGGTGGACAATTTCTATCGAACTACTTCCTTCAACTAGTCACAGTTAGTCACAACCCAAAACAATCCCATTTGACTCCAGTTACGAAAAGTCGTAGAGAATGGATCAAAGTTATGCCTAAACTGTACCATCTTGGGAGAGTAGTCTTTAGTCTAAGAATTGACTCACAAGAATACTATAGCAGCTCTCGCCACGACCCGGCTATAAAATTTCCAGAACTCTATAAGCGGTCACATTGCCCGACAGAGTGTCTCTTACAGTCTGCCTATGTGATCGACTAGTCATCACATATGACTCTATGGCACTTGAACTTGCCATCAATCGCCTCACACTCTAGTCGCTTTGAGACGTCACCTCATGTGAGCGGCTAGGGGCCATACTAAGTCAATTCAGTTCACTTATGGGGTTCAATATTGTCTCATACAACCCATTTGGATTCTGACAAAGTATCTTTCATTTTGAGTTAATCATAACTCAAATGATGTTGTCATGCAACAAGAGTCAACACTATTACATTGCATTTTGATGCACAATCATCTATTTGTATTAGTGTTTTGCGAATAATCTTTATTCATGCGAATAACCTTTATTCATGATAGCAAAACTTACAACTTTTGGTCTCCTTTATTCTCATATTATCCCGTATAATATGATTCTATTTGAGTACATATCTAGAACTCTTTCTAGATTTTGAGTTTCCTTTCCGGAGGAAAGCTCCCACTGTTATCTCATAACTTGTGACGTATCGATATACTGGAGGGATTAAAAATCACTCTCTATAGTCACTTATGTACAGAAATCTATATTGTAGTCTATTTATGAATTCATCATTTTAATAATTTTCATTCATCATTATGAATAAAGTATCCAACCATTCTAACTTCTAGTGGGCGACCTTTTATTATCCATATAATAAACCTTCCCGTAAGCTCCATCATCTTATGATATACATTATTTGATCATCTAGAATTGAAAACCTCTTATTCTTTACACCTTAAAGAATCACCCATTCTCTCTAAATGGTAGGCTTAATTCTTTTAATGAAAATCGCTCCCACTAAAATCAATATCTCTCGTTATCTTAAATGAACCTTTCATTTCTCGCATGTTAAACTATTACTTGAATCATTATCACAATCACTATCCCTATAGTGATCTGTTTCCATTCAATCAAGCATTACCTTCTTATAATGTCTTCGTTTCCTCGAGACGAAAATGACATGATAATTTCTTTATAACTACATTGAGAGGATTGAGATGATTTGTTCTCTTTTATCTTATAAACTTAGAAAAATCATTTATTAAGGAACCGTTTTCCTACCGATTTCATACGGGGTTTCAAGTTTCCTCTCTATGAAACAATGAACACAAAGAACCTTTCTTCGAGTGTCCTCCCGTAGTT
Organism: Silene conica; assembly: GCA_029255685.2. Classification (NCBI taxonomy): domain Eukaryota; kingdom Viridiplantae; phylum Streptophyta; class Magnoliopsida; order Caryophyllales; family Caryophyllaceae; genus Silene; species Silene conica. The sequence goes on along the minus strand of CM055319.2, from coordinate 45,081,434 downwards.
TCTTCAGTGTCCTCTCGTAGTTTCTTCAAATCATTTAGGGCTCTTCTTAAGACTCCCAAGTAAGAATCTTCTCTAAGATCCTTCCTTTATTTTCATCATTGGTTTTGTGAGCGAAATATTTTCTCCCACTCTATCCTTCTAACAATAACCTTTATTCGTTTAAGGATAGCTATTTTGATTAACCAATGTATCTGAATGTTTGAAGTTTGATAGGTGTGATGAATACATTCTCATTTTCACTTAAAATGAAAATCTTATAATGAATTGATATAGTCTCATTTTGATTGAATTTATCTCATGGGGTGTAGTTCTCCGTTTTAATCAACTCTTTGATTATATTATATTGATCGTATCAATAGTTTGTTGCGTGATAAAATCACTATTATTCATGTTTAAACAAGGTATGCAATTTATTTGAGAAATCAAAACATTGATTAAGAACAAAAGTAGTGACTCGGGTTGAAAACCAAGTCACCAATATCCAAAACTACAACCATTGCTTTAGGATTTTAATCCTTGTCTTACAAGAAAATAAATTGTTCCATAAATAAATGCAAAATATGAAAGAAGACAATATGAAAATTAGAGCCTAGCTCTTCAAGTCTTCGATCAATTGGATGCTACCGGAGCCATCCAAGTAAGGAACCTCATGCTTCCTTCTCCTTGCCCTTATCATTATTAGGAGGCGCCCCTTTAAAACATTTAAAAAGGGTAAATATCAACACATCTGTATCACTATACATAAGTTGATAAATGACATGAATCATAACGAGAATTATTACCTACGGCGGTTGCCTTCCCATTTTTGAGATCACTTAAGTATTTGGGGCAATTTCGCTTCCAATGACCGATCCTCGTGCAATAAAGGCACTTGTCTTGCTCTTTTGAAGACGAGGTGGAAGCGCCTTTCGAAAAGGTCTTCTCTTTGGTCGCCTTGGGCTTGAACGTTTTCTTGCCCTTGCCTTTAGAGGCATTCCTCTTGAAGCTCGTTTTCCCTTTCTTTTCGATGTTCAAAACATCCTTGGTGGAATTTTCATGAAGTCCCATGTCCCTCTCGGCTTGGACTAGCATCTTATGCAACTCTTCCAACGTGGTCTCTTGGTTTCGCATATTGAAATTCACCCGGAATTGAGCATACGCCTTAACCTTATTGAGTGAGTGAAGAATTCGGTCAAAAATGAGAGAGTCGGGAACATCAACGTCTTGAGCTTTTAGAGTCTCCGCGAGCTCAACGAGTTTGATCACATGAGGGCTTATCTTTTGCCCTTCCTTGAAAGTAATGTCAAAGAAGGCGGAAGCCGCCTCATATTGAATCACCCTAGGAGTTTGCGAAAACATGGTCGCAAGCTTGGTGTAAATTTCATATGATGTGGTCAACTTAATCATACTCCTTTGGAGATCCGGCTCCATGGAGAAGATGAGCACATTTTTAAGAGCGGAGGACTCTTTCATGTAGGCTTCATAGGCCTCACGAGTTCCGACCGCGGAACGAGCGGTTGGAGCGGGAGGAGCGGCTTCGGATAGGTAACGACTCTTATCGTCACCTTGAGCGGCCAAAAGTAATTGCGCATCCCAATCCTTAAAGTTTGAACCATGCTTATCGAGTTTGCAACGATCCATAAAGGATCGAAGCCATGATACGTTAGTGAGAGGTGGAGCGTTGGTTGCCATAGTCGATGTTGAAAATTAAACTACAATAATAAAAGGATAAACAACATCATTTTAAATTCATAATTTAAACTATAACTTTTAACAAGTTTAGTTGTATATTTACTTAATGATCTCTTACCCAATTAAGTAAACAATCCCGAGACCCAAACCCATACTAATCCGGGCACGGTGTAGCCGATTCAACCCGTATCGGTATAATTTGGTGGATTAACCCTTTAATCGGTTCTACTATTAGAACTCTCGGTCGACAATTTTCTTAAAATTATCTTTAGCCCGAACTTATTGCAACTACGGTTACGAATACTTTCGTTGAGATCAACCAAATTTCAAGGTGTAATCTTATTACCCCACTTACCCAACGTGACAATTTTAGTACCCCGGTGTAGCCGAGCCTACGTTTTTGTGAAGAAGGGATTCATGGGTCCGTACTCTTTGGTAAGGCTAAGTCTCAATATTTATATGTAAGAGATCTAGTCAAATTATTATCTATCTCCGTTTAAGTGAACTAAGTCGGTGAATTATCGATAAAATAAAAGACTAGGTCGACTAGGTCGAAACATGCATGATACGATGTATGACGATTTGGCTATGCATGCAAACATATAAAAAGCAAAAAATAAAAGCATAAATAAACCCTAGTATGGCCTTTCCTAGAAAAGAAATAACAAAGTACAAATTCGGAAACCAACTCCTTTGGTCCCTTGAACTTCACGTGGCACGCACTTCGAGGTAAACACCGTCTTGTCGGAACTCCTTTCCGAATGGCACCGTCTTCAAGGAACTCCGGATTTTACAAATATTACAACTTTTCTAGTCTACTTTATACATTATAAAATAGAAATAAATTACAATTGGGTGATACGAGATCACAAAATTACAACCGAATCGGTAACCCCTTACATTACGGGAAATACCGATTAAAACTAAGGCCATACTAAGTAAATTACATAATTCCCAAAATTACGTAAAATAAATCATGACATTCATAATATAAAATATGCAATGCTTATATAAATATGAATTAACATGCAAACCCTAAGCCAAATCGTCCTATTTAAAACACTTATTTAAATAGTTATCGTAAACCTCGGTTTATGGAATCGCGTGTTTTAACGGTTAACAACACTATGCATTATATGAAACGGTTTTCATCCTTAAGTTAATCATCCCAACTCTTATAGGATTCAAAATTTAGTCTTACTCAAACTTTGAACATGACTTAACTTAATATATTTCAATATTGATCGGTATTACTCGGTTTTACGGGAAAAATAATATAAAAATCCAAAAGAGTCATTAAAATTTCGAAAATTCAAAATTAAAATTTTGAAAATTTCAGAATGTTCTTAAAATTTTCAGAAAGTTAAAATATTAGTATTTTACACGGTTTTAACATTATTTCGTAAATAAGATGTAAAACGAGCAATTTAAGTCGGAAAATTCAATAATTTACTTCATAAATGCAAATTAAATACTAATAATATTTTTATACCTTCCAAAACATTTTAAGAACACAAGATGGACAGAAAATTAAATGGCACATTGCCCCATAGCCGAAATTTTAAATGCATGACTCTTTTATTTAATTTTAAATGCTACTTTTAACAAATTAAAATAAAATCAAATCAAATCAAATCAGAAACTTTTGGCTCCCAAGATAATTTTCATGATGAACATATCATATATGACTAATATGGGTTACATTTTTCGGCTATTTTAACAACATTTGCAAATTTTAACGATTTACGTCATATATCGTACGATTTTAACCCTTAAAATTATTTCTCAAGCATAAAATAAGATAAAATTCTCGAAAATTTTATACATGCTGGAAATAATATATATGACATCGTGTTAAATTTTTATGGCCAAATTCCAACTTAAACTATTAAAGTCGAAATTATGTCACTAATTACCCGATTTTCACATTAAAAATCTATAATATTGCAATATTTGAGATAAATTTCTGGAAAATTCAACATAAATTTTAAATATTGCATGTGACATCCTCATAAATTTTTATAGTCAAATTCATAATATAACTATTTTAACCCATTTTTATTCATCTTATTGCATTTTAACCATTAAAATCCATATCACACGATTTAAAGGTCCATAATTTACGAAAATTCATATTCATATTATAGAAAATACATGTGATATCATACTGAAAAATCTCGGCCAGAATCTTATTTTAACTATTTTTCCCAAAAATAAACATTTTAACCATTAAAACTCAATAAAATCCGAGATTTAATATACCATAAGTCAATATTCATGCAAAATATATTCCAAATATTCTAAAACATTTTAGAAAACAGTAGGTATTCATGCCAAATTAATTTCGTGCATATCATATATCAAACAAAAATTTCAAGTTTTATTTTGTTATCTCTATAACTCCGTAAAAACATAAACGGAAAGCATGCAAACAACCTATTGCTCTGATACCAATTGTTAGGTTTTATTAGTTGTTCATAAACTAATTTTAGTCATACTAACATAAACCTTTAATTAACTCTTTAATTAACTTATAAATAAACTCGTTTATTAGATCTTATGCATGCTACTATATGCGGAAATAAGGAGAAATCCGTGTTCTTACACTCGGTCCAAGCTTAGCAAGGATGATCCTCCAAGTACCCAAATTAGAATACCTCCTTCGGATGCACCAAGACAAGCCCTCAATAAACCGAACCCTTATTAGTGCTAGACAAAGAATCGGTTTCTTCCTTAAATAATTCTAATCACTCTTATTAGAATATAAATACAACACTACTAATAGTATGTCAATATTATCTTTATAATATAAATTTAGAGGTTTGTAATATTCTTCTTATTTAGGCAAAATTTCGGCTAAGACAAGCAGAAGAATAATAGAATGAATCTTATATCACATATATATATGAAGCATGTTATTTCTTAAGATGAATAAATGGCTTAAGCATGCTCATACTTGGGAAGGGGAGGCCGGCCATAGGGAAGAGCAACAAGGGAACATTTTCCTTTCTCAAGGCTCTTAGGGTGGCCTAGGTGGTTGTCTCAAGAAGTATGTCTAAACATAATGATTATAGTGTGTTTAATACACTAATCACCCATGCCACCATCTCCTCTTAACCGTCCCATTTAGTCCATAAAATGGACTTCATTTTACAATTTGTCAAATGTACAATTTGTACAAAGTGTGACATGTTATATGTTATTATAAAATGCTTTTAGTACATTTAAAACATATAAATATTTATCCTATAAATATTGTACATAATTTAAATAAATCATATTTATTCAATTAATAAGTAATTCGAAATTACTAATGTAAAATGATCATTTATCGTCAATACGATTTACAACCTTTGTATTAATTTCAACCCAATTCATTCTAATAACGATATGATAAAATATCGTTTAATGTTTAACAATTGACACATTTCAATTTTAAACATAAATCTTACAATAAGATTTAACCTCTAATGTCTCGATATACGAGTTTAAGGAATATGATCAAATCGTATCAATATACATTTGATCATTTTATCAATTAAGGGAATTGTCCTAAAGGTGTGACCTAAAGGGATCAACTGACCATCACCGTCATACGACAGTAATGTCAAACTCTAGCTAGCCAATCATTACCGATTAATGTTGGTCAGTTGACTAATAATTCTTATCATCCCTTGCGCATTCTCGTTATGAGATTTAATTACGTGATCGCACTATTGTTGAGGACATATTTCCCAACAGATCCAGGCAGGAACAGTAAGAGAAATTCAACACAGCCACGAAACGATATGAGAGGATACATGAACATAGCAATACGTATCTTGGAAAGTCTAAAGCTATTCTATTATTGACTTCAATAAATTGCCATAAGACCACTTCACTGGGGAACTTAATTCTACTTTCATAAGGCCAATTACGTCCAGTTTCATACTAGTGTCCTTAAAATCCCTTAGTTCACATTTCAATTCAACATAGATTTTCCAAACTTCAGGACCATACTTATCCATCAAATCCAGATTTTCTAACCTAGATGTAAACCATTAAACAAGAAGATATATTACTAATTAAAACACGAACTGCGACATAATCCTAAATTACCAACACCATAACAGAACTGACCATAACAGAACTGGACTGCAAATGAAAGGTTGAATAAGATGATAAATACCTTTCAGAAACCACGTTTGCAATTTCAGTCCACCTGTTACCAAATATCTTCTGAGCCTGCAATATAAACTAATTATCATGAAATACTTAGTTTTCGTGGCAGTGCATCAGCCTGTTCAAGTCATCCTCAAAAACTTGATCTTAACAATATAGCATGCAATCACTACAACAAAATGGCACTTGCGCCACGATTTATGTCACGGGAATTCATAATTTGTGACCTAAATTTGCTTAGTCACGGGAAAAAAAAGTCCCCTTTCTTCAAAATTAATTGGTAAAAAAATTTATGTCACGGGAAAATATATCCGTGACAAATAATTGTTTTTAGTCACGAATTAAGCCATGACCGTGGCTAACAAATGCGTTTAGTCACGCATCAAGTCACGAACGTGGCTAATAATTATTTTTAGCCACAATGTCGTGGCTAATTATGATTTATTGTCACAGGTAAGTTAACCGTGACTAATTAGTGTGCTTAGCCACACTGAATTCTTAACGTGGCTAATTATGATTTATTGTCACAGCTAAATTATCCGTGACTATATTGCTCTTAGTCACACACTGAATTCTTACCGTGGCTAATTGTGATTTATTGTCACAAGTAAATTACCCGTGACTAATTATTGCTCTTAGCTACGCACTGGATTTTTACCGTGACTAATATTTTTGATATGATAACAAATAATAATACAAAATTATTAGTGCAACATGATGTGTACTGTGAAATCAAAATGATTAAGCCGTATTATTGCGAGATGTGAACAATATTCGTACTTAATGTTCTTCACACACAAAATAACTCTAAAAAGGTAAAACTATTTAATAGCCACACACAAAATAACCCTAAAAAGGTAAAACTATTTAAAATTCCTAATTAACCAACCACTACGTCTTTTTCTTTTGTACACACTAAAGAAAATGGTTCCGTAATAATCGTAACTATTTTTAATAGGATAAAGTCCACAAATATTGAATTATAACTACTCTTTTTATTCAGTCAAAGTATAATATTATCGTCTCCACCGTCATAAACCTTATTTTAGAAATGAGTTACTAAATTCTATCAATTTTCAACATTTCAATTTTATTCAACATCAATCAATGAATATTTTCTGAAGGTGTAAGATTGTACTCCTCCATTTTTTTCCATATGGTACATTTACCTTTTTCACGTTTGCCAACGCACATTTTACGTGCTTACTATCTTTAGCTACGTATTTGTAAACATTATAAAAGTTATATATTTTCAATTTACTTGTAGAGACGAATTAAATAAGACCCTACAAGGCCTACATGAATATTTTTTTTTTTTTACGTATTGAGAGAAAATTGAAATTAAAGCTTACTTTATGAATAGTGTACAAAAGATAAATGTATCACCTGGAAAAAAAATGGAGGAAGTACTGTATTAAATAGTAGAAAAACAGTAGCGAAGACGTTTTATATATAGACAAAGGTAACGGCTCTTGCTTCTTTATATCCGTAGTCGTTTTTAATACATAAGTTCCACAAACATTAGAGTACCATATATACTCTGTACCATGTCCCCTAAAATCTCCCCTCACTCACAAACCCTAATTCCCCTTTTCCTCGATTCAAGCCTCTCAAATCAACAAAAACTAACCACCACAAAACAAGACCATCCTCAATCTTCTGCTACTCCTGCTGCACCACAACTGCCGCCGACATCGGAAAAAATCTAAAATGGAGATGAACGACCTCAACATCGACATTTCCACTGGCTTAAATTCGAACTTCCGAACATCAAAGACCATTGCGCCACTATCTTCTACTGTAAGTTTGGTACTCTTATTTTTGCGTCAAAGCATTATTAAGAATTAACTGATGTGAATATGCCTTACTGTGCCTTCCTACTTGAATTTTGATGGATTTTAGAAATTTGGTACACATTTTCTTAGCACCAATTTATTTTTCGAGTATGGTTATCAACTATTCGATAAATTGTCCCAACTAAAATTGAAATGCTTTTCATTTCAGGCATTTATAACAAAAACTCTGAATTTATTTACCCTTAATCTTGTGTATACACATTCTTAAAACCAATGATGTCTTGGGTGTTTTTTATACGCCTTTTTTTTCACATGTACCCTGTTCAATATAGTTATTCTCATCTTTTATGGTTGTTCAAATTATGTAAGTTTCAGGGCCATATATCTGTGGAGAAAAGGTACTCTCTTTATTGAGTGTTAAAATGTAGCGCAAAACAGACCACTAGCTTCTTTTATTCCGAACAATATAGCATCCTAGCTACTATGAAAGACTCCATAGAAAAGAACGCGCAACAAGACCCTTTACACATTATAATTCTGCCTAAACTCTTGGAACAGGTATACCTGATATGTCTGTGACTGATTGATCTTATATAAGAAAGTTGTCAAACTAACTACTCTAACAGGATATTCGCTACGGGACAGCACACATTCGCAAGGGATAAGAATGTTATACTATATTTTTGGAAAGGAACGTTGAACTTCCTGAAAGAATATATTTCACTACCTACTATAAGTATATGAGCTATGTCTCAAATGCTCTCAGATTTCTGTATGCCTACTTCTAGTTATAACCTTGTAGTGTTTAGAGTTCTAGATTGGGTGGCATGTCACCGACTGGGCATTTCCCTCTTTTGCTAATGGCTTTACCTAGTACTTGGTTACGCTGCAGGCATTCCGCTCTGTGGGCCCGTACTAGGTATTACTCTCGCAAACCCAAGTTGTACCATCTTGAAGTAGTTCTCAGCCATTTTAAAAGTTGGTATGTTCCTGAAAATCTAACCCATGTTTTTAGCTTCATGAAGGAGAGAAATCCTACTCTTTTATCTTGAGTGCTCCCCTATACTACTTGATGCATGCTAGTACTTCACGAAAAATAAGACACACGATTGTGCCATTTTGTTGATCCCTTATTTTTAACAGTTCCTGAAAAATAAATTGTACGAATATTAAGTAGACAATTGGACGTTAGAAAAGTTATCACTAATTTAACTTGGTACATTTTTTTCCATGAAGATGTCGAATTTAAAAGCCCCTTCTGCAATAAAATTTAGATTTTCGCAAAAATTGTGCACTTTTTTTTATTTGGTAGGTCATACTCATCATTACTTACGGCCTATTCATTATTCTGAAATGCGCTTCTTTTATTTGGTATGTCATACTCATTATGTATCTGATTATCACTTTAGCAGTATAAGCATAATTGTAATCTTGTACCAAATACTTCATGCTCTCGTACCAGTTTGACGGTAATTCAATTATCTTAAAGGTAAGCTCGTATACGCACTATATTATGCCGAGTATTATTACGAATAGTGTATGTAAGAAGGAAAACGCTTTCATACAAATATTCTCATGATTCACTTATACGGAGTACTTTACTAAGTTCATAGAACTACCAAAACCTGCTAAACCCTTCTATTCGTCTTCACTCGTTTTGCCTTTATTGTCGTTTATACACTCACTGTGCACAGGAAAATATACGGGCACAAGTAAGTCGTCTTATGTTGAATATTCAATTACAATACATGTAAATTATGAGTTGTTAATTATTTTCTTGTTAATTATTGATTGTGGGATGATAATTGGGGATTGTGAATTCCGTATTTCGAATCGGGAATTGTGAATTGGGGATTATAAGTTATGAATCTTAATTATTTCATTTATTTACTTTTCAATTTCATTCTTTTTTTAATCGAATTTGGTTGTTTCTAATATATATACATTGTGGAATCATATGATTTTTGTTATAACTATATTTTGTTAGAAAGAAGGTCTGTGTTTGTTGAAAATATGTGTAATTGTATTTTCTTCATTGTCATATTTAATCAGTGACATTAACTTTTGTTTGGGTATCCGATTCAGGGTGATAAACTATTGGTCCATATGCCAATAGAGATAACCTCTTTTAGCGAAGAACTATCCCTCTGCAAACTCATTTTTCATTATTGTTTTTTACTCCAATGGTCACTATTATTTGTTACCTCAATATGAATTGTTATATGGCACATAGCTGAGCATAAAACTAGGAAAAAATTAATCTTAGTCGTTAGAAATAATTAGTCAAATGATGCGATGTTGTATGTAACTTACTTCGTAGCTAGGGAACTGCTATTATTTCGTTTGTGCCCGTGTGTTGCTCTAGATTCATGGGATCATTCTCACATCTGCTCACCTAGAATTATTTTAATTATGATGAGTCCTTCAGGGTGTGTTTGAATTGAGAGATTTGGAGGGAAAGGAAAGGGAGGGAGAGTATGAGATTAAAAATCTATTTTTTGGATACAAATAAGGGTAGAGAGAAATGGAAGGGGGGAGAAATTAAGGAAGGAACAATAGCACTTATGTTACACATGACATGGCATCATCATCATCTCGTATTACAAAGCTCTTTTCTGATATTACACCCATTTGAATTTTGTTGTCCTCAATATGAATAATGTGTGTGTCTCTTATCTACGTGCAGGTCCGTGAAGAGAACATAATAGATGTGCAATTCTTCTATTACCATGCTCTTGTTGGAAAATATACCTACCTTTAGCAGACAAATGCAACCATGACAGCTAAATCATTCGTGCTACATGACTGCATGACATACACTACACTACAATCTTGAGGTAATGTCATTGTGAATTTGTAAGAACTCATGTGTATAAACTCGATTTCAATCCTTTATGCTAGCTTTTTAGCTTGAGATTGTAAATACCTGATTGATTTTGATAACATGAGTAATAGCATGAATTATTTTTATTAATGAGCCCCTTTTTTGGTTATAGGTGTTTGATTTGATCTCCTCAAGCACTGGAAGGGCAAATATGGAGTGCAAATATCTGAAGAAGCAATCACTCACTTTTCTAGTTGTTGAAGACATATATTTGACAATACGTATATGTTTTTTTAACACTTAATTAGTTGTTGTAAAAGACAAGAATATTGTATTTTGATTAATGGATAAGATGATATTTATTTGTGTACATGAGCCTGTAAGTTTTCTCTGAAAATATACATGTATCTAATAAAATAACAGTCACGTGAAATAGTTTTAGCCACTGAAATAGTTTTAGCCTTGATAGTATTTACTCATTGCAATGTGCTAGCCACAGAGGTATTTCTTTAGCCATATTATAGTTTCGTGGCTAGTAATAATTAGACACGAGAATTTTTTTGTCACGTTACTGTTTCGTGGCTAATATCTTTCAGCCACGAACATTTTATTTGTTAGTCACGATAAATTTCGTGGCTGTTATTATTTAGCCACAAGAATTTCTCTTTTGTCACGTTACTATTTCGGGGCCAGTAGTATTTAGCCACAATTTGTTTTAATTTGGCCACAATAATACCTTGTCACTGAAACAATATTAGTCACGGGAAACTTGTTTAGCCACGCTATTTTAGTCACGGGGAATATCGTGACAAAATTGCTAATTTAAGTCACGTCGCAGTTTTTCCCGTGGCTAAAATTTTGCCACGGCTACTTGGGTCACGGCTGATTTCCCGTGGCAAAATTGCATAGTCACGGGAATTTGCCACTTGCGTCACGTATTTAAACGTGACGCAAGTGTCATTTTGTTGTAGTGAATATAAACTAATTTTCATACAAAACTTTTTAGATCGTCATTATAAACAAAAACATATAAAGAACCAGATGCTATCTAAATGAGATATGAGCATTACCTGCAAGAATAGGCCAGGTGCTGATTCAAAGAGTAAACCATTTATTCCAACCAAATAGACAGTCTTAAATGCGTTTATGGCACCAGGACGAGCCTGCAAATATCAAATACACTATATACATGAACGAGGGAATACTTTTTTTTCATTCTTTGCTATCATTACCATAAGTTGAGTCTATTTCAACTGATTAGATTAGACAGAAGCCTTGCAACTTCCAGCATCATGCTAAATTGAGTCATGGTTGATATTACATATATAAGAAACAAGAAACTAATCCTCTTAGAGTTGGCCTATTGACACCAGTTAGGTTTTCAAAGCCTCTATACCTGAGAGCAAATCACTTTAAAAATGAGAAAAGGGAAAATTACTGCCACTTAAAGTTGCACCGAGGCCTTGAAATGAGAATGAAGAGTGTGAAGAGGTGTGATGTTCTGCCATTCTGCCACAATTTTCAAGTAGGCATCAACATCTTAGATGTCTGGTCATGAAGTCATGGTTGATAGCTGATTGAGTAGTTCCTCTTTGTCTAACTACACGAACATATTAGATTATTAGTCACTTACACATTCAGACCTTCAGAAACACAAAACATGAATAAAACAATTGTCAATGATGTAGTTTCATTAGCGAGACAAACCTTAACGATGCAATTGTTGAACAATGCAACCACAAGTCCGTCAGCAGTTACAATTCTGAAAATAACTAGTAGTCCGTAGTTACAAGAGGAGAAGTTGAATAAGAGGGAGAGATGCATAAAAGGCTTGTTTTATGTTTTCGAAAATGATATAGTGGGTAGTTTGAGGATAAATTACCTTTGTCTTTGACAATTCGGGTAGAGATATCATTCAAAACTAGAGCAACTTGAGAATCAGTTAACATAGACGCTTTACGTAGTTGAATCAAGTCGACAGCCAGTCTGGAAGATGAAAAAGACAAGATGGAGCATAGGGTATTGTATATTATGGTATGCTAAAGTATATACGGATTAGTAATAATAATGATATAGAGATGTTACCTTATTAATGGGGTCATTGAAAACTGGGTATTGTACATGGTCACTGTGCTTATTGAACAATTCATCAATTGATAAATCATAATCGAGCAAAATCTGATAAATCAATTGACCAAACAGCATAATCTGAATAATGAATGGGACCAAAGATGGAACAGAGGGCCTTGCTCCAGAAGAGACCGATGTTGGCAAGCTTTTTGTTTTAACTGCTATTCTAGAATTAATTCAAAAGAATTTTTAAGAAAGAAAAATGTAAGAAGGGAGTACTTACAGGATAAAGACATTTTAATAAAGACATAGTAAACTCTACTCAGCTTAAACACTTCTTCGCCCTCTTCCTCCCTTACTTTGCACCGAGCTCCGTCTTCCTGGACTTGTCCAAATTAACCTCTAGGCGGTTGACTCACTAAACTAACATCCACAACCAATAATGTAACTCAAGTTCAAGTCAATACTCGCATATAACATACAGTAAAACCGATAAATCAAGCAAATCCGATAAATCGAATAATTAAACAACAAAATAGTCAGAACTTTTAATTGAAATAAAACAATAATGAGGAACAAAACCGCCGCCGCTAGTACTGGCTCCTCCGCCGTTAAAACCGCCGCCATTGGTGTACAAGTGGTAGTCGCTACCACATAGTCACAAGAAAGCTAACCCAGATGGTACAAACCCTAAGAAATATCAGAACTTTTAATTGAAATAAAAGAGTAAATATACCCAAATTGAGGAACAAAATTAGGGTACAAACCCTAAGAGGAAAGACGAGAGACGATGGTGCGCGAAAGTTGTAAACATAGGGGCCGTCATGGTGCGCAGTGGAAGCTAGTGCGTGGTGGTAAGTGGTGTCTGGCCACCTTGCTCGACGCCGTGGATTGAAAGGGTGCGAGTACTGTGAAATCGTGAGGATGAGGGAAGGATTAAGGAAATAATAAAGGGTTTGTATTGTTAATTAGGGAATTTATGTGATGAGTGATTGTTATTATTAAAAAATGAAATGCAATAGACATGGCTTGTATCAGAAATCCGATGTAAATAAGCATGTAATGGACATGGGTTTTACAAAACATCCGATGTCCATTAATATCATCATTCATGGACATAGGTTGTAAAAAACAACCGATGTAAATAATCTTATAAGGACATCGGATTTTTGAAAAAACCTATGTGCATTATTTACTACATCGGATTTTAAAAAAACCTATGTGCATTAACTGATGTAGTTAAGAGGATTTGTAGTAGTGAAAAAATGTATATAGGTTTATGTAAAAAAGTAAAAAATGTATCTACTCCGTCGAAAAATTTATCTAGGTTTAAATAAAAAAAATGTATTTACTCCGTCAGAAAATGTAACTAGGTTTATGTAAAAAAGTAAAAAAAAATGTATCTACTTCGTCAAAAAATGTATCTAGGTTTAAGTAAAAAAATGTATCTACTCCGTCAAAAAATATATTTAGGTTTATGTAAAAAAGTAAAAAAAAAAATGTATCTACTCCGTCAAAAAATGTATCTAGGTTTAAGTAAAAAAAATGTATCTACTCCGTCAAAAAATGTATCTAGGTTTATGTAAAAAAGTTTTAAAAAAATGTATCTAACCTGTCAAAAAATGTATTTAGGTTTAAGTAAAAAAAGTATATCTACTCCGTCAAAAAATGTATCTAGGTTTAAGTAAAAAAGAATATCTACTCCGTCAAAAAATGTATCTAGGTTTATGTAAAAAAGTTTTATAAAAATGTATCTAACCCGTCAAAAAATGTATTTAGGTTTAAGTAAAAAAATATATCTACTCGTCAAAAAATGTATCTAGCTTTAGGTAAAAAAAAGTAAAAAAAATGTATTTACCCGTCAAAAAATGTATCTAGGTTTTAAGTAAAAAAATGTATCTACTATGTCAAAAAATGTAACTAGGTTTATGTAAAAAAGTAAAAAAAAATGTATCTACTCCTTCAAAAAATGTATCTAGGTTTATATAAAAAAAAGAAAAAAAATGTATCTACTCCGTCAAAAAATGTATCTAGGTTTAAGTAAAAAAAATGTATCTACTCCGTCAAAAAATGTATCTAGGTTTATGTAAAAAAGTAAAAAAAATGTATCTAGGTTTATGAAAAAAAAGTAAAAAAAAATGTATCTATTCCGTCAAAAAATGTATTTAGGTTTACGTAAAAAAAAGTAAAAAAATGTATCTACTCCTTCAAAAAATGTATCTAGGTTTATGTAAAAAAAGTAAAAAAAAAATGTATCTACTCATTCAAAAAATGTATCTAGGTTTAGGTAAAAAAGTAAAAGAAAATGTATCTATTTCGTCAAAAAATGTATCTAGGTTTACGTAAAAGAAGTAAAAAAACTTATCTACTACTTCAAAAAATGTATCTAGGTTTATGTAAAAAAAGTAATAAAAATGTATCTACTCCTTCAAAAAATGTATCTAGGTTTATGTAAAAAAGTAAAAAAAAATGTATCTACTCCGTCAAAAAATGTATCTAGGTTTACGTAAAAAAGTAAAAAAAAATGTATCTACTCCGTCAAAAAAATGTATATAGGTTTACGTAAAAAGGTAAAAAAAAAGTATTTACTCCGTAAAAAAATGTATCTAATTTTATGTAAAAAGGTAAAAAAAAAAAAAATTATCTACTCCGTCAAAATATCTATCTAGAATGTGGGTTGTGGGTATTTCTTAACCGTTGATTGTGTTTTAATCCAACGGGCGTGACTCGTTCTCACCGTATGCCAGCGGTTGTGTGAATGCCGAAACTAATTCGAAAGGTTTTTTCTATTGAATCCCGATTTATCTGGGTTTACTAATCGAAAAATGTTAGGGGTTTATGATGTTCAATGGCTTCGTCGGAGTTGTGTCAGCATCGAGGAAGTTCGCCAGAGATGATGGGTATCCGCGTTCTCTTTATATTGATTGGTTATGGTGGTTGCCGGAGGAGAGAACGAATAAGCACCAAGAAACAACAACGTCAAAGTCGCCTGAAAGAATCGGGTTTTCGAGATTTGTCGCCGACGTAAGGTGGTTAGTGTTGTTGGCGAGAGTGGTAATGGCGACGATCACTGCCGGCGACTTGTGATAGTGGTGCTTGGAGATGAGGAGGATGGGGACAGGAGTTGGCGTTCGGAAATAAGAGATTGAATATGTTGTGTCCTTGCTTGGTCTAATCAGGACGCTTAGATTTGATTTTAATCCATGGTTGAGAGTCGTTCTCACCGTATGCACCGAATGATCGTTCTCACCGGATCTTGCCTCTCTCTCTCTCTCTCTCTATATATATATATATATATATATATATATATATATATATATATATATATATATATATATATATATATATAATTGGGATCCTATGAGAACCACCAATATAATGAGAACCGTGAGAACTCTACCTTACAGACTTTTTTGAAAAAAATTAATGACATAGAATTGGGATCCTATGAGAACCACCAATATAATGAGAACCGTGAGAACTCTACCTTACAGACTTTTTTGAAAAAAATTAATGACATATTTGGATTCGGCATGGAATTTTAAGGCTAGAGAACATATTTCTTGGTCTAGAAAATATATACTAGTGATGGAAATCAAGGTGAGATACGTTTTATTAATTTTCATGCACCTACTACCGATTTTTACGCATCTATCATTTTTCATGCACCTAGAACTCGTTTTAATGCACGCACAGCCTCTTATTTCATGCACCTAGTAATCATTTTCATGCATGTAAAATTTCATGCACGTAGTGGTTGTTTTCGTGCATTTATAGCCATTTTAGTACGCCTAATTGTATTTTCGTACACTAAGTATATATTTTGTTAATTAAATCAATTTTTTTGTTTATTGATACTAAAGTGTGTATTTGAATAAATTAAACTAGTGGTAAATGATCCAACGAAACATTCGAAGCGAGATATGGTGGAGATTTAGTGAGGGTTCTCATGGTTCTCATTATAAGGGTGGTTCTCACCGGATCCCGACCCTATATATATATATATATATATATATATATATATATATATATATTTTTTTTTTTAATCTGCCACGTGTGAACTTGTGCTCATTGACAATATCTTTGTGAATTAGGGTTTTGTGACGTGTTACGATAATTGAAAACGATGTCCCCTCACTCAAATCTTCACCATGATTCTCACGTATAGGGCCAAATGAAAAAAGGAAAAATAAACGTGCATGTATGGGTTAATTATGCGTGGATGAGGTCCCCAACAATAATAGTATGGACTTTCGGACTTATACGACTAACTTATCAACACTCACGGTTTCTTATACAATGAGTACTTTGTTAATACATACACCGTAAAAGAGAAGAGATCGGTAACTTTTATTTAAAGGTAGTCGCGGTAATCCGCTGGAGACAGCGACTAGTCCGACTACCCAAAGGGCCAAAGGCCACCTTCCCATATTACATTCAATTTCCTTGCTCCGACTACCAAGCAACGGCCGACAAACTACCACAACTACTCTCATCCTTCTACTTCCATTATTATGTATTTATCTTTGTTTGAGTAATTAGCTTTGTATTTTGTAATGAAAAAAACTACCACAACTACTCTCATTCTTCTACTTTCATCATTATTACTATAAAAGCAAAATGTCAAATTGCATACGTGGCGCAATATTGTCTCAGCGTTCACTCTTTCTCGCACTCACATTCACCCTCACTAAATAATGTTTCGTACACCAATCAGAAGCTCTCATTTATGCCACGTCATATATTTCATAAATTTTTTAACAATTAAATTAAATACAAAATATTCCATAAGTATTCAACCAATATATTCCATAAGTATAAGTGGAATATTTCATTAAGATATTTCATAAATATTCAACCATAATTCTGTCGAAATCAAAATCATTAAGATATCATTAAGATATACAACCAATCAGATTATAAATTAAATCAAAATTCCAAATTAAATATTCCCTACCAATAACGGCTGATCCCAATCATGTATATCTTTGTATATGCCAAGTCAATATGTTCCATAAGTATTCAATGTTTACCATATTTCTGTCGAAATCAAAATCATTAAGATATCTTTTTTTCTTTTTTTGTAAAAAAGTTATAATTCTTTTCATTCATCCTTTAAAGGGCAAAAGAAGAAGAATACATTTTACAAAGATAACCCCTATAGCCTTAAGCAGGCCAACAACTCGACTGCAAACTAGCCTAAGTATCAATGGAAAACTTGTGCATTAAAGCAACACTGACAGTATACTGAATTCAGTGTACTATAGCTGCAATGGATCTGTCCTTACTTGCAAAAATTCTGGCATTACGCTCAGTCCATATCTCGTAGACTGTCCCAACCAAACTACTCACGTACCATTCATGCTTCCAATGCTTCTTCCTCCTCTTATTTGCACTCCATTTCAGATCAGCAATATAGTTGAAATGACTAGAGCTAGGTTGCATCCAATTCAGGATGCTCCTCCATATTTCTGATGAAACTGGACATTTGAAGAACAAATGTGTATGTGATTCAACAGCATTCTTACATAGCATACACCTATTCACCAGACAAATGCCTCTCCGTTGAACATTATCTACAGTGGCAAGACACTTCTGAACAGCCAGGGAAGCAATGATAGCTTGCTTTGGCAGAACAGCCTTGCCATAAACCAGTTTTAGACAAGGAATGACCCTATTCTTAGGCCTAAACCAGTCATAGGCCCTCTGAATTTGAAACTTACCATTCTCAACCCAACTGGTAAGAGTTGCTATTGCATTTTCTTTCGTCTCCAAAGCGTGAAGGAGCCCATTTTTCACTGCCAGGATACTAGTAAAACAGTGTGAGAAGTGAGCTCTATTTTCAGTGACCCAGACATCCTGATGCTGTAAGTGGTAAGCATGTATCCACTTACACCATAGACAGTCTGTATTGCTGATCAAATTCCAAAGCCATTTAGTAATCAATGCCTTGTTCCAGGAAAGAGCTTCTTTAACATCAAAACCTCCCTCGGTTCTTGGGGAGCATATACTCTTCCAGCTTTTGAAGACCAATTTCTTACTAGTTTCAGGAGTACCCCAGAAAAAGTTCTTGCATATTTTTTGGATAATTTTCATGACATTTTGAGGCAGAAGTCCACTAGCACACCAATAGTTCTCCAATCCAAAGACAACTGAGTTCAGAAGCTGAGCTCTTCCTGCATAGGAAAGAAGCTTCATGGACCAGTGTTGGACAGCAGCTTGTATTTTTGTTATTAGATTGCCATAGTCTGCAAGAGTATTCCGTGAATCCTTAAGAGGTAAGCCAAGATACCTAAAAGGGAACGAGCCTTTTGTGAAACCAGTAGCTGCAATAATCTGATCCTGAACATCAGTATGAATACCCCCCATGTATATTTCAGTTTTATCGATATTTACATGAAGCCCACTCCAGTCAGCAAAGTTATCCAGAGTCTTTACCACTGCAGTCACAGAGGGAACATCCCCACGAGTAAAAATCATGAGATCATCCGCAAATATGAGATGGGTGAGTTCTAGCTTAGCACATTTGGGGTGAAATAAGACTTGGGGTTGACAGCAAAGAACCCTCATGTATCTTGAGAAAATCTCCATACTAAGAACAAAGATGTAAGGTGAGAGTGGATCTCCTTGTCGAATGCCACTTTTCCCTTGGAAAAAACCATGAGCAGACCCATTAATTTTCAATGAAAACCAAGAGGTAGTGATGCATCCCATCACCCATTTTATGAAAAGAGGAGGAAAGCCTAAGCAGTGAAGCATATTCTCAATGAAAGACCATTGAAGAGAGTCAAAAGCTTTTTTGATATCCACTTTGATTAAGCATCTTGGAGACATGTGCTTCCCCGAGTATCCTTTTATCAAGCTTTGAGAGAGCATGATATTTTCATGTATATTCCTTCCTTTGATGAAGGCAGCCTGTTCTGTCCCAATCAGGTAGGGGAGAATGTTCTGAAGCCTTTGGGAGATGATCTTACTAATGGTTTTATAGAAGGTTGTGCAACATGATATAGGCCTATAATCAAGGACAGTAGTACTAGTCTTCTTCTTTGGTATCAGAGTGATGAAAGTAGTGTTGGCCAGTTTACTCATTTTTCCAGTCCTGAAAAAAGACTGAACAGCATCACATAAATCATTTGCAATTAGATTCCAGCTATGCTTAAAGAAGGCAGAATTAAAGCCATCTGGACCTGGACTTTTGTCAGAATGAATAGTGAACAGAGCTGCTTTGATTTCATCCCTAGTAACAGGTGCAAGTAAATCATCATAATCTGTAGGGTTGACAGTAGTACCTTTCTGAAGGAAGACCTCATCCAGAGGGGAAACATTAGTTTCAGCTCCCAACAGACCCTGATAGTACTCAAAAAAACCCTGGGCAACATCCTGCAGCCCCTTTCTCTCCTGTCCATCTTTGTCAATAATGTGACCAACTAGTTTCTGTTGAGTCCTTTCTTTTATTCTTGCATAAAAGTATTTAGTGGAACAGTCATTATATTTAATGCTATCAACTTTAGCTTTTTGAGCTAGGATTGATCTTTCAATTGTGGCAAATTTCTTAAATTCCTGCACAAGCTCCCTTTCCTGACTAAGAAAGGCTTCTGAATGAGGATTATCCTGGAGGAGGCCCTGGCAGTGCTTAAGTTGAGTAGTGAGGAGGTTCACTCGAAAAGTGATTCCATTATACTTCTCCCCATGCAGCTGTTTAAGTGCCTTCTTGACACTCTTTAGTTTATTAAAGAGTTTGAAAGTAGCAGATCCTGAGATAGGAGCTTTCCAAGCATTGGCAACAAGATCCTGATAATTGGGATCATCAATCCAGCAGTTAAGGAAACTGAAGATAGAGTGGAATTTATAGCTGTCCTGAACAGTAATCAGCACTGGGGAGTGATCTGATACTCCTGCTGTAAGAAATTGAACTGCAGTATTAGTGAACTGAATTAACCATGATGGGTTACTTAAGGCTCTGTCAAGCTTAGACCACATTATAGTTTGAGCATTCTGCTTGTTATTCCAAGTGTATTCACACCCAAAGCTCTGAAGATCATCCAAATCACAGTCATGTAGACAGTTATTGAAATCCAGAATATCATTTAGAGCTGGGGGGTGGTCACTAATCCTCTCATGAATGTGCCTAACAACATTGAAATCACCTAAAATGATCCATTTGTCCACTGTAGAAGAAATACTACGAAGCTGGTCCCACAAATCCAGTCTTTCCTTAGCATCATTACTAGCATAGATGACTGTAAAGTGGAACTGTTGCTGAGTAGAGTGAATAAGGGCAGTCCCATGGATATATTGAGCATGCCTTTGTATATTTGTGACCATAGTGGTTTTGGGATTCCAAACAAGCCAAATACGACCATTGTAATGTTGATCATAGTTGCAACTTACATTATAAGCAGAGAAATACTTCTTGATTATAGGAAGAGCATTTCCCTCTTTTATTCTAGTCTCTAGAATCCCCATTATATCCAGTCTTTGAGACCGCATAAATTTCTTAACTTCCTGCATCTTTAGGGGGTCATTACCTCCCCTTATGTTCCAGCTTGCAATCTTCATGTACTAGGTTTAGGTGGAAGAGTTCCCCCTATGTTACCAGGAACAGTGCCACCTTTTGCAGCACTAGCCTTTTGAGTTCCATTAATCACATCCTCTGATACAGAATTCAGTGAAGTGAAAACATTTGCTATTGGAACTGGACAAGGAGAAGTGCCTCTCTTCATGGCTATTTGAGGAGATTTCAGTTGGCCCTTCCTGCTGCTTTTTGAGTGCTTTACAGCAGAAATGAAAGGAGCTTCAGTCCCACTCTCCTGTGTTGAGGAAAAATGAGAACTGCAGGCCTTGTCATTTTCTGCTGAGGTACCACCTGGCATACAGGGAAGTCCTGCTTTACTTGGCTGTTTTATTTTGGAATTACTAGAGATTGTTCCATTTTTAGCACTACTCTTTGTACCAGTGCTCTTACCCATGTCTAATGTGCTAGGGTCTTTACCACCCTCAGTACAGGTGGTAGTGTCATGAGTTTTCCCATCTCCTGGACTGGTTCTCTCATCTCTCTTCAAGGCTATTCGAGGTAGAGAGAACTGTCCCTTCTCACTGCATCCTGAGTGCTTTTCAGCACCCCCAGAAAGTGTTTCTGGCCCATCATTCTTAGGATCAGAATTTAATGGGACATCATTCACTTCAGGGGGTGATGAGGTACCACCTAGCATGTGAGGCAGTTCAGCATCATTTTCAGTTACTTGGGGTTCAACTGGGTCAACTTTAGGTTTGTCTTTCTTGCAAGTGGCTTGGAGGTGCCCCATTTTACCACAACCCATACAATGATGTGGGATCCATTCATATTCTACCCTTTGGACAGATATACCAAAAGGAGTTTTAAGTGATATCTCCAAAGGTAGATTTCCTGCAATATCAACTTCTATGAGAACTCTAGCAAAAGAGAGCTTCTCCTTACTAGTGGTATGCGTATCTGCAAACAATGGCCTGCCAATAATACTGGACATTTTACTAAGGACTGTGTTAGACCACAGATAGGGGTCTAGGTCTGGAAACAGAACCCATATTGGCATCTTAGCTACCCTCTCCATTTCAAAGGAAAACTGCGGATGCCATTGCTTGAGAATTAAAGATGATGATCCCATTTTCCATGGCCCCTCCCTTAATACAGCATTCATTTCATCAGCAGTTGAGAAACGAAAACTAAACCAGCCCTTTTTAAAATATTGAACCACGGGGGATGCAATGTGATGCCAATATTTATTAACAAAACCTGCAACTTGCTTAACAGTAGGTTTATTCCCTATTAAGTGCCCCATTAAGGTAAACTGCCATAGATTAAGCTCATCAGCAATATCAGCTAGTTCAACTGCTATTTCACCTAATGTTTGACAGTCTTCATGAAATGTAAGATTCATTCCTTTTTGTGATCGAGGTTTGACTATGTCAGACCATTTTTTACTCCCTAGAACATTAGATGCAGTAGGGCCAGTAGCTACTGGAACAGCGCTTTGAGAATTAGTCGATTGTTGATTTTCATTATCAATTTCCTCAGAATTCCCCAAAATTTCAGGTTTCTCCGGCAAATTTACCAGTGGAACAAAGGTTTGGGGTTCAGTTATCTTTTCTGGGATTATAGTAGGAGATTTAGTAGCAGAAAGATTAGAAACAACCTTATGAGTAGACGATGTAAGAGCATCCATTAGAAGATCGTTCAGAAGAGCAGGTTGCCGAATTGGCGATTGCTGAGTAGAAACCGGGACAGCAGATTCTTGATGATTTTCAGGCGTGATTACAGGAATTGTAGTATCACTGGATGCGGATTTTGATGATGATTCTTTATTTGCTTTTGGTTTTGCAGGTCGTCCTCGTCCTTTAGCCATGGAAGCTAGAATTGTTACACGTAACAATGGTGGTTACAGAGCATAACAACCTAGAGAGAGAAACTTCCCTCTTTCATGACCTAAAATTTTTTAGTACCTTTGACCTTTAAAATCATTAAGATATCATTAAGATATTTTTATCAAAATTTTATTATAAATTTTATTCTAAATTAACAAAAATATTATTTTAAATATTAACAAAAATATTATTCCAAAGAATGATTCAAAATCAATTTACAGAAAGATTTTATTCTAAATTTTATTAACAAAAATATACGGATGTTTTTACATTGGTAACTATTTTTATTCTACTTAACGATAAAACCGTGTAATAAAAAAGATTTTATTTTATGGCTAAAGATAATTAGATTATCTAATTTTATTAATTTTGGAAAGATAATTTAAAAAAATATAAGTCCTCGATCTCTATTAAAACCGTATACAAATGATTAGTTTTGAAAATATATTTTAAAAAATAAGTGTTTTCTATAATGTATCTATATTATTAAATGAAGCTTTTTCCGAACTATATTATTAAAGGAAACTTTTTTCGAACGATTTTATTAGATTTTTTTTCCGGCGATTTCATTGGTTACAAGTAATAATACTAATAAATAATACTAATAAAAAATTGTTAGTTGAATTATGACTGTAGTCTTTAATTGGGTTTCGTCTACTGCATTTAGGAGATCAATTTTTATTCTTTTATTCTAGAACCCTACAATGATTCAACAACTTTCTCATTTATATATATGTATATATATCATACATAATTTCTGAGATTTACGTAAGTTATATTGTTGTTTTAGTTGTTGCCCCCGTTAATAATTTAGTTTGCTTCATGTTCTTTTAATGTAGATTAATATCTATGTGCTTATATTTTTTTGAACGATAATATTATAAGTAATTTTGCAATTTTTCAATTTTTTTGAACAATAATCTTACAAGTAAGTTCTCTTTTGCATGTTATAACTACGCCGACTCGCTTCATGTTTGATTCTACTATTTGAGTATTAAGAATACCGAGATTGGAATGTAGTATGACATTTTTGTATGACTTTTAAATCATATACATTGATGTTCTTGCATAGATCACATTATTACCTAATATTGATTTTTTTTTGTTTTATATTTTTTTTCATTTATCCGCGAATTCAATTGATGTTAAAATTTTGTATGTATCTTCTGTTTTCTGCTTTTTGTTTTTAGTAGAATCTGCTTAAAATTTTCTTTGATATATATTTGACATTTGATACTCTTTGTTTGTGTATTTTCAAAAAAGAAGACGGTTAAATTAACAATTTGATGTAAAGCACTACCAATTAGGTCTAATAGTCTGCTCTACTAACTATTATGCAATTTTAATTTGTTTTCCATTATTTTTGTAAGTTTTACATTAATTGACGTTTTATACCAAAGTTACATACAATAAATTTATTGACACTTTTTTACTTCGTCTTAAATTTTGTCGAGTATCTTGCTTAATTACAATACTAAAGCTTAAGTTTTGTGTGTTGGTATTGATTTCTACGATACAAGAATCACTAGATATGTTGTAAATGTTATGTTATTTTGAAAGTGGTTATCATGCCATTAGCAAAAAAAAAATAGTTGACTAATGGA
Organism: Silene conica; assembly: GCA_029255685.2. NCBI lineage: Eukaryota > Viridiplantae > Streptophyta > Magnoliopsida > Caryophyllales > Caryophyllaceae > Silene > Silene conica. Next base: position 45,056,907 of record CM055319.2, on the reverse strand, counting down.
GTTACGGAGTACCGACCATGATGGAAATTTGTTAAGATATATAATTGGTCTTACGTCGCTTTTGGTCTTTTTTTCTCCGGTTTAGTCAGAATAGTACGAGTTGGGCCGCAAGTTAAATACATTTATAGAGCAATCCGTTAGGGTAATTAAACTTATACTTTGCTTTTGATCCTTTTTTTATCGTCTACAAAACATGGTACGAGTTAGACCATAAATATAAAACATTATAAAGTTACATACTATGAGTAATTTCATAATTTGGAGACATGTACTGTAACACCCCCTGTAAAACCCCTCGCGAAAGCGGAAATATAAAACACACAAAGTACTAAAAATGCAGCGGAATTAAAACTTTTTAAACATAAACAACATGCGAGGTGAATTAAAAACTGAAACGGAAACTGAAACTGATATAAACAAAAATAGATAAGTAACAGTTCTAAGTACGGAAAACCAAATATATACAACAGCCTGGGATGGGACATCCTTACAGGCACCAAAAGATAAATATATCAAAAACTAAGAGTCTAGCTACTCGATAAAAGTGTAAGTCATATCAAAAACTAAGAGTCTAGCAGAATTGTGACCTAATCCAAATCACAGACCTACAACAATACACCTCAAAATACAAAGGCAAACAGAACTGTGACCTAATCCAAATCACAGACCTACAACAATACACCTCAAAATACAAAGGCAAGCAGAATTGTGACCTAATCCAAATCACAGACCTACAACAATACACCTCAAAATACAAAGGCAAGCAGAACTGTGACCTAATCCAAATCACGGACCTACAACAATACACCTCAAAATACAAAGGCAAGCAGAACTGTGACCTAATCCAAATCACAGACCTACAACAATACACCTCAAATACAAAGGCAAGTGAAAGCTGTGACCTAATCCCAATCCCAGCCCCACAACAATACTTCATCCAAAACTATGACCTAAACCAAATCATGGCTTTACAACTTCACTTCTAAAACTTACTCCATTCTTAACCAATCATGCAAACAACGTATATCCAAACCAACACTTAATTGACCCCGAGAATTAAGCCGAGGGAGAGCCGGTTTCCCTTTCGGTTGCCCGACCGGGGGGGTCTCTATCCTCACTCTATTCCCGAACCCAATATAGTGCCGCCCGAACCTCGGGGACCTCAAACACACATACAAGTATAAAAGAAAGACTAATTTCGATTAAGTTATTTCTAAACGACTGCCATATATTAAAAATATCTTAGTCCGATAAGAATTATTAACGGTCACCTAAGAACTAACTAATTTTAGACAAGTCACTAACTACTTTATTAAATCTTACTTAGCTCAAAATATATTTTACTAAGTATTTGATTACGTTCTAATTAATTGGTTCAACCGATAAAGGAAATAAACACGATTTAAATTAAACTTCATATTATATTACCTATATATTTTAAAACGGGAAAAACAACTAACTAATTAAATTATCCGACAAGCTTCTAATAATAAAACCGTAACCCATTACTAATTCTTAACGATTTCTAACGTATTATATTTAAACGTAAACAAGCTAGCAAGCACGTACGTAAACTAATTAGTTCAAGCAGGCTAGCAAACACAGCACGTACGTAAAATAATAATAAAATAATATTATAATAATAAAATAATATTATAAATAATATAAATATAACAGTAAGTAGAAGTTTGTAGTAGTAGTAACTACTACGCAGCAATGATTTGTGGTAAAGTGGCATTGAAAACAACAATACGCAGCAATTCACAAGAACAATATAACGCGGATAAGAGCGGAGCAACAACCAAAACAACATTAACATATTGGCAGCACAACTAGTCGGTAAACAGTGATAAAATACCAAGATGTAACCAACTGCGCTCAAACAGCAGCCAGCATAACATAGCAGCAATATGACCAGAAAAATGGAGCAGTGCAGCTACGGACAGTCATAATAACAATAACGAAAGCGCAAAACTGGGTGGTAACAGTTCAGCAGCACGACAGTGTAGTAATTCAGCAGTAACACGCAAGGGGGGAGAAAATGCAGTGCAGTAGCAGCTAGGGGAAGCAGTAGCCAGCTGCAGACGCGGCCAGGAGCAGACGCGCAAACCGAGTATAGATACCGGAAGTATATGCAGGAAGTAGTGCAGAACAGACGCGGGGCTGGGGTAATGGAGAAATAGAAATGCACAGCAGGAATGTAAGAATAGCAATGCAGACAGACGCGCAGGGGCAGGAACAGTAGCAAAATAGAACGCGGAAATGGGGAGTCGGGACTGTGGTGCTTGCGGATCAGAATTGCAGAAATGGGGTCTGGGGAGGGGCTGTTGTAGTGACAAAATAATAGTAGAGCATTGGTGTAGTCGAGTAGTGCAGTACGTGTGACATAGAATTTTCAGAAATGATTAACACCCAAAACCCAAATTCAACAAAGCCCTTCATCAATTACATTAACCCATATGTTAAAAATCCTATATTCACCTTCCAATCATATAACCATTCACAACGAAATTCCCAAAATTCAACCGGTCTCCATGTATACTCTCAATTTCACCCAAAAGATGAATTCAACATAAATTTATCAACAACAATCTGAATATTATGTATACTAAACATGTTTACCACCTATCTCATGCCTCAAAACACATAAACATATCAATCTTAACAAAAAGCTTGCTACTTTAACAAATAAGCCGAGTTACTCATAATTGTCACCTTTACTCCGCGAATGCACCGGTTTACTCTTCAAGGATCACAAGCTCTTCCTCCGGGTTGTTACAAGCACCACCTTCAAGCACAAAAACACGGATTAAAGGGTAATTTCGTGATTAGGGAAAAACAGCCCCGAAATGAAGTTTCACGAAATTGAAAATGAAAGTGATAGAAAGATCATAAATCTCGCAAGGATTCCAAATATGTAACTTTTACCTCGATTTAATGAACTGATGATAAAGAATTAAGCAAAAGAAGATGATGATTATGGAGGTTTATGAGAGAAATGAGTTTACTGTAAAAAGTTTGAAGGAAGGACTATTATGTCGACATAAGGGGTTTTAGGAGGGTATAAGACGTGTCCTTTCCGTTTTAAGAAAACGGGTTGGGAAAACACAAACGGGTTTTTAAAATAAACTTATGTTGCCAAGTTATATTCGTCTTAAGGACTCAAGGTTCTTAAGACGGATCTTATTATTTATAAAATACTTCTCAATAGTTTATTAAAATATATTCTATGAAATTACGCGATGTTACAATCACCCCAACTTCAAAAAGTTTCGTCCTCGAAACTTGAAAGCAGTAACAAGGGCAAAGTTAACAGATCAAGGTTTTCACTTAACTTGTTTTACAAATTCGGGTTTCTTTCAAAGATTTCGAACGATTTTCTCAAGGCACAAGTCTTCGACAATGGATGTTGGGGTTCTCGTTGTACATTCAAGAGCCCGACATTCCAAATCTGAGACAAGTCCCAAAAATTAAATAAAATAAAATTTAAAATTTAGATCGATCCGGTGTCGATAAGCATAGCTCAGGTTATCAGACGTCTCCAATAACGAGTTCAAATGACAATCGACGCTGAGATTAATCAAATTGCAAGTCAGTAACTCTTTAAAACCAGGTTTCCCGAAAAATTATCACCAAAACCTATCAAAGTTGAAAGATTATCCACTTCCTTTAACCAAAATCCTTTCGAAAACAAGCTTTTATTTCAAAAATCTTCAGAAGGAGCAAACTCGCGAAATCTTACAAGTTGCAATTGACCGAAAGGAAGGATAGCTTAGCGAACTTACAGGTGCACGAAAGAGAATCGATGCGCGGAGAAGATTAAGATTTAGAACAAATGATAAGACCTTGGGGTCTTAGAAGAGGATAGAAGGGAAAAGTCAATGATGAAGACATACATGTGATCAACTGAGGGCAAGTCTCCGCAGCAGCTCTGCTCATCACGTACACAGTACCCTTGGTCTTCGGCTTTCGAACAGCACCAGCAGCAGTGGCAGTCCTCCCAACAACGGTGTTCTTCTCCGGGCACTCGTAGAAGCGATGCCCAGGCTTCTTGCAGGTGTAGCACAAGTAGGGATCACCGTTACAGTTAACACCAGGGTGAAGGGCCTTATGACACTTGAAACACTTCAAGGAAGGGTCAGGTGCAGGTCGAGGATCTTTGGCCTCAGAGGGACAAATTTTCTGAAACTTTCCATGCTGAACTTCTGGAGAAACAGATGAAGGATCGATGGGTCTCTTCCCAAGAGAGCGAGCCTGAGGGGAACTGAGAGCAGAAGAAGCTCTAGCCTCAGCATCTATAGCCTTAATTGAATTCTCAACCCAAATAGCATCATCGTACACCTCTACGAAAGAAGTAGAATCTCTGCGAATCATACTCTCGATGCGGGCACCTAGCTTTCCTTTGTAGAAGTAGACTCTCTCGGATTCATCCCTTACAAACCGAGAAGCAAAGTGAGCCAACTGATTATACTTGTCCGTGAACTCCTGTACTGTCATGTCTCCTTGCTTAAGATCCATGAATTCCTTCAGTCTCTGGGAACGCAGCTCCTTAGGGTAGAAGTGGGTCTCAATCTTGTCTTTGAACGCGTCCCAATCAAACAACGGATCAAGGATGAAACTTGGACCAGTAAGAAGCCACTTCCTTGGTTGAGAGAGAGAGAGAGAGAGTAAAGTTCAAATGAGTCCACTTCCTTGGTTGAGTCCTTGAGTCCTAATATTAGCCATTAGATATTGGAGATTGGATGGCTAAGATTAAAACAAAAAGAACACTCACCCAACATGCATTTAATGCTTTGTCTCTCATAATTTTAATTCCCCATTTGGCTAATTACTTTTCTCTCTCGTAACTTTATCTTCTAATTATTTATTTTTGAGTTTTAAAAACTTATGAGTGTAACTATAATGTTTTACGAGTGTAACTCCATTGTTTTAGGCGTGTAACTCTATTGTTTTAGGCGTGTACTCTATTATTTTAGGCATGTAACTCTATTGTTTGAGGCGTATAACTCTATTGTTTTAGGTGTGTAACTCTATTGTTTTAGGTGTGTAACTCTAATATTCTACTAATATAACTTTGATTTTTTTAATGCGATTTTTTACATAAAAATTTATGAGTATAAATCAATATTGTTTTATGCGTGTAATTCTATTATTTTGGGCGTGTAACTCCATTGTTTTAGGCGTGTAACTTTATTATTTTAGGCGTGTAACTCTGTCGTTTTAGGCGAGTAACTCTATTGTTTAAGGCGTGTAACTCCATTGTTGAAAGTCTATTGTTATATTGGTGTAACTCTATTGTTATATTGGTATAACTCTATTGTTATATTTGTATAACTCTTAGTTATTTTTGTGTAACTCTATTGTTATTTTAGTGTAACTCTTTTATTTTAGACGCGTAACTCTATTGTTTTAGGCGCGTAACTCCATTGTTTTAGGCGTGTAACTCCATTGTTCTAGGCGTGTAAGTCCACTATTTTATTGGTGTAAGTCCATATGGTTCTTTTGGTGTAACTTCATTTTTCTGTTGTTCTGCTGATATAACTCTATTATTATATTGGTGTAACACTATAGTTATTTTAGTATAACTCCATATTTATTTTAGTGTAACTATGATTTTATTAGTGAAATTCCATCTAAGCAACCACCAACATCAAAAAAAAAAATTAGATCTGGAAAACTAAAAAAACCACCACCACCAAAAACCACCACCAACGACAACCACCACACTACGGCCACCACCACACATACGTCACAAACTTTTCAAATCTGTAAAATAAAACAAAAAAAACCGACACAAATAAATTTTCAGATCTGAAAAAATAAAAAAAGAGAAAGAAGAAGAAGAAGAAGATAAAAAAACCGACTCAAGCAAAATATCTGTAAAATAAACCAAAAAACCTACACAACCAAATTTACAGATCTGAAAAAAATAAAAAAGAGAAAGAAGAAGAAGATAAAAAAAACCGACTCAAGTAAAATATCTGTAAAATAAACCAAAAAAACCTACACAACCAAATTTACAGATCTGAAAAAATAACAAAGCGAAAGAAGATGATAAAAAATACCGACTCAAGCCAAGATCTGTAAAATAAGACAAAAAAAACGACACAAATAAAGGAAAAAGAGAAACAAACAACAAAAACCGACTCAAGCATTAAATAAAACAAACAACAAAAACACCAACTTTTTTTCCAGATCTGAAAAAAGGAAAAAGAGAAAAGAGAGCGGAGGAGAGCGGCGGTGGTGGTCGCGGTTGAGGCGGCGGTGGTCTTGGTTGAGGGTGGAGATCGAGAAAAGAGAAAAGAGAAGAAGGAGGCGGTCGGCGGCAAGAGGGGAGTCGCGGTCGGCGGCAGGAAAGGAGGCGCGGTCGGCGGCAGGAGGGCAGGCGCGCGACGGCGTGGGGTTTCGCGACAAATAAAAGAGTAAAGAGAAGAAGGAGGCGGCAGGAGGGGCGGCGCGTGGGGGTGTCGGATGGCGGCAGGAGGGGCGGCGGCGGCGTGTGTCGGGGAAGGAGGTGGTTTTGGAGGTTTTGGATGTAGTTGTGGTGGGAGTCAGTTTTAGGGTTTTTTTCTTTATTTGGTTTTTAGAGAGATGAATTGAATGAGAATATGTGAGATGAGAGAGAAATGAGAAGTAAAAATGTTATTAGTGGTAAATGAAATTAGTGTAGACAAAGCATTTATTGATGTTTGGTGGATGTTTTTTTCTTTTAATCTCAGCCATTGATTTGTTTTAATCTAAGGGCTAGTATTAGGACTCAAGGACTCAACACTAGGGGGTGGACTCATTTGATCTTGATTCTATATATAACTGTCACAAAGCCTAACCAACTTAGCTACTCTAGGTTATTGATAAACATTGCTTCAATTTCGTAAATATTACTCGTAGTTAATTATCTAAAGTGCAAAAGTCACAACAAATTCGTTTCTTATATAAATGTTCGTTAATTATATAAATATTTCTTATCATTTTTTTTTGTTTTTTTTATGTAACACATTTAATTGTATTTTTTTCCGGTATCATTTTTTTAAACAAGTTTTTTTTTAGAATTACGTTTTTTTAATAACAGGTAGAAGGGCTCGAAAAATGGAATATTCTTTTCTTATATAAATATTCGTTAATTATATAATTATTTCTTTTCATTTTTTTGTTTTTTTATTGTACCACGTTTACTTGAATTTTTTTCCGGTATCATTTTTTTAAATAATTTTTTTTTAATATCACGTTTTTTTAATAACGGGTTGTTTATTGTATGTTGTGAATTGTGATATTGTTTACACATACACAATAATCATGTTACTCAATATCACAACAATATCACAATATAGTAACAACAATATCACTACATACTGAAAACAATATCACAACATACTGAAAACAATATCACTACATACTGAAAACAATATCACTTCATACTGAAAACAATATCACTACATACTGAAAACAATATCATTACATACTGAAAACAATATCACTACATACTGAAAACAATATCACAACATACTGAAAACAATATCACTACATACTGAAAACAATATCACAACATACTAAAACAATATCACAACATACTGAAAACAATATCACTATATAATGAAAACAATATCACTACATACTGAAAACAATATCACAATATATATACTAACAACAATATCACTACATACTGAAAACAATATCACTACATACTGAAAACAATATCATACATACTGAAAACAATATTACAACTTCCAATAAACAACGTCTTATTAAAAATACGTGATACTAAAAAAAACTTGTTTAAAAAAATGATACCGAGAAAAAACCCAATTAAACGTAATACATAAAGAAAACAAAAGCAAAAAATAAGAAAAGAAATATTTATATAATTAACGAATATATATACTAAAAAGGTGTAACTTTTGCACTTTAAATAATTAATAACGCATATATAAATTACTGAAGCATTATTCATTAATTAAGCTACAGTAGCTCAGTTGGTAAGTGTAGGTGGTTGCCGACCACAATCAACGGTTAAGAAATACCCACAACCCACATTCTAGATAGATTTTTTGACGGAGTAGATAATTTTTTTTTTACCTTTTTACACAAACTTAGATACATTTTTTTACGGAGTAAATACTTTTTTTTTTTACCTTTTTACGTAAACCTATATACATTTTTTTGACGGAGTAGATACATTTTTTTTACTTTTTTACGTAAACCTAGATACATTTTTTGACGGAGTAGATACATTTTTTTTTTAATTTTTTATACATAAACCTAGATATATTTTTTGAAGGAGTAGATACATTTTTTTTTATTTTTTTTTACATAAACCTAGATACATTTATTGAAGTAGTAGATACATTTTTTTTACTTTTTTACATAGACCTAGATACATTTTTTGACGAAGTAGATACATTTTTTTTTACTTTTTTTACATAAACCTAGATACATTTTTTGAAGGAGTAGATACATTTTTTACTTTTTTTACATAAACCTAGATACATTTTTTGAAGGAGTAGATACATTTTTTGAAGGAGTAGATACATTTTTTTTTACTTTTTTAGGTAAACCTAGATACATTTTTTGACGGAGTATATACATTTTTTTACTTTCTTTTATATAAACCTAGATACATTTTTTTTTTTTTTACTTTTTTACATAAACCTAGATACATTTTTTGACGGTCTAGATATATATATATATATATATATATATATATATATATATATTTTTTTTTTTTTTTACTTTTTTACATAAACCTAGATACATTTTTTAACGGATTAGATACATTTTTTTACTTAAATCTAAATTCATTTTTTGACGGAATAAATACATTTTTTTTACTTTTTTACATAAACCTCGATACAGTTTTTGACGGAGTAGATACATTTTTTACTTAAACGTGGATACTTTTTTTACGGAGTAGATACATTTTTATTACATTTTTACATAAACCTAGATACATTTTTTGACGGAGTAGATACACTTTAGAACATTCCAGATACACTTTTTTTTATCATAGGTACACTTTCCCCAAATATAATTTTTATATATTTATATTATTATTAATGTATCTTACAGTACATTGTCTAGCAAATTTGCAACTACAAATTTTAAACATCTAAAAAAATAGTCACCAAAAATTTAATAAATTAAAGTCAAATCAAAATCCAAATCCCAAATGCTCCCATTAAACAACCCAGCAACTCCCTCTCCCTCTGTTAACTTCTCCTTCTCTTACCACCTGACGTTGGCACCGGAGCTTGGTAACAACCAGAAAGAAACACTATGACAGCCCATCGCCGCTGTTTTCCGATTATGCATGAATCCAACATCACCGTCCTACTCCTCCTCTATTTGCGCAGCCACCTACCCAAGGCTTGATTGTGATGTCGCCGACGTTGTATGGTGTTGTAGGTAATGTCGATGAAGGTAGTAGAGTGGTAGTTGTCGGCGACAAATATGGTAGTAGGCGGGATGTTGCTTATTTAGTGATAGGTGAAGGAGATTGTGATATGTTGTGTAGTTAATGCGTGGCTTGCTTCACGAAATTTTTAATTTTTTATTTCGTTAATCTTGGACCTTAATTTGTGAAACCGAAACCTTGTTTCGTGAAACTTGGATTTAAAATGTTTGTTTACTCACAAAATGTTTAATTTCTTATTTCAAACCATAAAATGTTTGAAAGAAGATACGACAAGGTTTGCATCAATCCAAAGCACCTAAAACTTGCTTCTTTTGTACGATATTTGATACATATGAATATATGAAGTTGGTTTATTTGAATTCTGTCATTTTAGAACTAGTTTTCATTCCACTTGCTTGTTAACTTTTCGTGTTGAACAACAGGAGGATTAAATTATGTAATTATTCGCTCGCCGACAACATTACTACAATAATGTCGAATTAACAGTCCCCGCTCTGTAATTATCGCTTTGATCTGTTTAGTTTAATAGTGTAATGGATGGATTATTAGTTGATTTATAACCCTGGTATAAGAATGCTGAATGATTGCGCGCATGATCTTTCTGTATTTTCGATCAATTCCTGTTTTGCGCGAATCTTGACTTGGGTTTTGTTTGATTGTTTGCGTGATTACAGACTTATGACATTACGTTCATTCAGCAATAGTTAAGCGGGGCATAGGGTATGCCATCTCACGCATGTTATTAATAATTTGAATGGTAGAGATGAGTCCAGCGGCCTCACCCTAAGAAGGGTGCCTCGCGTGATTCAATTTCTATATATATATTACATCTTGTGAGGTCTATGATCTTAAATGAGGATTAAGGTCTACTTGTAGATCCTCGCGTGATTCAATTTCTATATATATATTACATCTTGTGAGGTCTATGATCTTAAATGAGGATTAAGGTCTACTTGTAGATCCAAATAAGAACCATTGGATCAACAAGAAGAACCATGAGATGATGCCACGTGGATAATGTACAATTTCAGCAAAAAAATAAACACTACTCAAAAAGGACGCCAAAAGTAGGAGTCGATCCCAATACCTCCACGTCAATAAACTAATGCCTTAACCATTGTGCCACAACAACCTCATTGATAATAATGATATTGTAATTTATTTATACTGTTTAATACGTGTTCTTTGTTTTGAATTAACTTAAAAAGTATACTCGTTTCGCATAAATTTCTTATTTATTCTTCTAGCTCGTTCTTTGGTTACCTTGTTAATGACTTCTTCTCGAAATATTTTTTTTCGTAAATTTTTTTTTCTCGAAATGTTTTTTTCGGAATTTTTTCTTCTCGAAATTTTTTTTCTCGAAATGTTTTTTTTCGAATTTTTTTCGAATTTTTTTTTTTCATTTTTTTCGTAATATTGTTTTGAAAAACCCATGATTTTGTATTGAGTAACCATTTCTCATCCCGTTTTAGGATACCCGGTCCCCAAAAAGGGGTTCACTCTTTCCTTCTTGGGTGTCTTTTGATTTTTTATCCTATTTGAACGAATATAGGAAGGGAAGGGTTTATGATTGGATTAGGCCCTTTTCATGTCTAAATGCGTAGATATACACCTTTAAATGCGTAGATACACATGGCCAAATTGGTAGATACACATGGTTAAATGCGTAGATACACATGTCTAAATACGTAGATACACGCCTTTAAATGTCTAGATACACATGGGTAAATGAGTAGATACACATGTCTAGTAGATACACACCTTTAAATACGTAGATACACATGACTAAATGCATAGATACACATCTCTTAATGCGTAGATACACATGTCTAAATGCGTAGATACACATCTCTAAATGCGTAGATTCACACCTTTAAATGCGTAGATACACATGGCTAAATGCGTAGATACACATCTCTTAATACGTAGATACACATATCTAAATGCGTAGATACACATCTCTAAATGCGTAGATACACATATTTGAATGCGTAGATACACACCTCTATATGAGTAGATACACACCTCTATATGAGTAGATACACATGTCTAAATGCGTAGATACACATGTCTAAATGCGTAGATACACACCTTTAATGCGTAGATACACATGTCTAAATGCGTAGATACACACGTCTAGTAGATACACACCTTTAAATACGTAGATACACATGGCTAAATGCGTAGATACACATATCTAAATGCGTAGATACACATCTCTAAATGCGTAGAAACACACCTTTAAATGCGTAGATACACATCTCTTAATGCTTAGATACACATGTCTAAATGCGTAGATACACACCTTTAAATACGTAGATACACATGGCTAAATGCGTAGATACACATCTCTTAATGCGTAGATACACATGTCTAAATGCGTAGATACACACCTCTAAATGCGTAGATATACATGTTTGAATGCGTAGATACACACCTCTATATGAGTAGATACACATCTCTAATGCGTAGATACACACCTCTATATGAGCAGATACACACATGGCTAAATGCGTAGATACACATGGCTAAATGCGTAGATACACACCTCTATATGAGTTGATACACATCTCTAAATGCGTAGATACACATGGCTAAATGCGTAGATACACATCTCTAAATGCGTAGATACACATGTCTAAATGCGTAGATACACACCTTTAAATGCGTAGATACACATCTCTAAATGCGGAGATACACCTTTAAATACGTAGATATACATGGTTAAATGCGTAGATACACATCTCTTAATGCGTAGATACACATGTCCAAACTCTAAATGCATAGATACATATCTCTAAATGCGTAGATACACATCTCTAAATGCGTAGATACACATGTTTGAATGCGTAGATACACACCTCTAAATACGTAGATGTACATCTCTAAATGCGTAGATACACAACTTTCAATGTGTAGGTACACATCTCGAAGTTTTTTTATCGGTAAAAAAAAATGAAAAAGAAAATTTTCGAAAAAACCAATTTTTTTCTCGAAATTTTTTATTTCTCGAAATATTTTTCATTACAATAGCACAAGTTACTCAATACAATATCACGGGTTCTTCAAAACTATATTCGAAAAAAATGAAAAAAAAAATTCGTATAAAAAAAATGAAAAAAAAAAATTCGAAAAAAAAAAATCAAGAATAAGCCATTAACAAGGTAACCAAAGAAGAAAACGCAAGAATAAATAAGAAGATGGCAATTTGAACAAAAATGTCTTCGAAAATGATTTCGTCTTAAATATTATACAATATCGTATTAATCAACAAAAACTTTGTGGCCTATTGGTTTAGGTGGTGGTCTTTGTATCCCGAGGTCGGGCGTTCGAACCCCTGTACCAGCAGGATTTTATTTTTCCTTATTAGAGAGTTTGCACATGTTGAATATTATACAGTATTACAATTATCAACAAAGGACTCAGTGGTTTGTTGGTTAAGTTGTTCGCCTCTAATATGCGAGGTCGCGGGTTCGATCTCTGCTGGTGGCAGTTTTTTGATTTTTGCTTAAATCAAGTAGACCTCAATCCTCATTTAACGAGTAGACCTCACAGGATCCTCGCTCTATATATAATGAGAACCCTCACTAAATCTCCACCATATCTCGCTTCGAATGTTTCGTTGGATCATTTACCATTAGTTTAACTTATTCAAATACACATTTTAGTATCAATAAACAAAAAAAATTGATTTAATTAACAAAATATATACTTAGTGTACGAAAATACAATTAGGAATACTAAAACGACTATAAATGCACGAAAACAACCACTACGTGCATGAAATTTTTTACATGCATGAAAATGGTTACTAGGTGCATGAAATAAGAGGCCGTACGTGCATTAAAACGAGTTCTAGGTGCATGAAAAATGATAGATGCGTAAAAATCGGTAGTAGGTGCATGAAAATTAATAAAACGTATCTCGCCTTGATTTCCGTCACTAGTATATATTTTCTAGACCAAGAAATATGTTCTCTAGCCATAAAATTTCATGCCGAATCCAAATATGTCATTAATTTTTTTTTTAAAAAGTCCGTAAGGTAGAGTTCTCATGGTTCTCATTATATTCGTGGTTCTCATAGGATCCCAGTTGGGATCCGGTGAGAACCACCTTACAATGAGAACCGGTGAGAACTATACCTTACGGACATTTTTAAAAAAAATTAATGACATATTTGGATTCGGCATGGAATTTTATGGCCAAAGAACATATTTCTTGGTCTAGAAAATAAATACTAGTAGCGGAAAAATGATAGATACGAAAAAATAGATATTAGGTGCATGCAAATAAATAAAACGTATCTCACCTTGATTTCCGTCACTAGTATTTATTTTCTAGACCAAGAAATATGTTCTCTAGCTATAAAATGTCATGCCGAATCCAATTATGTTATTAATTTTTTTTTACAAAGTCCGTAAGGTAGAGTTCTCATAAGGTTCTCATTGTAAAGTGGTTCTCACCGGATCCCAATTCTATATAAACTTGTATATATATATATATATATATCTTCATGTACACGGTATAGTCCTAACTATAGGATAACTTTCGTTAAACTCAACTTCCTACAATAAATAAATGCTATAATAATAAATAAATTTGGAAACCAAGGTTTCCTTAAACCATTGTAAAACCCTTACTATATAAACAGTGTGACTTGTTGATTATATCTACAAAAAACTTTGTTATCTTATTAGTTGTCTGATTTAGACCGTCTCTTACAAAATCAATTGTTTTACAAATAAAAAAGGTAAATAGATGGATAAGAAAATTATTCCAGCATGGTTGATGTCAATGATAAATGCCGAGTTCAACACGACACAAAAGCAAAAGGAAGACGAAAAAGGGTATTTTTGCGTTGAGTGTGGAGGTGAATCACTAACAAAAACCGAAAAAGAAATATTACATGACGGGCATCATGTGTTACAAGCATACATTGCGTCTCGAAAGTATGGTTACAAACGTAAAGACATATTGAAATTAGGGTCTAATGTTCTAGATGTTTCTGGAATCCGGTCTTTCGCGATTAATCACGGATTTGTTATTTTTCCGAAGTCGAGGAATGAGAATGGTATTCATAAAAAGAACATAGGTCAAGCCGGGTATTGCAAATATTGCGGGTACGTAATTGGTAGTCCAAATTTGTATTGTTCGATTTTGTGCAAAGTGATAATAGAGCCGGTTATGAACCCGATAGTGAACATTGGTAAGAAGAGGAAGATTGAATTGCCGGAATTGGTGGCCGATGTTAATGTTAATAATGTTGATCCAAGTATTAATACTAATACTAATACTAATAATCTTAATACTAATAATCTTAATGTTGGATTTAGGAAGAGGAGTAGGAAAGGTATTCCACAGAGAGCTCCTTTCTTTTGAGTTAATTATTTGGTATTGGTTGTAATTAATGCTAATTTATTGGATTAATAAATAAAAGTATATTATGGAACTTACAGCTTACTTTCTCTTCCTTTTTTTTTTTTGAAAGAAAACATGGGATCATTATATTAAATCCTCAACGATACTCTCTCTTCCTAGTAGTGTTTTTGTTGTTCACAAATCTTGTTTTAAATCCTTGGAGTTAAGACGTTATTACAACTTATTGAATTAATTTTAGGGTTTTTTGTCAGCCAATATTTACGTACTTAACATTTTTTTCCGGAATTACCGATGACGCCCCGGTTGAATTCTCCGGGTCCATGCATTCCCGCACCACCACACTTAAGTCATCCCTCCGGGGTTGCAGTAGTCAAGTGGTTATCGCCCCAGTTGGTAGTCGAACCTGAGACTTCTCAACTCATCCAACTACCACCAAACTAACACCACTCGATTAATTGTATATAAAGTTAATTGTATATAGTCATATTTATAATTGTACTAGTTTTAAACCCGTGCAAATTGCACGGGTATACAATTTAAAAGTTATTATCGTGAAGATGAAAAATAAAAATTGAATAATAATCATGTGAATTGTTGGGGTTTTTCATAGTTAACTACAAAATACAGTACATAATAAAAAAACAACAAATTCATCAAAATTTTTTTTTTTTGGTGAAAGGTAAAAAATTATATTAAAGTAATCAAAATAGGAAGGCTAGCCTTCCTTACATAGTCTCATTACATCATCAACAATCTGTCTATCCAGGACTTAATTCATCTAATTTATATTAGACATAAATAATTATTTTTAAAAAAAATACTTTGTACATGGTGAAAACTCTTAAACAATACTCGTAAGTCGTAATGTTATAAAGGATAATAGGTAACACTTATACAATACATTATAAACAATTGCAAGAGGTTAGTTAAGCGAATTACATATTAGTTAGACCTACCAATATATGACCCCAACTGTATATCCGACTGAGCTGTGCGACTTGTCTTTTCTAGGGTCAAGGCTAATAAAACTGAAGCAATTACCCGTTTTACCTAGTTGAAAAAAACCCATAATATAGGCTTGAAACTCAACCTGAGCCGCTAGATCTAATGAGTCAAAGATAAGTTTATGTTATTAAATGTGAATCTTTTTAAAACATTTATGTCACAAATATTATTAGAAACAAAAATTTGCATACGTAATAAATTGTTAAATATTAGTATTTTGAATTAAAAATCAGTTATATTCATACATGGCTATATGACATGTTCGACCTAACATATACGGTGTTCTAATGTTGATATTCGTTAAAATAAAGCCAGAATAGAAAACATGATTAAGTTTTTTATCAATATATTTTTAAAACTTTTGATTTGAATAGTTATGAATATAGAGATTGAAAATGATAGAAACTTACGGTAACATCTTTGGTAATGACAAATTCTTGTTACAGCATTTCTGTCTGAAATTTAAAAAATCCAAATGAACTTATTTTAGGATAAAAGTAAATATTTTCATCATATTTTTTTTTTTAAAAATGACAACTCGAGTTTAATATTCTATCATAAATGACTACTTTGTATTAAAAATCTTGATATTTACGGATCTTAAAATACAACCAAATACGACCGTCTTTAGAGAGATCTCCTCAGAATGGCATACTGTTTTTTTTCAAACTAAGTATTCTCCTTAATCTAATTAAACAATCACAAACGAAATATAATACTCCACCCAAAATATTCATTTCTTATATAGACTGTACTATTGAAGCCTAATTCGACAAAATTTCAAATAATTTTTCCCCACATTATGACATCAACCTTGCTGGTTGCCGCCATACTCGATAAGTCCCTCCTATTTGGCGCTTTCCCATTTCAATCACTATGACGCTAACAGTGCAAAATGATCATGTATTAGTGTATATTACTACTATTTTGACTCAAAATTTGTAACGTAATGGCTTATTGTATTTAAGTCTACCTAATTTCTTAAAAGGTAACATTAAAAAATTCCTTTTTTTACTCTGTATTCATCACTTGTAAGTTTTGATCCCTTTTCGTATTCTTAGTATTTTTTTTAACTCTATTCAAATTATGCTCTTTACTTTGTAGATCTTGACTTTTCCCAAGCCAAAATTACTATTTTTTGATTAGTTTATATTTTTCAAGTGTTTTTTAATGAGATAATTTTAGTATTTTTCAATTCAAATATTTTTTCATTCTTTTTAAACAATCATTTAAATTTCGGAGTATTTTTCATAATTAATTTTGGTAATTGTAGATCGAAAAATCAATTGTTAATCTGTACTATTACTTCCAAAAATATTTATTAGTCATTTTGGTCGTTATTTTTCGACAATTTTTTCACTCTTTTTTTTCTTTACTATTTTTAAATAAGTTTTTTGCTTTAATTTTTTTTAAAGTGATTTAAATAAATAATTGGTTATCATGGCACATTTTTGTTCTATAGTTAGCAAAATACTGAATATTTATTGAAGTTGATGTATTTTGGATTTGATCAATTTTGTAATTCAACAATAATACTCTGAATAATTGAGAGAAAGCAAGTCTTAAATACTTTGTAATTAATTCGTATGTAGATCATGGGCACTGAAAATAAGGAATGAAAAACTTGCTTTTTGACTTGTTGACTTTCAACCACAGAGCAACACATAGGCTCTGTGGTTGTTGCTTTAATAAATAAGATGGATGAAATGCGACCGTTGTAAATATATTTATTGACCACAGTTCGGTTATTAACCGTAAGGATTAATTGATATGAATACTTTGAATTATTGGTATTCTGCTCAAAATATTCCAAACTTTATTTTAACTACCAATATAACCATTTAATGCCTCATTTCGCTTTTTTTATAATATATGATCGGCTACCTGTTAAGTAAGTGAATAAATTTCTAAAGAAAAGAAAAGAAAAAATTTGACGAATGACTAAATATCACAAAAAAAAGGAAATATTTTTTATTGAGCAAACAACCGAATACAAAACACTTGATCGAAGATATACTACAAGAAAAGGCCATTTAGCAACCAACATTTGCAACTAATCACTTATTAGTTGCTAATTAGCGACCAATTACAAATTGGTTGCTAATTAGCTAGCAATCACTTTAACATTGGTTGCAAACATTAGATGCTAATTAGCAACTAATCAAAAATTAGTCGCTAATTAGCAACCACTTTAATATTGATTGCAAATATTAGATGCTAATTAACAACTAATTAAAAGTTAGTCGCTAATTAGCGACCATTTTAATATTGGTTGCAAACATTAGATGCTAATTAGCAACTAATTAAAAATCAGTCGCTAAACAGCAACCAACTTAGCATTGGTTACAAAAATAAGGATTGTAAATACTAAATACCCTTAATTAGCAAAATTGCTATATCACGCCCCCTGTTTCACTTGTTACACCCCCTACTTTTTAAATAATTCTTATTTTGCCCCTGAAATTTTTTTGGTTGTTTTTTTTTTTTTTTGACGTATTGTGGACGGCCGGGTTTTAAGTTGGTTTTTTCTGAGACGGTAATTGAGATAGTTTGTGTGACGATTTTGAGACGGATTTTGAGATGGTTCTTGAGACGGTTTCTGATAATAATTTTGTAGCCGGATTTTCAGACTTTTTGTTGAGAATGATTTTGAGACGGTATTTTGACACGATTTTTGTAACAACCCGGATTATAAAACAAAGGAAAAACATAATATAAAAGAGTATCAGAGTGTAACTCAATGATAATTGGGTTAAGGTGGCGGAAACACCTTACCCAAATCCGGATCGATACTCAAATCGAAAACCAAACTAATACATTATTCAAAGGTTCTTAAAAACTTAAAAAAAAGGTCCTAAACAATTTATTAAGCTCGCTTCACACATTTCCCAAGCAAGCATCAACCAAACAGCAACCACCTGAACAACCTGAGAAGGGGGGGGGGTCGACAATCAGTCGGGAGTAACTAGATGCTCTCCCAGTCATGTTTACAACAATTGAATATAACCAACAGTCAATAACAAATGTAATGTAAAACCAATAGACATGCGAGATCATCTACACTCATGAAAGTCCAATCAAACTTACCATCATCTGAAGACATATTACGACAATCATGTAGGGATATAACACGTCATGACATGCATGCAAACTTACCATACCATGATATTCTTAACACTAGGTGAATGGAACCATACGAACCTAAACCACTTACGACCACTAAACCACGAACACTTACTAAACTGGAAGTGACACACGATCCACAATAATCGAAGGCACAAAGCTAGCATTAAAGCATAACAAATATGGTGATACACGATCCACAGCAACAGAAGGCACAAAGCTATCATCAAAGCATAGCGAATAGAGCGAACGCCGTTAGAGCGTATAACGCACTGCCTCTAACTGCTAGAGCGTATAACGCACTGCCTCTAGCTGATGGAGCGTATAACGCACTGCCTCCATCGGTGTGGAGCGTATAACGCACTGCCTCCAAGGTACTATGTATAGCGTATAACCACTGCTTATATGTCTAAGACCTGGCCAGACTCTCGGTGCAATAACTGTACACCGAACGACACTCGGGGAACAGAGCGTATAACGCACTGCCTCTGTTACCCCCCCGAACATAGACCATACACCAGACCCCGAAGGGTTGCTCTGTTCATTCCGATAGTATACAAACGATACTACCGTCATCTATTCAAACCAGCAGACAACAATGCACAGTATAACTGACTGTACTAACATGCGTGAATAACATCATGACTCAACTCAGTAGAACATCATAACAGACTGTCCTAATGTCAAATGCATAGAAGTATCCAACGACATATGCAAACACAATGTTATACAATCACTGAACACAACTCAACATGTGGAACAAGTATAAACAACCAAAGTTATAGTAGCTTTAACTATAACATAAGTAAAGGATGCGAGGTTATACTAACCTCAACTATAACTTCCACAAATGGCTTGAGGTCTAAAGGTCCACACAAATAATTCCCAATAGCAATTAATGAAAATCTTCATAAAGAATACGACCAATAAAGTCTTGTCTACAACACGTGTCAATAACCCCAAAATCAACTTTAAAGAAAGTGTAAATCCAAATCCTTATGATTGAAATTGTACCAAGCAATCACTCTTTCGAAAACGCCAAAGGGGAAAAAGATCTCCTTCTTTACTCACAAAACAAGAGACCCAAAACGTAGGTCTAAAGGTCCACACAAATAATTCCCAATAAAATATTTTGAATATAATATATTGTAGAAGTAAGAGCAAGGATTGTGAAAATATATTTTATCTTTGAGTTTGGGAGAAGAAAAGATATACAACAATGGAGTCAAAGGGAGAAAAGAAGAACAAAAGAGAGAAAAGAGGAGGAGAGGCCGTGCGGCACTTCTCACGCACAAAACAAAGTTGACCTAGTTGCTTGCTAGGTTAGATTTTATTTATAAGGAGATTAACTAATGGGCTTTGGGTCCATTAGCTCACATAATGGATTATTTGATTGCAAATCTGATTGAGCCATACTAAAACGCAAAGAGAACTTGAAATAGAAAAGTAAATATTAAATTAAAATAATTAATTATTGCACGGACGTTTTAACCCATCCAAAAGTAGATTAAAACGAGAAATAATTAAATAGAAAACGGAAGCTATAAATATATATTTCCAAAACATTAATAAACTTCGAAATAATTAAGTAAATTAAATACTTTTATAATAAAATATTATTATAAATTACGGGGTGTTACAGTTTTTGAGACGGTAATAATAAACAATTTTTGAGACGGTTTTTAAGACGGTTTAATTGCGAATTAGGAAAAAAATTTGGAACGATTTTGCGTATGTCTCGTAAAAATTTGTTTTTCCATCCAACAAAAGAAAAGCGTGCTAATAGTTAATATAACGACGTCGTAAATATATCATTATATTATTTTAAATTTTAATCATACAGCCGGAAAAATTATGCAGTTTCAATTTTACATAATTTACTCGAGTAATTGTACCTTTGCTCAAAAAGTTTCAAATATTTAAAATATTCTAATCGAATATGAATATATTCTGTCTATCATATATCAATCAGTTGGTTTACCCGAGTGGTCTAGGGGGCATACTTAAGATCTTCTACACATAAGTGCGCGTGGGTTCGAACCCCACAGCCAACATTTTTCCATTTTTTTTCATTTTCGACCTAGGCCATGTCGTGTAGACCACACGACACAGCCATGGCCATGTCGTGTGGACTACACGACACCGCCTAGGCCATGTCGTGTGGACTACACGACACCGCCAAGGTCGTGTCGTGTAGTCCACACGACATGGCCAAGGTCGTGTCGTGTTTTTTACACGACCAATTTTTTTTTTTTTCATTTTCCGTATCTAGCAATGTCAACACTCGTATTTTTTTTTCATTTGTTACACGACAATTTATTATTAATTTTTTTTACACGACAATGTATTTTTTATTTTCCGTCTATAGAATAGGAGATAAGAATTTAGATTTCTAAGATGTTGCCGTAGATTTCTAAGATGTTGCAGTATTAAATGAAGTATCAACCGTCTAAAAAACTGTCTCATAAACCGTCTAAAAAAAAGTTTCATAAACCGTCTCAAAAAAAAAAAACCAAAATCCATCTCAAAAACCGTCTTAAAAACCGTCTCAAAAAAAATATAGAAATCATCATCATCAACGAACGTCAAAACTCAACGCAAGACGCAGGGGCAAAATGGGAACAAATTGAAAAATAGGGGGCGTAACAAGTAAAACAAGGGGCGTGATATAGCAATCCCCTTAATTAGTCCCTTACTCCCTAGTCCCTTACCCTTATTAAAAAAAATAAAGATAAAATGAAAATTCTAAAAATAAAATTAACCGTCCTTAAAAGTCACCTATTCAAATCCTAAACGAATACTTCGTATTGTACAACTGTTAAACTCACCCAGTTACTGCCTCCCTCGTCTCAAACCCTCACTAAAACACAAACCCTAATTTTTACCCGCCTCCCTCACTACCTCCTTCTCTCTCAATCTCTCATCATCAATCATAAAATCTCAGTTAATTTCTTTTGTTTTCCCGTCATCAATCACCAGATCTGTCATCATCACTGCTCACTTCTAAAATCATACTCCGTAAGTGTTTCTCCTTCGTTTCGATTTTTCTCATTAATCGATTGTTTATCGTTTCTCTTTCGTTTCGATTGTTTTTCATTGTTATTATATGTATTATTGTTGTTTAATTTGTATGATTGGTTCTCCTTTGGTTGTTTATTGTTTCTCCTTCGTTTCGATTGTTTCTGACTGTAATTATATGAATTGTTGTTGTTTAATTTGTATGATTGTTTATTGTTGTTTAATTTGTATGATTGTTTATTGTTGTATTAATCAAAGTTATGTACATTTGTTAGTAAAAAAATTTAATCCCCAAAATTGATTGAGTTATGCTAGGTTATTACTTACTTCTTGTTGCTTAATGTTTAATTAGTCGAAAAAATGGTGGAGTGAGGACGCTGTGAACATCGGATTAGTTAAAATTTATGTTTCTAATTTAACAATTTCATTAATTTCTTACTTTAGTCATTTTAGATAACTACTGAGACAGTCTTACTTTGCATTTTAGGTACAATCTTTGATGGAGATCAAGAAATCAACTTCTCGAATTTGGAGTCTCAAATTGTACAAATTTGTGCAAGAATATCAATAGTTTTAAGTATAGTCTGTATATTTATATTTGTAGATCGATAGTGTATTTGTGAAGTGTATTTGCTAATTGTAATTTGACTTATAATAAACTTAATGTATATATTTAATTGAGGAACTCAATTCTTAATTACTTCAAATTGTGGGTTATACGCATTACTTTCAGCCTAATACGGGTTGAGAGCATGTATTTTTTTTTACAATCTGAAATACGTTTAGCAACCAACAAATAATAGTTTTAGTTGCAAAGTTACTACCAATTAAAGTGGTAGCTAATCAGCAGCAAATCTAAATTAGAAGCTAATTAGCAACCAAAACTACATTTAGTTGCTAAATTGTGTCTAAAAAAATTGGTCTCTAATTAGCAACTCTATCATTGTGTAGACGCTAATTTGCTACCATATAGTTTTAGTTGCTAATTAGAGACTATTTTTGCGACCAACCAGATTTTGCGACCGGGCCTATAGCAACCAAAAAAAAATAGTTGCAAATTGGTTGCTAAACTCAGTCTGCAACCAAATACAAAGGTTTAGCAACCAACCATATTGGTTGCTAAATGGCCTTTTTTTTTGTAGTGATAACATAACTGCTTATAAGCTTACTTTTCCCCACGTCGTATTCCACATTTGAAAGCGTTTATAAAGACCCGTATGGATATTTTTTACGGCCGCACCCATATCATTAAAAGTCCAAAAACAATGTCGACCACCACAACCATCATCGAGAAATTGGCCGGTCTCATCAAACGGAATCATAGACATAAACCCAACCGAACTTTTCAAATTACAATATACGTTGTTGTATAGATTATTGCTGTCTTAAAGGTCCATTGATACGTACCACCTTTTGGAATTGTACTGTTTTGATCTGGGGTTTGTGTTGTGGCATAACAATGTGCAGTTAACGGCCCATTCGATAACTGATTCGTTAAAATTATATAAAATCTTACATTTCCGAAAGTAGCCGCCGAATCGGTCAAAAATGGTGCAATTGTTATTGCTAATATCAATACGCATATAATTGATAGATATGTGTGTTTCATTTTGTAATTATTTTTTTCGGAATGATTTTCGGAATGTAGAGTAAATTGTTGAAATTAGTTCGGATGTGTTAATTTATTTCTTCGTATTATCCCTCTTAAATAGAGTGTTGAATGATTAGTTTCCTTATATGGCATATATTGTTCTATATTACAACGATTAAAAAATCGTAATACGACTCCTAATGACATAAGATAATTATAATTTTTGGCTATGATCTTTACAAGATTTTATTGGATAATATTTATTTTGTGAATTTGTGATATATCTCTTAATTTGTGCATTGGATTGCTCAAATTCTTTGAATGTTAATGTATTTTTCTTTTTTTGTATAAAACAATTGTATATCTCTCACATCCTATTATTATCTTCCTAGTTTGACTTTAAGGTTAAGTTTAATAATTTTAATTAATCATAAATAAGTGTTACAATAATAAAAAAAAAGTAAAGATGAAAGTAGTACAGGTGTATATAAAATCATTTAAAAATTTAACTTATAATTTTATAATAAGCTAATATTTTCACCATCATATTTAAACTTGTTTTAGTTTAGAAAATATATTGAACATTTTTGTCAACCTTTATAAATCTCACTTTATTATATACTAGTTTTACTCTCGTGCAAAAAATGCACGAGTTTAATTTTATTAAATTGAAAACATCAATAAGAAGATGAATATATTTAAAATAAAGGCATAATTATAGTATTATAATTATACCAATCTAAAATGTATAAATAATTTATACGCTTAATTTAAATATAGGTAAAAATAAAGCGTTAATTCGACAATATAAAAATAAACAAATTCTTATTTAAGACTACTCAAATATATATGTAGGATGAATACAACCATATAATATAAACTCTGTCACTCTAACTACCAAAAAATAACTCTGACCTTATAGGACTATATGAGGTTGATTTTTTCTACCTACAAAATGATTATTCATGATTTTTATTTCCGATAATTAATTTTATTTGATTTTTTTTGTTCTTTTCATACCGATATTATAATCTGGATATCCAGGTTAAATTTGGTGTATAACTATATGTATTTGCTTTAATTTATTAGTTTGAAAATTATTAATTTCTAATCGTTTGAACATATGAGTTTTTGTACTTTTTAAATTTTTCATGTTTTATTTTTTTTGTAACTTTTTTGTTTTGCATAAAAATTTTATATCATAAATTTAACATATGAAAATGAATATTTTGAAATCGAAAGTGTGTAAAATGAAAAGCAAATAAAATTGGAGGAGAGAGACTAATTAAATAGTAGAAAATGATGATGGTGGGACCTAATTACCCTAAATCATCTAGCTAATAAGAATCATCTAAAAGCTATCCGTTTTATAGTAAAGGGATTGGATGGAGTCTATAGTACATCCAAGCTACCAATATAGTGACATCTCATAGGGGAAATCTAGGATTGAATCTTGATGGTTAATTCATATTATTCGGAAACCGTCCATACAATTATTGTAGGACCTTCCTCTCTATTATTGGTACGCGTCCTCCTGTATCCATGCATATCCATGCATGTTTCTTTTTATTTTTTTTCCTATTAACTGGCCCAACAGTGAATGTGAAGTGGCGAGGGGACCTTGTTCTCAATTATTGCTTGTACGGAGAACGACGGAATGTAGTATTGATTTCTTTTCTAAATGGGTACAAATAAAATAATTTTCATATTCTACCATTTTTGTTGTCGAAATTATTTGTTTTTATCTTAGATTAAAATGTTTTTCTAACAGAATAAAAATAATAAATAAATAATAAAGTTGTAAAAGTATTAATTACATTAGATATCTGTAAAAATTACTGGATTTTAACAAGTATCAAGCGAAGAATTAATTTGTTTCTAGTTAAGATTATCCCTAAAACTTTTCACAGTCTTAGACTAAGTTACATCAATTTTTTATTAACTTTTATTATTTTTTTATTATCCAGACACATCTCAGATCCACCTCAGACTTTTTTTTTTTGGTAAAAGGTAAGAAATTAATATATCAAAAACAAATGTCAAAATTACAAGGGAATACTATATTAGATATAAAAATCTAAACACTAGTCCCAAATCTAAACACTAGGCCGTCTTGTGAAAACTTCGTCGAAGAGGGATGCATCAGGAATGCATCACCATCCAAGAAGCCACCTACATCCAAAGTCCAATGTCCAAATCCTCACGTTTTTGTTTTACAAATCCTCAGACTTTATACATTATCCATCAACTCCCATCAGACTTTACTTTTTTTACATTATTTGTTTTACAAAAAAAAAATGACACGTATCAACGACTCATTTGACTCATTGGATAATTTCAATGGAAAGTGGGGTCAAGACTCACATAAAATCTTAAGTTGAGTCTTGGATTTTCAAGACTGTACTTAAAAATTTGTTAAGATTTTGGTAGATTATTGGTAATTTTGAGTGAATCTTATCTTAAGACTTACTAAAATCTTATTTCAAGAGTAACAATAATCTTACCCTTAGTTCACATTTTTACAAGTCTCAAGCTAAAACGTGGAATAAAGTGAAATGTTTTTGTTAAGTTGAGAGTTCTTTACTTATAAGTTATACGTCATACCATGGATAAAGAATATGAATTGTAGGAAGTCTTCAAATGAGTTTTTAAATTTAAATAATCGCTTTAAAATCCATGTAAGGTCGATTATTCGAGGGAGAGGTGGGTACTATTTATTGTTGTTGAAATTTTTGATATGTTTGAGTTAGGTACCATAGACATTCCTAACCAATAGTCCCATGCTCGATATTGTGTTGGATACTGATCTTTGGCGGACACATGTTTAAATGTGTCAGACACCTATTAAGCGTATAACTCTCTTTGTTTATTTGGACAGGTAGTGTCCATTGACCATGTTATTTGAATACGTCTTGGACATGTATCCGTGATATTTGAACACATTTTTGGTACATTCTCAAACGAAATCAAGTTGTATTTAAGCTTAATAGTATGCGTTGTTTTATGGTGAGGTAATGAATTGAATTGGGGGTGAATGTTGTTCTTTAAACAAATAATGAGATGTTGAAAGAGATTGATTTAAAGATGGGTATCAAATTTTAAAACCAAATAAATTGACAAATCTAAAATTGTACGTTATTAGGTCAAGTTCCTTTAATTGTTATTTTATTCAATTTGGTTTGACTTTTTCAATTAGGGTTTGTGAGAAGGGGCAATATAATGAATGTAATTTGTACTAAAATTAATTAAATGTCGTTACTGATCTCGCCGTCGTAATTTATTAGTTTCTTTTAATCGTTTTCAATACTCTCAAAAATCTCAGCAACATTAATTTTATTAAATTTGTATTAATTACGAAAAAAATTGAGGAACACTTGATTGTATAGAAGTAGATGTCATGCCCGGGCGTTGCCCGGGTAATATCTTGACATCGTTTCAAAGTAATTATCGTAACAGTTAATCTTTTAAAAAGTATAATAGGCATATATAAAGAATAATTCATGTATTTTTTTATGGCTTATGAAACATCAGATGTATCATCATCAATGGAACAACATGGAACGTTGAAATTAAAGTGCGTGAAATTTCAATGGAAACAAAAACTTGTACCTTCGATTCAATGGTCTTGGAAAGACACTTACATATTACGCATCACTGTCGTCAATATAATTTGTTAGCACACGTATTTTTATAATAACTTGTATATTTTTCATTTAAGCATCATCTTGAAATTTTTTTTATCCAATATATCTAATATTTGAAGATAGTCGAAGTTCATACTCTTTTAACATTAACTCGTATTTTTTTTTACATTCGATCGTTTTTTTTTTTACTTTAACTCATATTCTTATCTTAATAACACGTATTCTTATCTTAGTAGCTCGTATAATTTTACATTAGCTCGTATACTTTTTACATTAGCTCGTATTCTTATCCTAATAGCTCGTATTGTTATCTTATTAGCCCGTATTCTTCTTACATTAACTTGTATTCTTTTTATATTAGCCCGTATTCTTATATGCTCATATTTGTAAGTTCGTGATCCTCTTATATGCTCGTAAGTGTTTTTTTACATTTGCTCGAATTCTTATCTTAATAGCTCGTATTTTTTTTATATTAGCGTTCTTACGTTAATGGCTCGTGTTCTTATGTGCTCATATTTTTTAGTTCCTGATTCTTTTAAGTTCTTATTTCTTTTACATTAGCTCGTTTTTCTTATATCTTTGTATTTTGTAGCTCGTATTCTTTTAATTATACCTCGTAATCTTAAGTGCTTATTATGTCATGAAATTTGACGTCTTGCAAATCTAGTTCTATTTTTTAAGCTCGAGAAGTGTTTCAATTAGCTTGTGTTTTGATATTTTGTTTACATTAGCTCGTATTCTCATCTTAATAGGTCGCATTCTTATTATGTGCTCGTATATTTAAGTTCGTGATCCTTTTAATCTCGTATTCGTATTCATTTGTGCTCATATATTGAAGCTCGTCTTAATAGCTCGTATTTTTTTTCATTACCCCGTATTCATTTGTGCTCGTATTTTAAAGCTCGTCTTATCTTAATAGCTCGTATTGTTTTTACATTAGCTCGTATTCTTAGCTTAATAGCTCGTATTCTTTTTATATTAGCTCGTATTTTTAGGCTAATAGCTCGCATTTTTTCGTGCTTGTATTTTTTAGTCCGTGATTTTCTTAAACTTTTTTTTTTTTTACATTAGCTCATATTCTTATGTGTTCGTATTTTGTAGCTCGTATTTTTTTTAATTATATCTCGTAAACTTTTAAGTGCTTAATATATTTATCAATACATCTATTTATGTTTTTAATTATAACAATAGCCAATGAAATCAATTATTTTATTAACTAATTTAATAATTATCTAACTGATATTTTATTACTATTTAATTATCTTTTTATTTATATACTTAATTTATTTAACCAAAGTAATAGCTAATTTAATCTCTCTAAAAATAATAATTATCTAACTCATATTTTATTACTATTTAATTATCTTTTTATTTATATACTTAATTTATTTAACTAAAGTAATAGCCAATGAAATTGCTCTAAAACAATTTTAATTAAATAAGAGAGGAGAAATAACAAATTATACCATAACTCTACGGTAGCCATAACTCTTAGTTTAAAATCAATTATTTTATTAATTAATTCAATAATTATCCAACTTATATTTTTTTATTTATATACTTAATTTATTTAACCAAACTAATAGCCAATGAAATTGCTCTAAAACAATAGCCAATGAAATCAATTATTTTATTAACTAATTCAATAATTATCCAACTGATATTTTATTACTATTTAATTATCTTTTTATTTATATACATAATTTATTTAACCAAAGTAATAGCTAATTTAATCTCTTTAAAAACAATAATTATCCAACTCATATTTTATTATTATTTAATTATTTTTTTATTTATATACTTAATTTATTTAACTAAAGTAATAGCCAATGAAATCGCTCTAAAACAATAGCCAATGAAATCGCTCGAAAAGTTCCTCTTTTAAGTATATATATTGATTGATTGATTGTGCAATTAACTATCTCAAACATATAAGGTTTTCCTAAACTATCCCAACGACTTACTTTAGTTTCGAAATGTGATGCTGCAACCCCTATTTTGACTGCTCTTGCAGGCGGAGTAAGCTTTGTATAAAGTTCCGGCCAATCGCTCAAGTAATTTGCACTTATTCTTTAGGGTCTGAAGATATGGATGGGTTATGTTGAATGAGGATGATTAATGTGCCATTGATTAATACTTTAATAGGAAGAAGAGAATTCAATTGCAGATTATGCTGGATATGAAAGCTAATGATGGAGTAGGGGTGGCAGGGACGGAGGTTCGATGATGGAGCAGTGAAAAAGGCGGCGACTTTCAAATTTATTTATTTTCAGATAGAGAAGGGAAATGAGATTAACTAGTCTTAAACCCGTGCAAATTGCACGAGTTTGTTATTTCAAATTTTGTTATTATCAAGAGAACTACTTCGTAATAGTTATGTTTTGTATAAAATCCAATATATTATTTAAAATAATACGTTCTCTAACATAAGCCTACTTGATGTTAAATATGCTTCTAATCAAATTATTATTGACTAATTTTGTTGCACGATGTTAAGCTTAAGACGGATATAACCATCATAAATAAAAATCGCTATTACTTTAAGGCTTTCCAATAAATGCAAAGTTTCAAACTCATTTAATGGATCCCGTTTCAAATAGCATTATCGCAAAATAGATGTCATGTAGGTCTTATTTAAAATGCATATATCTGTTTTAAGCTTAACAAATATATACCCGTCTTAAATTAAACAATACTCCATATTAGTTTAGGGGGTGTTTGGTTCACGTGAAAAAGGTTTGAGGTACGGGATTGGAATGAGCTAAACCCATACCATGTGTTTGGTTGGCAAATATAAGGGTTTTATACCCATACCTCAAACCCATGAGGTATGGTTTCTCATACCCAGGGAGGGGGCTGGGTATGAGATTGATACGAATAAAATTAAAATGAATCAAAATGTTAAACACAAATAGTGACATGAGGTAAATCAAATCTTCTATATACTTATTTGATTAAATTTTTGTTTTCATGATTTTATAATATTAATATTTTCGATTTAATTTTTGTTTTTTTTTTACCAATTTTAAATTTTAATTAAACTCCAAACCAATACCATCCAGAATTGAAACAAACACAAGGGGGTGTGAGGAATCAAGTTTCAACCCGGGTATGATTCCTGATTCCAAACCCATACTCATGTTTCAACCAAACACCCCCTTAAAGTTTCCATTTAAATGGAAGGTTTAGACTCATTTAATTGATGACCTTTCAAATAACATCCTAGATTTTGACAAAATCTTTCATAAAATAGATACTTTTAATCAAAATCTTTAAATCTTTCCTATAAATGCAAAGTTTCAACCTCAAATAATTGATGATCTTTCAAATCACAAATTCTCTTTTGTGACGGGCATATCCGTCACAAGTTTGCGACGGGTCAAATAATACTCGTATAAGGAGATAAGACAAAAGCTAAGTACCCAGGGAGTAGCATTATATTTTCTCTTATTTACCTGTTGCTTTCAAATAATATTCTATATGTAAAACCCCTCGCGAAAGCGGAAATATAAAACATACAAAATACTAAAAATGCAGCGGAATTAAAACTTTCTAACATAACTAACATGCGAGGTGAATTAAAAACTGTAACTGAAAGTAAAATACATATACAAACAGCCTGGGATGGTACATCCCTACAGGCACTCAAACTGAATTGTAAACTAAGTCTAGCTAACGTAAACGTGTGAGTCAATCGATGAATAGGATCATCGCTCGCTAGCTCCATGCAACCCTCTGCCAACCACCTGTCATGTACCTACATACATGTAAACATGTACGCCACAATCAGTGGGGAGTGACTAGAGTTCTCCTAGCCACCTTTTGTGACAACACGTAACACATAAAGCAATACAGAATACTCCAACATATATAACATGTGAAGCATAAACAACTCATCAACCGTCCTCATACTATCATGCAAACTCTAGTGCACGGCTCTCAACCAACTTCATAAACCGTTAGGAAGGAGAGCCGGTTTCCCTACTGGTTACCCAGTCGGGGGGTCTTTCAATCCAATTATTTATGAAACCGAACTAAGAGTCATCCAATGCCTTGGATGATTTAACCACAAATCATATAAACATCCATAACCTATTATGTATATCTGACACTGTACCATCATCAAGGCAAGCAGATATAAAACAGCAAGTACAAAGGTTCAGAGGCGACATCTTAACGCATAACCTAGGTACTAAATTAATCAGCAAGTATAAAGGTTCAGAGGCGACATCTTAACGCATAACCTAAATACCAAGTTCACAATATCAAGCAAGGACTCAGAGGCGAAAACTCAACGCATGGACCGGCTATCACAGAACACTAGACTCAGAGGCGAAAACTCAACGCATGGACTAGCATTCAATTCACTATCACAAGTAAGGAACTCAGAGGCGAAAACTCAACGCATGGTCCCCTACTACATCACAAGATACTAGACTCAGAGGCGAAAACTCAACGCATGTTCTAGCACCAAACACCTGCACTCCGGGTAAGGTATGACAACCTGACTGCCCCGTCGTGCAGTTGCTCTACTCGTCAGACTCAGAGGCGAAAACTCAACGCATGTTCCGACGCGATCACTCATACATGTCTGGACTCAGAGGCGAAAACTCAACGCATGTCCCAGACACGACAAACAAACATGTATAGAACTCAGAGGCGAAAACTCAACGCATGGCTCCATACACGACAAACAAACACATATAGGGCTCAGAGGCGACATCTTAACGCATACCCCTATACATGACAAACAACCTACGTATTAAGTTCAGAGGCGACATCTTAACGCATAACTTAATACGCATCAAAACAATATCATCAAAGTCTATGAACTAAACCGTAGTTCTACCTTTAACTTCTAATCAACACTTAATTGACCTCGAGAACTAAGATGAGGGAGAGCCGGTTTCCCTTTCGGTTGCCCGACCGGGGGGTCTCTATCCTTACTCTATTCCCGAACCCGATCTAATGTTGCCCATCCTCCGGGGACCTCAAATACATGTCAAAGGTACACAAAACAAGTTTCAAGTAAAACCGATTAACCGTTTGAAAGTTACGATTAAATTACGAAAACTTCAAAATAGCCTACAGGGGTCCCCAGCCGGTCGGCAGGCAGCCGGTCGGCCGGCTGGTGACCTCCTCAGCCTTTCTTTCTTTAAAACAACACAATGCAAAGAGACTCCCAGCCGGTCGGCTGGCAGCCGGTCGGCCGGCTGGGAACTCAGCTTCCCTATATTACAACTCACGCAACTAAACTAGAACGCACTCCCAGCCGGCTGGCAGGCGGCCGGTCTGCCGGCTGGGAGACCTATTTCCTATGGTCTCAATGTTACGCATAACTCACAAAAACCTCAAGAAGTACTCTCAGCCGGTTGGCCACAGACGGAGAGTCTCATATTAAATAAATATACATATCAAATCAACCATATGAGCCTCACAACATGATTAAAATATGCTTAGACTCTTCACAAGAAAGTTCCTAAAAGTTAACTATCTTCATGCACAATTTCCGCAATCAACTCCTTATGAGCTAATTGACTCGAGACAGATAACCACGCTTCTTATGATGACTTTCCTAGCTCCAATCAACATTTAAAACTAAGTATATTTACCACCAAACATCACTTAAAACATCCTAAAAACAATTGCGAAACAAGCCCCCAAAACGGCTCGACAATCCGATAAACGAGCAGAAAGTTACAGCGGTTTTTGCGCAGCCTGCGCAAGGGGGTGCGCAGCTGCGCCTGGGATGCGCAGCCTGCGCAATTTGGAGCGCAGCCTGCGCCCAAGCACGGGCCAGGTTGGTTTCGTAAGTTTCCTGCAATTCGCCAATTCAATCAATCCTTCGACAGCCACTTCTAAACCATGATTTCTAGCATCAAACCTATACAATCAACACATAACAACCCATGACAATCCCAAGTGTGTCTCATATATGATTTTTGCACAAAATCAAGCATTAAACAAGCATAAGAACGAAAATCCCAAATGATACCGATCTTCATGTATACTCAAAATTTCCACTTAAACCATGAATTCAACACAATACTTCCACAATAACATTATAAGAAGCATAAAGAAGATAAAAGTAAACCTAAACATGTTCCTAAACACAAGAATTCATCCAAGAACACAACAAGCATGCTACTTTGACAAAAAGGCCGAGTTACTCATTATCGTCACCTCAAAAGCGATTAAGCTCCAAGATCCTCTTCAACAATGAAACTATCAACACCAGGATCCTCTAAGTCTTCTCCTACAACAAAGAAAACGGGTTTGTAGATGCTAAAAACGGAAATTACACAAAACAGCCCCTTTTTTCAAGTTGAACGAAAATGAAATTGAAAGAGACGGATGTCTTGCAAAGCTCGCAAGGATTCCGAAAAGGTATGACTTGCCTTGATTCGACTTCGGGAAGACCTCGAAATGTTGAGTTGAAGCTTGAAGAAATAAGAAAAATGGAGGTTGAAGGAGAAGCAGTGGAAAGAGTTGTGAGGGAGAAGAGATGTCGACATAAGGGTTTGGTGGTGGGGTTTAAGTAGTCCTTTTTCTTACTTGAGTCGGGTCATTAGTTGTGAACGGGTTTTAAGTCGGGTTTGATTTAAGCCAAGTTATTAACATCTTAAGAAATTAAGGTTTCTTAAGACGGATCTTAACGGAACATTTAAAAATAACTTAACAATTTATATTAAAATATTATTTTATTCCGTAAAATAAATTAAAACTCTTAAAATATAATTTACGAAAATGCGGGATGTTACACTATATGTTGAGTAGGTTTTATTTAAAATGCATATATTAAACTTAAGACATATATACCCGTCTTAAATTAAACTTGTATTAGTTTAAAGTTTACCTATAGATGCAAAGTTTAGACTCATTTAACTGATGACATTTCAAATGATATTCAAGCTTTCAAATAGGTATTTCTTATGATGGATATATCTCTAAAAAGAAATAAAACGGGTTAATAACCACCCACTTACTTAGATGGGACAAACACATTTTGCTAATCTTAGTAAATTAATGTATATTATTTATGTCTTATATGTAATACTTGACTCGTTTTTATATAACCCGTCTTAAATGAAAATGTGTGCTACATTTCTAGAAGTATTTACACATCGGTGGAAGAATACGGCCCATAACGCAACCCATTTAAATATCTATTTTTACATTTTGTAATATTCTTAATTTTCCGTCACTTAATTGTCGATGTATGTAATATTTATTATTTTAAAAATAATTGTTTAAATTATTACTTGTATTTATACGTTGTGTTTTCGTCAAATATTTCGATTATATAATAAATAGTTTATATAATAAAGCCTTTTTATATGTTGTATTTTATTGCTTGTATAAAATTTTTCTCTCTCAATAATTTGTTTACTTCTTTTCATGCATTCTCATTAGATGTACGATTGACACGAATGGAGGTTTCTATTTTAGTACAGTTTTTACAGTTGATATTTTATTAAAATAATATCGCGGTTGTTTTTTATCCGTATAGGTTATTTATATATTAGATTTGTAATTATGATAGCTTATTTTATCTCATCTTATGTAAATGTAGATGAACATGAACATTAAAACTTGTTTTTTACGTGTCATTTTTTTAATCAGAATAATAAAATTGCAATTAATTATGGAATATTTAGTGGGTCCTGAAATTATGCAAATGCAACCGCCGTTTGAAAAGTCAACATTAAACCACAGAGTGCCACATAGGCTCTGTGGTTGTTGCTTTAATAAATAGGATGGAATTTTGGGTTAAGAATGATAAGGTATAATTGGAAATATCGTCCATGATTGAATAAAATCCGTACTTGAATGAGCAATACCCATATTTTATTAGAGTCAAATAAATATTCCGTGCTCTAAATTTTATAAGATGTAGTATCATGTGTCCGTATCATATCTATCTTTGTGTCCGGTTTGATTTTTTCTAGTGTTTGAGCGACAAAATGGAAGAACCAAAGCGGACACAAAAGGGGAAAAAATTACTCTTCTATGAATTCATCCAATAATGTGAACTAATACATTCTCATATATGACAAGGCGAGACAAATCGAACGCGTTTGGTTTGGTGTGATGGAGACTCACCTTATATCTTAAGTATGAGATTAAAGGTTTGATTTCTGTCTATGAGAATTTACCGAACTTTTTAGCGCATCATTTACCACTCCGTGAGAACCCAGACCCGATTCGAATATACATTATTGTTGACGGTGAACACTTCATTTTATACCAAGAAAAAAAATATCACAAAGGGAGATAAAGAGTCATAGTCGTCAACCACACATGTCATTCTTATAGTATTTTTTTCATTTTTATCATTTAATTACATTTAATTTTGACACAAATACTAAAAAAACAAGATATTATCTGTGGAGGTTGTAATTGAACATTTGAACCACACCAAGTGCGCAATGTGAAGATTAAGTTGGCCTATACTACTATCTACAAAATGAACCGTGAAGTAGCTATGCATGGGACCATCGACCATGTTCTCAACTATTATACGTACCACGAAAATTAAATAATATTTAAATGTAAATTACACATTTAAACCCTCCCAAGTCCCAACGTTCCTATAAATACCGACGTTGCCATGCTATTCCATGCATCTCATCCTCTACGTACTAATACATCTTCTATACTCACAACAACTATATACCCTTCATTTCAAGGTAATTCTTTGCCTTTTTCCTTTTATTTTCTCAAGTATAGTTAGTACTTCCTTCATTTTTATCCAAATACCATATTTGCTTTTTGTACACTATTCACCAATCAACTTTCAATCTCAATTTTCTCTCAATACGTAAGAAAAAATATATTAATGTGGGGTCTTGTTTAATTCGTCTTTACGAGTACATTGAAAATATATAACTTTTATAATTTTTACAAATACGTAGTTAAAGATATGAAGCACGCAAAACTTGCGTTGACAAACGTGAATAAAGCAAATAGGGTATTTGGATAAAAATGGAGGAAGTATCATATACTTACCGTCACTGGTCCGTAAGTCGCCTGGCTAGAGGCCGATTGTCCCTTTAGTTTTCCTTCTTTCTTTGTTTATTATTATGTAAACTCTCTTTTTGATTTTTAATATAATGATTTACCTTTATTCAAAAAGATATATACTCCATATAGTATATAAATAGTGGCGAATTCAAAAATAATTGGTTTCGAGTTCATTTTATTTTTTTGCCCTAAATTCAGGGGTCCGGAACCTCGTAGATGGATCCGCCAATACATATATGAATATTTTTATAGAAAATGTTATGCTGAACAGGCTAAGCACAAGGATGACGGAGAACAATGTTGTGTTTACAAACAATACCACAAAAGAGTTGCTCCTAAAAGAGCAACACTTTTGGTCCGGGGCAGCTGTCACCGCACCCGGTACAATTGCCCCAGGCTCAATTGTACAGGGAACACAGAAGGCCACTGGTAACGGTTCTCTCAAGTTTGCAACGGTGTACACTGATAGTAAGGACGAAGTTGACACCACCCGTAAATTCATCTCGGCTTTCGACATTACTCCTCCCCATGTACGTTTGCATTAATACACTAGTAATTAATGAAATTTAAGATATGATTAATATTAAAACGGTTTTTTTAACCTGTGCCCTTATTAATAATTTAAATAGGGAAAAATTCACACTATATTTTCATTAATAATGGTAAAATGAGTTTCTATCTAAGAATTAGGTGGAAAAATATTGTAAATCTTTTCGTATTTAGACTATTAATGTGACGCCCTTAGATACACGTTAGAAAAACCGATATTAAAATAGCAACTGACGATGTTTATGCATGTACTGTTTTTTCTCTTATAAAGACATTTGGGCCTTATGGATCGAATAAGCCCAAAAATTATTCAATAACATTTGGGGAAGATGAAATTGTGAGAGAGGTAATAGTGAGGCATGGATTCATTGTTGATGCGATAGGGTTCGTTGTAGCTGACAAAACCGGGAAAACTACCGAGAAAATATTTGGCGGAGATAAGGGAACAGAAGAGAGGGTAATTTCTCGATCTCAATCAATAGTTTACGTTCACTTTATTTATTTTGTTATCTTAATTTATTTTCTTACAAACATGCATGTATGTATTTATTTGTGTAGATTCCACTCCAGCCGGGACGTGAATTTATAACACAAATAACCGGGACATATGGAAAATTTGCACACTCCGACAGCGATGCCGTCGTTGCTACTCTCTACATTAACACTAACATTAAGCAATATGGGCCATTTGGAAAAGGAGAACTTGTTCAAAATCCTCGTCATTATGGATCCGCAGTTGACACAGTTATTGGATTTTTCGGAAGGAACAGTAACTATCTTGAGTCTATTGGAGTTTACCAGAGTGCTAGTGCCTCTAGTAAGGTATACAATATATTCATTATTCAACAACACCGTTTTTATTATTCTGTAACTAAGACGTAAAATAACATGGTATACCTAATTATCTAATGAAAATATCCATGTTTATCAATATAGGCGTATGCAGAAAGCGGACCATTTGGTCCTATCGACTGGAATGTGGTGGAGGTTAAATTGGGTTTGTCTGGACCTTCAGTTGTGTATGAGGATAAAATCCTCGGAAGCAAGGTAGCTGCCACCGTTACTTCCACTTCTGATGCCACTGTTGTTATCAGTGACAATTAAATGAAAAATGAATTTCAATTACTTGGAAGATGAATTTTAATCATGGTGTATATAATATTGCAATTAGCACCAATGATTATTTATAATCTCTACTTCAATTAAATAAACTTGTACTATTTTTTCTTTATGCTTTGAATTTTGTCCATGAGTTAGGCATATCGCCATCAACATATGTAAAACTTAATTTGGACTAATAATATAATCGGTGTTATATGAATAAAAATATTTTCATCATTATTTCCTTATTATACAGAATTGGTGCATTTCATAGTCAAGTTTGGTTTGCTTTAATTATTCAAATGAATAATAATTGCCATAATGTAATCATTCTATGTAACTTGTCTTCACCTTCTCTCCATCATACATGACAATATATATTGAATTTGTTTACACTAGTGTCATGACTCTCATTTATGGTAAAGCCCATACTATGAGTAGTTAATTAGTAGCGGTTCAGCCTCTAAACTTGATTACAAAATTTGATCTTATATAAATCCCTTAAAAATAAATTGTTTTCAATGGATGGTTGGACGCAAACTCTACAAACAGTTTATTAAAAAGTGTTACAAAAAACATTTAATAATAATTCACTTATTATAATGTAATGTAACATATCTTTTTTAATACCATTTTGAGTCACAAGTAGGCCCCGTTTTTTGGATTGACACTATTTGAACTAAACTAAATTCAATTTAATAGAGTTGAATTGAACTGAATTTAATAGAGAGCCGAACTGAACTGAATTTAATAGAGCCGAACTGAATTGAACTTAACTAAACTTAATAGAACTGAAGTGAAGTGAAGTAAGAGTTAGGCCATGTTCTTTCTGGCTTTTTAGAGCTGAACTGAATTAAGCTGATGAACTGAATGGAGCTGAACTGAACTGAACATGACTAAATTCAACTGAACTGAACTAGACTGAACTGAACTGAACTGAACTGAATGGAGCTGAACTGAACTGAACTGGACTGAACTCAACTGAACTGAACTAAATCGAGCTGAACTAAACTTAACTGAATTTAATCGAACTGAACTAAACGAAACTGAAACTATTAGAAATGAAGTTTAATTAAGTTGAACTAGCTAAATATAATAATAATAATAATAATAATAATAATAATAATAACAACATTAATAAATAATAATAATAATAATAGAAGTGTTTTTGATTGATAAAAATTAGCGATTTTAAAATAAATAATAATAATAATAATAATAATAATAATAATAATAATAATAATCGTGTAATAATAATAATAATAATAATAATAATAATAATAATAACAACAACAATAATAATAAATTAGTAAATGGACTTTATTATTATTAATAATTTGGTTATTATTATTATTATTATTATTATTATTATTATTATTATTATTATTATTATTATTATTATTATTATTATTATTACGACATTCTAAGTACCTCTCTAAAATATATTCCATTGTAGGAAGGGAATATTTATATTGTTGCCTAATGCATGGAGACCATTAATATTTTGCACTAAAAAAGCGTGAAAGATCTGGTAAATGTAGAAAACTTGAAAAGAGAAGAAAAATTTACTCACTTTCAATACCTAAGTTCTCCGCAACTACCATTTTGTTTTGCATAAAAAACTAGCAAATCCTAAACACCAGTCTTCATATTATTCATCTCTCACAACCAATTTCGAAAAAATTAAGAAAAAAATTGCATAAAAAATAAGCGTGTTATTGATGCCCACAATGACCACGATAATGAAGCACATCAAGATGAAAGTCAATAACCAAGCAACATAGAAGATTTCTTTTGTTTTAATCATATCTATATTTTCAAGATTATGATTTTTAATTGCGTTAACAAATATTAGTACTTGAATGTTATCAAATTTTACTTCTCAAGTAGCTGTTTCTCTGCACCCCCATGTTTCAATAATAATAATAATAATAATAATAATAATAATAATAATAATAATAATAATAATTAGTAATAAAAAAAATAATATATAAAATATACATATAAATATAAAATAATAATAATAATGATGATAATAATAATAATAATAATAATAATAATAATAATAATAATAATAATAATAATAATAATAATAACAAACTTATTAAATAATAATAATAATAATAATAATAATAATAATAATAATAATAAAATAATAATAATAATAATAATAATAATAATAATAATAATAATAATAATAATAACAACATTGGTTTGGTCGATGGACATGGCGGCTCTCTTCGCCCTGCGGATTTGCTTCTTTATTCGTGGGACAGGGGCGTGATGTGTGTATTGATTTGACTGGGTCCTCTCCTCTTACTCAGACTGGGATGACTGATTTTGTACCTGGTCGGGTTGTTGCTGATGCTGCTCAGCGCAAGTGTGCTAAGTACAGGGATCGCTGTGAGGCTGCAGGCTACGGTTTCCTTCCTTTCTCTTTCTCTTCGCTTGGGGAGCTTGGTTCGGATGCTGTTGCGTTGTTGAAGCGGATTCAGAAATACTCTGTCTCTCAGGATGCAGGAGCGCGGATGGCTGCGTACATTTTTACTAGGCTTAGCTTTGCTGTAGCTAAGGGGGTGGGAGCTCAGATTGTATCTCGGCCGCCCACCAATTTTATGTAAACTCTTATTTTGTTCTTTTTTATATGATAGCTGCGCGCACCCTTCTCATAAATAATAATAATAATAATAATAATAATAATAATAATAATAATAATAATAATAATAATAATAATATATAATAATAATGTGGCCTGAACTTAACAAAGCCGAGCTGGAGTGAACTGAGCTGAACTGAATTGAATGAAGCTGAGCTGAATTGAAATGAACTGAACTGAATTGAATTGAATTGAATGGAGCTGAGCTGAGCTGAACTGAACTGAACTGAGCTGAACTAAACTGAACTGAAATAGGCTGAAAATTAAATAAGCCAGAAAGAATGTGGCCTTAATTTATAAAGAGAATAATTGAATTAAACGAAACTGAATGAAATTGAATTGAACCAAACTGAATTTTCCATAAGCTGAAATTATGTCTGGAAAACAAAACTTTACTCTCACTAAATTAGTAAATAGTTTATACTTGCTATATTTTTGTAAAAAAAAAATAAAGTAGGTGAACATTGAAGAATTTGTATGTATGTCTCTTGGTATGTTAATTTGTAAGTATGTTAAGTAGGCACTTAAAAGAGTTGCCGACCACATCTTGGCTTCTTGCTACAAACACAAGTAAGTGAGTCATCACTCATCAATGTATGCATGTTGGGAAATGTGACTCCATATATTCTATTCATGCACGTTTTTTTTTTTTTTTCATTTTTGGGATTTTCTTTAAATTTGGCCCATCTGAGAGTCACGGACTCACCGGTTTTCTAACCTAGGTACATGATAAGAATAAAATAAATATATTACCTATTGTTAAGAAAAATACAAAATTATTTAGCCCTAAAAAAATAACAATTGTATTTCGAATTAGGTTTTCTTCTTTTGGATTCAAAATAAATTTCATTAAGTTTTGTTCTACCCGGCCTATTAGTTAAGTTAAGTAAAGTTCCGCTCAACTTTTATAAGTTTAGTTCACTTCACTTGCTATAAGTTAAAAAAACAAAATCCATTGATATAACTTATGTTTGAGAAATGACGGAAACAGATTTATTAAAACGGATAACGTTAGCAGAATACAGTTAACAGATTTTCATAGCATGTTTGACTATTAAACTAAATTAGCAGATTAAGAAATGTTGTTTTGTAATGGGGGTTGGTAAATGTAGTCGGAGTTTTTCATAGACGAAAATGCCTTTGGACAAATTATGACCACTTTCTCTCTTTAGAAAACGGTTGAAGCATACTGTTACGTTATATTATGTTGATTAATATCTGCCTGGATATAAAAGATTTACCGTAAAAATATATAATAACGCCTTTAAAATAATGTATAAGCAAAAATAATAGATAATCAAACTTTACAGGACTCATTTTCATAACCGTTTGTGTTAAATTGACGATTAATTGGACGACATAACTCATTAAACCAAAGCAGAGAGCTAAACTCGCGAATAACTCTCCTTCCGCACCGTATAACCAGCAACAAATGTAACTTTTTGGTACCGTAATATTTTGCTATGAAACACCCTAATGGTCATCAATTCAAGCAAAGTTGTTACCTGTTGGGTTCGTCGGTGAAATCGAATAGACAGTCTCTTCTGTGATGAGCAGAAGTTTGAAGAAACATATAACACAAAGTTCAAAGGTAATTTCAGAATCTATCACGATCTAGACAAACCATATCTGTATACCATGCCATATTTCGAGTGATGATTTCTTTTGTTTAGCAAGAATCACACAGCCACGTTATAACTTCACTAAACATGGCGGATGATGTTTTAGCTTCGGTAATGAAGGTTTACCCTCAGTGGACCCAACTTGTATCTGCTGCTGATCATAGAGTGAATCGAGCCTTGGCCATCTTGAGACCACAAGCCATTGTTGATCACCCCTGCCCTTTCAACATGGGCTCTTCAAATCTGGATACACAAAGAACATCTGAAGTGCCAAATCCTCTTTCAGGAATGCATGGAGAGCTTAAGCAGAATTATAGTGAAAATTTTCTTGCCTTGTGCAGCCTGCAACAATTGCAGCGACGTATGAAGTCACACCAACTTGTGGGGTAGAACAATATTGTTGCTAAATACCAGCCACTTTGGTGTATTGAAGAACTTGTGATCCTCTATCTCTTGCATCCCAAACTCATCTCCAGAGATGGATTGATAAACCCGAATACATTTTTGCCCTCGTTTATAAAATTACCAGGGATTATATAGACTCAGTAGATGAATTGTTGCAACCATTAATCGACAAAGCAATGTTGACGGGATACAATTGCAGGGAGGAGTGGATTTCAGGTATGGTGGCCTCCTTGCA
This sequence comes from Silene conica, assembly GCA_029255685.2. Lineage (NCBI taxonomy): Eukaryota > Viridiplantae > Streptophyta > Magnoliopsida > Caryophyllales > Caryophyllaceae > Silene > Silene conica. The sequence goes on along the minus strand of CM055319.2, from coordinate 45,014,146 downwards.
TTGTCAACTTACTTGGCGAAGGAGATATTCCCGAAATATTGTTCTAGTCTAAATGAAGAAACCTTACCATAAGTTAGGCTTCATACACGGTTGTGTTGGCTTCATCTAGTTGATTTGATGATATCATTTGATAAAAGAATTTGTGCTTTGGCTGCCGGCATCATAGATTCTGAGTATGGCATCTTGCAAAGGTCCAAAGCGAAACAAAAGGAGCGGAGCCTGACTCCTTAATTGACATGAGATTCCAGTGGTTGCCTGGTAGGTGATCTTGAATCAGACTCATAGCCTTCCTCGACTCCATCCGCCATTCTATCAGAAAGTAGCTCCATGCCGAAACAAATGGAGTAACATAAATGATATGATAGAACTTCAATAATACAGAAAAGAACATTTAGTTTTCCTACACTATGCTGCAAATATAAAAAGCATTTTTTCCCCAGATAATTCAAGAAAAGTAATCAAAACATGACACCATCTTCTTCCTTAATGTTTAAGAAGCCATAACTGACAGAGGCTTGTGTTTCAGCAATGCTTGACGGAGTTCATGGTACTCAGATATGTAGTACTCGATTAAGAGGCAAAGTTGTCGAATTGCCTCTCACTTCTCATATACTGTCTCACAAATCCAGTCTCTTTGCTTCTCCACCTCCTTCTCTTGTTCCATTACTTTCAAACCCAACTCTTCTATTACTTTCTTACTCTTATGCGACATTGCAGCCACGTCGTCCTGGTCCATTCTAAATTTGCTAATATGCTCCTCCAATTGCTGAATATGGATGTCGCGACACTTAACCTCAGCATGTAGAGTCTCAAGCTTGGAGAATATTTCATCTTTCTCCGACATGAGAATGTCATACCGGAGCTTACTAGAAACAAGGTTTTTGTTCAAAGAATCTACAAGCTGGTTTTTCGCACAAATTAAACCTTCATATTAAATTGTTCAATTTCAACAATCAAGTTTGTTTGTCGAGCTTCGTGTGAAATCATATCGAATTAAATAAAGGGTCGTACTTTCTCACATACGGATTTTACTCTTTTATATACGCCTTTTCCAATATTACCCTTTGTGGGGAATAAAGCATGTATTCACCCCAAACTTGCAGGATTATATTGAATCATACAATTGTGATTATAGTCATAAGTTAATTAAAAGCATGAAAAAGAAATCAACCTTTGGTCCTTGTGCGAAAGGCCTAAGAACAGGAATTAACACAAATTCCCTCCTATAACTTGCACCCAAGACTTAGAATGAGACGTGGCCGCGTGTGCTAGAAATCCTCTCCAACTGCCTTGCAATATTGGGAGAGCTATTTAGGTTTTAGATGTGAGATCTGAGGTTTTGGGAGAAGAAAGCTCTCAAAACCCTAATTTTTCCTTGAGATTTGTTTAAACAGTGAAACAAGAGTCCCTGACATAAGGAGAGTCCTCCTCCTTATGTAGCTCTTTTGGCCGAAATTTCCAATAGGGTAGGAGTGGGCTTTCCACTCTTACCTTATTCTAATTTGTGATTCGACCCATTTAGCTAAACTTTATTCGCGGGTTTTGTTTATAAATCGTATGCATGTTATCAGATATTAATGCAGTCGATGTATTAATAATGGTCTGATAAAATTACGATATTGTATAATTACCCAAATTAATATAACTGTTTATATTAATACGCGAATACAATATTTAATTAAATATAACCGTTTATATTTAATTTTACGAATTAATCATGCAATCCGTATTAGCTAAAATTATTTAATCCGTATTAAATAATAATCTCAACATCTTATTGACTAATTTAATAGTCAATACCTCTGACTAACTGTTTAGTCATATCCGGCATAAATGTGATTGTATTTTCATACCTTCACATCTCTCAAACGTGTCCTATAGGTGTGACGTATAGGGACCAGTTGATCACCGCCATCCGTATGACAATAACGTCAAACTTATCTAGCAAGCCAACCGTTATTGATAAACGTGGATCAACTGGTAATAATACAAAAGTATGCCCTTGTGATCGTTAAAGAGATTTAATAAGTCATTGTACTTAATTGTCAAGGACACCAGCCCCAACAATCTCCCACTTGTCCGTACAAGGGTATGTGCAATGACGTTATCACACTACATGTGGAGGACACAAGTCTCCAACAAACTCCCACTTGTCCGTACAAGTGTAGGTGCGATAACCGAATCTCATATCCTTTTAAAATTTCTCCCATTCAATGTAAGACAATTTGCAAATCCGCATTCGCAAAGGTCGTATCTCACAAGCGATCTGTATCAAGAGTGGTTTCCCCGACTAGAGAGTAACTTAACTGATAAAACGAATCTGTATTCGAGCATGGCCATGCATTTCAGTTACTACTCCTCGAGTGGCCCTGAGAAATGATAAAATCCTGATAAGGGTTTGGATATTTCCCTCAACTCGAATCCTGCCGATATCGCCCAGCATGAAATAACCCAGAAAAAATCCTCTTGGCCCCTGTTACGGTGACCGTGGGAAAGAAACCAAAGTTACCCAAAATCTGTCTTAATCTCAAGAGACAGTTGAAGGTCAAAAGACTCGACTCTAAGGAACACTATGGAGGTCCTATCCACGACCAGGCACCCAATGTTATAAAACATTTAGGACTCCATAACGTTGTCACGGGGTGTCCTACGAGATATCCGTATAACTCGCCTTTGTGATTGGTCAGTCATCCACGTGACTTATGGCTCGTTGAACCCACCATCAACCAACGTCACAAAATGATTACCTGAGTGTTGAACCATATATTCAAATATATATATAGTATATATGTTTATGTTTTGATAATGACAAGTCTACCTGTTTATATATTATATACTCGTATGTATAATTGTGTGCTAAGTGTACAGAATATTAGTAACAAGATCTAATCAATCAAGTATAAAAGATTCAAGCATATTAGTCAATGAATTGACTAAGTCGAAGATTGATAGAAGATCACAAGCGCGCACAACGAACTAAAGTTATATTTATCAACTATAAGCTTTAGTACAAAATTGATTCTAGTTATAGCCCGTAGCTATAACTCTATATCTTGAAGAAATGATTGAGAATATATATGTGTTTTAAAGTGAAACGTTTGTTTCCTAATTTGTGTCGTGTAGTATTAATGTTTAAATGGTATTCTATTTAAATATGGAATTATTAATCTTAATAAGATTATATAATATATCTTTTAGTTAAATAAGAAATAAATAATTGTCTTATGAGATAATTATTTATTACTAAAATAAACTAAAGATTTTTTATATGATTTTAATTGTCAAAAATATATAATCTAGATAAAGTTTGTTTCGATTTTGGAAATCGTGTGATATGCCACATTACCATAAATCGTGTAGGACTTATTTAAATAAATATTATGTATTTATTTAATGTCCTAAATAAACTAAGATTATATTATGGTAATATATTTTATTATCTTTGACATGATTTAGGAAGTTGATTTAATAAGGATACTAATTGTTTATTATATAAAGATCTTTCCTAAATATGAATTAGGAAATTAATTCCTTATATAATACATATAGTATATTATTAAATCTTTCCTAAATATATTAAGATTAGATTTAAGGTAGTATTACTAAAAGACTAGTATTCTAGTTTAAGTAATATTCCTAAATCATCTAGGGTTTAAATTACCTAGATACATATTCTATATAAATAGACTACCATGATACATTAAAACACACGAAATACACAACACACATACACGCAAATCGAGAGAGAGAAATCACCGTTCATATTCTTCAAGTTCGAGCTTTTCATTGTCATATCCGATTCAAGATTCAAGTGCTCAAGCATTGATCTTATTCATTCAAGATTGTGACACCAAGGAAACATTGAAGACTTTATCTTATTAACGTAAGATAGAACGAGTATTTAGCGGTACTCATTGTAAGACAAATATTTAACGGTATTTGTCGTAGCTAGATATTTAACGGTATCTAGATTGAGTTGTGACTAACATCAAAGTCGCACGAGTAGGGTTGATAAAATTGTAATCCAGAGTTGGTACTAATTTTATTAATCGAGAATAGTGGACGTAGGTCTCAGAGTGTGAGACTGAACCACTTCAAAAATATTGTGTCTCTCTTTATTATTTGCTCTACTCAAAGATCATCATACAACCATACACGCATCGAAGAAGATTTTAAAAAAGAAGGCATACTCAATTCAACCCCCCTTCTTGAGTATATTATATCAATAGACTCTTCAATTGGTATCAGAGCCTCGTGCTCTTGATCGCCTAGCCGCGTGAGTTTTGATCCTTCTATTGATTCTATATTATATACTCTTTCATCAATGGATTCCAAGCATCTCAAGTGCCCCATCTTCGATGGCAAAAACTACAGTTTATGGAAAAATATGATGACTCATTACATCAAGGGTCGTGATTGGGAATGTTGGAAGATCATCCAAACTGGACCAAAGAAGATCTTGGTCGCCGCCGCCAATGGAACAACCTATGAAAAAATGGAAAGCGATTATGTGGAAAGTGACTACAAAATTGCAGAAAAAAACTCTAAGGCCATGAGCCTCCTACAGAACGGTATGATAACCTCAGAATTTGATAGATTCTCATCCTGTAGTTCCGCTAAGGAAATATGGGATAGTCTCGAACTTGCTTATGAAGGAACATCCGCAGTCAGGAAACATCGTATAGACTTGCTCGTTCAAAGATATGAACTTTTTAATATGGAAAAGAATGAATCTATTGATAGCATGTCTGCACGATTTTCTTGTATTATTAATGAACTGCGGAACCTTGGCAAAAAGATCGATTCTGAGGATATCATTCGTAAGATTCTTAGGAGTCTCACCAAAAAGTGGCAACCTAAGGTCACGGCCATAGAGGAAGCACGTGATTTATCTAAAATCACTTACCAAGAATTGATTGGATCCTTAATGGCTCACGAGATCATACTAAATAAAAACGATGATGATCCTAAAGGAAAGGGAGTCGCTTTACAAGCCTCCACAAGCGAAGTAAGCGAAGAAGAACTTGAGGATGAAACAGTTCTATTCGCTAGACGATTTAAGAAAGCAGTTTTCAAAGGTAGATACAAAAACTCTAACAACAAAACGTTCGACAAAAAGAAAACTGACTCCAAACAAACATTCTTCAAAAGAGGATGTTTCAAGTGTGGACAACAAGACCACATGATCAAAGATTGTCCAAGTTGGGACAAAATCAAAGACAAGTCAAAAAGAGAAAAGACCAAAACAGAGTTTAAGAAAGTAATGCTTGCGTCATGCTGGGGAGAATTAGAATCTGAAGATGACGAGGACTCTGAAGAAGAAGAGGTAGCAAACCTATGCCTAAGCAACGTCAGCCTAGATCTAATCTCAAGCGACAATGATGAAGATGACGCATCAAATATGTGTCTCCTTGGAGAATCAGACTCAGACGACGACGACGAAGAGGTAAATTTTCTTCAACTCAAAAGTCAAGTTAAAAACTTATCTAAGGCTATGCTAATTAAATATTTTGAGAAAACCCTAGACCAATGTCATGAACAAAGTCTTGAGTTAGATGACTTGAAAGAGCAGATCCTAGATATTGCTGAGGAAAATCAACTTCTGAAAGCCAAAGCTAAGAAACTGAAATCCAAAATAAGCATTGAAGCAAATGCTAAGTTGGAAACAATTATGTCTGAGAAAAAGGTTCTTGAGTCTAAAGTTATAGCCAATGAAGCTATAACCTCAAAACTAAAACTCAACATTAAAGAGCTTCAATCTAAAGTTATAGCTAATGAAGCTATAACTTCAGAATTAAGAAAGGTTAATGAACGGCTTAAGTCAGAATCTTCGACTATGGTCGAAGATGAGACTCATCAAGAAGAAGTTGAGATTCTCGAAAGCAAAATCATGGATCTAGAATTCAGTATATCTAAAATCAAGAAAGAACATGCCAAAATTGTGTCTGACTTCCATAAAGACATTCAAAACCTAAAAGAGTCTAGCAACACTGACCATAGTGAATGTAAGAAAGAAATAGACTCCTTGAAAGACCTCCTTCTTCATGCTCGGAAAGTTCACGATAAGTGGGAAGGAAGCACTAACGTTCTAAACTTCCTAACTGAACAATCCGACAACAACATGAAGATGGGTTTAGGTCACGAATGTTATGGAAGAAGGGATCACTCAAAGTGTAAACAAAGTCCAACAGATAGAGACTTTAGAAGAAGAAAATATGCCGACCTTCCTGAGTATTTAATATGCACTTATTGTGGCCATACTGGACACCTCCGAGAAAACTGTGTGAAACACGCACAAGATTTTAAAACCGGAGTTAAGTTTGTTAAATCCTTAGGAATTCCAAGCGACACTATTTCTGTTTCTGATAGTGATGGTGACAAAACTGAGGAAAGAAACATTGACCACATATGGTTCTATGACATGACATTTGACTATGAAGAAAAGAAAAATAGAACCAAACAAACTCCTCAAACTACACACAGAAATTGGTCACCAAGAGTCCAAAATAAAACTTACACAAGAACATCAAAACCCAACTACTACCAATATAGAAAGACCTATGTAAGACAAGTTTGGGTTAAAAAGAAAGACGTATTTGTGATTACTAACAACAAAGGACCCAAGTATGCTTGGGTACCTAAATCCTGTCTTTGAAATTATTTGTGCAGTTTGTCGCTAAGGAAAATAATCTATGGTATCTCGACAGTGGATGCTCAAGATATATGACAGGCGACGTAAATCTATTTCAAACCCTTAAACCCTTTGATGGAGGTAAAGTCACATTTGGTGATAACAAAAAGGGAAAGATCATCGGAATTGGTAAGATAGGTATTTCATCCTCTCATGCTATAAAAGATGTATACCTTGTAAGTGGTCTCAAACATAATCTTATTAGTATATCTCAATTATGTGACAAAGGAAACAAAGTGGTTTTTCATTCTGATATATGTCGTATAATTTTAGAAGGCACCAGTAAAGTAATACTTGAAGGTCACAGGATGAAAAATGTTTATATGATTGATTTAAATGCTGTACCTACTGATTCTCTATCATGCATGAAAGTTACGTTAGATGATCCATGTCTATGGCACAAGAGATTTGGTCATATAAGCTCACCTATTCTAAGTAAGCTGAAAAGATGGGACTTGGTCGAAGGTCTTCCAAAGATCAAATTTGATCAAGAAAAGATGTGTGACACAAGTGCACGATGTAAACACGTCAGATCATCCTTTAAGCCAAAAAGAGTGGTAAGCACAGAACAAGCTCTTGAACTAGTACACATGGATCTATGTGGACCTATGAAGGTAAGAAACAGAGGTGGTTCCAGGTACGTTTTCGTTCTAGTTGATGATTACTCTAGATTTGTTTGGCCAATCTTTCTTCACTCCAAAGACGAAACTTTCGATGAATTTGTTAGTCTCATGAAACTTGTCCAAAACAAATATAAATCAAACCTAGTAACAATCCGTACTGACCATGGAACTGAGTTCGACAATCATGCTTTTATTGAGTTTTGTAAAACCAATGGTGTTGGTCATAACTTCTCGGCCCCTACAACCCCACAACAAAATGGAGTCGTAGAATGAATGAACAGAACCCTAGAAGACATGGCTAGAACAATGCTTCTTTGTAGTGGTCTACCTAGAAACTTTTGGGCTGAGGCTATTAGTACAGCTTGCTATATCCATAACCGTGCTATGATTAGACCTATCCTTAAAAAGACTCCTTATGAACTTCTTCGTGGTCGTAAACCAAACATATCTCATTTAAGATGCTTTGGTAGTAAATGCTTTGTTCACAACAATGGTAAAAACAGATTAAGCAAATTCGACCCTAGAAGTGATGAAGCAATCTTTATAGGATATTCAGATCATAGTAAAGCCTACAAAGTTTTTAACAAACGTACTTTATGCATAGAGGAAAGTATTCATGTTATCTTTGATGAGAATAATGTCTTCGATAAGCCATTACAGGATATAGAGGAAAACCTAGACGAACCTGATTTCAGACTATCAAAAGAAGATCCTCCTGAAATGGAAATTGAAGAAGGAGAACCTCAAGGAACTCATGATGAACTCAACTTGGGAGAAAATGGTGCGAGAGATGAAACTACAGTTGATGATACTGTAGATAACTCTCAAACCAATGACTTGGAACCCAGAGTTACAGCTAATGAAGCTGTAACTTTGAATCAAAACCAAAGGGAAGAGGCCAGAGTTATACCTGACCCTACTATAAACCCAGGCTTGGATTCAGGGGGAACAAGTCAAGATCCCGAGTCAAGTTCAGGGAATGCAAATGATCAATCAAGGAATTGGAGATACAAAGGCTCTCACCCTTTGGACAATGTCAAGGAAGCCTGACAGATGGAGTTCAGACTCGAAGGAGCTTAAATAACTTTTGCTCATTCTACTCCTTTCTCTCCACCATTGAACCTTCAAATATCAAGGAAGCTCTCGCAGAACCAGACTGGATAGTTGCCATGCAAGAAGAACTCCAGCAATTTGAAAGAAACAAAGTTTGGCATCTTGTTCCTCGACCTAAGGACAGAACTGTCATTGGAACTAGATGGGTATTCAGAAACAAATTGGATGACATTGGAGTCATTGTGCGAAACAAGGCCAGATTAGTGGTTCAAGGATACAACCAACAGGAAGGGATCGATTATGACGAAACCTTTGCTCCTGTTGCTCGTCTTGAGGCAATAAGACTACTCATTGCATTTGCAGCACATAAGGGAATGAAGCTTTTTCAGATGGACGTTAAGACTGCATTCCTTAATGGCTATCTCCAAGAGGAAGTATTTGTTGAACAACCTCCTGGATTTCCTGACAGCAAACTCAAGGATCATGTATTCAAATTGGACAAAGCTCTCTATGGCCTGAAACAAGCACCTAGGGCATGGTACGACAGATTATCAAAGTTCCTATTGGAAGGTGGATTCAAGAGAGGATCTGTAGATAAAACCTTATTTCTTAAGATTGAAAACTCAGATCTACTAGTTGTTCAGATCTATGTTGACGATATTATTTTTGGATCAACTAATAAAAGGTTGTGCAAGTACTTCTCTGAGTTGATGACCTCTGAGTTCGAGATGAGTATGATGGGAGAACTAAAGTTCTTCCTTGGACTTCAAATACAACAAACTGAAGAAGGAATCAAGGTTCATCAACAAAAATATGTCAAAGAGTTACTAAAGAAATTTGGAATGGAAACCTCTCATGCAATGCCTACTCCAATGGTTACAGATAAGAAGTTAACCAAAGACGAAGATGGTAAGTCTGTAGATGAAACGACTTACAGAGGTATGATTGGCTCACTTCTTTATCTTACAGCAAGTCGTCCAGATATAATGTTTAGTGTCTGTGTTTGTGCGAGATTCCAATCTGCACCAAAAGAATCACACATGATTGCAGTTAAAAGAATATTAAGATACCTAATCGGAACCTCTAAATTATATCTATGGTATCCTATGGACTGTAACTTTAACTTAGTAGGATATTCAGATGCGGATTATGCAGGATGTTCTTTAGACAGAAAAAGTACCTCCGGACTTGCTACCTTTGTAGGTCCTTGTATTATATCTTGGGGATCCAAGAAACAAAATTCTGTCGCTCTCTCAACTGCTGAAGCAGAATATATTGCAGCCGCACTGGTATGTTCTCAACTTTTATGGTTAAAGCAACAGTTACATGATTATGGTGTTGATGTTGGATGTGTGCCTATATTATGTGATAATACGAGTGCTATAATTATATCTAAAAACCCAGCCCAGCACTCGAGGACCAAACATATTGAAATTAGACACCACTTTCTAAGAGACCATGTTGAAAAGAAAAATATAAAATTGGAATTTTGTAGTACGGAAAAACAGTGGGCAGATATCTTCACTAAACCATTGGCTAGAGAACGCTTTGAGACTTTGCGATTGGAAATTGGTTTAATCGGTGGCACCTAATCAAATCTTAAAAGCAAAAATAACCCAATGATTGACTATGGTTTAGATGAGATTATATGACTGTGTCCGTATACTCCGCTGCATGTGTATGTATATATTCGGTGATAAATTTTGTGATTATAGTTATATTATATAATTTACATATGAATGTGTGCACAACCGATCTCAAAATTATATTACGTCACATATTAAAAATTAACTCAAACATACATATCACAATATATATACAAAATAATAATATCCAAATATTATAAAAACAAAAAGATGTACCTCAAAATTAAAACACACAAAATGTGTATAATGGTCCCCCCTTTGCCACGTTTATACCCAAACCAAACCCCACTCTCACCTGACACGTGCCCCCCCTACTACTCCTAGACTTTGACTTACCCCAACTCCCACATTATTACCCCATCTCCCTCATCTTACCTTAACCGTCCTCCATTATTACCAAACCCACAAACTTTACTCACTTTTATTACCAAAACCCATTAAAACTCAAACCTCCAAAACTCCATTAAAGCCGTACCAAAAATTCACCACTTCTCGTCTTTACAACCACCGTGTCTCACCTGAACCACCATGCCTCCATCTCGTGCAACCCGCTCTCATCAAAAGAAGCCTTCACCTCCTTCACCAACTCCGTCACCCCCACCGTCTCCAACACCCATAGCCACCTCCGCACCACCATCTGACAAAGGCAAACGACGAAAACTCAACCGCTCATCTCCTTCCGTCTCCGATGACATGCATGAAATGGGTTTTACATCTCGAAACCCGCGCCCTCTGTTTTCCGAGTATTCGATTGAAGCTACTAGGGAGGGTCTTGAAAGAGTTCGAATGACCAAAAACGAAGGTATGTTAATCGAACGTGTTCTCCCTTATGCTATACATGCGGGTCGTTATTACTCACGGTCATGGGTCGAAAATTCGAAGTCTTTAGGATTCTTTAAAGATTTCTTAAAATATCAGGGATGGGAGTACATTAGTAGTTTTTCTGGGTTGATTTTCCCTATTGAGATGGTTCAATTTCTTGCTTCGATTAAAAGGTGTGATAATGGTATTATGGGTGTCGTAAATGGACGAGATGTTGTTGTGAGTAAGTCGGATGTTTGTGAAATTTTCAAGCTTGATGAAGAAGGGTTAAATCTTGACCCGAAATTAGAGTGGAGTGTTGTCTCTAAAGATCAAAAACTAAAAATCAAGAAGTATTTCGATGATGATGCCACTGAGGTTTCACCTCTCCTTACTGTTTCTTTTAATCCCAAGCTAAAGTTCTTCTTAAACTTCTTGTGGAACACCGTGCTCCCTCGAAGAGGTGGTAGGGACAAACTCGCTAGTGTTGAAGCAGTCGTGTTGTACAGTTGGTTGGAGGGCCAAAAAGTTGATTTAGCATCCCTAATGTGTAACAAAATCTGTCAAGTTTCTAGTGTGGTTGTTAAGGAGAAGTTTTGCTCCACCATCGACATTCCATATGGAATGTGGATATCTGAATTGTTGCTTAAAAAGGGTGTTGTTGATGATGCTAGTTTCGGAATTAAGCCAAAAGATGTTATGAGTGATCGATTGTTGAAATTAATGGGAATTTGCTTTGACGGAGTTGATCTTGCGTTTGGTAAAAACGAACCAACTCCGAATCCCTCACCATCTTTTGCGGGTCTTGAAGCCAAGATGGACAAAATACTTGGTCTCTGTGAAATTAAAAAGGAGAAGGATGAGGCTGGGGGTAGCTGTAAGAAGAGGAGTCGTGGGTTTGAGGATGAGGTAAAGGAGTGGATGGAGAAGGTTAATAAACATTTGGTGAAGATTGGGTTAGAGGTTTCGGTGGTATGCTCGGAATTGTTAGCCATGAGTGATCGTCTTTCTTTCTTAACATCTCAAGGAGGAGCTATCGTACGAGATCATGGGTTGTTGCGAGAGGATGCTTCTAAAGCACTTGAGGCCGTCAAGGCACTCTCGCTCAAGGTACTTAACTTTGAAATCGCACTCAATGCTCAAGGAAGGAACGTGACTAGTTGCCTCGATAGATTGGAAACCCTCGAATTCCGTACCCGACCCGACTACGTCAATCCTTATGCCAAGAATCCGGGTTCAAGCTCTCGCTCTTGATGATCCGTATCCGTCCCTGTTCTTGTTGGATTAAGGTTGTGTTGTTGTTGCTTTTGCTCTAAGTCAGGTGGACTTATAAACACTTCTCTATTGTGGCCCAATTTGATTACCTAGCCCATTAAGGAATCCGAAGCTTATCCTCTTTTGCTTCTTCGGATTTCCTAATCTTACCTGGCCCAAACATTCTCCTAACCGGCCTTGTTATTGTTTTGATGTGGCCCACTCAACTTTCCCTTATTTTGGCCCATCTTATATTGCTATCTTTTGCAGGCCTTTTGTTATCCGAATCCTAGCCGACCCAATTTTCTTTAAACACTATTACTTTTTCATTCGGCCCATTGGCTTAGTATTTCGGATTGATTGTGTATATTTTTAACATTCCGTGTGTGATTGTGTGATATTTTCTATGTTCATAGTATTTCGACTCGTTTATATGCTTGCTTATGTTTCGTCGTATATTATTCTAGTCGTTTCATGTCTTTGTTCTCATCTTTTCGATGATGTCAAGAGGGGGAAATATGCGACTTAGATTAGAATTTGCCTAAGCTTGATCCTTGTCGTAATTCATTGTCTCTTAGGGTCCTTAAAGGATATGGATAGATAGAAGATAAAAACCCTAAGTGACTCTTTGCTATAAATGACCATTATTATATTGAGGGGGAACATACACTTAGACACGAAATCTAGAAATCTAAGAAAGACTTGCCATCATCAAAAAGGGGGAATTTGTTGAACCATATATTCAAATATATATATAGTATATATGTTTATGTTTTGATAATGACAAGTCTACCTGTTTATATATTATATACTCGTATGTATAATTGTGTGCTAAGTGTACAGAATATTAGTAACAAGATCTAATCAATCAAGTATAAAAGATTCAAGCATATTAGTCAATGAATTGACTAAGTCGAAGATTGATAGAAGATCACAAGCGCGCACAACGAACTAAAGTTATATTTATCAACTATAAGCTTTAGTACAAAATTGATTCTAGTTATAGCCCGTAGCTATAACTCTATATCTTGAAGAAATGATTGAGAATATATATGTGTTTTAAAGTGAAACGTTTGTTTCCTAATTTGTGTCGTGTAGTATTAATGTTTAAATGGTATTCTATTTAAATATGGAATTATTAATCTTAATAAGATTATATAATATATCTTTTAGTTAAATAAGAAATAAATAATTGTCTTATGAGATAATTATTTATTACTAAAATAAACTAAAGATTTTTTATATGATTTTAATTGTCAAAAATATATAATCTAGATAAAGTTTGTTTCGATTTTGGAAATCGTGTGATATGCCACATTACCATAAATCGTGTAGGACTTATTTAAATAAATATTATGTATTTATTTAATGTCCTAAATAAACTAAGATTATATTATGGTAATATATTTTATTATCTTTGACATGATTTAGGAAGTTGATTTAATAAGGATACTAATTGTTTATTATATAAAGATCTTTCCTAAATATGAATTAGGAAATTAATTCCTTATATAATACATATAGTATATTATTAAATCTTTCCTAAATATATTAAGATTAGATTTAAGGTAGTATTACTAAAAGACTAGTATTCTAGTTTAAGTAATATTCCTAAATCATCTAGGGTTTAAATTACCTAGATACATATTCTATATAAATAGACTACCATGATACATTAAAACACACGAAATACACAACACACATACACGCAAATCGAGAGAGAGAAATCACCGTTCATATTCTTCAAGTTCGAGCTTTTCATTGTCATATCCGATTCAAGATTCAAGTGCTCAAGCATTGATCTTATTCATTCAAGATTGTGACACCAAGGAAACATTGAAGACTTTATCTTATTAACGTAAGATAGAACGAGTATTTAGCGGTACTCATTGTAAGACAAATATTTAACGGTATTTGTCGTAGCTAGATATTTAACGGTATCTAGATTGAGTTGTGACTAACATCAAAGTCGCACGAGTAGGGTTGATAAAATTGTAATCCAGAGTTGGTACTAATTTTATTAATCGAGAATAGTGGACGTAGGTCTCAGAGTGTGAGACTGAACCACTTCAAAAATATTGTGTCTCTCTTTATTATTTGCTCTACTCAAAGATCATCATACAACCATACACGCATCGAAGAAGATTTTAAAAAAGAAGGCATACTCAATTCAACCCCCCTTCTTGAGTATATTATATCAATAGACTCTTCAATTGGTATCAGAGCCTCGTGCTCTTGATCGCCTAGCCGCGTGAGTTTTGATCCTTCTATTGATTCTATATTATATACTCTTTCATCAATGGATTCCAAGCATCTCAAGTGCCCCATCTTCGATGGCAAAAACTACAGTTTATGGAAAAATATGATGACTCATTACATCAAGGGTCGTGATTGGGAATGTTGGAAGATCATCCAAACTGGACCAAAGAAGATCTTGGTCGCCGCCGCCAATGGAACAACCTATGAAAAAATGGAAAGCGATTATGTGGAAAGTGACTACAAAATTGCAGAAAAAAACTCTAAGGCCATGAGCCTCCTACAGAACGGTATGATAACCTCAGAATTTGATAGATTCTCATCCTGTAGTTCCGCTAAGGAAATATGGGATAGTCTCGAACTTGCTTATGAAGGAACATCCGCAGTCAGGAAACATCGTATAGACTTGCTCGTTCAAAGATATGAACTTTTTAATATGGAAAAGAATGAATCTATTGATAGCATGTCTGCACGATTTTCTTGTATTATTAATGAACTGCGGAACCTTGGCAAAAAGATCGATTCTGAGGATATCATTCGTAAGATTCTTAGGAGTCTCACCAAAAAGTGGCAACCTAAGGTCACGGCCATAGAGGAAGCACGTGATTTATCTAAAATCACTTACCAAGAATTGATTGGATCCTTAATGGCTCACGAGATCATACTAAATAAAAACGATGATGATCCTAAAGGAAAGGGAGTCGCTTTACAAGCCTCCACAAGCGAAGTAAGCGAAGAAGAACTTGAGGATGAAACAGTTCTATTCGCTAGACGATTTAAGAAAGCAGTTTTCAAAGGTAGATACAAAAACTCTAACAACAAAACGTTCGACAAAAAGAAAACTGACTCCAAACAAACATTCTTCAAAAGAGGATGTTTCAAGTGTGGACAACAAGACCACATGATCAAAGATTGTCCAAGTTGGGACAAAATCAAAGACAAGTCAAAAAGAGAAAAGACCAAAACAGAGTTTAAGAAAGTAATGCTTGCGTCATGCTGGGGAGAATTAGAATCTGAAGATGACGAGGACTCTGAAGAAGAAGAGGTAGCAAACCTATGCCTAAGCAACGTCAGCCTAGATCTAATCTCAAGCGACAATGATGAAGATGACGCATCAAATATGTGTCTCCTTGGAGAATCAGACTCAGACGACGACGACGAAGAGGTAAATTTTCTTCAACTCAAAAGTCAAGTTAAAAACTTATCTAAGGCTATGCTAATTAAATATTTTGAGAAAACCCTAGACCAATGTCATGAACAAAGTCTTGAGTTAGATGACTTGAAAGAGCAGATCCTAGATATTGCTGAGGAAAATCAACTTCTGAAAGCCAAAGCTAAGAAACTGAAATCCAAAATAAGCATTGAAGCAAATGCTAAGTTGGAAACAATTATGTCTGAGAAAAAGGTTCTTGAGTCTAAAGTTATAGCCAATGAAGCTATAACCTCAAAACTAAAACTCAACATTAAAGAGCTTCAATCTAAAGTTATAGCTAATGAAGCTATAACTTCAGAATTAAGAAAGGTTAATGAACGGCTTAAGTCAGAATCTTCGACTATGGTCGAAGATGAGACTCATCAAGAAGAAGTTGAGATTCTCGAAAGCAAAATCATGGATCTAGAATTCAGTATATCTAAAATCAAGAAAGAACATGCCAAAATTGTGTCTGACTTCCATAAAGACATTCAAAACCTAAAAGAGTCTAGCAACACTGACCATAGTGAATGTAAGAAAGAAATAGACTCCTTGAAAGACCTCCTTCTTCATGCTCGGAAAGTTCACGATAAGTGGGAAGGAAGCACTAACGTTCTAAACTTCCTAACTGAACAATCCGACAACAACATGAAGATGGGTTTAGGTCACGAATGTTATGGAAGAAGGGATCACTCAAAGTGTAAACAAAGTCCAACAGATAAAGACTTTAGAAGAAGAAAATATGCCGACCTTCCTGAGTATTTAATATGCACTTATTGTGGCCATACTGGACACCTCCGAGAAAACTGTGTGAAACACGCACAAGATTTTAAAACCGGAGTTAAGTTTGTTAAATCCTTAGGAATTCCAAGCGACACTATTTCTGTTTCTGATAGTGATGGTGACAAAACTGAGGAAAGAAACATTGACCACATATGGTTCTATGACATGACATTTGACTATGAAGAAAAGAAAAATAGAACCAAACAAACTCCTCAAACTACACACAGAAATTGGTCACCAAGAGTCCAAAATAAAACTTACACAAGAACATCAAAACCCAACTACTACCAATATAGAAAGACCTATGTAAGACAAGTTTGGGTTAAAAAGAAAGACGTATTTGTGATTACTAACAACAAAGGACCCAAGTATGCTTGGGTACCTAAATCCTGTCTTTGAAATTATTTGTGCAGTTTGTCGCTAAGGAAAATAATCTATGGTATCTCGACAGTGGATGCTCAAGATATATGACAGGCGACGTAAATCTATTTCAAACCCTTAAACCCTTTGATGGAGGTAAAGTCACATTTGGTGATAACAAAAAGGGAAAGATCATCGGAATTGGTAAGATAGGTATTTCATCCTCTCATGCTATAAAAGATGTATACCTTGTAAGTGGTCTCAAACATAATCTTATTAGTATATCTCAATTATGTGACAAAGGAAACAAAGTGGTTTTTCATTCTGATATATGTCGTATAATTTTAGAAGGCACCAGTAAAGTAATACTTGAAGGTCACAGGATGAAAAATGTTTATATGATTGATTTAAATGCTGTACCTACTGATTCTCTATCATGCATGAAAGTTACGTTAGATGATCCATGTCTATGGCACAAGAGATTTGGTCATATAAGCTCACCTATTCTAAGTAAGCTGAAAAGATGGGACTTGGTCGAAGGTCTTCCAAAGATCAAATTTGATCAAGAAAAGATGTGTGACACAAGTGCACGATGTAAACACGTCAGATCATCCTTTAAGCCAAAAAGAGTGGTAAGCACAGAACAAGCTCTTGAACTAGTACACATGGATCTATGTGGACCTATGAAGGTAAGAAACAGAGGTGGTTCCAGGTACGTTTTCGTTCTAGTTGATGATTACTCTAGATTTGTTTGGCCAATCTTTCTTCACTCCAAAGACGAAACTTTCGATGAATTTGTTAGTCTCATGAAACTTGTCCAAAACAAATATAAATCAAACCTAGTAACAATCCGTACTGACCATGGAACTGAGTTCGACAATCATGCTTTTATTGAGTTTTGTAAAACCAATGGTGTTGGTCATAACTTCTCGGCCCCTACAACCCCACAACAAAATGGAGTCGTAGAATGAATGAACAGAACCCTAGAAGACATGGCTAGAACAATGCTTCTTTGTAGTGGTCTACCTAGAAACTTTTGGGCTGAGGCTATTAGTACAGCTTGCTATATCCATAACCGTGCTATGATTAGACCTATCCTTAAAAAGACTCCTTATGAACTTCTTCGTGGTCGTAAACCAAACATATCTCATTTAAGATGCTTTGGTAGTAAATGCTTTGTTCACAACAATGGTAAAAACAGATTAAGCAAATTCGACCCTAGAAGTGATGAAGCAATCTTTATAGGATATTCAGATCATAGTAAAGCCTACAAAGTTTTTAACAAACGTACTTTATGCATAGAGGAAAGTATTCATGTTATCTTTGATGAGAATAATGTCTTCGATAAGCCATTACAGGATATAGAGGAAAACCTAGACGAACCTGATTTCAGACTATCAAAAGAAGATCCTCCTGAAATGGAAATTGAAGAAGGAGAACCTCAAGGAACTCATGATGAACTCAACTTGGGAGAAAATGGTGCGAGAGATGAAACTACAGTTGATGATACTGTAGATAACTCTCAAACCAATGACTTGGAACCCAGAGTTACAGCTAATGAAGCTGTAACTTTGAATCAAAACCAAAGGGAAGAGGCCAGAGTTATACCTGACCCTACTATAAACCCAGGCTTGGATTCAGGGGGAACAAGTCAAGATCCCGAGTCAAGTTCAGGGAATGCAAATGATCAATCAAGGAATTGGAGATACAAAGGCTCTCACCCTTTGGACAATGTCAAGGAAGCCTGACAGATGGAGTTCAGACTCGAAGGAGCTTAAATAACTTTTGCTCATTCTACTCCTTTCTCTCCACCATTGAACCTTCAAATATCAAGGAAGCTCTCGCAGAACCAGACTGGATAGTTGCCATGCAAGAAGAACTCCAGCAATTTGAAAGAAACAAAGTTTGGCATCTTGTTCCTCGACCTAAGGACAGAACTGTCATTGGAACTAGATGGGTATTCAGAAACAAATTGGATGACATTGGAGTCATTGTGCGAAACAAGGCCAGATTAGTGGTTCAAGGATACAACCAACAGGAAGGGATCGATTATGACGAAACCATGCTTTAACCGAAGATAAGAGAGGTATGTCATTCCCAATCAAGAGTATGTCATCGACATACAGTACTAGGAATACAATCTTGCTCCCACTCGACTTGATATATAGACATGGTTCCTCGACTGATCGAATGAACCCATTCTCTTTTATCACTTGGTCGAAGCGATGATTCCAACTCCGCGATGCTTGCTTAAGTCCATAGATGGAACGCTTAAGCTTGCAAACTTTCTTAGGATGTGCTGGATCGATAAAACCCTCGGGTTGTACCATGTACAACTCTTCCTCCAAATAACCGTTTAAGAAGGCGGTTTTAACGTCCATTTGCCATATTTCATAATCATGAAATGCGGCGATCGCTAAGATAATCCGAATGGAACGTAGCATGACTACGGGTGCAAAGATCTCATCATAGTGCAAGCCTGGCACTTGAGTGAAACCTTTAGCAACTAGTCTTGCCTTATGGATATCTTGTTTACCTTCCACGACATGCTTTATTTTGTAAAGCCATTTGCATTGAAGGGGACGTACCTTTGCAGGTAGGTCCACAAGATCCCACACGTTGTTCTCATACATGGAGTCCATCTCGGATTGCATGGCTTCTAGCCATAGCTTTGAGTCAGAACTAGTCATGGCACCTTTATTGGTTGTGGGTTCATTACCCTCTAGGAGTAAGACGTCATCTGTATCATGTTCCTCGACCATACCAATGTATCTGTTCGGAGGAATAGAGACTCTTCCCGACCTCCTAGGTTCCTCAGGAATATCTACCGCAGCCTCGGTTGAAGGAACTGTTTCCTCCAATGGTTGCTCGGTAGTTGGTTCTTGAACCTCCGATAAATCGAAGGTTCTATTACTCGACTTGTTCTCGAGAAATTCTTTCTCTAAGAACGTCGCACTGGCCGCAACAAAAACACGTTGTTCGGTTGGCGAGTAGAAGTAATGACCAAAAGTTCCCTTTGGATAGCCTATAAAGTATGTCTTGACCGATCGCGGGCCGAGCTTATCCTCGTGTCTCCACTTGACATAAGCCTCGCAGCCCCAAACCCGAATAAAGGACAAGTTAGGGACCGTTCCCTTCCATAATTCGTATGGAGTCTTGTCTACAGCTTTAGACGGACTTCGGTTAAGTATTAGAGCGGCCGACAAAAGAGCATAGCCCCACAATGAATCAGGCACGACGGCGTGACTCATCATGGATCGAACCATATCGAGTAGAGTTCGATTTCTCCGTTCAGACACACCATTTAATTGTGGTGTTCCAGGTGGAGTCAACTGTAGCACGATGCCACAGTCTTTAAGGTGTTGATCAAACTCGTGTGAAAGATACTCACCACCACGATCAGAACGTAGTGCTTTAATCTTTCTACCCAGCTGGTTCTGTACCCGATTCTGGTATTCTTTGAACTTGTCAAAGGATTCACTTTTGTGCTTCATTAAGTAGACATAGCCATATCTACTCAAATCGTCTTTGAAAGTGATGAAATACCTATAGCCTTCTCGTGCGTTGATCGACATAGGGCCACATACGTCCGTATGTATGAGTCCTAATAGGTCGGCAGCGCGCATTCCAACACCTTTGAAGGAAATACGAGTCATCTTACCGATGAGACATGATTCACACGTGCCATATGATTCAAAATCAAAGGGCGAGATAGCTCCATTCTGTATGAGCTGTTTCACGCGTTTCTCATTTATGTGTCCCATACGACAATGCCATAGGTAAGTTTGATCTTTGTCACCTACCTTTAATCTCTTGTTATTCACATGTAATATCTCAGTGGTTTGATCTAAAACATAAATTCCATTCATGGAAACTGCCTTGCCATAAATCATATTGTGTAAGGAGAAAATACAGCTATTATTCTCTATTACAAATGAAAAGCCGAGTTTGTCAAGCGCAGAAACTGAAATAATGTTTTTGGACAAACTAGGAACATAATAACAGTTATATAAAAATAACTCGAATCCACTTGGAAGCTGGATCACGTATGTTCCCTTCGAGACTGCAGCAACACGTGCTCCATTCCCGACACGCAGGTCCACCTCACCCTTGATTAGGGGTTCTTGGTTTCGGAGGCCCTGCACATGATTACATAGATGAGAACCACAACCAGTATCAAGTACCCAAGTTCCGCAACTTGCATGGTTAATCTCAATCATGTGAATAAAAGAAGAAGAAGACATACCAACAGGAGTAACGCGGCCTGCCTTAATGTCCTCGCGATACACGGGGCATGAGCGCCTCCAATGCCCAGTCTTGTGGCAATGGTGACATTCCATGCTTGTATCCTTGCTCTTTATCTTGCCCTGTGAGTTGCTCGACTCACCTGGCCCACTCTTAGTAAATCCTGGTTTCTTGAACCTGGGCTTACCTACTGCTAGGTCGCCCTGAGCTTTAGCCTTCCCTTTACCCTTTCCCTTACTGGAGATCATGAGAACATCCTGCTTCATGCTCCCACTTAATTTCAGATCCTTCTCAGTCTGTACGAGAAGGGAGTGGAGCTCATGAGGAGTCTTGTTCATGTCGTTCATGTAGTAGTTGGCCCTAAAGAGGGCGAACCCATCATGAAGCGAATGAAGCATTCGATCAACGATTATTTCGATATTTTCAATCATGTGAAGAATATGTGGGCTAACAGCTTGGCCCTTCTGGAGTTTCGCCTCAAAGAAGCGACAGGTATGCTCATAAGAAACGATTCTCGGAGACTTTGAGAATTCGTTAGTGAGCGTGGTGAAAATCTTGTTTGCACCATGGGTTATGAAGCGTCTTTGCAAATTGGATTCCATTGCATAGATGAGTACGTTCTTTATCGCACCCGCTTCCATGACGAAGTCGCTATGAGCGCGAACTTCGTTAGCTCTAGCTCCAGTTCCTGGGTGTGGCGGAATGGGCTCAGTTAAGTACTTGAGCTTTCCGTCAGCAATGGCAGCATTCCGTAGTGCTGCCTCCCAGTCAGAGAAGTTTGACCCATCATTCCTCAGTCTAGTGGACTGATTCATGGAGTCCATGAAGGCCTTTAGCCAGGATTCACGTGCTAGCTTGGCACTTGGCATTGGGTCTTCACCAGCCATTTTAGTTATACAGCAGTTTTAATGAACGTGTTCTAGACTGAAAAGAAGATAAAACAAAACCATATAAGCAACTCATGGTTGTGATTTAAGTCTATATTAAATTGAATTTAAACTCGTAGACTCATGCATTTATATAATTGATCTCCCTCAAGAATTATATAAACGATACCAAGACTCAATTTCCGTATATTGATAAGCCCACAGTTTGGCTAATTCCAATCGTTGGAACTCTTGGTCGATAGATTTCCGTAAATCCTATCTATTAGTCCATCTCAGTCACTAGATAGTATCGAGTGACCATGATGTTGAGATAAAATAAATCATCTGTTCCCACTTACCCGACGTAGAAGGGGTCATATTATGCCTACCGACGAAGAAGGGATTCATGGGAGGCTGATTTATAAAGACTAGTCTCAATTTTTGGTTATACGAGGAAGACCCCATCAACTTTTATTTATTCATATTAAGTGAACTAATATCTAGCATATGCGTGAATGAATTAAATAAAGTGATGGCTTTGCAATTGACATGTGACATCTGTATTGTCACAAAAAACTAACGCGTAACCTCTACATGAGTCAGTTTTCAGGCATGTAATAGGTGGTTTGGTTTTAGGCGGAATATGATGCAAGCTATTATCGATGAAAGCATAAAATAAATGCGATAAACGTAAATAAAAGTCCTAGTGTGGCCTATCCTACCAAAATAAACATAAAACAACTTGGAATCCACTGTTGGACCCTAGAAGCTTGTCTTGATGTGCCATCTTGGTCCTTGCAGTGGGAGTGAGCATCCGGTCTCCGTCTTCGGTCTTCACAAAATTACTAATTTAAATTACAAAAGTAGTCCTAGATACATTCTAATTTAAATACAAAAGTAATTACATGGCAAAAACCCAAAACGGAGATTCAAGATCTCAAAATTACAAGCAAGACTGTGTCCCATCATTACGGTAACACAATCTTCTAAGGCCACACTAAGTTACAACCGTTTGCAAAATTAAATACGTTATGGAAAGCATTCACAAGGCATTCAACAAGACGATAAATAAAATGCATCAACTAAATAAAATTCATACATGACATAATACTGTTATTATGATTAACAAATTTTTACCAAACCACCTTTTAGGATTAAAATTATGTGATTATACCGTTTTAACCACTTTAATTTTAATAAGTTTATAATCCTATTATTTTAAACCGTTTTAAAATAATATGTATCAAACGAGGGTGAACCGTTTCACAAAATTAATAATATACTATTTCCGTATATAGTATATTACTAAAGGCCATGTGAAAATAAAACATGTTATTTTCGGAAAATAAAAAAAAAACGAGTCTGTTACAGGGGTGGTCTACCGACCGAAAAAACAGGTCTACCGACCACCTGACGAAAAAAAAAAAAAATTTTTTTTTTTTGTTTTTTTTATTTTTTTTTTTTAAAGCAGAATGGTCGACCGACCCGAAAAACAGGTCGACCGACCACAAAACACGAAACCGAGTTTCTGAACACGATTTCTCACAAAAGATAAACTGTCGAAACAGAATAACACGCAGGAGGCGGTCGACCGACCGAAACGGGGGGTCGATCGACCGACTTAGCGGCAGAAGACGATTTTTTCAGGTTTTAAAACTTACGAAAAACACAAAGGTAAAATTTTCATGGCCTGGCTCTGATACCACTTGTGGGGAATAAAGCATGTATTCGCCCCAAACTTGCAGGATTATATTGAAACATACAATTGTGATTATAGTCATAAGTTAATTAAAAGCATGAAAAAGAAATCAACCTTTGGTCCTTGTGCGAAAGGCCTAAGAACAGGAATTAACACAAATTCCTTCCTATAACTTGCACCCAAGACTTAGAATGAGACGTGGCCGCGTGTGCTAGAAATCTTCTCCAACTGCCTTGCAATATTGGGAGAGCTATTTAGGTTTTAGATGTGAGATCTGAGGTTTTGGGAGAAGAAAGCTCTCAAAACCCTAATTTTTCCTTGAGATTTGTTTAAACAGTGAAACAAGAGTCCCTGATATAAGGAGAGTCCTCCTCCTTATGTAGCTCTTTTGGCCGAAATTTCCAATAGGGTAGGAGTGGGCTTTCCACTCTTATACCTTATTCTAATTTGTGATTCGACCCATTTAGCTAAACTTTATTCGCGGGTTTTGTTTATAAATCGTATGCATGTTATCAGATATTAATGCAGTCGATGTATTAATAATGGTCTGATAAAATTACGATATTGTATAATTACCCAAATTAATATAACTGTTTATATTAATACGCGAATACAATATTTAATTAAATATAACCGTTTATATTTAATTTTACGAATTAATCATGCAATCCGTATTAGCTAAAATTATTTAATCCGTATTAAATAATAATCTCAACATCTTATTGACTAATTTAATAGTCAATACCTCTGACTAACTGTTTAGTCATATCCGGCATAAATGTGATTGTATTTTCATACCTTCACATCTCTCAAACGTGTCCTATAGGTGTGACGTATAGGGACCAGTTGATCACCGCCATCCGTATGACAATAACGTCAAACTTATCTAGCAAGCCAACCGTTATTGATAAACGTGGATCAACTGGTAATAATACAAAAGTATGCCCTTGTGATCCTTAAAGAGATTTAATAAGTCATTGTACTTAATTGTCAAGGACACCAGCCCCAACACCCTTGTCATTTTTCAAGGTTTCAATTGATTTTTCCTCTCTTCCCTAATCTCCTTTCACCAACAAGTCATCAACACCGCCTCCCTTCATCAATCACCACCTCCGATCAGTCCACTCATCGAGTCACTGACAAATATAACTCCGGCCCCATCCACGAATTTACTCCGGTCACCCCGTGCCCCAACCGACCATGACCCAATCATTCCCAGCTTCCTCTTTGTTTGACTACGCCTTATCCCGTTAACCAATGAAATTTTTTCATAATAGCACAATATAAAATCTGCGTTTAGCATTGCACCATTGCTTCAAAGTTGATGATAAAAGATGAACAAGGGAGATGAATAATAGTAATTGATATTGAATGAATGACTGATTACCTACAAGGTGTAACATAAATACAACTACAAAAGATACACCCTCCTATAATAATTCCTTATAATATGGTAACTAATTTTCCTACTCCTAATTAGTTATAGCAAATATACAATAATATGGCTAAGATATATACAACGAATATTATTCAATATTCTTGCTCTTTACTCCCCCTCAAGTTAGAGTACTTGGTAGTGCAATACCCAACTTGGATCGTAAGTAGCTAAACGCCTCGCGTCCAAGAGCCTTCGTGAAGATATCCGCTACTTGCTCCTTGCTCCGTACGTGCGATGTTCCAATTGTTTTATTCATGAGGTGATGGCGAATAAAATGACAATCCACTTTTATGTGTTTAGTGCGGTCATGAAACACGGGATTCTTGGCAATGTGCAATGCCGCCTTATTGTCACAAAACAAATTAATTGGTTTGTCATGACTAATTTAACACCAAGAGATTTTAAGAAAGACTTTACCCAAATTACTTCACTAGTCACCCCTGCCATTGCCCGATATTCCGCCTCCGCGGTGGATTTAGCCACGGTTGTTTGTTTCCGCGCTGTCCAAGAAATGAGTGACTCTCCCAAAGCTACGAAGTAACCGGTTATTGACCGTATTGTGAAAGGACATGCTGCAAGGTCCGAATCACAATAGCCACGTAATTGCAAATCACAATTTCGACTTTTCACTATCCCTCTTCCCGGACTGTTTTTAGAGTAACGGAGCATTCTGTGAGCGGCATAAAGATTTCTCTTTTCTTGGAACATGAACGAATTGTGACAAAACATGAACAACATAAACTAAGTCCTGTCGTGTGATAGTGAGATAAATTAACCGACCTATAATCCTTCGGTATTGCACGGGATCCTTCAAAATGTAACCATCAGCCAATCCCAAATGATGGTTCGGTTGTATCGGAGTATCAACTGGTTTTGCTCCACTTAAACTCGCTTCATCAATTATTTCCAAGGCATATTTTCGTTGGCTCAAAAACAAGCCTTTACTGCCGGTGGCTACCTCGATTCTGAGAAAATATTTGAGACGACCAAGGTCTTAAATACCGAAACTTTTATCTAGGAAGGACTTTAGCCGGATGCTCGCCGTTTCATTATTACTTACAATAATCATATCATCGACATATACAAGCAAACCCACAAATACACCATTTTTATTGTAAGTAAATAATGAATAATCGGCCATAGATTGAATGAAGCCATACCGCGTCAAGGAATCAGATAATTTAGCAAACCAATTTCTGGAAGCTTGCTTTAATCCATATAAATATTTCATCAATTTGCGCACTTTCATTGAACCTTCCTTGTTAAAACCCTGTGGCATTTTCATGTACACTTCCTCTTCCAAGTCTCCGTGCAAGAAGGCATTGTTCACATTTATTTGCTCTATCAACCATCCTTTTGCAATGGCCACAGCAAGTAAACATCTCACACTAGTCATTTTCGCTACCGGAGCAAAGGTTTCATGGAAATCGACACCTTCTATTTGTGTGTACCCTTGTGCTACCAACCTTGCCTTATATCGTTATAGTGTTCCGTCCGCCTTATACTTTACCTTATAGACCCATCGACAACCTATGGGTTTCTTGCCTTTAGGTAGATTCACTATTTTCCAAGTCCCATTAGCCTCCAATGCTTCGAATTCAGCTAACATAGCTTTTTGCCACTCACTAGAACGTGATGCCTCACTATAATTTTGAGGCTCTTTGATCGCGTCGATTCTCGGCAAAAAATACCTGTGATTGTTAGAAAAGCAATTGGTAGTGACATAATTATACATTGGATAGCGAGTACCTTTCTTTTTGGATGTCGATTGGTCGGGGTGTGCATTGAACTCGGTGTCGTAGTCTATTATTTTCGCTGTTTTGCAGACATAATCATTTTTCCAATATGTGTCAAATTTGTTTCGTGCTCCACGACCTATTACTGCCTCTGTTTCGACCCTTTCGACCTCTGTTCTGGCCGTGTCAGTGGCTGCTTCAAGAGAGTCCACTGCTCCATCATTTTCTGTTTTGCAAACCGGTGTACTTTCATTTATAATGTCGTGTTGTCCAGACTCTAAAAGAGTTTCACCATTCGTATTGAACACGGTGGTTTCATTATTAATATCAAAATTATCATTCACGAAAGCAGACTCATTAATGTGGACATGAGTATCTTGTTTTGGCAGCAACTCGTTATCATGAAATGGATGGACATTTTTATAGAAAACCACATCTCGTGAAGTAAATAATTGTTTGGTTTTCAAATCGTAAACTTTCCAACCCTTCTTGTTATGTAGATATCCCAAGAATACACATCGTCTTCCCCTTTATTTAAATTTGTCTTTGGGCCTTTCCTTATTATGAGCATAGCATACACTCCCGAAGACACGTATATTCTCATAACTAGGCTTCTCCCCATGTATGAGCTCATAAGGAGTCAAACCATCGAGAATTCGGGTGGGGGTTCGATTTATTAAATACGCAGCGGTCAAAACACATTTCCCCCAAAATTCAATGGGCAAATTAGCTTGAAAACGTAAAGCTCTAGCTTTTTCGAGAATGTTTATATGCTTCCTCTCAACCCTTCCATTTTGTTGTGGGGGTGTCAACATTACTAGTTTGGAACTTCATCCCATTTTCAATATAGTAATTCTTTAAATTCCCCGACAAAAATTCCGTACCATTATCACTTTGCACTGCTTTAACATCCTTGTTAAATTGTTTAGTGGTCATTTTGAAGAAATTAAGCATTAATTGGCCTACTTCTCCTTTGTCTCGCATTAAATGAACCCAAACTCCCCGGCTATTGATGTGTGCATTTGTTATAGACTTTTTAGTCCCTATTTGGCACACATTTCTATGTAATTTAGTGGTTTTTTATCGCTTTATGCCCCGGACACGCTACTTTGTGTTTTTCTTACTATTTTGTAGGAATAAGCGCGAAAGTGATGTAAACCGAGCAAAAGTTGTCCCAAGTATGCTCTTTTAGAAGATGGAAGTTGGAATAAGTCTTAGAAGCCTTGGGAAGCGCCAATCGTCCAAGTCAAAGGCCATTTTGAGATGCGCATAGAAGCAACAAAGTCTATCAAGCGAAGGAAGAACTTTAATTTGCTAGTGCCTACTTTGGAGAGCCATATCTCGAGTTCTAAAATAGATAATCAACTGATTCCAATTGGAGATGAAAGCTTATCCTCTTATATTTCCAACTCCACCAAGAAAGCTTGATTTGATCGAGTAACGAAGAAATGGCAGCCATTTGAAGTTCAGTGCGCAGTGCAGGAAATACACGCTGAGAAGTGCTCGATCGAGAGGTTATTTTGCTCGATCGAGAGCTTTTGGTTCTTTAACTCCTCGATCGAGAGGTTTTTGTTCCTAATCTCCTCGATCGAGAGCTTTTGGTATTTATTGTTCTCGATCGAGAGCTTTTCATACTCATTGTTCTCGATCGATAGCTTTTGATAGCTATTCTTCTCGATCGAGAGGTTTTTCTTCTCGATTGAGAGTCTTGCCGCGTGACTGCTCATTTTCCCGAGAGCTTTTGTCAGTTTTTCTTTTGTGTCTTATATAAGAACTCGTTTGTGAGTTCTTTTAGGTCATCTATCTTTCTTCTTTCAGAACTCTTCTTGTCAGCCGTCACAATATTTCTTACTCATAAATTTTAGTCTTTCTTCTTTTAACTCAAGGATTATAATCGGGTTTTGATATCGTTCTTAAGCCGGATTTTGCTCGATTGTAATCATCTTTTCTCCTTTTAATCTTAGTCCTTCTTTCCTTATTGTTTACTTTTTTTCTTATGTAATTCCTTCTCCCCTTTATTCTCGCATTTTTAGCATCGATTTTCGTACCCTTTGTTCCGTTTGTCTCGGTTTTGTTTCTCCTTCTCTTCGTCGCTGTTTTCTGTTCATTGACGTATCCGTGCTCTGCTCTTATTCTCTTTTTTCTGCCTAGATAATCGTCCCCCCTGTTCCGTTTACTGTTTCAGATTTCGTGTCTTGTGCTCACTTGTATCGATTTCTTTACGTCTCTTTTATATCTCTATTTCGTCACTGTTTTCACAATCCATATATCATGTCAAATATTAGCATAATTAGCGTAGTCGTATTCAATTATAATTAGGTCATGAGTAGCTAAATTGTTTATATGCCGGGATGAGGGAAACTGTGTCTTATGCATGATAGGTTGTAACCGGGATGGGTAGTTTTGAAGTAGGCATTATCGTTAAGCAATATAATTGTGTTTGGTTGAATGAGTATACGCAGGAGACCATTCGTTTAGTTAAACCCCGACCTAGACCGGAAGGTTGGAAAGGTAAGACTTGCTTAATTATAATAACTAGTTTTTGTGAGGGCGGAAGTCAAGAAAAAATGACCTTAGGGCGACTTAAGACCGGAAGGTATAGTCGGGTTAGAGACGTGACTGTAATAACCTAGCCCTTCCTACCAATAATCTGACCAACCTAGTTTATACCGATAATGCTGACGACACAGTGACCCGAATTCCTAGCATATCTCTCTTCTCTGAATTAATTTTTTTTTATCCTTCTCGTTTATTTTCGTAGTTTAGTTAAACAATTTCAAACCCCCAAATTGTGACCTTACGAACTAGAATTGCGTATAGATATTACCTCCCTGTGGAGATCGACCCTATTTAGCGCTAGCTTCCGTTAGTAGTATTAGGTTATTATTTTTGGTACTGAAACGACGGTATCAATTTTTTGCGCCGTTGCCGGGGAGGCAATTTTTCTATTTGCATTTTTAGTTTGTTCTTTGTTTTAAGGAATTTTTAATTCCTTAAGACCGTCTTATCCTTTTCTGTAGTGTTGTTTTGATAGGTCATACAGGTCTATTTGACGGTGCTTCATGAGAGCCCACCATGTTCCACTATGTGGAACAATGGGTGGTGTTTTGTGAAAGATGTGGTGACGCGGGGCATGATGCAGTTTGTTGTTTTGCAGAGCGTGACCAAGTCTATGCTTACCGACAGTATAGATGATGCGTGTCTATTTTATGATGTTTTTCATCTATTTTTACACGCATTTGGTCGCTCATTTACTATGTTTTAGCCCTTATTTCCCAACAATCGTGTACTTTCGTATTTTTATGCACTTTTGCAGATTTATGCGGAAAATGGACGATTTAGCACCAAATTCATGTCCTCGAGTCTTTTGCATAATTAAAGAACGATGGAAAGTCAATTGAAGTCTTTATTTAAATTCCAAAAGTCAAAACAAAGAGAAAACCGAAGAATCCTATACGGAAGCGGTCGACCGACCAGCTAAACGGGTCGGCCGACCAGGCCTGATCTTCATAAAAGTCCAAATCTGAAGAAAAGCCCAAGAATTCAACTAAGCCCGTGAAAGAGGTCGACCGACCCACCAGAGTGGTCGACCGACCTCAGCGAAGCCCAGAAACGAGTTTTCGGAAATAAATTAGAAGTAGAGTCTTTAGGAAACTCTAATCTTTGGCCCTATATAAACTAATCTTGTGATTAGGGTTTTGTATCAATTGACATTCATATTCAAGAATCCAGTATCAATTAGTACCTAGTTTTTATCGATTAAGTTTCAGATTCAGTTTTAGCATCCAGTTTTATTTAGAAGAATTTTAGTTTTGTAATCTTTCAACAATTCTCAAGCATTCAATAAAGTTTGTTCCTTTCTGCCCTAATTCCGATTGTGGTAATTACTCTTTTAATCTAGCTTTATTATTGTTTTTATTTTTATTACATTCGTTTAAGTCAGAATCTCAAGCCTCATTAATTCTTGCATGTTTAGATTATTCACTATGTTTACCATGTTTAATCCCGTTTTCATAATCGTCTTAACAACCATGAGTAGCTAATTTTCATATGTTAGGATGTAGGGGATAATATGCATAGGTAGAATAAATTCCGAAACCGACTTGTAGCAGAGCCGCGGTCGGCCGACTCAAATAGTGGGTCGGTCGACCGAGGCTGTGGTCGGCCGACCGGAATAGCTGGTCGGTCGACCACTCGCGTTTGTATCCTGTTTCGTCTTTCTTTGTCGACTATAATACCCTACAATGAAACTGAAAGGACACTTGTAGGATGTTAGTAATGACCTACCCAAGATTGAGAGATACGGGAAGGGCATTGGTTTACACCTTAAGACGGCTAGGTTACTTAAGACTGAAAAGGTATGTGACCTAGGATTTAGGAATCACCCTTATTGTTGACACCCAATAATTGTGAGACCTAGGAACTAATAGCATTGGCCGAAAGGAGCTATTAGGTAGCATAGACCTAAAAAGATATGTTACACCCCCTTACGCGACTGCAATACATGTTGACTTTAGGATTTATATTACCTTAGCTAATTATTACCCCAAACATCCTAGCATCCCTTTTTATTATATTTTATTCTCATCTTTTAATTCTTGTTTTATTTTTATCTTTGCCTTAGATATAGTAATCAACCAATCAACCCCAAATATTTGTTACCCTTAAACATTAACATTCAAACAATAAACATTCCCCACCTCTCTGTGGTTCGACCTTGACTTTCGCTATCTATAGTTAAAGGTTAGGATTTATAAATTTTATCTTTGGTACCCTCAACGACGGGCATCAAATTTTGGCGCCGTTGCCGGGGAGGTGACGCCAGTGTTTATTGTTTTTTGTTTATGTTTTCCTTTTCTCTTTCGCTGTCATGACCATCGCCCCTTTCCCACAACTCGAGCATGAACCTTTGTATATCTATTGTGATAGAATAACCTCATTCCTTACTCAGTCTGACTATCCTGTTAGTATCGGGGAGGTTTGTCGTATCTTTTATGATGGAGTCACTGGTAAGACCTTGATCGAGATTGAGAGAAATTGCGGATGAGAATTTTTAGACCTACCCTGTGAGAAGCAATGGGAGCTTCTCAAACACCTAATCCGAGCCAGCGAAGATACGGAGAGGTATGAGGGTTTTAATATTAGTAACCCGGATATTCCTGTTGAGTGTGATCCTATCACACCCAGTACTGAAGAGTCGCTCCTTCTTAAGGATGAGTATGATAGGTTACTTGATTCCCTTTCCCTCCCCGTTGATGATACTGACTCGGATTTAGATACAGATGATGAGTTAGAAATTTACCCCTTGACTGACCAACCTATTTCTGTAGGTGTTAGTGATGAACATGTTCCTGACATGTTTGAACCTTCGGTTGCTGAACCTTGTTTTTTGCAGGATTCATTTTTTGACATTCCTGATGTTTTTAATAATATTACTGAATGTTATGTACAAGGATCCTTCGGAGGCTTTGATGTGTTTTGAGGTATGTGCAGGTGAATCTCTTGCTCAGGAAGCTGATTTGGATGCTCCAGAAATTGCGACTCTAATGATAGAGTCTATAGGCGATAGGAAGAGAGATGTTCTCGATCGAGTAGTACCACTTACTCGATCAAATGATGTAGAGAACGAGGTCACTCAAGCAAGTGATCATTTGACTAAAGAAAAGAGCCCTAAGAAGAAGAAACCAAGGAAGGTGTCGGCCCACGACTTGGGAGTCGACAACTCCGGGAGATGGATGGCTAGAGCTGTGGATGATGACCCACCCATCTACATGGTGGAGAGAAACTCATCTACCCAAATCACCATAGCTGAAGGAGTAGCCTATAATCAGAGCCCTTGGTCAAAGAAACGCCGAATCCTTCGCGGATGACTTCTTCTTTTTGCTCGTTTCTGTTTTTCTTAAGACATTTTTTTTTGTTTTGCTAAGACTTTCTAGCTTGCTTTCTTTAAGTTTTTAGGACAACTTTTTTTGTGTTTGCGTAGTTAAGACTTTTTGGACTTGTTTCTGGGATCTCGCGAATGTTGGGCGCATATACTTTTCTTGCTTTTTCAGGTTTTACGAAAAAACGAAGACCGCTGGGACACAGAGGGTCGACCGACCAGATATACCAGTCGGTCGACCTAGTCACTGTATCGCAGAATTCCTGTAGTTTACAGGAAGGTCGGTCGACCTGTCCTCTTGGTCGGTCGACTTACCTATCTGTCGCAGTCCGTTCGTTTTCTTCCTCGGGAACCGTGCAACCGTCTTTGGTATTTCAATGGCACTGCTAGCCATCAAAACCTCCCAGCTTACGCTGGTTTGGGGAGGTTTTTCTCATGCGCTTCATAACCCAGTGAGTTCTTTCCAGTTTTTCCTTAATTATTATTCTCTTTGCATCTTTACTTTAATTTTCTGAAACCTTTACTTAGGCTAATGCACAATGGGGACATTGTACGGGTTGGTTTGGGGAATGGTTTCGTGTCACATGCATTGCATTCTGTCACACGTTTATTGCATTTCCGTATTGCATTGTTCTTTTCTTTATTTTCCTTGCATATACAAGAAAAATACAAAAAATGAAAAAATTCAAAAAATTCCAAAAAAATGCACGTTTATTTTAGCATATAGGTCGAGTCGGAACGAAAGTATTTCAAGGATGATTTAGCTATCTTACATGTTTATGCCTTTACCTTGCCTTGTCAACTTGTTTTAGTATAAGAGTCTTTCGCATATCTACGAGTTTTTGTCAACTTGCATATCTTGAGACTTGACTTATACCTTGGCAACCTACTATACATTCTAAGGTTTAGAGCTTATTTCCTGGTTTCATTCTTAAACCAGTTGTCTAGGATGTGAGTAGTACTCCCCTTAGAACATGTTACATCAATATGCATAAACATGAACTTGAATTGCTATATACTTGTTTTACTATCTCGTTTTGTGAATCTTGATACGTGCATTTGGGATCCCTTTTCTCATAATTACCCATAAGCTTCACATAGCCAAAATTGCCTTTTTATTCCCCCAAACTACATCCCATACTTAGCCTACCCTTCCAAGCTAGTATTTGTGGTCATTGGATTATTTTTTTGAGGCATCTTGGTTTGTATGCTATCTTGAACAAAAAGAGAAAAGAAAGAAAGCAAGAAAGAAAAAAAGAAAGAAAAGAAAAAGAACAGAAAAATAAAGAAAGAAAAGAAAAACGAAAAAATTCGGAAAACACAGGAAGTCAGTCGACCGACCACCTTCATAGGTCGGCCGACCAACTGACATCATCAGATTCAAAATTCCGTTCCAAAAATCCCTTTCTTTTATGTGTTATCACTCCCGTACCTCATTCAAAATATTTGGGAGTCCTTTCTTATATTCAATGTAAGAGTTGTGCCACAAAAAGAGCACTTTCTTAATTTCAAGAGTTGTGAAATATGTTGATGGAAACCGGTTCTACTAGCTTGGCTACTAACCCCACAAATCCAAAAACATCTTAACCACTTTTACCTTTTACCTCACATATATTTCATTACCTCGATTGCATGTATCCAAGTCACTTAATAGGTCTGTTTTACATTGATGCCCGTCGTTGAGGGTACCAAAGATAAAATTTATAATTCCTAACTTTAACAATAGATAGTGAAAGTCAGGGTCGAACCACAAGGAGGTGGGGAATGTTTATTGTCTTAATGTTAATGTTTAAATGTAACAAATTTGGGGGTTGATTGATTGATTACTATATCTAAAGCAAAGATTAAAATAAAACAAGAATTAAAAGATGAGAGTAAAATATAATAAAAGAGGATGCTAGGATGTTTGGGTAATAAATAGCTAAGGTAAAGTAAATCCTAAGGTCAACATGTATTGCAGTCGCGTAAGGGGGTGTAACATATCTTTTTAGGTCTATGCTACCTAATAGCTCCTTTCGGCCTATGCTATTAGTTCCTAGGTCTCACAATTATTGGGTGTCAACAATAAGGGTGATTCCTAAATTCCAGGTT
The DNA here is from genome assembly GCA_029255685.2 of Silene conica. Taxonomy (NCBI): domain Eukaryota; kingdom Viridiplantae; phylum Streptophyta; class Magnoliopsida; order Caryophyllales; family Caryophyllaceae; genus Silene; species Silene conica. Next base: position 44,979,531 of record CM055319.2, on the reverse strand, counting down.
ACATACCTTTCAGCCTTGAGTAACCTATCCGTCTTAAGGTGTAAACCAATGCCCTTCCCGTATCTTTCAATCTTGGGTAGGTCATTACTAACATCCTACAAGTCTCCTATTGGTCTCATTGCAGGATATTATAATTGACAAGAAAAGACGAAATAAGAAAACATACGCGAGTGGTCGACCGACCGGCTACTCCAGTCGGCCGACCACGGCCTCGGTCGACCGACCGACTATTCCAGTCGGCCGACCGTGGTCCTGCTACAAGTCGGTTTTTCGGATTTTATTTACCTCTGCATATTATCCCCTACATCCTAACATATGAAAATTAGCTACTCATGACTGTTAAGACGATTGTAAAATTGGGAATAAACATGGAGAACATAGTAAATAATCTAAGCATGCAAGATTCAATAAAGCTTGGGATTCTAACCTAAACAATTGTAATAAAAACAAGAACTATAATAAAAAGCTAGATTAAAAGAGTAATTACCACAATTGGAATTAGGGCAGAAAGACACTAACTTTATTGAATGCTTGAGAATTATTGAAAGATTACAAAACTAAATCTGATAAAACTTGATACTGAAAGATTCGATAGATGAAAGATATAAGATGGAAAAAAAAAGATATATGATAGATCCTCCCTAACCCTAATCACAAGATTGGTTTATATAGAAAGAAACTAAGAGTTTCCTAAAGACTCTAATTCTACTTTATTTCCGAAAAGAATCGCATGGGCTTCGCTTGAGGTCGGTCGACCACATTGGTGGGTCGGTCGACCGCTTTTTTTTCTGGACTTTTATTTCCGGCCCTTCTTGAAAATTGGGCTTTATGAAAATCAGGCCTGGTCGGCCGACCCGTTTAGCTGGTCGGTCGACCGCTTCTGTACGGAAATCTTCGGATTTTCTTCTGTTTTGACTCTTGGTTCTTGATTATGACTCCAGTTGACTTTCCATTTATTCTTTAATTAAGTAAAAGACTTGAGGGTATGGATTTGGTGTTAAATCGTCTCTTTTCCGCATAAATCTGCAAAAGTGCATAAAAATACGAAAGTACACAATTTGTGGGAAATGAAGGCTAAAACATAGTAAATGAGCGACCAAATACGTGTAAAAATAGATGTAAAACATCATAAAATAGACACGTATCATACATAGTTGTAGAATTTTTGTTCATGTTAGATTGCAGGCTCGTTTTCTTGGGTCGTAGTTAGGTGAGTGTCATGACAAATATACTTCTTTCTATCTTTTACATATACTCACCCTTTGCTTCATGAGTGTCTCGAGCGTACCGCGAGAGTCCATAGTATAAAGTCTCTATAGTCTCTAGTGTTACAAGTTTGACAACACCATAACTCGTTTGCATAATTTGAATACTATCTCATTTTGTACTTGGCATTGGTATAAGTTTGCATGTAAATTTCGCTCTGAGATTGAAATCGTTCCATTAGTTAGGATCGAGTCTATTTCTTGCTTGAGGGCAAGCAAGGGTTTGGTTTGGGGAATTTGATGCGTGTCTATTTTATGATGTTTTTCATCTATTTTTACACGCATTTGGTCGCTCATTTACTATGTTTTAGCCCTTATTTCCCAACAATCGTGTACTTTCGTGTTTTTATGCACTTTTGCAGATTTATGCGGAAAATGGACGATTTAGCACCAAATTCATGTCCTCGAGTCTTTTGCATAATTAAGGAACGATAGAAAGTCAATTGGAGTCTTTATTTAAATGCCAAAAATCAAAACAAGGAGAAAACCGAAGAATCCTATACGGAAGCGGTCGACCGACCAGCTAAACGGGTCGACCGACCAGGCCTGATCTTCATAAAAGTCCAAATCTGAAGAAAAGCCCAAGAATTCAACTAAGCCCGTGAAAGAGGTCGACCGACCCACCAGAGTGGTCGACCGACCTCAGCGAAGCCCAGAAACGAGTTTTCGGAAATAAATTAGAAGTAGAGTCTTTAGGAAACTCTAATCTTTGGCCCTATATAAACTAATCTTGTGATTAGGGTTTTGTATCAATTGACATTCATATTCAAGAATCCAGTATCAATTAGTACTTAGTTTTTATCGATTAAGTTTCAGATTCAGTTTTAGCATCCAGTTTTATTTAGAAGAATTTTAGTTTTGTAATCTTTCAACAATTCTCAAGCATTCAATAAAGTTTGTTCCTTTCTGCCCTAATTCCGATTGTGGTAATTACTCTTTTAATCTAGCTTTATTATTGTTTTTATTTTTAGTACATTCGTTTAAGTCAGAATCTCAAGCCTCATTAATTCTTGCATGTTTAGATTATTCACTATGTTTACCATGTTTAATCCCGTTTTCATAATCGTCTTAACAACCATGAGTAGCTAATTTTCATATGTTAGGATGTAGGGGATAATATGCATAGGTAGAATAAATTCCGAAACCGAGTTGTAGCAGAGCCGCGGTCGGCCGACTCAAATAGTGGGTCGGTCGACCGAGGCTGTGGTCGGCCGACCGGAATAGCTGGTCGGTCGACCACTCGCGTTTGTATCCTGTTTCGTCTTTCTTTGTCGACTATAATACCCTACTATGAAACTGAAAGGAGACTTGTAGGATGTTAGTAATGACCTACCCAAGATTGAGAGATACGGGAAGGGCATTGGTTTACACCTTAAGACGGCTAGGTTACTTAAGACTGAAAAGGTATGTGACCTAGGATTTAGGAATCACCCTTATTGTTGACACCCAATAATTGTGAGACCTAGGAACTAATAGCATAGGCCGAAAGGAGCTATTAGGTAGCATAGACCTAAAAAGATATGTTACACCCCCTTACGCGACTGCAATACATGTTTACTTTAGGATTTATATTACCTTAGCTAATTATTACCCCAAACATCCTAGCATCCCTTTTTTATTATATTTTATTCTCATCTTTTAATTCTTGTTTTATTTTTATCTTTGCCTTAGATATAGTAATCAACCAATAAACCCCAAATATTTGTTACCCTTAAACATTAACATTCAAACAATAAACATTCCCCACCTCTCTGTGGTTCGACCCTGACTTTCGCTATCTATAGTTAAAGGTTAGGATTTATAAATTTTATCTTTGGTACCCTCAACGACGGGCATCAATAGACAAGGTTACTACACTCCATACCTGCCGCCACAAGCTAGTTCCTCATCTTTGAGAGGAAATACGGATATTAGTGGGATAAGGTCCTTAATCGAGACCTTGGCAATTCAAATACAGGAAAGGGAGCAAGCGACGGATGCGTCGATTAAACTTCTTGAGATTCAGATTGCCAGTTAGCATCAGAAAAAGACGAGAAGATTGATTAAGATGTGCCTCTTGCTCGATTGATCGATATAGATGATGATGATGATGATATGTTCGATGTGGAACCTTACCGTTTTGACATTGAAAATGAAGTGCAAGATTTTTCGCGAGATTCTCGTTTTGAGAATCCCATGTTTGAGGATTTAACCAATGTTGAATTTATGCAGGATCCTCTCTTTGACTTCATGGAAGAAACGTCAGAAAAAGAAGAGAACATGACAGACGAGGGGTTACTCGATCGAACAGGTGATAGTGGTCGATCGATCATCATGGGAAAGGAAGTTACTCGATCGAGTGACTCTTTACCTCGATCGAGTGATATTGTTGAGAAAGTTAGTCGATCGAGTAACGTAGGTATTCGATCGAGTGCTGCAATCGAGGAAGTCATTCGATCGAGTATAATTCAGATTCGATCGAGTAATTTTGTTGTTCGATCGAATGATGCTGTTGCGAAAAGCACTCGATCGAGTGTTAATTAGGGTCGATCGAGTACAATGACTGCAGAGAGCTACAATTCGTCAATTACACCTATCTCTAACGACGATAAGAAGGTAAGCGCAGACAGTAATGCTCTTTCTTTTGTCATTTTCAATAGTAATTCTTCTACCCCTTCAGTTAAATCACATTTTGTTGTGTGGTTAACGCCTCCGCCCCAGTTTGGAAGCAAATTGGAGGAAAATAGTTGGGTTCCCTCTTATACATGTCTAGACAAGTTCGTTGATCCTGGAGGAGGTTCTGAAGATTACGTTTCACCCAAGAGGAAGCTGCGAAGGAGGGTTGAAAGTGGCATGACTGGTGCTATGGTGAACTGTTACTTTGCTATTATCGCATTGTGGAGGCTAGTGGTGAATCTAATGACCGCTGGAGTGACTACATTCAGTCAAAAGCCCTGTTGCGGGCTGCTAAACATTTTCAGTTGTTAGCCGGGTTTGCAACCCCGTGCAATTTGTAATAGACATCGTTTTTAGACTACTTTTATCACGTTTTTAGACAATTTTAAGCTATCGTAATCAGTGTAGAGGACAATTAGTTAGTCGGAACATCCTAAAGACTGTGGTTTTGTGGTTTGGTACTTTTTGGAGTGCATATCTTGTTGGTTTTTTGGGTTTGGGAGGTCGTACGGAAAAGAAAGACGACCAAAAGGCGTACCAGATGAAAAGGGCTCGATCGAGAAAACCGAGGTGCTCGATCGATTGTTTTCAACCTCAAAACAATCGATCGACCATTTCAACTTCTCGGTCGAGTAAAAGAAGTCGAAGGCATATGCGAATTTCTCGATCGAGTGAATTAGCTCCCTCGATCGAGGAAGAAAGGGAAGTAGTTACTCGATCGATTGCATACAGTTATTCGATCGAGTAGTTTTCGCTCTTTCTCTCCTTTTATTCTTTCTTTCCCTCTTTGGGCTTTTTGCGTTTTATTTAATCCTCCTTAACCTTTATCTGAAACCAGTTTTCTGCCCGAAAATTTAGAAAAACGGTGGATGACATAGAGCCAAGAGCTGATCAGTTAACCCTTTGAACGCTTCTGGTTTGGGGAAGCGTGCATTTTGTGAGTTCCTATTTCCTTTTTCCATCTTTTGCATTTAGTTTTTTTTCTAGTTTTGTTTTCCCTTAGTAACATGCATTATGCTGTGTATCCCATTCCCCTTTGTTATGTGCTGCGAGCACAACTAGGACGTTGTCTGGTTTGGTTTGGGGAGGGTAATTCATCCTTTTGCATCTGCATCTGTATTGTGTTTGCATTCACGTTTACTACTTTTTATAAATATGAAAAATTTGAAAAAAAAACCACGTTTATTTTTGCATTTAGTCGAGTCGGATTGGAGTTTCTCGATGATGATATAGCGCTTTTAGTCAATCATATGCCATGCCTTGCCATTTCAATCTCTGTTTAGTGAAGCTTAGGGCGTTGTCTCGAATTTTATCGTGGAATTTGTGTTGGACAATTAGACTTGACTCGTAGTTTTGGCAACCTACTACACTTTCCGAGCTTTAGAGCCTTAAACTGGTGACATCCATGACCAGTTATCTTAGGATTGTGAGTAGTACTTGATGCGTGTCTATTTTATGATGTTTTACATCTATTTTTACACGCATTTTAGCTCTCATTTACTATGTTTTAGCCTTTATTTCCCAACAATTATCTACTTTCGTGTTTTTTATGCTCTTTTGCAGAATTATGCGGAAAAGAGGCGATTTTATACCTAATTTTTACCTTCGGGATTTTTGCATAACCAAGGAATGAGGAAAAGTCAACTCAAAGCACGAACCAAGGACCAGAGGGTGAATTTTAGACGAAATCAAGGCTGACACACGGGAAAACCGGTCGACCGACCGACTACCCTGGTCGGTCGACCAGAAGACCTGTTATCTCAAGATCAGAAATCCACCAAGCCAGATAACCGGTCGACCGACCGACTACCCTGGTCGGTCGACCAAGTCGCAGTTTCAGAATTCTCCACAAAGCCCATACACGGATTAGGTCAAGAAGGAGGATTGTGTTTTATCGCCTACTTAAGCAATTCGTGATTAGGGGATAAATAGAGAGTTTTTACATCAAGTTTTAGTCATCATTAACATACAGTAGTTTTCATCTTAATCTTTTACTTATCAAATTCCTAGCATCTAGTTCCTATTACTCAAAACACTTTAGTTTCAATTCATTGTTCAATCAATCTTTCTTCGGGATTCAATAAAGCTTGTCTTTTCTGCCCTAATTCCTTCTGCGGTAATTCTCTTGATTTTAGTTTATGCATTATCGTTTCATTGAATTGCTAGTATCTGGTTTAGATTAGAATCCCAAAGCCTTTGTTGTTTATCGCATGTTTAGATTATTATTTACCATGAATACTGTTTTCTTAATCGTTATTATCATTGTTAGCATAGTTATGAGTAGCTAATTGCATATGTTAGGATGTAGGGAGTAATTTGCGTAGATGGTGTAATACCCGAATCTGCCTGTAGCAGACTTTGGTCGGCCGACCAGCTTAACTGGTCGGTCGACTGAGGTGGTTGGTCGGTCGACCGAAATAGCTGGTCGGTCGACCAACCTGCGTACGTTTTCAGACTGTTTTGCTTCGTTGACTATAACACCTTATAATGAGACTGAAAGGAGACTTGTAGGATGTTAGTAATGACTTACCCAAGATTGAAAGATATGGGAAGGGCATTGGTTAACGCTTTAAGACGGCTAGGTTACTTAAGACTGAAAGGTATGTGACCTAGAATTTAGGAATCACCCTTATTGTTGACACCCAATATTCGTCAGACCTAGGAGCTAACAGCATAGACTGAAAGGAGCTATTAGGTACCATAGACCGAAAGGATATGATACACCCCTTACGCGACTGCAATACATGTTGACTTAGGATTTATACCATCATAGCTCTTTACTTCCCAAACATCCTAGCATCCTTTTTACCATAAGTTTTATCTCATTCTTATTTCTTGTTCCTTTTACTGTCTTTATTTTTAGACTTAGTGACAACCAACAATCAAACCTCCAATTTGTTACCTTAAAGCATTGACTTAGAACAATAAACATTCCCCACCTCCTTGTGGTTCGACCCTTGACTTTCGCTATCTAGTTTAAGCCGAGGTTTTATAAATCTTATCTTTGGCACCCCTCAACGACGGGTGTCAGTACTCCCTGCATTTCATGTGTTGCATGTGTATGAGTTTTGATTTCTTATTGCCTACACGCATCGGTTGGAGGTCGGAATTAGACGTTGGAGGACTATTGCATCACCCCCTTTCTCGTTTTGCCCATTTAACTCCACATTAAGCCATAACTGCCTTCTGTCCTTAACTACATCCCAATCTTAGCCTACCTTTATGCCGAGATAGGAAGTAGTAAGGGAATTTGCCATGTTGTATCAGTTTTGGCCTGAATTATGATGTTATTGGAGTGCGTGCAAAATAAGTTTGGAGGAAGTTTGATGAATTGTTCTCGATCGAGAGCATTTTGATCGATCGAGAAGTTTTGGGAATACAATGTGCTCGATCGAGAGCTTTATGCTCGATCGAGAATTTTGGAAAGAAACGTCCTCGATCGACCGCCAGTTTTGGTTGATCGAGAAGAATGATGCAATTGCTGAACAACCGAAAAGAAAAAAAAGGCAAAAACAAAGAAAAAAATCAAAAAAGAAAAAAAAAGAAGAAAGAAATTGAAAAATCAAATTATTCGGTTGTCAGTTTGAATAATAATGTGGGATGTGATGTGATTACCTAGTAAAAAAGGCATTGTGTTTATGGTTTAGTCGGAAGATCTGGATGCGTGTTTATTTGGTTTGTAGGTTCTAGCTTGGCTTTAACTCTCACATTTCCATACTTGCCTTGCCCTTTCTATCCCACTTAGCCTCACATTCACAAATTTGCAATAGTTCGGCGTGTAATGGACATCGACGGTGGTTGTGCGTGTGTACGGTGCTTGAAATCATTATTCATACTAGTTTAGCATGCGTGATTTGTTGGTCGTAGTTTAGGCGAGAGTCTATACTATCTTCTTTTCTACTTCACATATAAATTACCATTTGCTTGCTGAGAGAAGAGAGATTCCGGGAGAGTCCGAAATTATACGAGTCTAGCAAGGTCGAAAGTCTCACATGTTTTCCATGGTACGTATAAATTCGTTCGCTCTTTTCTGATCTTGGCATTGGTTGATTTCGTGCATTTAAGCGTTTGACATCGACTATTAGTAGCTTTGAGTTTTACTCCATTCCATTCGGTCCGTTAGTTTGCATTTAGTTTGCTTGAGGACAAGCAAATGTTCGGTTTGGGGAAATTTGATGTGTGCATTTGTTATAGACTTTTTAGTCCTTATTTGGCACATATTTCTATGTAATTTAGTGGTTTTATATCGCTTTATGCCCCTGACACGCTACTTTGTGTTTTTCTTACTATTTTGTAGGAATAAGCGCGAAAGTGATGTAAACCGAGCCAAAGTTGTCCAAAGTATGCTCTTTTAGAAGATGGAAGTTGGAATAAGTCTTACAAGCCTTGGGAAGCGCCAATCGTCCAAGTCAAAGGCCATTTTGAGATGCGCATAGAAGCAACAAAGTCGATCAAGCGAAGGAAGAACTTCAATTTGCTAGTGCCTAATTTGGAGAGCTATATCTCGAGTTCTACAATAGATAACCAACTGATTATAATTGGAGATGAAAGCTTATCCTCTTAGCTTTCCAACGCCACCAAGAACGCTTGATTTGATCGAGTAACGAAGAAATGGCAGCCATTTGAAGTTCAGTGCGCAGTGCAAGAAATACACGCTGCGAAGTGCTCGATCGAGAGGTTATTTTGCTCGATCGAGAGGTTCTTTTGCTCGATTGAGAGCTTTTGGTTCTTTAACTCCTCGATCGAGAGGTTTTTGTTCCTAATCTCCTCGATCGAGAGCTTTTGGTATTTATTGTTCTCGATCGAGAGCTTTTCATACTCATTGTTCTCGATCGAGAGCTTTTGATAGCTATTCTTCTCGATCGAGAGGTTTTTCTTCTCGATTGAGAGCCTTGCCGCGTGACTGCTCATTTTCCCGAGAGCTTTTGTCAGTTTTTCTTTTGTGTCTTATATAAGAACTCGTTTGTGATTTCTTTTAGGTCATCTATCTTTCTTCTTTCAGAACTCTTCTTGTCAGCCATCACAATATTTCTTACTCAATAATTTTAGTCTTTCTTCTTTTAACTCAAGGATTATAATCGGGTTTTGATATCGTTCTTACGCCGGATTTTGCTCGATTGTAATCATCTTTTCTCCTTTTAATCTTAGTCCTTCTTTCCTTATTGTTTACTGTTTTGTTTATGTAATTCCTTCTCCCCTTTATTCTCGCATTTTTAGCATCAATTTTCGTAGCCTTTGTTTCGTTTGTCTCGGTTCTGTTTCTCCTTCTCTTCGTCGCTGTTTTCTGTTCATTGACGTATCCGTGCTCGGCTCTTATTCTCGTTTTTCTGCCTAGATAACTGTTCCCCCTGTTCCGTTTACTGTTTCGGATTTCGTGTCTTGTGCTCACTTGTATCGATTTCTTTACGTCTCTTTTATATCTCTATTTCGTCACTGCTTTCACAATCCATATATCATGCAAATATTAGCATAATTAGCGTAGTCGTATTCAGTTATAATTACGTCATGAGTAGCTAAATTGTTTATATGCCGGGATGAGGGAAACTGTGTCTTATGCATGATAGGTTGTAACCGGGATGAGTAGTTTTGCAGTAGGAATTAGCGTTAAGCAATATAATTGTGTTTGGTTGAATGAGTATACGCAGGAGACCATTCGTTTAGTTAAACCCCGACCTAGACCGGAAGGTTGGAAAGGTAAGACTTGCTTAATTATAATAACTAGTTTTTGTGAGGACGGAAGTCAAGAAAAAATGACCTTAGGGCGACTTAAGACCGGAAGGTATAGTCGGGTTAGAGACGTGACTGTAATAACCTAGCTCTTCCTACCAATAATCTAACCAACCTAGTTTATACCGATAATGCTGACGACACAGTGACCCGAATTCCTAGCATATCTCTCTTCTCTGAATTAATTTTTTTTATCCTTCTCGTTTATTTTTGTAGTTTAGTTAAACAATTTCAAACCCCCAAATTATGACCTTACGAACTAGAATTGCATATAGATATTACCTCCCTGTGGAGATCGACGCTATTTACCGCTAGCTTCCGTTAGTAGTATTAGGTTATTATTTTTGGTACTGAAACGACGGTATCAGCTATAATCATCAACAATGGTAAGAAAATAATGTTATCACGAGAAACTAGCGGTGTGGTAAGGTCCCCAAATATCGCAATGTATAAGAGCAAACAATTCCCTACTTCTTTTATTATTGAGCTTAAAAATAGACCGAGTTTGTTTAGCCCGACAACACGGGTCACAAATGTCATTCAAATTCCAAGACAAATTAAAACCAACCAAACTTGAGAAAAGAGATAAAATACTAGATGACGGATGCCCGAGCCTTTTGTGCCATAACCGTGCATCAACACTTGTATTCGTCCTTACAACCGTATGATCACGCTCGTCCTTGAAATAATAGACACCGTCACTATGCACACCCTTCCCAATCTTCATCCTCGTAGATTGGTCCCGAATAACACAATGATCAGTATAAAAGGTCACTACACAATTGTTTTCCATAATGAACTGTTTTATTGAAATTAAATCACAAGTTAAACACGGGACGTAAAGTACGTCCTTGAGAACGAAATTCTCGTTCAAAATCACAATGCCATGTTCATTTGCCTCTATGCACAATCCATTTGGTAAGCCTACAGTGGATCGTTTGCCCTTCCAAATTCCGTCAAGTAATTCTCTCCTTCCGGTCATATGATGTGAGGCTCCGCTATCAAGTAACCAATTAACAAGAGGAGTGTTTTTATTACCTGACGCATAATTTTTGGTACCTTCGCTTTTAGTACTCAATAAGATTTTTAATTGAAGAATTTCGTCGGAAGTAAAATCGAATTTCTGATTGCTTCCTTCCTTTGTACTTGCTGCATTTGCTCTCTCTTGATTTCCGTGACCTCTGCCACCGTGCCCACGACGACCACGCCTTCTGCCACGGCCTGAATTTCCCGGCTTATCCCAGCAATTCTCTTCGGTATGCCAAAATTTCCAGCAGTAGGTGCACTGTAATGCAGGAGTGTCTTTGTCATTGGTTGTTTCTTTTCCCTTGCCACGACCGCAACCTCCTGTTTGTACTGCCATTGTCACCTCTGGTACGTCTTCTGGCATCTTGGTCACTTCCTTGTGTCGCTCTTCTCTCAAAACCACGACATAAACCTTATTCAAAGATGCAATTTCGTCCTTAATCAATAGGGTAGATCGTATGTGTCCATACAACCCACTGTCAAGCCCCATCAAGAATTGGTGGACACGTTTTTCTTCCCGCTCTTTGAGAATGGCTCGTGCCGCTCTGCAAGTACACAGTGGGACTTTACTATAATTGTCGAGTGCGTCCCAAATTGCTTTCAATTGAGTATAATACTCCATAAGAGTTTGAGTTTTTGTTTGTTTACACGCAATGAGATCACCTTTTAATTGGTGAATCCTCGGTGCATTACCACACGAATACCGAGTTGTTAATTCGGTCCAAATTTCACTCACAGTACCCGAGAAAGCAATACTCGGATGGAGTTTTGGATCAATAGAATTACGCAACCATGCCTTGACCATGGCATTGCATTGCTTCCATGCCACGGCCGTAATACTTTCTGATTGTCCTTCCAGCACCACTGGTTTCTTCACGGTACCCTCGACGAATTCTAGTTTGTTTTTGGCGTCGTGACCGTTTTAACTGCATCTACCCATAACTCAAAATTTTCGCCATTGAAGATGATTTGAGTCAATGACTGAGCCGGGTTATCACTCGGATGAAAATAGAGTGGTGATGAAGGCAAAATTTGTTCAATTTTAGTATTTTTACCATTTCCATCTCTTCCGTTGGTCATTGTTTTTGTTTGATTGTTTTGATGATTTTTTTTGTTGTTGAAAAAATTAGGATCTTACTGCTCAGATGCCATGATAAAAGCTGAACAAGGGAGATGAATAATAGTAATTGATATTGAATGAATGACTGATTACGTATAAGGTGTAGCATAAGTACAACTACAAAAGATAGCCTTATAATATGGTAACTAATTCCACCTCTAGGTCCAAATAACCACATATCAATGTAAAACAACGATGCTGCTGAAAGTTGGCCCATTTCCACATCTAGGTCCAAATAACACTAGTGGTGGACACGAAATAAGAATATAAGATGAATATTTAAATGAAGACGAAGAAGAGATGAAGATTTTGATTTTTTCCTTTTATTTAGGTTTCCTCCCTCATCTCCTCTTCCCACCCTAAACTACCACCACTAACCACTAATTTCCCCCTCTTTCTGCGCATTTTAAGCTCTAAAACTTTCTGGTAATTACTCAAGTCCTAAGCCATACCTAATTATTATTAAGAGAGGTGCATTTTCTAATTCAATCGATAAAATATTACGCGAAAATAACTAATACAAAGTTGAACATATAGAATACTACATGACTCCGACTACCAATTGTTGCACAAAGATCCACCACCTTTCTCACCCCTGTAGTTGACACCAAAAAATACCCGATTTTCCAAAATTAATGATCACCCAATAATCAAACAAAGTAGTTGACAGTTTTTTTGGAAAAATGTAAAAATTATATTAGAATCAAAGTAGAACCATTACATCATAGATATTGTCTTTAAAGGACTTACATCAGACTTTGTCTCAACATGAACCAATATCAACTACTGCCTCCTTAATTGCTCAATCCATCTAATATCCTTCCCGGTAAGCTCCCCTCCCACTTTGTTTGCTATACTTTGGTTTATGTCTTGCTTGATAAGATTTACGCATTTCAAAGGAGTATAAAGAACTCCTTCTAGCCTACTCTGATTCCTCTGCTGCCATACATAATAGATTGTAACATTTAGAATACTGTCAAGTATCCCACCTTTGAGCCTGAAATACCTCTTAGTCTTCCTCCATTCCACTGTCCACATAATTCTCACTAGGTAAAGTGATCCCTGTCCATTCTAAAAGTTTAGCTATGATTTGTGCTGTGTATGGACATCTAAAGTAGTTGACAGTTATGTACCCTAATTTTCATTAAAGATGCAACTCGTTGTACGCTGAAAAATATTGAATTCCTCATCAATTTGAAAGAGTTTGAAGGCGCTTCGAGCTCGTCATCCTTCTTCCTTAACTTTTCTGTAGTAGATATTTTGAAATTAAATTACACCCAGATTAAATAAAGATTATAACTTATAAAATAAGACAAAATAAACAAGCATCAGGATCGGAAAATAGGGGTAAAACCCAATAAATTGTATAAATCTCAACTAATATAGCATGGTCTTAATGAACAATAGGAATATATTATAATAATATTACGGTCATATCAACATCAACTACTCACGTAAACAAAAAAAAGAAGACAATTTTACCTATATTTACACCCAACAGTTATGGGAATGAAAGTCAAAATTGTTATCTGGACATTAGCTGAGCTTCTACCTGCTGGAGTAAGCTGCCCAACATTGCCAGCTAGATTATCAGCATTCCTGATATTCCACCAGTAATTTTCATGATCTATCAATATATTGAAATCAGATTTAGGAAACTTATGATACATTGATTTGTTTATTAATGTTCTCTATTCATCAAAACCAAAACTAACCCACAACAATCAAACATTAAAACATTTAAAACGAAGACAAGCCCAGTTCATAAGAATAAAAATAAACCAAACAGCCTGACTGTTAAGATTTAGCTGGTATTGTCTAAGGTAGGCAGGAGCGGAGATAGGATTTGTGTTTTGGGAGACACAATTTTTTTTCCCGTAATTAGTAGAAAAAAAGAGAAGTTTGGTGAAATAAAACAAATTTTTGTTAAAAAAAATTCCTTGTACGAGATTTGAACCTACAACCTCACCATACTTCTAACATATTAGTGTAACAACCGCGAAAAATCACGGGTTGTGTATTTTTTTAAAAGAAGACAACAAATTATTATAGTTATTATATAATCAAAATTGTTCATAAGTACATCTTGAAGTTTTCGTTTTATCAGGATAGTTTGATATTTTGTAAGTGTCTTAAGGTTGTTAAACTTATTGAAAAAATAAGGGTGAGTTAATGTCAATATATTTCAAATTCTGTAAAATGACGAGCATTAAAATACGTTCTTACAACCAACACAGTCTTGACATAATGAATGTCTCTCATTCATAATGAAGGTCTGTCTTCAGCATTTTATTTTCTAGTGTAACACCCGTGAAAAATCACGGGGTTGTGTACTTTTATTTTAAAAGAAGACGACATATTATATTTATTATATATATAACCAGAAATTTTATTTATTGAACATGTATACTTAAAATAAAAACGAAAAAAATTAATATATATATATGGACTTTTGAAAAAATTGTTGATAATATATAATAAGATAACATATGATAATGTTAATAGGAGTAATAATTGTGAGGCGCTATAAAAATGGAACTATTAAGACATAGTAAAAAAAGAAAACTATAAAATTCAGATTTGAGAACTTTAAGATATATGCAAATTTCCTATAAAAAAAATGTAAATTAATTAATGAAACAAAATTAAGATAATTATATTCGATATATTGCAGAAATGGAAACAATGTAAAAATCAGTTAATGTAAGGTGACATGGCTACTATTGTTCACGTTATTGGCTGAAAAAAATAAAAATTTTGAGGTTGAATGAGAGAGCTCCATTAGACTAATTCTAAAACCACATTGCGCCACATAAGCGCTTTTACAAGATTCTTTAATATATTGAATAATGATGATGATACCACTTTTAACCACTAGGCCCAACGTATTTTTGTGAAATTTATGTTCAGAAATTATTGTTATTTTTATGTTGGGGGTGTCACTTGCCTACCCTATCCATCCCAAATCCGCCGCTGAAGGTAGGTGTTTGTAATGTTGGATTTGGAAGCCGCTTACTGGAAAAGAAGGAAAGTACATAGAATGACAATGAAAATCCTTCCAATTTGTATAAATAATGGAGATATAGAAGGTAAAGAATATCCCGTAAAATAAAGTAGAAGTACAACTAGGGATGGCAACGGGCCGGATTTGGATCGGGTTCAATAGGATCCAGATCCAGATCCGTTTTTGGCAATAAGATCCAGATCCAATCCGGATTCGACGGGTCCAAAAAGTCCGATCCAGATCCGGACCCTGCGGATCCGGGTAGGATCCGGGTTTTATAAGGGTCCCATGGAAAAAAAAAAGTCAGGCAGGCGCAATCTTTTTCCGCATTTTTTCACCTGCAAATAACAACAAAGAACCATACGATGGTTGTAACATGTCTAGTTTTCGGGTATGCGTCATTCTTGGACTGTATATATTGTTACTGTTTTTTGGTCCTTTATTTCTTTGCCAAGTTTTATAACCCATGTCGTCGTACTTCGATGTATTCAAGATTACTAGGCCTTCATGGACTTCACCAACTGGAGGTCTAGGTGCAGCTGTTTTCGCGGATGAAAAAAGGCCCTCCTTTGCAGTCTCCTCCTTCTGGGCCTCCAAATACGGCAGAAAAGAGGCACGGCTCGCTCTTTCGTGTAGGATCCCCGTCGCTCCCCCCCCCCCCCCCCGCTACTTTACACCCCATGGAAAGGCCCCTTACTTTACTTTTTTTTTTCCCAACTTGTAAATTGGGGGGTTTTAGACGCCTTCTTTATTAAGAATAGCGAAAGAGGTAGAAGCTTGTGGCACTTTCACAAAAATGGACGCTCTCAGAGCGGAATTTGCAGAGAGCATTAAAGTCGGGATTGAAGCCAAGGCGCCAAGTTGTTCCAATATCAAGGGGCCATGGGTCCATGGTAGCGACTCGGCAGGCGGCAACGGCAACGGTAGGCACAAGACGGCAGCCGGCAGGGTTTTGATTTTAGGGTTTGGGTATTGGAAGGAATTAGAGAAAAAGTGAGAGGCACTAAGAAAATTAGAAATGAAAAATGAGATTGAGCCCAGTCCAACTTCAGCGCAAATTTGAAATTTTGTTTTTTTTTGTTTTAAATATTAAAATGGGTCTTAGGGTCGGATTCGGGTCTTGTCAACAAGATCCAGATCCAGATCCGTTTTTAAACTCGTGGATCCAGATCCGATCCAGATCCGGCGGGTCCAGATTTTAAAGATCCAGATCCGGTCCAACGAATCTGGACCGGATCCAGGATCCGTTGCCATCCCTAAGTACAACAACCCACTATAGTTTCATTATTTGGTGGGAATTGGTTAAATGGGTATGGTGTACACTGTTTGTCTTAATATGGTGCTTTGATATGTCTTTAATAGCCATGTCCTGTAAGAATTATGGGCCTAATGCAATAATATACGTGGGCAAATTATTTATTCGGTAGTAATTGTATTTATGCGCTATCAATTAAGTTAAACCCAAATATGAAGTGATCCACTACGGTGTATTAAATACAGGTTTATATACGTCTTGTATGGGTCTGACTATTATCTAAGTGTAGATACCCATTAGGTTTCCAATGCATGATGGACGCATTAGACTAAGGAGACTATATATATAGTCACCCAGGGTTATGATCCCTAGTAGCACACAATAACCTAATCTCCCTGCATCCCGTCAGTAGAGAGATCCTGTCGGTATGTGTGTCTACTAGAAGACCTAATCCGTAGTGATCTGTCCCTTCAGACGGTTCATCCCAACCTTTCGTCATGTAATCAGGTACGCTTCCGCATCTAGTATTTAATTACCGAGTAATTTAGTATGGAGTTTATGGCTATTAATCGGATGGATTAAATCTAACAAGTGGTATCAGAGCCACCTTCATATTAAATTATTTGGATTTGGTAATTGTATAAAGCCTTGATATTATACGCAATTTTACTTGCGGCATGACTAAGTTCATGTATTAAGGGATTAATGTTTTATTTTATTTTATTTCTTGGGATTAACGATTTTGATTTTGTGATAATTAAAGGTTGGTAAATTAAAGTGGTGATAAATCTTTCTATTGCCTTGACAATTTGTTATTTGCGTTTCGTGTGTTTTGGTATGCAAGTATTTTCGGTTTCAAGCATAATCGGGAATTGAATATGTTATTTCTATGCTAAATTCGGTATATCACGTGTCACGTCCGCGAGTCCCTCAATTTTCATGTTTCATGTTTGGTTTATGCAAAGTGCTACTCGTCATAATTGATTTTAAGAAATTGGATTTAAGATTTCAGGATGGTTGTTGATAATTATGCAATTAGTGTGTAAAATCGGCTATGGCGTGTTTGACTTAAGCCTCCATGTAATTTTTTAATCTTAATTTATGGAGCAATTGTATTAGGCTTTGGTTACTTAGTTTCATTGAATCACATGGTACCCAGTACCCATGTTAAGTCTGGAACAATTGCATTATTGATTGTGTGGCAACTGTTGAGTTTTGTGGATGATTATGTTATTTTTTTGGCGTCTAAATGATATATTTCACTATTAGGAATGGTCAAGTTTGGTACATGCTGACAAATTTGTGGTAATAATTTGACCGTAAGATTGAGTTTACGGTTACGGATTCGGTATCATAATATGGCCATATGATTGTTTAACATGAGCATTTTTTCGGTGGATCTTGTGGATTAATTCTTTTATGGACTCATACGTGCATATTAATTATCAGTATGTAAGTTTGATTAAGTTTTGTATGGCATGTTTGTTCATTGACTTTTGTTAGTTGCTTTCACTGGGATGCTATTATTGATCCATAAGCTAAACATTATATAATTACAGTTCTTTGGGTATGTAAGGTTATTTAACCTCAATTCAATTTAATCTTATTTATACAATAATGTTAATATTTTATAGTGTATAAATTACCCATTTTGTTAAATTTAGACAAATTTCCAGATTTAATTATTGGCAATATGGATTTATAATAACGGGTCTAATATTTTAGATTGTTTGATCGACACAATAAGTTGGCAAAGTAACCTCTATTGTGTAAGTTGAATAATTTAGATATTATGACTACGATGTGTGACTGAGTTTCATGCGGATAATGGTCGGCCCAAAGGAAGACTATTATTTGGCCGAAATTCAGTCATGCTTGTGGTGATAAATATGTAACAATTATAAGGTTTCCATGTGAATATTAAGTCGGCCCAAAGGAAGGCTTAATATTTGACAAGAGTTTATTGTTAATATTTGATTACTACACCAAGATGACCACTTACAAGTTAATTTTATGTCCAAAGACTAACATGTTGTGCTAGGTATCTTGTGATGATGAATGCCAATATTGAATTTGAAAATCAAGTTAAGAGAGTGTATTTATGTCGATGACACTCATAAGGATGCCCATAAAGCTTTTACGATGAATAAATTCAATTCTTTGGTTTAGTGTGTGTAATTCATTGCGAATAATGATCGGCCCAAAGGAAGGTCATTATTTGGCCGAATTGCATGTACACGTTGGGTAATAAATATGTGACGATTATTTGGTATTTTCATGTGTATATTAAGTCGGCCCAAAGGAAGGCTTAATATTCGACGTGAGTTTATTGTCAATATTTGATTACAATTCTTCAAAGAGTAATGTTTGTGTCTAGATAATATTTATGTTTAATAACTAAATATTAATTTTGGTAACGACACTTTAATTGTATGAATTTATTCAAAATAAAAGAATATTGTTTTGTTCATTCAGTTTGATAATTATGGTTATTATATCTGTCATGTTTAGTTACATTCTTGATTCGGATGAAACCATTTATTAATTGAATGGTAAAGAATGTAAGCATTTATTCCGGGTTGCGATAATCATAACATTGTTTTGAGAATGTGTAGTTGCTACTCATAAGGATTAAAGTCTCATGTGGATTCACGTGATTTGAGCAGTAGTACATTCAAAATGTATGTTTAGTAATTATCTAAGGCGAAATTAATGAAATATTCAAGGGCATTGTTCAGTCAATTAAGAAGCTGCAAAATTCAAACTCAGACAAATATAAGGTTAGACCTTTTAATGTTAGTTTGTTAAGAGTTTTGACACATAAGGTAAATCTAGCAAAAAATTTTTTGGTAAACTCTTGGGGGTGTCGGTTAAGTTAAGTTTCTCATTGGATTTGTCTATGGTTATTTTTATATCCAATCATGTTTGATGGGTGGATTTGGTTTTTCGCCCACATAAGTAATTGATGCAAGTATAACTAAGATGTAACAGCCAATTGATGATGAAAGATTCATCTATTTGGGGCAAGTCATCCTCTGAGTTTGAGATAGTCAACTATTTTAGTTATCATTAGTGACTTGTCCTTTTGTTTGAATTTGGAAAACACTTTGGTATCACCCTTTAGGTGGAACAGTTATTTTTCGTATGACAAATTTGGTTCATTGTCCATTGAAAAATAATCAATTTTGTGTTTTCCTAATTCAAATAATGGTGAATCCTAATTCAAATAATGGTCAATCCATCATTTTGATAACTATTTATAGTTTAGATTGTAATCTCTGTCAAGTAAGTTTGCATTAAAGTTCAATGGATATAAAGAAGACAATTTCTTTTCGGTATGACACATTAAATGGAGAATTAAAGTTTTGTGTCAAAATGAAATTGTTGTCCCCTTACGTCAGATATTCTTTTTAAGGGGTAAAGACAAATATAAGGGAGATTAGATATCAAAGTTATTTTCCGATGTCTTATTACTAACATATACGAGCAGGTGAACCATTTTCTACTCTAAGTATTAGTGGTTTAAATCGTAATGTTAATTTGTGGACGGAATTTAGGCATGGATATCTAAATATCATTTATGAGAAGTTTTTTAGTTCTTGATGTTTTTTTTTTTCCGATATTTGACTGAGTTATTTTACTCAATAAAGAATTAATTATGACATTTTTTTTAACATAAATGTGGATATTAACGTCAAGATTATTCTTTTAGAAAATTATTAGAGACGTTCGATCTTCTGTTTGTTATACCATATGATATTTTTTTTTGGATGGTGCAATTTATACTATGCAAGTTTTTTAAGGCTGGATAAGAGGTATGATTATACTCATTCTTTTTCAGACGACTCTAGTAAAGTTTGCAGCTGTCTTTTGATAAAGTTCTAACAATGACATTGACTATTTAATCATAGTGTAACTCATTTACACATTTGGCATGCCCAACTAATTAAGGATGAGACTTAAAAGTCATAAGGTTAATAGTTGGACTTAAGAACGGTCAATGAGTATTTTGTTGGATAATCTTTAAAAGTTTTAAGGGTAATAAGTTAATGATCCCAAATCAAGTTATTTAAGATGGAAATTAAGGGGTTCATTGAGATTATTGAGTTTGAGTGGGAGAAAAGGTAATTGATATTGTTTTAAGTCTCCCTATACAAGATCATAAGATCAATTCAGTAGAACAAACTCAACTATCTCAATAACCAATTTATTAGACGATCTACTTAATAAAGTAAATGCAACTAAATTAATTACATTGTCTTCCTATATGGATAAAATGGATGACGGTGTAATGATGGACTAACAAGTTGCAATAAGAGTTAGATGATGGAATGTTAGAAGGTGATCTAGTCACCTTCTAACAAACCATTGAAGGTCCTAATTCAAATAGGTGGATCGATGCCTTAATAAAATTAAGTCATTTGATGGACGATGATATTTGGACATTGTTAAATTACCTACAGTTATGAAATATATTGGTTTCCAATATTTATTTGTTACCAAGAAGGTTCAAAACGTAATGTGACAATGAATTTCATTTTGACGATCTTGACTATAAGGACAGTTTGACATACTCATTTTTCGGTTATATTGGATGAATGTTCAGATTTGTTTCTCAATTATGACATTGATGAAACCATTTAGCGCAAAAAGCTATAACTTTGATTCAATAGAGTCAAAGTAAATGTTTTGCAAATTGAGGTGATTCATCTAAAAGTAAGTTTTTCCGTCATAAAGACTACAAATCTGCATTGCTATCATCTTATTTGATATTAGATGAATGTTGTAGATACTTGGGATTCAGTGGGAGTATGAAAATATTCCGGTTTTATATCCTTTCAGTAAAGGAGACAAATTAGTCTCAAATGCCCTAAAGGAAATATTCATTCGGAAAATACAATAATGTTTAATTCATATATTCAGAAAATATTTTGTCTGTTTAAGCATTATGATATATATTTAGTTTGTATGCGTTCAGATATTGCGTACACTCTAAAGTTTATTTGACAAATATTAAGGTAATAAATATTAGGATATTAGATCCACTAAGGGCAGCCAAATATATTGTTTGTCATTTAATTTTGGAACAAAGCAGTATCCATAGGAGATCGATTCAGGTTGAGATCATTCGTTCTTTCGACTTCTAGTTGGTTATGAGCATTTGTCTTAAGGCTGCAAATTCGGTTTGGTATTACAATACCACTTAAGTTATTTTGTGACAAATGTGAGTTATTATAGTTTCAAATTAACAATGCAAGTGATGTATTATTGTTTAAGAAACAATTCACTTGTTGATACAGACTCCATTTTGCGGATCCGCTTATTAAGTCATTACCACCCATAATGTTTCTTGAGCTCATTGCTCAAATGGGTGTTTCGGTTTTAAGGAAATTCAGTTTAAGTGGGAGTTTGTCATGTTAGACACATTAAAGTTTACGGTTATTAAGTTCTGCAGAAATAAAGTTTTCGGTTTATGGTTTCACTCTATTTTATTTGGTTGATCTCACTAAGGTGGACCAGTTGGAAATATGCATATTTGGATCACATTCGGATGCTATTTTCATGCTGCACTCCCATGCTCGATTCATGTCGTTGGTTATATTGTCATATGTGACCATTGAGGGTCTTGTTACGACAAATTGTAGCAAAGGCCGCTTTGATCCTATGTTGGTATGATTGATGGACCGAATTGCTTAAGACGGTTAGATTGTGATAGTTTTTTTTGAGCTCATAAGGTTATTGTAAATACAATTATTAGATGTTACACATATATGAATGTATTTGGCCCAAGTGGGAGATTGTAAGAATTATGGGCCTAATACAATAATATACGTGGACAAATTATTTATTCGGTAGTAATTGTATTTATGCGTTATCAATTAAGTTAAGCCCAAATATAAAGTGATCCACTACGATGTACTAAATACAGGTTTATATACGTCTTAAAAGTATGGGCCTGACTATTATCTAAGTGTAGATACCCATTAAGTTTCTAATGCATGATGGGCGCATTAGACTAAGGAGACTATATATATAGTCACCTAGGGTTATGGTCCCTAGTAGCACACAATAACCTAATCTCCCTGCATCCCATCAGTAGAGAGATCTTGTCGGTATGTGTGTCTACTAGAAGACCTAATCCGTAGTCTGTCCCTTCAGACGGTTCATCCCAACCTTTCGTCATGTAATCAGGTACACTTCCGCATCTAGTATTTACCGAGTAATTTAGTATGGAGTTTATGGCTATTAATCGGATGGATTAAATCTAACATGTCCCTACAAATAGATAAGTGTATAATAAAGTCAATATAATTTAAGAATAATATTTTTTTTGTTATAAAATACTTCATCCTATTTATGTAGTCTATTTTCTACATTTGATTATTTCTACATTGTCATGTATGTCGATTTTGATCAATAATTCTTAGTCTAGCTTTTACAACCAACAGCATTGCATTGAAAGATAGCCATAATGCAAAAGCACATGAATTCATCAAACCAGAGTAGTTCACATTGTTGTAATTCACGTAATCAGCAGATGCACTACAATCATCAGCGCCCAATAAGCTTTTCATACACCTGAACCAACATTCACTATATTCAATTCATCATTCAAATCAATATAGAACATCGTATGAAAAGGAGCCAAATATGACACCAAGCTTGAAGTAACAGGACAGTAAGTTCCATACAGAAACGGTAAGACAAACAAAGTCATCTTGGTGTTAGAATATTTAATAATATTCGAATGACCTATTTGTGTCGGGTTTAAATATAAGTTAAACTCATATTAAATATTACGAGACTTTAATATAAAAGACGATACCGTGATGGATCGGTCTCGATTAAATGTAATTAAAGTCCGGGAATTATTATTCCCTCTTACCTTACCCTAATATATCCCGTCTTTCACGAAAAGGTATGATCGGGTTTCGATTGTACGAAAAGGTACATAATATATTATTATATATATATACTATCAAACAAGATACAATGATTATCCTGACAAAACACAAAAAACTAGGTTGAAACAGAAAGAGTGAAAAACAGTTACTTCTCCATCATCAAGAAACATTAAGGAAATGGTCAAGGAGGAGAATCAATTCTTTATACTTCTTTTTGTATTGATTGCGTCTGTAAGACATGGACCAAGGTTAGTTCTTTATCCGTCTTAATTGTATTTAGGGTTGAATTAATTCAAGTCTATATTGATTCTTGGGACTGATTTCATTATAGAAATCATAAAATTAATCTTACATTTGGTATCAGAGCCATTATAGATTTGATTAATTTACTCATTAAAATTTATACAAATTAAATTGTTTTTTTTGCACGAACTTCTGAGTGAAAATGGTTTTGTTGCTGTGTTTGATATCCTTTTGATCGTGAACATTATTCTTGATACTCTTGCATAATCAATTAATTATTTATATTGGTAATCATGATTCATAAGTCCGTGCTTCGAATTTCTTCTGAGAATGTTAACTTTGATTAATTGAAATTCTATTTCAGTATTGTCATGTTCGACAAAGTTGTCTTCCATACCAAGTTGATAATTTTATAAGAGAAAGAATAAAGTTAGGGTGTTATTTTCATGCATACAAACTCACTGTTTCTTAAACGAGATACTAAAATTGTTTTCGCCGCTATTCACGTTTGTTCTGTTTTTATATGGTGTTATTAAACCACTAATTATGCATGAACACTTGTAATTGTATAACACATGATTAAGTACATGGCATATCATGGTTTGATCAAGGAAATGTTTAGACGTAATCAACATCATATGAAAATAAAACATTTGTATTCTATGGAATCATATACTCCCTGTGTCATGTATTGACAGTAAAGAGCATGTAAGTATTGTTCGTGTATTGCATTTCTATTTTGAGTAATTGATTACTGATTAGGGTATTTGTTTTATTAAAGATTGCAGATAATATGTTTGTATGAATTATGTCAATATAATTAGAAAGAGTAACACATACTAATTATGGGGTATGTATTATGGAATATTAATACATATAAGGATAAATTTACCTTTATAGTTAAATGTTTATTTTGTATATCACATGTTAGTCACCAAAGTGGCCTTGTTATATTACATATAAACATTTGAAAATGAAAGTTATTAATTGATCATGATTAAAAAGATGTTTGATATAATAGTTTCAGTGATCAATTATTTTGTCGTCTATATTTTGGGAGATCACCCAAAGGTGGGTCATTAAATATAGTTGATGATATAAAAGGATTAATTATTCATATTGGGTCTAGTAGCATGTATATCCAAAGATAGCATTCTTATTAGATTTCATGTATGTTATAATTAATTGTTAAAGTATATATATTAATTAACATCAATGATGGTTACTTGTGTTTAAGTGTTGCCCAAAGGTCATTTGAATACATGTATGAAAGTTTATATAATATTATTTGAATCTGTATGATAGTTTTTTTCAAAGCACTAATGGATAAACATGTATAAATGTTTGCAGCATCTCCAAATATGTTTGCATCGGCTAACTCTTTTGTAAAGTTCAATGGGCTTAATTATGATGAGTGAGCATTAAAGATCCAGTACACTCTGGGTATAATGTCATTGGACATTGCCATCCTGACAGATGAGGAACCGATGACCATAACAGATGATAGCTCCGAAGCCGAAAAGTGTCGTTACCAGGCTTGGGAGAAATCTAATAGGTAGGGTTTAAACCTTATGAGGATGACAATGGCTGACAACATTAAGCCCTCCATGCCTAAAACAGAGAAAGCAAGGGAATTCATGCTCAAAGTAAAGGAGTGTTCACAGTCGGATTTAGCTGACAAGTCAATTGTTGGTAGTTTAATGAGTGAGCTGACTACTAAAAGGTTTGACTGGTCTCAACCAATTCATGATCATGTGACACACATGCCTAATCTGGTAGCAAAATTGAAGGCTTTAGGGATGGATGTAAGTGATACTTTCTTGGTACAATTCATCATTAACTCTCTACCTTATGAGTTTGGCCAGTTTCAGGTGAATTATAACACCATTAAAGATAAATGGAACTATCATCAAGAGTTAAAAGCCATGCTTATACAGGAGGAGGGGAGATTAAAGAAGATGAAAGATCAAGCAGTTCATTTCCTGAGTCATGATGGTGCCAGCAGCAATAAGGCTAAACCGAGTAGAAGGGTAAGAATGGTAAGAAGGGAAAGTCTTTCTTTAAAGGACCTGAAAGTGCGATCCAGAAAGAAAAGAAGTGTCACTTTTGCAAGAAACCTGGACACTTTAAGAAGGATTGTCCTAAAAGGAAGACATGGTTCGAAAAGAAAGGTAAACATTATAGTTTTGTTTGCTTTGAATCAAATCTTATAGAAGTACCTAATAATACTTGGTGGTTAGATTCTGGTGCAACTACTCATATTTCTCACATTAAACAGAGATATTGTATGATCCAGCCCATAAGAGGAGCTAAACAGTTTGTATCCATGGGAAACAGGATGAAGGCACGCATTGAGGGCATTGGGACTTACAAATTAATCTTAGACACTGGTTGTCATATACATCTTACAGATTGTCTCTATGTACTCGATTGTGCTAGAAATCTTGTATCATTAAGTAAATTGGATAATTTAGGTTTTAATTGCAAGTTTGGACATGGTGTATTTTCTATGTACCGTAATGAATACTTTTATGGTAGTGGTACTTTGATTGATTCACTTTATAGGTTCAATCTTGATGTTAAATTTTCTGATTCCCTATTTATTGTTGAGAGTCAAGGTATTAAACGTAGTGCATCGAATGAACAATCAGCTTACTTGTGGCATCAAAGGCTAGGTCACATATCCAAAGAAAGGTTAACGAGGTTGGTAAAAGATGAAATTCTACCTCAATTGGATTTTAGTGACTTAGATGTGTGCGTAGACTGCATTAAAGGGAAGCAGTCTAAACATACAATTAAGAAATCAGCTACAGGGAGCTCTCAGCCTTTAGAAATTATACACACCGATATTTGTGGACCTTTTGACGCTCCATCTTGGAGTGGTGAAAAGTACTTTATCACTTTTATAGATGATTTCTCGCGGTATGGTTTTACTTATTTGTTGCATGAAAAGGCTCATTCTGTGGATGTCCTTGAGATATTCATAAATGAGGTGGAAATGCAACTAGAAAAGAAAGTAAAAATTGTGAGGTCTGATAGAGGTGGTGAATTTTATGGAAGGTTTACTGAAAATGGACAATGTCCTGGTCCATTTGCAAAGCTACTTGAAAGTAGGGGTATTTGGCACAATATACAATGCCCGGTACACCTCAGCAGAACGGTGTTGCTGAAAGGCGGAACCGTACTTTAATGGAAATGGTTAGGAGCATGTTAAGTAATTGTTCTTTACCTCCTTCACTATGGATTTATGCATTAAAGACAGCAACCTATGTCTTAAACCGTGTTCCTAGTAAAGCAGTTCCTATGACTCCTTATGAACTATGGACGGGAAGGAAACCGAGTTTAAGACATCTTCGTGTCTAGGGTTACTCAGCTGAAGTAAGGTTGTATAACCCAAATGAAAAGAAGCTAGATCCTAGGACAGTTAGTGGTTATTTCATTGGCTATCCTGAAAAGTCAAAGGGGTATAGATTTTACTGTCCTAACCACAGTACGAGAATAGTAGAGACTGGAAATGCTAGATTCATTGAGAATGGTCAAGCTAGTGGGAGCATTGAATCACGAAAGGTGGACATTAAAGAAATTCGGGTTGAAGTTTCTTCTCCTGAAATTGCACGTGAAATTGTTGTACCAATTATGCCGTTACAATCAAATGACATAATGGAACAACAAGAAAATGAGGTGCAAAACCCACAAAATGACAATAACAATGATGATCAAGTCACAATTCAAGGGGAGAATAATAATAATATGTCACAAGGCAACCTGTAGGGCGAAGAAGGGTAGTCAATGTTCCAGAGGAACAATTAAGGCGATCTATAAGAGAAAGAAGATCTGCCATCCCAGATGACTACGAGACATATAACATTGAATGTGACTTGAGCATTAGTGAGGATCCCGTCTCATTCCATAAGGCCATGTAAAGTGATAATTCTGAAAATTGGTTAATTGCCATGAAGGAAGAGATGAAATCTATGGATGACAACAAAGTATGGGACTTAGTAGTGTTACCTGAGGGTTCTAAGGCCGTTGGGTCGAAATGGGTCTATAAGACCAAAAGGGACTCTAAAGGTAACATTGAAAGATATAAGGCTCGACTTGTTGCCAAAGGTTTCAATCAGAAGGATGGTATTGACTATAAGGAAACTTTCTCTCCAGTGTCAAAGAAAGATTCTTTAAGAATTGTTTTGGCTTTGGTAGCTCATTATGATGTAGAGCTTCATCAAATGGATGTAAAGACCGCCTTTCTAAACGGTGAGCTTGAGGAAGAAGTATATATGGACCAACCTGAGGGATTTTCATCCCCGGGTAATGAAGATAAAGTGTGTAGGCTGAAAAAGTCAATATATGGACTAAAACAAGCTTCCAGACAATGGTATTTAAAGTTCAATGATACCATCACGTCATATGGGTTTGTAGAGATTACTGTTGATCGGTGTATCTACATTAAGATCAGTGGGAGTAGATTTGTTATTTTAGTCTTGTATGTTGACGATATTTTACTTGCTGCTAATGATCTAGGCATGTTGCATGATGTAAAGAAATATCTGTCTAAGAAACTTTGAAATGAAAGATATGGGTGAGGCATCCTATGTGATCGGAATTGAAATTTTCCGTGATAGATCACAAGGATTGTTAGGGTTGTCTCAGAAAGCTTACATTGAAAAAGTTTTAGAGAGATATAAAATGAATGAATGCTCTGCAGGAATAGTTCCTATACAGAAAGGGGACAAATTTAGTAAAATGCAATGTCCCCGTAATGAATTGGAACGAAAAGAAATGGAAAAATTCCTTATGCATCTGTGGTTGGGAGTTTGAACTATGTTCAGACATGTACTCGACCCGATATCAGCTTTGTTGTTGGAATGCTGGGTCGGTATCAAAGTAATCCCGGGATGGACCACTGGAAGGCTGCAAAGTAAGTCCTTAGGTACTTACAAGGCACTAAGGAGCTCATGCTTACTTATAGGAGATCCGATCATCTTGAGGTGATTGGTTATTCAGATTCAGATTATGCCGGGTGTGTTGATAGTAGAAAATCAAGAATTGGCTACTTATTCCTTTTAGCTGGAGGAGCAGTATCATGGAAAAGTGGGAAGCAGTCTGTCATTGCTACTTCTACTATGGAAGCCGAATTTTTGGCATGCTTTGAGGCCACTATTCAAGCATTGCGGTTGCGAAACTTTATCTTGGGACTTGGGATCGTCGATAGTATAGCCAAGCCGCTGAGAATTTATTGTGATAATTCTGCAGCCGTCTTCTTCTCTAAGAACGATAAGTACTCCAAGGGTGCTAAGCACATGGAATTAAAATTCTTATCGGTTAAGGAGGAGGTACAGAAGCAAAGAGTGTCTTTTGAGCATATAAGAACGGATAAGATGGTAGCTGATCCATTAACTAAGGGAGTACCACCCAAGGCGTTCATTGGCCATGTAGAACGCATGGGTGTTGTATCAAAGGCCTTGTTATTATAAAAGAAGTATGCTTGTTATATATGTGACATCTAGAATTCACTTATAGTATTATTTCTGTTATATACTAGACATGTTAATCATTATAGTATAAGTATACATCACAGTTATTTGATTACATGTGACTAATTGTGAGAATTAATGTTCTTCTCAAAATTAAAGATAACTTAGATTTGGAATTGATTTGTGATACATGGAAGGAATCATGTCGATATAAATGATGTGTGACCGCCATGATCCAATTAGTTCTAATTCGATTAAGGACATAAAAGTTAATGAGTTTAACATTAAAGTGCACATTATTATAGTTATTGAACCATCAAATTAACACAAAGGCCAAGTGGGAGAATGTTAGAATATTTAATAATATTCGAATGGCCTATTTGTGTCGGGTTTAAATATAAGTTAAACTCAGATTAAATATTACGAGACTTTAATATAAAAGACGATACCGTGATGGATCGGTCTCGATTAAATGTAATTAAAGTCCGGGAATTATTATTCCCTCTTACCTTACCCTAATATATCCCGTCTTTCACGAAAAGGTACGATCGGGTTTCGATTGTACGAAAAGGTACATAATATATTATTATTATTATTATTATTATATATATATATATATATATATATATATATATATATATATATATATATATATATATATATATATACTATCAAACAAGATAATCATTAACAATCATTATCCTGACAAAACACAAAAAACTACGTTGAAACAGAAAGAGTGAAAGACAGTTTCTTCTCCATCATCAAGAAACATTAAGAAAAGGGTCAAGGAGGAGAATAATTCTTTATACTTCTTTTTGTATTGATTGCGTCTGTAAGACATGGACCAATGTTAGTTCTTTATCCGTCTTAATTGTATTTAGGGTTGAATTAATTCAAGTCTATATTGATTCTTGGGACTGATTTCATTATAGAAATCATAAAATTAATCTTACACTCGGAACATAGTAAACCATAATAAACTCTACCTGGAACCCAACTGCAAAAGATCCATGTCCAATAACACACTCAACCATGTAGCTAATAGTCTGAAATTACAATGTACCTACTTTGGTTGGTCGTTCCTGCCACCAATTATATGTCCAGTCTCGGTACCATGTCCATCAACTACTGCCGGTTCCATGTCCTAAAAATCATTTTACCTTGTCAATGGCTAACAAAAAAACAGCTAATGATCACAAATCATCAAATGAATAGGGATTTGACAAGCGCTAAATCGGGCATCATTCACCTTATCATCTCTAATTCTCATTTCATTCATTTCCTCGAGAAGCCTATCCACACCATGAGCACTAGATAGGTGCTATCTCTACAGATTCCATTTGCTAATTGTTTTGTTCTACCTCAAATCAGCCAATCATTCATCCAGTGAAACCCTAACAACATTACCCATCAATCCATAATTAGCATAAAACCTTGCACTAATATTTCGAGATGCATATTTTTCTTTAACAAAACCTCAAATGTACATAATATCCATTATACAACCATCTTAACCAGTTGAAGAGTCAATCAATCCATAATTAGCATAAAACCTTGCACTAATATTTCTAGATGCATATTTTTCTTTAACAAAACCTCAAATGTACATAATATCCATTATACAACCATCTTAACCAGTTGAAGAGTCACGGCGAGTTAGCACCTAATAGGGGGACGGGGTGAATTAGGCGACCTTTTTAAAAATTCTTGATTTAAACTTGAGAGTTTGTAAGACAAGCAACGAGAGATAGAGTCTGAGCAACAGTATAAGCAACAGTTGCACGGATCTATTAGTTATCGTAAGTAGCAAAGATGCGAGAGGTGGGCAAGAGTTTGAGCAAGAACATAAACAAACGATATTAAAAAATTGGTTCAGCTCTTACTCCGGAGCCTACGTCCAACCGTTATTTTATTGAATGTTTAGAAGTTACTCAACTTGACTAGAACAATTACAATAAAAAAACTCTCCAACCTACTCCGGTTGCAATGTGCTTAGAGCTACTCCGCTCGTAAGACTTGACTCAAACTTAGAGCTACTCCGCTCTAAGAGTTTCGATGTTCTACCTTTGGTTTACACGATGAATGTCTCAAGAGTTCTCATAAAGAACATGGAGACTTCTTTTAAGATCTAAACACAAGGCCATCAAACATACTCATTAGGCATTAAGAGAGCTAACTAGTGCTTAGGAGATAATGACTTGTTAAAACAGTTTTGAAGACTTTTAAACTTAAAACATTTGCAAAAGTACTTTGAAGAATGAAGCTTAAAACAGTTTTTGCAAAGTAGTAATGAATGCACTGAAAAGTCTTGGCGAATAAATGAACCTAAAGGTCCATATATATAGCCGAAGGGTATAAGCCTTTAAAACCCTAGGCACATGCTTTGTCCACCCTTTAGCAATACATATGTGTCTTTATTTGATGGGTAAAAGGGTGAATCAGTTTTGACAAAGAGGGGAAAAGGATTGGTCAGATTCACAATGCTCTATGTTGCACTTATTTGGTTATGGAGTGCATTCAATTTTTCCTTATGGAAAAACTCTCATAGCTAAATAAGGAAATAAAGCAAGATTTTTTTTTCACAAAGACCAAATCTCTTTTGAATGAGATTTCAACTTGGTTCTTCTGATTTGATTCAAATACTAATGATTTAAAAGCAAGCTGATATTTTGAGACAAATTTCAAACATTTGAAAACCTCTTTGAAAACCATCTCCGTAGCTAGCACTAGAAACTAGTTATGGAACAGTCTGAGGACTATTGCACAGATTTTGCACTCTTAATAACTTAGATGAGTATGCTTAATTACCTTGCTTTCAACACTCATTTTAGACTCGACTTAAGTTGTGTTATGCTTGCATCTTGAGACTTCATCTTGATCAACTTTCAACTTTCACAAGCTTGATGTCACTTGCTATTACTCACAACACTTAGAGGAAACATTAGAGAATTAGGAGTAACTTGGCATCATCATCATCATGTGTTCTAACAAATTCCCCCTTTGATGATGACAAGTTACACATAAAATTTTGCACAAGTTCCCCCTTAGCCCATGGTGAGTCGGTCTTTGTTAACCATAATCAATAGGACATGAAATGAATACATAATCAAGGTGATCAAGGGGTTGGCATACTTAACCTAGGTAAGACTTCTAATCATGGTAGCTAAAACATTTCTACGGTGAACGTTAGCCTAATAGTCATTGAGTAATAGCAACATAGATTTTATAACACTTCCTCCTCTTGACATCATCAAGAAGAGAAACAAAACGGGACTAAGTAGTAATTTATGACATGCATACGAGTTTAGAAAACAAGTTCAGAAAGCATATAGTCAATAGCATACATGCACGATAATAATTATAATAGGCTAAATGATAAGGGGAAGGGTGAGGTGGGGGGTATTAGGCCTCGTCCTCGACCTCATTCTCATCTCTTGCAAGCCTCTCCATGAGGTCCTCATTGACTATTTTCAGCTCAGCCACCTCCTCTTTCAAAGAGTCTATGTCCACAACCATCTTCTTGACAAGAGTCATGAGTTGATCCAACTTATCATTAGCAGCCCCTGATGCAACAATTGACCCAACCGTGTCTTTCGCACTAAACTTCTTTACCAACTTACCATCCTTAATTACCAAGGCCATTTGGGATAGTAGACCGGATGTCATCTCATCACTGAGTCTGTCCACAACAGGGTTCCCTTTCTTGACGAGCTTACGTTTCTGAAAGATGATTGAGAGCCACATTCCATATGGGATGAGAGTTTTCTTGTCATACTTCCCGACCCTAATATCCTTGGCAAGTTCATTGATGCGGAAGAACATGAGATGAGGAAGGCTAATGGGACGACTTTTGAGTATGTAGTAGAGAAGGGTCATTTCAAGGTATGAGCAACGGCCACGGGTGTCGTTGTTGGGGACAATTACTCGTTGTAAGAAGTTAAAAATGAAGCGGTAGGGGGCTCGAAGTTCAGTGGCATAAATGTTCGAGGGACCTTCGCCATGTCCGGGTCTAAGGGTTTTGGTTATTCTGGTGACCATGGATGCCTCAACTTCCCCCCAAGTCCCTTTGGGGAATGTGTCTAGGCCAACAGGAACAGTTTTTAGGTCAGTGGCCAATTGATCAATAGTGAGGACAAAGGGCTTGGAATTAATGTAGGCTGACACGGTTTCTGATGCAACATCTGTAACATCCCGTAATTTAGGAGACCTTTAGAATAGTGCAAAGTGACATTTTAATTTAGTATTAATTTATTCAAAGTTATTTTAATTTATTTTGATTTATTTTGAATTAATTGGAATTGATGTAATTTAATAAAATATAATTTTATAAAGATTTCAGATTAAAGTCGTAAAGTCGAAAAATCATAACTTTATATTTTAATCAAGGTCGTTCACTTAATAAGTTTATTATGTAGTCGTATATATACTTAATATTTTAGTAATAATAGTTTTGGTGTCGGAATCAGTTTCGAAATTCGTATACGAGTCGTGTCGTGTCGTAGCTCGAGCAACGCCCAAGCCACGACTAAACTTGGCCGAGCAGCGCCCAGCACGCCTAGGCAATTGCCCGAGCACAGGGACAACAATGCCGAGCCACTGCCAAGCCAAGCCAAGCCAGGCAACTGCCGAGCAATCAGCCGTGTATTGCCCTTCTTTGGCCTTGACTTCCCTCGACCAATTCATTTACCCAATTCACGTTATTAGCCTCCTTCTCAATCTTCATCCCCAACCTCTAAACACCATAATAATTCAATGACAAAATCCCACATACATCCTTCATTATTCAACCAAATGCAATAAAAATTATAGTTTCGGAATCCCCTCTTCATTCCTCACCTTCTAGTAAGTTTAGATTTCATTTCCACCAAAATATTTTAAGATAATCTTTTTTAGGGTTTCAATTTTAAGGCTAATGTAAGTGGTTTAATTGTAATTTTAGGTGAAGAATACAAGGATGAGCATGGGGACTTAATTGTGATTGAAGAAGAACCCGTTTTTGGCCCTTAGGAATCTCGGTCCTTACATCAGTTTAGGATTACTCATCTTTTTCTAACTTAAGGTAACCTTTCCGAGTGACTCGACGAATTTATGCTACAATAATTACGTGTTTGTTGTTTGTATGTTATTTGGATGAGGAATACGATGTATATGCGTTGTGGGTTTGGTCTGTTAAGTGTCGCTGAATGCTGCCTTATACGTCGTTGTAGGCTGCTATAGTTGGGGTTTATTGTTGATATGGTAGTTATCATCGTAATCAGTTGCTGCTGCGCGCTACTGCTCCACTGTTTCTGCACCAGACCCCCCCATTTCTGCGTATGTTTTACCTACGATTACCACTACTGTATTCCTACACTCACCTTCCCACACTACTCCTACCCATTACTACCTGTTCTGCTCTCACTTCCTGCACACTATACTGTTAACTGCTGCTATACTGCAGCTGTCCTTGTACCACGCCACTACTACCATGCTTACCCCAGACCCCACCGTGCATACGACATACAAATGTTGCTGCCCCCACTGTACTTCCTACTGCGACTGATCTGTTTTCCCTTGTGTGCTTGTGCCACTACCTATGCACGCATCCTACTGGTCTGTCTGTACAAGCCATGGGGTGTCTGTGATTATGCGTCTGAACTCTACTGGCTGCGTGTAGTTACTGCCATGTTACTCTACTTTTATTCTGTTTCTACCTTACCTTGCTGCGTGTTGCGTTGTTGTTGCTGAAGCTGCTACTATTCGCTGCTGGTTGTGGCAGCTGCTAGCAGTGGCTAATGCTGGCTACTACCACAGCTAGTCTGGCTGCTGCTAGGCGTTGTTGTTGCTGGCCACGCTGCTATGTACTAAATAAACGTGTAGTTAATTATTGCTAGTTATTGTATCCGTCCTAAGGTTGCTACTACACTACTATTATCTAGTCTAGATTCAATCATTCATATGGTTGCATTTTGTAATTAGTTCACTTTAAACCCGTTTAAGACTTTAGTAATGTGTTACAATTTCTAATTAAGAAGCACGTTTAAAGTATATATAATTAGTTAATCGATCCCCAAATAATTAAGATACGACTTGTTATTTTAAGTTCTCACATGTTATCTTATAAACCCTATGAGTCGTGATTATTTCCTTTATCGATTGAACCATTTAATTAGAATGTAATTTAGTACTTGGTTAAAAATATATATATTTGAGCTAGGTGCGAATTTGCAAAGTGGTTGGTTACTCATCTTAAGTTGATTAACTCCTAAATACTAGATTATAATTCTTATCGGGTTAAGTTAATTGACGTATAGCAATCACTTAGACTTGTCTAGATATATGTCCTAGGGGATTAATGAACTTAATTGAAATGGGTCCTCTCCCTTATACGTATAAATTAGAACAGTCATAAAATAGCTTCTTAAAGTTGATAATTTCACACGATGGCTTATTAATGGCATGAAAATGATATAGGTAATGCTTGAAATGATTCATAGTGGGATATATGTCGTTTGGAGGTTTCGTGCCGAAAACTGAGCTGGGCCAGTTGACTGAACTACGTTCAGTCAACTAGGTTTGACCAGTCAGCCTCGATTTAACCAATGACCCGTCGCGGGACTTGAGTCGAGGGTAAACATTCGGATGCCCGAAGTAAGTATGTTGCTTTAATGTTAGCTATGTCTATATTTTAGCTATTGAACATGTTATGCACTTCCATATTAAAGGTTGGTTGAATTGGATGGCTTCACATGTTGGATGTTTACCCTTGATAATATTAGATATTGGTTAATATTTGTTGATGATTGATATTGATTGATATTGGCTGATAAGACATGATAACGGAGAATGTTAGTTGGTTACTTGAATACACATTAGTGGTTCGTTATGATTGATATTGAGGAAGTTGTTGTTGGCCAGTTGAAAATGCTTATGTATAGACTGTCACATGCTAGGATTGTGTCCTAGAGTCTTGTTAAGGATTTGGTGTTGTATCCAGGTGTACTCATGTGCTGTATCATGAGACTTAGACAGGTGTTGTATCCGTGTGTCCATAGGAACGTAGCTAGTCTTGGTGTTGTATCCAAGGGTGCTCATGTGTTGTATTATGCGTGTTGGCGCGGTGTCGTATTCGTGTGTCAATAGGAACATAGCTAGCCTTGGTGTTGTATACAAGGGTACTCATGTGTTGTATCATGAGTCTTGGCGTGGTGTTATATCCGTGTGTCAGTCGGAACTTAGTTAGACCTTGTGTTATATCCAAGGGTACTTATGTGTGGTATCATGAGACTTAGACATGGTGTTGTATCCGTGTATCAATGTTTAGATAACTATGTTCTCTCTTGTACGATGATTCTATGAATTATGCCCGGTGAGGTGCAAGCTGTTATAGTTGATAGAATTTGGATGCACTGTTACCTGGATTCACATGATAGCATAGTATGAGTCGGTCTAGAACTCACATGCTAGGTTATATATGGTTCTTATGTGGTTTATTCACATGATAGACATATTGGTTTGGTACTTGTTGTGCCTAGACTATGTGTTGATCATATACCTTCTCTTATGTTGTTCATGTTATATTAATATGACATTTCGTGGCTGGGAGGACTCGGAGTTACTCCCCATTGACTGTGGCATTCGTGTTTGTTTAAAATGCGGATGACAGGTTTGTGAAGCATATGTTGGGTGCATGACGAGCTACCGAGCGGATGACAACCTTGGGACCTTTTTACGGTTTCCACTTTGTAGAGACTTGATACTTTAAGTTATATACTTATTTATTTTAGGGACATATGTCTCCCTTACCTATTGGTTGTATTTATTTTGGGACTTTTCATGTTTGACACTTTTACTTGGATATCTTTATAACAGGTTCAGGTTTTGAAAATCCCGTATTTTCTTCCGAATGAACTTATTACAAACATATCCTTGCAGTTTATAGTTACAATTTTATGTTTACTCTTCCGCTAAATATGAGGGTGTCACAGTTGGTATCAGAGCATAACTGCTCCCGACTCACGTTGTGTACCCCAATGTAAATAACTTGACCTCCAAATAATGAATTGAGAGTTGGTTAAGGTGGGTAGAATTAGGATATTATGTTGTAGTCTGTTTGTGATTGCTCTGTGTTAGGTTCTAACAAGTTTGCTTTCCTCTTGACCTGAACATGGCTCCTCCAAGGAATGGATATAATGCAATTCTACAAGCTCTTACGCTCATCATCCAAAACCAACAGAATCAACAAGTCAATCCTACGCCTGAAGCTGAAAGACATGGTAGCTACGTCTGGTTGGCTAACCAATTAGCAAGGAACAATACTAGAACTTATGGTGACGAAGTTGATCCGGTGGCCCTATCTGGGTGGTTCTGAGAGATGGAGATGAACCTTTCTTTGTATGATGTCCAAGAAGGGGACAAGGTGAAGTTGGCCTCTCACTTTTTGGTTAAGGAAGCTGATCGATGGTGGACTATGACTGGTCCTACCTCTATTCTTGAGAATGGCTTTGGATGGGATCGATTCAAGGACTTAGTTGAGGCTAGGTTCTATCCTAAGGAGCTTAGACGTCAAAGGCTCAAGGAATTCATGGACTTGACCCAAAGAGATCTCTCCGTACAAGCCTTCACTAACAAGTTTAATGATCTTGCTCATTATGCTTCTAGACTTGTCCAGAATGAAGAAGATAAGGCCTTCTTTTACTTGGACAAGCTTTCCACGAAGCTTAAGAGTATGATTAGAAGAGATTCTACATCCTTTGTCTCCATCTACGATGATGCCTTGTGGGCTGAGAACTCCATTCAAGCCATTGATGATGAGGCTCGCGCTTCTAGAATTGTGGTTGACTCCTCTCACCACACTTCTCAAGGCAAGGGACCATACTCTCTAGATTCTCTACCACTCGTACCTGCTTCTGGGGCGAATGTGGTTCCTCCTTACTCCTCTCACTCCCTTAAGAGAAAGTTTGTTCTGAATAAGCAAGCCAACCACGGTACTCCTTCTAACAACAAGAAAGAATATCGCATGTGTTCCCAATGTAAGAAGCCCTTACATCCCGGAGTTAGTTGCTTTAACAAGCCACTTGTTTGCCACTTCTGCAAAAAGCCTGGACAACAGTATCGAGATTGTCCCGAGAGGAAGACTACTCCTACACCCACTGTTCCCGAGCTACCGAAAGGACGGATTTACATGATGACTCGTACCGAAGCTGCTGCATTTCCCGATATTTGTATTGGTGTGTTTCTAATTCTTGCCTTTCCTCCTTCTTAATTTTGCCATCTCGTTAAATTCTTGCTCTTTTAATCTAAGTCTTGCGAATTTTAGCTACTCTTTCGAGTAATCCTTCCCTCCTCTTAAGCATCTTCTGCCTTGCCCTTGACTCTTAAGATTCTTGGAACCAAAATCTTTGAGTCTAAACAGTTCCAGTCGACCATAGGTTGACCCTTAATGAGGTTAAATATCTCATGAAGTTAGATTGGATGTCTTAGTCTCAGTTGTCTAGAGTCACTAGATAGAGTTTGGTCATAGCTAGTCGAGTTTTTATCCTTCTTATAAAGTTTCGTACTAAAGGTTTTGAAATGATTTGATACTTTTACTGGTTTTAACGTCAATAAAGGTTGAGACTCGTTATTGGAGACGTCCGATAATTAGTTTTTCCATTTGTTGGTGTGAAAAATTTATTTTTAATGTCTTTGATTTGGAATGTCGATGTTCTTGAAAGATCAACAAGAACCCTCCATCCCCTTGACGAGATACTATTTTCATACATTTTCTTTTTGAAATTTCATTCGTTTGATTTAAAAGATCGACTACAATAGTTACACCCTTCTTTCTTCCAAGTTTCGAGGACGAAACTTTTTAAAAGGTGGGATGATTGTAACATCCCGTAATTTATGAGACCTTTAGAATAGTGCAAAGTGACATTTTAATTTAGTATTAATTTATTCTAAGTTATTTTAATTTATTTTGATTTATTTTGAATTAATTGGCATTGATGTAATTTAATAAAATATAATTTTATAAAGATTTCGGATTAAAGTCGTAAAGTCGTAAAATCATAACTTTATATTTTAATCAAGGTCGTTCACTTAATAAGTCTATTATGTAATCGTATATATACTTAATATTTTAGTAATAACAGTTTTGGTGTCGGAATCGGTTTCGAAATTCGTATACGAGTCGTGTCGTGTCGTGGCTCGAGCAACGCCCGAGCCAAGACTAAACTAGGCCGAGCAGTGCCCAGCACGCCTAAGCAATTGCCCGAGCACAGGGACAGCAGTGCCGAGCCACTGCCAAGCCAAGCCAAGCCAGGCAACTGCCGAGCAATCAGCCGTGCATTGCCCCTCTTTGGCCTTGACTTCCCTTGACCAATTCATTTACCCAATTCAGGTTATTAGCCTCCTTCTCACTTTTCATCCCCAACCTCTAAACACCATAATAATTCAATGACAAAATCCCACATAAATCCTTCATTACTCAACCAAATGCAATAAAAATTATAGTTTCGGAATCCCCTCTTCATTCCTCACCTTCTAGTAAGTTTAGATTTCATTTCCCCCAAATTATTTTAAGACAGTCTTTTTTAGGGTTTCGATTTTAAGGCTAATGTGAGTGGTTTAATTGTTGTTTTAGGTGAAGAATACAAGGATGGGCATGGAGACTTAATTGTGATTGAAGAAGAATCCGTTTTTGGCCCTTAGGAATCTCGGTCCTTACATCAGTTTAGGATTACTCATCTTTTTCTAACTTAAGGTAACCTTTCCGAGTGACTCGACAAATTTATGCTACAATAATTACGTGTTTGTTGTTTGTATGTTATTTGGATGAGGAATATGATGTATATGCGTTGTGGGTTTGGTCTGTTAAGTGCCGCTGAATGCTGCCTTATACGTCGTTGTAGGCTGCTATAGTTGGGGTTTATTGTTGATATGGTAGTTATAATCGTAATCAGTTGATGCTGCGCGCTACTGCTCCACTGTTTCTGCACCAGACCCCCCCCATTTCTGCGTATGTTTTACCTACGATTACCACTGCTGTATTCCTGCACTCACCTTGCACCCACACTACTCCTACGCATTACTACCTGTTCTGCTCTCACTTTCTGCACACTATACTGTTATCTGCTGCTATACTACAGCTGTCCTTGTACCACGCCACTACTACCATGCTTACCCCAGACCCCACCGTGCATACGACATACAAATGTTGCTGCCCCCACTGTACTTCCTACTGCTACTGATCTGTTTTCCCTTGTGTGCATGTGCCACTGCCTATGCACGCATCCTACTGGTCTGTCTGTACATGCCATGGGGCGTCTGTGATTATGCGTCTGAACTCTACTGGCTGCGTGTAGTTACCGCCATGTTACTCTACTTTTATTCTGTTTCTACCTTACCTTGCTGCGTGTTGCGTTGTTGTTGCTGAAGCTGCTACTATTTGCTGCTGGTTGTGGCAGCTGCTAGCAGTGGCTAATGCTGGCTGTTACCACGGCTAGTCGTGGCTGCTGCTAGGCGCTGTTGCTGCTGGCCACGCACGCTGCTATGTACTAAGTAAACGTGTAGTTAACTATTGCTAGTTATTGTATCCGTCATATGGTTGCTACTACACAACTATTATCTAGTCTAGATTCAATAATTCATATGGTTGCATTTTGTAACTAGTTCACTTTAAAACCGTTTAAGACTTTAGTGATGAGTTACAATTTCTAATTAAAAAGCACGTTTAAAGCACGTTCAGATTTAGGGTTCCCAATGTTTGATAGCAAGCCTGTTGTTATCAAGCCTTGGACTGAAAACTGTTCCCTTGCCAAAGAAAGGGTTAAATCTGTTCCTATATGGGTTAAATTGTGTGGTTTGCCTTTGAAGTTTTGGGGGATATCATGTTTGGAGAAATTGGGTACCCTCTTAGGAAAGTTTATGAATTGTGATAATCCTACCTTGGGGAAAACTCGTTTGGGATTTGCTCGACTTTTGATAGAGGTGGAGATTGGTCAGGAGTTTCTAGATTGTATTTTTTTTAGAGATGAGAAAGGCAATGAGATCTCTATCCCAGTTGAGTATGAATGGAGACCGGATGTTTGTACTGCCTGTAAGGGGATTGGACACACAGAGGCTATGTGTAGGAAGAAAAAGGAGAACCGACCTATTCCTAAACCTGCCCAAGTTTGGAGACCAGTTCACAAGCCTGCTGTGGTTGTTGAGATTCCTCCTGTGGTGGATCATGCTATTCCTGAAGTTTCTATTCCTTCACCACAGATGAACTTACCTCCTGAGCCAGCTATTTCACCTACTGTTATCTCGTCTGTTTTGCGACATGAATTTAACTCACAGTCTAGGGGGAGCTTTACTTATGCTGAGATGTTGGGAGGTACATCATATAACACTGCAGGGAGATTGGGGGAACCATCTGAAAACAGGTCTAATGGATAATGTTGGATGTTGGAATGTTAGGGGGATGAATAAACTTGCTAAGCAGTTAGAAATAAAGAGATTTATGTTGCAAAATAAATTAGGGTTGGTTGGTCTAGTTGAAACTAAAATAAAAGGGGTAGATTGTAAGCTGATTTTGAATGTCTTTGGGCAAGATTGGGATGGTGTTTCTAATATCTTACATCATCCTGGAGGAAGGGTTTGGTTGGTTTGGCTCAAAACTGTGTTCACTGTTACCATTGCAAGTATGGCAGACCAACATATCACTGCCAATGTTCAGGAAATAGCATCTGGGCATAATTTCTTGTTCACTGTGGTGTATGACTCTAATACTGATGCAGAAAGAATTAATCTCTAGAATGAGTTGAAGAGGATTAAGGATGGTTGGGTTGGGCCTTGGAGTATCTGTGGTGATTTCAACAATCTCTTGGATTTCAATGAGAGGATTGGGAAACCAGTGCTTTGGGCTGATATCAAGGACTTTAAGGAGTGTGTGAGTTATTGTGAGGTGATGGATGTTAAAGCTCAAGGTGCTTTTTTCACTTGGACTAATAAACATGATCCCTCTACTAGAGTTTTTTCTAGGTTGGACAGATTTATGGTGAACTCTGAATGGCTGGATTTGTACCCAGATTGTAATGTATTTTTTCCTCCTGAGGGTCTCTTTGATCATAATCCCTGCATATGCTATAGAAGGGTTCAGAGGGTTGTACAACCTCATTTCAAATATTTCAACATGTGGAGCCAGGATGCAAGTTTTTTTCCTACAGTTTCTCATCATTGGAAGCAAAAAGTCACTGGTTCTTGGATGTATCAAGTTGTTATTAAGCAGAAAAATCTGAAGAAGCCTCTGAAAGTTTTGAACAGAAATCGATTCTCGGATATTGAGAAAGCTTATGGGTTGGCCAAGTCCACTCTTGAGAACATTCAAAATCAGATTCAAAAAGATGTTCACAACCATGACTTGATTGGGAAAGAGGTTAATGCAGCAAAGGTGTTTAGGGATGTTGCTAAGGCTCATTCAAGCTTTATTCAACAGAAATGCAAGGCTGATTGGATTTGTGAGGGAGATGACAACACAAAATTTTTTCACAATCATTTCAAGGCTCGAAGTATGAAGAATAAGATCCTTCAAATTAAGGATAGACATGGGATTATCCAATCTGATGCTAATGGGATTGAGGTGGCTTTTCTTGATTTTTATACTCACTTATTGGGTACTAATTCCTCTGTTAAGGATATCCATTTTCCTACTGTTCAGATGGGACCTTTGGTGACTGATGCTCATAGAGAGATATTGTTA
This sequence comes from Silene conica, assembly GCA_029255685.2. Taxonomy (NCBI): domain Eukaryota; kingdom Viridiplantae; phylum Streptophyta; class Magnoliopsida; order Caryophyllales; family Caryophyllaceae; genus Silene; species Silene conica. The sequence continues at coordinate 44,937,149 of CM055319.2, read as the reverse complement.
TCTCCTGTGACTGCTGAAGAAATTAAGCTTGTGATATTTTCTATTCCTCCTACTAAGTCCCCAGGTCCTGATGGTTTTTCGAGTAAGTTTTATATGGATTCTTGGGACATCATTGGCAGAGATATTTCTGGTGCTATTCTTGATTTTTTCAGAACAGGTAACCTCTTGAAACAAGTAAATACCACTACTTTGACTCTCATTCCCAAGGTTACAAATCCTGTGAGTGTGATGGACTATAGACCTATTGCATGTTGTAATGTCCTTTACAAATGCATCACTAAGCTTCTTTGCAATAGACTTGGTAGAGTTCTTCCTGATCTCATTAATAGTAGCCAAGGAGGGTTTGTGAAGGGTAGGAATATTGTTGATAATGTGCTTATCTGCCAAGATTTAGTAAGGCTTTATAACAGAAAGGCTGCCTCTCCTAGATGCCTTATCAAAATAGACCTCAGGAAGGCTTATGACACTGTGGAGTGGTCTTTTCTTTTTCAAATGATGGAGAGTTTAAATTTTCCTAGAGAATTTATTCATTTGGTGAAGGCTTGTGTTACTTCCCCTTCTTATTCTATCCATGTGAATGGTTCTAACTTTGGGTTCTTCCAAGGCAAGAGAGGCCTTAGACAAGGAGACCCCTTATCTCCTTTGTTTTTTACTTTATGTATGGAGTATTTGTCGAGAATTCTTGTAGCAGTGGCCCAACAGAGTTCTTTCAGGTTTCACCCTATGTGTGGGCATCTTAAACTCAATCACCTACTATTTGCTGATGATCTTCTCATGTTCTGCAAGGGTAATGTAAGTTCTATTATGTGGTTGCTTCGAGCTTTTTCCACTTTCTCTGCATCCTCTGGTCTATGTCTGAACAAAGACAAATCTGATATATATTTTAATGGAGTGAGGCAGGATTTGATGGATGACATTGTGAATATTTCTGGCTTTAGAATTGGGGATTTACCTTTTAAGTATCTGGGAGTTTCTATCTCATCCAAGAAGATATCTAAGTTGGAGGGTCATAAACTCACTGAGAGAATTGTTTGCAAAATCAGAAGTCTTGGGGCTAAACATCTCTCTTACACTGGTAGGCTAACTCTTGTTAGGAGTGTTTTGTCGAATTTACACTCCTATTGGGCTTCCATTTTTTTAATACCAGTAGGTATAATGCGCAAGGTTGAAGCTATATGCATGAATTATTTATGGGGAGGATCTGAAAATTATGAACGAGCACCTAATGTGAGTTGGGAGCGATGTTGTTCTCCAGTGAATGAAGGAGGTCTGGGGATTCATGCTGCAACCTTGTTTAACAGAGCGAGACTAGGGAAGTACACTTATTGGCTGGCTACGAAGAAAGATCACTTATGGGTGAAATGGGTGAACCATGTTTATATGAAAGGCACTAACTGGAAAAATTATAATGCTCCTCTTGACTGCAGTTGGTCATGGAAAAAGATAGTAGAAACTAATGATATCTTCAAGCCTGGATACAATAATGACATTTGGTCAGGATGCTTGCAAGGATACACAGTGAGCTCTGGGTATGAATGGCTGAGAATTAAACGTCCTGTGGTGCCTTGGAGGTTCATGTGCTGGAATTCTCTTAATATCCCAAAAATGTCGTTCATCTTTTGGGCTGTTCAATTGAATCGTTTGTACACCCTTGACAGAAGAGCAAAGATGGGTATTTCAGGGGATAGACTTTGCTATCTTTGTGGAGTACATGATGAGATTCATGACCATTTATTCACACATTGTAAGTTTTACTTGGACTGCATAGATTTTTTGCAGAAGAGACTGGGCTGCCAGATATGTGAGTCTAATGTAGTGCAGTGGTATTCAAACATTCGGGGTAAAACTGGGTTGCAAAGGAGGTTTGTGGGTGCGTGTGTGGTTGGAGTGGTCTATACTGTATGGATGGCAAGGAATAGTGCGAAATTTACCATGATGGTTCCTCGCCCTTCAGTTGTTATTGAGAAGATATGCAAAGAGGTGAAGATAAGATGGATGCATCGAAATACCAAAGTTTTGAATGCTAGAGATCAAAATTGGATAGATAGTATCTGATCCTTTTCTGTTTGATGTAATTCTGGATGATGTAACTCGGACTTGATTCATTGATTCTTTATATACTTACCTTTTACCCAAAAAAATTAGTTAATCGATCCCCGAATAATTAAGATACGACTTGCTATTTTAAGTTCTCACATGTTATCGTATAAACCCCATGAGTCGTGATTATTTCCTTTATCGATTGAACCGTTTAATTAGAATGTAATTTAGTACCTGGTTAAAAATATATATTTGAGCTAGGTGCGAATTAGCAAAGTGGTTGGTTACTCGTCTTAAGTTGATTAACTCCTAAATACTAGATTATAATTCTTATCGGGTTAAGTTAATTGACGTATAGCAATCACTTAGACTTGTCTAGATATATGTCTTAGGGGATTAAGGAACTTGATTGAAATGGGTCCTCTCCCTTATACGTATAAAGTAGAACAGTAATAAAATAGCATCTTAAAGTTGATAATTTCACACGATGGCTTAGTAATGTCACGAAAATGATATAGGTAAAGCTTGAAATCATTCATAGTGAGATATATGTTGTTTGGAAGTTTCGTGCCGAAAACTGAGCTGGGCCAGTTGATTGAACTATGTTCAGTCAACTAGGTTTGACCAGTCAGCCTCGATTTAATCGATGACCCGTCGCGGGACTTGGGTCGAGGGTAAACATTCGGATGCCTGAAGTAAGTATGTTGCTTTAATGTTAGCTATGTCGAAATTTTAGCGATTGAACATGTTATGCACTTCCATCTTAAAGGTTGGTTGAATTAGATGGCTTCACATGTTGGATGTTTACCCTTGCTAATATAAGATATTGCATAATTGGTTAATATTTTTTGATGATTGATATTGATTGATATTGGCTGATAAGACATGATAACGGAGAATGTTAGTTGGTTACTTGAATACACATTAGTGGTTCGTTATCATTTATATTGAGGAAGTTGTTGTTGGCCAGTTGAAAATGCTTATGTATAGACTGTCACATGCTAGGATGGTGTCCTAGAGTCTTACTAAGGACTTGGTGTTGTATCCAGGTGTACTCATGTGTTGTATCATGAGTCTTAGACACGGTGTTGTATCCGTTTGTCCATAGGAACGTAGCTAGTCTTGGTGTTTTATCTAAGGGTACTCATGTGTTGTATCATGAGTCTTGGCGCGGTGTTGTATTCGTGTGTCAGTCGGAACTTAGTTAGACTTGGTGTTGTATCCAAGGGTACTTATGTGTGGTATCATGAGACTTAGACATGGTGTTGTATCCGTGTATCAATGTTAAGATAACTATGTTCTCTCTTGTACGGTGATTATATGAATTATGCCCGGTGAGATGCAAGCTGTTATAGTTGATAGAATTTGGATGCCCTGTTACCTGGAATCACATGATAGCATAGTATGCCCTGTTATATATGGTTCTTCTGTGGTTTATTCACATGATAGACATATTGGTTTGGTACTTGTTGTGCCATGACTATGTGTTGATCATATACCTTCTCTTATGTTGTTCATGTTATATTAATATGGCATTTCGTGGCTGGGAGGACTCGGAGTTACTCCCCACTGACTGTCGCATTCGTGTTTGTTTAAAATGCGGATGACAGGTTTGTGAAGCATATGTTGGGTACATGACGAGCTAGCGAGCGGATGACAACCTTGGGACCTTTATACGTTTTCCACTTTGTAGAGACTTGATACTTTAAGTTATATACTTATTTATTTTAGGGACATATATCTCCCTTACCTATTGGTTGTATTTATTTTGGGACTTTTCATGTTTGACACCTTTACTTGGATATCTTTATAACAGGTTCAGGTTTTGAAAATCCCGTATTTTCCTCCGAATGAACTTATTACAAACATATCCTTGCAGTTTATACTTAGAATTTTATGTTTACTCTTCCGCTAAATTTGAGGGTGTCATAACATCCACACGCACGGTGGCAAAGAACTGCACTACTTCAGACAAGTACACATGACAATACATGTCTAGTAGTTCAAACCAATGTTGGGCAAACATTTCAAATTTGAAAAAGTCGAAGGCAGGGGATGTATCATACCAGTCTTTTGTTGGGAAATGTGTCCTCAACAATAGTGCGATCACGTTAATGATAAAATCATTGTCATAAATCTTATATGAATATGCAAGGGACGATCCGATATTTGATATAGTCAACTGACCAATATTAATCGGTAATGATTGGCTGACTAGAGTTTGACATTACTGTCGTATAACGGTGGTGGTCAGTTGATCCCTTTAGGTCACACCTATGGGACAAACCCCTTAAATAATATATATCGATATTCTTAAAACCGTATATTGAGAAACCAGAGGTTGAATCTTAAAGTAAGATTTATATTTGAAATTGAAATGTATCAATTATCAAATATTAATCGATATTTTAGAAATGTCGAAATTATAATGAATGGTTCATGGTTATTATAAACGTTGTTAATATATCGTATCGACGATTATTACGATAACCATATGTTGGGACGGTAATTACGAATTACTAAAATAATTTGTTAAATATGATTTAATTAATTTAGAAATATTATTTATATGATAAATATAATTTTAAATTAATACAATTGTATTTGTGACATAAGATGTCACATGTTACACAATTGTACAAAATTGAAATTTGTAAAATGGAAGCGTATTTTACAATAGTGTGTCGTTTGATATTGTGGTTTAGGATTTTATATTGTTTAATATAATATCCTTTAAAGATAATCATTGCATATGTATGATACGTACCTAATGTGTAGGTATGCATACCTAAGTGCATGTGTAAGATAAAATCAACACACTTAGCCTTGCCATGTAAGGATCACACGACATGCACCAAGCAACCCCAACCCTCTTCTATTATATATATGATACTCAATCATATAAGAAAGGGCTAATCCTCTTACTAGTTTTCTAGAGTAAGAAAACAAGAAATTACCTCTTAAATATTATTAGATAATATTCTCTAGTATACTAATATTGTTATTAGTACACGGTTTAAGATAACCGATTCCGTCTCCTAGCTCGAGTTCGGTCTTTGGTGTTTAAGGGTAGGTCTTGGGTGCATCGTAAAGGAGGCAAGCTACTTTGGTTGCTCCGTGGAGGATCGTCCTAGCACTTTTCGGACCGATTGTAAGGCCCTTTCCGTTATTGTTCCGCAAATATTATTGCATGCATAAGATCAACTATGATATTATGAGATAAATAAGTATATATTAGTAAGACTAAATAATATGAACTTGTTAGTAAGACTACCTTAGTTCCCTTCAAGTGGTATCAGAGCATTAGGTTGCTTGCATGCAACTCGATTTTTTACGTTTTTGCGAGAAAATGCGATTTTAATTAAAAACTAAAATGAGTAGTACATATAGGATATGCACGAAAATGTTAATGCATGTATAATTTCTGGTCTTAAAATAGTTTTAAGTCATTTTTGATGATTTATGGAATAATATTGTTCAATATTGTAATTAAACTGTTTAATTTAGGCTTAAAATCGGTTAAAAATGTTTTATTATGGGAAAAATAGCTAAATAATGTTTCTGGCCGTGGATTTTAAATATGTTCTCACATGCATTTAACATATTATGAATATATAATTTTCGAAATTATTTAAGTTTTATGCATGGTTTATGATTTTTTAATGGTTAAATAGTCATAAAATGAGATAAATATGGGTTAAATAGTTATATTATGAATTTAACTATAAATTTTTTTGTAGATGTCACATGCAATATTTAAAATATATGATGAATTTTCAAGAAATTTTTCTTTAATATTGCATGAATATTGATTTTTATCGTAAAAATCGTAATATTAGTGACATATTTTAGCTTAAATAGTTTAAGTTCGAATTTGACCATAAAAATTTAATATAATATCACATATATTATTTTTAGCATGCATGTGAATTTTGAGCTATTAATCTCGAATTTTGCATGAGAAATGATTTTAATCGGTAAAATCGCGTAATATATGACACAAATTATTAAAAATAGTAAAAGTTACTTAAATGGTCCGATAAATTCACCCATATTAGTCATATTATGTATGATCATCAAAATTATTTTATTTAGTGCCAAAAGTTTCTGAAATTTTAAGTTTTAATTTAAAAGGTTAAAATTGGAGATTGAGTGTTGGAAGAGTCATAATCATTTTCAATCCTAAAACAGTGTGCATCTGATTTTTCCTTGCATTTTCAGATACTTTGAGTGTCTAGGAAGATGTAAAAATTATATTGGTATTTTATTTCATAAATTTTGAAGTAGTTTTGAATTTTTCGAATTATTTTGCATGTACACGGCTATTTTACGAAATAAATCGTATATTTCGAAAATATTTAAATTTTAAGGATCAGAAATTTTAGAAAATTTTCAGTATGTTCAAAATTTTGAATTTTGAATTTTTGAAATTTTTGTGACTCGGTTGATTATTTTAATGCTATTTCCCGTAAAACCGATTAAAACCGAACAATATTAAATAAAAGTTAAGTAATTTTCGAAATTTGAGTAAGACTTAATTTTGAATCCTAAAATGTGTTAGGAAACTTAACTAAATCATGAATAGTGATTCATAGAGTGATTGGTGATTTTAAAATGTTTAAATCACGTTATTCCATAAAACCGTGTTATTACGAATAACGATATTTAAAAACGTGTTTAAATAGGACGATTTGGCTTAGGTTTTGCATTTTACATAAGCATTGCATATTTAATTATTGTTTATGAATGTCATAATTTATTTACGTAATTTTGAATTATGTAATTTACTTAGTATGGCCTTAGATTTTAATCGATATTTCCCGTGATGTAAGGGTTTATCGATTCGGTTGTAATTTAATGTGATCTCGTATCACTTTATTTTATTGTTTTATTTTATTTTATAATGTATAAAATAGATAGAAAATTTGTAATTATTTGTAATTCCGGAGATCCTTGAAGACGGTGCCATTTCGGAAGAGAGTTCCGACCAAGACGGAGTTTGCCTTGGGATGCGTTGTAACACCCCAAGAGTATGAGAGGAGATTTGTCCCACATCGATAGAATGTGAGGCTTGTGATATGTTTATAATAGCTTCCACCCACCACTTAGTAACAAGGCCTTGTGCTTTTGGGCTTAAGTGAGGACAATTAATGGGCCCAAAAGTGCACACCCATCTTATTGGGTTGTGTTACGACGGTGGTGGGTCGGGTTGTTATAAATGGTATCAGAGCGACCCTGCGACCGTGTGGTGAGCCTGTGGTCGGGAGTACCCGGGTCACACACCTAGCGGGGGTGGATTCTGGCCCTGGTTGTGGTCAAGTTTGAGGCACAACGAGGACGTTGTGTTCTTTAAGTGGGGGAGTTTGTAACACCCCAAGAGTATGAGAGGAGATTTGTCCCACATCGATAGAATGTGAGGCTTGTGATATGTTTATAATAGCTTCCACCCACCACTTAGTAACAAGGCCTTGTGCTTTTGGGCTTAAGTGAGGACAATTAATGGGCCCAAAAGTGCACACCCATCTTATTGGGTTGTGTTACGACGGTGGTGGGTCGGGTTGTTACAAATATAATACCTCGCATTTTAGTTTCTTTTATTTTAAATCGTTCGTTTTATAAGCTTACTTGTAATCGTTTTATACGAGTTGTTTTGGCCTTAGATGGACTCGAAAAGGGGAAACTAGCCACCTTAAGATAATATTTGTAAGGTGTAGTTATTAGGGTTCGAACCCAGGACCCATGGCAGCACGGCCATGGGCCTCGAAATGCGTGCAAACATAAGGCAACAGCCCACGTTTTTCTTTATTTGCTAAACCCTATTCAACACTTTACTCAAGCCGTCATATATAATCACACAAACTGACCTAATCTAGCCTATCTATCATACAAACACATCATAGACTGACAGCCGACATAGCATACTATACAAGGGTGGTGGTCACGGTGGTCATAGGGTGGTCAGTGTGCGTCGATCTGGGCCAGAAAGAGGTGAGCATAGAACGTTCCTTCTTGTTCTCCTGTGTCTGTTGCGTTTTATGTTAAGTTCTAACCTTGTGTTGTCTTTGTTAGAGTCTGGTTGTTATGGGTATTTAGTCTATGATGTCTGGGGTGGTGTCTGGGCTTTGGTCGCGTCGTTGTCAACCACTGTACACCACCGTAATGGGTGGTCTTTTGTGTCACCTGTCACGGATTCCGTGGTCAGGCTATGAACGGGTCTGTACGGGTATGGGTTTTATGGCGTCTTCGATGTGTGTTTTAGGAGTACGATTGGTGGGGAAGGGAGTGGAGAGACTGGTGGTGATACGGGGAATGTCGTGGTGGTTGTGGTGGAGGTGTTAGACGTCTAAGGTGGTGTCGGAGGGGTGGTTCGTGACCCCTGTTTGTCTCGGTCTGTCTCTGTTTTGTCTCTGTTCAGGTCTGTCGTGGTCAGGGGGTTGGTTGGGGGTGGTTTTACTGTCGACTCGGGGGAGGTCCATACAGTAAAACCACCGTGGCTTACTGGTGGGTTGTCGGTGGTGCAGATTGGTGGGTGTTGTGGGTGGTGCAAGGGCGGTTGTTGGGTGTTTGTTTGGGGTCTGTTTCTGGGTATTTCAAAAGTCAGGCGTGTACAGGCTGGGTTTTGGAGACGCTGGTTAGAGTCGACAGGGAGTGTCGACTGGTGTGGTGGTGTCGTGGTGTCAGATGGTGGTCGTGGGTGTTGGGTTCTGGTGCTGCTGGTGGTCGAAGTGGTGGTAGGCGGTGGTAAAGGGGGCTGAAACCGGGTTTGGGGGCTGTCGGGTTTCGAATTCTTTGCTATGGTTTATGCTTTTTATTATTATTATTATTATTTGGTTTTTAAATAAAGGTTATTTATGGCATATCTAATTAGTATTTATGGTGTAGTATTTTTATTAATGGTAAAGATTTAGATTTGTATTTCAAAACCCAAAAGTTTATTTATTTGTGGGAGTTACTATTTTTAGAAGCTACTATATTTAGAAAGTTACTATTTTGGGTAACTCGGTTGTTGGGAAGCTTTCTAAATATAGGAAGTGTATATAAATAGTACGTGTACGCGTACTACGAGTATTAGGAAGTTATTAATTAAAGTAATACTTATCTAGGTGGAAGTTTCCGTGTGGAGCATTTTTAGAGGCAGTCGCGCAGTTATCATTTCTTCTTCAGTTTGAGGTAGGGGAATACTACATATATGAGATGTGTAATCTGTTTATTGGTTGATATTAACTATGTTCATCTGTATTGTTATATGATTGGTATATTGTGATATATAATTCTGTGATACGATATGGTGCGAAGATAAAGGGTCTGTGTTTGGTGCGGAGATAAAGGGTCTGTGTTTGGTGCGGAGATAAAGGGTCTGTGTTTGGTGCGGAGATAAAGGGTCTGTGTTTGGTGCGGAGGTAAAGGGTCTGTGATTGGTGCGGAGAAAAAGGGTCTGTGATTCGGAGTGGTGAAGTTCAACTTTCTATTTATAGTAATGTGGTTTGTTTACAGTTTTCTCTACTCAACCTCGTGGTTGACCCTGTGTATTCGTGATCACCTGTGATGAACCAAATTATTGGGGAGCAGATTGACAGGTATAAAGAATATGGGAGCTTAGAGAAGGGAGAAGCATGGACCCGGACCTGCCTAGAGTCTAGCTCACTTGATAGTAGTTGATGAGTTGTACTTTTATTTGTATCAGAACAGTTTTATAATTTGGTTATGTAAGAACATGTTTTGAGTTTAAATTTAATTTAAAGTACTGTTTATCTTCCTTTGTATCTACTGCCTCGGGAAACCGAGATGGTAACACCTGTATTTATCTGAGGAGTCCTAGTTCAGGCCCTTAAATAAATGGGGGTGTTACAAAGTGGTATCAGAGAGAACGATCCTCATGCCTAACCTAATGAACCCAATGAACGTAGGAGAGTCTAAATAAAAATGAACCCCGGGATAGGACTGTTAGGAGCACACTAAAGGCAAAGTATGAGTCTGGGGCCCCCTCACACCGAACCATAGGCCCTATCAGTTTTACCCGGGAACCTAGAGTGCATATACGAGAGAAAAGGGTAGAATAGGAGATGGTGAAAGTGATAGCATACTGTGATAAGTGTGTTATGAGAATTCTGAGTATAAGTGACTTTTGGAAAAGCCGGAAGGGGCATGAGCATGAATGAATCTTTAATTGTTGGAAAAGGTGTATATTGATGTGATATGTTAAGTGATTTGAAACATGTTAGAAATCTTTCTTTCATCATGTCTAGTGATATGCGGTTATGTGATCCCTGAGCCATGTTATAGAAGAAAACTACTCTTTATGATAAGTGTTATAGATTTAATGCTTAGGGAACATAGCCCTAATCCAAATGGGTACCCATATACGTCGGGACTCATTTCTTTTCTCATGTTATAGTATGCCTCCGCGAAGAGATAATGCCGTTAACATCACACAAGAGGAGTTAGACCAATTACGAGCTGAGAATGCGGCTCTAAAGGCCAAACGTATGGACTCAGCTAAGATGAGCACGATAATTGCGAGGCACCACCCCACCCAATTCACCGGGGAGGGGGAGCCTCATTTGCTGGGGGCCTGGTGCAGAGAATTCAGTAACTTATTCGAATTGGTGGATTGCCCCGAAGAACTGAGGGTTGACCAGGCAGCCCACTATCTGGGGGGACTGGCTGGAGACTGGTGGACCGCGAATAAGGGAGAGATCAGGGAAGCAGCTAGAGAGGATGAAACTGAGTTTGTTCCTTGGGACGCATTCAAGGGGGTCTTGAACGAGGTGTTTCTACCAGAATTCCAAAAGAGCAAGCTGAGGGAGGAGTTCGACTCATTCAAGATGTCGGAGGACATGACCGTAGAGGCTTACTACAGGAAATTCATCCAGTTGGTGCACTATGTGGGAGACATGGGATTCGACGACGCTATGCTAGCAATGAAATTTGAGAGGGGGTTATCAATCGCCATCAAGAAGAGAATGATTGCAGCTCCGCGCACCACCGTCCGTGACATCTACTTAAGGGCTGGGGCGGCGGAGAGGCTTTCAGAGATGATCAAGGAGGACAAAAAGTTCAAGTCTGAAAAGAGGAAGGCTGAATCAGTAGCTGAGGGTTCAGGATCGAAAAAACAGAGCTCTAACAAGTTCAGTGGGTACTTCGGGAGTAGTGCCTCTGGTGGTGGGAGAAACCAGAGTGGGGGCAACTTCAGGAGTGGAGGTTCTGGTAGTGGTTCAGTGGGACTGGTCTGTTTCGGCTGCGGGAAAATTGGGCACAAGCAGGCAGTATGTCGCTCTTCTGGAGGGAATCAGACCGGGGGTTATCGCACGCCTACATCCGGATATCAGGGATCCCGCACTCAGTCCTATGGTAGCAGCGGCTATCGCACACCCGCAACAAACTACGGTGGGGATGCGAAGTCTGGAGGGAGCAGCAATTTCCAGAGGAACTTCAACAGTTATCAGAACCGCTCGCACCAGAACCAAAGCTATGGGAATGGAGGTAACCAGAAGACAGGAGCAGAGGGAAGCCAGCAGGCTGGGACATCTAGTGCCAGTCAGAGTGGGGTCAAGTCCAGTGGCAAGCTCTTTGCCATGGGAAAGCAGGCAGCTCAGGAGGATGCGCATGTGGTAACCGGTACTTTTCTTGTAAACTCTACACCTACCTTCGTACTTTTTGATTCCAGTGCCACCCATTCGTTTGTGTCTAGGGATCATGTTAGGGCTTTGGGGCTTGAGAGATTCGACTGGGTCGCGGATTCAGTGACCATACCTTCGGGCGAGTCAATAGTTTGTAATAGAGTATACGGTAGTGTACCCATTAAAATCGGGGAAGAAATTTTCTTTTGTGACCTCCTAGAATTTCCGCTGGGGGGTTTTGAGGTGATCTTAGGGATGGACTGGCTGGGGAAGTATAGGGCTTTTATCGACTGTCATCAAAAGAAAATTTCCTTGAAGGGACCTAAAGGAATGAGGGTTTCTTACAAGGGATACCGAGTCAAGCCGAAAATCAAATTCATATCTGTCAATACTCTCAAGTCTAGTTTGCGGAAAGGAGAAAGTTTAATCTTGTGTCAAATGTGGGACTGTGAGGCTGAGACCCCCAAGACTAGTGAGATACCTGTGGTACGGGAGTTTGAGGGGGTGTTTCGAGACGACGTGCCAGGGTTACCGCCGAGGAGGGAAGTGGAATTTTCCATTGACCTAAAACCAGGGGCGGGACCAATATCTAAATCACCGTACCGTATGGGACCGAAAGAAATGGAGGAGTTGAAGAAGCAATTGGATGAACTAGCTGAGAAAGGGTTCATCCGACCCAGTGTGTCGCCCTGGGGAGCACCTGTTTTATTTGTGAAAAAGAAGGATGGAAGTTTGAGGTTGTGTGTTGACTACCGAGAGTTGAATAATGTGTCCATCAAGAACCGTTATCCTTTGCCGAGAATTGACGACTTGTTCGATCAGTTGAGTGGAGCCGGGGTTTTCTCCAAGATTGATTTGAGATCCGGGTATCATCAGTTGAGGATAAAGGATGAAGATATTCCGAAGACCGCTTTCCGAACGAGGTATGGCCACTATGAATTTGTGGTTATGCCCTTTGGATTGACTAATGCTCCAGCTGTGTTCATGGACTTGATGAATCGAGTCTTCAGTCCCTATCTGGACAAATTCGTGGTGGTATTCATAGATGATATCCTGGTATATTCCAAGAATGCAGAAGAGCACGAGGATCATTTGAGGAAAGTACTTCAGACCTTGGAGGAGCATAAGCTCAATGCTAAGTTGAGCAAGTGTGAGTTCTGGTTAGAGAAAGTGGCATTTCTGGGGCATGTAATTTCAAAGGAGGGAGTGGCAGTTGACCCTAGTAAGATCGAGGCAGTGACTAAGTGGCAAAGTCCGAAGAATGTGAGTGAGATTCGAAGCTTTCTGGGTTTAGCTGGTTATTATCGGAGATTTGTCAAAGATTTTTCAAAGATAGCAAAGCCGTTGACGTCGTTGATGAGGAAGGAGAACCGTTATATCTGGGATGAGAGTTGTGAGAAGGCATTCCTAACCCTTAAGGAACGCCTGACAACAGCTCCTATCCTTGCTTTGCCAGTAGGGAGTGATAACTTCGAAGTTTTTACAGACGCTTCAAAGCATGGGTTGGGTTGTGTACTAATGCAGAATGGGAGAGTGATCGCGTATGCTTCTCGCCAGTTGAAGACCTACGAAGAGAATTATCCGACTAATGATTTGGAATTGGGCGCTGTGGTCTTTGCACTGAAATTGTGGCGTCATTACCTTTATGGAGCCACTTTTAAGGTGTTTTCTGATCATAAGAGCCTGAAATATATCTACACCCAAAAGGAGTTGAACATGAGGCAGATGAGGTGGATAGAGTTGATCGGAGACTATGATATGCAGATTGTCTACCACGAGGGCAAGGCGAATGTGGTGGCCGATGCCCTAAGTAGGAAGTCAGTGCATGCTTTGAGTTGTGCCAGATCGAGGGTGAGGTTGCATGACGAATTAAGAGAGATGGGAATTTTTATGATCCGGAAAGGGGATGCCCTTGGTGACTTGACAGTGGAGCCTGGGTTGTATGGGGAGATTCGGGAGTTACAGCAGAACGATGAGAGAATTCAGAAGTGGCGTTTGATGGTGGAAAATGGGAATGGTGATGAGGCATCCAAGTTCAGTATTCATACCGACGGTAGGTTGAGGTTCAGTGGGCGATGGTGTGTACCGAATGTTGAGGAGCTAAAGAAGAAGATCCTGACTGAAGCTCATGCTACTCCTTATTCTGTTCACCCAGGGGGTGATAAGCTGTATAAGGACCTTAAGAAGACGTTTTGGTGGCCGAATATGAAGAAGGAGGTCGCAGAGTTTGTCTCGAGGTGTTTGACGTGTCAACGCGTGAAAGGGGAACATAAGGGACCTCAAGGGAAGGTTCAGCCACTAGATGTGCCAGAGTGGAAGTGGGAGAATATTTCGATGGACTTTATTGTGGGGTTGCCTCGGACTCAGAGGGGCAACAACATAATTTGGGTGATCGTGGATCGTTTAACTAAGTCAGCTCACTTTATTCCCATGAAAGATACCTGGAGTAAAGCTGAATTGGCTAAGTCGTATGTTCAGAATGTGGTCAAACTGCATGGCGTACCCAAGGATATTGTTTCAGATCGAGACTCGAGGTTTATATCCAGATTTTGGCAGGAGTTGCAGGCTGCTTTGGGTACCCAATTGAAGATGAGTACAGCTTTTCATCCGGCTACTGATGGTCAGACTGAGCGGACGATTCAGACTCTTGAGGATATGTTGAGAGCTTGTGTACTTGAGTTCGGAGGATCTTGGGAGGATCGTCTGGGGTTGATCGAGTTTTCTTATAATAACAGCTATCATGCAAGCATAGGCATGGCCCCTTTCGAGGCTCTGTACGGGAGGAAGTGTCGGAGCCCTGTGTGTTGGGATGATCGAGCTGATGTTGTGACATTGGGACCAGATATGATCCAGGAGATGGTGGAGCAGGTTCAGATTATTCGACAGAGGATGAGGGCCGCTCAGGATAGACAGAAGAGCTATGCCGATCTGAAGAGGAACGATATTTCATTTGAGGCCGGAGAGAAAGTACTACTGAAAGTCTCTCCGATGAAGGGTGTGATGAGATTCAGCAAGCGTGGCAAACTGAGTCAGAAATTTATTGGACCATTTGAGATTTTGGACAGAGGTGGAGAGGTGGCATATCGCTTAGCTTTGCCTCCAACCCTATCCAAGGTCCATAATGTGTTCCATGTATCCCAGTTGAGGAAATACGTGAGTGATCCATCACATGTGCTTCAGCATGAGGTGATTGAGGTAGATGAGCAGTTGGCATACATTGAGACTCCGAAGGAAATTCTGGACAGGAAGGTACGGAAGACTCGCAATGGGGAGACGTCTTTGGTGAAGGTCTTGTGGACAAATCATAATCAGGAGGAGGCTACGTGGGAGCCTGAGGCATCTATGAGGGAGCGTTACCCACATCTCTTTGTTTGAGGTAAGTTACGCGGACGTAACTTCTCTTTAAGGGGGGTGGAATGTAACATTCTGTGATTTGAGCAGGTTTTTATGACGATTGCTTTGTGTTGTTTGTGTTCCAAGTCGTTTGAGTTGTTTGTTTTGTCACCTAAGTGTGGTAGAACTTCGGGACGAAGTTCTTTTTAAGGAGGGAAGACTGTAATACCTCGCATTTTAGTTTCTTTTATTTTAAATCGTTCGTTTTATAAGCTTACTTGTACTCGTTTTATACGAGTTGTTTTGGCCTTAGATGGACTCGAAAAGGGGAAACTAGCCACCTTAAGATAATATTTGTAAGATGTAGTTATTGGGGTTCGAACCCAGGACCCATGGCAGCACGACCATGGGCCTCGAAATGCGTGCAAACATAAGGCAACAGCCCACGTTTTTCTTTATTTGCTAAACCCTATTCTACACTTTAGTCAAGCCGTCATATATAATCACACAACCTGACCTAATCTAGCCTATCTATCATACAAACACATCACAGACTGACAGCCGACATAGCATACTATACAACGGTGGTGGTCACGGTGGTCATAGGGTGGTCAGTGTGCGTCGATCTGGGCCAGAAAGAGGTGAGCACAGCACGTTCCTTCTTGTTCTCCTGTGTCTGTTGCGTTTTATGTTAAGTTCTAACCTTGTGTTGTCTTTGTTAGAGTCTGGTTGTTATGGGTATTTAGTCTATGATGTCTGGGGTGGTGTCTGGGCTTTGGTCGCGTCGTTGTCAACCACTGTACACCACCGTAATGGGTGGTCTTTTGTGTCACCTGTCACGGATTCTGTGGTCAGGCTATGAACGGGTCTGTACGGGTATGGGTTTTATGGCGTCTTCGATGTGTGTTTTAGGAGTACGATTGGTGGGGAAGGGAGTGGAGAGACTGGTGGTGATACGGGGAATGTCGTGGTGGTTGTGGTGGAGGTGTTAGACGTCTAAGGTGGTGTCGGAGGGGTGGTTCGTGACCCCTGTTTGTCTCAGTCTGTCTCTGTTTTGTCTCTGTTCAGGTCTGTCGTGGTCAGGGGGTTGGTTGGGGGTGGTTTTACTGTCGACTCGGGTTTGGGGGCTGTCGGGTTTCGAATTCTTTGCTATGGTTTATGCTTTTTATTATTATTATTATTATTTGGTTTTTAAATAAAGGTTATTTATGGCATATCTAATTAGTATTTATGGTGTAGTATTTTTATTAATGGTAAAGATTTAGATTTGTATTTCAAAACCCAAAAGTTTATTTATTTGTGGGAGTTACTATTTTTAGAAGCTACTATATTTAGAAAGTTACTATTTTGGGTAACTCGGTTGTTGGGAAGCTTTCTAAATATAGGAAGTGTATATAAATAGTACGTGTACGCGTACTACGAGTATTAGGAAGTTATTAATTAAAGTAATACTTATCTAGGTGGAAGTTTCCGTGTGGAGCATTTTTAGAGGCAGTCGCGCAGTTATCATTTCTTCTTCAGTTTGAGGTAGGGGAATACTACATATATGAGATGTGTAATCTGTTTATTGGTTGATATTAACTATGTTCATCTGTATTGTTATATGATTGGTATATTGTGATATATAATTCTGTGATACGATATGGTGCGAAGATAAAGGGTCTGTGTTTGGTGCGGAGATAAAGGGTCTGTGTTTGGTGCGGAGATAAAGGGTCTGTGTTTGGTGCGGAGATAAAGGGTCTGTGTTTGGTGCGGAGGTAAAGGGTCTGTGATTGGTGCGGAGAAAAAGGGTCTGTGATTCGGAGTGGAGAAGTTCAACTTTCTATTTATAGTAATGTGGTTTGTTTACAGTTTTCTCTACTCAACCTCGTGGTTGACCCTGTGTATTCGTGATCACCTGTGATGAACCAAATTATTGGGGAGCAGATTGACAGGTATAAAGACTATGGGAGCTTAGGGAAGGGAGAAGCATGGACCGGGACCTGCCTAGAGTCTAGCTCACTTGATAGTAGTTGATGAGTTGTACTTTTATTTGTATCAGAACAGTTTTATAATTTGGTTATGTAAGAACATGTTCTGAGTTTAAATTTAATTTAAAGTACTGTTTATCTTCCTTTGTATCTACTGCCTCGGGAAACCGAGATGGTAACACCTGTATTTATCTGAGGAGTCCTAGTTCAGGCCCTTAAATAAATGGGGGTGTTACATGCGTGCCGTGGTGAAGTTCAAGGGACCAAAGGAGTTGGTTTCCGAATTTGTAATTTACTTTATTTTCTATTTTAGGAAAGGCCATACTAGGATTTTATTTATGCTTTTAAGTTTTTATGCTTTTATTTATGCTTATCATGTTTGCATGCATAGCAAATCGTCATTCAAACTCATGCATTTCATCGATTTTATCGACCGTGTTAATTAATTTATCGATAATTCACCGACTTAGTTCACTTAAAGGAGATAGATAATAAATTGACAAGATCTCTTACGTTATTTAAAAATCGAGACAGAGCCTTACCAAAAAGTAAAGAACCCGCGAATGATCTTCTTCATAAGGGAGTAGGCTCGGCTAAACCGGCGTGCAAACCTTATTACGTTGGTGAAGTGGGGTAATATGATTACGTTTCTCGAAATTTGGTTTATCTCGGCGATGGTATTCGAGCCACCGTAGTGGTAATAAGTTCGGGCTAAGATAAGAATTAGTGTAATTTTATCGACCGAGAGTTCTAAAAGTAGAATCGATTAAGGGGTTAATCTACCGAGTCACATTAATGAGGGATGTATCGGCTAAACCGTGCCTAAGTTAGTGTGTATTTGGGTCTCGGGATCATTTACTTAATTGGGTAAGAGATCATTAAGTAGATGTTTAACATGTTTAAAATTTACAAGTTTAATTATTAAAACGATAATTGTGTTTTAATTCCTTTATTTTCATTTGTAGTTCATTTTTCGACTTTCAACCATCAATGGCAAATAACGCTCCACCACTCCCACATCACGTTTCATGGCTTCGGTCTTTTATGGATCGTTGCAAGCTTGAGAAGCATGGCGCCAATTTTAAGGATTGGGACGCCCAATTGGTGTTGGCCGCGGAAGCCGACGATAAGACTCGTTATCTTACGATTGCCGCTCCTCCCACTCCCGGTGCTCGTTCATCGGAAGCGACTCGTGAGGCCTATGAGACCTACATGAAGGACTCACATGCTTTGAAGAACGTGCTTATATTTTCGACGGAGCCGGATCTCCAAAGAAGAATGATTAAGCTAGCCACGGCTAATGAGATTTACACTAAGATTGCGATCATGTTTTCGCAAGCTCCTAGGGTAATCCAATATGAGGCGGCCTCCGCATTCTTTGATTTGACCTTAAAGGAAGGTCATAGGGTTAGTCCTCATGTGCTCAAAATGGTTGAGCTAGCCGAAACCTTGAAGTTGCAAGGGGTGAATGTTCCCGACTCGCTTATTATTGACAAAATCCTTCACTCCCTCAACAAAGTGAAATCGTATGTTCAATTTCGGGTAAATTATAACATGCACAATCAAGAAACCTCCTTGGACGAGTTACATAAGATGTTGGTCCAAGCGGAGAGGGATATGGGACTTAATGAGAGTTCCACAAAGGATGTTCTAAATATCGAGACGAAAAGCAAAGGGAAATTTAAGCGCAAGGCTAACAAGGGTAAAAATGTCAAAGCCTTCAAACCCGCATCTCCTAAAGAGAAGACTTTTACGAAAGGTGCTTATTCGTCGTTATCAAAGGTTGAAGACAAGTGCCATTATTGCACTAGGATGGGGCATTGGAAGCGCAATTGCCCGAAGTATCTCAATGACCTCAAAGCCGGAAAGGTTCTTGCAGTAGGTATTAATTCTCGTCTAATTCATGTTGTTTAATGAATTTTTGTATAGTGATACAAGTTATTTATTCTTACCCGTTTATAAATTGTTTTAAATGGGCTCCTACGAAAGACAAAGGCAAGGAGAAAGTGAAGGACGCTTGAAGTTCCTTCCATGGATGGCTATGGTAGCATCCAAGATTGAAGACATAAAAGAGCATGGCTCTAATTTTTCATTTTGATGTCTTCTTTCCTTTTGCATTTTAATTTAAGAACTTTGTATTTCTTGTACGACAAGAATCTTGTTGAAACAATGGTTGTAATAGTGGTGACTTGGTTTTCAACCCAAGTCATCCTTTTGTTCTTAATCAAACATGTTGGTTTTAAAATGCTTTTATATGATAACTAACATGAGTAATATGATAGGATCAATATGAAAGTAATTCGACTTACTTAAAACGAGAATTGCATCCCGTGAAATACTTTAAATTCAAACATAAGAACATCAATTCGTTATAAGATGATTACCTTAAATGAACGATAGTACTAATGTCTCAATACTCAAATTTATTCTTTATCCAATACATTGTTGCCGGGCGAAAATGCTATCCTTCCTAAAAGAGTATGTTATTTTAGAGGATAGAGTGGGAGAAATTCTACGCCCGCAAACCAATGAAATAAACATAGGATCCTTGAGAAGAGTCCTATAAGGAGTCCTTGAGAAGAACTCTAAAAGATTGGATAGAAGATACTACGAGAGGACACAGAAGAAACTACGCGAGGACACAAAATGGAAATGTTCCATATGTAGTCATTAGTTCCCAGACAGGACAAAGGGAACCGCGAGTGTTAACGGAAGGAAATCGTTTCCATGATGTTAATGTTTCTGTTTTATAAAGATAATAGAGGAGAAATCATCTCCCGTTCTCGTGGGAAGAAAAATGAAAAATGAAATGTTTGTCATGAGTTGAGAAGATGTTTGAAGATATTACCTAATCACTATGAAGATAGTGGGAGTTATTAACTATAAGATAGTGACATGGAATTCAGTCAGAGAAAGAATATGAGGTTTTTTCAATTCTAAATCAATGTATGTTAAGAACATAAATCGTAAGTGAGTTTATTATATGATAATGAAACGTCACCAATCAGTTAACGAGGTTTGGATTTGAATCCGAGATATGAAAATGTTAATTCATATAACCTTGATCAAAATGCCATAAGTTGAAATAAAGCCCTATTTCGATATAAGTTTCTCGAGGAGAACTAGTAGATCGAATCTAGGTAAACTACAATATGAATTCAAGTACAGTATGACTATGTTCATAAGGATGACATATCATAAGTTTTAAGAAAACAGTGAGAGCTTCCTTAAAGTAAGGAGACTCGAGTCGAGTATAAAAGACTTGAAGTGTACTTGAATAAGATCATATTATACAAGATAATATGAGTCAAAAGGAAACCGAAATTTGTAGGTTTAAAAGATGTGAAGATAGGGTATATTCACATAACAAACCATTAATACAAATTGATGTATGATCATCAAAGATTGTTTATGTGGAGCAACAATATCGTATTGATTGTTCGCACAAAACAATCACTCTTATCGTTTGAGTTATTATTATTAATATTAACTCACAATTTATACTTTGTGAAATCCAAATGGGTTGTAAGAGACAATTTGAACCCCGTAAAGTGAACTGGATTAACTTAGTATAGCCCATAGTCGCTTGTATGAGGTGACGTCTCGAAGCGACTAGAATGTGAGGCGATTGATGGCAAGTTCAAATGTCATAGAGTCATATGGGATGACTAGTCGATCACATAGGCAGACGGCAAGAGGCACTTTGTCGGGCATTTAGTGACCGCTTATAGAGTTCTGGAAATTTTATAATTAGCCTGGTCGTGGCGAGAGCTACTATATTATTCACATAAGTCGATTCTTTGACTTGAGACTGTTCGCCCAAGGTGATGCAGCCTCAGATTGACTTTGATTTTAGCTCTACGATCAACCGTTAAAGGGGGTCAAATGGGCTTCTTTTGGGTCATGATGGACTGTGTTAGTCGAAGGGAACAGTAGGATAGGAATTGTCCAACCCCTTGTCAGGGTTGTCTTAAATCTCAAGGCCACTCGAGGAGAAGTTTAGCTGAAAAATGCGTGGCCACGCTCGGAAGGTATCTATGGTAGATAATTCTGGTCAAAGCAGTTTAATCTCCAGATCGAGAAAAACCGCTCCAGATATGATCAAATGCAAGTACGACCTGGAAGACACCTTGCATTGAGTGGGAGATGACGTAATAGGACAAGAGAATTGGTGACGCACACTTGTCGAGGACAAGTGGGAGATTGTTGGGAAATGTGTCCTCAACAATAGTGCGATCACGACAATGATAAAATCATTGTCATAAATCTTATATGAATATGCAAGGGACGATCCGATATTTGATATAGTCAACTGACCAACATTAATCGGTAATGATTGGCTGACTAGAGTTTGACATTACTGTCGTATGACGGTGGTGGTCAGTTGATCCCCTTTGGTCACACCTATAGGACAGACTCCTTAAATAATATATTGATTAATTGTATAGGATACAGATTGATCGATATTCTTAAAACCGTATATCACTACAAGAATAAACAAAACAGGCGAACTGCGTAGTCGCCAATTTGGCGACTGAAGGTTAAGTTTGGCGACTGAAAGAAGTCGCTATTTTGGCGACTGTAAGTTTTCCCAAACTTTTTTCCCACCGACACAAATTGGCGACTGAACTAAACTTTTGGCGACTGAAAACAGTCGCCAATTTTAGCGCCAAACTTTGGCGTCTTAAGAGGCAGTCGCCAAATAGAGTCATTGCAGTCGCCAAATTGGCGACTGTATTCGCCAGTCGCCAAATCAACTAATGCAGTCGCCATTTTTCCGCGATAATTAAATCAGAAAGTTGCTTCCCCTTCATTATTCGCAAACCCAAACAACATTACAAACACAAAACGCAAACCACCCGTCACCAACACCCACTTACACCCTTAACCCACCACCCGCCGCCACCACCCGCCACCACCAACCACCACCGCCGTCACTAGCCACTGCCACCGCCGCCACTTACACCTTCATTTATTAAATTAAAGGTTTGTTATTCTTTTTAGTTTAATTTGAGTTTTTAATTTTTTTTTTTTTTGTTTTGTCGATTTAGTAATGTAGTAGCCAATTAGGATCGTCTTAGTTTATTAGGTTGTAGTCAATTAGGTTGTAGTAGCCAATTATGATGTTAAGTAGATAAATTGGGGGTTAGGGTTTATATGAAATTGGGGGTTAATGTTTATATGAAATTGGGGGTTAGGGTTTATATGTCGATTAAGACGATGTTTTTCGCCTTATTAATGTTGTTATGCTTGTAATTGTTAGTTAATTATGTCAAATTAGGTATTAGGGTTTATAAAAATTTGGGATTTTTTGATAAGTTTTTATTTGGGTGGGTAAATTATGCTTGTTTAAGTTAATTAGTGTGTAAATATAGACCGTCTTAGTTTATTAGGTTGTAAATAATGGAGATTTTTGATGTTAGTGTTTATAAATAATGAAGATTTTTGATAAGTTGTTATTATCCTATATATGATTATGGTTGTTGTTTAAGTCATGATGGTTGAGAGTTAATGTATGAATTGTTGTTTAGATAAATAATGAAGAGATTGGAACGTTCATGGATGTATGATGGAAGGGTTGGTATTAAGAAGAATCGTCCTAATGCTAGATTTATAGAGGGTGTTGCCGAGTTTATTGAATTTGCTAAGCAACAAGATGAATATAACCCGGTAGAAAATCAACTTAGGTGTCCTTGTAACAAATGTAAAAACATGAAATACACAATTGTCCTTGAGGTACAAGAACATCTCTATACAAATGGGTTTTGTCCAAATTATTATAATTGGATTTCTCATGGGGAAGTATATTCTCCAATTCACGAACAACCTCACATCCAACAGCTTGATGAGAACCCATATAGAGATATGATTGTTGATGCCTTGGAGTACAATGTTCTCAATGATGACGACCATCGAGCTATGAATGAAGAACAACCTCCAAATCCACAAGCAAAGGCTTTTTTTGACATGTTAAAAGCTGCGGAACAACCTTTATACGAAGGGAGCAGAATGTCATTATTACAAGCGGCCTCTAGGATAGTAACCTTGAAGTGTGAGAATAATATGTCATTTAATGCCGT
This sequence comes from Silene conica, assembly GCA_029255685.2. NCBI lineage: Eukaryota > Viridiplantae > Streptophyta > Magnoliopsida > Caryophyllales > Caryophyllaceae > Silene > Silene conica. Next base: position 44,914,106 of record CM055319.2, on the reverse strand, counting down.
TGATGGTATTGCTTCTCTGCTTGAGGATGCTATCCCCGAAGATAATGTCATGACTCGAAGTTTCTACAATACAAAAAAAGTAGTTAAAGGACTTCAGTTACCGCATCAAAAGATTGACGCATGTCCCGAAGGATGTATGCTCTTTTGGAAAGATGATGCGTTGCTTGACAAGTGCAAAAAATGTGGAATGGATAGATTTCAGACAAGTGATGGAGAAGTTTTTTTGAAACCTAAAAAAGGCAACAAGAGTAATAGAAGGGGTCAAAAGTGTAAGAAACCAATAGCAGAGAACCAATTAATTTACCTTCCTCTTTCCCCAAGACTTCAAAGAATTTACTCTACCAAAAAAATTTCCGAACACATGACATGGCACAAAGAAAATCTGCGTACTCCGGGTAAGATGTGTCATCCAAGTGACGGGGAAGAATGGAAACGTTTTGATCAGATGTATCCTGAATTTGCCGCGGAACCCCGTAATGTGCGACTTGGCTTGTGTACGGATGGATTTAGTCCTTTTACCCAATTTGGTAAGAAATACTCTTGTTGGCCCGTAATGGTCACACCATACAACTTACCCCCTTGGTTATGTATGAAAAAGGGAATTTATTTTCTTGTCTCTCATTATTCCCGGGCCTAAGAATCCGAAAGGGCATTTGGATGTTTATTTACAACCATTAGTGGAAGAATTGAGACAGTTGTGGGAAGTTGGGGTCGAAACATATGACGTTTTCAGGAAGCAAAATTTTCAACTTAGAGCTTCACTTTTGTGGACAATAAACGATTTTCCCGCATATGGTATGCTATCCGGTTGGGCTACTGCGGGACAGAAAGCATGTCCTCATTGCATGGTTGAAAGTAAAGCTTTTTGGCTTCCAAATTGCAAGAAAATGAGTTGGTTTGACTGTCACAGATGCTTCTTACCAGATGGTAATCTTCTAAGGAGCAACAAAAAAGCTTTCAAAAAAGGTAAACAAGTACTTGATGAAGCTCCAGTTCATCTTCCAGGTGATGCGCTGTGGGAGTTGGTACGTGATTTGCCATCTTCTATTGATGGTACCGATGAAGAGTTTAAAGAGCTGAAAAAGAAGAAGAATGGTTGGTATAAAAGAAGCATCTTTTGGGACCTTCCATATTGAAAAACTATGCTAATTAGACACAATTTGGATGTAATGCACATAGAGAAGAACTTTTTTGAGCAACTCATTGACATGATCATAGATGTTGAAGGCGAAACATGTGATACTGTTGCTTCTAGAAAAGACATAAAGACATTTTGTGATCGTCCCAAATTACACATTCGCAAAGATGGATCGAAGCCAAAAGCCATTTACACTCTGGACAAAGCTCAAAAGAAGGTATTATGTGAGTGGTTAAGGAAGTTGAAGCTTCCTGATGGATACGCTTCAGATTTTCGTCGCTGTGTTGATCTCAAGAAGCTCAAGCTACAAGGCTTGAAAAGTTATGATTGTCATGTATTCATGGAGCGACTGTTACCCGTTGCTTTGAAACATCTCCTCCCAACTACTGTTTGGAATGCAATTGTTGAGATTAGTCAATTTTTCCGAGATTTATGTTCCTCCTCAATATGTGTTGATGACATGATTCGTCTCGAAGATCAAATACCACAAATACTATGTAAGCTTGAGATGATCTTTCCTCCTTCATTTTTCAACTCTATGGAGCATTTACCTGTACATTTGCCCTACGAAGCCAAAGTTGGAGGACCCGTTCAATATAGATGGATGTATCCATTTGAAAGGTAATAAAAGAAAGATTCGTTACTATATAATTTTAGAATATTAAATTACAAATCTATATATTATCATTAAACATTGATCTAATAAATGTGTAGGTTTCTTAATCATGTGAAGAAAAAGATTGGTAACAAAGCTAAGGTAGAAGGTTCTATATGTAATGCCTATTTAACAGAAGAGATTGCAAATTTTTGTTCTCTCTACTTTGAAAAGCATATAGAAACCAAAGCACGAAACTTGAATGTTGATAAAGCAGATGATGTTGATTCAAGTTTACCCGAGTTTTTTCAAACTCAAGATGATGAAGGTTGTTCATCAAAAGGTGGAACAAGATATTTGGACGACAAGGAATACAATCGTGCTCACTTATACGTTCTATCAAATTGTGAGATCTTAGAGCCATATGAAGCAAAATTCGTGACTGATTTCAGTAAGGAACATCCTAGTGTGAGTATGGAAGATGTTTGGGACAAACATGAGGATAAGTTTCCAAAATGGTTTCAGAACCATGTCATTGAGTTCAATATCCAAGATGATTTGATAAGGAGTTTGGCCTAAGGTCCTTCACGCTTGGTTAAGACGTGGAACCGATATTCAGTTAATGGATTTAATTTTCACACATTTGACCACGGTAAGGGTAAGGCTAGATGCAACTATGGTGTCACTATTTCTTCTACTGATGACCATGAGTACTATGGTATTGTAGAAGACATCTTTGAGATGTCTTATAATGGTCGTGATCGTGCTTACAAAACTACCTTATTCAAGATTGAATGGAAGGATAATTCCTCGGCTGGAATGAGAGTACATGAATGTTACAAACTTGTGGAAGTGAATAGTACCCGAACATACTCTAAGTATGATCCAGTTATACTAGCACATCAGGCTCAACAAGTGTATTTCGCTTCCTATCCAAGCACGACAAACGATAGAAATAGTAAGGCATGGTGGGCAGTCATTAAGACAAAGGCACGATCAAAAGTTGATACCACATTTTTTCAAGAAGAAATAGTATCAAATGGGACAATTTTGCCTCCAACAGACGTAGTCATTGACCAAAATGAGAATGAACAGTTTGAAGACTTGGAAGAGGGGGAGGATGTTGAGATTAATAATTTTGATGAGTTGGTTGAAGGATGGGAGGAATTAGATGAAGTGAGAGCTGAAGATGAGGATGAGGAAGAGGAAGAGGAAGAGGAAGAGGAAGAGGATGAGGATGAGGATGAGGATGAGGACGAGGACGAGGATGAGGAGGATGAGGATGATGTTGATCATGAGGATGATGAAGTTGATGATTAATTTGGTATAGTTGATCATGTTATTATATATTGTTCATATTTTTATTAATCATTTATTTTATGCATGTTTAATTTGTAAGTATTAATACTTTTATTTATATGATTGTAGATGCCAGGAGGTAGAGGAAGACAGCGAGGCGGGCACAGTCGTCAGCAGAGCCAGCCCGCTGTGCAGCAGGAGGAGGAGGAGTTGGTTCAGAGCGAACCTGAGAAGGACACACGTGTACAGATTCAGTACACAGAGGATCGCAGGAAGATACTTGATCCAGCAGGATTTTGGTAAGTTTTATTAAATTGAAATTATTCATTTAATTAGTAATAAAAAGCTAGTTATTAAAATTTACAATTTAAATATGTTTCAGGTTTAATCATCAGATCGCTGTTCGAGGTGTAACCAACAACACAAAGTCATCTTTGTTAGGTGTTGTGCCCCTGAATTGGACAGAAGCTAGTGAAGCTCAAAAAGAAGCCTGGTTTAATAACTTCCGGGTAACCTAAAACTTTTTTATTAATTACTTTTTTTACTCACTGTTATAGTTTTCAACTAATACTTAATGTTATATTTCTGCAGCTACATTTTTACTGGCCGCCTGAATTAGAGTCTACTGTCAATAAGAGGTGGCGCGATGTTGGAGCAACTAGATACAAAGACATTATCCATAAGATTGGTAAAAGGGGAAAGGCCTCACATCTTAAAGGTATATCTATACAATTACCTTTATTTGTCAATTGTTTTGATTAAAGGATGAAAATTCCACTAATAATGACATAATTTATCATTTTTGTAGGTGAGGCGCTTGAGGGGCTTCTGAATCGGCGTGATACCCCAGAGTTTCGAGCCAGATCGGCACAAAAGGCCATGAACAAAAGGGGAGGCAAGAAGGAAGGAATGGCTGAGCCTACCCATCATGCTGGTTCACGGTCATTTCTGGACATACTTTTTGGTGTAAGTTTTTATATTAACACTTATTTATTTAGCTCGTTTATTTGGATACTGGTAATAATAATGTCCTTAAGCAAACATTGAATTTTGTTCGTGTATGTAGCTGAACAAGAAGAAGAATAAAAAGAAGCAGTCAGCTGATCAGAGTGCTGATGATCAGTCAGCTGATCAACCAGATGATATGTTGGCTGATGATCCTCAGGCGACGGTCCCGGAACTGTTTCTTGCCACACGTTCAAGGGTGAACGCTAAGAATGAGAGAATTTGGATTAAGCCAAAAGACAAAGCTTTATATGTAAGATTTTTTACTTAAGAATGATACTTTTGAATTGTTACCTAATAAAATTAATGTTAACTAATGATGGTAATTTTTTGTCAACTAATATAGGAAGCATTCGAGGCTGAAAAAGAAGAACATCCCGAAGTACCAGATAATGAGATTTGGTTTAATTTGGTCAAGGGATATAAGAAGGGTAATGTGTATGGCACCGGAAAGGCCCATGGTGTCTTCTTCAAAGAACTGGCCAGAAGATCCTCATATGAGCCTCGCCAAACATATGAGCCGGCTATTGTGAGTCAACTACAGACTCAACTCGCTCAAGAAAGAAGAGTGAATGCTGAAAGAGATGAACAGTTTCGGTTGATGAAGGAGCGCATGGAGGCCATGGAGAACTTCTTCACACAATGCAACCCCGGTCCACAATATCGGTATGACCCCAACGATCCGCATGGTAAGGGCGGTGGTAGTGGAGCCGGCATGGGATTTGCAACTTAGGTTGTTGGATAAGTATTAGTTAGTTTAGCTTGAACTTGGATAATGTAGTTGGTTTAGCTTAAGGTTGGATAATGAACTTGGATAATGTAGTCAGTTTAGCTTGTAGTTGGATAATGTTCTCATTTTTAAATAAATGAGAATTTCGTGTTACAAAAGTTGCGGTTCGCGCAAATGGGTTGAAATTTTCTATTTGCAGGTTTTCATTGGATATTAGGATGAATAAAAACGAGATTTGGCTAGATCAAAAACGAATATGACATGAAAAGTTCCAGCCAATTCGGCGACTGAAATGGGGGTTTTGGCGACTGCAATCAGTCGCCAAAACTAGAAAAGCTACTGGAAAAAAAACACATTGGCGACTGTAAAAACCAATTTGGCGACTGCCCTACAGTCGCCAAATTGGCGACTCCCCTTTGCTTCAGTCGCCAAATTGGCGACTGCCTGCCCTTTCAGTCGCCAATTTGGCTACTGCACCTTCAGTCGCCATTTTCCATCCTATAGCGACTACATCTTCAGTCGCCAAATTTGGCGACTGACAACAGTCGCCAATTTTTTTTGGGCGACTAGGGCTTGCGACAGAACGTTGGCGACTGAAGACAGTCGCCAAATTACATTTGGCGACTGTCTTCAGTCGCCAATTTCCGTCGCCTGTTTTATGTATTCTTGTAGTGTATTGAGAAACCAGAGGTTTAATCTTAAAGTAAGATTTATATTTGAAATTGAAATGTATCAATTATCAAATATTAATCGATATTTTAGAAATGTCGAAATTATAATGAATGGTTCATGGTTATTACAAACGTTGTTAATATATCGTATCGACGATTACTACGATAACCATATGTTGGGACGGTAATTACGAATTACTAAAATAATTTGTTAAATATGATTTAATTAATTTAGAAATATTATTTATATGATAAATATAATTTTAAATTAATACAATTGTATTTGTGACATAAGATGTCACATGTTACACAATTGTACAAAATTGAAATTTGTAAAATGGAAGCCTATTTTACAATAGTGTGTCGTGTGATATTGTGGTTTAGGATTTTATATTGTTTAATATAATATCCTTTAAAGATAATCATTGCATAGGTATGATACCTAATGTGTAGGTATGCATACCTAAGTGCATGTGTAAGATAAAATCAACACACTTAGCCTTGCCATGTAAGGATCACACGACATGCACCAAGCAAGCCCAACCCTCTTCTATTATATATATGATACTCAATCATATAAGAAAGGGCTAATCCTCTTACTAGTTTTCTAGAGTAATAAAACAAGAAATTACCTCTTAAATATTATTAAAAAAAAAATTCTCTAGTATACTAATATTGTTATTAGTACACGGTTTAAGATAACCGATTCCGTCTCCTAGGTCGAGTTCGGTCTTTGGTGTTTAAGGGTAGGTCTTGGGTGCATCGTAAAGGAGGCAAGCTACTTTGGTTGCTCCGTGGAGGATCGTCCTAGCACTTTTCGGACCGATTGTAAGGCCCTTTCCGTTATTGTTCCGCAAATATTATTGCATGCATAAGATCAACTATGATATTGTGAAATAAATAAGTATATATTAGTAAGACTAAATAATATGAATTTGTTAGTAAGACTACCTTAGTTCCCTTCATCTTTTGCGTAGCGCCTACCCGTGTTGAACGAACAAGAGAGTAAACTGTGGCACTTGTCAAGCACTTCTTCCGAAAGGGGTAGATGGGAGAGATGAGCCCATGCCTCATTTTTGAACGATTCATCAAAGTGAGTGGCAATCAGAGTGGTGCATGGGTTGGAGGAACTGGTGACACTCGTCGTTGAGGGGTGCCAAAGATAAGATTTATAAAACCTCGGCTTAAGACTAGATAGCGTAAGTCAACGGTCGAACCACAGAGAGGTGGGGAGTGTTTTATTGTTTAAGGTCAATGTTTTTAGGGTAACAAATTGGGGGTTTAGATTGGTTGTCACTAAGTCTAGAAATAACGATAACAATAAAAATAAGAAAATAAGAATGCAATAAAACTTATAATAAAAATGATGCTAGGATGTTCGGGTAGTAAATAGCTACGATGGTGTGAATCCTAAGTCAACATGTATTGCAGTCGCGTAAGGGGTGTAACATATCCTTTCGGTCTATGGTACCTAATATTAGCTCATTTCGGCCTATGCTATTAGTTCCCAGGTCTCACAAATATTGGGTGTCAGCAATAAGGGTGATTCCTAATTTCTAGGTCACATACCTTTCAATCTTAAGTAACCTAGCTGTCTTAAAGCGTTAACCAATGCCCTTCCCGTATCTTTCAATCTTGGGTAAGTCATTACTAACATCCTACAAGTCTCCTTTCAGTCTCATTATAGGTTGTTATGGTCGACGAAATAAAACAGAACTGAAAACGTACGCAGGATGGCCGACCGACCAGCTACTCCGGTCGACCGACTAAACACCTAGGTCGACCGACCAGTTACGCCGGTCGGCCGACCTAAGTCTGCTACAGGCAGTCTCGGGTTTCGCACCATCTACGCATATTACTCCCTACATCCTAACATATGAAATTAACTACTCATAGATATGGAAATAACAACAATAACATTGATAAAAACAGAATTCATGGTGAACATTAATCTAAGCATGCAATAACAACAAAGGCTTTGGGATTCTAACTTAAACCGGATACTAATATCTCTAAGACAAGAACAATTGATAAACTGAAATTGAAATAAGAATTACCGGAATATGGATTAGGGCATAAAAGAACAATCTTTATTGATTATCGCGGAACGATTGATGAACAATGAATAAAACCTTAAAGAAAAGTGTTTGAATAATAAGAAATAACTATTGTATACTAATGATATGCTAAGACTTGATAATAAGATAGTAGATGATAAACTAAAACTGGATTAAGAACTCAATTGATTAACCCTAAACACAACTTAAGCTTAAATAAGAGAATTAGAAGCGATTCCCCTTTGACCTAAAGCGTGCGTGGGCTTTGCGGAAATCTTCTGAAACTGCGCTCTGGTCGACCGACCTAGGTAGCAGGTCGGTCGACCTACTGTCGGGCTTGGTGGACTTCTGACTTTAAGATAGCAGGTCCTCTGGTCGACCGACCTTGGTAGCAGGTCGACCGACACACTTTCTTGTACGCCAGTCTTGATTTCGCCTTGGTTTGACTTTGTGGTACTTGGTACGCGAGTTGAGTTGACTTTTCCTTGCTCCTTGGTCATGCAAAATCCCGAGGGCATAAATTTGGTATAAAATCGTCTCATTTCCGCATAATTCTGCAAAAAGAACATAAAAATACGAAAGTAGACAATTGTTGGGAAATAAAGGCTAAAACATAGTAAATGAGCGACAAAATATGTGTAAAAATAGATGTAAAACATCATAAAATAGACACGCATCAAATTCCCCAAACCAAACCTTGCTTGCCCTCAAGCAAGAAATAGACTCGATCTTAAGTAATGGAACGATTTTAATCTCAGAGCGAAATTTACATGTAAGCCTAAACCAATGCCAAGTACAAAATGAGAAAGCATTCAAATCATGCAAACGAGTTATGGGGTCGTCAATCTTGCACAAATAAAGACTATCACTACTACAGAAACCCTTAAGGACATCAGACTTTTATGGTCAAGGACATCGGATTAACAACCGATGTAGAGTTCACTGATGTCCATTATGGGTATCAAGGACATCGGTTTTGGAACCGATGTCCATTTGCTAATGCACATCGGAGGTTTAATAAGTCTGATGTCCATCATCCTTATGCACATCATTCTTTAGCTCTCACATCTGATGTTCATGTGTTATTGCACATCGGAGGTCTTAGAAGTCTGATGTCCATCATATTTATGCACATCATTTCTTTAGCTGTAATGTGATGTCCATGTGTTATTGCACATCGGAGGTTTAATAAGTCTGATGTCCATCATATTTATGCACATCATTCTTTAGCTGTAATCTGATGTCCATTTATGTTTTGTATATCGGTGGTTGACCGAAGCCCATGTGCATTACAAGTTAATATACATCATACTATTGCATAAACCGCTGTCCTTGATGTTGCCTTTTTTAAAAAAAAAAAATTGGTATTGATGGTAATTTGTACCACCAGTATACATTATTCAGATGCCAGCCATTTAGACTGGCGTATCCAAACAAATTATAAACCACCATCAACCAAACATACACAAATTCAAAGCAAAGCACGATTCGTTCGTCTTTCATTAAACAAGTTCAAAGCAAATCACGACAAAGGTCGGTCGTCTTTCATATAACAATGCCAGCCATTCTTGAGAATATGGCTCGGTTGAGAAAAGCATTTCCTCAAACTTTGAAATGACTTTCCGAAGCTCGTCGTTCAGATTCAGCGCCTCAAATAACAAGCTTTCGTCATCAGTTGTGCTCTGGAGTATTCTTTGGAGCACAGGTTGAGACTCTTTGCACTTGTCCAGCATGTTGATAGTTAAGTCATCCTATAATATCACAGAAAGGCAATCAACTAACAAACAAAGGATGCAGAATTAAGAGAAAACTAAGCTCCAACGAGCACAACGCTTAAATACAGATTTGGAACCCCTGATCACTTTAATGAACTAATAAGCTGCTAATGTTGAGTTGGAGCCCTCAAGGTACGACAGTTTTAAAATTCAGTAGGAAAGTGTGCCTCTTATAAACCTAAAATCATTAAGTCTCTGCTAAACCTGTGGCGCAGACCAAATAAATACTGCTAAATTAGGATTTGAACATTTTCGCTTACAGCTAGAAGCCTAGAAGCAATCATAGACAACATTTTTTGAGCATGCCGTGTATATTGGGTCAGGGGCGTGGGGTGGTGGTGAAAGTAGCAAGTATGCGTCTACTGCGGAACTTGTTGAAACGGCCACAAAGAATGGAACAAAAGTGAATTACAATTGATTGATGGACAAATAACTGAATGCATACCACAAAATACTAACATTGACATAACAACCACCTGTAAAATGCATAAGTCAAACCCATTTTGTATTTCCATTGTCTAGTTCTAGTTTCTAAATTTTTTGAAACACCTAACTGGCTTTGGGACACCAAACATGTTTAATCAGTGAGAAAACTAACAAACAAAAAACAAAACATGAATTACAGTCTAAGAGATACATCAATAAGCCATGTTGAGTCGTCAGTTCATCACCATCTCCTGTACAACAAAAGAAAATCACTTGTTTGAATACTTTTTGAACAAATAGCAGTAACAGTTCAAATATGGATGTAGATATGACATAAAATGAGATTTAGCCAAGCCCATGCTCTAGTGGAACATATGATTTAAGATGGTTAAGAATAGCCATCAATATTTCAGTGTTTCTGGATAACTAAATCAGTCGTGCATTCATGGTTTACAGAAAACACAGCCAGAACGTGTAGATAACATAGCCATTTTGGTAAGTCTGTATAACGCGCACTATGCAGGTAACTATATAAGTGTGCGTACAACGTAGGGTACCATACCATCATACCATTATCACAATTCACATTATAACAAAAACCATTGAAGAACAAATTCAAAGTCGTGATAAATGCATTCATCAGAGATCTAACAACAAACGGACTTATGAGTATTACCAGCTCATTCAAGTGTGTATGAGAAACACTGCCACTTTGTTTGACTTTATGGTTAGCGGACATCAAAAAAGCCAAAAGCAATCAGATAGTTCTTGTAGTAGACACGACTGACAATCATGTTAATGTTGTAAGCAAGCTACAACGCATGAAATACCCTCGTACTAGGCTTAACTCAAACAAGGATTTGAGACATTCTCGGATCTTTTACTTCCGTGAGTTTTGCATTTCAACATTGTTTTAGTCCTTCAGCACTCAGTACACAGTAGTCAATCTTCAGGGAGATAGTTATGCAACTAATGGAAAACAAATGTAGGTTTTACAGAATATAAAGGGAATAATATAGTCCTGCACCTAATAATAATAACAATCTGCATTTAGTACTCTCCTATACTGAATACAACAATACTGGAAAAACAAAAAATAAGAATCAAGATAAGAAAGCCAAACATGCAGACCTATAGAAAAACATTGCATCACCTTCAGGATTGATGCCCCGGCATGAAAAGCTCCTGAAGCTATCATTATGGCTGGCCGTACCTTCAGGAGACCCTCTATTCTGCTTATTCCATCCATTGAATTCAGCAGTGTCGCAACCATCCTTTGAGACAACTCATCACCACCTTCAAATTGATATTGCCTGGAAGACTTCTACCCAACTCACCTTCAACACCTAACTTCTTCCCAACTCACCTTCAACACCTGGATGCGATGCTACCTTGAACCAAAGAAAAAGGGAATCTAACTGAAGATGTTCCTTTGATCGAGGATGCAAGGAAGGAAGCTGGAAAAGCGTATATCTAAGGCGAAGTAAGCCCAAAGAGAGGAGGTTGAAACGGACGCTTTACAAAGGAGTCGGACAGTTGTCATATAGAATAAGGTGTATCAGGGTGCCGAAAGTGCTAATCTTGGAAAATATAACGGTCAGACATAAGGAGACCGGCCGAGCCTTATATACGCTTACTCTAATCGAATCCCACATTGATTTTCCGATCACAAATCACCTTTTCTCGCCAAATTTGAGCAGATCGTATGACTTTAGAAGAGAAATACAATGAAACTGACGAATACCCATATCCACAAATATGATTAAGAACATTTTTTAGACAAATTTAAGCAAGGAAATAACTTTAAAATGAAAAAATTATCGAGATCCCTTGACTTATTAATAATCGGTTCAGGTAAATGGTATTCTTCGATTAATTTACATACCTCGAGTTTCACATACAATTGGTGAATTAGAGGAGGACGGCGGGGGCGATGGTGCGTGAGAACGACGAGGCGACGGTGCATGAGAGCGGCGAGGCGGTGTTCCTGGCGGAGGTTGAACTATTGATTGTTGATGCCTGAGGGAGGTGAGAAACTGAGAATCAAAATTAAAAAAGGATATACTCAGGGTTTAGGTAAACGAAATGATTGATGGATGGAGTAGGGGTTTTAATAAAAAAATGAAATGCAATGGACATTGGTTTAGTCAGAAAATCGATGTAAAAAAGCAAGCAATGGACATGGGTTTTTAAAAAATCCGATGTCCACTAAAATCATCAAGTCATGGACATGGGTTGTAAAAACAACCGATGTAAATAACTCGATGAGGACATCAGATTTTTGAAAAAACCGATGTGCATTATTTATTACATCGGTTTTTTAAAAAAACCGATGTGCATTGACCGATGTCCTTAAGGGTTCTTGTAGTAGTGTATAGAGACTTTATACCATGGACTCTCGCGGTACGCTCGAGACACACATGAAGCAAAGGGTGAGTATAATTAAAAGATAGGAAGAAGTATATTGTAAAGACACTCACCTAACTACGACCCATGAAAACATGCCTCCAATCTAACATGAACAAGAAATCTACAACTATGTATGAACACACTCATCAAGTGACTCGGATACATGCAATTGAGGTAATGAAAGATATGTGAGGTGAAGGGTAAAAAGCGGTTAAGATGTTTTTGGACTTGTGGGGTTAGTAGCCAAGCTAGTAAAACCGGTTCCCAACAACATATTTCACGACTTTTGATATTAAGAAAGTGCTCTTTTGTAGCACAACTCTCACATTATAAATAAGAAAGGACTCCCAAATATTTTGAATGAAGTATGGGAGTGCTAACGTATAAAAGAAAGGGATTTCAGAACGAATTTTGAATTCTGACCCTATCAGTTGGTCGACCGACCAAGGGATGCGGTCGGTCGACTGACTTTCATGTACGCTTTGATTTTTTTTGTTTTTCTTTTCTTTCTTTTTCTGAATTTTTCTGTTCTTTTTTCTGTTCTTTCTTTTTTTCTTTTTCTCTTTTGCTCAAGATAGCATACAAACCAAGATGCCTCAAAAAATAATCCAATGACTACAAATACTAGCTTGGAAGGGTAGGCTAAGTATAGGATGTAGTTTTGGGGGAATAAAAAGGCAATTTTGGCTATGTAAGGCTTATGGGTAAATAAGAGAAAAGGGATCCCAAATGCACGTACCAAGACTCACAAAACGAGATAGTAAACAAGTATATAGCAATTCAAGTTCATGTTTATGCATATTGATGTAACATGTTCCAAGGGGAGTACTACTCAAATCCTAGACAACTGGTTTAAGAATGAAACCAGGAAATAAGCTCTAAAACTTAGAATGTATAGTAGATTGACAAGGTATAAGTTAAGTCTCAAGAAAACAAGTTGACAAAAACTCGTAGACATGCAAAAGACTCTCATACTGAAACAAGTTGACAAGGCAAGGCAAAGGCATAAACATGTAAGATAGCAAATATCATCCTTGAAATACTCTCGTTCCGACTCGACCTATATACTAAATTAAACGTGCATTTTTTTGAATTTTTGAAATTTTTGAAATTTTTTTTTTTTTTGGATTTTGTATATGCAAGGAAAATAAAGAAAAGAACGATGCAATACAGAAATGCAATAAACGTGTGACAAAAATGCAATGGAACCATGCATGTGACACGAAACCATTCCCCAAACCAACCCGCACAATGCCCCAATTGTGCATTAGCCTAAGTAAAGGTTTCATAAAATTAAGGGAAAAATGCAAGAAAGTAAAACCAAGGAAAATGGAAAGAACTCGCCAGATTTTTAAGCGCATGAGAAACCTCCCCAAACCACCGTAAGCTAGGAGGTTTCGGTGGCCAGCAGTGCCACTCCAAGTACCTGAAAAAGTCAAACAAAGAAAGATCTTTCTCGGGGATTAAACATGGTTTGGGTGATGTATAATGCATTGAAGGTTTTAATTAAAAGAAGAAGAAGTGAAAGCATAAAAGAAAGGAAAGGGAGGGAACTCCCTTGTGACGTTTGCATGCTTCCCACGAGGATCACTGATAGGCTGTACAGGTGAAACGGTCGACCGACGGTTCTCTCTGGTCGACCGACCAATTGCCAGTCTTACAGTGCTTCTGGAATGCAGGGGACTGGTCGACCGACTGGTGGTTGTGGTCGGTCGACCTAGTTTCCTGTACAGTCGCCTTCTTCTTCGCGAGATTAACATGTATTAAGCAAGTTAACCTTCCCCAAACCTGAAAATCATTATACATGCGCCCAAAATATGCGCAAAAATCCAGAACCAAGTCCAATTGTCTTAACTACGCAACAAAAAGCAAAATTGTCCTAAAAACTTAGAGCAAAACAACTAAAGAGTCTTAACAAAACTGAAAATTGTCTTAAGAAACTGAAAATTCGAACAACTATCCGCTAAAGATGCGGAATATCTCAGACCACGGCTTTTGGCTATATGCCGTAGTCTCCACCGTGTTTGTACGAATGGCTAAACACGTCTCCCTCCATCGCAAAGCATATGCGACAGACTCTTCTCTTTCTCTTCTTCTTTTGTCCTCCTCATCCACTAAATGTGGATCATCATCCTCTTTGTAGCTTAGGATCCCCAATACACCTCTTTGCACGACGACCTCCTTCACCAAGGGTTTCCCCAAACCAATTCCTGCATTAGGCAAAATAGAAGCATCCTCCATATTGCTCTCAATCTGGGGCGGAGGTGTAAAAACAGGTATAGGTGTAGGTATCAAAGTAGGAGAAGTGGTGATGACCTTATACTTCTTTTCAGAAGCAATAGCATTACAAGTGATAGGGGTCATAGCATCTTTCTTCCTATAGGAAAGACCAAAGATAATAGAATGCTTCCCTACCTTAAAAGTCAAGGTCCCACTACCTACATCAATGATAGCTCCCGCGGTGTGTAGGAAAGGTCTCCCTAGTATTATAGGTATATGGGCATCCTCGGGAATGTCCAAGACTACGAAGTCAACTGGGAAGAAAATCCTGTCAATGCGCACAAGGATGTTTTCCAACACCCCTATGGGTTCCATGGAAGTACGGTCGGCCATTTGGACCGTCATGCTAGTCATTGCAAAAGAGGTCATCCCTAGTTTCAAGGCTACACTTAAGGGCATAACACTTATGCTAGCCCCCAAGTCACATAGAGCCTTGTTTACTGGAAAGGTCCCTATGTTACAGGGTACAGAAAAACTCCCAGGGTCCTCTAGCTTATGAGGGGAAATAACATGGGACAGAAAACTGGAGGACTCTTAGGTAAGTGCTACCGACTCTACCTTATCTAGAGACCGCTTTCGGGTTAAAAGTTGTCTCATGAACTTTAAATACGAAGGAACTTGTTGAACTAACTCTAAAAACGGTACTTGTACATTTAATGAAGGAATAACGTCTTTAAACTTATCAAAGGATACTCATTCCTTAGTTGGTAGGAGTCGCTCCGGATAAGGAGGGGCGGAGTTTTCAGTATTTGCAGTCCTCCTCAAAAAATTGGGGGTCTTATCACCCCGGAATAGGAAGTCTCTTAGGTTGTCAGGCATTTCTGGCCTAAAAGAATCCTTCTGTTCAGCGTCAGCGGTCGGTCGACCTTGCTCCTCGGTCGTTCGACCTGTTTCCTGTACTCCAGTAGCTACTGGAAACTGTTTCGTGGTCGACCGACTGACGTCAGTGGTCGGTCGACCAGAGTCACTGTTATCCGTGTTCTGCCTTTGCTCCTTTTCCTCTCCACCAGCTTAATTAGAACCGACTTTAGCCCCACTCCGCAGCGATATGATGTTAAGAGTCTCCTTCTTTTGGTCCGTCTTGGTCGGAAGTTGACCCAGAGCCCTAGTATCGTTCTTGCTTGCAATTAGAGCAATTTGGGACTCTAACATCTTCATGCCCGCCTCTCGTGCCTGTGACTCCTTCTGAACTAACCCAATGAGGGTTTGGATGAGAGCATCCGTATTGGGTGGTGGGTTAGAAGGTGGTTGAGGGACAAAAGGTGGTTTTTGATAGTTTTGCTTGTGCGGAGGGATATAACTTGAGTTTTGTTGTGGTTGTTGGTGTTGTGGGTTGAGGACATTTTGGCTTGTCCATCTCATGTGGGGATGGACATTGTTGTTATTTGGGTCATA
Source organism: Silene conica (assembly GCA_029255685.2). Lineage (NCBI taxonomy): Eukaryota > Viridiplantae > Streptophyta > Magnoliopsida > Caryophyllales > Caryophyllaceae > Silene > Silene conica. Next base: position 44,898,326 of record CM055319.2, on the reverse strand, counting down.
GAAATTGTTTCCGCGGTAGTGTTGAAAGGCCACCCATGTCTCATTTGATTAAGTACATAATTTGGAAACATGCCCCTCTCCACCGCATCTCTCACAAATGAAGGGTCCGTCTCGAACGGCGTTCACTTGGTACATACCACCCTTACTCCCACTCCCAATCTCGAACTTCTCATTATTAACCTCCAACTTATCTAGTTTGGCCATCAAGTCCTCAATAGCTGCAACATTAGATTCAGCCTTCATTTGGTTACCACGGGAAGTCCCGTGTTCAGCACGATGTACAGCAACATCCTCTATAATCTTGAGACCCTTAGTCTCTCCCGAGTTCTCTTGGAACCTCCCATTGGCCGCAGCATCTAAGTAGGCCCGATTATCGTCATAGAGACCATTCTAGAACTGGTTACATAGAAACCACTGTTCGAATCCATGATGAGGTATGGATCGAACGAGTCTCTTGAACCTAGTCCAAGCCCCGCTGAAGTCTTCCGAAGCTCCTTGTAAAACTGGTAATCTGCGCTCTCAAGGCATTAGTCTTGGCCGCGGAATAGTATTTCCTATAGAAGGCCAAGGCTAATATGTTCCAGTCGGTTAATCCCGCAGCAGTGCGGTCTAAATCACGATACCACTCCCTCGCCGAGTCTCGGAGGAAAAAGATGAACATAGTTTCTTTAATTTGATCTTGCGTCACTCCGTCTGGGGGTGCTATGGAGAATATGTAATCCGTGAAGATTTCGATATGCTTAGCTGCATCTTCATTGGCCGCGCCTCCAAATTGGTTCCTCTCCACCATGGAGATATAGGAAGGCTTGGCCTCAAATGGCTTCCTCGTGCCCGCAGGTAAAGTGAACCCTTTGTATAGGTCCTTCACCTGTGGCAATGAGTGACTGGCTATGCTTGCTTCTTCAGCCATCTTTTCGTCCTCTTCTTCAAAGGTTTGGAAGTAGGTATTTGTAGGTGTTTTTGGTGTGGGTGGATTATGAGGTGAGTTTGGTTGTGATTGTGGTATTTTTGGTTTAGGTGGGTTGTTTTGTGGTGATGGTGGTGATGATGGTCGATCAAAAATATCTTCTTAGAATAAGGAAGATGGAGAACCTCATTCCCTACTGTCTAAAAACTGCTTTCTTCTTTCTCTAATAGTCCTTTCAAGCTCGAGGTCTAGTGGTAGGTGTTCTCCTTGAACTGACCTGCGCATAAGATGGAAACTACAAGAAAAAAGTAAGAAAGGTTTAAGGAACAAAGTTCCTTAAACACAAAAAAAACAAAAACAAAAACAATAAACAATAAACACTGGCGTCACCTCCCCGGCAACGGCGCCAAAATTTGACACCCGTTGTTGAGGGGTGCCAAAGATAAGATTTATAAAACCTCGGCTTAAGACTAGATAGCGTAAGTCAAGGGTCGAACCACAGAGAGGTGGGGAGTGTTTATTGTTTAGGGTCAATGTTTTTAGGGTAACAAATTGGGGGTTTAGATTGGTTGTCACTAAGTCTAGAAATAAAGATAACAATAAAAATAAGAAAATAAGAATGCGATAAAACTTATAATAAAAAGGATGTTAGGATGTTCGGGTAGTAAATAGCAATGATGGTGTGAATCCTAAGTCAACATGTATGTATTGCAGTCGCGTAAGGGGTGTAACATATCCTTTCGGTCTATGGTACCTAATAGCTCCTTTCGGCCTATGCTATTAGTTCCTAGGTCTCAAAAATATTGGGTGTCAGCAATAAGGGTGATTCCTAATTTCTAGGTCACATACCTTTCAGTCTTAAGTAACCTAGCAGTCTTAAAGCGTTAACCAATGCCCTTCCCGTATCTTTCAATCTTGGATAAGTCATTATTAACATCCTACAAGTCTCGTTTCAGTCTCATTATAGGTTTTTATGATCGACGAAATAAAACAGAACTGAAAACGTACGCAGGATGGTCGACCGACTAAACACCTAGGTCGACCGACCAGTTAAGCCGGTCGGCCGACCTAAGTCTGCTAAAGGAAGTCTCGGGTTTTGCACCATCTACGCATATTACTCCCTACATCCTAACATATGAAATTAGCTACTCATAGATATGGAAATAACAACAATAACATTGATAAAAACAGAATTCATGGTGAACATTAATCTAAGCATGCAATAACAACAAAGGCTTTGGGATTCTAACTTAAACCGGATACTAATAATTCTAAGAAAAGAACAATTGATAAACTGAAATTGAAATAAGATTTACCGGAATATGGATTAGGGCAGAAAAGAACAATCTTTATTGATTATCGCAGAACGATTGATGAACAATGAATAAAACCTTAAAGAAAAGTGTTTGAATAATAAGAAATAACTATTGTATAGTAATGATATGCTAATACTTGATAATAAGATAGTAGATGATAAACTAAAACTGGATTAAGAACTCAATTGATTAACCCTAAACACGACTTAAGCTTAAATAAGAGAATTAGAAGCGATTCCCCTTTGACCTAAAGCGTGCGTGGGCTTTGCGGAAATCTTCTGAAACTGCGCTCTGGTCGACTGACCTAGGTAGCAGGTCGGTCGACCTACTGTCGGGCTTGGTGGACTTCTGACTTTAAGATAGCAGGTCCTCTGGTCGACCGACCTAGGTAGCAGGTCGGCCGACCCACTTTCCTGTACGTCAGTCTTGATTTCGCCTTGGTTTGACTTTGTGGTACTTGGTACGCGACTTGAGTTGACTTTTTCTTGCTCCATGGTCATGCAAAATCCCGAGGGCATAAATTTGGTGTAAAATCGTCTCATTTCCGCATAATTCTGCAAAAGAGCATAAAAACACGAAAGTAGACAATTGTTGGGAAATAAAGGCTAAAACATAGTAAATGAGCGACAAAATGCTTGTAAAAATAGATGTAAAACATCATAAAATAGACACGCATCAACTGGGTTCATCAGTAGCTTTGGTTTTCTTTTGGAGTCGGGTTTTGGTTAGGATTTTGGTCTTCTTTGCCAGAGGACGGGGTGGTTTTTGTGTGAGTTTGGTTGTTTTTGTGGTTTTGGCTTTCTTCAAGCTTGAGATGAAGGTGTCATCGTCCTCGTCATCGTCACCAAACACTTCACTCATCTTCCTTTTTAGCTGAGATTTGAGAGAGGTGTAATTCCAATTGTAGATGAAAGGTTATCCTCTTAGCTTTCCAACGCCACCAAGAACGCTTTATTTGAGCAAGTAACAAAGAAATGGCAGCCATTTGAAGTTCAGTGCGCAGTGCAGGAAATATGCGCTGAGAAGTGCTCGATCGAGAACTTTAGTTGCTCGATCGAGAGCTTTTCTTCTCGATCGTGATCTTTAGTTGCTCGATCGAGAGCTTTCCTTCTCGATCGAGAGCTTTTGGTTCTTAATCTTCTCGATCGAGAGGTTTTCTTCTCGATCGAGAGGTTTTGGTACTCATTCTTCTAGATCGAGAGCTTTTGTTCTCGATCGAGAAGTTTTCTGACTGTTCAGTTGCACTAAGGCGTCAGTTTATGTCTGAGTTGTCTTATAAATAGAACAGATCGAGACAGAAGGCAGGGACATCTTGATCATTCACAAAAACACCGCTACTTCTCATTTTATATTTTTTGAGATTAGATTTTACAACTTTCTTATATTACTCAGATCGTGTTTTTGTTCTTCCTTTCGTCGCTCTTGCTATATATTTCGGTGTTTCTGTCCCCTTATTCTTATTTCTTTTCTATCTCATTTCCTGCAATGTCGTTAATTATTCGTCCTGTTTTTATTATCGTTCTCTTATAAATCATGCATAGCTAATTTCTATTGCTAGGATTTAGGGTAGCCCTGGCGTAGGATAAATTATTAGTTTACGTTACCCGTAATTTGGTTTGTATGTATCCGTCGCATATAATAGCTGTTAATTGTTTGAGTCGACGCATCCAATTGACTGTATAGAAACCCTCTTGACCTGGATCGAAAGATTGGGATAGGTGTAGTTCTGCGACGATTATTAAGATTGGGCTAATTAGGGTGGAAGCTAAGTTAGTATAGTCTTAGGGCGAATAGCGGACCGGAAGGACCTTTTCATTACCCACAGACCGAATTTAGGGTACCTTGTGACTGTTAATTCAGACTTTAGTAGCCATGGTGATCGAACCGACAATCCTAGTGACTTCTCTTCCTATTTTCTTCCCCTTTTCCTATTAGTTTTTAGAATTCAAAATCAAACAACCCCCTACTGAACCGGTTACTTCAGACGGACTTATTAGACTATAAAATGCCCATCTCTCTGTGGATACGATACCCGACTACCTCTATTACATTTAGTTGAGACCAGTTAGGTTTTAATTTTATAGGTTTGCGACAGCCGTGTCAAATTTTGGCGCCGTTGCCGGGGAGACGGTGAGATTTTCTAGTTTTATTTGTTTGTCTTTGGTCTCAGGGAATTTATTCCCTGAGGCAGTTCTTATCTTTTTGTTTTAGTGATAGTTTTAACAGGTATGCCTAGCATTGCCAGTCATTCTGAGCCCAAAGCCGAGTTCCTACCCAAGGCACTACCAATCCCTGTTGCTGACAAGGGAATTTTTATGATACATCACTCCTTCATTTATTTGGTGGAGAGGGACCAATTTAAAGGCTTGGTAGATGAGGACTCAGCTAGGCATGTCGAGTTGTTTGTAAATATTTGTTCACTCATTCCTTTAGCATCCGGTGTGACACACGACATGGTGAAAGAATTTCTCTTTCATTTTTCATTGACAGAGGATGCTACGGACTGGTATAGGGATAGATGGGTTGTTGGAGCGCAAGATTGGAATTCCCTAGCCTTAGCTTTTTACTTACGGTATTTCCCTAGCCAACGAACTCATTCCTTGCGTGGCCAGATCATCAACTTTGTTCAATCCGTGACAGAGAATTTGAGTACTGCCTGGGCAAGATTTAAAAAATTGGTGCGTTCAGTCCCTCACCAAGGTTTCCAAGAGGGGTTTTTATGCAATCAATTTTACAACGGACTATTCTATGAGGCAAGAGTTATTTTGGATTCCGCCGCGCAAGAGCGATTCCTCAATAACATTGAAGATGACAAGGGTTGGTGGTTAATTAAGAATATGGCTGCTCATGTAGCTGAGTACGGTTGTTTGACTAACAAGGAAATTGCTATGGTTGAGTCTAGGAATGTGAGTGAGCTCGATCAAGTTCATGCCCGACCCATTTTTACTCCAGTAAGCGTTGTTTCCAAGATCAATGATGCCTGGAACGACTCTGATGATGAACACGGAATTGAAGCTTATCACTCGTCCAATGTTGAGTGGCCAGCCACTCGATCGAGTTAAAATTCTCCTCGATCAAGCAACCTGCAGTCTCGATCGAACAACTCCCCTTCTCGATTGAGCAATTTTAATGAAGAAATCACTCGATCGAGTGAAAATCCTTCTCGATCGAGTGAAAAACAGGACACAGCTGATTGTTTTGACGAGTTAATTAAGGAAGTACCCTCCTCTGCTGTGGGGGTACCATGCACGGATAACAGTTCATTAATAAAAGATCCGTTGGAGGCTTTAACATTGTTGGACGAGTTTGCTAATGACCCAAGTGGCTGTGAGATGATGTTGGATTTGCTTGAAGCTGCTTTGGATGAGCGAGAACTGACCATTGCCGAAGGAAGAAAGGTACAATATTTGGTAAGCACCTTGCATTCTGTTGAGGGAATGATTCCCAAGCGTAAGCCTCTTCCTTCTCTTTTTCAAAATGTTTTTCTTGATATTTCTGATCAACTTCCTATTGTTGCTAGCCCTAAGCTAGATGAGATACAGTCAACCCCTTTTGTGTTTGCTCTTGAGAAAGACAGGAAATTGATAGGAAATGCATTGGATGAGATTAAGGGCACCGTCCCTAATGTTTTCATGAAGCAGTCCGTAGCTTTTCTCAAGACAAGTCCGAAGGGGGAGGAACATCGATTTGTTTCTTCCTACACTAATCTTGACAAGTTAGAAGATCCGGGAGGAGCAATTGCATATTTTATCTCGTCTAAGGAGGAAGTGCAAGAGAGGGTAGACGGTGGCGTGATTTACGCCGTGATGCATTATTGCTTTTCCGTTGTCATGCTTTGGAGGCTATTGTTGGAGCTGTTGACCGCTGAAGTGAGTGCGCTCAGTCAGAGGCTATGTCGCGGTCCGTTAAGCTTTCTTGTTCAATAAGCCGGGCTTGCAACCCCGTGCAATTTGTAATAGACACTGTTTTAGACTCTCTTTTTTATCGTGTTTTAGACTTATCTTGGACTATCGTAATTAGCGTAGGAGATAATTTGTGAACCAGAATAATTTTTGGACTGTGATACTGTGGTTTGTGCCCTGTTGGGGATGCGTTCATGTTGGTTTTGCAGGTGAGGACGGTCATACGTACAGGAAATAGGAGGTCGAAATGCAAAATCCTCGATCGTGTAAAGCAACTACTCGATCGAGTCAACTTTCCACTACATTCTTCTCGATCGAGTGACCTTTTTGCTCGATCGAGATGGTTCCTGCTGCAAACTGTTCGATCGACCGAGTTTAAGCTCGATTGAGCTTTTCGCTGCTACCTCGGGGGCTGTTCGTTCCATATCCGCCAAAACCTCACTTTCCAATTCGGTTTGGGGAAGCCCCTCCTTACGCGCACTTTTGTAAGTTTTCCGACTCTCTCTCTCTCGTTTTCTTTTCTTTCCTTTGTACAATGAGGGCATTGTACGATTTGGTTTGGGGAGATTATGCATCCATTTTGTGTCTGCATTTTGTTTTATTGCATTTTTGTTATCACGTTTCAATTTTGCATGCATTTGTTTTTCAATTCTTGCATTTTTAAAAAAAAATCACAAAATTTTCATAATTTTCACGTTTATTTCTGCATTTTAGGTTGAGTCGGAACAATTTTTACTTGCTTTCCTTTCTGCTTATCATCTGAGCTCTGCACAGTTGTTACTTTGGCATAGTCTTTTGCATGATCTTACGAGTTTTATGTCTGAATTTGATGCTGAACGAATAGACTTGACCTGACATGTTGGCAACCTACTCATATTTTCTGAGGTTATAGAGCTTATTTTAAACTGGTGACATTCATGACCAGTTTCTTTTAGGATTGTGAGTAGTACTCCTTGCGTGACATGTATCATCAACCTGCATTTGTATGAATCTCAATTGTTTTTTTGCCTGTAAACATTCGGGTTAGTGGCTGGTGTCACATGTCGGAGAGTGTTTATGTTACCTTTTTCTCAAGTTTACCAATTAACTCCACATTAGCCAAATCTTGCCTTTTTGACCCTTTCAGCTACACCCAAAATTTAGCCTGCCCCGTGAAGCTAGCTTTGTGTGTTGATTCCAAAGGGTATATCATTCTTTGTGTTGGTTTGGCCCATGTTCCATTGATTGGAGTGCGTTTCCGTGAGAAAAGGAACCAAGTTGAAAAATGAAAAAAATAAGAAAAATAAGAAAAATAAGAAAAATGTGTTGTAACAAAAAAAGAATCGGAAAAAAAAGAAAAAAAAAAGAAAAAAGAAAAAGAAAAAAAAATGTTATGATTCGACAGTTTACTCCTATACTTCACTTTATTATTCTTTGAGGAGTTGATCGTTTGGTTAAAGTGAGTGGTTTACCAGTTCGGTAATTTATGCTATCCTTGTCAAATGGGCTTTGAAGCGGATGTGTAATTTGGTTATGTCTCGGTGCTAGCTTGGCTTTTACCTCCACATTCCCAATAATGTTTTGCCCCTTCTTACCCATTATCTCACTTTCCCGTATTTTTCGTAAGCACTCAGCATGTGATTGGACCTCGGTTGGTTGGAATGTTTATGCACGGTGATTAGAATTGTTTTTCATACTTTTATGCATGCATGTTCATGTAGGTTGCAGTTAGGTGAGTGATTCTTGTTCTCTTTCTCTCTTGTTCACATATATCCTTACCCTTTGCTTGATGAGAGAAGAGTGGCCCGTGAGAGTCCGACATTTAAGGTCTAGCAAGGTCGACAGTTCAGCTATTTTCCAAACATCTTGATAACTCGTTTGCATTTGACACCATTGCTAAGTTTAACTGTTGCATTAAATTGGTTCGGTGGATAGTTGTAGGGGTTGTAAGTTTATTTGTTCCATTAGTTTTTCATGTTGTTTGCTTGAGGGCAAGAAAAGGTTTGGTTTGGGGAAGTTTGATGTGTGCATTTCATATAGACTTTTTAGGCCTTTGTAGCACACATTTCTATGCTTATTCCGTAGTATTTTGCTACAAATATCCCCCTAATAGTCTACTTTGGTTTGTCTTGTGCTAATTGCAGATATGAGCCGGAGAAGATCATAATCAAGCCTAAAAGATGTCCTTATGCATGCATTTAGGGAAAGAGTTGAGTTGGAGCTTACTACTACCGTTTTCAGATGCGCATAGGAGCAAAGAAAGTCTATCAAGCAAAGGAAGAACTTCAATTTACTAGTGCCTACTTTGAGGAGCAATATCTCGAGTTATACAACAGATAATGAGGTGATTCCAATTGTAGGTGAAAGCTTATCCTCTTAGCTTTCCAACACCACCAATAACGCTTTATTTGAGCAAGTAACGAAGAAATGACAGTCAATTGAAGTTCAGTGCGCAGTGCAGGAAATATGCGCTGAGAAGTGCTCGATCGAGAACTTTAGTTGCTCGATCGAGAGCTTTTCTTCTCGATCGAGAGCTTTTGGTTCTTAATATTCTCGATCGAGAGGTTTTGGTACTCATTTTTCTCGATCGAGAGCTTTTGTTCTCGATCGAGAAGTTTTCTGACTGTTCAGTTGCACTAAGGCGTCAGTTTATGTCTGAGTTGTCTTATAAATAGAACAGATCGAGAAAGAAGGCAGGGACATCTTGATCATTCACAAAAACACTGCTACTTCTCATTCTATATTTTTTGAGATTAGATTTTACAACTTTCTTATATTACTCAGATCGTATTTTTGTTCTTCCTTTCGTCGCTCTTGCTATATATTTCGGTGTTTCTGTCCCCTTATTCTTATTTCTTTTCTTTCTCATTTCCTGCAATGTCGTTAATTATTCGTCCTGTTTTTATTATCGTTCTCTTATCAATCATGCATAGCTAATTTCTATTGCTAAGATTTATGGTAGCCATGGCGTAGGATGAATTATTAGTTTACGTTACCCGTAATTTGGTTTGTATATATCCGTCGCATATAATAGCTGTTAATTGTTTGAGTCGACGCATCCAATTGACTGTATAGAAACCCTCTTGACCCGGATCGGAAGATTGGGATAGGGGTAGTTCTGCGACGATTATTAGGGTACTGCTAATTAGGGCGGAAGCTAAGTTAGTATAGTCTTAGGGAGAATAACGGACCGGAAGGACCTTTTCATTACCCACAGACCGAATTTAGGGTACCTTGTGACTGTTAATTCAGACTTTAGTAGCCATGGTGAACCGACAATCCTAGTGACTTCTCTTCCTATTTTCTTCCCCTTTTCCTATTAGTTTTTAGAATTCAAAATCTAACAACCCCCTACTGAACCGGTTACTTCAGACGGACTTATTAGACTATAAACTGCCCATCTCTCTGTGGATACGATACGCGACTACCTCTACTACATTTAGTTGAGACCAGTTAGGTTTTATTTTTGATAGGGTTGCGGCAGCCGTGTCAGTTGTTGCATGTGGGTCTAGGGGGAGGATTCTGCTCACTTTCTTTTTCTTCATTTGTTGCAACAGAGTCCACATCCCTTGGATTTTCAGGATTTTCATTTTCAGATTCTGACTCTGAAGCAACATCCATGGGTACACCTTCATTCTTTTTACCCTTCGCCCCCTTTGTAACACCCCGTATTTTATAATAATATTTTATTATAAAAGTATTTTATTTAATTAATTATTTCGAAGTTTGTTAATGGATTTTGGAAATATATTTATAGCTTTCGTTTCCTATTTTTATTATTTCTCGTTTTGATCTACTTTTGAATGGGTTAAAACGTCCGTGCAATAATTAAATATTTTAATTTAATATTTACTTTTCTACTTCAAGTTCTCTTTGCGTTTTAATATGGTTCAATCCAATTTGTAATCAGATAATCCATTGTACGAGCTAATGGACCAAAAGCCCATTAGTTAATCTCCTTATAAATAGAATTTAACCTAGCAAGCAACTAGGTCAATTCTTAGTTTGGTGCGTGAGCTTTGCCGCGCCTTTCGTCCCCTTTTCTCTCTTTTGCTCTCTTTTCTCTCTTTGACTCCATTGTTGAATATCTTTCATTCTTCCAAATTCATATATAAATTATATTTTCACAATCCTTGCTCTTACTTCTACAATATATTATATTCAAAATATTTTATTGGGAATTATTTGTGTGGACCTTTAGACCTACGCTTTGGGTCTCTTGTTTTGTGAGTAAAGAAGAAGTCTTTCTTTTTGGCGTTTTCGAAAGAGTGATGGTTTGGTACAATTTCTATCATAAGGATTTGGATTTACGCTTTCTTTAAAGTTGCCTTTTGGGGTTATTGACACGTGTTGGAGACAAGGCTTTGTTGGTCGTATTCTTTATGGACGTTCTCATTAATTGCTAAAAAGGTAACTAGGTGTTTATCTTTTAATTGTGTTTATGCCAATTGATGTGATTAATATGATTTAATGATTGTTTGTACGATTAGTACATGTTTGATTATTTATTGTCATGAATTAATTGTGCTTCATATATCCATGTATGTTTTATTATCGTAATTGTGGATTGTAATGTGTTGATAAGTCGTTATGGGTGTCGTGTGCGCAACTAGGGTTCGCGAGGAATACCCTAGATGGCGGCATGGCGAACGGCCAAGAGCATTGCTCAAGGTTATAGTTGAAGTATGTGTAACCTTGAAAATATGATTCAAGGTTATAGCTGAAACTAGTATAACCTCGAGTATTACTCAAAGTTTTGGCTGAAGAGGTATAACCTTAAGTGCGAGTCAAAGTTATAGCTGATGTTAATATAACTTTGGATTGCGAGTTAAAGTTATAGCTGAAGCTAATATAACTTTGAATTACGAGTTAAAGTTATAGCTGAGACTAACATAAACCTGAGGTATGACTCAAGGTTATGGTTGGTGCCAGTATAACTTTAGGTTCGTGTCAAGGTTTGGCTAAGGTTACTATAACCTCAAGCCATATGTGGAAGTTATAGTTGAGGTCAGTATAACCTCGCATCCATTACTTATGTTATAGTTAAAGTTACTATAACCTTGGTTGTTTATACTTGTTCCACATGCTGAGCTATGTTTGGTGATTCCATAATGTTGTGTTTGCATATGTCGTTGGATACTTCTGTGCATTTGAGTTGGACAGTCAGTTAAACTGTTCTATTGTGTGCAGTCAGTTAAACTGTGCATTTGTTTGTTGGCTAGTCGATAGTCGAATAGATCACGGTAGTATCAGTTAAATACTATCGGAATGAATTAGTGCTGCCCTTCGGGGGTTTATTTGGTCTATGTTCGGGGGTGGCCAGATTCGTCAGTTAAACATTCTGGGTCCCGAGTGTCGTTCGATGTACAGTTAATGCATCGAGAGGTCTGGCCAGGTCTTAGGCATATAGGCAGTGGTGATACGCTATACATAGTACCGTGGAGTATCAGTTAAATACTTCACACCCGACAGAGTCATCAGTTAAATGCTCTGTCAGCTAGAGTCATCAGTTAAATGCTCTAGCGGCGTTCGCTCTATTCGCTATGCTTTGATGCTAGCTTTGTGCCTTGTGTGCTTTAGATCGTGTGCTATTTCGGGTTGTCAATGTTCATGGTCTAGTGGTCGCATATGGTCTAGGTTCGTTTGGTTTCATTCGTCTGGTGTCGAGAATATCATGGTATGGTAAGTTTGCTTTCATGTCATGTTGTGTTGTAACCTCACATGATCGTCGTAATATGTCTTCAGATAACGGTAAGTTTGATTGGACTTTCATGAGTATAGATGATCTCACATGTTTACTTGTTTTGCATTTCAATTGTTATTGATTGTTGGTTACATTCAATTGTTGTAAACATGACTGGGAGAGCATCTAGTTACTCCCGACTGATTGTCGACCCCCTTCTCAGGTTGTTCAGGTTGTCGCTGTTTGGTTGATGCTTGCTTGGGGAATGTGCGAAGCGAGCATAATAAATTGTTAAGGACCTTTGCTTTAAGTTTTTAAGAACCTTTGAATAATATATTAGTTTGGTTTTCGATTTGAGTATCGATCCGGATTTGGGTAAGGTGTTTCCGCCACATTAACCCAGTTATCATTGAGTTACACTCTGATATTCCTTTATTTTATGTTTTTCCTTTGTTTTATAATCCGGGTTGTTACAGTTGGTATCAGAGCGACCCTGCGACCGTGTGGTGAGCATGTGGTCGGGAGTACCCGGGTCACGCAACTAGCGGGGAGGATTCTGGCCCTGTGAGGCTTGTGATATGTTTATAATAACTTCCACCCACCACTTAGTAATAAGGCCTTGTACTTTTGGGCTTAAGTGAGGACAAATAACGGGCTCAAAAGTGCACACTCATCTTATTGGGTTTGTGTTATGATGGTGGCGAGTCGGGTTGTTACAAATGGTATCAGAGCGAACACGCTCCCAACTCTCGCGCAGTTTATGACTAAAATTATATCGACTTAGTAAATGAGTGAGAGTAAATTGGGTAGAAACACTTAAGGACTTGTTTGTTTATGCCTTAATGTTTCATATGGTTGTTAATTATAGTACATGTATTGTTCATCTACTTATTTGTTTATGCCTTAATATTTTGCATAGTTGTTAATTGTTTTACATGTGTGCTCATGTATTTGTTTGTTGTCCTTTATGTTTCATATCGTTATTTAATGTATTGAATGTATAATTCATCTACTTGTTTTATTATGCGTTAATGTTTCGTTTAATTAATAATTGTGTTATTTGCGTTATTTATTTGTTTATGTCTTAATGTTCATCGTTTTTAATTTAATCAAATCTACAGTTTATATATTGTGTTGTTCATGACTTAATGTTATGTTTCGTCATTAATTGTACAAAAATTTGTTGTTCATGTATAACTTTTTCGAGCATGCTCTGTTGATTTTAAAGACGGTTAATTCTGAAAATGTCTTCTGCATGATACGTCTTACATGTCTTTTTTTGGTTATATGTTGGTCAAAACTTTTTTCTTGATAACCCGAGCTTTACTCTTATCGTACTTTCATCCTTTTGGATCATTTGGTGACATCGTCCTTGTTTACGGTGATTTTGAGGTTGATCTCCTTATGGTTTTTGAGGCATCAAGTTAGGATGGTTTGGCAGATTGGGATGTTCAGGTATGAAAGAAAAGTGCATTTATGAGTTGGTAACGAGGGAGTTAATTTGAGATTTGAGGTTGTTAAGAAGAAGTTAACTATGGGATTAGAGTTTGTTGAGATGAAGTTTATTTTGGGAATAGTTGTTGATAAGATGATGTTTTATTTGGGATAAGTGGATGTTAAGTTCTTTGTGTGTTTGAGGAATTTTTTTTTTGAGGATAGAGAGTGAGTGAATGATATGTGGCATAAGACGTTTAATTGCGGTTTTATAGTTTTAATGGAAGTGAGAGACATAATGAGTGGATTTATTTTATGATCTTATTTTGGGAATATCGTGGCTTATGCGCTCAATGGTTAAATTTTTGGATTTTGGTCTTGTGTTAAAGGAAAAGTTATGTGAGTTATTTATGAATCGAGGATAGAATGCTGGAAACGGTTTGAATGTTATCATAGAGTTTAGATTGAGCACGTTGGGAATTTTGGAGACTATGCTTGTCTTTAATTGGAATATCATATTTGAGGAATAAGAATCTTCGAGGATTTATAATGAGTTATGAAAGATTTATGGTTTATCCGTTGAGGAGATATTTAATGGTTGTACATTTTAAAGGATTGAGTGAGAGAGATGAACTGTAATTTATGGGCTTGTGAGATGTTAATGTTAAAGAGTTAGCGTTGACTTAGTGAACGATCGTGTTGACGTTGTTTATAATGGATCGAGGTGTTCATCTTTTGAGGATATAAAAATTGTTATGGATTGATTCTTTAATTTGATTAGATGGAGTTCTTGAGAGTGAAAGGAGTTGAGAGTTGATGGTCATGAGAGTTAATGATCTTGAGAGTTGATAATTTGAGGAATGTAGTTAGTGATGGTAAAGGGGCATTTATATAGATATTTGTTGGTGTTGAGGTATTATGGAGATATGATAAAAGGATGTTTCGAGACGTTGTGACCTTGAGTGATGATTGTACGAGAATTGTAAAACCTTGGTTATCATGCTTTATTTATCTTATCTTAAGGTGTCGTCTTGGTGTTCATAAATTTGTTTTGGAGTCGGCTATTCTTGTCATCCTTGCACGTGTCGACCATACCTCTTCTATTTGAGCCTTTAGACCAAAAGTTTCTTGTTTATCTTTGTTCTTTGTCTATTTTATCTATTGTTACGCTCTATTTGTTATTTATTTCAACTCAAGTTCCTTCTTCTTTGAACTTTTGTAATTATCCTCTTTACATTGATTTATCTTTGAGCTTATACTTTCGAAAACTATGTTTTTGTTGCTTTGGGTGTTGCACAAATATATTTTGTTTTGGTTTATAAGTTATTTATTCTTGTATGGTAACTTGAAAATGTTTGAAATATCTTTAGAGCTACTTGTGATCATCTCGTAGTGGAAGCTTGAATCCTTTTGGGAGTAATGTTAGATCTGTGAGTTTGATGTTTGGCTATTGGAGTTTGAGAGCATAGTAACATTTGTTGAATGAGAGTATTAATTTGGATGACATACAAAGTTTTGGAGAAGTAGTGTTAAAGGTCTTTTTTGAGGTTTGAAAGTTTAAGGGTGTTATTATTTTGATGGACATAGCTTTGTACAATGTTTTGGTGGATTCTTAATGGTAAGATGATACTCATGGATAGTAAACCATGACTACGAATTGAGGTTATAAGCTTAGTTTATATATGACTATGGGTGATGAGATTTGTATAGTGATGTTGTTACGCTTTGATGGAGATGCGTTATTGATGATATGTGTTCAAAGAGAACGATTTGGATCTTACGAGTGTGACTGATGATTAGGTGGTGAGATTGAGGTTTGAGATTGATGACTTTGGATACTAGACATATATCGAGAACTGTCGAGAGTTTATATTAAGTCTTTTGAGGCTGAGAGTTGTATATGGAAGTAAGCGCTACCAACCTTGGGGAAATTATGGTAGCAATAATTTTGCACTCGTGAATAGAAGAATTTGCTTAATTGGAAGAGTTTCCTGGCTTTGAGATTATATGTTTGAGGTTTTGGTCAATGTCATATTTTGTGGTGTATGGTAAGCTATATTTGAAGTGTTTGTTGAAAGTTATTTGGACTTGGAGAAATAGTAATAAGTTTTTGAGAGGTTATATATGTTGTTTAATGATGGTGGAGTAATGTTTGGTATACGAGGACTAGAAGTTAGATGGTTCATGTGATGAAAGAGTACACATTGATGAGTGTACTACTTAATGGTTTTGAGTGAGCTTGGTGAAAGTGAGGAAACCTTGATGATTTAGTATGTGAGATGTAATGGTGTTTATGAGTGTTAACCACATGCTTAAAGGTGATGCATGTGTGAAAATATTGTGGTTTTGTGATACTAGGTTGTATTGAGATATATGATTACTTTGGGTTGTGATAGTATGAGTTTGATATGGCTTTTGAGGTTGTAGAGTGTGTGATGTGGATAATGACATTGAGGATATGAGATATGTCTTTATGGTTTGAGTGTTGGTAAGGATCAGAGTGCGCAGCGGTTAGGATTCCGAGATGACTTTCGTTGATGATCACTTGTAATTCTTACCTTGTTTTGATCTTATGTTTGAAATTCAAGTTTCGAGGACGAAACTTCTTTTTAGGGGGTTAGATTGTAACACCCCGTTGATACGTGTCTATTTTATGATGTTTTACATCTATTTTTACACGTATTTGGTCGCTCATTTACTATGTTTTAGCCTTTATTTCCCACAAATTGTGTACTTTCGTATTTTTATGCACTTTTGCAGATTTATGCGGAAAAGAGACGATTTAGCACCAAATCCGTATCCTCAAGTCTTTTGCTTAATTAAGGAATAAATGGAAAGTCAACTGGAGTCAAAGTCAAAGTATCCAAAGTCAAAATAAGAAGAAAATAGAAGAAAATTCTTCGGGAAGCGGTCGACCGACCGACAGTATAGGTCGACCGACTGACCCTGTTCTTTAATAAAGCCCAAATTTCAAGGAAGGCCAAAAATAGAAGAAGCCCAGAAGGAAGCGGTCGACCGACCCGAATAGTAGGTCGACCGACCACAGCGAAAGCCCAAACGATTCTTTTTCGGAAATAAAATAGAATTAGAGTCTTTAGGAAACTCTAATCTCTTGCCCTATATAAGTTAATCTTGTAGTTAGGGTTTGGTATCCATGATTATTCAGTTTGAGAAAGATTCAAGAATTCAGTTATTTATTCAGTTATTATCAAAGTTTGTAATCTTTCAATAATTCCCAAGCATTCAATAAAGTTAGTTTCTTTCTGCCCTAATTCCAAATTGTGGTAATTACTCTTTTTATCTTGCTTTATTATCGTTCTTGTTTTTATTACAATTGTTAAGTTAGAATCCCAAGCTTTATTGAATCTTGCATGTTTAGATTATTTACTATGTTTACCATGTTTAATCCCGTTTTCATATTCATCTTAACAACCATGAGTAGCTAATTTTCATATGTTGGGATGTAGGGGATAATATGCATAGGTAAATAAAATTCGAAAGACCGACTTGTAGCAGGACCACGGTCGGCCGACTGGAATAGCTGGTCGGTCGACCGAGGCCGTGGTCGGCCGACTGGAGTAGCCGGTCGGTCGACCACTCACGTATGTTTTCTTATTTCGTCTTTTCTTGTTAATTATAATATCCTGCAATGAGACCAATAGGAGACTTGTAGGATGTTAGTAATGACCTACCCAAGATTGAAAGATACGGGAAGGGCATTGGTTTACACCTTAAGACGGATAGGTTACTCAAGGCTGAAAGGTATGTGACCTGGGATTTAGGAATCACCCTTATTGTTGACACCCAATAATTGTGAGACCTAGGAACTAATAGCATAGGCCGAAATGAGCTATTAGGTAGCATAGACTTAAAAAGATATGTTACATCCCCTTACGCGACTGCAATACATGTTGACCTTAGGATTTATTTTACCTTAGCTATTTATTACCCAAACATCCTAGCATCCCTTTCTATTATATTTTATTCTCATCTTTTATTATTTGTTTATTTTAATTTTTGCCTTAGACTTAGTAATCAACCAATTCAAACCCCCAAAATTGTTACTTTAAACATTCACATCAAACAATAAACATTCCCCACCTCCTTGTGGTTCGACCCTGACTTTCACTATCTATTGTTTAAGTTAGGAATTATAAATTTATCTTTGGTACCCTCAACGACGGGCATCAAATTTTGGCGCCGTTGCCGGGGAGGTGACGCCAGTGTTTATTGTTTTTTGTTTTTGTTTCTCTTCGTTTAAGGAACTTTTTGTTCCTTAAACCTTCTCACTTTTTTCTTGTAGTTTCCATCTTATGCGCAGGTCAGTCCAAGGAGAACTCCTACCACTTGACCTCGAAATTGAGAGGACTCTTAGAGAAAGAAGAAAGCAACTTCTAGCAAATCAGGAAGGAGGCTCACCATCTTCCTTATTTCAAGAAGACTTATTCGTACTACCATCATCTTCACCAAAAACACCACCTTCACAACCAAATTCACCCATCAATCCACTTTCACCAAAAACACCATCTTTTACCTACTTTCCAGTTTTTCCTAAAGAAGAAGAAAACATGACAGAGGAAGCTACTATTGCCAGTCACTCCATGCCTCAGGCAAAGGACCTATACAAAGGGTTCACTTTACCTGCAGGTACTGGGAAGCCATTCAAGGCCAAGCCTGCCTATATTACTATGGTTGAAAGAAACCAATTTGGGGGCTCGGCCAATGAGGACGCTGCTAAGCATATTGAAATCTTCACAGATTACATATGCTCTATAGCACCCCCAGAAGGAGTGACGCAGGACCAGATTAAACAAACCATGTTTATCTTCTCTCTTAGGGACTCTGCGAGAGAGTGGTACAGAGATCTTGACCGCACTGCTGCGGGAGTCACAGATTGGAACACCTTAGCCTTAGCATTCTACAGGAAATACTATTCTGCATCAAAGACTAATGCTTTAAGAGCGCAGATTACCAATTTCAAGCAAGGTCCCAATGAAGATTTTAGCGAGGCGTGGGACAGGTTCAAGAGACTTGTTCGATCCATACCACATCACGGATTCGAACAATGGTTTCTTTGCAACCAGTTCTACAATGGCCTCTCCGATGACAACAGGGCCTATCTAGATGCTGCAGCTAATGTGAGATTCCAAGATAATTCAGGAGAGACTAAGGGTCTCAAGTTGATAGAAGATGTTGCTGTGCACCGTGCTGAGCATGGTACTTCCAGAGGAAATCAGAGGTAAAATGAGTACAACCTGTCAGCAATTGAGGCCTTGACAGCCAAGTTAGAAAAATTTGAGGCTGCAGGAAAGCTCGATCTAGGGAGTGGAAGCAAGGGAGGAATTTACCAAGTGAACGCCGTTCAGGACGGACCCTTCGCTTGTGAGAGGTGTGGTGGAGAAGGGCATGTGTCAAAATTCTGTACATCATCTAATGAAACATGTGCTGCTTTTCAGCATTACCGTCGGAACAATTTCTATGACCCAAATAATAATAATGTCCATCCCAACTTAAGGTGGACAAGCCAGAATGTTCAAAACCCACAGCACATGCAACCTCAGCAAAATTCCACCTATGTACCCCCACATAAACAAAATTTCCAAAGACCACCTTTCAACCCTCAACCACCTTCTAATCCACCACCCAACACAGATGCTCTTATCCAAAATCTTATTGGGTTGGTACAGAAGGAGTCACAGGCTAGAGAGGCAGGAATGAAGATGTTAGAGTCCCAGATTGCTCAAATTGCGAGCAAGAATGATACTAGGGCTCCGGGTCAACTTCCGACCAAGCCGGACCAGAAAAAGGAGACTCTAAACGTCGTAACCTTACGAAGTGGAGCCAAGGTGGGGGCTGAGAAAGAAAAACAGGCGAGTAGCAGCGAAGGCGGTCGACCGACCGAAGTTTCTGGTCGACCGACTACGGATCAGGACCCGAAAATTTTGCCTGAACAGGAGACTGGTCGACCGACCGAAGATTCTGGTCGACCGACCACTGAAGCAGAACCCGAAGTTCCCTTTCGTCCAGATTTGCCAAATAACTTGCGGGATTTTCTCTTCCGGGGTGACAAGACCCCCAGGTTTCTGAAAAGGGCTGCAAATACTGAGTCCTCAGCTGCACCTTTTCCAGAAACACTCGTGCCTTCAAAGGATCAGGTATCTTTTGACAAATTTAAGGATGTGATTCGTTCATTAAATGTTCAAGTCCCATTTTTAGAATTAGTTCAACAAGTTCCTTCCTATCTTAAATTTATGAGACAGCTTTTATCCAGGAAGAGGTCTTTAGAAAAGGTTGAGTCGGTGGCCCTCACTGAAGAGTCATCCAGTTTTTTAACTCATGTCATTGCCCCTCATAAACTAGAGGACCCTGGTAGTTTTTCTGTCCCCTGTAATATAGGAACCTTCCCAGTTAAGAAGGCCTTGTGCGACTTAGGTGCTAGTATAAGTGTCATGCCCCTAAGCGTTGCCTTAAAACTAGGAATGACTGAATTTGCAGTGACCAGTATGACAGTCCAGATGGCGGATCGCACATCTATGGAACCTATAGGGGTGTTAGAAAACATCCCTGTCCGTATTGACAGGTTTTTCTTCCCAGTTGACTTTGTAGTTTTGGACATCCCCGAGGATGCCCATATACCTATAATTCTAGGAAGACCTTTCCTTCACACCGCAGGTGCCATTATAGATGTAGGCACTGGGACTCTAACCTTCAAAGTAGGCAAACATTCTATTATCTATGGCCTATCTTATAGGAAGAAGGAAGCTATGACCCCCATCACATGTAATGCTATCACTTCTGAGAAGAAGTATGAGGTCATCACTACTTCTCCCACTTTATTACCTGTTCCTGTATCTGTTTTTACACCTCCGCCCCAGATTGGGAGCAATAGGGAGGGCACTTCTATTATGACTACTGCAGGAACTGGTTTGGGGAAACCCAAAGTGAAGGAAGTCATCATCCAGAGAGGAGGAATGGGATGCCTAAGCTATGAAGAAGATGAGGATCCAGACGTTGTGGATAGGGAGGAGAAGAAGAAGAGGAGGCAAGCTCAAGAGGAGAGACCGTCGCATATGCTTTGCGACGGCGGAAAGAAGATGTGTTTTGCTACTAAAGCAAAAACCGTGGAGACTACGGCATGTCGTCAGAAGCCGTGGTCGGATATTTTCCGCATCTTTAGCGGATAGTTGTTTTAGTTGCAGTTTTTAAGACAATTTATTTTTTTTTGTTGTGTGAGACTTTTTTATTTTGTTTGCTCGTAGTTTAGATCCTTTCCTTTATGTTTGAGTAGTTAAGACTTTAAGAATCGTTCCGGGCATCTCGCGCATTGTTGGGCGCGCATACTTTCTTACTTTTTCAGGATTTACGAAGAAACGAAGACCTCCAGGACACAGAGGGTCGACCGACCAGAAACGTCAGTCGGTCGACCAGAGTTGCTGTATCGTAAGATTTTCCGTATTTCACAGGAGGTCGGTCGACCAGAAATATCAGTCGGTCGACCTGCTCTCTGCTGCGGTCTTTCGTTTCTCTTCCTTGGAATTCGCGAAATTGACTTGGTTACTTGAGTGGCACTGCGGGCCACCAAAACCTCCCAGCTTACGCTGGTTTGGGGAGGTTTTTCTCATGCGCTTCAAAATCCAGTGAGTTCTTTCCAGTTTTTCCTTAATTTTTATTTTCGCATCTTTTCTTTAATTTTCTGAAACCTTCACTTAGGCTAATGCACAATGGGGACATTGTGCGGGTTGGTTTGGGGAATGGTTTCGTGTTACATGCATTGCATTCTGTCACACGTTTATTGCATTTCTGTCTTGCATCGCTCTTTTCTTTATTTTCCTTATATATACAAAAATCCAAAAAAATTAAAAAAATTAAAATTCCAAAAAATGCACGTTTATTTTAGCATATAGGTCGAGTCAGAACGAAAGTATATCAAGGATGATTTAGCTATCTTACATGTTTATGCCTTTACCTTGCCTTGTCAACTTGTTTTAGTATGAGAGTCTTTCGCATATCTACGAGTTTTTGTCAACTTGCATATCTTGAGACTTGACTTATACCTTGGCAGTCTACTAAACATTCTGAGTTTTAGAGCCTTATTCCTGGTTTCATTCTTAAACCAGTTGTTTAGGATGTGAGTAGTACTCCCCTTGGAACATGTTACATCAATATGCATAAACATGAACTTGAATTGCTATATACTTGTTTTACTTTCTCGTTTTATGAGTCTTGATACGTCCATTTGGGACCCCTTTTCTCATTTTTTTACCCATAAGCTTCACATAGCCAAAATTGCCTTTTATCCCCTAAAACTACATCCCATACTTAGCCTACCTTTCCAAGCTAGTATTTGTGGTCTTTGGTTTGACTCGTGAGGTATCTTGGTTTGTAAGCTATCATGAGCAAAAAGAGAAAAGAAAGAAAGAAAGAAAAGAAAAAGAACAAGAAAAATTCAGAAAAAGAAAGAAGAAAAACGGAAAAAAAAATCCGGGATGTACAGAGCCAGTCGACCGACCGCTTCAATAGGTCGGCCGACCACCTGGCATTATCAAATTCAAAATTCGTTCCAAAAATACCTTCTTTTATATGTTATCACTCCCGTGCTTCATTCAAAAATATTTGGGAGTCCTTTCTTATATTCAATGTGAGAGTTGTGCCACAAAAAGAGCACCTTCTTAATATCAAAAAAAGGTTGTGAATTATGTTGTTGGAACCGGTTTTACTAGCTTGGCTACTAACCCCACAAATCCAAAAACATCTTAACCACTTTTTACCTTTTACCTCACATATCTTTCATTACCTCAATTGCATGTATCTAGGCCACTTAAATGAGATTGTTGTACAAAGTTGTAGAATTCCTGTTCATGTTAGATTGCAGGCATGTTTTCATGGGTCGCAGTTAGGTGAGCGTCATTACAAATTTACTTCTTCCTATCTTTTACATATACTCACCCTTTGCTTCATGAGTGTCTCGAGCGTACCGCGAGAATCCATGGTATAAGTCTCTATAGTTTCTATTTTTGCAAGTTTGACAACACCATAACTCGTTTGCATGATTTAAATACTTTCTCATTTTGGACTTGGCATTGGTATAGGCTAACATGTAAATTTCGCTCTGAGATTGAAATCGTTCCATTAGTCAAGATCGAGTCTATTTCTTGCTTGAGGGCAAGCAAGGGTTTGGTTTGGGGAATTTGATACGTGTCTATTTTATGATGTTTTACATCTATTTTTACACGTATTTGGTCGCTCATTTACTAAGTTTTAGCCTTTATTTCCCACAAATTGTGTACTTTCGTATTTTTATGCACTTTTGCAGATTTATGCGAAAAAGAGACGATTTAGCACCAAATCCGTATCCTCAAGTCTTTTGCTTAATTAAGGAATAAATGGAAAGTCAACTGGAGTCAAAGTCAAAGTATCCAAAGTCAAAATAAGAAGAAAATAGAAGAAAATTCTTCGGGAAGCGGTCGACCGACCGACAGTATAGGTCGACCGACTGACCCTGTTCTTTAATAAAGCCCAAATTTCAAGGAAGGCCAAAAATAGAAGAAGCCCAGAAGGAAGCGGTCGACCGACCCGAATAGTAGGTCGACCGACCACAGCGAAAGCCCAAACGATTCTTTTTCGGAAATAAAATAGAATTAGAGTCTTTAGGAAACTCTAATCTCTTGCCCTATATAAGTTAATCTTGTAGTTAGGGTTTGGTATCCATGATTATTCAGTTTGAGAAAGATTCAAGAATTCAGTTATTTATTCAGTTATTATCAAAGTTTGTAATCTTTCAATAATTCCCAAGCATTCAATAAAGTTAGTTTCTTTATGCCCTAATTCCAAATTGTGGTAATTACTCTTTTTATCTTGCTTTATTATCGTTCTTGTTTTTATTACAATTGTTAAGTTAGAATCCCAAGCTTTGTTGAATCTTGCATGTTTAGATTATTTACTATGTTTACCATGTTTAATCCCGTTTTCATATTCATCTTAACAACCATGAGTAGCAGATTTTCATATGTTAGGATGTAGGGGATAATATGCATAGGTAAATAAAATTCGAAAGACCGACTTGTAGCAGGACCACGGTCGGCCGACTGGAATAGCTGGTCGGTCGACCGAGGCCGTGGTCGGCCGACTGGAGTAGCCGGTCGGTCGACCACTCACGTATGTTTTCTTATTTCGTCTTTTCTTGTTAATTATAATATCCTGCAATGAGACCAATAGGAGACTTGTAGGATGTTAGTAATGACCTACCCAAGATTGAAAGATACGGGAAGGGCATTGGTTTACACCTTAAGACGGATAGGTTACTCAAGGCTGAAAGGTATGTGACCTGGGATTTAGGAATCACCCTTATTGTTGACACCCAATAATTGTGAGACCTAGGAACTAATAGCATAGGCCGAAAGGAGCTATTAGGTAGCATAGACTTAAAAAGATATGTTACATCCCCTTACGCGACTGCAATACATGTTGACCTTAGAATTTATTTTACCTTAGCTATTTATTACGCAAACATCCTAGCATCCCTTTTTATTATATTTTATTCTCATCTTTTATTATTTGTTTATTTTAATTTTTGCCTTAGACTTAGTAATCAACCAATTCAAACCCCCAAAATTGTTACTTTAAACATTCACATCAAACAATAAACATTCCCCACCTCCTTGTGGTTCGACCCTGACTTTCACTATCTATTGTTTAAGTTAGGAATTATAAATTTATCTTTGGTACCCTCAACGACGGGCATCACCCGTATTTTATAATAATATTCTATTAAAAAAGTATTTTATTTAATTAATTATTTCGAAGTTTGTTAATGGATTTTGGAAATATATTTATAGCTTTCGTTTCCTATTTTTATTATTTCTCGTTTTGATCTACTTTTGAATGGGTTAAAACGTCCGTGCAATAATTAAATATTTTAATTTAATATTTACTTTTCTACTTCAAGTTCTCTTTGCGTTTTAATATGGTTCAATCCAATTTGTAATCAGATAATCCATTGTACGAGCTAATGGACCAAAAGCCCATTAGTTAATCTCCTTATAAATAGAATTTAACCTAGCAAGCAACTAGGTCAATTCTTAGTTTGGTGCGTGAGCTTTGCCGCGCCTTTCGTCCCCTTTTCTCTCTTTTGCTCTCTTTTCTCTCTTTGACTTCATTGTTGAATATCTTTCATTCTTCCAAATTCATATATAAATTATATTTTCACAATCCTTGCTCTTACTTCTACAATATATTATATTCAAAATATTTTATTGGGAATTATTTGTGTGGACCTTTAGACCTACGCTTTGGGTCTCTTGTTTTGTGAGTAAAGAAGAAGTCTTTCTTTTTGGCGTTTTCGAAAGAGTGATGGTTTGGTACAATTTCTATCATAAGGATTTGGATTTACGCTTTCTTTAAAGTTGCCTTTTGGGGTTATTGACACGTGTTGGAGACAAGGCTTTGTTGGTCGTATTCTTTATGGACGTTCTCATTAATTGCTAAAAAGGTAACTAGGTGTTTCTCTTTTAATTGTGTTTATGCCAATTGATGTGATTAATATGATTTAATGATTGTTTGTACGATTAGTAATGTTTGATTATTTATTGTCATGAATTAATTGTGCTTCATATATCCATGTATGTTTTATTATCGTAATTGTGGATTGTAATGTGTTGATAAGTCGTTATGGGTGTCGTGTGCGCAACTAGGGTTCGCGAGGAATACCCTAGATGGCGGCATGGCGAACGGCCAAGAGCATTGCTCAAGGTTATAGTTGAAGTATGTGTAACCTTGAAAATATGATTCAAGGTTATAGCTGAATCTAGTATAACCTCGAGTATTACTCAAAGTTATGGCTGAAGAGGTATAACCTTAAGTGCGAGTCAAAGTTATAGCTGATGTTAATATAACTTTGGATTGCGAGTTAAAGTTATAGCTGAAGCTAATATAACTTTGAATTACGAGTTAAAGTTATAGCTGAGACTAACATAAACCTGAGGTATGACTCAAGGTTATGGTTGGTGCCAGTATAACTTTAGGTTCGTGTCAAGGTTTGGCTAAGGTTACTATAACCTCAAGCCATATGTGGAAGTTATAGTTGAGGTCAGTATAACCTCGCATCCATTACTTATGTTATAGTTAAAGTTACTATAACCTTGGTTGTTTATACTTGTTCCACATGCTGAGCTATGTTTGGTGATTCCATAATGTTGTGTTTGCATATGTCGTTGGATACTTCTGTGCATTTGAGTTGGACAGTCAGTTAAACTATTCTATTGTGTGCAGTCAGTTAAACTGTGCATTTGTTTGTTGGCTAGTCGAATAGATGACGGTAGTATCAGTTAAATAATATCGGAATGAATTAGTGCTGCCCTACGGGGGTTTATTTGGTCAATGTTCGGGGGTGGCCAGATTCGTCAGTTAAACGTTCTGGGTCCCGAGTGTCGTTCGATGTACAGTTAATGCATCGAGAGGTCTGGCCAGGACTTAGGCATATAGGCAGTGGTGATACGCTATACATAGTACCGTGGAGTATCAGTTAAATACTTCACACCCGACAGAGTCATCAGTTAAATGCTCTGTCGGCTAGAGTCATCAGTTAAATGCTCTAGCGGCGTTCGCTTTATTCGCTATGCTTTGATGCTAGCTTTGTGCCTTGTGTGCTTTAGATCGTGTGCTATTTCGGGTTGTCAATGTTCATGGTCTAGTTGTCGCATATGGTCTAGGTTCGTTTGGTTTCATTCGTCTGGTGTCGAGAATATCATGGTATGGTAAGTTTGCTTTCATGTCATGTTGTGTTGTAACCTCACATGATCGTCGTAATATGTCTTCAGATAACGGTAAGTTTGATTGGACTTTCATGAGTATAGATGATCTCACATGTTTACTTGTTTTGCATTTCAATTGTTATTGATTGTTGGTTACATTCAATTGTTGTAAACATGACTGGGAGAGCATCTAGTTACTCCCGACTGATTGTCGACCCCCTTCTCAGGTTGTTCAGGTGGTCGCTGTTTGGTTGATGCTTGCTTGGGGAATGTGCGAAGCGAGCATAATAAATTGTTAAGGACCTTTGCTTTAAGTTTTTAAGAACCTTTGAATAATATATTAGTTTGGTTTTCGATTTGAGTATCGATCCGGATTTGGGTAAGGTGTTTCCGCCACCTTAACCCAGTTATCATTGAGTTACACTCTGATATTCCTTTATTTTATGTTTTTCCTTTGTTTTATTATCCGGGTTGTTACACCCTTTTTCGGAGCCTGCTCGCTTTTTGGCCCGGTCGAAGCCTTTGTTTTGATTCTGATAAGGCAAGATGTTGGGGAGGGTGATGGTGTAGGTGGGGTCATTTTGAGCTTTGCAATGTACTTGGGGTTGTAGGTATTTGCAAGGTTTTTCAATTCTCTACTTATATTTTTGGGAGGCATTTTTGAAAATAAAAGGAAGGTTTGGACGGTTAAATGAGAGAATGTGAGGAGTTTTGAAAGTAAAGAAGGTACTTTTCTTTTTGATTTTGAATTATGGAGATAAGATGAAGTGGTTAATGCATGGTGGGTAAAGTGATGGATTTGACCGATTGGGTGGTTGAGTGTAAGGGTTAGTGGGACGGTTTTGGGTAATGGTGAAGGGTGATTTGATGTGTCATAAAGCCTATTTTAATTAATGAATGTATGCATGCTTACTTACTTTAATGAACTTGGATTAAAAAACTGTACATGACACAAATAGCATTTTTAAACTTATTCTCGTGAGTTCTCGACTCTAGTCAATCATTGGGAGACGGAAATAACTTGATGTCACATATCACTCAACAAGCCAATTTCCAACCGAAGTTTTACGAATTGTTCTCTTGATAACGGTTTTGTAAAAATGTCCGCAATTTGATTTTCCGTTTTACAAAAGTTAAGACATATCATTCCTTTTTCAACTTGATCACGCAAGAAATGATGTCTTATTTCAATATGTTTGGTTCAAGAGTGTTGTATTGGGTTCTTAGAGATGTTAATTGCACTAGTATTATCACAAAAGATAGGAGTGGATTCGAAATTAATACCGAAATCGTGCAATTGTTGACGAACCCATAGTATTTGTGTGCAACAGAGTGCAGCACTGATGTACTCACTTTCAGCCGTTGATAGAGAAACAATGTTTTGCTTTTTGGAGGCCCACGTGAGCAAGCATGGGCCCATGAACGTGGCAGTTCCCGACGTGCTCTTTCGATCCATCATGCATCCCGCATAATCGGCATCGGAAAACCCTACAAGATCAACCTCATAGTAAGAAGGATACCAAAGATATAGATGCTGAGTTCCAATCAAATACTTGAAAATCCTTTTTACGGCTTTGAAGTGAGATTCCTTAGGGTTAGCTTGAAATCGAGCACATACACAAACACTATATTGAATATCCGGTCGACTTGCGGTAAAGTAAAGTAATGAACCAATCATACCTCGATACACCTTTTCACTAACACTCTTATCGTTTGGATCAAGATCAAGTTTGAGGTTAGATACCATGGGTGTAGCAACATGTTTCGCATTGGTCAACCCAAACTTACTTAACATTTCCTTTACATACTTTTGTTGATGGATCATGGTGCCTTCATCTTTTTGCTTGATTTAAAGGCCAAGAAAGAATCTTAGTTCTCCCATCATGCTCATTTCAAACACAGATTTCATTAGACTTGCAAAGTAATCATAAAGAGCTCCACCTGTTGCACCAAAGATTATGTCATCGACATATATTTGCACAAGCAACATTACATCTGAGTGTGCCTTAATGAATAATGTTTTTATCAACCGAACCACGTATGAAACCATTTTCCAAGAGAAACTTTGAAAGCCTATTATACCATGCTCTAGGAGCCTGTTTTAAACCATATAGTGCTTTATCAAGTTTGAAGACATGGTTCGGTGATTCATTATCCACAAAGCCCGGTGGTTGTTCCACAAAAACTTCTTCATTGAGATAGCCATTTAGAAAAGCCGATTTTACATCCATTTGAAAAAGTTTTACACCATGATGAGCTGAGAAAGCAATGAGAATTCGTATGGCTTCAAGCCTAGCTACCGGTGCAAAGGTTTCATCATAATCAATCCCCTCTTGTTGATTATACTCTTGCACCACTAGCCTTGCCTTGTTCCTTACGATTTCTCTGTTATCATCTAGCTTATTTCGAAAGACCCACCTAGTACCAATGACAGTGCGATTTGACGGCCTAGGGACAAGATGCCATACCTCACTTCTTCTGAATTGGTCCAACTCTTCTTGCATGGCCATGATCCAACAAGGATCCTCGAGGGCAATTGAAATGTGGTTGGGTTCAATTTGAGAGAGGTAGGCATTGAATGGACACAAGTTTCTGAGTGATGATCTAGTTTTTATCCATGAATCAAGGTCACTGGTTAGGTTTTCAAGAGGGTGAGAGCTTTGGTGTTTCCATCTCTTTGGTATGGTGGTGTTAGGAGCGAGGATTTGCTCATTCTGGTCTGATGCAACATTCTCAGAGTCTGTTGTGTGAGGGAGATCTGGTGAGGGAGTTTTGACATTGATGTTTGTGGGATCAGAGGGTGATCCTTGGTTTTCTTCACCTGATCTTGATGTGCTGGCTTCGTTTGAGGATGAGGGGACATCAGTTCCCCCTGAGTTTTGGCCTGCTTCCCCATGCAAAGGTTCCTCTGGCTGTTGTTCAAGATCCTCAGGTTCTAACACATGGTCCATGTCATGACGGACCATTCCGATTTCAAATTCGTCATCCTCTTCTTCATTGCTTACCTATTTATGAGACACAAAAAGACTAGATTCGTCAAACACGATATGTATGCTCTCTTCCATTTTCACAGTCCTTTTGTTAAATACTTTATAGGCCTTGCTAGGGTTAGAATATCCCACAAAAATTGCTTCAACACTACGGGCATCAAACTTTCCTAGATTATCCTTCCCGTTGTTATGAACAAAGCATTTGCAACCAAAGCATTTTAAGTATGAGATATTTGGTTTTCTTCCACGTAGAATTTCATAGGTGAAAAGTCTATTGATCTAGATATACTCAAGAGGGGGGGGGGGGGGGGGGGGGTTGAATTGAGTATGCCAAATTTTCTGATTCTTCTTCAATGTAGGTAAGTTTAACGTGAGTAGAGAATAAAACAATAAAGTAAAAGGAGTCACGATATTTTGAAGTGGTTCAGTTTCACAAATCGAAATCTACGTCCACTATTCTCTATTAATAAAATTAGTACCTTCTCCGGATTACAATTTTATCAACCCAACTCGTACAACTTTGATATTAGTTGTAACTCAAACTAGATACCGTTAAATACATAGCTATGTCAAGTACCGTAAAATACTTGACTACAAATGAGTATTGTAACAGTTCGCTTTTTGGCTTCTTGTATAAGTGCTACTTGTGATCGTTTCATGCTTGTTATGTGTTTCCTTATTGTTATGTGTTTCCTTATCGTTATGGGTTATAGCGAACTTCGGGACGAAGTTCATTTTAAGGAGGGAAGACTGTAATACCCCGTATTTTAGACTCTGTCAACCGCAGTTAAGCCGTGTTATACACGTATTTCAAATGGAATGTTTATAAACTATTTGACGAAAACTATTAATATTTTATAAATCGTATTTCTACGATTATTTCATATTTTATAATAATTTTATATTTCATGATTATTTCATGAAATGACATTTCATTAGTATTTCTTTAATTTTAATAATACCTTTATAATTTAATATATTTTATATTTTATATTCGTTTCTCATCTATACTGAATTCCTATTTTATTTATTTATTTAAGTCGTAATTATATTTAAATTCTAATTTTATATATAATCGTATATTCTTATAATTAATTAATATTTACATAATTTAATTAATAAAAATTTTAGATGTCTCGTTAATTTTTGTGTTACGGGTTAAAGAACAGGATGTAGTCGTATATGACCTCGAGTTGGGTGATGGACCATTGGTGATGGGCTTGGACTTGGGTTAGGGTACAACCCATCGATATATCCACCTAATAGTAATGTAAACCCTAATTCTACTCATCTCATGAACATCCTCATCCCATCGACATCCAATACAAACCAGTGACACAACACAAAGCAAACCCTAATACACCTATACACAGTTGCCTCCATCAACGTAATGCAAAAGAACCCTAATCACCATCGAGCCGCGTCTGCCTCCCTACCCTCCTGCACCAAGAAATCCTTGGACCACCGTGATAAGGAAAGAGACCTAAGAAGAGGAAAAAACGCAAAGATAACAGCCATGAACCATCCTCGTGTTGCCTTTGCACTGCAGCGAGTTTGTAAGTATTTATCGTACCCATCCAGACCATCGTTTTGTATGTTTTTTTGGGTGTATGTAAACTTCGTAATGTCCATAACCTGTTCACCATCTTCGAATCACCTTTGGACCACTGTAACCGCCATCGATAATGTAATGAATGCAGGCCGTACACAGCGTTTTTACTCTGTTCTAAAGCGTGTTTAAATCCTTTTCGTTCCTGCTGTTTCTGTTCGTTTTTTCGTTTTTATTTATAGTAGTGGGTCGTGAGTACTGGTCTTATGGGGTTAGTCGGATATGGTGGTGGTGTTGGGATGGTGCGTGGTGGTCGGGAAGGCCTTAATCGACAGCCGTTTAGGGGTTTATAACCGATCAGAAACAGGGGACGGTTGTAGTGTGTGAGCGTTTTATGCGGCTGTTTCAGGGAGTTGGAGTGGTGTCGGTGGCTGGTGTTTGGCACCAGGGGCTAGAGTGTAGTGTGGGGTGTCGAGTCTGGTGGTTGGTTGGGATAGGCGTGGTGTTAGATGGTGGTTAAGAGCGTGGTTATAGGATGGGTGAAGCACGGGTTAGTACAGGAACTGGGTTGCTCTTAGTGACCAGGGTGTTTGGAGATGGTGTCGACGGCTTATAGGGTCGGGTTAGGGTCAATGGTTGGTGCCATTGAATGCGTCTTGGTACAGTAGTGGCAGCCATCGTGGTTTGGTGGTGGTGCAGGCACGACTATGGTGGTTGAGGGGTTGTGTTTAGGGGGCTGTCAAGGGGTTTTTGTGTCGGGGGCTGTTCCGTGTTAGCGTTGTTGTTGCTGTACGTGTTGTTCATGTTAGGCATTTCTAATGTTTTGTCTTATTAACATTGTTATTACTATATTATTATTATTAATGTTTTGTCTCATTATCATTATTATTACTATATTATTATTATTATATGTTAATAGACTTAACACTATTATTATTATTATTATGGCTACTATTATTGTTATTGTTGTTACTACGTTTTGGTATCGTGTTTGGTATGATAAATTATATTAACGTTGTTACTATTTATGATTAGTATCTTTCTTTTTTTTATGGGTTGTCATTTTATTATTAATAGTAATATTTCATGGTAGTATTATGAGTATGTATATGATTATGGTTATTTATGTTATTGTTATAGATGATCAATATTAACTTTAGTATAATTGTTCAAGTATGATATGAAATTAATAATAATTGGTTAATTGATCGTATGCCATGATTAGTAAGTTCTATTTGGCTAACGATATTTGATATGTATAAGTAATCAATTTAGTAATGTTAATTGTGTGGATATAAATTGATATGAAGTAATTAATATTTATAGGAAATGATTTTGAGGAGGAATATTTCTAGACGGTGATTGCTTTTTTCGGATTTGCTACCCAGGTAGGATACCCTGACACTATATTTTTATGAACTGATATGAATGGATGTTTACTCTGTGATGTGTTATGAAAGGATGTTACCTTGTATGTGATGGATGCAAGCATGAATTATATAAGAATGATATTGGTTGGATTGATTGTGGATTATTTGCAATGGCATGAGTATTTCAGCATTTGATAGCATGATTAAATATTTATATTGTGGCATTCATGAGTATGCATATGCATTGGTTACTGAGATATTGTGAATCAGATAGTGTTCTGATATAAAGCCCAGGGTGGTTCTGCAGACCAGGCCTGGTGTCTTATCAGCTTTTGAGCTGGTGTTCGGTGACGACCGATTATAGTCTGCCGGGAGGTTCGGTATGGCTTGGCGTTTCGGGTTTGAGATTGGTGTTTCGGGCTTGAGATTGAGAATGAGATCGAGCTCGAGCATATCATGGCATTTGCATATCATCTTTGTTGCATTATTCATTATTGTGTTATCCTACTCAACCGCGAGGTTGACAGTGTATTCGTGTACACCTACGATGATCCGGAATGGGGAGTAGATTCTGCAGGTCAGAGACAGATGAGCTAGGAGCTGGGGCAGGAATGTGAGATGCGTACTTTGGACCGACTTAGAATTATATCACATCTAGCGAAGTCATCAGTTGTATTTTCCTTTCTGTTATGTAGTAACTGTAATAACCAAGTTTAAATTTTATCAGTTTTTCTAAAGTACTTTGGTTGTTTACTTTGTTATTCACTACCTCGGATATTCCGAGATGGTAACAGCTTCATTTATTTGAGAATGTCTTGCTAAAGGCTCTTTAATAAATGGGGGTGTTACAAAGTGGTATCATAGCGAACGATCCTTAGGCCTAAACAAAATGAATAATAATGAACGTAGGAAGAGTCTAATTAAATGAACCCCAGGTTAGTAACTGCTAGGAGCCCTAGGATTGGGATGAGTTAGGGGCCCCCTCAAACCAAGCCACTGGCCCTTTCAGTCTAACCTGGTAACCCGTGAGTGATGTAGAGAGTGGGTAGTAACAAAATAAAAGATCAGACCTTAGCTTGCCTATATCGTACTAACAGTTTTGCAGGAGCGGAATGAGGTGAGTTATGATGTGAAATATGGTTGGTGATCTGTATTATGAAGCATGATAAT
This sequence comes from Silene conica, assembly GCA_029255685.2. NCBI lineage: Eukaryota > Viridiplantae > Streptophyta > Magnoliopsida > Caryophyllales > Caryophyllaceae > Silene > Silene conica. The sequence goes on along the minus strand of CM055319.2, from coordinate 44,865,277 downwards.
AATATTGAATGTTGGGTGAGATATATGATTATCAAGTATTGAGGACATGAGTTTTGAACATGAGTTTGAAATATAAGCTGGACTTGCATGATGATGTGCATTAGAAAAATACGACAGATATTGAGACGTTGATTGATCTGAATGATTGCATTGAAATTTTAGAGAATGGATGTATATTTATTGAACAATAATTTTGAGTGATATTATCATGTGATTTTGGTGTTTAGGAATTTTATATGATATCTGGTTAATAAATGACTATCGTAACTATGTAATATATTGTCTTGAATTTGAATATGAATTATATTATGTAACCATGTAATATTTTTATATGACTTTAGTAGCATGAATAGTAGACATATTATATGGATAAGAACTTTGTTATATAAAAATATAACCTTAATTATTATTGATGAGTTTTATATAAAGTTAGTTTTGTTTATACCGACACTATTGTTATGCCACAAGGTGAACTACATATTGTTATGTTTATATCAGATCACAATGTATTGAATTAGTAATCTGGTTGGCATGTGAATTATGGGAGTGCTAGCCTTACTTTCGATCTGTGGTTTGTAAAATCGTCGGTTGATTCGTGTTAATAAATTGTCATTAATTACAACTGCTTTGTCTGGAAGTTTCCAAATGTTTTCAAAGTGATAATCCCTGATAAGGCTGATGTTTGATAATTATGATAATTGTTTTGCAACATGAGAAAATATGTAGCTACATGTTTATGAAATTATGCTTGAATATGAAATTGTCCCGCAAGATATAAACCTCTTATTTCGCAAGTCATGTTTACTAGTTTTGTGATAAATGATGTAATGTGAGTGGATGAAAAGTGTACCTAAGTGATTCTAACCCGTGTATATCTAGAGATGCTAGGTTGTCTTGCTAGGCTAAGATTGGAGTATACCTCGTGAAATAAGTCAATGTTCCATACTTAATTACATTGGTTAAAATTTGTCTTATGTCTTTTCTATAATATGATTTTGCTTCTATAATGATGAAATGTTTTAATTTGTCAAGTATGAACTAAGAGATAGTTGATTGTCTACATAGGTGTAAATGTGTTAAGTTATGTTAAAATTTCCAAGGATTTATATGTGTTATTTACATTGAATTCGTATAATTACGTAGCATTAATTTGACAAGTATGTTTGTTGCTTTAAAAGTCGGATGCTAGTGCCCAGTATAGAGTAATTAGCGTATCGATTTGTGACTGTTGTTTCGATGATCTCCATGAGCAATGGATGTGAAGTTTTATAATGAGGTTACGGGGACGTAACCACGTCTTAAGGAGGATAGGATTGTAAAATCTTGATGTTTCACGACCTGGCTAAGTGGTATATATGTTGTGATTGGCTGATTGAGAATTACCATGCATGAAGTCTGCTGTTTTAATTTGTTATGTTTCGATCAATGTTGCGGTTCTTTAAGTGTCTTGTACTTCTGTTGTATGTTAAACTTTGGGGACAAAGTTTCTTAAGGGGGATAGAATGTAATAGTTCGCTTTTTGGGTACTTGTATAAGTGCTACTTGTGATCGTTTCATGCTTGGTATATGTTTCCTTATTGTTATGTGTTTCCTTATCGTTATGGGTTATAGCGAACTTCGGGACGAAGTTCATTTTAAGGAGGGAAGACTGTAATACCCCGTATTTTAGACTCGGTCAACCGCAGTTAAGCCGTGTTATACACGTATTTCAAATGGAATGTTTATAAACTATTTGACGAAAACTATTATTATTTTATAAATCGTATTTCTACGATTATTTCATATTTTATAATAATTTTATATTTCATGATTATTTCATGAAATGACATTTCATTAGTATTTCTTTAATTTTAATAATACCTTTATAATTTAATATATTTTATATTTTATATTCGTTTCTCATCTATACTGAATTCCTATTTTATTTATTTATTTAAGTCGTAATTATATTTAAATTCTAATTTTATATATAATCGTATATTCTTATAATTAATTAATATTTACATAATTTAATTAATAAAAATTTTAGATGTCTCGTTAATTTTTGTGTTACGGGTTAAAGAACGGGATGTAGTCGTATATGACCTCGAGTTGGGTGATGGACCATTGGTGATGGGCTTGGACTTGGGTTAGGGTACAACCCATCGATATATCCACCTAATAGTAATGTAAACCCTAATTCTACTCATCTCATGAACATCCTCATTCCATCGACATCCAATACAAACCAGTGACACAACACAAAGCAAGCCCTAATACACCTATACACAGTTGCCTCCATCAACGTAATGCAAAAGAACTCTAATCACCATCGAGCCGCGTCTGCCTCCCTACCCTCCTGCACCAAGAAATCCTTGGACCACCGTGATAAGGAAAGAGACCTAAGAAGAGGAAAAAACGCAAAGATAACAGCCATGAACCATCCTCGTGTTGCCTTTGCACTGCAGCGAGTTTGTAAGTATTTATCGTACCCATCCAGACCATCGTTTTGTATGTTTTTTTGGGTGTATGTAAAATTCGTAATGTCCATAACCTGTTCACCATCTTCGAATCACCTTTGGACCACTGTAACCGCCATCGATAATGTAATGAATGCAGGCCGTACACAGCGTTTTTACTCTGTTCTAAAGCGTGTTTAAATCCTTTTCGTTCCTGCTGTTTCTGTTCGTTTTTTCGTTTTTATTTATAGTAGTGGGTCGTGAGTACTGGTCTTATGGGGTTAGTCGGATATGGTGGTGGTGTAGGGATGGTGCGTGGTGGTCGGGAAGGCCTTAATCGACAGCCGTTTAGGGGTTTATAACCGATCAGAAACAGGGGACGGTGGTAGTGTGTGAGCGTTTTATGCGGTTGTTTCAGGGAGTTGGAATGGTGTCGGTGGCTGGTGTTTGGCACCAGGGGCTAGAGTGTAGTGTGGGGTGTTGAGTCTGGTGGTTGGTTGGGATAGGCGTGGTGTTAGATGGTGGTTAAGAGCGTGGTTATAAGATGGGTGAAGCACGGGTTAGTACAGGAACTGGGTTGCTCTTAGTGACCAGGGTGTTTGGAGATGGTGTCGACGGCTTATAGGGTCGGGTTAGGGTCAATGGTTGGTGCCATTGAATGCGTCTTGGTACAGTAGTGGCAGCCATCGTGGTTTGGTGGTGGTGCAGGCACGGCTATGGTGGTTGAGGGGTTGTGTTTAGGGGGCTGTCAAGGGGTTTTTGTGTCGGGGGCTGTTCCGTGTTAGCGTTGTTGTTGCTGTACGTGTTGTTCATGTTAGGCATTTCTAATGTTTTGTCTTATTAACATTGTTATTACTATATTATTATTATTAATGTTTTGTCTCATTATCATTATTATTACTATATTATTATTATTATATGTTAATAGACTTAACACTATTATTATTATTATTATTATGGCTACTATTATTGTTATTGTTGTTACTACGTTTTGGTATCGTGTTTGGTATGATAAATTATATTAACGTTGTTACTATTTATGATTAGTATCTTTCTTTTTTTTATGGGTTGTCATTTTATTATTAATAGTAATATTTCATGGTAGTATTATGAGTATGTATATGATTATGGTTATTATGTTATTGTTATAGATGATCAATATTAACTTTAGTATAATTGTTCAAGTATGATATGAAATTAATAATAATTGGTTAATTGATCGTATGCCATGATTAGTAAGTTCTATTTGGCTAACGATATTTGATATGTATAAGTAATCAATTTAGTAATGTTAATTGTGTGGATATAAATTGATATGAAGTAATTAATATTTATAGAAAATGATTTTGAGGAGGAATATTTCTAGACGGTGATTGCTTGTTTCGGATTTGCTACCCAGGTAGGATACCCTGACACTATATTTTTATGAACTGATATGAATGGATGTTTACTCTGTGATGTGTTATGAAAGGATGTTACCTTGTATGTGATGGATGCAAGCATGAATTATATAAGAATGATATTGGTTGGATTGATTGTGGATTATTTGCAATGGCATGAGTATTTCAGCATTTGATAGCATGATTAAATATTTATATTGTGGCATTCATGAGTATGCATATGCATTGGTTACTGAGATATTGTGAATCAGATAGTGTTCTGATATAAAGCCCAGGGTGGTTCTGCAGACCAGGCCTGGTGTCTTATCAGCTTTTGAGCTGGTGTTCGGTGACGACCGATTATAGTCTGCCGGGAGGTTCGGTATGGCTTGGCGATTCGGGTTTGAGATTGGTGTTTCGGGTTTGAGATTGAGAATGAGATCGAGCTCGAGCATATCATGGCATTTGCATATCATCTTTGTTGCATTATTCATTATTGTGTTATCCTACTCAACCGCGAGGTTGACAGTGTATTCGTGTACACCTACGATGATCCGGAATGAGGAGTAGATTCTGCAGGTCAGAGACAGATGAGCTAGGAGCTGGGGCAGGAATGTGAGATGCGTACTTTGGACCGACTTAGAATTATATCACATCTAGCGAAGTCATCAGTTGTATTTTCTTTTCTGTTATGTAGTAACTGTAATAACCAAGTTTAAATTTTATCAGTTTTTCTAAAGTACTTTGGTTGTTTACTTTGTTATTCACTACCTCGGATATTCCGAGATGGTAACAGCTTCATTTATTTGAGAATGTCTTGCTAAAGGCTCTTAAATAAATGGGGGTGTTACAAGTATCGTTAAATATTCGAACTATCTTAATTGTATAAGATAAAATTTTCAATGAACTCTTGTGTTCAACGATCTTGAACATATGAGAGTAATCTTCAAAGCTTGTAGTCTTTATAACGAGATCTGACAATGATTGGCACAGAAAACGAGACGCACGAGAGGTTACGTTCGGTTCTTCTTGTAGAGCGTGAGGCGTATGTTTTTGTTAGCTTTCATTGTGTAATATGATGTCCTATATATAGTAAATTAGATCTAGGTTAAGTCCTAGATAGTTTAGGAATATTACTTTATCTAGAATTCTTATTTCTAGGTAATATTCTTAAACCAATCTTCTTTGATTTAGGAAAGACTTTATATAAAATATTCATAAATTAGGACATAAGATTGTATTTCCAAAACCTAACTGATTTAGGAAACAACTTATACCATAAAATATAATATTCTACTTTGAATCAATTCCTAATATTTGTCAAGATATAATAAATTATATCTTTAACCAAATCCTAGTTTGACTTTAGGATAAATTAAATAAACACATATTATTTATTTAATTAAACCATAAAGACAATAGAAAAACGTGTGGATAGCCGTGTAGAAACGTGATGCACGCTTCCCGAGACACGTTTCTTCATGGCACGTTTCCCGAGACATATTTCCGGGGCACGTTTCCCTAGGAGTTCGGATTTTGACGATAACGGCTAGAATAAAATTATTTTAATTTTTTTTAACCAAAGAATATTTTTATTCCAAAATCGTTTGAAGATTACTAATTTAATATATGACAATATAATAACAATACACATATATTTCCACGCTTTACTTATTTCACGCATTTCTCAATTCTTCAATAGTTATAGACACGACCTATAACTATAAGCCACTTGAATCCGCAAAAAGACTTTATTCTTGTAAATCTTCAAAAAGACTTGATACGAGCTTGATCTTTCTTCAATCCAAGATTGAATCTATACGTTGCTAAAATATGATCTTCTCTCTATAATTAACTGTACACTTAATCGCACGATTACACGCATATGTCTATATAATATAATTATCTAGACTTGTCATTATTAAAACATAAAACAATATATTAAATATATAAAATATATTACTCAACAAATTCCCCCTTTTTAATGATGCAAGTCTTATCTAGAATCGTATATAAGTGTAACGTTGTAACGTTCCCCCTCAACATAATATTGGTCATTTATAATATAGATCAACTAGGTTTCTATTTTTATATTAAACCAGTTACTTAAAGAACTATGAGAGACAATATGTTACGACAAGGAGCAATTTTAGGCAAATTCGTATCTAGGTCGCATTCTTTTCCCTCTCTTGACATCATTGAAAAGACAGAAACAAAGACATAAAACGACTAGAATGATATATGATACGTGTCTATTTTATGATGTTTTACATCTATTTGTACACGTATTTGGTCGCTCATTTACTATGTTTTAGCCTTTATTTCCCACAAATTGTGTACTTTCGTATTTTTATGCACTTTTGCAGATTTATGCGGAAAAGAAGCAATTTAGCACCAAATTCGTATCCTCAAGTCTTTTGCTTAATTAAGGAATAAATGGAAAGTCAATTGGAGTCAAAATCAAGTACCAAGAGTCAAAACAGAAGAAAACCGAATACTTCCGTGCAGAAGCGGTCGACCGACCACCTAAACGGGTCGGCCGACCAGGCCCGATTTTCATAAAGTCCAATTTTCACGAAAGAGCCGGAAATAAAAGAAGCCCAGCAGGAAGTGGTCGACCGACCAGATATACGGGTCGGCCGACCAGAACGAAGCCCATACAATTTATTTTCGGAAATAAAGTAGAGTTTTAGCTTTTAGGAAACTCTTAGTTTTTACCCTATATAAACTAATCTTGTGATTAGGGTTTTGTATGGATGCTTTCAGATGCTTTTTCATATGCTTTATCATATATCATCTTCTACCATCTAGTTCATCTTTTAGCATTATTCAAGAATTCTTAAGCATTCAATAAAGTTTATTCAGTTCTGCCTTAATTCCAATTGTGGTAATTCCTCTTTGATCTAGTTTTATTATTGTTCTTATTGCTTTTATTACAATTGTTAAGTTAGAATCCCAAGCCTTATTGAATCTTGCATGCTTAGTTTATTTACTATGTTCTCTATGTTTATTCCCAATTTTACATTCGTCTTAACAGTCATGAGTAGCTAATTTTCATATGTTAGGATGTAGGGGATAATATGCATAGGTGAATAAAATCCGAAAAACCCGACCTGTAGCAGGACCCCGGTCGGCCGACTGGAATAGTCGGTCGGTCGACCGAGGCCGTGGTCGGCCGACTGGAGTAGCCGGTCGGTCGACCACTCGCGTCTGTTTTCTTATTTCGTCTTTTCTTATAAATTATAATATCCTGCAATGAGACCAATAGGAGACTTGTAGGATGTTAGTAATGACCTACCCAAGATTGAAAGATACGGGAAGGGCATTGGTTTACACTTTAAGACGGATAGGTTACTAAAGGCTGAAAGGTATGTAACCTGGGATTTAGGAATCACCCTTATTGTTGACACCCAAAAATTGTGAGACCTAGGAACTAATAGCATAGGCCGAAAGGAGCTATTAGGTAGCATAGACCTAAAAAGATATGTTACACTCCCTTACGCGACTGCAATACATGTTGACCTTAGGATTTATTTTGCCTTAGCTAATTATTACCCGAACATCCTAGCATCCTCTTTTATTATATTTTATTCTCATCTTTTAATTCTTGTTTTATTTTAATCTTTGCTTTAGATATAGTAATCAACCAATCAACCCCCAAATTTGTTACCTTTAAACATTAACATTAAGACAATAAACATTCCCCACCTCCTTGTGGTTCGACCCTGACTTTCACTATCTATTGTTAAAGTTAGGAATTATAAATTTTATCTTTGGTACCCTCAACGACGGGCATCAAATTTTGGCGCCGTTGCCGGGGAGGTGACGCCAGTGTTTATTGTTTTTTGTTTTTGTTTCTCTTTGTTTAAGGAACTTTATGTTCCTTAAACCTTCTCACCTTTTTCTTGTAGTTTCCTCGTATGCGCAGGTCAGTTCAAGGAGAACTCCTACCACTTGATCTCGAAATTGAGAGGACTCTTAGGGAAAGAAGAAAGCAACTTCTAGCAAATCAGGAAGGAGGTTCACCATCTTCCTTATTTCAAGAAGACCTTTTCAAGTTACCACCATCTTCACCAAAAACACCACCTTCACAACCAAATTCACCCATCAATCCACCTTCACCAAAAACACCATCTTTAACCTGCTTTCCAGTTTTTCCTAAAGAAGAAGATAACATGACATAGGAAGCTACTATTGCCAGTCACTCTATGCCTCAGGCAAAGGACCTATACAAAGGGTTCACTTTACCTGCAGGTACTGGAAAGCCATTCGAGGCCAAGCCTGCCTATATTACTATGGTTGAAAGAAACCAATTTGGAGGCTCGGCCAATGAGGATGCTGCTAAGCATATTGAAATCTTCACAGATTACATATGCTCTATAGCACCCCCAGAAGGAGTGACGCAGGACCAGATTAAACAGACCATGTTTATCTTCTCCCTTAGGGACTCTGCGAGAGAATGGTACAGAGACCTTGACCGCACTGCTGCGGGAGTTACAGATTGGAACACCTTAGCCCTAGCTTTCTACAGGAAATATTACTCTGCATCAAAGACAAATGCTTTAAGAGCGCAGATCACCAATTTCAAGCAAGGTCCCAATGAAGACTTTAGCGAGGCGTGGGACAGGTTCAAGAGACTTGTTCGTTCCATACCACATCACGGATTCGAACAATGGTTTCTTTGCAACCAGTTCTACAATGGCCTCTATGATGACAACAGGGCCTACCTAGATGCTGCAGCTAATGGGAGATTCCAAGATAATTCAGGAGAGACTAAAGGTCTCAAGTTAATAGAAGATGTTGCTGTGCACCGCGCTGAGCATGGTACTTCCAGAGGAAATCAGAGAAAATCTGAGTACAACCTGTCAGCAATTGAGGCCTTGACAGCCAAGTTAGAAAAATTTGAAGCTGCAGGAAAGCTCGATCTAGGGAGTGGAAGCAAGGGAGGAATTTACCAGGTGAACGCCGTTCAGGACGGACCCTTTGCTTGTGAGAGGTGCGGTGGAGAAGGGCATGTGTCAAAGTTCTGTACTTCATCTAATGAAACATGTGCCGCTTTTCAGCATTACCGTGGGAACAATTTCTATGATCCAAATAATAACAATGTCCATCCCAACTTAAGGTGGACAAGCCAGAATGTTCAAAACCCACAGCATATGCAACCTCAGCAAAATTCCACATATGTACCCCCACATAAACAGAATTTCCAAAGACCACCTTTCAACCCTCAACCACCTTCCAATCCACCACCCAACACAGATGCTCTTATCCAAAATCTTATTGGGTTGGTTCAGAAGGAGTCGCAGGCTAGAGAGGCAGGGATGAAGATGTTGGAGTCCCAGATTGCTCAGATCGCGAGCAAGAATGACACTAGGGCTCCAGGTCAACTTCCGACCAAGCCAGACCAGAAGAAGGAGACTCTAAACGTCGTAACCCTGCGAAGTGGAGCTAAAGTGGGGGCTGGGAAAGAAAAAACAGCAAGTAGCAGCAAAGTCGGTCGACCGACCGAGGAATCTGGTCGACCGACCGCGGAGCAGGATCCGAAAATATCAGCTGAACAGGAGACTGGTCGACCGACCGAGGATACTGGTCGACCAACCACCGAAGCCGAATCTGAAGTTCCCTTTCGTCCAGAATTGCCGAATAACTTACGAGATTTTATTTTCAGGGGTGACAAGACCCCCAGATTTTTAAAAAGGGCTGCAAATACGGAATCCTCAGCTGCTCCTTTTCCAGAGAGACTCGTGCCTTCAAAGGAACAGGTATCTTTTGACAAATTTAAAGATGTAATTCGTTCATTAAATGTTCAAGTTCCATTTTTAGAATTAGTTCAACAAGTTCCTTCTTATCTGAAATTCATGAGACAGCTTTTGTCAAGAAAGAGGTCTCTAGAAAAGGTTGAGTCGGTGGCTCTCACTGAAGAGTCATCTAGCTTTTTAACTCATGTCATTGCCCCTCATAAACTAGAGGACCCTGGAAGTTTTTCTGTCCCCTGTAATATAGGAACCTTCCCAGTTAAAAAGGCTCTATGCGACTTAGGTGCTAGTATAAGTGTCATGCCACTAAGTGTTGCCTTAAAACTAGGGATGACCGAATTTGCAGTGACAAGTATGACGGTCCAGATGGCTGATCGCACCTCAATGGAACCTGTAGGGGTGTTAGAAAACATCCCTGTGCGTATTGACAGGTTTTTCTTCCCAGTAGACTTTGTTGTTTTGGACATCCCAGAGGATGCCCACATACCCATCATTCTAGGAAGACCCTTTCTTCACACTGCAGGTGCCATTATAGATGTAGGCACTGGAACTCTAACCTTCAAAGTAGGCAAACATTCTATCATCTATGGCCTATCCTATAGGAAGAAGGATGCTATGACCCCCATCACATGTAATGCTATCACTTCTGAAAAGAAGTATGAGGTCATCACTACTTCTCCACCTTTACTACCTGTTCCTGTATCTGTTTTTACACCTCCGCCCCAGATTGGGAGCAATAGGGAGGACACTTCTATTATGACTATTGCAGGAATTGGTTTGGGGAAACCCAAGGAGAAGGAAGTCATCATCCAGAGAGGAGGAATGGGATGCCTAAGCTATGGAGAAGATGAGGATCCAGACGTCGTGGATCGAGAGGAGAAAAAGAAGAGGAGGCAGGCTCAAGCAGAGAAACCGTCGCATATGCTTTGCGACGGAGGAAAGAAGATGTGTTTTGCTACTGAAGCGAAAACTGTGGAGACTACGGCGTACCGTCAGAAGCCGTGGTCGGATATTTTCCGCATCTTTAGCGGATAGTTGTTTTTAAAATTACAGTTTTAAGACTATTTATTTTATGTTGTGTGAAACTTTTTAGTTCGGTTTGCTAGTAGTTAAGACTTTTAGAATCGTTTTGGCGTCTCGCGCATTGTTGGGCGCACATATTTTCTTGCTTTTTCAGGATTTCCGAAGAAAAGAAGACCTCCAGGAATCAGCTGGTCGACCGACCAGAATCATCAGTCGGTCGACCAGACGCGCTGTATCGAAGATTTTTCCGCTGTTCACAGGAGGTCGATCGACCAGAAACACCGGTCGGTCGACCTACTGTCCGCTGCAAACTTTCGTTTCTTCCTTGGAAATCATGTAACCATCTTGGATACTTGAGTGGCACTGCTGGCCACCGAAACCTCCCAGCTTACGCTGGTTTGGGGAGGTTTTTCTCTTACATCTTTTAACCCAGTGAGTTCTTTCCAGTTTTTCCTTAGCTTTATTTTCTTTGCATCTTTCCCTTAATTTTCTGAAACCTTTACTTAGGCTAATGCACAATGGGGACATTGTGCGGGTTGGTTTGGGGAATGGTTTCGTGTTACATGCATTGCATTTTGTCACACGTTTATTGCATTTTTGTCTTGCATCGTTCTTTTCTTTATTTTCTTTATATATACAAAAAATCCAAAAAAATTTAAAAATTCAAAAAAATTCCAAAAAATGCACGTTTATTTTAGCATATAGGTCGAGTCGGAACGGAAGTATTTCAAGGATGATTTAGCTATCTCACATGTTTATGCCTTTACCTTGCCTTGTCAACTTGTTTTAGTATGAGAGTCTTTTGCATATCTACGAGTTTTTGTCAATTTGTATTTCTTGAGACTTGACTTATACCTTGGCAACCTACTATACATTCTAAGGTTTAGAGCTTATTTCCTGGTTTCATTCTTAAACCAGTTGTCTAGGATGTGAGTAGTACTCCCCTTGGAACATGTTACATCAATATGCATAAACATGAGCTTGAATTGCTATATACTTGTTTTACTTTCTCGTTTTGTGAGTCTTGATACGTGCATTTGGGATCCCTTTTCTCATATTTACCCATAAGCTTCACATAGCCAAATTTGCCTTTTTATTCCCCCAAAACTACATCCCATACTTAGCCTACCCTACCAAGCTAGTATTTGTGGTCTTTGGTTTATTTTTTGAGGCATCTTGGTTTGTATGCTATCATGAGCAAAAAGAGAAAAGAAAGAAAGAAAGCAAGAAAAGGAAAAAAGAACAGAAAATATTCATTCAAAGAAAGAAAGAAATAAAAGAAAAACGAAAAAAAAAGTCAAAAACGTACAGAGCCAGTCGACCGACCACCTTAATGGGTCGGCCGACCACTTGGCAGAATCAGATTCAAAATTTCGTTCCGGAAATTCCTTTCTTTTATATGTTATCACTCCCGTACTTCATTCAAAATATTTGGGAGTCCTTTCTTATTTAAATGTGAGAGTTGTGCCACAAGAAAAGGCACTTTCTTAATATCAAAAAGTCGTGAAATATGTTATTGGGAATCGGTTTTACTAGCTTGGCTACTAACCCCACAAATCCAAAAACATCTTAACCACTTTTACCTTTTACCTCACATATCTTTCGTACCCTATTGCATGTATCTGGGTCACTTAAATGAGATTGTTATACAAAGTTGTAGAATTCCTGTTCATGTTAGATTGCAGGCATGTTTCCATAGGTCGCAGTTAGGTGAGTGTCTCTACAAAATTACTTCTTTCTATCTTTTACATATACTCACCCTTTGCTTCATGAGTGTCTCGAGCGTACCGCGAGAGTCCATGGTACAAGTCTCTATAGTCTTTATGTTTTCAAATTTGACAACCCTATAACTCGTTTGCATGATTTGAATATTATCTCATTTTGTTCTTGGCATTGGTATAGGCTAACATGTAAACTTCGCTCTGAGATTGAAATCGTTCCATTAGTTAAGATCGAGTCTATTTCTTGCTTGAGGGCAAGCAAGGGTTTGGTTTGGGGAATTTCGACCGAGGCCGTGGTCGGCCGACTGGAGTAGCCGGTCGGTCGACCACTCGCGTCTGTTTTCTTATTTCGTCTTTTCTTATAAATTATAATATCCTGCAACGAGACCAATAGGAGACTTGTAGGATGTTAGTAATGACCTACCCAAGATTGAAAGATACGGGAAGGGCATTGGTTTACACTTTAAGACGGATAGGTTACTCAAGGCTGAAAGGTATGTAACCTGGGATTTAGGAATCACCCTTATTGTTGACACCCAATAATTGTGAGACCTAGGAACTAATAGCATAGGCCGAAAGGAGCTATTAGGTAGCATAGACCTAAAAAGATATGTTACACTCCCTTACGCGACTGCAATACATGTTGACCTTAGGATTTACTTTACCTTAGCTAATTATTACCCGAACATCCTAGCATCCTCTTTTATTATATTTTATTCTCATCTTTTAATTCTTGTTTTATTTTAATCTTTGCTTTAGATATAATAATCAACCAATCAACCCCCAAATTTGTTACCTTTAAACATTAGCATTAAGACAATAAACATTCCCCACCTCCTTGTGGTTCGACCCTGACTTTCACTATCTATTGTTAAAGTTAGGAATTATAAATTTATCTTTGGTACCATCAACGACGGGCATCAATATAATACGAAACAAACCTAAGCATGCGATTCTAAACCAAACACACAAATATGATTAATATCAAGCAATTAGGAGATACGAACGGGAAATCAACACACAACCAAGTACTAAAGCCTATGGGCCGAATATGTACAAAAGTAAGCCACATGGGCCGAATGTGAAGTAGTGTGGAATAGTCACAAAGGGCCAAATGTTAAGTAGCATGGCCTATAGGGCCAATTTGTTTAAAGCAATCCAAAATAAGAGCTACAAGCCAATGGGCCGAATGAAGGGATAGGGAGAATTGGGCCAATCAAAGTTTAAAGGCTTAAGTAAAAGAGGAAATAAAAGATAAAAGCTAAGGGCTCGTGGAAACCGTATACCACCATAGCAGCCCAAACCAATCACGCACTTGTGCCAAGCCCAATTTTGCAAAACAAACGTTAACAAAACAGAAACATGAACGGACCTTATTCCGGGTGGTGAATAATGTGAGGATTCACGAACTCCGGCCTTGTACGATACTCCAACGTCGATAACCGATCCAAGCAACTTCCAATGTTGCGTGCCTGACCCTCCACCAAACGCTCGAAATTGAGTACCTTAAGAGAAAGCGCCTTCACCGCGGCCAAGCACTGAGTCTCATCCTCACGCAACCCACGACTATCACGTACCAAGGCTCCACCTTGAGTGGTTAAGAATTGATGACGGTCAATAATACCAATGACCTCCTCCTTAACATCCTTCAATTCATGGCTAATATGTGCGAGACTCCCATCAATCTTTTTCATCCATTCTCGCATCTCATCGTTCAAGCTCGACCCGTTATCACTCTCGGTTTTGGCACCCTTCAAACCTGAAATTACCGAAAACAATTTATCGACTTTCCCTTCCAAGATATCCAAATTCCCGTTCGCCTTCGTCTCTTCTCCATTCTCACGCCCAAACAATAAATCACCATTTTTTTCAAGAATTCCCATCAAATTCATCAGTTTATCATTCATGCGGTCACGAGGCACAACTCCGTAACTGCCCACGTCTACCACCCCGGCATCAAACAGTAATTCAGAAACCCACATCCCATATGGGATATCCAGAGTGGTGCAAAAACGCTCTTTGACCAAGATTTTCGAAATCTGAACAATTTTCGCGCAAAACAGAGGCGCTAAATTTATCTTAACACCGGTCATCCAATTATAAAGCACAATAGCCTCGCAACAGCTCAACTTGTCACGACCTCCTCGTCGCGGCAAAATCGAGTTCCAAAGAAAGTTAACAAGAAATTTCAATTTTGGATTGAACGAATTCGTTAATAGCGGACTCACCTCCGTCGCATCATCATCAAAGTATTTTTTAATTTCCATTTTTTCAGTTTTAGAAACATTAGCCCATTCTTTACTCGGATCAAGCATGAGCCCTTCGTTCTTTAACTTGAATACCCGACACACATCCTCAACCGAGATATCGACATCTGTGCCATTGACAACTGCCCTTACCCCATTCTCAATCTCTTTCACAGAAGCAAAGAACTGAACGATTTCAATCGGAAATACTAACCCAGAAAAATTACTAATATAAACCCATTCTTGAAATAGTAAGAAATCCTAAAAAAAACTTAAGCACCGAGACCCATCAACCCAAGAAGTTGGATAAAATCGACCCGCATGCACTGAATAAGGAAGTAAGCGTTCAATTAGCATACCATCTTGTTTGGTCATACGGACCCTTTCCAAGCCTTCTTTAGTTGCTTCGCCGGAGATGTCTCGGAACAAGGGGCGAGGCTAGTGATCGACATCTGCGTAGTCTTCTTCCATTACTGTTTTTCCCTTATCTAACTTTCGTCTTTTGGTTGTTTCAGACTTGGGAATAGTGACGGTGATTGGTTCAGGTGACGGCGGTGGAGATGGTGTTGGTGTCGGAGAGGGATGTTTGTGGCGAGAGGAACGGGGAGCGGAAAGAGGCGGCATTCTTGGGTGAGTGTTAAAGTTTTGGTCGGAAATTATGGTGGGTTTTGTGATAAAGAAAATTTAATTAAATTTTTGGGGTTATAGTTTTGAGGTTTATGAATTTTGACAGGGATGAAGTGAGGTTAGAGTAAGAGGGGACGGTTATGGGAAATAGAGTTTGAGTGTGAGAGTGGTGAAGGGGGGGGGGGGGGGTTACACGTGGTGTAGGTAGTAATAGGTTACGTAGGTAATTAATTTTAGATAAAAACGTAAAAGTTGTTACGATTTAGTTTGTTACGTAAATATGGTACGTAATTAATTGAAATACGTTTATAATAAGTTACGTACTTGAGGTACGTAAATATATAAATTAAACATAATATTAGAATTTAGTAGTATTTGGCATGGACTTATTAATATTTGAATAATATAATTTGATCGAGAAATTGGTTGTGTTCGTTCGTATAACATATAGCATAATGTAATCGAAATTCGAGCATTTAATAAAAAAATAACATATAGAGGCATGCAGTGGAATATACGGACACAGTCATATAATTCTGTCTTTACATAGTCAGTCATTGGGTTATTTTCAGCTATTAAGATCGATTAGGTGCCACCGATTAAACCAATTTCCAATCGTAAAGTCTCAAATCGTTCCCTAGCCAAAGGTTTAGTAAAAATATCCGCCCATTGTTTTTCCGTACTACAAAATTCCAATTTAATGTTTTTCTCTTCTACATGGTCGTGTTAGAAGTGATGTCTAATTTCTATGTGTTTTGTTCTCGAGTGCTGAGCCGGGTTCTTAGATATTATTATAGCACTCGTATTATCACATAATATAGGTACACATCCCACGTCAACACCATAATCAAGTAATTGTTGTTTTAACCATAAGAGTTGGGAACATACCAGTGCGGCTGCAATATATTCTGCTTCTGCAGTTGACAAAGTGTCTCATCCGGTCGACCGGCGGACGGCCAACCGGCTGAGCACCCACTCAGCTTGATTTTTCTAAAACATGCAAAAACACCAAGAAGCCTTCCCAGCCGATCGACCGGCTGCCGGTCGGTCGACCGGCTCAGAACCTCTGAAATAAAAGCGCGAACATACAGTATGTAATAACCCGTGTTATAGGTGATATAGTTATATTTATTTTGCGAGTCAACGATAATTTTTATCATAGTTGTTCGGATAAATAACGTTGGTATTGGGTTCATTATGAGTAACTAAACCATAAACAAGGAAATTATAATTATGTGGCTAAGGGGGTTTGAAACCGTGACATCCATGTTGACCTTGGGCTTTGTTTTGCGTGAAATCATAACAGCCCATAAGGGTTTGATTTCACTACTAATCATAAGAGTTTAGCATGCCTTCATATTTTAAAGCTTGTATCATCCTAACCCTTACCCTAATTCAAAAGCAAACAACACAAACACTAACCCGTCACCTCAGGGAAGGGAAATGAGACACGCACGGTGGTTCACGACGAGGTCTTGGTGGTTCGATTTGCCTTTCGAGTACGGTATGACAGTAAGATTATGTTGTTCCTGTTTCACACGATAGATTTCAACACACGTTTATAGAGTCTTTAAACATATGTACCTCTGATATTTTTATGTAGTTTTTTTACTGTGACATGTAGTAATCATATTTAGACCATAGTAGAAGCGTCGTCGACAGTCTAAAATCACTGTAGAGGGCGGCTATCTTGGCGTCTGGGAAGGGTGTTAATGGGATCAGAAACTCGGGTTTGTGTACGGTTGTGTAATACCCCGTATTTTAGCCTCGGTCAACCGCAGTCAAACCATGTTATACAAGTATTTCAAATGGAATGTTTATAAAGTATTTTATGAAAACTATTATTATTTTATAAATCGTATTTCTACGATTATTTCGTATTTCATAATCGTTTTATATTTGATGACTATTTCATAAAATGGCATTTGATTCGTATTTCTTTAATTTTGATAATATATTTATAATTAAATATATTTTCCTATTTTATATTTATTTCTTATTTATACGTATTTTATTATTTAAGTCGTAATTATATTTAAATTATAATTTTATATATTCTTATAGTTAAATTAATTAATATTTAATAATACTAGGTTACATAATAATTTAATTAGTATAATACGTACTCGTTAATTTTAAGTTGGGTTGAGAGCGGGATATAACCTCGGGATGCGTGATGGACCGAGTAATAAGATATGTGGGCTCGTCCAATTGTTATCCAAATTCAAAAACCAAACATCGACATTTACCAAAAACCAAACATCGACATTTACCTACACATAAACCCTAGTCAACTCCGCCTCCAACCCGCCTCCACATCTCGTATAAGCCCTATTCACCACCTACCTCTTATGCCTCCACAACCCTACCTAAAAATGATATGGAAACCGTGAATTTGAGGGAGAAAAACGAGTATGAAACAGCATACAATACGATCTGACTTTTGCACCGCATCAAGTTCGTAGGTAATTTAAAGTACTTCTGCATATCGTTATATCTGTGCCTTATAGTTATACGTATTCCTTGTTATATGAATAACATTTTTGCAATCATTAGACCGTCTTAAGACCACCGTGAGTAGCAGTAAAGCAGTCGTGATTGTTGACGGAGAATAACATGTATACTCTGTTTTTGTATTCGTGTTAATGCATTTCGTTTCTGATTGTTTAAATGTTCGTATTTCGATTTGGTTGGTGTCGTGGGTCGTGAGCACTAATAGTGGTAAGTTAGTAGGATGGTTTGGTGGTGGTTAGATGGTGTATGGTGGTCGGAAAAACTAGGAGTCAGTCGTAAAATGAGTGTCACACGGAGTTGCTGAGTATGAGCATGAGTGTTCGGGGGTTTTGGGGATGGTTTTCCGAATGGTCGCGTGGGGTCGAAGCCTGGTGGTGGGCACCAGGGGGTTGTGGGTGGTGTGAAGGGTCGAGGATGGTGATGGGTGGTGGTGAGGGTGGTGTTGGCAGGTGGCTAATGGGACGTTTGCAGGAGGTGCAACATGGGTGAGGGCAGGAAACAGAGGTTGTCGCGGTGAGCATGGGGTTTTGAGGCTGTTTTCGAGGGATGTAACGGTCAGGTCGTGGGTGGCAGTAGGGTCAATAGGCACACCGTGGTCCAGAGGTGGCAACCACGGTGGTGTGAGGGTAGTGCAGATGGTCGGAAGGGTGTCGAATTGAAGGGACCCGAAAGTAAGCAATCAGGGACTGTGTTGGGGGCTGTTTAATACAATTCTGATGAGTTGTTTGGGACTGTTTTTTTATGTTGGTCATGGGATTCGAACCCAGGGTCTTATGGGGGTTGTTTTTGTTTTACGCTCATTATTGTTATTATTCTTATTAATATTATTATCATTTTTGTTAATATTAATATTATTGGTGATATGTTTATTATTACTAATATTTATATTATTGTTATTGTTATTATTATTATTATTATTATTATTATTATTATTATTATTATTATTAACATTGTTATTTTGTTTATTATTGCTAAGTAATTGTTGTCTTTTCTTATGGGTACTTGAGTCGTAAGTAACCGAATGTGTTTAATTAAGTTTGTGGTTTATGTTTTCACGTTTCGTAATTTTAATAATAAAGTCCGTATCTCCATAATTTGTAATACGTATGTGACAAGTAATCGTTATTTATTTATAGGTGATAATTTATATAATTCTTTATTTAATTAGAATTGTTGCCAAGAAATATTTGACACGGTCTCGTTATGCGTAATATATTATTTAAGCAATTAATTGGAATAATTGATATATTATGTTAGTTGCGTGATTGTATTAGTTAGTAATTAAGTATATTATTTTATTAGGTGTTGAGTATGTGATGGAGTGATGCTACTAATTGGATGTTAGCTGATTGATGGGATTATATTTGCTATCCAGGTAGGATACACTGACCCTATACTCTATGTTGTGTTATGAATGGTTGTGGTATTGTGTGTTATGGATGCTGAGTATGATTGATATGAGAATGATATTGGTTTGACTGAGTATTGATTATTATTATTATTGTTGGTATGTGCATTGCATTATTTAATTGCATGATTGATTTAGAGTATTGTTGCATTTCCGAGCATGGCATGTGCATTGGATACGGATTTGAGATGATGAGATATTATTGGGCCCAGGCGAGCTCTGCAGGACTAGACCTAGTGACCTCATCAGCTGTTATGCTGGTGTTCGGCGACGGCCGATTATAGTCTGCCAGGAGGTTCAGTATGGCTGGGAGTTACGGGTTTGAGATTGAGAATGAGGTTGAGCTCGAGCATATCATGGAATTTGCATATCATCTTTGTTGCATTATTTGTTATTGTGTTATCCTACTCAACCGCGAGGTTGACAGTGTATTCGTGTACACCTACGATGATCCGGAATGGGGAGTAGATTCTGCAGGTCAGAGACAGATGAGCTAGGAGCTGGGGCAGGAATGTGAGATGCGTACTTTGGACCGACTTAGAATTATATCACATCTAGAGAAGTTATCAGTTGTATTTTCTTTTCTGTTATGTAGTAACTGTGATGACCAAGTTTAAATTTCATCAGTTTTTATAAAGTACTTTGGTTGTTTTACTTTGTTATTCACTACCACTACCACAATTTCCTTACCTTCTCTACGCTTTATGCTCGACGCTTTTATAAGCGTCAACCCCATTTTCTCATCCATATATATTTTAGTAATATAATAATCATTTTTTTATTAGAAAAACTGCTACTTTATCAAAAACCCTCTAATTACGCTCCAAAAGAGGATCTAAAATTTTCATTTTGCGCTTTCTCCAAAATTTCATCTCGCGTCTCTCTACCTACTATCCCCTCCAACCCTAATTTATTTCACCCTCAATTAAGCTTCAACTACCTGCTACCTGCTCTCAAAAATTGATTTCGAAATCAATTATCCAGTCCCAATTAAATTCAATTACTATTAAAGTTTCATTCATCTCCTAATTTCTCATTACAGTACTATCCAGTGAATCCGCGCCTATCATTAATCATCACCGTTACCAGCTACATAGGTATGTCATCAATCTCTCAATTTTCGTTCAACTATTATTCAATTCATGTTATTGTTCATTTTGCCACTCGTTTGATTCAGTTACTATTAAATTTTCGTTATCTCTCAATTGTTCACCACAGTACTATACAATTTCAGTTTGTGATGCTTTAGGATGTCACGATGAAGGTCATGTCATTTTCTCAACAAGGTCGTCGGGCCATTTGCATTTTGTCTACAAATGGAGTGATTTCAAGCTGTAACTCTTCGTCAGCCCAACTCTTCTGGGGGTACGTTGACATATGAGGTCCTAGATTGTATTCTTAACCTTTTTTTTCAAATAATGGATCGGTTTAAATGTTCTTAATGTGATCTTTAACTTTCTTGTACTGCATTCATAGAATTTCCTTGTTTAGGATTCCAATTAAATTGTCCCTACTATCGTGTATCTCCGCTTATTTATTTTTTGCTCTGAACAATACGGACATAAATTAGGTATGAATATTGGTGAATTCTTTAATTTACTTGTTGTGCCTAGGGGCTATTTATAAGTAGAAGCTTGGGCTCAAAGTAGTTTTTTTCCTTGGTAAGTTTGGCTTTTGGTTGACTGACCATGAAGATAATTATGTAGTACACAATCAACTGTTTCCTTTTGTTTGGTTGACCATGAAGATAATTATGTAGTACACAATCATTATTAAACCGCTCGAATTGTAAATTACTACCTAGTACCTACATTAAGGTGGCCTAAATCTATAGGAATCTTCTTTGTGTATTTATAAATTATAATATAAGAGCTCTGCTATTATTTTGTTTGAATGATGGGTAGATACACTCATATAAATTAGCACTAGGCTGTTTACTTAGTTCACATACGTTATCTGTTTCTTGGAATGAAGACTTAAGGTGCTGATAATTTGTTCTGTTGTATGATCATGAAGGTTTTCTTTCTCCAATCTTCTATTACTCACTCTTCTGTTTGTCTATGTAGCTTACCGAGTTATTGTTGTTGTTGTTGTTGGTCGTCATGTTGTTGTTGTGCTTGAATAATTTGCAAGAAAGATTTGATGGCAAGTTTAGATGCTTCTGTGATTGAAAAACATGGAAATAGTTGCTGCAAAGGGAAAGGTCCAGGCTATGACACTCCTTTGGAAGCCATGTCTAGTCCTAGAGAAATTATCCTTTACGTCACTTATCTCTACATTGGTATATTTTCATAAACAAATTAGCATATTCTTAGTTTATGTCTATACTTGAGCTCGCATATGTCTACACGCTAAGTTTCTTAACATTGTTGTTCCGTAAAAATCTAATATCTCCAAGTTTCCTTTTGCGCAGATGCTACATCTTGCTTGCAGCAGTCACTATGGCTGCTAGATACTGCAAGGTATCCATAATATCTATTTAATTTTTTGTGTTAATTATTTGTTTTCTTTTATGCATCATATTTATTCAATCATTGGTATTATACTATTAATATATTTATATATGTATATATCTTTTTTTTCTTTTTTTGGGTGAGAGGAGACACAAGGCTGTTACAATACAAAAGAAGGGGGATTCTGTGACCAACAAGACCGCTCTCTAAGCTGCTAGGCTAAGATCTGTTTGTTTTTTATATCTTTCTTCTTTATTTAATGTGTGTTTTGACAGATGGAAAAGGAAATATAGCAAAAGTCAACGATTCAATTCAGCCGCATGATGTATGGTATGCCAAAAGTCCGAGGTATTACGGATTCTAATACATGTACTAATAATACCATTTTTATTTTCAGATCTATTGGTGTGAAAGACCCGATTTCTCTGCTTTGGAACATGATGTAAAAATTCTTTGATGGGTCAACGTAGAACAGTCTTAGTTTACCCGCAGGATTCAGGATGCATTTACTTGGCCTTCCCTTACATTAGAGTAGGCGGGAGTCTTCGAGGCAATGTTGTACTTATAGTCATATACTGATGAGACCTTGTTTACCGATTTTACACCTTCATCAATAGTTAAAATGTATTAGAGGGTTTGTGGTCTTATAACAGCATGCACATTGTTCAACAAAAGCCCTTGAATTTGTGTTTTGTCCAGGATAAGCCAGAGCCCCCACAGGAAGGCCGTCTCCCGACGCTACCAAGGGTACCTATTTTCCTTTGGCTCTTCTCTTTCTGCCTCTTCACTTATATATATATATGTTTTCTCTTTTTATTTTTTCAAATATATTATTGAATCATTGTCTTCAACTTTTTCTGCAGGTTGTGACCACCTGAGAGATGTGTTTGTTAAGCAAATGGGTCTTACTGACCAAGACATTGTTGCTCTCTCTGGAGGCCATACCTTGGGCGCTGAAACTCACTGTTTATAGTTGGTTGTTGGTTGTCTTGCTTTGCTTCTGTCTTGGCTTACACTAAAGTTTTATGCTTTACTTTGATTATAGGGAAGATGCCACAAGGAGCGTTCTTTGAGGGAGCTTGGACTTCTAACCCTCTCATTTTCGACAACTTCTACTTCAAGTTAGTATTGTTACTTCTACTTTTGTAGTTCGTTGTGTAGGTAACACGTATCCAGTCACTTATTCCATTTGCTTCAATAATTATTCTAAGACACTCTTGACGCTTGTTAGATGTTCATTTGAATTGAATTGTATGTTACCCCCAATTGGGAATGAATTGTTGAAAATGAGTATACTCACATAAAAATAAAAATACGCCTGTTTTGGTTGCTGAAGTTCAACCGGTTTTAGCCGCTTTGCATTCATTATTGCCAATTTAAAGTTGAATTGAATGGTATTATACTGTTATGCGGATATTTATCATGTTTATGTTTCTTTGCCATCTATCACTGTTTCCGATTGAATGTGAGCCGCTGAAGCCATGAATTATAATTACTTATGATTGTTGTAATATTTTGGCGTGCTACAGTTCTGCTTGTTTTAGACGCTTTTTATTCATTGTTGCCATTACTTACTATTTTGGCGTGCTGCAGTTCTTGTTTTAGACGCTTTTTATTCATTGTTGCCATAACTAATCTTACAAGTTTGGGGCTTCCGAATTGTTCAAGTGAATGGTATTATGTTGAATATGTATCTACTATCTTCATGTTTCAACTGTTAATTTTCACCGCCATTTTGACTCTGATATCTTCATGTTTCAACTGTTAATTTTCCACCCCATTATTTTTTGTTTGCATGCTGCTGATTTTGGTTTGAGTTTGGTTATTTAATTGGATGTGAATTGTGAAACTTGGGAAGATGGAACTAATGGTTGAGTATGACCTATATTTGGTGATGCTTGATCATCTTTTCCATGGTAATGTATGGATGTCGATGAAGGAGTTTTCTTTGACTTGATGATGTTTAATTTCTTTGCACATGTAGATATCGAACTCGACAAATAGTGGTGGTGCATCGAGATGAGAGGAGCAAGCAAATCTGGAATTCAGTTTTGTGGAAGTAGTTTAGCTAGTTGTACTTTTTGTCGTAGATTATTAATCTTTCGGGACATTTTATTATTTTTGCGTGGAAATTTCTATTGTTCGGATGAACGAAAAAATTACAATAGTTCTTTTGAATTTTGAAAACATGTAATTTGATAATGCAGTTTTAATTTATGATATGATTTTTGTTTAGTTGTAGTATGTGTAATTCTGACCAGTGGGCTGCAAGACTGTTTGGAGCAGTTCAGTTTTCTGGTTGATGTGCAGCTTTTGCTAGTTGTTTTGGGATGTATCATTTTCTGGTCTGAGTTAATGTAGTGGCCTGCACACAAGTTTGTTGAGTTGAAGTGCATTTTTCAGGGTTGTTCTTGTGCAGTTTGCAACGTTGGTCTGGTGCAGTAGCTACTGATTTGCACATGTTTTGTATTCTGCCGTAGTTGCAGCCTGTGGTGGTAGCAGCTACTTGTCAATTCAAGCAGCTGTGTGTTGGTGTTTTTTTGTTGTGTTGAGCTTTTTTGTGTTGTAGTTTCTGGCTAAGGATAATTGCAGTAGCAACTCTGATGTTCAGGTTGTTTGGAAATGTGTTGGTTGTTTGGGGATGTGCAGGATGTTGGATGTAGTTGGGGTTGTGCAGGGGCTGTGTGTTGGGGTTTTTGCTGTGTTGAGCTCTGATGTGCAGGGGCTAATCATATCATGTATGCATGATATTATATGGTCTTTATTTAATAATAATAATAAAAATAATAATGTCAGTAGCTGTATGTATAGTGTATTTTTCCAATACTGGAAAAGCGTCGAGAAGTTGCGAGTTTCGACGCAAAAAAGTGTCGAGAAAGACTGACACATAAAGGCGTCGTGTCTCTTGACACCAAAAAGCGTCGCCAAGGTCGACACTAAAAAGCGTCGAAAGTCCTGACGCCCCAAATCCTGACGCTTTCTGAAGCGTCAAGAAAAAAATTGCCGACGCCTTAAAGCGTCGAAAACAGGCCAGAAAAGCGTCGAAAACAGGCGGTATGTGTTGTAGTGTACCTCGGATATTCCGAGATGGTAACAACTTCATTTATTTGAGAATGTCTTGCTAAAGGCTCTTAAATAAATGGGGGTGTTACAAAGTGGTTTCAGAGAGAACGATCCTCAGGCCTAAACCAAATGAATAATAATGAATGTAGGAAGAGTCTAATAAAATGAACCCCAGGCTAGTAACTGTTAGGAGCCCCAGGATTGGGATGAGTTAGGGGCCCCCTCAAACCAAGCCACTGGCCCTTACAGTCTAACCTGGTCACCCTTGAGAGATGTAGAGCGTGGGTAGTATAGAATAAAGGAAAAGACCATAT
Source organism: Silene conica (assembly GCA_029255685.2). Lineage (NCBI taxonomy): Eukaryota > Viridiplantae > Streptophyta > Magnoliopsida > Caryophyllales > Caryophyllaceae > Silene > Silene conica. The sequence continues at coordinate 44,840,335 of CM055319.2, read as the reverse complement.
ATATATATATATTGTACTAACGGTTGTAGGAGCGGAATGAGATAAGTAATGATGTGATACATGGTTAATGATGTGCTATGAACGAATCTGGTTGGTAATCTATATTGTGAATCATGAGATTGATATTGACTGTGATTGAGATATATGATTCCAAGTATTGAGAACATGGAATTTGGATTATGAGTTTGAAATATATGTTTGACTTGTATGATGATGTGCATTAGAAGAAAACGACCGATATTAAAATTTTGATTGATCTGAATGGTTGAATCGAAATTTTCAGAGAATGAATGTATATTTATTGAACAATAATTTGGGGTGATATGATCATATGATTTTGGTGTTTCGAAATATCTATTTGATATCTGGTTATTAAATGACTATAGTAACTCTGTAATATATTGTTTGGTATTTGAATAAGTATGATCAGATTTAAATGTTATAGTAATCCATGTCTAGTGATATGCGGAATGTGTTGCCCAAGCCATGAATGTCATATAGCTATGCGTTATATTTGTATTTACAAGTATAAATATTGATTTATTTAATTGATGCTACTTTTCAGTTTCGCAATCTTTACCGTTTTCTTGATGGCAACTACAAATTGAAATAATGAATGAATTTTAATATGGTCCAATGTCATACCTATGCTTCAAAATATGCGTCAACATGTTTTTGAGAATGGCTGTGTTTTAATATGACGATGTAAAGTAATAATGTGAAATACTAAAGTAACCAACATTGTAATAAGTTCCAGAATGTTACCTTATTTGTACGGGCTGCCGTTTAAAATGTGTTCTCTATATGAATGTGTAAATTTTATGTATGATAACCTTATGAGTTAGCTTTCTAATGATTTGATTTCATGTTAAAACAACTTATATGTTGAGAGAAATAAATATTTTGGTTAACAATGGTCGGATTGTTACTGCACAGTTCTGTTTGAGTCATGGTTTGAAAAAGAAATCATTTACAACGTGTTTACTGTTTATGCATAATTTCAACTCCATTGTTTAGAATATTTATTCATGTTTTCAAAATGATAAGCCACGTAAAATCTTAACGAGTAGTTATTTAATTGTGATTTTTGCAAGTTGCCTGATATTTTGTCAAATTGCTGTAAAGTTTTGTTCAGACCAACTGAGTTGTAAAATTAGTTATAAATAATTCCCTTAAGCTTTGCAATTGATTCCTTTTCCTATGATTATCTAATTCCCTAAATTTTCTAAAAAAACTATAATAGTTTTCAAGATAGCTAAGCGGTTATTTACTTATGATTTTTTTGGAAGTTGTAGCGTGATGTAGGATTGTTGAAATTGTAAGTTATGTAAGTTTTCAATATGAAAGTTTAATCAAATATGAATTATGTAATATAACCATGTAATATCCTGTAATGACATTAGTAGCATGGACATGACATATGATATGAATATGAACTTTATTACATGATAGTGTAAACTTACTTATTATTGGTGAGTTTTATACAAAGTTAGTTTCAGTTATACCGACACTAATGTTATGCCACAAAGCGAATTGCATTTGCCATGTTTAAAATCTGCTCACAATATACTGAGTTATTAATTTGTTTGACAGGTGAACTATGGGAATGCTAGTTTTGTTTTCGATCTCTAACTTGTGTTACAACTTGATGTTTTCAGAATGATAATCCATGATAAGGCTGATGTATGATAATTATTGTAATTATTTTGCGACGTGACAGAATCTGTAGCTACATATTGATGAAATTTTTGCCTGAACATGAAATTGTTCCACATGTTATAAACCTCTTATCTTGCAAGTTATATTTATTAAGTAGTTTTATGATAAATGATGTAATGTGAGTAGATGAGAAATGTACCTAAGTAATTTTAACTTATTTATACCTGGAAATGCTAAGTTGTCTTGCTAGTCTATGATTAGTGTCTATCTCGTAAAATATGTCATTTTCTCTTATCGGCATAAACATGATTTGGCCTCTATAATAGGATTATGAGGATGAAGTGTGTTGATTTGTCAAGTATGAGCTATGAGTTAGCAGATTTTCTACATTGGTGTAAATGTGTTAAGGTGTGTTAAAATTTACAAGGGTATATAAGTGTTAGTTACCTTGATTTTGTTTTAATTACGTAGCGTTAAATTGACAAGTATGTTGGTTGCTTTAAAAGACGGATGCTAATGCCCAGTATAGAGTAATTAGCGTATCGGTTTGTGACTGTTGTTTCGGTGATCTCCATGAGCAATGAATGTGAAATTTTGTAATGGGGTTACGGGCACGTAACCATGTCTTAAGAAGGATAGGATTGTAAAATCTATGATATGGCTAATTGATATGTCGTGCTTGTATGTGTGAATATACTTGATAGTCATGTTTACTTTTGTTATGCATAATATTGTGATTCGTGAAGTACCCTTTAACTTGGTTATGCGTTAAACTTTGGGGTAAAAGTTTTCTTAACGAGGGTAGAATGTGACATTTCGCGTTTTGAAGCCTATATAAGTAATACTGGTGATTGTTTCATGCTTGTTATATGTTTCGTGACCGTTACGGGGTGGCGAACTTCTGGACGAAGTTCATTTTAAGGGGGGAAGACTGTAATACCCCGTATTTTAGCCTCGGTCAACCGTAGTCAAACCGTGTTATACAAGTATTTCAAATGGAATGTTTATAAAGTATTTTACGAAAACTATTATTATTTTATAAATCGTATTTCTACGATTATTTCGTATTTCATAATCGTTTTATATTTGATGACTATTTCATAAAATGGCATTTGATTCGTATTTCTTTAATTTTGATAATATATTTATAATTAAATATCTTTTCCTATTTTATATTTATTTCTTATTTATACGTATTTTATTATTTAAGTCGTAATTATATTTAAATTATAATTTTATATATTCTTATAGTTAAATTAATTAATATTTAATAATACTAGGTTACATAATAATTTAATTAGTATAATACGTACTCGTTAATTTTAAGTTGGGTTGAGAGCGGGATATAACCTCGGGATGCGTGATGGACCGAGTAATAAGATATGTGGGCTCGTCCAATTGTTATCCAAATTCAAAAACCAAACATCGACATTTACCAAAAACCAAACATCGACATTTACCTACACATAAACCCTAGTCAACTCCGCCTCCAACCCGCCTCCACATCTCGTATAAGCCCTATTGTAACACCCCCATTTATATAAGGGCCTGAACTAGGACTCCTCAGATAAATAAGGGTGTTACCATCTCGGTTTCCCGAGGCAATAGATACAAAGGAAGATAAACAGTACTTTAAATTAAACTTAAACTCATAACAAGTTCTTACATAACCGAATAGAAAACTGTTCTGATAAAATAAAAGTACAACTCATAGACTACTATCACGTGGTCTAGACTCTAAACAGGTCCGGGTCCATGCTTCTCCCTTCCCTGATGCTCCCACAGTCTTAATACCTGTCAGTCTGCTCCCCATTAATTTGGTTTATCACAGGTGATCACGAATACACAGGGTCAACCACGAGGTTGAGTAGAGTAAAACTGTAAACAAACCATATTACTAAAAATAGAAAGTCGATCATCTCCACTCCGAATCACAAGACCCAATATCTCCGCACCAATCACAAGACCCATTATCTCCACACCAATCACAAGACCCATTATCTCCACACCAATCACAAGACCCATTATCTCCGCACCAATCACAAGACCCATCATCTCATCGCCTCATCGTTATCACAGTATAATATAAATGCACAATGTAAAGTTCACAAGATAATATATAACAACATGTTTGATATCAATTATGAACGGTTTACACATCATCAAACATTAGTAGTTTCCCCTACCTCAAACTGCAGAAGAAATGGTTACTGCGCAACTGCTACTAGAAATGCTCCACACGGAAACTTCCACCTAGATAAGTATTACTTTAATTAATACTTTCCTAATTCACGTATAGCATGCACACATTCTATTTAGACACTTCCTATATTTAGAAAGTTTCCCAACAACCGAGTTACCCAAAATAGTAACTTTCTAAATATAGTAACTCCTAAAAATAGTAGCTTCCAAAAATAGATGCTTTAGTTTTGAAATTCAAATCATTCAAAATATTAAATAAGACCCAAATCAAAATTACCATAAATACAATATTACACCATCATTACAAATTATATTATCCATAAATACCAACTTATTATAAAAACTATTAATAATAATTATAGTAATAATAATGATAATAACCAAGTGGTGTTAGTCCAGTGGTAACTGAGTTAAACCTTAAAGCTTGCAGAAATGCAGGAGTTGAGCGGTCTCAGGTTCGATTACCAGCTGGGGCGATGACCACTTGGCCACTGCAGCTCCCGAAGGGGGTGGCTTACATGGTTCATGTGGTGGTGCGGGAATACATGGGCTCGGGGGGATTAAACCCCTCGTCACCAAAAAAAAAAAAAAAAAAAAAAAAAAAAAAAAAAAAAAATAATGATAATAATAATAATAATAACACTAGAAGGACTCGAAAACAACCAGCCCTACTACATGATTTAAAACCGTGACAACCACCCTTAACCACCTACTCGACACCGACACCCACTGCCCCTCAACACCACTGACCACCATCAACCACCACGACACAACCAGACCCTAAGACAACCGCCGACAACCACAACCCAAGCCTCTGAACTCTGACCAGAACCACATTCGCACCCCGACTCCTCTGAACAGCCCCTTTATCGACAACCATTACCACCACTAGGATTACCCACAACCACCAACAACACCGCCCTCGACAGCCACCTGTAACCACGGTGGTGTTACTGTACTGACCTCCCCCGAGTCACCAGTAACACCACCCCCAACTCTCCCTGTACACGGACCAAAACCCAGAGACCTAAACCAAAAAGAAAAACGACTCCCTGACAACCCCTGTTCAACCCCTTACACCACCATGACCAGCCACCCTTATCCCCTGTGACTACTACCAAAACCAACCCTGGACTCCTATCTGACTCCCTGACCCATTACCAGAACCAACTAGGTACGAACCCAGACTCGACACAACACTAAACATACACAGGCGTGAACACAAGGAAAACACGAACCCAGAATTACTCCCAGACCCGTAACAACCACCCCTTTTCCGTCACCCTTACCACCAACGACCACCACTGACTAAGACAAATATAAACATTGTATGACATACTATTAAAATCATGCAACACGAGTAAGAAACAGAGACTTAACACAGATTACTTAAGTGACGAAAACCACAAACACAAAACTGAGATCAGCACCGAGTGTGTCATACCCGTTTTCCTGGCCAATTCGAATCACCTTACGACGACCTATAACCACCGTACACACGCTCCTCTCCTTCTCTGCTATGGCGGCTGGGTTTTTGTGTTATGAGATCTTGAAAAACGTGCCTAGGGTTAGGGTAGACTAGAGCTTAAATAAGGCGGCAGGGTGAGTGTTTGCTGAGTTTGAAAACTTCTAATCGTGGGCTTGTATTCTACACGCATATCGAGGCCCATGGCCGTGTTGCCATGGGTCCTAGGTTCGAATCCCAACAAGTACATACTACACTAATTACACTATGGTAGCCAAGTCCCCAATTCGAGTCTCTCCCAAGCCCAAAACAACTCGTATAAAACGGGTACGGGTAAGCTTATAAAACAAATGATTTAAAATAAAAAGAACTAAAAAGCGAGGTATTACAGTCTTCCCTCCTTAAAAAGAACTTCGTCCCGAAGTTCTACCACACTTAGGTGACGAAACAACCAACTCGAACGACTTGGGACACAAACAACACCAAGCAAATGTCATAAAACTTTGATTAAATCACAGAATGTTACATTCCACCCCCCTTAAAGAAAAGTTACGTCCGCGTAACTTACCTCAATCAAACAAATGTGGATAACGCTCCCGCATAGATGCCTCAGGCTCCCACGTAGCCTCTTCCTGATTATGATTTGACCACAAGACTTTCACCAAATATGTCTCCCCATTGCGAGTCTTCCGTACTTTCCTGTCCAAAATCTCTTTCGGAGTCTCAATGTATGCCAACTGCTCATCTACCTCAATCACCTCATGCTGAAGCACATGTGAGGGATCACTCACGTATTTCATCAGCTGGGACACATGGAACACATTATGGACCTTGGATAGGGTTGGAGGCAAAGCTCAGCGATATGCCACCTCTCCAACTCTGTCCAAGATCTCAAATGGTCCAATAAACTTCTGACTCAGTTTGCCGCGCTTGCCAAATCTCATTACGCCCTTCATTGGAGATACTTTAAGTAGAACTTTCTCTCCGACCTCGAACGAAATATCGCTCCTCTTTAGATCGGCATAACTCTTCTGTCTATCCTGAGCGGCCCTCATCCTCTGTCGAATGATCTGGACCTGCTCCACCATCTCCTGGATCATATCTGGCCCCAAAGTCACAACATCAGCTCGATCATCCCAACACACAGGGCTCCGACACTTCCTCCCGTATAGTGCCTCGAAAGGGGCCATGCCTATGCTTGCATGATAGCTGTTATTATAAGAAAACTCGATCAACCCCAGTCGATCCTCCCAAGATCCTCCGAACTCAAGTACACAAGCTCTCAACATATCCTCAAGAGTCTGAATCGTCCGCTCAGTCTGACCATCAGTAGCCGGATGAAAAGCTGTATTCATCTTCAATTGGGTACCCAAAGCAGCCTGCAACTCCTGCCAAAATCTGGATATAAACCTCGAGTCTCGATCTGAAACGATGTCCTTGGGTACTCCATGTAGTTTGACTACATTCTGAACATATGACTTAGCCAACTCTGCTTTACTCCAGGTGTCTTTCATGGGAATAAAGTGAGCTGACTTAGTCAAACGATCCACGATCACCCAAATCATGTTGTTGCCCCTCTGAGTCCGAGGCAACCCCACGATAAAGTCCATCGAAATGTTCTCCCACTTCCACTCTGGCACATCGAGTGGCTGAACCTTCCCTTGAGGTCTCTTATGCTCCCCTTTCACTCGCTGACACGTCAAACACCTCGAGACAAACTCTGCGACCTCCTTCTTCATGTTCGGCCACCAAAACGTCTTCTTAAGATCTTTATACAGCTTATCACCCCCTGGGTGAACGGAGTAAGGAGTAGCATGAGCTTCAGTCAGGATTTTCTTCTTTAGCTCCTCTACACCCGGAACACACCATCGCCCACTGAACCTCCAACTACCGTCGGCATGAATACTGAACTTGGTTGACGACTCTCCACCCTCACTCTCCACCATCTTGCGCCATTTCTGGAGTCTCGCATCGTTCTTCTGTAGCTCCCGAATCTCCCCATACAATTCAGGCTCCACTGTCCAGTCACCAAGAGCGTCCCCTTTCCGGATCATGAATATCCCCATCTCCCTTAGTTCACCATACAACCTCCCTCTCGATCTGGCATAATCCAAAGCATGTATTGACTTCCTACTTAGAGCGTCAGCTACCACATTTGCCTTGCCTTCGTGGTAGACAATCTCCATATCATAATCTCCGATCAACTCTATCCACCTCCTCTACCTCATGTTCAACTCTTTCTGGGTGTAGATATATTTCAGGCTCTTATGATCAGAAAACACTTTAAAAGTGGCTCCATAAAGGTAATGACGCCACAATTTTAGTGCGAAGACCACAGCGCCCAATTCTAAATCATGAGTCGGATAATTCTCTTCGTAGGTCTTCAACTGGCGAGAAGCATACGCGATCACTCTCCCATTATGTATTAGCACACAACCCAACCCATGCTTTGAAGCGTCAGTGTAAACTTCGAAATTATCACTTCCAACTGGCAAGGCCAGGATAGGAGCTGTTGTCAGGCGTTCCTTAAGAGTCAGGAATGCCTTCTCACAACTCTCATCCCAGACAAAACGGTTCTCTTTCCTCATTAACGACGTCAACGGCTTTGCTATCTTCGAAAAGTCTTTGACGAATCTCCGGTAATAACCTGCCAACCCCAGAAAACTTCGAATCTCACTCACATTCTTCGGACTTTGCCACTTAGTCACAGCTTCGATTTTACTAGGGTCGACAGATACTCCTTCTTTGGAAATGACATGCCCCAGAAACGCCACTTTCTCTAACCAGAACTCGCACTTACTCAACTTAGCGTTGAGCTTATGCTCCTCCAAAGTCTGAAGTACCTTCCGCAAATGGTCCTCGTGCTCTTCTACATTCTTGGAATATACCAAGATATCATCGATGAATACCACCACGAACTTATCCAGATACGGGCTGAAGACTCGATTCATCAAGTCCATGAACACAGCTGGAGCATTAGTCAATCCAAATGGCATAACCTCCAATTCATAGTGGCCATACCTCGTTCGGAAAGCGGTCTTCGGAATATCTTCATCCTTTATTCTCAACTGATGATACCCGGATCTCAAATCAATCTTAGAGAAAACTCCAGCTCCACTTAACTGATCGAACAAGTCATCAATTCTCGGCAAAGGGTAACGGTTCTTGATGGTCACATTGTTCAGCGCTCGGTAGTCAACACACAACCTCAAACTCCCATCCTTCTTCTTCACAAATAAGACAGGTGCTCCCCAGGGCGACACACTGGGTCGGATGAACCCTTTCTCAGCTAGTTCATCCAATTGCTTCTTCAACTCCTCCATCTCTTTCGGCCCCATACGGTACGGTGATTTAGAGATCGGTCCCGCTCCTGGTTTGAGGTCAATGGAAAATTCCACTTCCCTCCTCGGCGGTAACCCTGGAACGTCGTCTCGAAAAACTCCCTCAAACTCCCGGACCACAGGTATCTCACTAGTCTTGGGGGTCTCAGCCTCACAATTCCACATTTGGCACAAAATTAGGCTTTCTCCTTTCCGCAAACTAGACTTCAGGGTATTGACAGATATAAATTTGATCTTTGGCTTGACTCGGTATCCCTTGTAGGACACCCTCACTCCCTTGGGTCCCCTCAAGGAAATTTTCTTTTGGTGGCAATCGATAAAAGCCCGATACTTCCCCAACCAGTCCATTCCTAGGATCACCTCAAAACCCCCCAAAGGAAACTCTATGAGGTCACAATAAAAAATTGCTTCCCCGATTTTGATGGGTACGCTACCGTATACCCTACTACAAACTATCGACTCGCCTGATGGTATAGTCACTGGATCCGCGATCCAATCAAATCTCTCAAGCCCCAAAGCCTTAACATGATCTCTAGACACAAACGAATGGATGGCACCGGAATCGAAAAGTACAAAAGTAGGTCTAGAGTTTAAAAGAAAAGTACCAGTAACCACATGCGCATCCTCCTGAGCGGCCTGCTTTCCCATGGCAAAGAGTTTGCCACTGGACTTGACCCCACTCTGGCTGGCAGAAGATGTCCCTGCCTGCTGATTTCCTGCCGTCCCCGTCTTGTTGTTGTTCCCACTTCCATTGTACTGATTCTGAAATGAACGGTTCTGATTGCTGTTGTTGTAGTTCCTCTGATAGTTGCTGCTGCCTCCAGACTTCGCACCCCCACCATAGTTTGTCATGGGTGTGCGATAGCCACTTCTGCCATAAGACTGAGTGCGAGGTCCCTGGTATCCGGATGTAGGTGTACGATAGCCCCCGGACTGGTTTCCCCCAGACGAACGACACACCGCCTGCTTGTGTCCCGTCTTTCTACAGCCGAAACAAACTATTCCTACAGAACCACTGCCGGAACCTCCACTCCTGAAGCTGCCCCCACTCTGGTTCCTCCAACAGAGGCACTACTCCCGAAGTACCCACTGAACTTGTTAGAGCTCTGCTTTTTCGATCCTGAACCCTCAGCTACTGATTCAGCCTTCCTCTTTTCTGACTTGGACTTCTTGTCCTCTTTGATCATATCCGATAGCCTCTCCGCCGTCCCAGCCCTTAAATAGATGTCACGGACTGTGGTGGGCGGAGCTGCAATCAGTCTTTTTTTGACGGCGATTGATAACCCTCTCTCAAATTTCATTGCTAGCATAGCATCGTCAAATGCCATATCTCCCCCATAGTGTACCAGCTGGATGAATTTCCTGTAGTAAACCTCTATAGTCATGTCCACCGACATCTTGAATGAGTCGAACTCCTCCCTCAGCTTGCTCTTTTGGAATTCTGGTAGAAACGCCTCGTTCAAGACCCCCTTGAATGCATCCCACGGAACAAACGCGGATCCACCCTCTATAGCTGCTTCCCGGAGCTCTCCCTTATTCGCTGTCCACCAATCTCCAGCCATACCCCTCAGATAGTGGGCAGCCTGGTCCACCCTCAATTCTTCAGGGCAATCTACCAACTCGAACAGGTTACCGAATTCCCGGCACCAGGCTCCCAGCAGATGAGGTTCCCCCTCCCCGGTGAATTGGGTAGGGTGATGTCTTGCGATGATTGTACTTATTTTCGCGGAGTCCATACGTTTGGCCTTTAGGGCCTCATTTTCAGCTATCAAACGGTCCACCTCTTTCTGGGTGATGTTAACGGCATTATCCCTTCGCGGAGGCATACTATAATACAACAGAAAGACATGAGTCCCGACTTATGTGGGCGCACATTAGGGTTAGGGCTAAAATCCCTAAACGATAAAGTCTATCATCAGCTATCAAATTGAATAATCAGAAAATTATAACATGGCTCGGGATCACATAACCGCATATCAAAAGACATGATGATAGAAGAAGTACTAATCATGTTTCCAATCACTTAAAATATCACATCATCATACATTCTTTTCCAACAGTTAAAGATTCGTTCATGTTCATGCCCCTTCCGGCTTTTCAAAAGTCACATATACTTAGAATTCTCATAACTTTCTTATCACAGTATGCTATTACTTTCACCACCTCCTATTCTACCCTTTTCTCTCGTACATGCACTCTGGGTTCCCGGGTAAGACTGATAGGGCCTATGGTTTGGTGTGAGGGGGCCCCAGACTCATACTTCCCCTTTAATGTGCTCCTAACAGTCCTATCCCGGGGTTCATTTTATTTAGACTCTCCTACATTCATTAGGTTCATTAGGTTAGGCCTGCGGATCGTTCTCTCTGATACCACTTTGTAACACCCCCATTTATATAAGGGCCTGAACTAGGACTCCTCAGATAAATAAGGGTGTTACCATCTCGGTTTCCCGAGGCAGTAGATACAAAGGAAGATAAACAGTACTTTAAATTAAACTTAAACTCATAACAAGTTCTTACATAACCGAATAGAAAACTGTTCTGATAAAATAAAAGTACAACTCATAGACTACTATCACGTGGTCTAGACTCTAAACAGGTCCGGGTCCATGCTTCTCCCTTCCCTGATGCTCCCACAGTCTTAATACCTGTCAGTCTGCTCCCCATTAATTTGGTTCATCACAGGTGATCACGAATACACAGGGTCAACCACGAGGTTGAGTAGAGTAAAACTGTAAACAAACCATATTACTAAAAATAGAAAGTCGATCATCTCCACTCCGAATCACAAGACCCAATATCTCTGCACCAATCACAAGACCCATTATCTCCACACCAATCACAAGACCCATTATCTCCACACCAATCACAAGACCCATTATCTCCGCACCAATCACAAGACCCATAATCTCATCGCCTCATCATTATCACAGTATAATATAAATGCACAATGTAAAGATCACAAGATAATATATAACAACATGTTTGATATCAATTATGAACGGTTTACACATCATCAAACATTAGTAGTTTCCCCTATCTCAAACTGCAGAAGAAATGGTTACTGCGCAACTGCTACTAGAAATGCTCCACACGGAAACTTCCACCTAGATAAGTATTACTTTAATTAATACTTTCCTAATTCACGTATAGCATGCACACATTCTATTTATAGACACTTCCTATATTTAGAAAGTTTCCCAACAACCGAGTTACCCAAAATAGTAACTTTCTAAATATAGTAACTCCTAAAAATAGTAGCTTCCAAAAATAGATGCTTTAGTTTTGAAATTCAAATCATTCAAAATATTAAATAAGACCCATATCAAAATTACCATAAATACAATATTACACCATCATTACCAATTATATTATCCATAAATACCAACTTATTATAAAAACTATTAATAATAATTATTGTAATAATAATGATAATAATAATAATAATAACACTAGAAGGACTCGAAAACAACCAGCCCTACTACATGATTTAAAACCGTGACAACCACCCTTAACCACCTACTCGACACCGACACCCACTGCCCCTCAACACCACTGACCACCATCAACCACCACGACACAACCAGACCCTAAGACAACCGCCGACAACCACAACCCAAGCCTCTGAACTCTGACCAGAACCACATTCGCACCCCGACTCCTCTGAACAGCCCCTTTATCGACAACCATTACCACCACTAGGATTACCCACAACCACCAACAACACCGCCCTCGACAGCCACCTGTAACCACGGTGGTGTTACTGTACTGACCACCCCCGAGTCACCAGTAACACCACCCCCAACTCTCCCTGTACACGGACCAAAACCCAGAGACCTAAACCAGAAAGAAAAACGACTCCCTGACAACCCCTGTTCAACACCTTACACCACCATGACCAGCCACCCTTATCCCCTGTGACTACTACCAAAAACAACCCTGGACTCCTATCCGACTCCCTGACCCATTACCAGAACCAACTAGGTACGAACCCTGACTCGACACAACACTAAACATACACAGGCGTGAACACAAGGAAAACACGAACCCAGAATTACTCCCAGACCCGTAACAACCACCCCTTTTCCGTCACCCTTACCACCAACGACCACCACTGACTAAGACAAATATAAACATTGTATGACATACTATTAAAATCATGCAACACGAGTAAGAAACAGAGACTTAACACAGATTACTTAAGCGACGAAAACCACAAAGACAAAACTGAGATCAGCACCGAGTGTGTCATACCCGTTTTCCTGGCCAATTCGAATCACCTTACGACGACCTATAACCACCGTACACACGCTCCTCTCCTTCTCTGCTATGGCGGCTGGGTTTTTGTGTTATGAGATCTTGAAAAACGTGCCTAGGGTTAGGGTAGACTAGAGCTTAAATAAGGCGGCAGGGTGAGTGTTTGCTGAGTTTGAAAACTTCTAATCGTGGGCTTGTATTCTACACGCATATCGAGGCCCATGGGCGTGTTGCCATGGGTCCTAGGTTCGAATCCCAACAAGTACATACTACACTAATTACACTATGGTAGCCAAGTCCCCAATTCGAGTCTCTCCCAAGCCCAAAACAACTCGTATAAAACGGGTACGGGTAAGCTTATAAAACAAATGATTTAAAATAAAAAGAACTAAAAAGCGAGGTATTACACCTATTCACCACCTACCTCTTATGCCTCCACAACCCTACCTAAAAATGATATGGAAACCGTGAATTTGAGGGAGAAAAACGAGTATGAAACAGCATACAATACGATCTGACTTTTGCACCGCATCAAGTTCGTAGGTAATTTAAAGTACTTCTGCATATCGTTATATCTGTGCCTTATAGTTATACGTATTCCTTGTTATATGAATAACATTTTTGCCATCATTAGACCGTCTTAAGACCACCGTGAGTAGCAGTAAAGCAGTCGTGATTGTTGACGGAGAATAACATGTATACTCAGTTTTTGTATTCGTGTTAATGCATTTCGTTTCTAATTGTTTAAATGTTCGTATTTTGATTTGGTTGGTGTCGTGGGTCGTGAGCACTGATAGTGGTAAGTTAGTAGGATGGTTTGGTGGTGGTTAGATGGTGTATGGTGGTCGGAAAAACTAGGAGTCAGTCGTAAAACGTGTGTCACACGGAGTTGCTGAGTATGAGCATGAGTGTTCAGGGGTTTTGGGGATGGTTTTCCGAATGGTCGCGTGGTGTCGAAGCCTGGTGGTGGGCACCAGGGGGTTGTGGGTGGTGTTGGAAGGTGGCTAATGGGACGTTTGCAGGAGGTGCAACATGGGTGAGGGCAGGAAATAGAGGTTGTCGGGGTGAGCATGGGGTTTTGAGGCTGTTTTCGAGGGATATAACGGTCAGGTCGTGGGTGGCAGTTGGGTCAATAAGCACACCGTGGTCCAGAGGTGGCAACCACGGTGGTGTGAGGGTAGTGCAGATGGTCGGAAGGGTGTCGAAGGGACCCGGAAGTAAGTAATCAGGGACTGTGTTGGGGGCTGTTTAATACAATTCTGATGAGTTGTTTGGGTCTGTTTTTTTTATGTTGGTCATGGGATTCAAACCTAGGGTCTTAAGGGGGTTGTTTTTGTTTTATTCTCATTATTGTTATTATTGTTATTATTATTATTATCATTTTTGTTAATATTAATATTATTGGTGATATGTTTATTATTACTAATATTTATATTATTGTTATTGTTATTATTATTATTATTATTATTATTATTATTATTATTATTAACATTGTTATTTTGTTTATTATTGCTAAGTAATTGTTGTCTTTTCTTATGGGTACTTGAGTCATAAGTAACCGAATGTGTTTAATTAAGTTTGTGGTTTATGTTTTCACGTTTCGTAGTTTTAATAATAAAGTCCGTATCTCCATAATTTGTAATACGTATGTGACAAGTAATCGTTATTTATTTATAGGTGATAATTTATATAATTCTTTATTTAATTAGAATTGTTGCCAAGAAATATTTGACACGGTCTCGTTATGCGTAATATATTATTTAAGCAATTAATTGGAATAATTGATATATTTTGTTAGTTGCGTGATTGTATTAGTTAGTAATTAAGTATATTATTTTATTAGGTGTTGAGTATGTGATGGAGTGATGCTACTAATTGGATGTTAGCTCCGTGATGGGATTATATTTGCTATCCAGGTAGGATACACTGACCCTATAGTCTATGTTGTGTTATGAATGGTTGTGGTATTGTGTGTTATGGATGCTGAGTATGATTCATATGAGAATGATATTGGTTTGACTGAGTATTGATTATTATTATTGTTGTTGGTATGTGCATTGCATTATTTAATAGCATGATTGATTTAGAGTATTGTTGCATTTACGAGCATGGCATGTGCATTGGATATGGATTTGAGATGATGAGATATTATTGGGCCAAGGCTAGTTCTGCAGGACTAGACCTGGTGACCTCAGCTGTTATGCTGGTGTTCGGCGACGGCCGATTATAGTCTGCCGGGAGGTTCGGTATAGCTGGGAGTTACGGGTTTGAGATTGAGAATGAGGTTGAGCTCGAGCATATCATGGCATTTGCATATCATCTTTGTTGCATTATTTGTTATTGTGTTATCCTACTTAACCGCGAGGTTGACAGTGTATTCGTGTACACCTACGATGATCCGGAATGGGGAGTATATTATGCAGGTCAGAGACAGATGAGCTAGGAGCTGGAGAAGGAATGTGAGATGCGTACTTTGGACCGACTTAGAATTATATCACATCTAGAGAAGTCATCAGTTGTATTTTCTTTTCTGTTATGTAGTAACTGTGATGACCAAGTTTAAATTTCATCAGTTTTTATAAAGTACTTTGGTTGTTTTACTTTGTTATTCACTACCTCGGATATTCCGAGATGGTAACAGCTTCATTTATTTGAGAATGTCTTGCTAAAGGCTCTTAAATAAATGGGGGTGTTACAGGTTGGGAGTTCGTCTTTTTAAGGGAGTCTCACGCCTATTTTATTAAGGGTCTCGGTGTCTTGTGTTAGAGGGAGGACCGGTGGGTGAGTAAAGGCAGCCACGGTGGTCGGCGTTAGGTGGTTATGGCGAAACAGGGGCTGTTGTCAGTAGGGGTCTTCGGGGTTGCTGGTGTCTGCGAATGGGAACGTGTATAGGAGCACTTGGGGGTGGTAACACCGCTGACTCGGGGGAGGTCGACTCGGTGTTACCACCAGGTCTTATGGGTCTAGTGTCGGCAGGGGTGGTTGTGATAGAGTCAGGCGTGGTAGGGGGCTGTTGTGGGTGTCGATAGGTTAACGGTTTAGGCTGGTCAGGAAACTCGGTGATGAACCAGGCCGGGTTTGTGGCTCTGGTTCACCACGACAGTGGAGGTAGAAGGGTCTGGTGGTGGTCGTGGTGGTAGCTGGTGGTTCTAGGAGCAGGTCGTGGGGGTGTTTGGTGGCAGGGCTGGTGTTACACGGTGTTTAGAGGGGGTTGTTTTGGGTTCGGTTTGGTTATCGGCTTAAAGAAAATATGGGAGGACGTTGGGTCGTGTTTCCAGTAAGAATATTAATCTTATTAATATTGTTTATTACTAATAGTATTATTGTAGTAATTATTGCGTTGTTAATTATTTTGGGTTATAACTTATGTATGTGTCAATATCTAAGGTAGTTACTATTTATAGAAGTATACTATGTTTAAGTAACGTTTTAAAGGAAACTTTCCTTTTAAGGAAAGTGTTATAAATAGAAAGTGTACTTATGTTATGGGATCTAGGGAGTTTTATTAATTATACAATATATATGTCTAGGTGGCAGTTTTCGCGTGGAACATTTTTAGTAGCGGTTGCTCACTTGCCAATACCTTCTGCAGTTTCGAGGTAGGGGAATATTTATGTCTGTGATTGTAAATTGACATGAGGATACTCATTGTATGAATGTTATATTAAGTTGTGTACATATTACGATTGATTGTGATTATTGATTATTGTGGAGAATGGAGGTTGTGAAATTGGGTCTTGTGATAAGGGTCTTGTGATAAAGGACTTGTGATATGGCCATGGGAGGTGTGGTGTGCTGGGAGTGAAGTGGAGAAATGAATGCGGAGATGGTGGAGGAAATGTATATTGTGCTATTTCATGTCTTGTTATATTACCTACTCAACTTCGTGTTGACCCTGTGTATTTTGTATGTGTCTGTGTTGATCCAATTTAATTGGGGAGCAGATTGACTTGTTTTAGACTGATGGGAGCTGGAAGGGAGGAGAGGCTATGGAACGGACCCGTCTAGCATTAGCTCATGTTGTTTAGTCTATCACTTTGTTTTGGCTTGTAGTTTTTGAGACAGTTGTAAAAGTTGAGACTTGTGGTTTTGTCACCTAAATTATCTAATAAAGTACTGTGTTTCTTCTCTGTGATTATCTACTGCCTCGGTTATCCGAGATGGTAACACCCTTGGTTATTTGGGGAGTCCTAGATCAGGTCCCTAAATAAATGGGGGTGTTACAAAGTGGTATCAGAGCGAACGATCCTCAGGCCTAACCTAATGAACCCAATGAACGTAGGAAGAGTCTAAATAAAATGAACCCCGAGATAGAACTATTAGGAGCACACTAAAGGGGAAGTATGAGTCTGGGGCCCCCTCACACTAAACCATAGGCCCTCTCAGTTTTACCCGGATACCTTGAGTGAATACGAGCGAAAAGGGTAGAATAGGAAGTGATGGTAATTTGTGGTAAAGCATGAGAAAGAGGTATAAGAATCCTTCTGTTACATGAATGGCATAAATATGAAAGAAAGAATATGCATACGAGTATAATATGGTTGTTTTACATCAAGTACATAGTAATGTGGATGTATGTGATAATTGGTATAATTATTACATTAATTATTATACCATGCCTAATGATATGCGGTTATGTGACCCTTGAGCCATGTGTAGGAAGTGGTTTTAATATATATATGTTAGTTGCATAAGTAATCATATGTTTAAAGGTGATGACCTTAATACGAATGGGTACCCATACTTAAAAATCGGGACTCATCTTTTTCTTGTATGTCTTAGAATGTCTCCAAGAAGAAATAACGTAGCTAACATCACCCAAGAGGAGTTAGACCGACTGATAGCTGAGAATGAGGCCTTCAAAGCCAAACGCATGGACTCAACAAAAATAAGCACCATAATCGCAAGGCACAACCCTACACAATTCACCGGGGAGGGTGAGCCTCACTTACTCGGAGAATGGTGTCGAGAATTTAGCAACTTGTTCGAACTGATAGACTGCCCGGAGGAGCTGAGGGTAGATCAAGCTGCACACTATTTGAGGGGGATGGCTGGTGATTGGTGGACTGGGAATAAGGGAGAGATTCGAGAAGCTGCCGTCGAGGATGGGATCAATCACGTGGAATGGGTCGCATTCAAGAGGATTTTGTTCGAAGTCTTCCTACCTGAATTTCAAAAGAGCAAGCTGAGGGAGGAATTTGAGTTATTTAGAATGACTGATGAGATGTCGGTGGAGGTATACTACAGGAAGTTTCTTCAGCTACTGAGCCATGTGGGAGATATGGGCATGGATGAGGCAATGCTTGCCATGAAGTTCGAAAGGGGGCTAACCATTGCTGTCAAGAAGAGGCTCCTTGCTGCACCACCCACCACAGTCCGTGACATCTATTTGCGGGATGGGGCAGCCGAGAGACTAGCTGATATTATCAAGGAGGAAAAGAAGACGAGGAGTGATAAGAGGAAGACGGAGGCCTTGAGTGACGGCTCTGGGTCGAAAAAGCAGAATTCCAACAGGTACAATGGTTACTTTAACCACAATACCTCAGCAAGTGCAAAGAACCAGAGTAGTGGTAACTATAGGAGTGGGGGTACGGGGACCAGTTCCGTGGGAATAGTGTGCTATGGATGTGGAAAGACGGGACATAAGCAAGCTGTGTGTCGATCCTCAGGCGGAAATCAATCTGGGGGTTACCGTACTCCAACTTCGGGGTACAGTGGGTCTCGCATGAATACTGCAGGCAATGGAGGTTATCGCACTCCTACGTCAGGCTATGAAGGAAATTCGAGGTCTGGTACTAACATCAACTACCAGAGGAGCTATAACAACTACCAAAACCGTTTCCACCAAAACCACTACAACAGGAGTGGTAGTAACCAGAAGACCGCAGCTGAAGGCAATCAGCAGTCAGGAGCAGCCACTACTAGCTAGAGTGGAGTAAAGACCAGTGGCAAACTCTTTGCCATGGAGAAGCAGGCTGCCAAGGATGACGCCTATGTCGTGACTGGTACCTTTCTTGTGAATCTTAAACCTACTTTTGTACTTTTCGATTCTGGAGCTACTCATTCCTTTGTGTCTAGAGAACATGCTAGGGTGTTAGGACTTGATATCAATGATTGAGTAGAGGATTCTGTAACCATACCATCAGGGGAATCAGTGTCATGTAATAGAGTCTATAGGAGTGTGCCTATCAAGATTGGGGAAGTGGTCTTCCACTGCGACCTTATCGAGTTTCCATTAGGGGACTTTGAAGTAATCCTGGGGATGGATTGGCTGGGGAAATACCGAGCTTTCATTGACTGTTACCAAAAGAAAATTTCTCTGAGGGAACCTAAGGGAGTAAGGGTGACCTATAGGGGATTTGTGGTGAAACCTAAGGTCAAGTTCATATCAGTTAATACCCTTAAGTCGAGCCTGCGAAAAGGGGGTAGTTTAATCTTGTGCCAAATGTGGAACTGTGAGGCGGAGACACCGGTGGTTAGCAGGATACCAGTAGTGAGGGAGTTTGAGGGAGTGTTCCGGGACGAAGTGACTGGATTGCCACCTAGGAGGGAGGTCGATTTCTCTATCGATCTCAAAGCTGGTGCTGGACCTATATCAAAATCACCTTACCGTATGGGACCAAAGGAGATGGAAGAATTGAAAAAGAAACTGGATGAATTGGCTGAGAAGGGATTCATCCGGCCTAGTGTGTCGCCCTGGGGAGCACCCGTACTATTTGTAAAGAAGAAGGATGGGAGTTTGAGACTTTGCGTTGACTACCGAGAGCTGAACAATGTGACTATTAAGAACCGCTACCCCTTGCCTAGAATTGATGATCTGTTCGACCAGTTGAGTGGAGCCGGGGTCTTTTCAAAAATTGATCTGAGATCGGGTTATCACCAATTGAGGATTAAAGATGAGGAGATCCCCAAGACCGCTTTTAGAACGAGGTATGGCCACTATGAATTTGTGGTTATGCCGTTCGGGTTGACTAATGCACCAGCCGTATTCATGGATTTGATGAACCGGGTATTCAGTCCGTACCTGGATAAGTTTGTGGTTGTGTTTATCGACGACATCTTAGTGTATTCCAAGAATAAAGAAGAGCACGAAGACAATTTGAGAACCGTGTTGAAGACTCTAGAGGAGAATGGGTTGTATGCAAAGCTGAGTAAGTGCGAATTCTGGTTGGAGAAGGTTGCTTTCTTAGGTCATGTAATTTCCAAAGAGGGGGTGTCGGTAGACCCTAGCAAGATTTAAGTAGTAACCAGGTGGCAAAGCCCGAAGAATGTGGGAGAAATCCGGAGTTTCCTGGGTTTGGCTGGGTATTACAGGAGGTTTGTCAAAGATTTCTCAAAGTTGGCCAAGCCATTAACATCATTGATGAGAAAGGAGAATCGTTTCATTTGGGATGGGAGTTGTGAGAAGGCGTTCTTAACTCTTAAGGAACGTCTGATAACAGCTCCTATCCTTGCCTTGCCAGAGGGGAGTGATAACTTCGAGGTATATACTGACGCTTCGAAGAATGGGCTAGGATGTGTACTAATGCAGAATGGGAGAGTGATAGCTTATGCTTCCCGACAGTTGAAGACCTATGAAGAGAATTATCCTACTCATGACCTGGAGTTGGGGGCTGTGGTTTTTGCACTAAAACTGTGGCGTCATTATCTGTACGGGGCCACATTCAAAGTGTTTTCCGACCACAAAAGTTTGCAGTACATCTACACCGAGCGGGAATTGAATATGAGGCAAAGGAGGTGGATAGAGCTGATTGGCGACTACGATATGCAGATTGTCTATCATGAGGGCAAGGCTAACGTGGTTGCTGACGCCTTGAGTAGGAAATCTGTTCATGCTTTGATTAGTGCCAGATCAAGAGTAAGACTGCTCAGTGAGTTGGGAGAAATGGGAATTTTCATGATTCGGAAGGGGGATACTCTGAGTGATCTGACAGTAGAGCCAGAATTGTATGGAGAAATCAGGGAATTGCAGAAAGAAGACTTGAGGATCCAAAAGTGGCGAAGAGTGATCGAGGGGAGTGATAGTAGGACCGAATCCAAATTCAGTATCCATTTTGATGATAGCTTGAGATTCAGTGGGAGATGGTGTGTTCCAGATGACGATGAATTGAAAAAGAAAATCTTAACTAAGGCTCATGCTACGCCATACTCCGTTCACCCAGGGGGCGATAAATTATACAAAGACCTCAAGAAGACTTTTTGGTGGCCCAATATGAAAAAGGAAATTGTCGAGTTCGTGTCGCGGTGTTTGACGTGTCAGAGGGTAAAAGGTGAGCGCAAGAGACCTCAAGGAAAGATCCAGCCGTTGGATGTACCTGAATGGAAATTGGAGAATATTTCAATGGATTTCATCGTGGGGTTGCCTAGAACTCAGAGGGGCAACAACATGATCTGGGTAATCGTGGATAGACTGACCAAGTCTGCTCACTTTATTCCAATGAAAGATACCTGGAGTAAGGCTGAGTTGGCGAAGTCATATGTACAAAATGTAGTCAAGTTGCATGACATTCCCAAAGATATTGTTTCCGATCGTGACTCGAGGTTTATTTCTAGATTTTGGCAAGAGTTGCAGGCTGCGTTGGGCACACAATTAAAGATGAGTACCGCTTTTCACCCACCTACAGATGGTCAGACGGAAAGGACCATCCAGACCTTGGAGGATATGTTGAGAGCATGTGTGCTGGAGTTCGGGGGATCATGGGAAGAACGGTTGGCGCTGATAGAGTTCTCGTATAATAATAGCTACCATGCTAGCATTGGCATGGCTCCTTTTGAGGCATTGTATGGAAGGAAGTGTCGGAGTCCTGTATGTTGGGATGATCGTGCTGATGTTGTAGTTCTAGTCCATAGAAATGCACTCCTACTTCCACTGAGTAACATGGAGCGGCTGTAGCAGACCACCAGGTCTCTTATGCCCTGCTGACAAGTCAAACATCTACTCACATAGTCCAAAATCTCCTTTTTCATCCCTGGCCACCAAAATAAGAGCCTAAGATCTTTATGCATATTCTCACTGCCAGGATGAATCGAATATGGAGTCAAGTGAGCCTCATCTAATACTCTCTTCCTCAAGCTAGGAGCATCAGGAACGTACATCCGGCCACGAAAACGGAGAAAGCTGTCAGCATCAATCACAAAATCTCCCGCCTCTCCACTAGCAATCTTGGCCTCGAACTTCCTAAAAGTAGCATCTGTCGGCAAACCCTCACAATCTCCCAATATAAGGTAGGCTTAGCAGTCATTGCAGATAACCAATCAAATCCACTACCAACCATCTCCAATCTCAACTTCCTGAACTCAGAACAAAGCTCCTCTGGCAATACACGAATGACATTCAACGAATGAGAAGTCTTGCGACTAAGCGCATCAGCAACCACGTTAGCCTTGCCCTCATGATATAACAACTCAATATCATAGTCTTTGACCAATTCCAACCATCGAAGCTGTCGCATGTTAAGGTCCTTCTGTGTGAAAATGTACTTCAAACTCTTGTGATCAGTGAAAATTTGGCAATGAGAACCAATAAGATAATGACACCACATCTTCAAGGCATGAACAACGGCAGCCAACTCAAGATCGTGTGTAGGATAGTTCACCTCATGAACTCGCAACTGTCTGGAGGAATAAGCAATCACTTTCCCACTCTACATCAACACACATCCAAGTCCAAGCATAAAAGCATCGCAGTAGACATCAAAATCAACACCAATCTCTAGCAAGGTAAGCACTGGAGCGGTCGTCAATCTGGTCTTCAACTCCTGAAATGAGCTCTCACACTTATCTGTCAATAAAAATTTGGCTTCTTTCTTCAGTAACTGAGTCATTGGATGAGCCAATCTAGAAAAATCCTCTACGAATCGTCGGTAGTATCCAGCCAATCCGAGGAAACTACGAATCTCTCCCACATCTTTGGGACTCTCCCAATCCATCACAGCCTCAATCTTAGCGGGATCAACCATCACATCCTCACTAGATATAACATGTCCAAGAAATGCGACCTGAGATAACCAAAACTCACACTTAGAAAACTTCGCAAACCATTTTTGTCGGCGCAGAATCCCAAGTATCATACGAAGATGTTCGGCATGCTCAGCATCAGTCTTCGAATAAATAAGGATGTCATCAATAAACACCACAACACAAGTGTCTAAGAACTCACTGAACCTCCTGTTCATCTGATCCATGAATATCGCGGGAACATTCGTCAAACCAAAAGGCATGACAACGAACTCAAAATGCCCATATCTGGTACAGAAAGCAGTCTTCGCAATGTCAGCCTCTCTAACTGGAATCTGGTGATACCCTGAACGAAGATCAATATTGGAAAATCTGGAAGCACCTCTAAGCTGATCGAACAAGTCATCAATCCTGGGAAGAGGATATCGGTTCTTCACCGTAACCCTGTTCAATTCCCTATAATCAATAAAAAGTCTCATTGAACCATCTTTCTTCTTGACGAAAAGCACTTGAGCACCCCAAGGAGAAGCACTCGGTCGAATGAACCCTTTCTCTATCATCTCTTCAAGTTGCTGCTTCAATTCTTTCAACTCAGGTGGAGCCATACGATAGGGAGCCTTAGATATAGGTCCGTTACCTGGAACAAGCTCGATGGTAAACTCGACATCCCTCTCAGGAGGTATGCCCGGTAACTCCTCTGGAAAGACATCTGGAAACTCACGAACAATGGCTACATCCTCTAGCTTCGGTAGCGTTGGCTTCGCAGCTGAAACAACACACAGGAAGGCTTGGCAACCCTTCCTAAGAAGATTAGACGCTTTCATCGATGAGATGACACGAACACTCTTTTTGGGGCGGGTTCCCTTATAGGAAACACGAACTCCTGAGGAACTCCTCAAGCAGATTTTCTGGTCGCGACACTCGAAGCGAGCATGGTATCGCGATAAACAATCCATACCGATGATAATGTCAAATTCCTCGAGAGGAAATCTCATTAAGTCCGCTGGAAATGTGGCACAACCAATAATAATAGGAACATCCCTATGGGAAGAAGAGCATGAGAAAACATCTCCGGAAGGCAATGAGATAAAAGTCTCCACAACAACGGAAGACTCCAGAGCTAGTCTATCGGCGAACTGAGTCGATGTAAACGACAATAAAGCACTAGTATCGAATAAGATCAGGCACTCAGCGTTAAGAACAGAAAATATACCAGCCACGATGTCAGGATGAGCCTCAGCCTCTGCTCTGGTCATAACAAAGATCTTCCCCTTCGCCTTGCCTCCTCTAGTCGCTGCAGCAGCAGTGGTAGCCTTGCCAAGAGCGTTATTCCTCTCAGGACACACGAAAGACCTATGCCCAAATCCATTACAAATGTAACACTTGTAGGCATTCTTGAAGCAATCAAAACCCGGATGAAGAGGTTTACCACAACGGTTACAAGCAGTCGATCTAGTATCTGTCTGAACAGTGGTTTTAGCGACCGGTCTAATAAACCTCTCAAACCGCTTCTTCTGAGAAGTGGCAGGTGCAGAAGATGGAACAAAAGGCTTCTTGCCCTGATAAATCGATCTCTGATGTGAAGAAGCACTCGCAGTAGCAGCACGAGTCTCAGCATTAATAGCCCGGATGGAACTCTTAGCCCAGATAGCATTATCATATACCTCTACAAAGGAAGTAGAGTCTCGGCGGACCATGCTCTCAATACGGGGTCCCAACTTCCCTCGGTAGAAGTACACCCTCTCAGCCTCATCTCTCACAAATCTCGAAGCAAAATGCGCCAACTGGTTGAATTTATCAGTGAACTCCTGTACCGTCATCTTCCCTTGCTTAAGGTCCATGAATTCCTTGAGTCTCTGTGATCGAAGCTCCTTAGGATAGAATCTAGTCTCAATCTTCTCCTTGAAAGCCTCCCAATCGAACAGTGGGTCCAGCAGAAAAGTAGGACCAGTCAAAGTCCACCATCTATCAGCCTCCAAGGTCAAAAAGTGAGTGGCTAACCGTACCCTATCCTCTCTGACTACTGAATACATGGAAAAACTCTTCTCCATCTCTCGAAAACACACAGAAAGAGCCACTGGGTCAACTTCGCCTCCGAAGGTCTTCACGTGACTCCTGGACATCTGTGATGCAATCCATGAAAAGCCACCAGGTCTGTTGGCATCATTGCCTAGCGGAGGAGGAGGAGGAACTGCTTCAGCTTGATGTCTCTGGTTCTCAAGCACCTAAAGAAGTTCTTGCATTATCGTATTCTCTACTACAGACGTCCTCACCATCCTTCAAAAGAAAAACAAGTGTTAACTTAGCAATTATCAATCACAAATAGACTACAATATGTTAGGTTTTAAACCTTATTATATTCATACTAATATGTTAACCTTATAATCTTAAAATCTTATGCATGCTTAACTTGAAACAAGCGAGATTAAGGAAGAAATTCGAGCAGCCTTACATTGCAACAAACGGCTATTAAGGGCACAAGTGAAGACACCTTCTTCACTTGTTCTTGAGCTTTCAACACGGGAATGATCCTCCTTGAGCCTTCAAAGAGATGACCTCCAAAAGATATGCACCAAGACACTCTACACTCAATGTATGTTGTATTTGCTTTGCTAGAATCCAATACAAAACAAAACTAGTATGTAAATCTCAATTATGGAGGAGGGTACTCGGTTTTTAGAGAGGAGAAAAGAAGACTAATTTTTCTCTCTTTTCAAAACCCTAATAAACTAGCATGAATGAATAATTGAGAAGAACAAACTCCTTTTGTTCCTCTCAAGGGTGCCGTGAGAATTGGGGTAGGGTGCCCAATAGATGGGTGCCTCAATACCCTCAATTGTTTCCCACTCAACCTCAAAAATTAAATGAGATGTTCTTTAGATGATCCTCACATTATCTTATAATGTGTAATGTTTGTATGTGTGTGTATGTCACACGGTCCTATTGACCGAAATGGACCTACATACAATACAAATTAATATGATATGGATCAAATACATTGATCATATTATTTTACGTAATTGGTAGTTTAACTCTTTAAACTCTTTATTCATAAAATTAGTAGTAATTAAAATAATTACTTACATCTAATTAATCATGCTTTGTTACTACAATAGTTGTAGTTTAAAATAATTCATTCGAGTAGTTTTACGTTTCATAAACATATAAATAATAGTGATGACATTTCGATCACTAAAATATTTTAATTTATAATCTTATCATAAATTTTATCCTTACATAATTAAGAACTAGAAATGAATTGACTCGTATCAGTATATAGTTATTTCATTTATCATTAAGAGAGATGTCCTATAGGTGTGACCGAAAGGGATCAACTGGTCACCACCGTCATTACGACAGTAATGTCAAACTCTAGCAAGCCAATCATTACCGATTAATGTTGACCATTTGACTATGATAAAGAATCATCCCATAAATATTATTTTACAGAGATTTGTCAATTATTTATATCATTGACGTGATCACACTATTGTGGAGGACACTTACTCCAACAATCTCCCACTTGTCCTCACAAGTGTGGATCACTGATTCTCTTGTCCTATTACATCATCTCCCACTCAATGCAAGGTGTCTTACAGGTCGTACTTGCACGTGATCAAATCAATAGTGGTTTTTCTCGATATGGAGTGTAAATGGTAGACCGGAATTATCTACCATAGATATCCTCTGAGCATGGCCACGCATTTCCAGTTCACTACTCCTAGAGTGGCCTTGAGATTTAAGATAACCCTGACAAGGGGTAGAACAATTCCTATCGAACTGTTCTCTTCAGCTAACATCATCCATTATGACCTAAAGGATGCCCATTTGACCCCTTTTACGGAAGATCGTAGAGCATAAATTAAAGTCACTTTTGAACAATGTTACTTTAGAATGACCAGTCTCTAGTCTAAGAATCGACTCATAAGAATATTTATATAGTAGCTCTTGCCACGACCAGGCTCCATTGAATTCCAAAGAACTCTATAAGCGGTCACTGCCCGACACAAGTGTACCTTACAGTCTATCTATATGACCGACTAGTCATCTCTTATGACTCTATGGTGTCAGAACTCACCATCAATCGCATCATAATCTAGTCACTTCGAGATGTCACCTCATAAAAGTGACTAGGGGCATTATTAAGTTAAGCTAGTTCACTTTAACAGGGTTCATTAATTGTCACACAATCCTGTTTGGATTTAACAAAGTAAGTAAAATAAAACAAGCTATAATTAAAACTTAAACGATGAACAAGATTATCTTATATGAACGCAAAAACAACATTTTTCATTTCATATCATATAATCGATTACATATTGGATAAACACTTAAGACCCATAGTGATGCGTATTTGGGGTGATAATCAATTAAGACGATCAACAAAAATACGTATGTTGCAGCGGAATAACAATACTTGTAAAATAATACAATCTTGAATGAATAAAGAACGAAAAATAACAAAGAACGATGAAAGATGAACGAATAATGAACGATGGTGATGGACGGACGGTGGTGACGTGGTCGACGGTCACGGTGGTCACGTTGTGGCGGATCTTGGTGTTTCTTGATGTTCTTGAATGATGATTGTTGATGACGTAATAAGGCACAACACTTAATATTTGAAAAATTTGTGAAACGATTTAATGAATGATTTATGATTGTCGATGGATAGGATAATTGATCAAGCTCACACAGATACCCTCTCAATTATTTTGAAGCTCACACAGATACTTCGGGTTAAAGCTCACACAGATACTTTACGGTTTTTTTGCAAGTAAAACTTAACAAGAAAATTTGTTTATAATTTGATAATAAGATGAATCTAAAACTACATGGCTGCTCCCTATTTATAGGGTGGACGACCAGCCCTACTATCCTACTCTTATTAAGGTTAGAATACCTTAATTTAATCTAATTAGAAAACCCTAATCCTACCTAGGTTCAAACAACTAGTTTGACTAGGATTAAGACTTCTATTTCTACACAAACTATGAATCCTATCACTAGTAGGATTCCTTATTCTACTAGGATTGTGAATCCTATAAATACTAGGACATCTAATCTTATTAGGATTATGAATCCTACAATAACTAGGACTCCTAATTCTATTAGGACTATAAATCCTACAACACTTAGGATTCCTAATTCTACTAGGACTATGAATCCTATTACAACTAGGATTCCTATTTAAATTAGGATTTCCTATTTGTACTAGGACTCTTACAAAGACTCCTATTTGGACTAGGAAACACATAGATCCTTTAGTCCTTATTCTAAACATAAAATAAAACTAACTACTAGAATAGCTCTAACACAATCCACACACTTCCCAAGTTGGCCGTGTGGGTTGTTTGCTCGTCTCCATTGGCTGGTCATATGGTCATTGTGGATCCATGGTCCTTTAATTCTAGCCCATGCTACTTTAAACACTGTATTTGACCCAAATTCGAACCCACAATTTAGAGACCTCATACTCCGGCTAAAGAGTAATCTATAGGAGGATGCTCCCGCATCACACTCTCATAATTTTGGAAAATTTGGCCTCAAATTTCGACGTTTGCTTCTGCCCGAATCACCATCATACCACCAATCTAGTTGCGAAATTATAATTGGCGCCATAGGCTTGGTTATAGTAGTAGATTGAATATGAACTCCTTGCTTTCCACTCCATCCCGGTTTATATTCAATCTCTCTCATATCCCTTGCCCTATTCCAAGCTCCTTGCATCAAAAACTTGTGAAACATTGGTTTATAGGAATATTACTCCTATACCTCATAGGATTCGAAGTAGTAACAACTGCCTTAATGCATATAGGCTTCCCATTCATTATTGAATTAGGGTTCCAAGCCTGCTGCCCTTCAACAACCTTTCCTTCTTGCACGGTCATAGTGCTCTCCAAACAGCCTGTTTGAGCTAACACTATTCCATCTTGATGAACCACGGTACT
Organism: Silene conica; assembly: GCA_029255685.2. NCBI lineage: Eukaryota > Viridiplantae > Streptophyta > Magnoliopsida > Caryophyllales > Caryophyllaceae > Silene > Silene conica. Next base: position 44,811,504 of record CM055319.2, on the reverse strand, counting down.
CACCTCCTGAAGTTGGCTCAAACCCTTACCAACTAGCTCCTCCTCCACGTTCATGCCCACGGACTCTCCTACTAGGGTTGGTACAAGATCCAAACCTTCCTCAAGACTCTCGTCCTCTCTATGAGTACTCCCCATACCGTGCTCTACTTCCTTACCGTCTATAAACACCTCCTCTAAGTCTTGTTTAGGTTCTACCTTCTTCTTTGGAATCCACGGTTGAAGATCAAAGATTCGTCCTTCCTTAGGCACGCTATAAACATTAGTCCCCCCATTGTGTTTAACCTTTCGATCAAACTGCCATGGTCTTCCCAATAAAATATGGCTAGCACTCATCGGAACAACATCACACCAAACCTCGTCTTCATAGGATCTCATCTTGAATGTGACCAATACTTGTTTCTTGACTTCGATCCCATCTTCTCCATCGAGCCAATATAACATGTAGGGCTGTTTTTTATCAACCTTGGGTAACTGTAGCCTCTCGACTGCTTCTGCGGAAATTAAGTTGGTACATGAACCACTATCAATAATCAAGGTGCATAACTTTTGTTGTACTTTGCATCTAGTAGGAAAAATTTTCTCCCTTTCATCAAGTTCTTCGGTTATATCTTCAATATCCAAGTTCCTAAGTACACAACAACTCTTCTCCATAATTAGCAATCTCCCAAGAACTAGGTTTAATAAAAATTAGACCAAGAGCCGAAGCTCTGGTACCAATTTGATGCGTATTTGGGGTGATAATCAATTAAGACGATCAACAAAAATACGTATGTTGCAGCGGAATAACAATACCTGTAAAATAATCCAATCTTGAATGAATAAAGAACGAAAAATAACCAAGAACGATGAAAGATGAACGAATAATGAACGATGGTGATGGACGGACGGTGGTGACGTGGCCGACGGTCACGGTGGTCACGTTGGTGGCGGATCTTAGTGTTTCTTGATGTTCTTGAATGATGATTGTTGATGACGTAATAAGGCACAGCACTTAATACTTGAAAGATTTGTGAAACGATTTAATGAATGATTTATGATTGTCGATGGATAGGATAATTGATCAAGCTCACACAGATACCCTCTCAATTATTTTGAAGCTCACACAGATACTTCGGGTTAAAGCTCACACAGATACTTTAGGGTTTTTTTGTAAGTAAAACTTATCAAGAAAATTTGTTTATAATTTGATAATAAGATGAATCTAAAACTACATGGCTGCCCCCTATTTATAGGGTGGACAACCATCCCTACTATCCTACTCTTATTAAGGTTAGAATAACTTAATTTAATCTAATTAGAAAACCCTAATCCTACCTAGGTTCAAACAACTAGTTTGACTAGGATTAAGACTTCTATTTCTACACAAACTATGAATCCTATCACTAGTAGGATTCCTTATTCTACTAGGATTGTGAATCATATAAATACTAGGACATCTAATCTTATTAGGATTATGAATCCTAGAATAACATGGACTCCTAATTCTATTAGGACTATGAATCCTAAAACACTTAGGATTCCTAATTCTACTAGGACTATGAATCCTATCACAACTAGGATTCCTATTTAAATTAGGATTTCATATTTGTACTTGGACTCTTACAAAGACTCCTGTTTGGACTAGGAAACACATAGATCCTTTAGTCCTTATTCTAAACATAAAATAAAACTAACTACTAGAATAACTCTAACACAATCCACACACTTCCCAAGTTGGCCGTGTGGGTTGTTTGCTCGTCTCCATTGGCTGGTCATATGGTCATCGTGGATCCATGGTCCTTAATTCTAGCCCATGCTACTTTAAACACTGTATTTGACCCAAATTCGAACCCACAATTTAGAGACCTCATACTCCGGCTAAAGAGTAATCAATAGGAGGATGCTCCCGCATCACACTCTCTTTCTTTTGGAAACTTTGGCCTCAAATTTCGACGTTTGCTTCTGCCCGAATCACCATCATACCACCAATCTAGTTGCGAAATTATGATTGGCGCCATAGGCTTGGTTATAGTAGTAGATTTAATATGAACTCCTTGCTTTCCACTCCATCCCGGTTTATATTCAATCTCTCTCATATCCCTTGCCCTATTCCAAGCTCCTTGCATCAAAAACTTGTGAAACATTGGTTTTATAGGAACATTACTCCTATACCTCATAGGATTCGAAGTAGTAACAACTGCCTTAATGCATATACGCTTCCTATTCATTATTGAATTACGGTTCCAAACCTGCTCCCCTTCGACAACCTTTCCTTCTTGCACGGTCATAGTGCTCTCCAAACAGCCTGTTTGAGCTAACACTATTCCATCTTGATGAACCACGGTACTCACCTCCTGAACTTGGCTTAAACCCTTACCAACTAGCTCCTCCTCCACGGTCATGCCCACGGACTCTCCTACTAGGGTCGTACAAGATCCAAACCTTCCTCAAGACTCTCGTCCTCTCCATGAGTACTCCCCATACCGTGCTCTACTTCCTTACCGTCCATAAACAACACCTCTATGTCTTCTTTAGGTTCTACCTTCTTCTTTGGAATCCACGTTTGAAGATCAAAGATTCGTCCTTCCTTAGGCACGCTATAAACATTAGTCCTCCCATTGTGTTTAACCTTTCGATCAAACTGCCATGGTCTTCCCAATAAAATATGGCTAGCACTCATAGGAACAACATCACACCAAACCTCGTCTTCATAGGATCTCATCTTGAATGTGACCAATACTTGTTTCTTGACTTCGATCCCATCTTCTCCATCGAGCCAATATAACATGTAGGTCTATTTTTTATCAACCTTCGGTAACTGTAGCTTCTCGAATGCTTCTGCGGAAATTAAGTTGGTACATGAACCACTATCAATAATCAAGGTGCATAACTTTTGTTGTACTTTGCATCTAGTACGAAAAATTTTCTCCCTTTGATCAAGTTCTTCGGTTATATCTTCAATATCCAAGTTCCTAAGTACACAACAACTCTTCTCCATAATTAGCGATCTCCCAAGAACTAGGTTTAATAAAAATTAGACCAAGAGCCGAAGCTCTGATACCAATTTGATGCGTATTTGGGGTGATAATCAATTAAGACGATCAACAAAAATACGTATGTTGCAGCGGAATAACAATACTTGTAAAATAATCCAATCTTGAATGAATAAAGAACGAAAAATAACCAAGAACGATGAAAGATGAACGAATAATGAACGATGGTGATGGACAGACGGTGGTGACGTGGCCGACGGTCACGGTGGTCACGTTGGTGGCGGATCTTGGTGTTTCTTGATGTTCTTGAATGATGATTGTTGATGACGTAATAAGGCACAACACTTAATACTTGAAAGATTTGTGAAACGATTTAATGAATGATTTATGATTGTCGATGGATAGGATAATTGATCAAGCTCACACAGATACCCTCTCAATTATTTTGAAGCTCACACAGATACTTCGGGTTAAAGCTCACACAGATACTTTAGGGTTTTTTTGTAAGTAAAACTTAACAAGAAAATTTGTTTATAATTTGATAATAAGATGAATCTAAAACTACATGGCTGCCCCCTATTTATAGGGTGGACAACCATCCCTACTATCCTACTCTTATTAAGGTTAGTATAACTTAATTTAATCTGATTAGAAAACCCTAATCCTACCTAGGTTCAAACAACTAGTTTGACTAGGATTAAGACTTCTATTTCTACACAAGCTATGAATCCTATGTCTAGTAGGATTCCTTATTCTACTAGGATTGTGAATCCTATAAATACTAGGACATCCAATCTTATTAGGATTATGAATCCTACAATAACTAGGACTCCTAATTCTATTAGGACTATGAATCCTAGAACACTTAGGATTGCTAATTCTACTAGGACTATGAATCCTATCACAACTACGATTCCTATTTAAATTAGGATTTCCTATTCGTACTAGGACTCTTACAAAGACTCCTTTAGTCCTTATTCTAAACATACACTACTACAAAAAAGGCCTAAGACATCAATTAAAAGACACCTGTTGTTTTTCTAACAAATTTCTTAACGTAAGACACCGGTGATTTTATATAACTACTTTGCAATGTTTAAATAAGAAACCTGTCCTTCAAAATCTGGTTTCCTATATTGTAACTAAGAAACTTGTCCTCCTGAATCCGGTTTCCGATATTTTAATTTCCAATTTATTTAATAACTAAGAAACCTGTCCTCCTGAATCCGGTTTCCTATATTTTAATTTCCAATTTATTTAATAACTAAGAAACCTGTCCTCCTGAATCCGGTTTTCTATATTTTAATTTCCAACTTATTTAATAACTAAGAAACCTGTCCTCACGAATCCGTTTTCCTATATTTTAATTTTCAATTTATTTAATAACTAATAATAATAAATAATTAATCTTAAATAATATATTGTTTAATTAATTCTCCTAGATTCACCGAGTAATACATGCATACCTCAATCTCTTAACTTACCATAATCCAGCGCTAACACATTCTTTAAATAATAATTATCAATATCTACTTAAATATATCAAAGACACCGGGTGTAAATGAGAGTGGTGTCATAGACAGGGGCGTACCCACCTTAGAGCAAGGGGTAGCAGCCGCTACCTCAAATTTAAAAAAATTGGTTTAAAAGACGGTTTTTTGCGACCCCAAATATTGATAAATAGTAGATAATTAAATGTTATCTCAATAAATTTATAGTAAATATCTTGTGGCTCAATGGTACATCCATTAAATATCCTCCTTGTGGTCGTGGGTTCGAATCCCATTGCATATATTGTTTTTTTTAAAAAAAATGAACCATGCCAAAGACACCGGGTGTAGGTGAGAGTGGTGTCTTAGATATATGCCAAAGACACCAGATATAATTGGTAATAGGTATAAGTCAAAGACACCAGTTATTAATAAAAACAAATCTCTTTAATTGTTAGATAAGATACCAGTTCCTCCAACATGTTTCTTAACCAAAGACACCTATGACCTAGACACCTGTTATAAACAGGTGTCTAAGGCATTTTTCAACAGGTTTCTTTGGCCTTTTTTGTAGTAGTGATAAAATAAAACTAACTACTAGAATAACTCTAACATAATCCACACACTTCCCATGTTGGCCGTGTGGGTTGTTTGCTCGTCTCCATTGGCTGGTCATATGGTCATTGTGGATCCAAGGTCCTTTAATTCTAGCCCATGCTACTTTAAACACTGTATTTGACCCAAATTCGAACCCACAATTTAGAGACCTCATACTCCGGCTAAAGAGTAATCTATAGGAGGATGCTCCCGCATCACATAGAACGAGCGTGAGAATCATGCTTAACTTGCGACAAGGGTTTGGTTAAGGCATCAGCCACATTATCGTCTGTCCCAACCTTACAAATCGCTATTTCCTTCCTATCAATGAAATCCCGAATTACATGATATTTTCTTGGTACATGTCTAGATTTCTTGCTAGACTTCGGCTCCTTAGCCTGAAAGACAGCACCACTGTTATCACAGTAGAGGGTGATAGAATCTTCAGCCTTTGGCACTACCCTTAGTCCCTCGATGAATTGCCTTATCCATACTGCTTCCTTAGCAGCTTCTGATGCTGCAATGTACTCTGCTTCCGTAGTAGAATCCGCAACGACTGGTTCTTTGAAGCTTTTCTAACTAATGGCACCACCATTCAAGATAAAGACAAATCCAGCCTGGGATTTAAAATCGTCTTTATCCGTTTGGAAGCTTGCATATGTGTAACCCTTTACACACAAATCTTCTTCCCCTCCAAACACTAGAAATGAGTCCTTAGTTCTTCTCAAGTACTTAAGGATATTCTTGACTACAATCCAGTGACTTTCACCTGGATTTGCTTGATATCTACTAGTCATGCTTAAAGCATACGAGACATCTGGACGAGTGCATAGCATGGCGTACATGATAGATCCCACGACAGAAGCATAAGGGATCAATTTCATGCGTTCAACATCTATGGGCTCCGTGGGAGACTGAGATTTTCTCAATATAATTCCACTTCCCATTGGGATAAACCCTCTCTTGGAATTTTCCATGTTGAACCGTCGTAGAATCTTATCGATATAATATTCTTGACTTAGTGCCAATATCCTCTTGGACCTATCTCTATAGATCCGGATACCTAATATGCATTGCGGATTTCCTAAATCTTTCATCTGAAAAGGGTTACCTAACCATCCTTTAACTGATGAAAGCATTGGAACATCATTTCCAATGAGTAGTATGTCATCCACATACAAAATTAGGAATACAACATCGCTCCCACTGAATTTCATATATAGACAAGGTTCCTCGACACTTCGAGTGAAACCATTCTCTTTTATGACTTCATTGAAGCGATGATTCCAACTCCTGGATGCTTGCTTAAGACCATAAATGGATCTCTTAAGTTTGCACACCTTGTTAGGATTTTTAGGATATTCAAAACCCTCAGGTTGTATCATATACACATCCTCCCCATTTAAGAAGGTGGTTTTGACGTCCATTTGCCACACTTCATAGTCATGAAATGCGGCAATCGCTAACATTATCCTAATGGATCTTAGCATGGCTACCGGAGCAAAAGTTTCATCATAATGAAGACCTTGAACTTGGGAAAACCCTTTAGTTACTAGCCTAGCTTTATAGACATCATCATGTCCTTCTATGCCATTCTTCACCTTGAAGATCCACTTGCATTGGAGAGGTCTCATCTCTTTACTCAAGTCTACCAAGTCCCATACTTGGTTTTGATGCATAGAATCCATTTCGGATATCATGGCTTCTTGCCATTTTGCGGAGTCGGGACTAGAGATTGCAGCTTTGTAAGTGGTAGGCTCATCACTTTCCAAAAGTAATACGTCTAGGCTACCATCTTCCTCAATGAGTCCAACATACCTATCAGGTTGATGTGGAACCCTACTCGACCTCCTGGGTTGAATAGGTACCGAAGTAGAAGAAGAAGGAACATCTTCGTCTGTCTCAGCTTCAGTTTGTGGCTCTTGAACTTCTCGAACTTCATTAAGTTCAAAATTTCTCCCACTATGTCTTTTAGAAATAAACTCTTTTTCTAAAAAGACAGCCTCAGAAGACACAAACACTTTGTTTTCTTGAGGTTTGTAGAAGTGGTAGCCACGTGAGGTGGTTGGATAACCAACAAAAATGCATTTTTCGGATCGTGGAGCAAGTTTGTCATCGGTCTTTACCCTAACATAAGCCTCACATCCCCATATCTTCATATAGGATAAGTTAGGAACCTTTCCTTTCCACATCTCATATGGAGTCTTATCGGTCGCTTTCGTTGGACTATTGTTCAACGATTTGATGGCGGTGAGGATCGCAAATCCCCAAAACGAATCGGGTAAGTCTGTTTGGCTCATCATCGATCGGACCATATCTAATAAGGTTCGATTCCTCCTTTCTGCCACACCATTAAGTTGTGGCGTTCCCGGATGTGAAAGTTGTGATACAATGCCACATTCTTTTAAATGTGAATCAAATTCGTTACTAAGATATGTTAGGTTTAGTTATCTCATAAACTAATACTTTTAGTCATACTAAATATAAATTTATTTAACATTTTAATTAACTTATTATATGATCTTATGCATGCTAAAAATGCGGAAATAGTGGAGATATCGAACCCTTACATTCGATCCGAATAATAGCAAGGATGATCCTCCAAGTATTCAACGAGAATACCTCCTTTGTGATGCACCAAGACAACCCCTTAAAACAACCGAAACTTTGAACACGCTAGCACAAAATCGGTTTTTCCTTAATGCTAATTCTAATCTCTTAATTAGAATTATTATCAAAATACAATTGTAAATATAGTATGTATTATTATTATCTCTATAATGATTTAGTGAGGTTTTTGGTAGTATTCTTCCTTAGAGAATTTTTCCAAGCATTAGAACTAGGGTTAGTGCGACTATCTCATACTATTTATGGAGTGGTGCTTGGGGTGTGGTGTGGCCGGGTATGGGGAGCACCAAAGGGGAACACACCTCTTTCCCATGTAGTTAGGGTGGCTCATAGGTAATAGTCTCAAGGCCACTATAATGATTGTGTCTTTAAACAATTTAAAACACTTAAATCATTTCTTGTTTACATACCCCAAAACCGGCACATACACACTAAAATGGACCTTATTTTACAATTTTATCAACTTTACAATTTTATGTTATATGTCATACAATATGTCACAATATAACAATTGTTTTAATTTAATAATACATATTTATCAAGTAAATATTATTCATAAATTAATAAATCACATTTATCAAGTTGATAAGTAATTCGAAATTACTGATATGTAAAATGGTCACTTATAATAATCGTCAATACGATTTACAACCTTTTGTATTAATTATAACCCGATTCATTCTAATTACGATATTATAAAATATCGTTTATTGTTTAATAATTGACACGTTTCAATTTTAAACATAAATCTTACAATAAGATTTAACCTCTGATTTCTCGGTATACGAGTTTAAGGAATATGATCAAATCGTATCAATATACATTTGATCACTTTATCAATTAAGGGAATTGTCCTAAAGGTGTGACCTAAAGGGATCAACTGACCACCACCGTCATACGAGAGTAATGTCAAACTCTAGCTAGCCAATCATTACCGATTAATGTTGGTCAGTTGACTAATATAAATCGTATCATCCCTTGTGCATTCTCGTCATGAGATTTAATTACGTGATCGCACTATTGTTGAGGACACATTTCCCAACAATCTCCCACTTGTCCTCGACAAGTGTGCGTCACCAATTCTCTTGTTCTATTACAATCTCCCACTCAATGCAAGATGTCTCTCTGAGGTCGTACTTGCATTTGATCATATCATGAGTGGTTTCCTCGATCTGGAGAATAACTGTTTGACCAGAATTATCTACCATAAATACCTTCCGAGCGTGGCCACGCATTTCCAGTTGACTTCTCCTCGAGTGGCCTTGAGATTTGAACAACCCTGACAAGGGGTGGACAATTTCTATCACACTTTTAATACCCCGTACTTTAGCCTCGGTCAAAAGCAGTCAAACTCTGTTTTATACCAGTATTTCGAATGGAATGTTTATAAAGTATTTTACGTAAACTGTTATTATTTTTATAAATCGTATTTCTACGATTACTCCGTATTTCATAATCATTTTATATTTGACGATTATTTCTTAAAATGACATTTCATTCGTATTTCTTTAATGTTGATAATATGTTTATAACTGAAATGTATTTTCTATTTTATATGTATTTCTCATTTATACTTGTTTTATTATTTAAGTCGTAATTATATTTAAAATCCTAACTTTGTTAATTCTTATGTAAATGCTAATAATTTTATATTCTTATAATTAATTTAATTAATAATTACTAAGACTAGATTATATAATTTAATTAGTATAAAGAATTTTTACGTACTCGTTTATTTTAAGTCGCGGGTTAAGAACGAGATATAAACGAATTAGTACATCGATATGTGTGATGGGCCGAGTACGAGAAACAACGGACCCGGTTACCAAGACTAAACTACATGAAACCCTAAGCCTGCCATCGACACAAACATAATCATCCACATACCAAACAGCTTCCTGCCATAGAACTATCGGAAACCCTAAACAGAATATAGCCACCGTGAGATTTGGATGAACGATAGGACTGCATCACCATCGTCATCAACACCATCATCGTCAACCACCGTGACCACCACAGTAAGCAATCTTTTGTCGACAATCTTGTTTTACATTACTCGGTCTTGTTGTTTTGTTTGTCTTTCGAACTGTGTTTCTGATTTTGTTTTGATACGAGTCCTTGGGTAGTCGTTACAGGATGTTCATAGTTTAGGATGATGTTGGTAGGGTAGTGAGCGGTGGCCAGTGAACCCATATTCGACAGCCTCTTAGAGGCGACAGAAATAGTAGGTTGCAAGAAATAAGGGGTACTTGTTTTCGTGTAAGGTTTTTAGGTGACTGTTTCTAGTGTGGTGAGAAGCGGCGAAGGCTAATGACTACCACCCCGGGGTCTTGGGTGGTGTAAGGTGTCGAGTAGTGGTGACGGGTTGTGGTGATGGTGGTGACAGCCGCTGTTTGAGGGCGTTGTTACGGAGAAGGGGGTATACGTTAATTAACGAAACAGGAACAAGGACAGTGTACGATGTTGGTTGTGGCGGCTGTTATGGTGGGTTTTGAGGTGTGACGAGAGGAAGGTGGCACCACCACTGGAACCACCGTGGGTCAGTGGTGACTATGGTGGTGGCCAGAGGTGGTGTGGGGAATGGTGGTGAGAGAAACTTGTGAGAAAAGAGTAGTTCAGTGGGACGCAGTAAAGCAGGGTACATGGGCGTGTGTACAGGCTGTTTTAGGTTGTTTAATTGAGGCGGTTGTGTGGGTTGTTAGGGGTGGCTAAGGTGTGTATGAATGAAGGGTGGTACAGGTCAGAGGTAGGTATCCATGGTGGTGGTCTTGGGTGGCTAGGATGGTGGTAGAGGGGCCGTGAAGTAGGGTAGGTTGTAGAAGTGTATGGTGTTGGGTGTCATATGTTACTACGTGTTTCTGATCGTATGTTATGCCCTAAGTTTTGAGTGTCGTGAGTTTTAAGTGCCACGAGGTAGTAGGTTAGTTGTAATTAGTGTTTAGTTTAGGGTTGGTTTATTTAATTTGTTAAGTTATTATTATTATTAATATTGTCATATTATTATTGTTATTATGTTATTATCATTATTATTATTACTAATACTACTATTAATATTATTGTTGTTAATGTTGCTAATACTAGTATTATTATTAATGGTAGATTGTCATCTGATTTATTTATTAAAACTGTTAATGAATTTTGGTATACAAGGATGTGACGGTTATCAATAGTTCGATTATATTTTCTATATTCATTTAATTAATTGAATTTAGTTATAAAGTAATAAGGTCGTGTTGGTTAAGTTAATTGAAATAGTCATATTTGATACGGTCTCGTTATGCGTAAACAAATATTTAAATCGTTAATTTGAATAATTGATATATTATATTTGTTTACGTAGTTGTATTAGTTAGTAATTAAGTATATTATTTTATTAGGTGTTGAGTATGTGATGGAGTGATGCTACTGACTGGATGTTAGCTGCGTGATGGGATTATAATTGCTATCCAGGTAGGAAACACTGACCTTATACTCTATGATGTGTTATGAATGGATGTGGTATTATGTGTTTATGGATGCCAGAAATGATTTATATGAGAATGATATGGGTTGGATTGATTGTGAATTATTGGTATTGGCATGAGCATTTGATTATTTGATAGCATGATTGAATAATTATATCGTTACATTCATGAGCATAGCATTTGCATTGGTTACTGAAAAAGTTATGGTCAGATATTGTTCTGATATAAAGCCTAGGGTGGTTCTGCAGACCAAGCCTGGTGTCTTATCAGCTATTGAGCTGGTGTTCGGTGACGACCGATTATAGTCTGCCGGGAGGTTCGGTATGGCTTGGTGCAAGGGTATGAGTTTGAGAATGAGATTGAGATTGAGATTGAGCTCGAGCATATCATGGCATTTGCATATCATTTAACTGTTGCATTATAATTATTGTGTTACCCTACTCAACCGCGAGGCTGACAGTGTATTCGTGTACACCTACGATGATCCGGAATGGGGAGTAGCTTCTACAGGTCAGAGACAGATGGATTAGGAGCTTGGGCATGGAGAGAGACATGGCATGGACCTGCTTAGAATTAGATCACGTACTTAGATGTTATCATCAGTTGTACTTTTATTCTTTGCGTACTAGTTGTAATACCAGAAGTTTAAATTTAATCAGTTTTTATATAAAGTACTTTGGTTTGTTTTACTTTGTTATTCACTACCTCGGACATTCCGAGATGGTAACAACTCTATTTATTGAGAATGTCTTCCTAAAGGCTCTTAAATAAATGGGGGTGTTACAAAGTGGTATCAGAGCGAACGATCCTCAGGCCTAAACCAAATGAAAAATAATGAACATAGGAAGAGTCAAATAAAATGAACCCCAGGCTAGTAACTGTTAGGAGCCCCAGGATTTGGATGAGTTAGGGGCCCCTTCAAACCAAGCCACTGGCCCTATCAGTCTAACCTGGAAACCCTTGAGTGATACAGAGAGTGGGTAGCAACGATAATAAAAGGGTCAGACCTTGCATATGTTGTGCTAACATTCTTGCAGGAGAAGAATGAGGTAAGTGGTAATGTGAATTATGGTAGTGATGTGTATTAGAAGATTATGATTGATATGGAATGCTGATTGATCGGAATGATTTATTTGAAATTTTAATTAGTATGGATGATGTTTATTTATTGAGCAAATAGTTGGAGTGATATGATCATATTATTACGGTGTTTTGAAATGTTCATACGATTGTCTGGTATTTAAATGACTATCGTTAGTATATGATTTTGATGTTTAACTCCTAGTATGGATGAGTAATTATGTTGATGTTATGATTATATGTTATGACAAACCCTATCTAGTGATATGAGGAATGTGTTGCCCAAGCCATGAATCTTATATAGTTATGTTTTACATATATCCTACTTGAAACTTTATGCCTATATACGCACTTAAATTCGTTATAAAGTTAGTAATCAATAAGGGACATCTTAGTAACTCCTAGTTTATATATTTCCGAACCCTAATAAGTTTTATCGGCGCGATGATAGAAACCAATGCGTTGTCTATACATACACGATTATTGAGTTATTTAGTTGATTTTATAGTCGGTTTCACAGTCCTTACCATTTTCTAGATGGCAATTACATGTTAATATGGTGCAACGGGATTTCTATGCCGTGATGATATGTAACATGTTTGGAAGAAGAATGGTTGTATGAAAATGTAATAATGTGATATGATTTTTTTTTTGTTTTAGCAACAAAAGTTAGATAAATTTTTCAGAATGTACCTCGTTTGTGCGGGCTGTCATGTAAAATATATTTCCTATATGAATGTGAAACTTTTATGTGTGATAACCATCTGATTTAGCTTCTTGATGCTTTTGGTTTCATGTGTATATGAGTTATATTTTGTGAGAAATAAATATTTTAGTCGATAGTGGACCGATTGTTACTGCACGGTTCTGTTTTGACCCATGTTTTAGAAAATGACACTATTTAAAACGTATTTGTTGTTTATCCATATTTCCAAGTCCGTTGTTTAAAATATTCATTCACGCTTTCAAAATGATAAGCCACTTAAAATCTGAACGAGTCCTTATTTAATAGTGACTTTTGCAAGTTGCCCAAATTTTTCTATCTATTTGCTGTAAAATTTCCTTGCAGACCAACTGAGTTGTAAAATTTATTATAAATAATTTCCTTAAGCTTTGCAATTGATTGTTTTCCTATGATTAGTTAAGTCCTTACATTGTTCTAAAAACTATAATAGCTCTCAAAGTAGTTAAATGGTTATTAATTATGATTTTTGGAAGTTGCAACATGATGTTGGATTGTTGAAATTGTAAGTTATGTAAGTTTTCAATATAAAACATTAATTAAATATGAGTTATGTGATGCAACCATGTGATATTCTGATATGGAATTAGCGACATGAACAATAGGCATATGATATGAACATAAACTTTATTATATGATAATAAACCTCTTATCTTGCAAGTTATATTTATTACTAGTTTTATGACAAATGATATAATACGAGTAGATGAGATATGTACCTAAGTGATTTTAACTTATTTATGCCTAGAAATGCTAAGCTGGCTTGCTAGTCTATGGTTGGTGTCTATTTCGTGAAATATGTCATTGCTCCGTGTTTAATTACATTCATTAAATTTTGCCTAATGTCAGTTTCTCTTATCTGCATAAACCTGATTTTACCTCTATAATGTGATTGTGAGCATGGAGTGTATTGATTTGTCAAGTATGAGCTGTAAGTAGCGGGCTGTCTACATTGGTGTAAATGTGTTAAGGTGTGCTAAAATTTACAAGTATACATCAGTGTTAGTTACCTTGATTTTGTTTTAACTGTGTAGCACGAAATTGACAAGTATGTGTTGTTGCTTGAAAAGTCGGATGTCAGTTGCCAGTATAGAGTAATTAGCTTATCTGATGAATGTTGACTATTGTTTCGGTGATCTTCTTGAGCATTGGATGTGGAATTTTGTACTGGGGTTACGGGGACGTAACCATGTCTTAAGGAGGATAGGATTGTAAGATCTTAATGATCTTTGATATGGCTAATTGATATGTCGTGCTTGTTTGAATATATATTTGATAATCATGTTTACTTTTGTTATCCATGATATTGTGATTCGTGAATTTTCTTTTAATTTAATTATGCGTTAAACTTTGGGGACAAAGTTTTCTTAACGAGGGTAGAATGTAACATTTCGCGTCTTGAAGCCTGTATAAGTGTTGTTTGTGTTTGTTTCGTGATTGTTAGATGTTTCGTTATCGTTACGGGGTGGTGAACTTCGGGACGAAGTTCATTTTAAGGAGGGAAGACTGTAATACCCCGTACTTTAGCCTCGGTCAAAGGCAGTCAAACTCTGTTTTATACCAGTATTTCGAATGGAATGTTTATAAAGTATTTTACGTAAACTGTTATTGTTTTTATAAATCGTATTTCTACGATTACTTCGTATTTCATAATCATTTTATATTTGACGATTATTTCTTAAAATGACATTTTATTTGTATTTCTTTGATGTTGATAATATGTTTATAACTGAAATGTATTTTCTATTTTATATGTATTTCTCATTTATACTTGTTTTATTATTTAAGTCGTAATTATATTTAAAATCCTAACTTTGTTAATTCTTATGTAAATGCTAATAATTTTATATTCTTATGATTAATTTAATTAATAATTACTAAGACTAGATTATATAATTTAATTAGTATAAAGAATTTTTACGTACTCTTTTATTTTAAGTCGCGGGTTAAGAACGAGATATAAACGAATTAGTACATCGATATGTGTGATGGGCCGAGTACGAGAAACAACGGACCCGGTTACCAAGACTAAACTACATGAAACCCTAAGCCTGCCATCGACACAACATAATCATCGACATACCAAACAGCTTCCTGCCATAGAACTATCGGAAACCCTAAACAGAATATAGCCACCGTGAGATTTGGATGAACGATAGGACTGCATCACCATCGTCATCAACACCATCATCGTCAACCATCGTGACCACCACAGTAAGCAATCTTTTGTCGACAATCTTGTTTTACATTACTCGGTCTTGTTGTTTTGTTTGTCTTTCGAACTGTGTTTCTGATTTTGTTTTGATACGAGTCCTTGGGTAGTCGTTACAGGATGTTCATAGTTTAGGATTATGGTGGTAGGGTGGTGAGCGGTGGCCAGTGAACCCATATTCGACAGCCTCTTAGAGGCGACAGAAACAGTAGGTTGCAGGAAATAGGGGGTACGTGTTTTCGTGTAAGGTTTTTAGGTGACTGTTTCTAGTGTGCTGAGAGCCGTCGAAGGCTAATGATTACCACCCCGGGGTCTTGGGTGGTGTAAGGTGTCGAGTAGTGGTGATGGGGTGTGGTGATGGTGGTGAAAGCCGCTGTTTGAGGGCGTTGTTACGGAGAAGGGGGTATACGTTAATTAACGAAACCGGAACAAGGACAGTGTACGATGTTGGTTGTGGCGGCTGTTATGGTGGGTTTTGAGGTGTGACGAGAGGAAGGTGGCACCACCACTGGAACCACCGTGGGTCAGTGGTGACTATGGTGGTGGCCAGAGGTGGTGTGGGGAATGGTGGTGAGAGAAACTTGTGAGAAAAGAGTAGTTCAGTGGGACGCAGTAAAGCAGGGTACATGGGCGTGTGTACAGGCTGTTTTAGGTTGTTTAATTGAGGCGGTTGTGTGGGTTGTTAGGGGTGGCTAAGGTGTGTATGAATGAAGGGTGGTACAGGTCAGAGGTAGGTATCCATGGTGGTGGTCTTGGGTGGCTAGGATGGTGGTAGAGGGGCCGTGAAGTAGGGTAGGTTGTAGAAGTGTATGGTGTTGGGTGTCATATGTTACTACGTGTTTCTAATCGTATGTTATGCCCTAAGTTTTGAGTGTCGTGAGTTTTAAGTGCCATGAGGTAGTAGGTTAGTTGTAATTAGTGTTTAGTTTAGGGTTGGTTTATTTAATTTGTTAAGTTATTATTATTACTAATATTGTCATATTATTATTGTTATTATGTTATTATCATTATTATTATTACTAATACTACTATTAATATTAGTATTAATATTATTGTTGTTAATGTTGCTAATACTAGTATTATTATTATTGGTAGATTGTCATCTGATTTATTTATTAAGACTGTTAATGAATTTTTTTATACAAGGATGTGACGGTTATCAATAGTTCGATTATATTTTCTATGTTCGTTTAATTAATTGAATTTAGTTATAAAGTAATAAGGTCGTGTTGGTTAAGTTAATTGAAATAGTCATATTTGATACGGTCTCGTTATGCGTAAACAAATATTTAAATCGTTAATTTGAATAATTGATATATTATATTTGTTTACGTAGTTGTATTAGTTAGTAATTAAGTATATTATTTTATTAGGTGTTGAGTATGTGATGGAGTGATGCTACTGACTGGATGTTAGCTGCGTGATGGGATTATAATTGTTATCCAGGTAGGATACACTGACCTTATACTCTATGATGTGTTATGAATGGATGTGGTATTATGTGTTTATGGATGCCTAAAATGATTTATATGAGAATGATATGGGTTGGATTGATTGTGAATTATTGGTATTGGCATGAGCATTTGATTATTTGATAGCATGATTGAATAATTATATTGTTACATTCATGAGCATAGCATTTGCATTGGTTACTGAAAAAGTTATGGTCAGATATTGTTCTGATATAAAGCCTAGGGTGGTTCTGCAGACCAAGCCTGGTGTCTTATAAGCAATTGAGCTGGTGTTCGGTGACGACCGATTATAGTCTGTCGGGAGGTTCGGTATGGCTTGGTGCAAGGGTATGAGTTTGAGAATGAGATTGAGATTGAGATTGAGCTCGAGCATATCATGACATTTGCATATCATTTAACTGTTGCATTATAATTATTGTGTTACCCTACTCAACCGCGAGGTTGACAGTTTATTCGTGTACACCTACGATGATCCGGAATGGGGAGTAGCTTCTACAGGTCAGACACAGATGGATTAGGAGCTTGGGCATGGAGAGAGACATGGCATGAACCTACTTAGAATTAGATCACGTACTTAGATGTTATCATCAGTTGTACTTTTATTCTTTGCGTACTAGTTGTAATACCAGAAGTTTAAATTTAATCAGTTTTTATATAAAGTACTTTGGTTTGTTTTACTTTGTTGTTCACTACCTCGGACATTCCGAGATGGTAACAACTCTATTTATTGAGAATGTCTTGCTAAAGGCTCTTAAATAAATGGGGGTGTTACAGCACTACTTCCTTCAACTAGTCACAGTCAGTCACAACCTAAAGCAATCCCATTTGACTCCAGTTGCGAAAAGTCGTAGAGAATGGATCAAGGTTATGCCTAAACTGTACCATCTTGGGAGAGTAGTCTTTAGTCTAAGAATTGACTCACAAGAATACTATAGCAGCTCTCGCCACGACCCGGCTATTATAAAATTTTCAGAACTCTATAAGCGGTCACTTTGCCCGACAGAGTGTCTCTTCACTACAACAAAATGGCACTTGCGCCACGTTTAAAAACGTGGCGCAAGTGCTAAATTCCCGTGACTATACAGTTTTGCCACGGGAAATCAGTCGTGACCCAAGTGGCCGTGGCAAAATTTTAGCCACGGGAAAAACTGCAACGTGGCTAAAATTAGCAACTTTGCCACGATACTCCCCGTGGCAAAAATAGCGTGACTAAATAATTTTCCCGTGGCTAAATTTTTTTTAGTCACAAGTTAAAATTGTGGCCAAATTAAAAAATAAATCGTGGCTAAATATTATTAGCCACGAAATAATATTGTGACAAAAGAGAGACTCTCGTGGCTAAATCCACAAAATTTATTGTGACTAAAGATAATAGTCACGAAACAGTACCGTGGCAAAATTGAGTCACGTGACTAAATATTTTTGGCCACAAATATTATTGTGTCTGAATAATAAAATTTTCGTGACTAAACATTACTAGTCACAAAACAATAACGTGGCAAATACTCTTGTGACTGAAAAATAAATTAATAATTGTCACAAATATTATTGTGGCAAATTTTATAGTTTTCATGGCTAACACATTATTAATTAAGTAGTAGATAACGCATATGCTCGTAAAAATGGAATAAAACTTTTTTGTCGATTACATAAAACGTGGCATCCTTGTCTTTTATAACAGTTAAGAAAACACTAAAAATAAGTAATATGAAATACATGTCCGTAAAAAGAAAAAAAAAATAATCCAAGCTTGTGCATTTAATGCTCGTAAAAATTATAAATCTAATGGCATATTCTTCGGATGTAATCATGTTTGCTCCATATTTGTACACCCAAGTCCAAAGAAAAGCAACTGAAACACCTATACCAAAAAAACAGCAACAGAAAGTGCACGACATGCAACAGCAACATCAATAGGCATTTGTTTCCCTTTTATATATGAAAGCCGCCTGAAATATCACCATTCACAACATTAGCATTAGACAAGGAAAAAAAATGTACCAGCAAGTATAACTAAGAACAAAAACACATTATTTGAGGCTTCTTTACCACCAGGCAACAATGCAGCAGCGCAATACTGTGACACGACTATAGGAACACAACCTATCTGACAACAGCAATTTCAGGAACAATGCCCAACAGTCACAGTACACTAGATATGTGTTTACATACATAAACGCACAGTTTCAGTATAATGCCAACCAGTGATCAAGTACTGGAGTCATCCCATTGTGGAACAACCTGACCAATGCAGTACCAATATTTACAGAAAATAACAAGCAAATAGACTTTTACTCTACTTCACCAAGTAATCATCAATTTCGGCAGGAGTAAGTATCGTACAATTGCGAGAAAACATAGTTCAGGCAAAAGTAAATAACTTGTATTCTAACCACAGTCAAGACAAGATACCTGATATAAGTTTATAACATACCTGATATGCAAGTTTTATTCTGGCCAAGTCCAAAGGATAGGTGCACAAAACTGTAGTTCCTCCAGCTGCTGAGCCCGCTAAAAGATCTACAATAGATCTCGTCCCCAATGAAGGACAATTGTCGTACAACCAGTACCGATACCTCTCATACGCCATAAAATGCAAAGCCGCATAAAGAACAATCCTTATGACACTCGCAACATTGGCTCTACAAAACCAAAAATAATTGAAAACTGAATGCTGCATCTATGTATCAGAAACAAAAGAAGAAAAGAAAATAGAAAAAGGCAATACTTCTAGACAGTAAAGGATCAAACAAACACTCACTTGTATAGTCCTTGAATGCCTTCATGCTTAAGCACCTTCTTTAATGACCTGTAGACCCCGATAGATTGAAATCTTTCTGGTGGAGTCTATAAATGTATTCAAAGACATTGTAAGTATAAAACCCATGTCCGATTCTTCAGAAACAAGATGTGTAAGAACACAAATGCACAACACGTCAAAGCGACATAATCTGGCCACAACTACTTTGCTAAAAATGACATAATAACACACTAAGCATCTAGTGCATGTAATTGCCAAGAGAGTAATTAAGTTTGTCAATAACCCAAAATGGAATATGTTATTGCAAAATGATATTGTCATTATCATTCATTAGTATCTCGTACACGTATCAGGCTTGTGCAGCATCAAAGGCTACTCCTTTTAAGCTACACCAATTGTTATCTTCAATAAAAGTACACTATCAATGAAATTCAAATCACAGATGTTGCAATCACCATCAGCTATAAATCCATAACATTAAATTCAAAATAAACAGCTACAACTCTTGTAATTTAAACTTCAATTTTATAATCAATTTCAAAGTTCAAACGGTCTAACACAGAAATATGATGAATGACAGTCATAAAAAAATTGAACATCTAATTCAATTTCAAAAAATGAAAGTCGAATACCTAGATCACTACAAGAAAAACGCAAACGGGCGACAGTTTTTTGTCGACTGCAGAAGGTAGTCGCCAAATTGGCGACTGAAATAAAACTCAGGCGACTGAATTCAGTCGCCAATTTGGCGACTACCCTTTTTCCCAAAATTTCCCACTACCGACACAACCGGGCGACAGAAAAGGTAGATTAGCGACGGAAATCTGTCGCCAAAATTGGCAACTGCTTTATTCTGTCGCCAATTTGCGTATTCAGTCGCCAATTTGCGCTATAGAAACAGCGAGTCTTCTTCCCCTTTCATTATTTGAACTTAAACAAAACCCAAAACCCCTATACACGCGAAAACCACCACCACCACCTACTACGTGTACCACCACCACCTACTACGTGTACCACCACCACCCTCAACACCACCTTCACCGGATTCCGGCCAACATCAAGCTATCACATTTGTTCTTCCCTTCATTCAACTTATTTAAGGTTTGTTTACTTCTTCATAATTCAATTTCAATTTCAATTTTTTGATTGATTGTTGGTTTGTTTTGTGCATTTAGTGATTGTAGTAGGTTATTAAGACCGTCTTAGCTTATTAGGTTGTGATTAATTAGGTATTAGAAGCCAATTAGCATATTAATTAGATAATTGTCGGTTAGGGTTTATAAGAAGTTTGTATAAGACGATGTTGTTAGCCTTATTGATGTTGGTTAATTAGATTAAAGTAGTCGATTAGGATGTTTAATAGCTTATTAGGATGTTAGTTAGATTATACTAGCTTATTAAGACCGTCTTAAATTAGCTTATTAGGTTGTGGTTAATTGTATAATTGGAAATTGTTGTTAATAAATTGTTATTATTATGTGATTGAGGTTGTTCTTTAATTAAGTGAGTGTAATTTTAATTTAGATATATATAATTTTAGTGTTGAAAATTGTTTTTTGGGTTTTTTTGTTTAGATTAAAATGAAGAGATTGGAACGTTCATGGATGTATGATGGAGGGTTATTAGATAATAAGAAGAGACGTTCTAATGCTAGGTTTATAGAGGGTGTTGCCGAGTTTATTGAGTTTGCTAAGCAACAAGAGGAGTATGACTCGTTAGAAAATAAACTTAGGTGTCCTTGTAGCAAATGTCGAAATATGAAATACCTATATGTCATTGAGGTACAAGAACATCTCTATACAAATGGTTTCGTCCAAATTATTATAATTGGATTTCTCATGGAGAAGCCTATTCCCCAATTCACGAACAACCTCACATCGAACATGTTGACGAAAACCCATATAGAGATATGGTTGTTGATGCCTTGGAGTTTAATGTAGTCAATAATGACGATGACCGTGTAGCCTTGAATGAAGAGCAACCTCCAAATCCCCAAGCAAAGGCTTTTTTTGACATGTTAAAAGCTGCGGAACAACCTTTATACGAAGGGAGCAGAATGTGATTATTACAAGCCGCCTCTAGGATAGTAACCTTGAAGTGTGAGTATAATATGCCATTTCCTGCCGTTGATGGTATTGCTTCTTTCCTTGAGGATGCTATCCCCGAAGATAACGTCATGACTCGAAGTTTCTACAACACCAAAAAAGTAGTTAAAGGTCTTCAGTTACCACATCAAAAGATCGATGCTTGTCCCGAAGGATGTATGTTGTTTTGGAAAGATGATGCGTTACTTGACAAGTGCAGAAAATGTGGAAGGGATAGATTTCAGACAAGCGATGGAGATGTTGTTTTCAAAACGAAAAAAGGCAACAAGAGTGGTAATAGGGGTCAAAAGTGTAAGAAACCGATAGCAGAAAATCAATCAATTTACCTTCCTCTTTCCCCTAGGCTTCAAAGAATTTATTCTACCAAAAAACTTGCCGAACAAATGACATGGCGCAAAGAAAATCCACGTACTCCTGGGAAGATGTGTCATCCAAGTGACGGGGAAGAATGGAAACGATTTGATCAAATCTATCCTGAATTTGCCGAGGAACCCCGGAATGTGCGACTTGGCTTGTGTACGGATGGATTTAGTCCTTTTACCCAATTTGGTAAGAATTACTCTTGTTGGCCCGTAATGGTCACACCATACAACTTACCGCCTTGGTTATGTATGAAAAGAGAATTCATTTTCTTGTCTCTCATTATTCCCGGTCCTAAAAATCCGAAAGGACATTTGGATGTTTATTTACAACCATTAGTGGAAGAATTGAGACAATTGTGGGAAGTTGGGGTGGAAACATATGATGTTTTCAGAAAGCAGAATTTTCAACTAAGAGCTTCACTTTTATGGACAATAAACGATTTTCCCGCATATGGTATGCTATCTGGCTGGGCTACTGCGGGATAAAAAGCATGTCCTCGTTGCATGGGTGAAAGTAAAGCTTTTTGGCTTCCGAATTCCAAGAAAATTAGTTGGTTTGATTGTCATAGATGCTTTTTACCACTAAATCATTCTCTTAGGAGAAACAAGAAAGCTTTCAAAAAAGGGAAAGAGGTACTTGATGATGCCCCGGACCATCTTCCGGGTGATGAGGTATGGGAGTTGATATGTGATTTCCCATCTTCTATTGATGGTACTGAAGAAGAGTTTAAAGAACTCAAAAAGAAGAAAAATGGTTGGTTTAAAAGAAGCATATTTTGGGACCTTCCATATTGGAAAACAATGTTAATCAGACACAACTTGGATGTGATGCATATAGAAAAGAATTTTTTTGAGCAATTAATTGACATGATCATGGATGTCGAAGGCGAAACATGTGACACTATTGGATCATGTAACTGTTTTTTTTTTAGCAATTAATTGACATGATCATGTAACTGTTTTTTTTTTTTTGTAGCAATCTTTCTATTGGGCTCCTGAACATGAACAATCCGTCCTTGAGAGATACCATGAAGTTGGTAAAACAAGATATAGAGACTATATCTACAAGATTGTTACAAGAAAGAAGGAACCGAATCATCTAAAAGGTACATGTAATATATAAGTTTTGTCACTTGTAAATACAAGAATTAATGAAATATCTTAATACTACTAACATACTTTTTAATTGTAGGTGAGAAATATCAAGATCTCATGAAGCGACGCGAGACTCCCGAGTTCCAAGCCGTGTCCGCTCAAAAGAAGATGAACAAAAGAAGAGGGAAGAAAGATGCGGAGGTCGAGCCTACCCATCACGGGGGATCACGATCATTTTTGACGCGTATTTTTAGTGTAAGTCTTGAATGAATACTTCTTTTTTGAATGAATATACTATACTTCTTATATTAACAATTTTCCCTATTTAGGGAGGGAAGAAGAAGAAGGATAGCAGCAACAACGACGGCGGCAACAAAGACGGCGGCAAGAAGCCGATGATGACGATGCCCGAACTTTTCCTTGACACGCATTCCAAGGTCAACGAAAAGACGCAGAGAAGAATATGGATTAAAGCGAAGGACAAAGAGTTATCTGTAAGATAGTTTCTCTCAACTAATGATGTTTTTTTGTTACCTTCATCAATGATTGTTTTTGCTTAACTAATAATAGTTTTCTTAATGTTATAGGAGAAATATGAGGCAGAGAAAGAGGCCCACCCTGAGCGGGATGATAATGAAATTTGGTTCAAATTGGTGGATGGTTACAAGAAGGGTATGGTATATGGGGCCGGACAAGCTCATGATGTGTTTTACAAGGAACCGGCTAGAAGGTCCTCATATGAGCCGCACCAAACCTACGAGCCGTCTCTTGTAAGTAAATTGCAATCACAACTTGACCGAGAAAGAGCGGAAAGAGATGAGGAAATGCGGTTGATGAAAGAACGTCTTAAGGCCATGGAGACGTATTTCTACTCTTGCAACCCCGGTTCCCAGCCATTTAATGAAGATCCTAATGATCCAAGAGGAAAGGGAGGAGACGGTAGTGGAGCTAGCATGGGATTTCAAGCAGTTAATCAGTTTAGTAACTTAGGAAAAATTGTCGAACGTGGAGATTTATTAGTTTAGTTAACGTGTTCATGTAATTTGATAACGGTTCTCTTTTTTTATAAAAGGAGATTTGGTTGTTGATTCAAAAGGTGTTCGTCACCAATTGCTGGTTACTTTCTGGTTGCAGGTGTACTGATATTATTTCGTATTGGATTTGGCAAAAACGAAATAATGATTTTCATGAAAAATGCTCAGGAATTTTGGCGACTGAAATGAAGTAATGGCGACTGAAATCAGTCGCCAAAACAGAGCACAAGAAACCAAAGCCCCTGGAAAGTCAGGAGCATTGGCGACTGAACAGGGGGAATTGGCGACTGAAGTCTGTCGCCAATTTGGCGACTGCCCTGTTTGTCGCCAAATTGTGTCTTTGGCGACTACCCTGTCTGTCGCCAAATTTGGCGACGGATTTCAGTCGCCCGAATTTTTTTGGCGACAAAAGTCAGCGACAACTGTTTGGCGACTGTTGTCCGTCGCCAATAGGTGTTTTGCGACAGATTTCAGTCGCCAATATTTGTCGCCCGATTGTGTTTTCGTTGTAGTGGATAGTATTATATACCTAAAGGCCCAAATCGATTTTGATTAGAATTGAAGAGACAGAACTGGCGATGTATTCCAATTAGCACCTACTTGCAGAAGGGAAGTGGTACTGGCGCCATTGTAGTAAAAACTAAGCTACTCGCTCTTATTAACAATGATCATTCCCGATAAATAGGTATCACAAACCTAGATAAGCTCCCACTCTGATTCAAAAGACTTGGATAATGTTTCTGAAATCTGGATTTGTGTGGAGCCTATGGAAGCAGGCAATAAACACATTTCAGCAAGTTGATCCTGATCTCTCCTGCTTTTAGACCATCTCCTCAGGAAAAACGCCTCTCTGATCTTATTTTGCATGAATCAAGGATGTTATGGTTTAATCAAGGATTCAAATACGTATTGTTTGGAAATTAAGATTTTTGTTTAATTAGAGCTTTAACGTACTTTTCTCTAAAGTTAGAATTAGGGGTACCTTGTAAGATTTCGGCATGTCTTCAAGAGTTGATTTAGAAAATTGATCATCTTTCTCCACCAAGATACAAGATTCTTCAAGCTTCGATCCCCCCTGTAGATTTGCATCTGCCATTCTAATTTCATGAGCAACTGAGGAACTTGATGATTTTATACGAATCAATTAGTGTAAAATCTACTATTAATTCAGATATGTTGTAACAAGGCAATGGTATCATTAGCATATTATTACTCCGTAATTGATTCAAGAAACAATTTGTGTGAAACCATGGAATTATTGTTTAATTATTCCACGACTTCATATATTCCTAAGTGCTAACAGTGTCTTAAGTACTCTTATACAAGTAAAAATTTGATAGTCAAGTTGTAGCAGTAGTCAAGTTTCACTACAATTGCCTTCAAGAGAACCAAGATTTCGTAGGCATCAAGGATTTCACACACCCCCTGCCGCTAAAAGAAACTCATTTTAACCAATACCGTTTAGTTCTATAACACATGTATTTAACCTGAAAAACCAACCCGATTAACATGCGATATCCTAAAACCTTTTGAACTGTAAATTTCAACGTCAAATGCAAATAATCTAAGACACTGAATAGTGTTGGCCAACACATGTATCTGATTAAGATGAACTGATATGTGACACCCCGCGATTTAGCATAAAAATAAACAAATAATTTGCAGCGGAAATACGATACTTCTAAAAAACTTTTCGACATATTTATTAAAACTTTTCGCGGAATATCAAAACAACAAGCGGAAGACTAAAACTAATTTGAAAGTATGAATTATAAACGAATGCTTAAATAAACGAGGGATAAGGTATCCCACGATAACAACATGAATTAAATCTATACTAAGCGTAAGGGTAATTGTCGAATTATCAACAAAGCTCGCTAGCCACACGTCTTCCCCAAACAGCACCAACCTACATTCATGAAACATGAACGCGACAGTCAGTGGGGAGTAACTCAGGGTTCTCCCAGCCACTTTACGTCAGAAAACATGTAAATGATAATACAAAACATCATATACATATGAACATGTATATAACTTGAGAAATAATAATACATTTATTACCAAACATGAACAACATGATCAATGAGTGAGCAATAAGTCAAAGCATGTGATAACAGCATAATCAACATGTGTAACAGAATTGAAGCCAACATATGAGATAGTATCAGAATCAAGGAAACATCCAAGCAAAGAATACACATAGTCAGAGCGTATAACCACTGCCTCTGACATACCAGAGCGTATAACCACTGCCTCTGGCTACTGGAGCGTATAACCACTGCCTCCAGTTACGGAGCGTATAACCACTGCCTCCGAATGCATGAATAGAATGAACGCCGTCAGAGCGTATAACCACTGCCTCTGACGTACCAGAGCGTATAACCACTGCCTCTGGCTACTGGAGCGTATAACCACTGCCTCCAGCTACGGAGCGTATAACCACTGCCTCCGAATACTATGTATAGCGTATAACCACTGCCTATATGCCTAAGACCTGGCCAGACCTCTCGATGTAATGCCTTACACCGAACGACACACGGGGACCGGAGCGTATAACCACTGCCTCCGACCAATCCCGAACATAGATAAATTCCCATTGCATGGGTGGCGTTAGTTCATTACAGTGATACACAAATCGTACCACCGCTATCTATTGACATGCAAGACAACATAACCGTCGCCAACACAGTTTTAGGATGACATAACCATCACCTACACAAACTTAGGATAACACAACCGCTAACCCACTCATTCAAACATACATGAGCCAATAAAAGATGAATAACACAACACTTATATTCGTTCCATGCCAAAAGAGAACACACGGGATTGAATAATGAATTAAAAGTTCTAAACGTATTTTGACATTACAGCTGTCCTCTGCCGTAAAATTTATAATTAATTCAAATAAAATTGAAATGATACAAGGCCAATTGGGTCGGTTTAATAAGACTTTTATCTACAATATTTGTCAATTAAACATTTCCAAAAGACGAACTAAACAGGGGGTTATTGACTGATCTTTACAGTGTGTCAGAAACCGTCACACAAAATGTATTGCTTCATAAAACGGGTTTAACAAATCATTTTGGGGCAAAGCAAACTCCTAACATCATCTAAAATCTTCAAAGTTTAATTATTGAAAAGGACCAGAATCATTTTAAAGTTTAAAAATGGTCTTCAAAACAATCTTTGAGCTACTGTCCGTTCTGCGAGTATTTCAGCGCACTGTTCGTAAATAATTTATTGTGAACAAACGACATGCAAGAAAATTACGAAAATTCAGAGGTAGACTCTTAACTCAAAATAAACAGGGGTCTCTTTTCAACATTTTCAAAGAAGGATAATCTAAGATGTCGAAATAAATTGTACAAGATAATGGACAGATTTGTCAAGGTGCCGAAACATCATGAAATAACCATTGTAAGCATAACACTATGAACTTGAAAGACTATCAAACTAATCATCCTAAATGATCATAAACTCATTTAACCATACAATCCTTAATGAATTTCCATAATTAAAAACTCATCCAACACAAGCATGCATGATGAAATTCATCCAAACATATGATTTATTAACCTAATCATGCCACTACTTAATCAAAAACAATCCTAGTATACTAAACATTACTAGCATATAGTCATGCAAACAAAGACGATAAAGTCGAGTAACCCATCACCGTTACCTTATAACACTTCAATAAGCATGATTTTGAACTTAAATCCACTCCGGTTTGGACAACCGAACTAGCTAGAAAGATGGAGGGCGATGAGAGGAAGAGATAGGCGCGAAAATCATCGAAAACGGAAAAGAAACGAAGATTTTACGACCGTTTTACGGTTGAGGTGCACAACAATGGTGTCTTCGTGTTTTTGGGTGTTCTTAGCTGAAAAAAGAATAAGTAAAGGAATGAAGAAGACGGAAGGAAGTAGAAGCAATGACCTTGGGCAGCAAGGCAAGGTTTAGTACTCAGCCATGTGTCCCAAAGGACATGTGGAAAAGAGTATAGAGTAAGCAACGAGCGTGGGTCTCGTTAGCGGATGGTCCGTGACAGCCTTTCGTATTTTCGACATAATTTCCTCCACAGAACTTTGATTGACGTGTTTTCGGTGGCGTTGGAAAGCTAAGAAAAAGAGCTAAAACTTTTATTTTTTAAGCAAGAGCTAAATATGCCTGTAAAATATCTTAAAATTAGTAACAAGGACAGAGTAACGTTTTACAAGTTTAAGGAGTATAAGTTTAAGACGGGCATATTAATATCATTGTCAAAAACGATAGATTTTAAATGGAATTTTATTTAATGTAGAACATTATTATTACTAAAATAATATTTTAATAATATATAAATACTTGGAAATTACGGGGTGTTACAATCACCCCACCTTTTAACAAGTTTCGTCCTCGAAACTTGAAAGTAGAAAAACGGTAAGTTGTAAAGGCAAGGTAAACAACTCATGTGTTTTACCTAAAATTTGATATTACAAAAGTTGAATTTATTTCAAAGACTTCGAAAAGAGTTTCTAAAGGCACAATTCTTCATCAATGGAACAAGAGGATTCTCGTTGCGCATTCAAGAGTCCCACATTCCAAATCAAGGGCTAGTGCAAAACCAAATCATATCATGCGTCGACAAGCGTAATACGAGTTATTAAAAGTCTCTAATAACAAGTCTTACATCAAATCAACGCTAAAACCAATCAAAATTATAAACCATTTCAAGTTTTTCAAAACATGTCATTTCGAAAGTAAACTTCCATTTTTGAATCCGTAAAAATAGGTAAGGTTGTAACAGAAATTAAGATTTTCAACAACAAAAGTTAGGTAACTCAAATCGGCTATAAAATATACAAATGAAAAACTTTTTAAATATCACTTCAAACAAAACAAAAAGATGAAAGCTACATGTTAACAACCAAAGATGGTTAGGTCGGATTATCCAATAAATCAAAGCACAAAAGGTCATAAGGAAGCTAACAAAAACAAGGCATCAAAACTACCATCTTCAGGGTTAAAGACGGTACTCAACAAGAGAACAAAGAGACAAAGACAACAAAAGAACGAAAGCATGAACAAAAGAGATTTAAGGTTAAGGAGGGGATAACTCTTCAGATTACGGAAATCACTACTTACTCAATCCATAAATGAGTCATCATCATCATGGTTTCTTACACACCTCAAAAGGCAGCTCTTTCAATCGCAAAACTCTACAGGCTTCCTCAACTCAAATTGGGTCACTCACTTCCAGGTCATCCACGATACAAGGTATCACATTACCAAAGGAACTTCACAACTCTTAATTATTACTCAACAACCAACATCCTTCACAGAGCTAGGTCCAAAATTATTAACAAGGTCACATTCATAACCAACCAACATAAGATATATGTCTTTAAACAAGGTAAAACACCAAAACAAGGATCCCAAACCATAATCCATCGTACTTCCAGACCTCTAAACAAAATTTGTTACGCTCATACCGACAAAAAAAGATATGAAAGCGACACTCTCGGAACTGTACTCACTCTCATACATAGGGCTATGAGATAAACATTCAAAACATCTAATCCCAAAAGCATAGACACGGAATTCTTCAAACCGTAACTATTCCCAAACCTAGGACTACGAATTAAACATCCAAAATATTTAGTCCCAAACTGGTCAGCTCTCATCAACCCAAATCAAGAAAACATTTTTAAACCTTGACTACCATAATTACCGTAAAGTGATCATCCTAAAAGAAAGTCTCATAAAAGTAACAACTTTCACCCAAACGGTCTCTAGGTAACCATCAACACCCTCATAGATTAATAACACCAAAATTATCAGCCTCACGGTTGGTACCAATCCACAAGAAGCACTCATACCTTCAAACCTTTAACTTGAAACCATCAAGATGGCATACTACCTAATATTACCCAACGTCACCAAACGCTAACTCTCTCAACTATGTCCGATAAAACAAGACAAAGGATCCTCGAAACATATATCACTGTTCCACAAACGAAGTCAAACTCACACCTAATCCAAGAAGAAAGGGGTCAAGGCTCACAATATTTAAAGATAAGGTTCAAACTTCAGGAACAAACGCGATATAGAAACTTGAGAGAGATAGATACATAAGATGACGGCCAAGAGACTCCAGGCTATGGATTCCAACAATAGCGAAGCCATGATGAGAAGAATGAGCATTAGAGGTAAGAATATATATGACGCAAGAATAGGTCAAGTAAGCTTTGTTATGAAAGCATAACTCGACATAGTTAGCATGGAAGAAGAAAGGAGAAAAGAAGCGTTGAGGAAAGGGCCGGTATGATTTGAACTGACCCAATTCCCAAGGCTCAGGGTTCCTAAAATCCTCACAGGGTTCTCATCTTCTATTTCCCAATTCAAGCACACTAAACTAGCACTTTCCAAGAAGAATTTTCCAATATGGTTTACCATACTATAAGTCCTTTCAAAGATAAGGGTGTACGATTATCCAATTTCGACTATTTCATAATGTTTCAGGTATCTCTATGTCTTAAATTTCCTAAACGACACTTCTTTAATATTCCAGGATAAACCATTTTTATACCATTACTAGTTCATAATTTTTATACTCCATAGATTATCAACTCTCTCTAATTCCTTCAATTCCCAAAACTTTCATTACTCATCGAGTTACTCTGTTCTAATTCCACACAAGCCGTAAATCCTTATAATTCTCAGATACCTCAAAATGTGAACACTAAGATCCACTATTAACGTCTCCACACCTCTATATACGAATCCAAACGTCTATTAAACATCGCAACATCGAAATCTCACAAATCCATAAGTTGCACCTTATGACATCAATCAAACATCCAAAGACATGATCTTCAAGTAATCAAAGGTTACACCTCTAATCCAATCAAATAACTAAAAGAGTAAACTTCAGTCGGTTCCTCTAAAGTTACATCGCTAACTCTTTCAATACTCGTCCATCAATATACACGATTCTTATCCACCAAAAGTAAAATCCCAATTAAAGTCAAACCTAATTCCCAAAGTCAAGCATTACTGATTCACTTTACTCAACCAATCATTTTCACTAGCATCCCAAGTATATTTTCCAAATTCATTTATGACTTCTAACACCTCATTCATACTCTTAAAGCAACACATTTTAATCCACTAATCCTAAATCCCAAATATGATTCCCAAGGTTAAAATCCACCAAATATTGCACATACAATTTCATATTTTAAACCAAGAATTCCACCAACCATTTCCACTCACTATGTAGGGCCAACAACTACGCATTAGGATCACCACGACGTGCCTTACAACACTCCCTAAACGTTTTTAGTAACATTACTTTTCAAAATAAGGGTTAGGGGTTATCCTTGAACAAAAACCTCAATATCCAACTAAGCTAGGCTACCTAAAAAGCGCCATGGGAAAAGGCAAGTAACAAGGATAAGGTTAAGTCGGGAAGTTACGAAAGCAGCTTCCAAGTTAAGATAGAAAAGAGTTCGGGAAGGGAGGATATGCATCAAGAAATAAGGAAGAAGGTGATGCATGATGAGCAAAGAGTATCTTCGGGGACATAGAAGCATCCTTCAAAGCTAACCCAAATCTTCCATCTTCGGTAGTAGACAATAATCTTGATCGCCATCCAGGTAAGCTCATGGTTCACCAATCCTTGAGCACAAAAAATAAAATCTTTGACAATTAACTAACATGTTAAACCTAACAAGGAGAAAAAACATTACAGACTACAACTTGGTCCTTAAATCTACCCATCTCTCATTCATTATTTCAGGTCAACTTCACATTTAATTTGGGGTACACGTGCGTGCGTCGGGAGCATTACTGCTCTGATACCAACTGTGACACCCCGCGATATAACATAAAAATAAATAAGTTATTTGCAGCGGAAATACGATACTTCTAAAAAACTTTTCGACATATTTATTAAAACTTTTCGCGGAATATCAAAACAACAAGCGGAAGACTAAAACTAATTTGAAAGTATGAATTATAAACGAATGCTTAAATAAACGAGGGATAAGGTATCCCACGATAACAACATGAATTAAATCTATACTAAGCGTAAGGGTAATTGTCGAATTATCAACAATGCTCGCTAGCCACACGTCTTCCCCAAACAGCACCAACCTACATTCATGAAACATGAACGCCACAGTCAGTGGGGAGTAACTCAGGGTTCTCCCAGCCACTTTACGTCAGAAAACATGTAAATGATAATACAAAACATCATATACATATGAACATGTATATAACTTGAGAAATAATAATACATATATTACCAAACATGAACAACATGATCAATGAGTGAGCAATAAGTCAAAGCATGTGATAACAGCATAATCAACATGTGTAACAGAATTGAAGCCAACATATGAGATAGTATCAGAATCAAGGAAACATCCAAGCGAAGAATACACATAGTCAGAGCGTATAACCACTGCCTCTGACATACCAGAGCGTATAACCACTGCCTCTGGCTACTGGAGCGTATAACCACTGCCTCCAGTTACGGAGCGTATAACCACTGCCTCCGAATGCATGAATAGAATGAACGCCGTCAGAGCGTATAACCACTGCCTCTGACGTACCAGAGCGTATAACCACTGCCTCTGGCTACTGGAGCGTATAACCACTGCCTCCAGCTACGGAGCGTATAACCACTGCCTCCGAATACTATGTATAGCGTATAACCACTGCCTATATGCCTAAGACCTGGCCAGACCTCTCGATGTAATGCCTTACACCGAACGACACACGGGGACCGGAGCGTATAACCACTGCCTCCGACCAATCCTGAACATAGATAAATTCCCATTGCATGGGTGGCGTTAGTTCATTACAGTGATACACAAATCGTACCACCGCTATCTATTGACATGCAAGACAACATAACCGTCGCCAACACAGTTTTAGGATGACATAGCCATCACCTACACAAACTTAGGATAACACAACCGCTAACCCACTCATTCAAACATACATGAGGCAATAAAAGATGAATAACACAACACTTATATTCGTTCCATGCCAAAAGAGAACACACGGGATTGAATAATGAATTAAAAGTTCTAAACGTATTTTGACATTACAGCTGTCCTCTGCCGTAAAATTTATAATTAATTCAAATAAAATCGAAATGATACAAGGCCAATTGGGTCGGTTTAATAAGACTTTTATCTACAATATTTGTCAAATAAACATTTCCAAAAGACGAACTTAACAGGGGGTTATTGACTGATCTTTACAGTGTGTCAGAAACCGTCACACAAAATGTATTGCTTCATAAAACGGGTTTAACAAATCATTTTGGGGCAAAGCAAACTCCTAACATCATCTAAAATCTTCAAAGTTTAATTATTGAAAAGGACCAGAATCATTTCAAAGTTTAAAAATGGTTTTCAAAACAATCTTTGAGCTACTGTCCGTTCTGCGAGTATTTAAGCGCACTGTTCGTAAATAATTTATTGTGAACAAACGACATGCAAGAAAATTACGAAAATTCAGAGGTAGACTCTTAACTCAAAATAAACAGGGGTCTCTTTTCATCATTTTCAAAGAAGGATACTCTAAGATGTCGAAATAAATTGTACAAGACAATGGACAGATTTGTCAAGGTGCTGAAACATCATGAATTAACCATTGTAAGCATAACACTATGAACTTGAAAGACTATCAAACTAATCATCCTCAATGATCATAAACTCATTTAACCATACAATCCTTAATGAATTTCCATAATTAAAAACTCATCCAACACAAGCATGCATTATGAAATTCATCCAAACATATGATTTATTAACCTAATGATGCCACTACTTAATCAAAAACAATCCTAGTATACTAAACATTACTAGCATATAGTCATGCAAACAAAGACGATAAAGTCGAGTAACCCATCACCGTTACCTTATAACACTTCAATAAGCATGATTTTGAACTTAAAGCCACTCCGGTTTGGACAACCGAACTAGCTAGAAAGATGGAGGGCGATGAGAGGAAGAGATAGGCGCGAAAATCATCGAAAACGGATAAGAAACGAAGATTTTACGACCGTTTTACGGTTGAGGTGCACAACAATGGTGTCTTTGTGTTTTTGGGTGTTCTTAGCTGAAAAAAGAATAAGTAAAGGAATGAAGAAGAAGGAAGGAAGTAGAAGCAATGACCTTGGGCAGCAAGGCAAGGTTTAGTACTCAGCCATGTGTCCCAAAGGACATGTGGAAAAGAGTATTGAGTAAGCAACGAGCGTGGGTCTCGTTAGCGGATGGTCCGTGACAGCCTTTCGTATTTTCGACATAATATCCTCCACAGAACTCCGATTGACGTGTTTTCGGTGGCGTTGGAAAGCTAAGAAAAAGAGCTAAAACTTTTAAGTTTTAAGAAAGAGCTAAATATGCCTGTAAAATATCTTAAAATTAGTAACAGGGACAGAGTAACGTTTTACAAGTTTAAGGAGTATAAGTTTAAGACGGGCATATTAATATCATTGTCAAAAACGATAGATTTTAAATGGAATTTTATTTAATGTAGAACATTATTATTACTAAAATAATATTTTAATAATATATAAATACTTGGAAATTACGGGGTGTTACATGATAAATATAATAACTTTAAACCTCAATCAAGATAAAACTTAATATCAACAATAAAAGGGAGAAAAACCTGCATCCATCAACATTTCAACACTGCTTAAGAAGATCTAAACTTGTGCAAGGTTCTGTCAGGCTTCTAGTCCTACTACCTAAAGCTTCCAACCAAGACCGTAGAGTCTGATTGCAACAAGCCAATGAAGAATCCATCAAAATTTCAGCACTGCTTAAGAAGATCTCACTACTCAAACGTTTAAACTAAAAGGCTGAAATGGGAGTAATGCAAGGTTGAAAATTTACTAACAGAATGGGCAGAATCATGAGTAAGGTGGAAATAATGCAACATAATAAGGTGAGTACTAAGAGGACAAGAGGTTTGAATGTGATAACCCGTATTTTTATCATATCTCGTAATCATAGAATATTAATATAGTGATTTTTGACTAGACATACTTAGATATTTTATATATGTGTGGATATTATTATTATTATTATTATTATTAATATTATGATGATGATGATGATTATCGTTTTATAGTGTATGTATTGCTTTGTTTTTACTAATATGGCTATTATTATTTTATTATTGTTATCATGACATTTTTCTTACCAGCTCGCAACTTTATTTGCTTCCTAATATGACTATCGTGAAATGATATTTTATATTTGTATAACATGTTTAATATTACGATAATTATTTATGTTGGACCGTCTTACGAGTTCGTAAAGAGAACCTTAGATATAAAATAATGAGACGGTATTGGGAATGACAGTCAAGGCCGAATATTTGACGAGGCTTGACTACGAACCTTACGATGTTTGATTACGGGTTTTACGAGACATAAAAATCAACGTATACATTGTTTACATATTAAATACGTACATAAATAAGGTAGGAATGGATGGATTAGCATTAATCACACACCTATCAATTTTTCCAATTGATAACCTGCACCAAAACGTACCTATGCACCTTCCTTCTTCATTTATTTCTCTTCCTTGCGTTTCTGCATTTCTGCGTAGCTCCGTCTCCCTTTTTCCTTGTTTATTCCTATTCTACTACTCGTCCTCTCTAAGTTTCCTTCATATATTTTAACCGTGATTTTATCAAGGTACGTCGTGTTATCGTTTTATCGTTTCGTTTATCCTTTTATAACTTGTGTAATCTCTATATAACCGACCCACCTAATTTCTGACCCAGACCTTAGGATAGAGGTCCTGACCAACCCCGTCATGGCCAACCACCGTGGTGGTGGTGGCGGCCTGGTTCAAAAAGAAAAAAAAATATATAATTTGTAGAAACACAACAATATATAAACGGTACCAAGGGGCTGTTTGTGTCGGGTTTTGGTTCGGTTAGGAACGGGTTTGGCTTCTGGGTTCGTAATGGTGGCTGCTAGGGTTTGAGGCGACCACCTTAGTTCATGGGCGGTGGCCGTTGGCGATAGGTGGTGATCGTGGTGACTGGGGGAAATAAAAACAGAGCAGGAAGCCGAAACAAAAACAGACCGGGAGACCTTTGGTGGTGGTGTTTAAGGCGTCTACAGAAGATACGGGTCAGAAGGGTGACCACCCCTGGAACCACCGTGGGTCAGTGGTGCGAACGGTGGCGGCCAGAGGTGGTCTGGCTTAGGGTAGTGGTGGTTGTCAGGGAGTTTAGGAGGAAGACGGCCTATAGAATAGTGTATGCAGCGATAGCTTTGGACGCGGTGGCTGGGCTGTTGTGGTGGTGTCGGTGGCCTGAGTGGTGATAGGAGGGACCCACCGTGGTGTAAATGGGGTTTGCCACGGTGGGGTAGGTGGTTGTAGTTGTTGTGGTGGTTGCGATTGGGTTAAGCCACGAAGTTGGTTTAATGCGTACATAGTTTTTTTGTTAAGTCATGGTTAAGTCATGTAGTACGTGTGTTTTAATTTATATATTCGAGTTTCACAATTTTAACATAAGTCGTATTCTCATAATTCGTAATACATGTTTGATAAGTACACAATATTTAATTACTATCAGTGATATTTAATATAATTTGTTATTTCATTATTTAGTAATAAATAATGTTTAGTGTTGAGACGGTTTTTAATATTGATTCTTGATAATGATTTAGCATGTCATTATATATAAATTAAGGAATAATTATTATAAAGGGTTATATATATCGTTGGATCGGGTTTGATATTAATATGCATAATTAGTTTACATGATTCTCGTATTAGTTTATATAACTAATGTTTATGTGCCGTCTCAGTAAATAATAATGCTAATAATAAGTAATACATAGTATTCTGAAAAATAATTCTGAGAAACCGAAGTATAGTAATTAGTAATCGGATAATTTATTATTTGCTAGGTCGCTGTTCTGAAGTGGCATAATCTTGATTGTTTACCGGCTTGATATTGGATCATATTGCTATCAAGGTAGGATAATTAATCCAGTCTTCTTGTTTATTATTCTATCTGGGTGCTGTTGGATGATATCTTATGTGAGTTATGGCATATTGAAATATTACATTCTTCTGTCTGGCATGTGCATTATATATTATCCATCTGTATACGAGTTGAGTTTTGAGATAATGGTTGCGTTCATTGGCATGGCACATGTATCGGTATACAGGTTTAACCTGGGTAGACATCATGGTAAGAGCCTTCGGGTGATGTATAAATAACTTACCGGCAGACACCGTTTTATACCTTCGTGGTGGTGTAGTTCAGCTGTAAGCTGGTTTCTCGATGACGATCGAGGCAGACCCGGCCAGGAGGAGGCGGGTGGAAGTTTGGGGATGAGTTCAGTAGAACGGCCATGGCATTGCATTTTCATTTGCATACTCATTCGTTGCATATTTGTTAATGTGATTATTATCCTACTCAACCGCGAGGTTGACCGTGTATTCGTTTAACACCTGTGATGATCCGTAATGGGGAGCAGATTTGGCAGGAAATATGATTCTATGGGAGCATGGGATGGCATGAGCAGTTGGATGGACCGACTTAGATTTAGACCACATAATTAGAAGTTGTCAGTTGTATTTTCTTTTATTCTGCGTAGTATTTGTAATATTAAAAGTTTAAATTTAGTCAGTTTTATATAAAGTACTTTGGTTTGTTTTACTTTGTTATTCACTACCTCGGTCACTCCGAGATGGTAACAGTTCTATTTATTTGAGAATGTCTTGCTAAAGGCTCTTAAATAAATGAGGGTGTTACAAAGTGGTATCAGAGAAAACGATCCTTAGGCCTAAACCAAATAAATAATAATGAACATAGGATGAGTCTATTTAAATTAACCCCGAGAGGGAAGCTGATAGGAGCTCCAAAAAGGGACGTGATGAGTTAGGGGCCCCCTCACACAAACCATGGGCCCTTTCAGTTCTCACTCGGAAATCCAATGAGAGTAATTGAAGAGTGGGGTAGTCTATATAGTGACCTTATATATTATCGTACTTTCTTTTCTACAGCGAAGGAGAAAGGTAAGTAAAATTGAGTGTAGATTGGTTGATTAATAGCTTGAATGATATGATCATATGGTTGGTTTTTGAAGTAATGATATATTCTGAAAATGTTCATACGATTACCTGGTTATGAAATGAATATATTGTAGTTAAATTATGATTTTTGTTGTTTAACTTGTGATGGAGGAGTAATACTGTTAACTTTCTCATTATAGTATCATGTCTAGTGATATGTGGTACATGTTCCCGAAGCCATTATAGTAAAATGTCGTTATCGTAATGATGAGCTTTATCGACTTACATGTTTTTCTTGCTACCATAGTTGTGAGTTAGAAGGTGATCATTGAGTTGTAAGAGATTATATATGATATACGCTTAGGTATGTATGGGGTGTAGGATCTAAGATGGGATAAGTTAATACGGTATCATACTCATAAGAGTCTGTAATTTAGTAGAAGGGTAACGTAGAGCTGAAACTTGTTTTGCCTGATTGTCATTTACTCGATCTTGTTGTCATTTATTCTCCGCTCACCGTCTATGGATAAAGATTTTATGCATAACAGTCTCATAAGTTGTTTTCGTACGTTGTTGGTTTCATGACTAGACCATTTACGGATTTGGAATAATAAATGTTTTACGGGATAGTGGTCAAATGTTCCTGCACAATCATTCTTTTGATCCTTGTTTGTTAATTTTTCATCTAGAACATACTTATTTCTTATGCACGATTTTGAATTCTACAGTACAAAAGAGTCATACAAGTTTCCAAAATGACAAACCACGAGATATCTTGATATGCTGTTATTTAGTGATATTTTTGTAAGTTACATTATAGTTATGACAAATTACTATTAAAAAAAATAGTATCCATTTCAAGTCAAGAGTTTTGTTTGAAGGTTCCATAAATATTTTATTTTGTTAATGTATTTTTATAAAGGAAGTTGTATGTTAATTTTGGATATCTTTGTAATACGGTGAGTTGTATACAAAAGTTAATTTCAATTATACAGACACTTTTAAATTTTTTGTCTAGACCAGTGAAGTTGAGAAATTCTTTATGAAGTGATCTTTTGTGCTTGATCTTAATCCTTATACTCATGTTTAGTTGATTCTCTGAAAAAAAAAAAAACATAGTGAAGCGGTCACTACGATCTTTTGAAAGTTGACGTATCTCGAGTTCTGTTGAAGTGACCTTATATTGTTCTTATGTGATGTTAATAACATGTTTATTGAGATGTGCCTTGATGTGTAGTAGAGTGAGAAAAAAAAAATTTAATAGATAAACTTGTCGGCATGAAGTCCTGAGTAGAACTCATATAACAATCTAGTTATTTACAGTCTGTTGTGAGTATTCTAAAAAGGTGTTAATGATTTCTTACTGGTTCATATATTAATTGGGTGATTATATTTAGCTCCTTATCGTATAATCCTTGTAACTCCTTAACTGATTAGATTAAGTGGTGTAATACATGATGCCAACTTTTGTCTCAAGGTGAATTACATGTTTTGTCGATGATACTTATGTTTAGATTTGAATCACAAAAATAATGAAATTTAAAATTATATTGACATCTTAGAAAGTTACCCTTATTTTTAGCTTGATCTACTTAATGTTTAATCAAGAAAATTGTATGAGTGCTAGCTTTGTGAACTAGCTTTTGTTACACTGATGCCACACTTATTGAGTTTACGATTATAGAAACATATATGTTTTAGTTAACGTTGATCCGAGTATTACTGCGTCGTATTGTTTTTATCTACAATTAAATTGTATTTATGATTTTATTTGTGTTAATGCCTTGCCACAAATTTCCAATTCCGTTTTTTGTAGATTTTAATTTTTTTTTTTCAAATTATAAGCCATGTTAAGACTAACATGACGATATTTATGATGAATTTTAACATGACCTAAATTCATTAAACCTTCTGCATGAACTCCTTGTGTTATTTTATTTTAGAAGAATTTGTAATAAGAGACTTTGTATATTAATATCCCGTATTTCGGCAACTTTTGTATGTAAATGTAAGTTTTTAATTTATCCAAAAATCAGGGGTGTTACAATTTGTGTTATAAAATTTTCGTAAATTGTATAATCAGGTTATGAATTCTAAATTGTTTCCACATTTTTATATACTAGTTGTTACTCCGCGCGCAATGCGCGCGGACTTCCAATGAACGTAACTCATAATTATTTTGATTTTATTAATTTAAATACATTTCAGCTATTTTTTCGTATCATATCTATCTGCATTGATCATCTATTTAGATATTTTTTGTTGTGTGTAAAAATAAGAAGATATACATATTTGATTATAATGTTATAGTACATCAATCGGGTACCTCGTATAAATTATGTGAACATAAGTAAGATATATATGTAATCTACAAATAGTCCAGGTTAATCTGTATTTTTAACAAATGTCGGCTTACAATCTTAAAATGTCTTCCTTCTTAATTATTGAACTCTGACTTTTTAAAACTAATCAATTGTTTTGAACGTATTAATTTGAAGAATTATTAAAGATAATAACCTAGCGTTACATATGTCGTACACGGAAAGAGTTCACAATGTAAGAACAAATGCAGAGTATAAATTTAATACGAGTATAGCATATTTGAATATACTAAATCGCGACATGATTTAATTTACGATAATAAATAACATGTTTATACCCATCAATTGTTTGTTGTTATTCAATAAAAGCTTTAACTAAGAGTTCCTGGTCTACATTAATTTAGATTACAATTCAACGCTGTTGCATTAAACCTACTGTGTTGGGTTTACTATTCTTAATCGTAATACGCTTCATCCTCTGACCATAAATCAAAGGGGCCATCGTCATGGACAGTTGGATCATCCATGTCTCTGTTTCCCTCCATCCAACAATGGTAGACATACCTTGCGTCTTTTTCTGGTAAATCAAGACAGCAACACTGGATAGAAAACACACGACCCCATCTTGATCTGACAATTAACCCGTTTATCTCTTCTCTCTTCACTTCACTTTTATAATCAGTTGTCATCTTAGATGTATCTTTCCCAATTGCAAATAAAGAAGCCCACTTTCTGCACACTTCAGACATACTACGTTTGTCCTGATGATTGAGCCTCTCAAAAATGCTAGTCATTAGCTCATCAGAACTGAGCAAGATATGGTTAATTCGATCGCCTACCGTCGTCTCTTTTAGCACATACTGTGTTTCGAACAATGATTTAGATTTGAACTGCTCCTTTTTCCATCGGATGTAGTCATTCTCAAACTCACGCTTGTCTTCTCTGTAAAAGTAGCCAACACCAGTACAGCGAGGCATACCTATTTAATTGCAGACAAAGAAACCCAATCAAATCCTGCAGAAATTACATAATTTACCACCAAACCTTAACTCAAAACAGTTTATATGTCATATCAGTTTATTTATTGTTATTTGACTGATACTGAACAGAGGTACGATATCCGCAGTACATGGGACTACATGACATAAACTTCAACCTTTCTAAAATTTCATTGATTAATTATTCAATGTTAGAGTCGTCAATGATACTTAAGTCCAGTATGGGTGTAGTAGGCGTACTGTGATATTTGCTAGCCAGCTGCAAATTTTCATGTGTACATAATAATCTGCACATTCAGCATAATGCTTACACAACTAACAAGTAGACCTCCTTTAGCCTCACAAAGTAAGCTATATATTTTTACAGTTGTGTCGCAAACGTAATTGTTGAATTCAACTACACTAAGGCTACGCGAGATACACTGTAACACCTTGCAAAAGTAGCAATGAGGCAGGAGGAGATAGGGTAACATGGGTGAACTAAAAATCATAGATAAGAAGTAATTAATTGCTAAGAGATTGAATGAATATTTTAGACCAAACAACTATAAAACCAAACGTAATCTAGTGAAGCTTGTAAGTTCTACTTGACCCTTATATCCTTAGACTATCATCTTCTTTTACTTTTGTTCTATTGTCTTATCCTATATTTTTATCTTATGCGGATGTCCCGTGCAGTAAAACAGCACCATTATAATTCGAAAAGATAAAACTTAAAGCAATAAACTTGATGAACGAAAAACTGGCAAACTCAAAATTATCACACAAGAGACAAATTATTAACAACAGTATTTAGCAAGCTCATTAAGATCACAGAAGCCAAAAACCTATCAAAGTTATCTCACGCGTATATTTACAACATTCTTAAACAAACTCAATATGATCCACAAGAAGCCCGGCTAAGTTATCTCACAGACTATTAACAAAATTCTTAAACAAACTCGAAATGATCACACGAGCTTAATCTCACAAATCTATGAACAACATTCTCAAACAAATGTAATACAAACACACAAGCAAAATGCCTAATCCTCACATTTTTTTTAGCAATATTCTTAAGCAATCGCGACATTATCACACAAGCCAAGCAAAATTATCTCACAACCGCAGAAGTCTATCAAGTATCAACATTTGAAAACAAACTTAATACCTACTAATACAGCTTTCCTAATTCTATTATTTTCTATCTCTGTTTCCATCAGTTGCTTATCACGACAGGTCGAGGTTCGGGGACTTAAAGTGATTGACTAAAATAGCTATTATAAGTTGAGATGCTAGAACTTAAACCAATAAACTTAATGAACAAAATTCTGAAAACCATGGAGAAGTCATGAAATCACAAAGATCAGGAAGTTTTAGGTATACTAATACAGTTCTCAGAATTCTATTACTTATTATCTCTGTTTCCATCGGTTGCTTATCATGCCAGGACGCGAATCAGACACGTAAAGTGATTAACCAAAAGAGCTGAAGATATAAAATCATTTCAAAACCAGACCTTCATAAACTTAAGCTACTAAATCTGCAAGTTAGACTGGACTCCTGAAGCCACAAAGTCTAAAAAACCCGAAATTAATACTCTCTTCGACCCAATCACTTGTTTAATTTTGATTAAAACACCCCCTAGCAGCTGATAAAAAAAGGTAATCAAATGATGGAGGGGCGGCAAGTGTCCTACCACAATAGAGTTACATCAACTTTCAACAGTAAATCATGAAATCGAACAATAAATTAAACTATAAAAGTGCAGATTAAACAGCAAATAAATGATTAACAGAAGCGATAAAAGAAGGTCAAATTGAAGAACAAGTAAAGGATAGAACCTTAATTAATTAATGTGTAGAATAATTGATTGAAAACGCGAAGAGCAAATTGATGTAGAGAAGCAGTGAGTAAGTAGCTGGAAGTATGAGTGGTGTTACAGAGTTTTTGTGATGACCGTGTTCCGGTTTGATGGTGAATGGTGGTTAGGGGTTTTCGATCTCACATTTTTTCGACCTAGTGATCCCGTCCTCGTGCTTGATCTAAACTGGAACTTCCTCAGAGATAGTAAAAAGTTGGAGATTTGAAAAATATCAAGGATATAGAAAGATTAGCTATTACGTGTTGTCTAAAACATATATCTGTGAAATTTCATTTACGCTACCAACCATATGTTTACAATAGTTTGAATTTTAAAGTTTAGTAACTCTAGAATCACGTTAAAATTAGCATGGTTATGCCGGTACACTGTTTCATGTACGTGACTGTTAAAATTAGTTGTCGGATTTTTACAAATTTATTTTAGTATGTTAAATATCATTTTACAATGAGCGTTTAATTTCCGTAGTTGAGTAAAATAGAATCAAAAAAGTACATATATAAGTGACAATGTATAACACTAAAATTAAACCGTCAAGATTATAAAGTAAACCCGTGAACTTAAATAACGTAAATAAATCTAACACATGAATAAAGTATATAATTCATTAGGTTAGTAAATAAGCTCAATAATATTTCGATTTATAGCAACACAAGATTGGATAGGGTTGAATAAATGATATCTCAACCCCTT
Source organism: Silene conica (assembly GCA_029255685.2). NCBI lineage: Eukaryota > Viridiplantae > Streptophyta > Magnoliopsida > Caryophyllales > Caryophyllaceae > Silene > Silene conica. The sequence continues at coordinate 44,767,554 of CM055319.2, read as the reverse complement.
TATTATGATTGGGCTATTCAGATTACGGATAAGATTGGATAAGTGGTTTCTGTCTATAAAAATGAGTAATAATACTGACTTTTTTCAACACACCACCAATTTCTTTTCTAACTTGTTTTACTTTTCTTAGCTTTAAAAACCCAAAAAAAAATATTTCAATTTATTTTATTGTTTTGGGTAGTTTCTAATTAATTTAATTAATGTATTATTCGAATGTAAGCTTTTGTTTTAATTAACGGAGTCATAATTTTGTCATATATTGAATTTACATGTTCTCCATTTCAATTACAATTAGCTATAATGTCATTATTACAAATTACTATATTGTCCTTAGCCCTTTATTTAAATAGATTTTTATAGGTCACAAATTATCATATCCAACATATTTTTTTTACTCCTATATCAGTTGTTAGTGTATCAAATTAAGAGTATTTGAGAATGACTTACTGGGATGATAAAGTTAGGGATTTTCAAAGAGGCATAGACTTGATAAGAGACGATGCCCTTAACTTTGTTGCTCGTTTGAATCTAGTTATGCCAGAATCAGTGTACATGAATATGTTACATTGTTCACCACCATTGTCAATGTTGATCTCAATCATAGCTGGAAATGCACATACTGTTTTGAGCCCACCTGTTTTGAACAATTCAACAATTGGTAATGTTAGTTCTAATTTATCTTATTCAACCAAGTAGATTATTATTTTTAATTTCTTTTTGTATTTTCCTTTTGTGGTTAAATCCATCAGTTTTTTTTACTCTTTTTTTTTTGTAGATACCTACATTTCAAAAGGAGAAGAACATCGCAAATTAAGAAAAGAAGTAGTTGAAATCATTCGACGTTTGTTCAACGTCATGTATCCCGACTCTTTATTAGATCTACTATCTGGATTTGGGAGACTTTACATTCCTCGTGAATGCCTCCACTATTATCACGTATACAACGAGGTCACAATGGAGGAAGAGCTTGAATATTTACGCGAGCAACATTTACAAACATACCGCCTTAATTATTCTTCCACCGACAATACCTCATCTGATGATGATTACGATAATGACTTTTGATAATGATGATTCTTAACGACAACAATATGTTTATGTACCATGTTGTTGTTGTGAACCAATGTGTCATATTTTTCTAACCGTCTTATTTCATGTATTGGCTATGTCATTATTCAATAATGTTCTTATTCAAATTATTGTTTTATTTTGCGGTACTTCGGTAAATTTTAATTTAGTTATATAGTACGGAGTACGCCTTATTCTCGGTTGTTTGTGTGCTCATTTGTGCATTTAAACTGTATCAAACGCATTTTCATTTGTGCTGTACAAAGGAATCAGTTGACAATTAAGATTGAATAAAGAGTAATGAGAGACAGATTTTAACCCAAGTTGTAGTATATAGAAGAAATTTTAAATTGACCCTATCGATACAATTAGTTTAACTATTTATTTTGGGATGGTTAATTATATTGTTAAATCAATGAATCTTGCAACACAAATTCTTATTTGCAACGGCACTATGCAATGTGTCTGCTAGTAACGTAAATAAACTTAAAAGTAGTTCCGAATGTATATTTTTTTTAAGATTAATCTTAATTAAGTTATTATCAACCGTGACAACAACCTTTTATTGGAAACGTAAGTATTGCAACTTGATTAACTACAACTATTTGTAATAAGGTCAAATGGCTGATTTACATGTTAAGAGCTACATTACTTTTTAGATTTGGTTTTAACTCAAGTTATAATAAGTTGTCTAAAATGTCACCAAATTGTTGTCATTATATAATATATAGTAAATTTTGTTTGTGACTGGTTAACACTTTTGACGAATATTTGGTGATATGAAATGGATACAAAATGAGTTAGAGAGAGGACCAAAATTGTTTTTTTTTTGTGATATAACAGTATTCGTTACAAGCTTAAAATGGATAGCGTTGTTCGTGTTTTTGTGCACGTTAATGGCCGTGTCTGTTATAATTCCACTTACGTCAAAGGCTTACTATAGATTTATCCAACACACGTAATATGCTTATAATTTGTATAAATAACTTTACGCAAGACGTAAATCGTTACGCTAGACTGTACGAATACTGTATTACTATCACATTTTAAGCTGTAATATGAAAAATTAGCTATCTTAATTAGACGCCTACTTTCACGATTATCGAAAGACGGCTTTGTTGCTTTTGGTTTACACCCTCCATTTTGATTAGACACAACTGTACACCATAATTACACCCATATTCAGCCATTAACATCAAACGCAACATTTCCTACTTCATCATCATCCTTTTTCTACGCAGAAACTCAATTAATCTACCCACACACAATGGATCAAAGTCTAAGAAAACTGTTATATTTTAACAAAGATGATAAACCAAACTTCTTGGGAGATTATGTTAAGTGGAAAAAAGCTCAATTCAAGTCTGAGTCTCTGTTTAATAAAACAACTGTTGAAGAAGAGACGGTAATGGGTAGTAAACATCATCATCCTTTTTTTGAGATGCCGGAACTCACAGAAAATGTGTTTAGCAGACTTGACCATGCAAGCAAAAGGAATATGGCTGAGGTTTGTAAAGCATGGGCTAATCAATTCCTTGTTGGAATGGAGACCTCTAAGGTCGACATAGATTACAGAAGTCGGTTAGTTAGGGAAAATTGTGGGAAAAAAATATGGGTGATGAGAGATCAGACTGTGGTGTCAATTTACAAGGTGATCAAGCAACGTAAGCCTCGAGTGCAGCAGAAGAATAGGAAACGTAGCAGGAGGTGCAACAGCTCATATGAACCGTACATTGAGAAATCGGGAAGCGAAGGCTACTATGATTCTGATTGTTAATTTGGATAATTAACTGACTGGTAAGATGACTATCCCCTAAAAGGTTATGTTTGTATGTCTCAGCAATGCCCGAAGTTATGCATGTTTTTGATGTTAGCATAATCGATTGGTCTGCAACATTTTGGTAATGATCTATCGTATAAGAACTTAAGTATCTTTATGTTAGTATTAGTACATATAAAACTACCCCCTTTTGTGCTGGTAAAACAGTGTCCAAATTATGTATTTGTGTTTGTTATCGTATGATGTTCAAACTATAATAGAACGCTATCGGATTATGTATTTGTTATATAAATGCTAAGTAATGTTGGATGAGTTTCCTGCTTCGATAGTCTACATGGATAATTAACAGCGTTCATGATGATGACTAAGCTATTGTACAAGTATATATGATTATAGATATTAGATATATGAAGAGTAAGCATTTAGATACAGTTGATACGTACTGCACCTATTAGCTATATCAAGTCACAAATCATGATGATTATTGCGGGATGATATGTGAGTTAGTGTAAAATGCTTTCCGTACTGTAAGACAAACTATTTCATAAATGAGTTTGAATTCAAAATTCTGATGAGGTAAGGCACTCTATATTAAACAGCAGGTGTCCACAAATTGTTTATAAATAACTTGTTAGCGTGTCATGGTTACTTCAGTAACCGAGCATTATTGGACAACCGTAAATTGGGTCTTAAACATCCGCTAGAAGCTTAAGATGGTAAGAGGTTGCGATTTATAACAAGTTGCCAAAAGGGGATACAGAGTGATTATATTTATATACCCATATAGTATATGATCCGTCCGGGAAATGAGGGAATCCCAACACGGGTGCAACATACAGTTAAACCAGTACCTGCTACAATATTATGTTGACTTCGACATAGAAGTAGCACAAAAACAGCAAAACGCAACCTACTAATATAAGGACACAATGTTCCTAAGCATTTTGGTCAAGTAGAGTGATCCCTGCATACTGGATGCACGAAAACAGCAAAAGATAAACTAATATTATAAGACTTCAGTGATTTTCAGACTGTGGGAGTGTAATTTCAGGGTGCGTGCACCGTAGATGGGGAACCTGATTTATCTTTCCTGCACTTCCTCTTTGGTATGTTTGAGTGTGATGAACTTAAGGGCACATCTTTTACTGAATTATTTCCCATAGGAGAAGTAGAACTCTCAATTCTGCTAGCACTGTCAACCTCAGTAATACCTGGGATGGAAGTTTCATCAGAATGTTCAATGGTATTAGGGAAACTGAGACGCTTCTCATTAAGGTCTTCTAAGGTTTGACTTCCCTCTGGGTTGTTTGATTTTGAGTTTTGTCCTGCTCTAGGGCGGTTTATGTCAGATTTGGAAGAAACGTCCTCGTCACCATTAACGACAACCCTTTTCACAACCCACTGCAACACGTTATTTATTGAAAGTGTTTTGGCTGGAACAACTTGTGCTTTAAAAGGAGTTTGAGAAAGCAATTCTTTTATTGCTGAAAAAGCTTGATCGTCTGACTGCAAAGCAGAATCATGATTATAAGCAGTAATTTGAAAATATGTAAACAAATTCACATATCTGGACACTTACAGCATGTTTCATGTGGAATATTTGAGGAGCAGGCATCCTAAACAGTTGCTCAGTATTATCAGTAAACATAGTTAAGGGCAAGGTTCCTGTGCCATCTGATATATCACAGTTGAATGTGACCCTGCAGTTTGTGTAAATCTTTTAGGTTGGATGTATGCTAAATAAATTCCCGCCTCTAAGCATAGATTTATGTAACAGGAGACGTAGTTATCCAAAAGTAAAGAGATCAGCAAAAGCATACTTAGGCACTGAAGTGCAGTCAGGCTTGGAGCAGTTGTTACATGTATATGTAGTACCCTGAGGTACGGTGGATCGCTTCCAACATTTTGAGCAGCCCATATATGCATTGATTTTCTCAAAATCAATTTCTGGAATAGTCACTTCTAGCCAATGTTTTTCATCTTGCAATGTTGTTTTTGCCTGAAAACAGTTGTTCATATCGGTTAACTAAAACAATAACTAATTTGTAAGCTTATTTGCCTGATGTAGTTTCAGGTAGAATATTATTGTAGCTTTTGTGCAGTTATCAGCAAGTTACTCGTTGTTGATTGATTTACATGCTGAAAGTTAAATATGATTTGTTTGCGGTTTCGCAAACAAAATAAACATTAACAAACTACGCAACGACAACTTATGTTCTAACATTGATACCTTTTTAGAGCGTAGGGTGGAAATTGTAATTGGGTTGTCATTCAGCACAGGCATCTTTACATTGAAAAGTTTGGTTTGCAGATGTGTCAAGGCGGTAGCACGACTATTCATCCTACAAGCTCATTTAGATATGGCATTAGTAAAGTGTCAAATTATTAACTGTATTTTATAATTTAGCTATATTTGTAGGTTGGGTCAGTACCAGGACGTAATAGCCTCTGCCTTGTCACCAACATGCTTATGTATAAAGACAGTCGAAGCACTTGTAGTCATTGAAAAACCTGTGTCATTGTAGAAAATGGAAAGATTATTGTTAGATGCCTGATATCTAAGGATAACAGAATAACATGATGAATTGTAATGTCCAAAGTTCCAATTGTTGAAGCCCATGGTAGTAGAGTTTACGACAACCTCTATGCACAGATACTCGAAGAGCAGTTAAACCGACGATTCTGAATTTACCACGCACGGGTATCAATAGGGTACAATCATCATGAGCAAGATCATCCCAAACTGAAATTGACAATGGTTGTACAGTGCTGCAGAAACAATAGTATTAATGCTATGAGAAATATATCAGATAATAATCTTGTCAACCTTAGTGTTGAATTTAATGATAGCTTAGTAGGCATATTCTCGCACCTGCGGTCGACCAACACAATTTCACGTACACTGGTCTCTCGGGTCTTAGATGTGAGCACCTTACGTGGCTGGTTTTCCACAAAGAGTACAGCGCCTACTACGTCTACAAAGTGAGCGAAAACTGTCAGCTGTATATTACATAGAAACAGGATACAATAGTACTACAACCAGTGTATATATTATGAGTGTACTTAGAAAATATACCAAACATTTCGCTATAATCAGGTGATCGGGGAAGCTGGTTAATTGGACAGTAGTTAACATCAGTGCATTCATCATCATCAGCAGGCATGATAATTTTACGATGGTTAAAGGTCATCTGGTATCCAAGACCTGCACCATGGGTTTGGTACTCAGGTTTAACTGGACTGATACTTGCATCTGATATTTCATATCTTCGGTTGTGCTTGATAGCATCCTCATATATCTCTACTTGATCATCAAATAAAACACCACGCATCTTATTACCCTGGAAAAGAAAATTTAAAAAAGAACAACCTGCTTAATTTACATTAGGACAACAAATGTGATATGCTCGCGTTACAATGATGACTCCTAATGCCGAACATTAATTAAGACAACACCTATAAACACAGGTGCAAAATCAGTTGTTAATAGAATTCAAGGTAATAAAATTATCCTTGACTACAATTAATTTACAAATGGTTATATATAGGTGGAAGCTAATGAAGATGCATTCAGTATAGGACTGGACTATGACTGCTTGACTCATAATTGATCGGATCATATCTAATAAAGTTCGATTCCTCCTTTCTGCCACACCATTTAATTGTGGTGTACCTGGAGGAGTTGATGTAGTTATATAGATTTAGTTGATGTAGTTATATACACTACAAGAATAACTGGATCGGGCGACAGTTTTTGGCGACTGCAACAGGTAGTCGCCACTTTGGCGACAGAAGAAAATAGTCGGGCGACTGAAATCAGTCGCCTATTTGGCGACAGAACCAATTTCCCAGATTTCCCACCACCGACACACACGGGCGACAGAAATACCAATTTGGCGACAGAAAGTAGTCGCCAAATTTGGCGACAGACCCTCTTCCGTCGCCAAATTGCTGAATCCGTCGCCAATCCTGTTTATAGAAACAGCGAATATCAGAACACCTCCATTATTCGCAAATCAACAAACACACAAACACACATATTACCTCCTACGGCGAAAACCACCACCACCACCCTACCCTACGTGTTCCCGCCACCCTCAACACCACTGTCACCGGATTCCGGCCACCACCACCACCACCCTACTTGTTCTTACCTTCATTCAACCCATTTAAGGTTTGTATACTCTTTTGTATTTCAATTTCAATTTCAATTTTTTGTTTGATTGTTGGTTTGTTTTGTGCATTTAGTGATTGTAGTAGGTTATTAAGACCGTCTTAGCTTATTATTAGGTTGTGATTAATTAGGTATTAGAAGCCAATTAGCATATTAATTAGATAATTGTGGGTTAGGGTTTATAAGAAGTTTGAAGATGATGATGTTGTTAGCCTTATTGATGTTGGTTAATTAGATTAAAGTAGTCGATTAGGATGTTTAATAGCTTATTAGGATGTTAGTTAGATTATACTAGCTTATTAAGACCGTCTTAAATTAGCTTATAAGTTTGTGGTTAATTGTATAATTGGAACTTGTTGTTAATAAATTGTTATTATTATGTGATTGAGGTTGTTCTTCAATTAAGTGAGTGTAATTTTAATTTAGATATATGTATTTTTAGTGTTGAAAATTGTTTTTTGGGTTTTTTTGTTTAGATTAAAATGAAGAGATTGGAACGTTCATGGATGTATGATGGAGGGTTAATAGATATTAAGAAGAGACGTTCTAATGCTAGGTTTATAGAGGGGGTTGCCGAGTTTATTGAGTTTGCTAAGCAACAAGAGGAATATGACTCGTTAGAAAATAAACTTAGGTGTCCTTGTAGCAAATGTCGAAATATGAAATACATATATGTCATTGAGGTACAAGAACATCTCTATACAAATGGGTTTCGTCCAAATTATTATAATTGGATTTCTCATGGAGAAGCCTATTCCCCAATTCACGAACAACCTCACATCGAACATGTTGACGATAACCCATATAGAGATATGGTTGTTGATGCCTTGGAGTTTAATGTAGCCAATAATGACGATGACCGTGTAGCCTTGAATGAAGAGCAACCTCCAAATCCCCAAGCAAAGGCTTTTTTTGACATGTTAAAAGCTGCGGAACAACCTTTATACGAAGGGAGCAGAATGTCATTATTACAAGCCGCCTCTAGGATAGTAACCTTGAAGTGTGAGTATAATATGCCATTTCCTGCCGTTGATGTTATTGCTTCTTTCCTTGAGGATGCTATCCCCGAAGATAACGTCATGACTCGAAGTTTCTACAACACCAAAAAAATAGTTAAAGGTCTTCAGTTACCACATCAAAAGATCGATGCTTGTCCCGAAGGATGTATGTTGTTTTGGAAAGATGATGCGTTACTTGACAAGTGCAGAAAATGTGGAAGAGATAGATCTCAGACAAGCGATGGAGATGTTGTTTTCAAAACAAAAAAAGGCAACAAGAGTGGTAATAGGGGTCAAAAGTGTAAGAAACCAATAGCAGAAAACCAATTAATTTACCTTCCTCTTTCCCCTAGACTTCAAAGAATTTATTCTACCAAAAAACTTGCCGAACAAATGACATGGCACAAAGAAAATCCACGTACTCCTGGGAAGATGTGTCATCCAAGTGACGGGGAAGAATGGAAACGATTTGATCAAATCTATCCTGAATTTGCCGAGGAACCCCGGAATGTGCGACTTGGCTTGTGTACGGATGGATTTAGTCCTTTTACCCAATTTGGTAAGAATTACTCTTGTTGGCCCGTAATGGCCACACCATACAACTTACCGCCTTGGTTATGTATGAAAAGAGAATTCATTTTCTTGTCTCTCATTATTCCCGGTCCTAAAAATCCGAAAGGCCATTTGGATGTTTATTTACAACCATTAGTGGAAGAATTGAGACAATTGTGGGAAGTTGGGGTGGAAACATATGATGTTTTCAGAAAGCAGAATTTTCAACTAAGAGCTTCACTTTTATGGACAATAAACGATTTTCCCGCATATGGTATGCTATCTGGCTGGGCTACTGCGGGACAAAAAGCATGTCCTCGTTGCATGGGTGAAAGTAAAGCTTTTTGGCTTCCGAATTCCAAGAAAATTAGTTGGTTTGATTGTCATAGATGCTTTTTACCACTAAATCATTCTCTTAGGAGAAACAAGAAAGCTTTCAAAAAAGGGAAAGAGGTACTTGATGATGCCCCGGATCATCTTCCGGGTGATGAGGTATGGGAGTTGATATGTGATTTCCCATCTTCTATTGATGGTACTGAAGAAGAGTTTAAAGAACTCAAAAAGAAGAAAAATGGTTGGTTTAAAAGAAGCATATTTTGGGACCTTCCATATTGGAAAACGATGTTAATCAGACACAACTTGGATGTGATGCATATAGAAAAGAATTTTTTTGAGCAATTAATTGACATGATCATGGATGTCGAAGGCGAAACATGTGACACTATTGGATCAAGAAAAGACTTGAAGTTGTTTTGTGATCGTCCCAAATTACATATTCGCAATGATGGGTCCAAGCCAAAAGCCATTTACACTCTTGACAAACCACAAAGGAAGGTATTATGTGAGTGGTTACGAAATCTGAAATTCGCCGATGGATATGCATCAGATTTTCGTCGAGGTGTTGATCGTAAGAGGCTCAGGTTACAAGGCATGAAAAGTCATGATTGTCATGTGTTCATGGAGCGACTATTACCCGTTGCTTTGAAACATCTCCTCCCAACCACGGTATGGAATGCAATTGTTGAGATTAGTCAATTTTTTAGAGATTTATGTTCGTCCTCAATATGTGTTGATGACATGATTCGTCTTGAAGATCAAATACCACTAATATTATGTAAGCTTGAGATGATCTTTCCCCCTTCATTTTTCAACTCAATGGAGCATCTACCGGTCCATTTGCCCTACGAAGCCAAAGTTGGAGGACCCGTTCAATATAGATGGATGTATCCATTTGAAAGGTAATATACTAAGAGTATTACATATTTTTGAAATTTTAGATTAACTAATATATTACAAACTTTAATTAACAACAACGTAATGAATTATATATAGGTTTCTTAATCATTTGAAGAAAAAGATTGGAAACAAAGCAAAGGTTGAAGGTTCTATATGCAATGCCTATTTAACGGAAGAGATTGCAAATTTTTGTTCTCTCTACTTTGAAAAACATATAGAAACCAAAGCAAAAAACTTGAATCTTGATGAAGCAGATGAAGTTGATACAAGTATACCCGAGTTTTTTCAAACTCAAGATGGTGAAGGTTGTTCCTCTAAAGGTGGAACGAGATATTTGGATGACAAGGAATACAATCGTGCTCACTTATACGTTCTATCAAATAGCGAGATCTTAGAGCCATATGAAACGAAGTTTGTGGATGATTTCATTAAGGAACATCCTAATGTAAGTAGGGATGATGTTTGGGATAAACATGAAGACAAATTCCCAAAATGGTTCCTGAACCATGTGCTTGAGTTCAATATCCAAGATGATTTGATAAGGAGTTTAGCCTTCGGTCCTTCACGCTTGGTTAAGACGCGGAACCGATATTCAGTTAATGGATTTAATTTCCACACATTCGACCATGGTAAGGGTAAGGCTAGATGCAATTATGGTGTTACTATTTCTTCCGTTGATGACCACGAATACTATGGTATTATAGAGGCCATTTTTGAGATGTCTTACAATCGTCGTGATCGAGCTTACAAGACTACCTTATTCAAGATTGAGTGGAAGGATAATTCCCCGGCTGGAATGAGAACACATGAATGTTACAAGCTTGTAGAAGTGAATCGTACCCGAACATACCCTAAGTATGATCCATTTGTACTTGCACATCAGGCTCAACAAGTGTATTTCGCTTCCTATCCAAGCACGACAAATGATAGAAATAGTAAGGCATGGTGGGCAGTCATTAAGACAAAGGCACGATCACAAATTGATACCTCCTTTTTTCAAGAACAAATAGTAACAAATGGGACAATTTTGTCTCCAACAGACGAAATCATTCATGATAATGAAGATGAAGATGATGATGAGTTGGAAGAGGAGGAGGATAATGAGACTATGAATATTGAGTTGGAAGAAGGATGGGAGGAAGTTGAAGAAGTAGTGAGAGTGCATGATGATGACGATGTTGGTGATGATGATGACAATGAGGATGAGGATGAGGATGAGGATGTTGGTGATGATGATGATGAAGATCTAGAAGAGGATGAGGATGATGATTAATTTGGTATATAATAGTTGTACAATTTAAATTCATGCTTGATATGTTTATTTGATGTTTTTTCTTCTCCTACTAATATTTTCATTTATGTGATTGTAGATGGCAGGAGGTCGAGGTAGAGTGCGAGGCGGTGGCAGTAATCGTGCTAATATTTCATCCGTGCAAGAAGAAGAGGAACCAGTAGAAGAAGAGGTACAGATTGAGCCTCAAGTGGATGACGACTCGGACGATGGTATACCGATTCAGTACACCCAGGATAACCGGATTATACTTGATCCGGCGGGACTATGGTAAGTGTTGTTGTTTATTATATGTGTATTATTCAATTTTTAAAGTAATAAAATGATTTGTTTTAATTAACAATTTCTGTTACAGGTTTAGACATCAGACTCCTCGTCGAGGGGTCGTTGCTAGCACAAAGGAGAACTTGTTAGGTCCTGTGCCTACTTCTTGGGGGAAAGCTAGCAAGGCTCAAAAAGAAGCTTGGTTCAATGCGTATCGGGTAATTGCATTAATTATAGTTAGTTGTTTTTTAACTCATTAAGCTAACTACTAATTACATTAACTGTTTTTTTTTTTGTGTAGCAATCTTTCTATTGGGCTCCTGAACATGAACAATCCGTCCTTGAGAGATACCATGAAGTTGGTAAAACAAGATATAGAGACTATATCTACAAGATTGTTACAAGAAAGAAGGAACCGAATCATCTAAAAGGTACATGTAATATATAAGGTTTGTCACTTGTAAATACAAGAATTAATGAAATATCTTAATACTACTAACATACTTTTTAATTGTAGGTGAGAAATATCACGATCTCATGAAGCGACGCGAGACTCCCGAGTTCCAAGCCGTGTCCGCTCAAAAGAAGATGAACAAAAGAAGAGGGAAGAAAGATGCGGAGGTCGAGCCTACCCATCACGGGGGATCACGATCATTTTTGACGCGTATTTTTAGTGTAAGTCTTGAATGAATACTTCTTTTTTGAATGAATATACTATACTTCTTATATTAACAATTTTCCCTATTTAGGGAGGGAAGAAGAAGAAGGATAGCAGCAACAACGACGGCGGCAACAAAGACGGCGGCAAGAAGCCGATGATGACGAAGCCCGAACTTTTCCTTGACACGCATTCCAAGGTCAACGAAAAGACGCAGAGAAGAATCTGGATTAAGGCGAAGGACAAAGAGTTATATGTAAGATAGTTTCTCTCAACTAATGATGTTTTTTTGTTACCTTCGTCAATGATTGTTTTTGCTTAACTAATAATAGTTTTCTTAATGTTATAGGAGAAATATGAGGCAGAGAAAGAGGCCCACCCTGAGCGGGATGATAATGAAATTTGGTTCAAATTGGTGGATGGTTACAAGAAGGGTATGGTATATGGGGCTGGACAAGCTCATGGGGTATTTTACAAAGAACCGGCTAGAAGGTCCTCATATGAGCCGCGACAAACCTATGAGCCGTCTATTGTAAGTCAATTGCAATCGCAACTTGAGAAAGAAAGAGCCGCAAATGCGGAAAGAGATGAGGATATGCGGTTGATGAGAGAACGTCTTAAAGCCATGGAGACATATTTCTACTCTTGCAACCCCGGTTCACGGCCATTTAATGAAGATCCTAATGATCCAAGAGGAAAGGGAGGCGACGGTAGTGGAGCTAGCATGGGATTTCAAGCAGTTAATTAGTTTAGTAACTTAGGAAAAATTGTCGAACGTGGAGATTTATTAGTTTAGTTAACGTGTTCTTGTAATTTGATAACGGTTCTCTTTTTCTATAAAAGGAGATTTGGTTGTTGTTTCAAAAGGTGTTCGTCACCAATTGCTGGTTACTTTCTGGTTGCAGGTGTATTGAAATTATTTCGTATTGGATTTGGCAGAAACGAAATGCTTTTTATGAAAAATGCCCAGGAATTTTGGCGACTGAAATGATGTAATGGCGACTGAATTCAGTCGCCAAAACAGTGCACAGAAAACCAAAGCCCCTGGAAAGTCAGGAGCATTGGCGACGGAACAAAGGAATTGGCGACGGATTTTCTGTCGCCAATTTGGCGACTACTCAGTTTCTGTCGCCAATTTGGCGACTGCTATTTCTGTCGCCAAATTGTACCTATGGCGACTACCTCTGCTGTCGCCAAATTTGGCGACGGATTTCAGTCGCCCGAGTTTTTTTGGCGACAAAAGTCAGCGACAAGTTGTTGGCGATTGTTGTCCGTCGCCAATAGGTGTTTGGCGACGGCTTTCAGTCGCCAATATTTGTCGCCCGATTATGTTTTCGTTGTAGTGATAGATTTTTAAAGAGTTTAATGTTCCGATGTTATTTATTTGGAAGATAGTATTATAAACGAGGTTTCATCTAAGATTAGCTATATAGAAGTATATATCTAAACGCGGCAGGCCTATATAATCAATAAAATCTAATAAATTGTCAAACACACCCAAATAGAAAAAACGGAGCGAACCTGGTGAATAGGTCAACATGTTTCCGGTTTACCTGGTGTCTTCTAAACGTAGAGAAGTTTATGCAGCCATTGCTTCTTGAAAAAAGGAAAAGGAAAGGATATCTAGTGCTACAGACAGTAACCTTACCAACTACCCCAAATAGAGTTAACATGAATTATACCATCGTAACACAGATTAATGAAACTCTCCATAAGTAAAAACACATTAGAAGTATTTATTTTGCTGTAGCAAGAGTCAAGACAGTCAGAGACTGAATGTAACTGTGACCCAAAATGACCTTCCTATAATACTTCATCTGAACTGACCATGTTCAACCTCGTAAGTTCGCAACCCCGTGACTGCGTCAAGTATGACAAACCGAATATCATTTTAGACAGATTTAACCACGTTCGCACTCATAAGTCATAACCAAGTCCTATGAATCCTCAATTTAAACAACATACTTACAAACACATCTAGAAGCTTACGTATCAAACTTGTAGCTAGGATTAGAAAAAACAGAAATCTAACTTTTAATAACGATAACCATTTGAAGATAATAGAGCAATTAGTGTTATAATGTTTTCATAATTCATCAAAAAACAAAAAAAAGATTACTGAAGTTGTTAAAATTACCGAAAATACCTTATCATCTTCAAATAACAAGCTTTGGTATCGAACTTTTACAGGAGACTTTTTTGGACGACGCTTCTCAACCACTTTTACGCTAACCTTGAATTTCTTGCTTTCGTTGGTTAGCTCATCAAGGTAGACCTTTCTAGATTTCATTGTTCTGCATCACAGAACCGAAATTAAAAACAAAAGGGACATAGATTTGTCAGAAACCAGTATTGAATTACAATTTTTAGTAAGTTGCTTGTAAGTAGCATGTGGACTATGGCACACCATAATTATCAGTTTAATACCATTAGAATATTAATAGGATTGGAAATTTGTTAAATTCATACAACTATGTCTTTAACTATTGTTATTTTAGTAGAATCACATGAAATTAATGTCTTGGAAATTCATACCTTTTAAGATAGTTGGTTGATTCTGCATATGTGTTAAGGGAGAAGGTGAAGGACTATGAAGTGAGTAGTAGTTATATATCTATGTATATAATCATAGTAGAGTGCAATATTAGCTAAAGCCCATACCGTATCATGTAGAGTAGATTTGAATTTGTAGGTATACTGTTCATATCAATCTGGGTGTACTTGTCTAAAATAGCACTTGATAGGGGTATGGTGTAAAGAATTAATATGAAGAGTGTGGTATGTCTGCGTGATTGTCAATCTGAAGCTTGAAATTTTTACATTACGGTAGATACAATATTTCACATTGGATGCCTACACGATATTTTAAAGCGGATATAAATAGAAAGAACATGGAACGTCTATTTCTGTATCTCAGAGACCGCTTTCAAGCTTCGTAAATAACTATTGTTTGGCCTGAACTCATGTGCTTACACAATTGTATTGTTCTGTAACGATTAAAATTATACCATTTCTAAATCTCCCTGTTTTGGGTGCAAACTGTTTAGTCAGATTTCGAAGGATATCTAAATTAAGTATGCAAGGGTAGACCTCAAGTAGTAGGCAAATAACACGCATTATTTTTGAGCTTCATTAGGCCAGCTTTAACATTTAAATATTAGAGGCAGTACAAAATAAACAAATTATGTAACAAATCTGACGGTATCCTAACCAGCAGCATATTTGTCGTATGTGGTATAATCCACCCAAAATAACGTTTATGAAATTGATAAATGGGACTGGTACACAATTAAATTAAAGACGACAAGTACATAAACGATGTGTAACCCATTCGTACAATCTATATAATACCTGCGAGCCTCAGGACTTCAAACGATACTAGGTTCCTGATAGAATTTTTAGTTGTCCCTGAGTTGCTACTTGCTGCTACGACAGACACTTTCTTAGATTCCCTCACTCGTGACAGTGCAACATACAATTGTCCTGGTGAGAAACAAGGCTGAGGAAGGTATACAACAACTCTATCTAAAGTCTGACCTTGTGACTTATTGATGGTCATTGCAAAACTGAGCTTTATTGGGAACTGATTCCGCTGGAATTGAAATGGATAATTTGAAGTGCTTGATGGACGCATCTTGATCCGAGGTATAAACACATGTTGGCCGTTATAATGACCGTTAGTTATGATGCATTCTATCATATTTGGGGTAAAATCTGCACATATCAGTCTTGTACCATTGCAGAGCCCCGCAGATGGGAGTAAATTTCTCAACAAAATAACCGGGGCATTTTTATTTATTACCAATTCATACGGGCTCATGCCACCAGGACAAAGTGTGTTTATAAATTCTGAAGGGTATATATTGCAGTTTTCTGTTAACATCGAGTCGAATCCCTTATACACAACCGCTTCACCCGGGAATTTGTTTATCATGTATGTGTTTATATCGTCAACATCGTCATTTATAGGCGTAAGTATAGACCTGTGGTTAAATATATTAACGCCTATGTTCTTTACGTCAGCATCTGGATACACAAAATCAGCAACTGTGCTGATCCGATCTGTACCCATCCCAGTTGTATCTAAAATTATCCCATCTGGTAATTCGACCATCTCAGAATCACATGTTTGTAACTCGCCATTGCCAAGAGACAGTAAAAATGCTGAGAACTCTGGATCAGTCTTAGATCTTACGTTGACAGTTAAGCTGAATTTTATAAGATGTGGCCAAATATCAGAAGAGACCATTGTAGAGTGGACGAGCTCACTATTGGATTTTTTCGGAACGACTGGAAGAACCTGCTTGAAATCCCCACCAAATACAATAAGTTTGCCACCAAACAGGATATCAGGATTGCACAGGTCTCGTAACAGTTTATCCAAGGCCTCAACGCTCTCCCTTCGTGCCATAGAAGCTTCATCCCATATTATCAAAGTGGATACTTTAATCAACGCAGCAAGACTACTTTGCTTTGGCACAGAACAGGATAAAGAAGCTTCAAAATCTAAAGGAAGTTTAAACCTTGAATGAGCAGTTCTGCCAGATGGGATATTCGCCGCAGCAATTCCTGAGGTAGCAGTTGCTAGTAAAATTTTACCCATTAGTCGTATTTCTGCATACAAAGCATTGTACAGGTATGTTTTACCTGTTCCTCCAGGCTCGTCGACAAAAAAAGCCCCCGGTTTATTACAGGTAGCATGATCGATGATCGTATCGAAAGCCTTCTGCTGCTCTTGGTTCAATGTTTTGCGGCACACAACACATTCATCCGGGATAGGAGCATTGAGTGCATCAAGCGTATCCTGGGATGTACGCAACCCTGCATCTTGTGGATTAATTATACCTGATAAACCAAAACTCTTAAGAGATCTGCCCAACGCTTCTAACTGTTGCTCCAACCTTTTGACAGTGAGGACCTGTGCAGCGTATGCATCGTTTGGGTGATCTCTTCTGAAGTCTTCTGATAACGAATTGTAATATCGTTCCCATAATGCACCTGGATCTTTAGGTTGGCAAAATATGAGTAAATTTGCAAATAGACGTCGCAATGCGACTGGCATTTGAACCATCGCAGCCTCATCTAAGCACAACTCTACCATATTATCATCTTCAATTAGTTTTCTCTTTAAAGCCGCTTCTTGGAAGGTTGCACATTCATATCCGTCAACTACCTTCAAATCTGCAAACGACTTTGGTGCAGGCACGTGCGTTAACAACAACCGCAGAAAATAACGTTCCCCTTCTGAAGGAGCCACAAAAACAAGTCTAGATACTACACATGTCTTGTTCTTACGCTTTACCCATGTCCGTTCAGACTGAACCCAACGGTAATGCTCAGTAAACGCTCCGTAAAGGTGTTTCCACTCAGGTTTTGTAGCATTTTCAGTATTCAACCTGAAAAATTCTGTTAGAGGAGTTCTAATGCGTCTCCCGTTGGTCACTACATTAACCAAATTTTCGTGGGGTTTCATCTGTATAGTTTGCATACCTTCTAGATGTACAGGAAGTGCCATCACTGCTGGATGAATTTCGAAGAGATCGAAACCATAAATACGCCACATCGCTTCTATAGGAGATACCCATCTACCTGTCTGGTATTGTTGTATTTCATCGACTACTTTAATTTTACTCTCAGACTCAACATTGAATGATATTCTGTCGTGGCCCTTGTAAACATACTTGTATAGATATTTCACCGCTTGGATAGTTGAGCACACCTCCACATTTATGTGACAATCAAAAAATGCTATTAGGTATGGATTATACGGGATAACCCAGCGATTGTTAAGGTATTGACCTCGTACACGTACAATATCATTGGTTGGTCGCCGCTTGTACACCGGGTAGCCATCTTCACTATTAGTCGTTACAGCTGTGTATGGCTTAGGATACATAAACTTACACTGCCCTTGACTATCATCATGTTTCATACATGCACAGTCAGGATCAAACTTCCCACATGGTCCATGCATCATATGTTTTAACTCTAATGCACGGAGGTTCCCATTAGCCTCAGAAGGTATTTCAGCTGATACGAATTTGTCAAAATCGGTCGGGCAATTCATTCTACTCCCAGGCTTCATTATCAACAACAAATGAGCATGAGGTAGTCCTCTTTTCTGGAATTCGACTACATACACAAACGCAGCAACCTCCCCAAATATGTTTTCCTCAACCATTTTTTTTTTCAACAAAAGCAATTTAGCTCGAAATACTCTAGCTACCAGATCGGGCCGGTTCTAAGCTTCCTCCCCAGCCGCCAATTCATTTTTTATTTCTGGCCAATTCGCATTACACGTTATAGTAATGAAAAAATCTGGCTTTCCATAACGCTGTACAAGTGCCATTGCATTTAAGTATCTCCTTTTCATATCCCGAGGTCCTCCAATATAAGTTGCTGGTAAAATGACCCGTCTACCCACATTTGCAGCGCACTGCTCTCCAGCATCAATTGTGTCAATCAAACCTTGGTATAACTCAGATCTTATTGTATCCTGATTATGCCTCAAATAGTCTAGCCGTGTGTTCTCTAATTTGACATACATGTCCACAACATATTGCTGAAGACATCTCCCAGCTCTCAGCATCATATTACCTGGCCTATTCTGTAGTTTGTAACAATAGTACTCTCGGCAAGACACATTTTTTTCACTTGTACTTGTTTGAAAAGAGTTATCTGCCAGGAGGGAAAAACACTATTAGATATCGTTATACAGATTAAAGAGTACATTCCGCTTACGAGAGTTATTAAAAAATACATAATTGAAATATACACCGTTAACTTACGGTTTGCCTCAGACTCTAATAAAGATTCAGCATCTGGATAACTGGATGGAAGTGGTGCTGAAGGCTCTGCAGGTGATGTTGTCTGACGTAGACCAACGTGCTTCTTCAGTCCTTGTTGCCATCCACATTCACCATTGGGAAATAATAAAGGATCTTGTAATGGGTCATAACATCCATAGTAATGCATAACTCGGTGGGATTTTTGAGAATGGCTGGTAACTAATATGTGTGGTCCATCAGTCTCACCAGATGTAGAGTTTTCGGGCCATATAGCAGCCACCTCATTCGACGTAGAAGCATTGCTCACACGCTGATCCTGTCTAGGATTTTTTGTTATAACTATTTGACTATGGACAGTAAGGGGAACATCTTTCAGTGATCGGAAGAAACGCGCATATGGGTTAGATTGGGTGACTTTCATTAGAATTTCTATAACAGCCGCATTCAGCTTGTTGAAACACGCCACACGATTTGCAGCTTCATGTTGGCCATCATAGAAGTACGGTTGAAGATACCTTGGGTGAGAACCACATGGCAATAGATCTGGGACATTGTGATACATTTGACCATGTAGTTTGAACACATATATACCCTTTATGGTTTTGGAGTCAAATTTACCCCCAATAGATGTAAAAGCAAACAAGTTATTGTACAAGCGGGCGTATTGCCGGAAGTGGACTGAAATATCGTCTAATGAAGTGTATAACTTTGTGAGCAACAGTGGATACGTGTTGGACGGCAAGACAATTGATCCATTGCCACAACAGAAATTCCTAGTTTCATACACAAATTTCTTTGTCAAGCAATGTACACATGATTGCACATCCGACAACTTGTAAGGAGTGTCGACTAATGGCTGACCAATCATAGCAGCAGGTAGCCCTGCAATTAAGCATAGCAATTGTAAACTATACCATACGTAAGAGAATAATATACATTACAGCTACACAGACACTAACCAATCTGTAATTGCAAACGGGGTCTTCCGAAACGCTTTGCAGCGACATCAACATCAGCCTTTTTTGAGGTATGACTAAGTGCAAACAAGCAACTGTTAGTAGTTGCTAAATGATAATATGGAAGGAACTCAATGAGGAGAAACAGGTTGTATCACACTACCTTGTCACAATAGGATCAATCTGTTTTTGAGCCCTACATTTGCGTTTTTTTCGTCCACGAACGTCTTCCTCCATATAATAAGGGAAATTGTCATCTGAAATCCAAGATATCAGCACTTACAATAGGTACGCGTTACATAAATCAAGCTGGTTAAATACCATTGTAACTTACAACATACCCATTGCACAATGGGTCACTGTAAAGTACGTATATAATGATATCAATCCCGTGATTCCTGCAGCACTGGCAACATCAAAACGTTGAGGATTAAAACGTATATGTACGTACCGATAGAAAAATATAACCTCAAGGACAAAATGAATACGCTCGTAAGCGTAATAGGTAACAATTGACGGATCTCACGAGCTCCTAGTATATAGCCAAACAAATCATGTAAGATGCAACTACGCGTAGACAAAAACAAGTGGAACAATAGAATGTTGTCATTTCTAAGAAGTAGTTGCACAAACAAGCCATTACTTGTTATATAGATTTTTAAAAAGCATAAACTTGATCATTACCAATGTAAAAGATAGTGATAAAATAGGTTACAACTACTGATCACATAACCGACAAAACTAATCCTTTACGACTAATAAGATTTCTCTTAACATATCACTGCTAAACATAAGCTCTCATGTATGAGCAAATTTTCAAATAATGCAGCAACTACCATTAAAGCTTCAAAGTTACTTGGAAGGTTTGTAGAACACGCTCCTTTTAGAGACAGGTCTGGGATATGCAACAATCTTGTTAGTTCGAGACGTACAACCACGTATATCGACTAACTGTGGGGGTGTTTTCTGTTTTTTGGGAGGTGGTGGTGGGTATAATTGATCAGGAATCGTGTGTGGAGAGCTCTTTGGGATAATACACTCATCTTCATTTAAGACTACAGTTCCTGGAAACTCTGTTTGGATACCAAGAGGTGTTTCCTGAGTTGCTGACAGGCGCTTCTGAAGATTTTCGAAATGGTTCCTAGCACATTCGCATGTCAACGCAGCTAGCTTAACATCTTCGGGTGCATAATTTGCATCGATCAGATCAATATTATATATAGGAATCAGATATTTCATAGTTTTATAAGCAAGGTTTCGCTCAGCTGCAACTTCAGATGAAGCTATTTCACCTACAATATGCATAGGACCACACTCTATCCTGTCACGATTTATAGTCAACCATGATAGGAAACAGGAAGGTGTTTGCTCTAATGTGGTGATAGAGCTGCACTTGATAGGGATCTTATTAGTAATTACACGCAAGATAGACACCATGTCTAACGCAAGTGATTGGTAATGACACATTTCATGGCACACGAATTCTTCTACTAACGGAACTTTAGGAAACCCCTTAGATTTGCGTTTTAGTTCCTCATGTTTCAATCTCCAGAGGTTTGCGCACCTCTCATACGCCTGTTTGGTGGCAGCTGTGAAATCACCAATATAAATGTCGAATTTCTCTATTAAATCAGTGACAGCTAGCCTTGCTGCTTGTTCACAAGACCCTCCGAAGTTAGATGACGAACCACCTATGAAGACATATTCCTCATGTTCTAAATCATTTTTCACGGTTACAGACCCAACGTTATGTACTTTATCGTACAGGGCGTAGTGAGGCTCCTCAAATTTCAGTAATTCAGTAATTCTACTGAGTAAAGGTCGGAAAGGAATTGAGATTGTTAGAACCGGAGACGTCATTTCCTGTCAATGAGATATCTCAAACAAGATAATAATTCAGAATTGAATGCATAGACAAACTAACATCTCGAGGTGTATAAAACGATCAATCCAATAGCGCTTACCAATGTCATACAATTGCATATAAACTACCAGATTCTAACACAAACGATATTGAACAAACTGTACAGAATGTAAATTGATCAATATGTAAACACATTCATGGGAAATTCCTGAAAGATTATGAGCATAAGTTCGTGTCAGGTCTGTATTGTTTAACGACAATATTTAATGTAAATACCATATTTAAGTGAATGATACTCTATTTAAACAACATCACATAACATTCCTAATAAACAAATGTTATTGCTGTTCGTCATTTCAAGAAAACTTAATTGTGCTAACACCTCACAATTAATGAAGCAAATAAAAGAGAAACACTTAACCACCTGGAAGGTAGACTTGAAATTTCCTTTATACGACAAGGGGTTGAGCTTATTAGTAGAAGTAGTTAATATGGTAATGATATGTTCATGTTCTTTCTTTATATCACTCTATATATATATATATATATATATAGGATCCCTAACATTGACGTCAGTTAAGTACAATCCTTATGACATACTTATTTTTTTATAATGATAAAGAAGAGGAAAAACAGTTGGAAGTATGTTCATCAAAGTAGGTAAGTGAGTAACAGACAGGTACGTTTGGCGCCATACTGCATATCTTGTAGCAGTATCATATACTGGATTGTATATATTGATAAACACTGTATAGTAATTTTTTAAATGTAAAAAGTTATGGCTGATAAGTATTACCAATGACTTAATAAACGTATTGAGTGGACAAAGCTGAAGCCTCAGGGACCACTGTAATTCAGACAACAATACTGCCTAATTATACTACAGTACAGTTCATTTGAGAGTGTTAACTATTAGAAAGTTTTGATAACAGTGGATACATAAGTTGAATTCGCATACATATATCCAAAAACTTTAGGAAATACAATCCTACAAAACTAAATGCTAAGACAGTAGAAAGTAAAATAAGAAACTTAGCAAATCAGTATATGTATCGTAAAAGTATAAGTTAAGATCTCATAACTAATGTCCATAACATCGAGTTTAGGATGCTACACCACTCCAGCAAACCTAATAAATATAGCATCCACTATTATTTCAATTTCAGTTATTCTATGATTTGTTATTCTTCCGGTGTAGTTTGACACCAATCGTCTATCTTACGGTATATTTTGAGAAGTATAGAATTGTAAAAGCACTGAGTTAAAGGTGGTTAGTATTTGGAAACCAGTTATGTCAATCAAGGCGGCCATCTGTTTTCCAGCGTATCCATCGAAAAGCAGGGGTATTCATAACACTTCTACGCAATGGCATATACTTGAGTTAGCTATACACGATATCCTTATATTTCATACTTGTTTTAATACTTACACTACAGTATGCCATCGTTTATTATTATACAGCCCATGCCATTTACACGCTCTAAATTAATATATATTTCAAAACTTAATTTCCAAAAGGTAAAAGCGTAGAACACAATATTATCGTTAACTGATGACGTTATCTATTACTCCGTATTAATTAGAGCATACCTTTTTACCACTGTACATCAAACCGAAGATAGTATCAATACATAACTAAACACCCACAACATATGGTCTTAGTGAACATTTCGGATTCACATATCCTATAATATGTAGAGCTTCTATTTAACCGTTAATTGCGAATTTTTAAATCTTGTTAACATACTGTAATCAGACCTAGGCTACGTTTATTAAAAGATTTTATAGGAATTGGAGTAGTAGACTTCTAAGTATAATAATTAGGGAAACAACCTCTCTTTGGTCTAAAACATGACATTGAGTATGAATATAGTCAATAGAGGTAGTGTATAAAGTTAGTATGATTATTATACTTGTACTCTCATATTATACTTGTACTCTCATATCATTTACACATTTTTACCATATAAGCTTTAAGGTCTACATTTTAAGTATATTTTTAAAGGAACAAGTAGGTCTAACCTGGTCTAAGTGCACGATGATCCCCCTTTCCTCTTCTAGTAAACTATGGGCGGGTTATTGGTTTTGCCATCAAAATTTATTATTAATTTACGGGTTTGCATTTGAGGATTAATAACCCTCTTGTTACTGACGGATAGTACTGAGATGACAACAGACCGCGTTATTTAACATGTTAAGTTAATAAATAAATCGTGGTTCAAATATTATACAGTTAACGAAAATTTGTCGCGGTATTTGATTCCCACCTTGATAAATTGCAGGGATCTTATATCCAAGCACATAAGATATATAACGGTACATGATTTGGTAACCTTTTGTTTTGCGTATACGGGTGTCTATACCATCCCACTACCGGGTAAGCCATCCATTATGTTAAAACAGAAGCACATCGGACACCGGAACAATTCCTAAATTCAGAGTTTGTTATACGCCCTAAAAAACTAAAATGATAACAATTATACAATTGCACTGTTACAATTCCAAGATGATAAATGTTCACATATAATTAATTAATACACGTTTTAAATGCACATAATATATACAAGTAGTCAACATAATTAAAATCTGTAGTTAATATGAAAAGAACTCCAAAAGACACACTGGTTCAGGGCATGCAGTACAATTAACATAACTTGGCATGAATCTGGACCATCTTAACAACACGCAAGACTCCTCCCCTTCTTTAACAGTGGGTTATAAGAAGTAATCAGAAATTACTATTCAACATAATTACGAATCTGTAAAAATCCGTAATCTTGTTCCATAATCAATATTACAATGTCTAAATATTGCAAGAAAGCTTTCTTCATGAGGGAAAATGACAAGGAAGATTTTGTCGATGGATACGTAAACAGGAAGAAACAACAATTTAAGTCGGCAACGCTGTTTTCGACATCAACCGTTGAAGAGCAAACAGAGACTGGCAACAGACCCCATCACTTATTCCTAAATCTTCCCGAGTTGACTACTAATGTATTCAACAGATTGGGAAATATAGACAAGAGGAATATGGCAGAAGTATGTAAAGCTTGGGCTTCGTTATTTTTAGTTGGGACAGAAACTACAAAAGTCACCCGAGATTATGAAAGGCAGTTATCAAAGGAGAACAACTATGGAACAATAAGAGTAGAAAGGAATGGACGCACAGTCGCAATATAATGTACTTGCCTTTTTGGCAAAAAAAAGAAAGAGAAGAGGAAATTACATGCAAGGAACGAGAGGAGATATAAGATTGCACGGTTGGAGGAACAGAGTATAGAACATTTGTCCGAGCAATCAGGGAGTGAAGGATACTACGATTCCGATTGTTAATTTTTAACAAGAACCGTTAATCAAGCCGTTATATCGGCTAGTTAGACATTTCTGAATGTTAAAAGTCCGAAATGTTCGTAAGGTTGTATACGGTTTGTAGTCTCATATTTTGTATTTGTTAATTAGAAACGTGCAAATTATTAGCGGGACGTGATTTCATTATACGTATTAAACGCAATCCATGTACGTGTTTGTTCTGTTCATGTCATTGTGATCTTCCTAACATAAATGTCACCCCTACCCCAGAAATAATAACGTAAACATAATTATAAATCTACAACAAATAAAAGACGATATTTGTAAATGTGAGTATTGATTAAATTCTACATCGAATTCATAGTAAACACTGCACATAAATCTGAATACATATTACTAATAATTATTACGACTTTGTAAAAATTATAGACATACATTATCCAAAGGAAATCCCCTAGATTAAGGAAAAGTACAATAATTACATTGCCTAAGATATGACATTGAGTATGAGTATGGTTAATAGATATATTCACTATTCAAATTATAAATCGAACATGCAATTGGTATGGTTGGTCACATAATCATATATTATTATAATATCGGTTCTAAATGGAGTTCTAATAAACGTTAAAAGGACAACCAAACCTAATAAACAGACAAACAATTAATATTACAGTCAAGTAGTTAAAACGTGTATTAATATAAGCTTATGTCTTCATCACGAGCATAACCATCACATTTTGGTTCTAATAGACGTTAGAATATATATACAGGTAGCGTAGTAACAACATAGTGATATATCAATGTGTCAACAAAAAATGATCAACAACATATATATTCTGAAGGGACTTTATTCAAACGTATTCTAAATGTAAAACCTATAACGTTTAAGACATGGCTGTATATATCTACATTAGCAGAAGTAATTTACACTTTGTAAACGGGTATACTTAAATATAGCTCATAAAAACAAGTAATTATTAATTTTTAAAAACCAAAAAAAAACATGTATAATTAGATTTCTGACCGGCCGAGATACGTTAAATTTATTAAATATGAAACATGAATAAGATTATATACAAAATATAAGTTAAACCAGCTGTATTAATTACCAAGAATATTAATCAATACATATTCCGACATAACTATGCAGACAACACAATCCGACAACATAACGAATTATATCGAATCGTAAAGTACAGTTTATAATATATTGTTACAAATTAAATACACTCTACTCAAAGCATGCCCTTTGGCCTTCCTTACACATTCCCTATAAAGGAAGTGATTAGACATAATTCTGCATCATCATAACTAAATTCCATCACAACTGCCCAAAAGTAAACTCCTCAAACTTCATTCTCTTCGTGATAACTGGTGAAACTACCACCCCCTGAAAACACTTACAATTTAGCAATGGCTTTTACCTGCAAAGTAATTACGGACATTAGGAACCAGGACAAGCTCGATTTTGTTAAAAACTATGATAGTTGGAAGAGAGAACAATTTACATCTAAGTCTCTGTTCTCAACAACAACTGTGGAAGAGCAAACAGCCTTTGGCAGCAGGCCTCACCACCCCTGCCTGAGTCTTGAACAGATAACAACCTCTATTTTCGACAAGCTTGATAAGGCAGACAAGAGAAGCATGGCAGAAGTATGCAAAGCCTGGGCATCACTATTTCTAGTTGGGACCGAAACCTCAAAGGTCGATGTAGATTATGCGAGGCAATTAGTGAAAGAAAATGTCAACGGCATTATAAGAGTAACCAGATGTTATCGCACAGTTGCAATCTACTGCTCCTGCTTGGACGCCAAGTCAAAAAGGGAGAAGCGAAAAATTCACGGTAGAATGAGGAGAAACCAGAAGATCGCCAGATTGGAAGCACAATATGCAGATCGTCCCAGTGACGAGTCGGGCAGTGAAGGATACTATGACTCTGACTGCTGAAGCAATGAATAATTAGGCCATTATATTACTTGAAAATCCTAGACTACGGCTTGACTAAGGAAAACATTTCGTTTTTTAACATCGCAATACTGTTATCACAGTTTAACATAAGGATGTAATTTTCCAGAAGATGTAATCCTGACAGTAACAAAGACGTTGTAATTTTCTGATGTTGTTGTTGGAATGAATGGCTTAATTTTAAGAGTATGGTTGGTTCGTTCCATAACTAAGTAACACTTAGATAGCGCATTAGGAAACTTGTAAACATGAATATAAACTCGACAACAGCCGGCGTGTTATAGAACATAGCGTACAACTACAAAGACAGTACCATATCACAGCCTGTTAAAGCTGATGGCCAAATAGGTTCTAACATTTCAGGATAGCGTAATCAAGTTCAAACATACATACAAAACATATCGCCAGCACTCACAATAGCCTATCAATAGACACCCCTAATTGAGAGATATTTCAGACAATTCCCAAACCAACTGGCGAGTCAAGAAAACTGATCTAGCTGGCTTCACTTGGATGTAAAATTGGCTAGTCTTCAGATGATTTTCAACTTGAGAAAGGTAGTCCTGCTTTTCCTGACACAGACACGGAGATAGCGCAGATTAACGCTTCATGATAACCAGATAATATTAGAATCGTAGTACCATATTTGCAGGAACTATCTTCCCAAGCACGTATACTGAACAACCACATTAACAAAAAAAAAACAGCATAAGTTAAAAATACCTGTGGAAGCATTGAGTGGAGGGTATGTGCGTCGACATCTAGTAGTTTTTCAGCATTTTCAGTAAGTGCAGTGAAAGTACAAGATCCAGTTTCATCCGTTACGCTGAGGGTAACCATTAACCTGTTCAAATGAAATGTCAGAACGACGTAAGCGTAAACACATGTACCATGCAGACCACTAATTTAGTACCTCGGGGTTCAGATAACGTTCGCTTTTATGCACGTATAGCATGTATACATGACACCTACATCCTCGTAATCACCAGTTCCACAATGACTACACCCTGTGTAATATTGGATGTTCATCTGATCTAGCTTAGCAAGATGCACACACAGCCAATATCGCTCTTCTTGGTAGATGCTCCTTCCCTGATAACACATTTGAGCGTATTAAATCTAAGCGACCAATTGCAAGAGTTTTTAACTGAATTCTTATCGTTGAATACACAACAAAACATGCCCTCACAGATTGCTAAACTAACATCCCTGGGTTATGTCAGTTTTAAATGGCAACGTAGAATTCAAAAAGCGTCTACATACATCCTGTTGGAGCAGCCATCCAATAGAGGTGATAACGCGCTCATTAGACGGACGACGAACATCGCAAAGTACACCATTTTTAACATTCAGGCTTGCGTAATTACCAGCTTCCCTGAAACGATAAGACGTTACTATCATGTAAAGGATCAATATAAAATAACCTAAGAATTATAATCTCTTACCAGTCACGCAAAGTATCAGCCATTTCACCCTGTGGGTTGACGTCGACAGTTGTTTCTCTGGTCGTTGAAAGGGAAAAACCTACACATTTCAACACATATCATCATTATTTACATATATCATAAAGATTGCCTATCCATATTTCCAACTATTAGCGTAAAATAACGACCATTTCGGTTGGACGTTCATAGATGCGTGAAACTGACAACAGGATAGGAACCTGTGTTCCACTGCAAGTTCCTGCACTGCTTCACAACTGCCTTTTCCCATACAGTAACCAGCGTAATCTGCTCGAAACTACTCAAGGGGATCAAAGTTATCAAGATCCACAAGTAAATGATTCAAAACAACAATTAATGGATCAAGAGCTCCAAAGGTTTAGCAGCTGTAAACATCGCATACCTTTGATCGATGATGAAAACTTCACATATTTCAGAAGTATGACCAGCTGGTCTTGGCTTCTGACATATATGTTCAACAAAGACAACAACAGCTAGTACATCTACATTAAGAAAAGGAGCCAAAACAGTCAGCAGTATTAAGTACGAGGTCATCAACAAAATAATAGTAACTAATGTCTTACTATATTTAGTTTCCAAGGAGAGTTTTCGCGGAATGGATGCGACCACCACATAAATCTGAGGATCAATAACAACCCCACAACATACAGGCTGAACAACGGTATCTTTGTTGAATATAATTTCATAAACTTGGTCATCTCGATGGCCTGAGCAGAAACCTCCAACCACTCTGACCCTGGCATTGGTAATCTCATATTCCACATTATTTTGCATAACATCACCGAACAACTCCAACTCTTCATTATGAAACGCAGCCCTTATCTTAGCACCCTACAATTACATCAGCAGTTGTATTTCATTACAAGAAAAAGGCAGAAACTTAATGGCATTGGCCACTTATACATCACGAAATAGCCAAAACTAATACTGGTTTAAATGAGTCTTTGTCAATTGCTCATTATAAGAGGTTACTGTCCGAGGGAATTAAACTAACAAATGTAATTATTAGCAATACCAATGTTTAAGTAGACCCAAAGCTAATAGATACTTGTAAGGAACATATAATATACTGCAGCTATAGTTGCACAACATATGGTACTCTCATAATCACGCAGATACGCAAAGAAAAATATAAATCCATACATTATCTAAGAACACTAACACAAAGCTCGAAACAGTACCACGATAATGTCCCAAAATAGACCACACAAGTTAGTTCTACAATGCCATAAACATATATAATATATAGTCAAGGTCTGTAAATAATTACCTTTTCATCTTCAAACGTAATTAGCTGACACTCGAGATCACACGCACCTAACGAACCATGTATGCTGATTGTCTCAATAACCCTAACTCTCAAAGAATACCCACCATCTCTGCCTGCAAGGGATCTAGCGCTCTGCCTCAACTGTGCCATTCTGTATTACGACTACTAACAAACATTAAATATGACAAAACAAACTCTCAAACATTATGCACCAACAAAAAAATAAGAAATGAAATAAAAATAGACCTTTGTAAATGAGTTTGCAAGAAGTATACATACAACTTCTAGAATAACATCTGCAGCAATTTATATTAATTGTAAACAAGCTTTAATGATTATATAAACTCACAAATAGAGGAAAAGTTTGATTGACAGTATGGGGGAAGTTAAGATTTTCTGACAGGACATTACTTGTGCATATCTACAAGTATGTACTATAAACATATCTAGCAATCAGTTAACCACATTGTATCCTAACCATCTTCAAATCTAAACTGTTCACACCCTAAAGCTCAATCGGTGAAGTTACTGAACACCACAGTACCGCAGCTATAGTTATAGACGCGTTTAACTATCCAAAGTTAATAGAGGATAACATTCAACAATATTTAAACACTCGATATAAAGATTTATAAATTAGAACAAATACAAACTACAGCGTAGATATCACGGTCAGTCAAACATACTCAATGGCGTAGCCTTGTTTTATTTAGATTGACGTACACTCCACCAACGCGGAAAGTATAGAAACAATGACTATTGAATAATGCCAACGTAATAGCTACTGTAACGTCCGTTGTGTTTAGACAACAGTTAACTGAAAAGAAGTAATCTGGATACATTTATCATTATTTAGAAATATCTGTAGATTTGTCAGTCTATCCACTAAGAGCCATCGCCAACCCTATCCTAAGACATGTTTAGACCGACAATACTATAGTAATTACATCCCATTTGTTACTGATCATGTTCACACAATCATAAGCAATTCCTGCTAAAAACCAATCTATATATTATATACATATACATTAGAAACGGATCTAATGGAATTCTACGTTAGCCATGTACAGACAATACAGACATTCAACGTAATCATTAATCTTCCAATAACAACAGAACGTGCATACATGAGAATACCAAAAGTGATACATCACAATGTTCAGTGATGCTACCACTGTCAAAAAATAAATAGCTAATCAAAAGCAATAACAGTTGAGCTAGAGAGAGCGTTATCTCAGTGTCACAAAATGTCATATCCAGAATTCGAAGCCACGCACATCATTCAACCAGATTCAGATAACTAAACATCCACTCTACTTCAGCGGCCCGAGTCACGTACTGCTGGTAGCAAATAAGGAACGGGAAAGGGACCTGACAGGCAATATACGACATTTTCAGGACTTCCAAAACGGGTATGGACTGTGCCCTTCGTGGGAGAGGCTGGCGTAATAATTGCAGTGTCATCAACTCCATAGTCAGATGCAAATTCATCCCGCTCAATAAGATGATTGGAAAAAGTAGGCTCATCAAATATCTCATACATCCGCCCCCTCATAGTCAAATAACTCTCTATCTCAAGGTTATATAACAATGCAGCCATCTCAGACTCTGAAGATTGATAATTCACGTCAATAATTTCAAGGTTGTAAGCCGATGCCAAGTACATGACAACCTTCATAGCTAAACAGTTCCTGGCATCAGCAAGAGTTTCACGCCCCGATAAAATAAATATTGGGTTATAGGTAGGGCTGGAAGACAAAATAGTAATCCAAGCGCTGTAGTTCCCAGCAGAATGCATAACAGACTCTAACGGAGTACACTATATTAGTAGGGTTTTGATAATCTTCCTAAGTAAAGGCACATATTCCAAATAAATATGATTATTACTGGCACGCTGCCCACATGTAGTTCCACCTACTCCACAGTTCGAAGCATTCTTGTAGATACTCTGGAGTTCTTTGCGCTTCAAATGATATAATTCACTGCAATGCTTAAGGACATCACACCTCTCGTACGAGAAGTCCTCAACGACTAATGCCCATCGTCGAATAAGGTTGTGGACAACTTTCTTAGCAGCAAGCTCACATGAATCTTCAAGCGTAACTGCACGTTCGCACACATATGTTAACTTTTCAGGCTTATTAGTAGAACGATAACGAAACCTCGTTTCCACTCCGACATAAACGCTATTTTCAGACAAATCTAGAACATGATACGCAGGTTCAGGAAACTGCAGCTCAGCAGTGATCTGTTTAAGTAAAGGATGGTAAGGAACCACTATTTGTAACGGAGTAGCAAGCGCCATCTGCAATTTCAGCAAATATAACAATCATTACGAAAGCAAAATGAATGCAGGGAAATATATAATCAAGAATATGTAGGTAAAGTGACATCATGCCAAATAGCTATGAAATTGAGCTATATGTTAGTACCTCCACAACAAAGTTTGAAAGTAATTTGCAATGAAACAGAAAGAGGTACAAAACAAAAACTCATTTTACATTTCACGGTCTACCAGAATCCCGAGATAAAAAAAACATACATGCTATATACATACAAATAGAAGTTTACCGCAGCTCATGATGTTAGGCCACCCCACCCTCCACCCAATTTAAATAACAAACAATTAAACAATAACAATCATCCACCTAAATAGAATCGTCGAAGCAAGCCTTCAGATATGTAAGACAATAGTTCAGAATACAGTAGCACACTTATCAAGCTTATTAAAATTAGTAAAATCCATTTCACAACACAACCAAGCAAATTAAAACAAACTATATACCAAACAATTTAAAACTGCATGATTAGAGTTCGATTCAAACAAATCTAAATTAGGATAATGAATTATAGAAATGAAACTACAGAATGCCAAGATATTAACTCTTTAGCCTATATAAAGACTCCAACAGAGAGGTATGGCTCTATAACTACTGTGTATCAGTTATTTAAAAGATATAGATGGATAGTAACTAAACAAATCCCCTAGAAATAGGAAAAGTACAACAATTACATTACCTAGTGTACAGAATTGAGTGTAAGAATGGTTAATCTATAAAATGTGATCATAGAGGTAAGGTAATCATTTAAGTCAGAAAAACAAACATAACATTAGTATCTAACGCAAAAGTTAGAAGACCACAGACCAATTACTTGCATCAGACCAAATAATAAAGCCTATTATGTGACACTGTGAATGTATCCCAGGTATAACTTACAGAACCTAATTCAGACATACAAAATATAATTAGTGACATATCTTACACCCAAACTAATAATATCCTACGTATGAATAACCAATCCCGACTATGGCACGCACAACAAGATTTGTATCAAATTTTATAGGTAAATGTACTTATTAACTTAATATCTGGTCGTTTAAGTTGCAAAGTCTGTGTCAGATACAAATATTAACTTATTACAACATGATAAAGTAAGTATCAATAACTACAATGTCGAATTGTTTATAAACAGTCATCGTTATTGCACATGGCAATTCATATACTTCATAACCAACATAACAGCGTCAAATAATTTAGGCTCCAAACAAAACGTCAGTTTTCCATATTTAACAGTATTATCGCCCTTGAATCGAAAAAATATATGTCAAGTTTATACACAAGTGACATATTTGTCATTACCTTTTTTTGTACAAATGAGGCGACATAAGGTCTGTAAACAGGTTGTAGAGGTAAAGTTTATACACCAGTGAAATACTTGTCACGAAATTTTTGAACAAATGAGGCGACATAGGGACCGCAAACGGGATGCATAAGCAGAAATGTAAGTCGTACAGACATGCCTACAATTATAGAAGAACATAGGTCAAAATTCACTCACACGCTTCCTCAATTAAAGATTATTAAACAGAAACTCTTACAAACACATGGTATAAATTTAACACCAGTAGTTAATATTCTCTCTATAATGGTACCCTCTGAGAAGACCAAATAAGTAGTTCATTCACCCAACGATGGTCTCTTTTGATGTTTAGCCACATCTTAAAAAAAAACATAATTGTCAATGTAAGAGCTAAGTCTGATCAAGACTTATAAGCATTTTTTATGTCTTTTACCAAAGGCGAATTACACACATGTGGAAATGAGTCTGTCGAACTACAAGACCTTTTTTTAAAAAAAAAAATACATCTGGGATGGATTAAAATCTTATAAATAAGATCGCCAATTGTGTGTATTCAGAAGATGACATAAGTAATATCCGCAATTATACACATCTAGCAGACAACTCTCCAACGCAGAAACCATGTAACACATGAGTTCAACATACAACCTCCCGATAGCAATGGTCGCGCAACCCATAACAATCCTTCAATAGCGAAACTGGTAAAGGTATTTATATGAACAAATAAATAACAATGTACCAGAAATGTCTATCTTCATCTATCATAATTGATAGTTATATATAATTCCAGTTGCGTGTAACAAAGCAAGCCATCGTAATTGTTCAACAATACTCAGAATTAACCAAAAGCCATCTATCAACATAGGAAGACTGTATAGACATTGCTTAAAATTTTCATCATTAGCTATAATAATCAGCTTAGTAAATGGACAGACACAATCTCAGCTTATACTTCCATAATATAGTACATAAAAGTGTACAGTGGAAATATCTACATACTTCTTATGTTGCTTGCAAACTTAGATAAACAATACTACTATAGTGGTTGTTAGTACTTAGAGTATGGGCAAACGTAAGGTCTCCTGACGAGACAACACCCCTACTTACCTAGGCAAACACCCTACAATATCAAGATCAAAGATTTAAGTAATAAATGATAAGTTTCTGAATACACCATTATCATTATAGTTTGCGGATAAGACAATTATACATGTTAAATTAACTAAAACTTCTATTAAACATATGTTAGAAAATACAGCACCAGATATTACAGCAAAGTTGCAAAACAAATCACATCTCCATAGAGATTAAAACGCAACCTCCACCCACAACTAATCACACAACAACTAAGATAATACATCACAATTTCATCAGCGAGAGTCACTAAACCACTATAACCCCTAATCCGTAGAACAACCATCAGACGAGGAACAATTTGGCTTCCATAACTCTTCTTCCAGATGACTATAATAGATTTCATATATATCAAGCTTATTAAAGTTCGTTCCGAATACCTCACCTGTAGCCATACATAGATGATATAGAGTCATATGAGGAACAATAGTTTCACATCTCTTGAAGAACTCAACAACCTCAACCTCTAAGTTGCTTAATTCAACCCTTTTCATCGCAACAACTTCTGTGTAACACAATAACACAACTATGTCAGTTAACTTAAATAATGTCAATCACATAATATGCGAGCAGTATCGATAATTAGGTTAACTATTTAAGTATTGACACCAAGCATAATCAATAATCAGGTAACTAATTCAATTTCATCAGCGAGCAGCAACAAAAGTCCCTAAATCACAGAATATGTAAGCACAATCAATAATTAGATAACCAATTCAATTTAAATCAGAAAGTGAGAACTCTCAAGTTGATAAAAGATGTGTAAAGATAAAAAAAATAGAATATGCAGCTGACAATACATAAAAGAGCAAGCATATAGATAAAGAAACTAAGCAGAACAGTACCAAGAAGTAAATTGGAACTCCTTAAATCACAGAACATGTAATCTCAACCAATAACCAGGTAACTAATTCAACGGAATTCAAAAAACAAGATTTCCCAGGACGACAAAGCTGGTTAAAAGATCAAGAAACAAAGATATTAAGCAGTTGTGAAGAAGCAGCAAAATTATCAAATACATGAAGAGGATTTGCAGAACAGCCAAGGAAAGTTTGTCAAAAGTCCTAAAAGCAATGAAACTGAATCATACTTATAATTAAAGCAAAGCGTATTAAACATACCCTTAGTTATATTTTCATCAGGAATTACAGGTCTTTGAACCTTGTACCGGCGAGTCATTGTCAATTCCAATGATGAAAGACCGAAACCCTCCGGCCTCATGAGATTCCAAATAACATCGTTGTTAAGAACAACCATCAAACGATGGAACAAAGGACGAAATCCATCAACAATACCATCAATCCGTTCTTGAAGATAATGCACCTCATCAACGTTATTCATAGGCATACCAAATCACACTCTAACCACCTAAAACAGAGAAAACAAGGAACGATTAGTAACCATTAATTTTATAGAAAACAAGAAAAGATTAGTAATTAGTAATCATTAATTTTACAGAAAACAAGAAAAGATTAGTAATTACTAACCAGCCTAAGAAACAGACAATGTAAAAATACCAAAAAACAGTGTAAACAGGGAACGATTAGGAAGTATTATTTCTCGATAATTTCCGTTAATAATCCTAACAAAAGCAACATAATTAAACTTAAGCAAATGTAAAAAATGAATAAAGAAACCAAACGAAAGAAGAAAACAACAGACTAAAGGCAAACAGTCAATTACCTTCTAAACAAAAAACAGAGCATGTATGTTCCGATATTTATAATGGCTCAAGGAAGAAGATGACAAAGGCGACGCTGTTCATCACACGCAAGGCACGAAAGTTACTGGCCTACTGTTCATAATTTACCAAGTTTTCACATTTATAGGGGTTGTAGATTTTCTTGTTTTCTAAAAGTGTAAGACTTCATCATAACTGAAATGTTGTTCTTAAGCAAGATGTAACATAAGGGCGAGTAAGAGCATGTCGTTTATCTTCTCTTGAAACTTAGGAATAGCCAACTGTATCTGACTTAGTATACCTCATGCACTATGTCGTTGCTTGGTGTTTGCTTAAATTGATTAATTGATGCGTAAGGTTATTTTTCGAACCAAAGGTGCATGTTTGTGAATTCTACTTTCGTAATGTGATCATCGATACGAAGTATTTTAAATTGTCAGCTATGTCCTACCAGTGTGCTTATTGGCTATTCTGATGTAAAGTTGTTAATTCAATGTAAAAAAAAAAAATTGCCAAGTAGTATCCCGACTTTCAGTCTGGTTATAACCGCGTGTGGTATGATTATCAATGTGTGTATCTTGCCTTAATAGTTAGATATTAGTTGCTAGTAGGGAGCAGGTTGACTTGTCATATGACTTGCAATTGTTTGATTGTCCGTATAGCATGCTTTTGGGTCCGTGTGTGATATTTATAATGGGGTTACGGAGACGTAACCAAGTTTTAAGGAGGGTAGGATTGTAAAATCTCGAGATATGAAATGTTTGTTTGGAATGTCGTGATTGGGTTACTAAGATTGACTATACCTGAAGTAAAAAATAATGAACTGTTTGGGCAGATGTTTTGCAATTGGTTCGTATTGTGTAATCGTTGTCGGATTCTTTGACCTTTGACTTGTGGGTGAGTAGTTTGGAGTAACATTTTACGAAGTATCCCTATTGGTTCTATATATCATGCCTGGTCAATATTGTGGTTCTCTAAGTGTTATGCATTTTTGTTACAAGCTAGCTTTGGGGACAAAGCTTCTTAAGGGGGATAGAATGTAATAGTACGTTTTAATTGGTTAACTCTTGGGCTCGGTGTCTAGTTGGAATAGGAGTGATTTAGGTGATGTTAAGTATAGATAAGTGGATGGTTCCCGTAGGTATGGGCGAACTTCGGTGTAACATCCCGTATTTTCGTAAAGGTCTATTTTATCAAAATAAAGTAATTTACGGAATTTAATAATAATTTAATAATAATCGTAATTTATATTTTTAAGACTTCCGTTAAGTTCGTCTTAAAAATCGTTTAAGCTTAAGAGGCCTTGTTCATTTTATATCAAACCGCTTCACTTTTTCCGTTTCGCTTGAATAGAGTAAACCCGACTCAATAAAGGTGAAAGGACAACTTAAAACCCTACCTTAAACCTCTCCATCGACATTCCATTTCTTTTCACAGT
The DNA here is from genome assembly GCA_029255685.2 of Silene conica. NCBI lineage: Eukaryota > Viridiplantae > Streptophyta > Magnoliopsida > Caryophyllales > Caryophyllaceae > Silene > Silene conica. The sequence goes on along the minus strand of CM055319.2, from coordinate 44,730,020 downwards.
AAACAAACTCAAACACCATTTTCATTTCTCTTCAAGCTTTTCAAGACGATCTCGCCCCCTTCCCGAACTCGTATCGAGGTAAAAGTTACATATTCGGAATCCTCGCGAGATTTATGATCTTTCCATCACTTTCAATTCCAATTTCGTGAAACTTCATTTCGGGGCTGTTTTGCCTAATCACGAAATTACCCCCTTTAATCCGTGTTTTTGTGCTTTTAGGTGGAGCTAGTAACAACCCGGAGGAAGGACTCGTGATCCTTGAAGAGTAAACCGGAGCATTCGCGGAGTAAAGGTGACTATTATGAGTAACTCGGCCTTTTTGTCTAAATTAGCACTATATGTGATTTGATTGTGTTTTGTGAAAGTTAGTATGTTTATTGAGTTATCAATGTTCTTCTTATGTTGTTCAAACTGATTTGGTGAAGTATTATTGATGAAATTGATGAGGAAATGAGTTTTAGGAGTATACATGTTAAGATCGGTTTAATTGGTAATTTTGTTGCTAATTCATGTAATGATTGTTTTAAGACATGTTCTTATGTGATTTTGATGTGGTAAACATGCTGGAAATGTTGAATTGATGCCTAGAAACATGTATAGGAAAGATTTGAAAGGATTTGGGAATGTTTTGGTATGTCGTAATTGGCGAAATGGCGAACAGAGGCCCTGAGCCGGTCGGCCAACCGGCGGCCAACCAGCCGGCTCAGAGTCCCTCTTCGTTTTGTTGTTTTTTTGGAAGTCTTAGGAAATGGGTCCCCAGCCGGTGGACCGGCAACCGGCCGGCCGGCTGGGAGCCCCTTATGTTGTGTTTTTGTTATTTTTGCAAGAAGAAGAAAGGGTCCCCAGCCGGTGGACCGGCAGCCGGCCGGCCGGCTGGGAGACCTTTAATGTTGTTTTGATGTATCGGCTAGAGAGTATGGAGTCTCAGCCGGTTGACCGGCCGCCTGTGGCCAACCGGCTGAGAGCCCCTGTTTGTGTTGTTTGTTTAATAACTTTTGATTTTCAAGTCGGATTGCATTGATTCTTTTTCCGTATGCTTTGTATGCATGATTGGAGTCCCCGGAGTTCGGGCGGCACTATATTGGGTTCGGGAATGGAGTGAGGATAGAGACCCTCCGGTCGGGCAACCGAAAGGGAAACCGGCTCTCCCTCGTCTTGGTTCCCGGGGTCAATTAAGTGTCGAGTGTACATATTTCAAAGAATTTATTGTGGTTTAATGAGTAGCCTCCTTTGGAGATTTGGTTGTTGAACCCCTCCGTGGGTGGTTCATCGTGTTTGTTCGGACGAACCCCTCCGTGGGTGGTTCTGTCTTCTTCGTGCGAACCCCTCCGTGGGTGGTTCTGCTTTCTCCGTGTCGAACCCCTCCGTGGGTGGTTATGATTCCTTCGTGCGAACCCCTACGTGGGTGGTTCTGCCTTCCTGACGAACCCCTCCGTGGGTGGTTCTGTCTTTCTTCGTGTTGAACCCCTCCGTGGGTGGTTCAGTGTTTTGTGGTCGAACCCCTCCGTGGGTGGTTCGCGTGTGTGTATTGATTGGTATATACTTGCCTGAGTAGGGGTACTGTGTTATATACTTGCTGAATGTTTTGGTATATAGGTTATGTCTTAAGTTGACCGCTGAACCTTATACTTGCTGATTGTTTAGTATCTGCTTGCCTAGTAACGGTACGGTGTCAGATCTAGATGTTTGTGATGATGTTTAAGATGATATTGAATGATGAGTCTGATGTTTGACTTTAGTATTGTTCATCCAAGGCATTGGGTGACTCTTCGATCGGTTTCATAAATAGTTGGACTGAAAGACCCCCCGACTGGGTAACCAGTAGGGAAACCGGCTCTCCTTCCTAACGGTTTATGAAGTTGGGTTGAGAGCTATGCATTAGTATGGCATGATAGTTGAGACAGTTGATGAGATGAAAATGCTTCACATGATTATTTATGTTGGAGTATAATGCTTGTTTATATGTTCGGTGTTGTATGACATTAGGCGGCTATGAGAGCTCTAGTCACTCCCCACTGACTGTGGCGCACATGTTGTGTGTGTGTAGGTACTGGATGCTGTTTGCAGGGGGTTACGTTGAGGCTAGCGAGCGATGATCCTATCATCGATGACTTACCTACATCGTGTAGCTAGACCTTAGACTTATGTTTCTGTATTTTGTGCCTGTAGGGATATGCTATCCCGGGCTGCTTTTGCTTTATATCTTTATACTTATTTATGTTTCGGTTTTGTTAAAGCACCTCGCATGTTTAGTTTGTTAAAAAGTTTTAATTCCGCTGCATTTTTAGTACTTTGTGTGATTTAAATTTCCGCTTTCGCGAGGGGTTTTACATTCGGGACGAAGTTCATTTTAAGGGAGGAAGACTGTGATAACCCGTATTTTTATCATATCTCGGAATCATAGAATATTAATATAATGATTTTTGCCTAGACATACTTAGATATTTTATATATGTGTGGATATTATTATTATTATTATTATTATTTTTTTTTTTTTTTTTTATTATTATTATTATTATTATTATTATTATGATGATGATGATGATGATGATGATTATCGTTTTATAGTGTACGTATTGCTTTGTTTTTACTAATATGGCTATTATTATTTTATTATTGTTATCATGACATTTTTCTTACCAGCTCGCAACTTTATTTGCTTCCTAATATGACTATCGTGAAATGATATTTTATATTTGTATAACATGTTTAATATTACGATAATTATTTATGTTGGACCGTCTTACGAGTTCGTAAAGAGAACCTTAGATATAATAAAATAATGAGACGGTATTGGGAATGACAGTCAAGGCCGAATATTTGACGAGGCTTGACTACGAACCTTACGATGTTTGATTACGGGTTTTACGAGACATAAAAATCAACGTATACATTGTTTACATATTAAATACGTACATAAATAAGGTAGAAATGGATGGATTAGCATTAATCACACACCTATCAATTTTTCCAATTGATAACCTGCACCAAAACGTAACTATGCACCTTCCTTCTTCATTTATTTCTCTTCCTTGCGTTTCTGCATTTCTGCGTAGCTCCGTCTCCCTTTTTCCTTGTTTATTCCTATTCTACTACTCGTCCTCTCTAAGTTTCCTTCATATATTTTAACCGTGATTTTATCAAGGTACGTCGTGTTATCGTTTTATCGTTTCGTTTATCCTTTTATAACTTGTGTAATCTCTATATAACCGACCCACCTAAATTCTGACCCAGACCTTAGGATAGAGGTCCTGACCAACCCCGTCATGGCCAACCACCGTGGTGGTGGTGGCGGCCTGGTTCAAAAAGAAAAAAAATATATAATTTGTAGAAACACAACAATATATAAACGGTACCAAGGGGCTGTTTGTGTCGGGTTTTGGTTCGGTTAGGAACGGGTTTGGCTTCTGGGTTCGTAATGGTGGCTGCTAGGGTTTGAGGCGACCACCTTAGTTCATGGGTGGTGGCCGTTGGCAATAGGTGGTGATCGTGGTGACTGGGGGAAATAAAAACAGAGCAGGAAGCCGAAATAAAAACAGACCAGGAGACCTTTGGTGGTGGTGTGTAAGTCGTCTACAGAAGATACGGGTCAGAAGGGTGACCACCCCTGGAACCACCGTGGGTCAGTGGTGCGAACGGTGTCGGCCAGAGGTGGTCTGGCTTAGGGTAGTGGTGGTTGTCAGGGAGTTTAGGAGGAAGACGGCCTATAGAAGAGTGTATGCAGCGATAGCTTTGGACGCGATGGCTGGGCTGTTGTGGTGGTGTCGGTGGCCTGAGTGGTGATAGGAGGGACCCACCGTGGTGTAAATGGGGTTTGCCACGGTGGGGTAGGTGGTTGTAGTTTTTGTGGTGGTAGCGATTGGGTTAAGCCACGAAGTTGGTTTAATGCGTACATAGTTTTTTTGTTAAGTCATGGTTAAGTCATGTAGTACGTGTGTTTTAATTTATATATTCGAGTTTCACAATTTTAACATAAGTCGTATTCTCATAATTCGTAATACATGTTTGATAAGTACACGATATTTAATTACTATCAGAGATATTTAATATAATTTGTTATTTCATTATTTAGTAATAAATAATTTTTAGTGTTGAGACGGTTTTTAATATTGATTTTTGATAATTAATGATTTAGCATGTCATTATATATAAATTAAGGAATAATTATTATAAAGGGTTATATTTATCGTTGGATCGGGTTTGATATTAATATGCATAATTAGTTTACATGATTCTCATATTAGTTTATATAACTAATGTTTATGTGCCGTCTCAGTAAATAATAATGCTAATAATAAGTAATACATAGTATTCTGAAAAATAATTCTGAGAAACCGAAGTATAGTAATTAGTAATCGGATAATTTATTATTTGCTAGGTGGCTGTTCTGAAGTGGCATAATCTTGATTGTTTACCGGCTTGCTATTGGATCATATTGCTATCAAGGTAGGATAATTAATCCAGTCTTCTTGTTTATTATTCTATCTGGGTGCTGTTGGACGATAATTATTTATGTTGGACCGTCTTACGAGTTCGTAAAGAGAACCTTAGATATAATAAAATAATGAGACGGTATTGGGAATGACAGTCAAGGCCGAATATTTGACGAGGCTTTACTACGAACCTTACGATGTTTGATTACGGGTTTTACGAGACATAAAAATCAACGTATACATTGTTTACATATTAAATACGTACATAAATAAGGTAGGAATGGATGGATTAGCATTAATCACACACCTATCAATTTTTCCAATTGATAACCTGCACCAAAACGTACCTATGCACCTTCCTTCTTCATTTATTTCTCTTCCTTGCGTTTCTGCATTTCTGCGTAGCTCCGTCTCCCTTTTTCCTTGTTTATTCCTATTCTACTACTCGTCCTCTCTAAGTTTCCTTCATATATTTTAACCGTGATTTTATCAAGGTACGTCGTGTTATCGTTTTATCGTTTCGTTTATCCTTTTATAACTTGTGTAATCTCTATATAACCGACCCACCTAATTTCCGACCCAGACCTTAGGATAGAGGTCCTGACCAACCCCGTCATAGCCAACCACCGTGGTGGTGGTGGCGGCCTGGTTCAAAAAGAAAAAAAAATATATAATTTGCAGAAACACAACAATATATAAACGGTACCAAGGGGCTGTTTGTGTCGGGTTTTGGTTCGGTTAGGAACGGGTTTGGCTTCTGGGTTCGTAATGGTGGCTGCTAGGGTTTGAGGCGACCACCTTAGTTAATGGGTGGTGGCCGTTGGCGATAGGTGGTGATCGTGGTGACTGGGGGAAATAAAAACAGAGCAGGAAGCCGAAACAAAAACAGATCGGGAGACCTTTGGTGGTGGTGTGTAAGGCGTCTACAGAAGATACGGGTCAGAAGGGTGACCACCCCTGGAACCACCGTGGCTCAGTGGTGCGACCGGTGGCGGCCAGAGGTGGTCTGGCTTAGGGTAGTGGTGGTTGTCAGGGAGTTTAGGAGGAAGATGGCCTATAGAAGAGTGTATGCAGCGATAGCTTTGGACGCGGTGGCTGCGCTGTTGTGGTGGTGTCGGTGGCTTGAGTGGTGATAGGAGGGACCCACCGTGGTGTAAATGGGGTTTGCCACGGTGGGGTAGGTGGTTGTAGTTGTTGTGGTGGTTGCGATTGGGTTAAGCCACGAAGTTGGTTTAATGCGTACATAGTTTATTTTGTTAAGTCATGGTTAAGTCATGTAGTACGTGTGTTTTAATTTATATATTCGAGTTTCACAATTTTAACATAAGTCGTATTCTCATAATTCGTAATACATGTTTGATAAGTACACGATATTTAATTACTATCAGTGATATTTAATATAATTTGTTATTTCATTATTTAGTAATAAATAATTTTTAGTGTTGAGACGGTTTTTAATATTGATTTTTGATAATTAATGATTTAGCATGTCATTATATATAAATTAAGGAATAATTATTATAAAGGGTTATATTTATCGTTGGATCGGGTTTGATATTAATATGCATAATTAGTTTACATGATTCTCATATTAGTTTATATAACTAATGTTTATTTGCCGTCTCAGTAAATAATAATGCTAATAATAAGTAATACATAGTATTCTGAAAAATAATTCTGAGAAACCGAAGTATAGTAATTAGTAATCGGATAATTTATTATTTGCTAGGTGGCTGTTCTGAAGTGGCATAATCTTGATTGTTTACCGGCTTGCTATTGGATCATATTGCTATCAAGGTAGGATAATTAATCCAGTCTTCTTGTTTATTATTCTATCTGGGTGCTGTTGGACGATAATTATTTATGTTGGACCGTCTTACGAGTTCGTAAAGAGAACCTTAGATATAATAAAATAATGAGACGGTATTGGGAATGACAGTCAAGGCCGAATATTTGACGAGGCTTTACTACGAACCTTACGATGTTTGATACGGGTTTTACGAGACATAAAAATCAACGTATACATTGTTTACATATTAAATACGTACATAAATAAGGTAGGAATGGATGGATTAGCATTAATCACACACCTATCAATTTTTCCAATTGATAACCTGCACCAAAACGTACCTATGCACCTTCCTTCTTCATTTATTTCTCTTCCTTGCGTTTCTGCATTTCTGCGTAGCTCCGTCTCCCTTTTTCCTTGTTTATTCCTATTCTACTATTCGTCCTCTCTAAGTTTCCTTCATATATTTTAACCGTGATTTTATCAAGGTACGTCGTGTTATCGTTTTATCGTTTCGTTTATCCTTTTATAACTTGTGTAATCTCTATATAACCGACCCACCTAATTTCCGACCCAGACCTTAGGATAGAGGTCCTGACCAACCCCGTCATGGCCAACCACCGTGGTGGTGGTGGCGGCCTGGTTCAAAAAGAAAAAAAAATATATAATTTGCAGAAACACAACAATATATAAACGGTACCAAGGGGCTGTTTGTGTCGGGTTTTGGTTCGGTTAGGAACGGGTTTGGCTTCTGGGTTCGTAATGGTGGCTGCTAGGGTTTGAGGCGACCACCTTAGTTAATGGGTGGTGGCCGTTGGCGATAGGTGGTGATCGTGGTGACTGGGGGAAATAAAAACAGAGCAGGAAGCCGAAACAAAAACAGATCGGGAGACCTTTGGTGGTGGTGTGTAAGGCGTCTACAGAAGATACGGGTCAGAAGGGTGACCACCCCTGGAACCACCGTGGGTCAGTGGTGCGACCGGTGGCGGCCAGAGGTGGTCTGGCTCAGGGTAGTGGTGGTTGTCAGGGAGTTTAGGAGGAAGATGGCCTATAGAAGAGTGTATGGAGCGATAGCTTTGGACGCGGTGGCTGCGCTGTTGTGGTGGTGTCGGTGGCTTGAGTGGTGATAGGAGGGACCCACCGTGGTGTAAATGGGGTTTGCCACGGTGGGGTAGGTGGTTGTAGTTGTTGTGGTGGTTGCGATTGGGTTAAGCCACGAAGTTGGTTTAATGCGTACATAGTTTATTTTGTTAAGTCATGGTTAAGTCATGTAGTACGTGTGTTTTAATTTATATATTCGAGTTTCACAATTTTAACATAAGTCGTATTCTCATAATTCGTAATACATGTTTGATAAGTACACGATATTTAATTACTATCAGTGATATTTAATATAATTTGTTATTTCATTATTTAGTAATAAATAATTTTTAGTGTTGAGACGGTTTTTAATATTGATTTTTGATAATTAATGATTTAGCATGTCATTATATATAAATTAAGGAATAATTATTATAAAGGGTTATATTTATCGTTGGATCGGGTTTGATATTAATATGCATAATTAGTTTACATGATTCTCATATTAGTTTATATAACTAATGTTTATGTGCCGTCTCAGTAAATAATAATGCTAATAATAAGTAATACATAGTATTCTGAAAAATAATTCTGAGAAACCGAAGTATAGTAATTAGTAATCGGATAATTTATTATTTGCTAGGTGGCTGTTCTGAAGTGGCATAATCTTGATTGTTTACCGGCTTGCTATTGGATCATATTGCTATCAAGGTAGGATAATTAATCCAGTCTTCTTGTTTATTATTCTATCTGGGTGCTGTTGGACGATAATTATTTATGTTGGACCGTCTTACGAGTTCGTAAAGAGAACCTTAGATATAATAAAATAATGAGACGGTATTGGGAATGACAGTCAAGGCCGAATATTTGACGAGGCTTTACTACGAACCTTACGATGTTTGATTACGGGTTTTACGAGACATAAAAATCAACGTATACATTGTTTACATATTAAATACGTACATAAATAAGGTAGGAATGGATGGATTAGCATTAATCACACACCTATCAATTTTTCCAATTGATAACCTGCACCAAAACGTACCTATGCACCTTCCTTCTTCATTTATTTCTCTTCCTTGCGTTTCTGCATTTCTGCGTAGCTCCGTCTCCCTTTTTCCTTGTTTATTCCTATTCTACTACTCGTCCTCTCTAAGTTTCCTTCATATATTTTAACCGTGATTTTATCAAGGTACGTCGTGTTATCGTTTTATCGTTTCGTTTATCCTTTTATAACTTGTGTAATCTCTATATAACCGACCCACCTAATTTCCGACCCAGACCTTAGGATAGAGGTCCTGACCAACCCCGTCATAGCCAACCACCGTGGTGGTGGTGGCGGCCTGGTTCAAAAAGAAAAAAAAATATATAATTTGCAGAAACACAACAATATATAAACGGTACCAAGGGGCTGTTTGTGTCGGGTTTTGGTTCGGTTAGGAACGGGTTTGGCTTCTGGGTTCGTAATGGTGGCTGCTAGGGTTTGAGGCGACCACCTTAGTTAATGGGTGGTGGCCGTTGGCGATAGGTGGTGATCGTGGTGACTGGGGGAAATAAAAACAGAGCAGGAAGCCGAAACAAAAACAGATCGGGAGACCTTTGGTGGTGGTGTGTAAGGCGTCTACAGAAGATACGGGTCAGAAGGGTGACCACCCCTGGAACCACCGTGGGTCAGTGGTGCGACCGGTGGCGGCCAGAGGTGGTCTGGCTTAGGGTAGTGGTGGTTGTCAGGGAGTTTAGGAGGAAGATGGCCTATAGAAGAGTGTATGCAGCGATAGCTTTGGACGCGGTGGCTGCGCTGTTGTGGTGGTGTCGGTGGCTTGAGTGGTGATAGGAGGGACCCACCGTGGTGTAAATGGGGTTTGCCACGGTGGGGTAGGTGGTTGTAGTTGTTGTGGTGGTTGCGATTGGGTTAAGCCACGAAGTTGGTTTAATGCGTACATAGTTTATTTTGTTAAGTCATGGTTAAGTCATGTAGTACGTGTGTTTTAATTTATATATTCGAGTTTCACAATTTTAACATAAGTCGTATTCTCATAATTCGTAATACATGTTTGATAAGTACACAATATTTAATTACTATCAGTGATATTTAATATAATTTGTTATTTCATTATTTAGTAATAAATAATGTTTAGTATTGAGACGGTTTTTAATATTGATTCTTGATAATGATTTAGCATGTCATTATATATAAATTAAGGAATAATTATTATAAAGGGTTATATATATCGTTGAATCGGATTTGATATTAATATGCATAATTAGTTTACATAATTCTCGTATTAGTTTATATAACTAATGTTTATGTGCAGTCTCAGTAAATAATAATGCTAATAATAAGTAATACATAGTATTCTGAAAAATAATTATGAGAAACCGAAGTATAGTAATTAGTAATCGGATAATTTATTATTTGCTAGGTGGCTGTTCTCAAGTGGCATAATCTTGATTGTTTACCGGCTTGCTATTGGATCATATTGCTATCAAGGTAGGATAATTAATCCAGTCTTCTTGTTTATTATTCTATCTGGGTGCTGTTGGATGATATCTTATGTGAGTTATGGCATATTGAAATATTACATTCTTCTGTCTGGCATTTGCATTATATATTATCCATCTGTATACGAGTTGAGTTTTGAGATAATGGTTGCGTTCATTGGCATGGCACATGTATCGGTATACAGGTTTAACCTGGGCAGACATCATGGTAAGAGCCTTCGGGTGATGTATAAATAACTTACCGGCAGACACCGTTTTATACCTTCGTGGTGGTGTAGTTCAGCTGTAAGCTGGTTTCTCGATGACGATCGAGGCAGACCCGGCCAGGAGGAGGCGGGTGGAAGTTTGGGGATGAGTTCAGTAGAAAGGCCATGGCATTGCATTTTCATTTGCATACTCATTCGTTGCATATTTGTTAATGTGATTATTATCCTACTCAACCGCGAGGTTGACCGTGTATTCGTTTAACACCTGCGATGATCCGTAATGGGGAGCAGATTTGGCAGGAAAGATGATTCTATGGGAGCATGGGATGGCATGAGCAATTGGATGGACCGACTTAGATTTAGACCACATAATTAGAAGTTGTCAGTTGTAATTTCTTTTCTTCTGCGTAGTATTTGTAATATTAAAAGTTTAAATTTAGTCAGTTTTATATAAAGTACTTTGGTTTGTTTTACTTTGTTATTCACTACCTCGGTCACTCCGAGATGGTAACAGTTCTATTTATTTGAGAATGTCTTGCTAATGGCTCTTAAATAAATGAGGGTGTTACATTGAATCCCTGTCACTAAATTAAATTCAATGGATGCTTTGGTAACTGAATACCGATATAAGAGCAAAAAATGGCAATATATAACAGAGATAGAGAACAAAGTAATGCAAACTAAACTTTTTTCTTTATTCCACATATATTTTACATTGAAACCGGTTCCTTTAGAACACAGACCCAGAGTCCCAGACAGCAATCAGTTTCAACCAGAGACAAGATCAGTTTTCCATAAACAAAAACTCAGTAGTCAGCAGTCAGCAGTACCACATCAGCTATAAGTCCATGAGTAATTTGTGAACTGAGAAAGTGCAATGAAAGACAAGTCTATAAAAATGCCCAAACTGTCCCAGTATGTGCTGTGAAGACTATAAAAGTGGCACCTTAACTTCCAGCATAAATTCATTGAGCCCACCATCCACCATCCACCATCCACCATCCACCCACCATAAACACTAGATAAAAAAGAAAGTGAATGGATGGAGGATCAATGAGGAGCTGAGGAAGGTTAGAAGAAAGATATTGTTAATCCACTTACCCCTTCAAGGCCATGTAACGAACACTGATGCTTAATCTAGTCACAGTCATTAAGTGAAACAAGATGGAAAACATGCATTAACATTTTCAAATGATGATACGAACAAGAGGTTGAGGAATGCCACTCACCCTGGTTGGTCGTTGAAACATAATGCACTTCGGTACTGGTTTTTACTTGCACATTTCTAGCTTCCAACTCCTTTCTAACCTGCAATAAAACACCGTATTGTAGCAAAAACAGATGATATTGTTATATCAACCATCCACCGACATCGACACCAGTTCCTACGCAGACCAAACACTGACTGCAGAAGAATCGAGCTCTTGACAAGCTATATCAACCTTCTCTATTCAGTAGCTTTAATAAATCTGATTCACAATCTTCTTGGTGTCCCTTATCAGGTTGGGTTGGAAGTAAGAAACACAGTATTTATTACATTATGCGACCATAAAATACAACCGAAGTCAGACTTAAATAGTGTAAACTAGCATTATGTGAATTGATGACATAACATACTCCAGCAGTTTATTGATAAACGCCTAACTAATTAATCTCATCATCATCAACAACAAGATGGGCAATTATATGAACTTACCAATTGAAAACTAACACAGCGGATGAACACAAATTGGGAAATTGGGAATTAGGGTTTACTTAGAATTGAAAATGAAAAATTGGAAAAGAATAACCAACTTACCAATTGAGGAGGATGAACAAGATGACGAGAACATTCACTGAAATAGAAGACGGTGAAGGAGATGATGAAGCGGCGCCCGTAAAAAAATGAGGAAGACGCATGTACAGGAAGAAGTCTAGTTGCGTTTTAGAGGTTGAATTATTGAAGAAGGGTATTAATATTATTCAGTATAACTCTACAGTAGTATTAAAATTTAACAATTTAATAAGTACAGAGTAATAAGTAATATCCCCTTTCAAAAAAAAAGTAATAAGTAATATCTTGCAAAAAAAAAGTAATAAGTAATAAGTAATATAATAGTAATTAGTATAAGTTTTTATTAGGCATGAGTGATTAAATATATACGCGATTATTTTGGAATACGAGTAATATAATGTACGTGTTTAGGAAATATGCACATAGCGTCAAAATTATATGTTTTTTACGCCAAATTTTAGTTTAATAAATGGCAACGGTCAATACAAAACCGTTGCCTTAATTGTGTATAAAAAATACATATGTTAACGGTTTCTAAGTGGACCGTTGCCATATGTGTTTTTTCTCTATATTTGGCAACAATTGTTGTTAACAACCGGTACCGTTGCGTTTTCTAATAGGCAACGGTTCTTTTTAATTACCGTTTCCATTTGTCCCTGCCTAAAGTCATTTCTGTAATAGTGCCGATATCAATGAACTCGCCAATAATTAGAGAATACGAAAACTCATTATTGTTGTTTGAGTTTGAAAAAAACAAGCACTTCTGAACCAGAAGTACTGCAGAGTAATTACTACCCACAAAACACAACCACTTATAATCAGAGTTCAGACATACACATTAAAAAGAGCAACTAAATCATAAATGCTAAAAAGAGTATAAGAAAGAAATGACTTACTAATGTTGTGGATGAAGAGTTCTACTGAAAAGAAACAAAATTTTGGTCCTGGATGAAGCAACAACATCAATAGACACTGAAACTAATGTGGCCCTCCAGAGAATAATCAGGGAAGCAGGTGCATCACATGTGATGCGAATCTTACCTTTCTCAGCACAAAAGAGATCAGAAACACTGATTCAATGAAATCTGCTATCTCCCTTATTCAACTAACCTCAGTAGAAAACGAATTATCCCCCAATTGCCTGAGATTTAATTGAAAATCCTACTCCTTAAACTTAATGATTGGGCCCTAACGATAATAAAATATTGAACTTAGCCGTTGATGAAATGGTACATAGTCTGAGCCAAGTTCAGCTTGCTCGCAGGTGGGAGCACACCAAAAGCGTCGCAAACCAAAAGTTAATTAAGAACATAAATCGAAAACATGAAATTAAATCCCAAAAATGAAGAAAATACCTAAAAATTAAATCAATGTTAATTAAACAACGAAAACACATCTTCTGCATCAATCAATGTTAATTAAACAACAAAAACAACAACAACATCAAATTAAATCAAATCATCTTGATGTCACAGTACACACCATGTTGCACTAATAATTTTGTACTATTATTTGTTATCATATCAAAAATGTTAGTCACGGTAAAAATCCAGTGCGTAGCTAAGAGCAATAATTAGTCATGGGTAATTTACTTGTGACAATAAATCACAATTAGCCACGGCAAGAATTCAGTGGGTGGCTAAGAGCAATATAGTCACGGATAATTTAGCTGTGACAATAAATCATAATTAGCCACGTTAAGAATTCAGTGTGGCTAAGCACACTAATTAGTCACGGTTAACTGACCTATGACAATAAATCATAATTAGCCACGACATTGTGGCTAAAAATAATAATTAGCCACGTTCGTGACTTGATGCGTGACTAAACGCATTTGTTAGCCACGGTCATGGCTTAATTCGTGACTAAAAACAATTATTTGTCACGGATATATTTTCCCGTGACATAATTTTTTTTACCAATTAATATTGAAGGAAGGTGACTTTTTTTCCCGTGACTAAGCAAATTTAGGTCACGAATTATAAATTCCCGTGACATAAATCGTGGCGCAAGTGCCATTTTGTTGTAGTGCTTGCAGTCTGCCTATGTGATCGACTAGTCATCACATATGACTCTATGGCACTTGAACTTGCCATCAGTCGCCTCACATTCTAGTCGCTTTGAGACGTCACCTCATGTAAGCGGCTAGGGGCTATACTAAGTCAATCCAGTTCACTTATGGGGTTCAATATTGTCTCTTACAACCCATTTGGATTTTGACAAAGTATCTTTTATCTTGAGTTAATTATAACTCAAATGACATTGTCATGCAAAAACAGTCAATACTATTTCATTGCATTTTATGCACGATCATCTATTTGTATTGGTGTTTTGCGAATAAACCTTTTATTCATGATTGCAAAACTTACAAATTTTGTTCTCCTTCCATCTCATATTAAATTATCTCACATAATATGAACTTATTTGCGCACGTATCTAGAACTCATTCTAGATCTTGATTTTCCTTTCTTGAGGGAAGCTCCCACTGTTATCTTATAACTCGTGACGTATTGATATACTAGAGGGATTAAAGAATCATTCGAAATTATCTAGTCACTTATGTGCTGAAATCTATATACTCTTACTATTTTTAAACATCTTGGCTATTTCATCAAGGTTATTCATATCTAACCATTTTGATTTCTAATGGGCGACCTTTTATTATCAATATAATAAACCTTCCCGTAAAGCTCCATCATCGTATGATATAAGGTATTAGTTCATCTAGAATTGAAAACCTCTTATTCTTTACACTTTAAAGAATCACCCCTCATCTCTAAATGGTAGGCTTAATTCTTTTAATGAATATCGCTCCCACTAAAAACAATATTACTCGATTTCTTAAATGAATGTTTCATTTCTCGCATGTAAATCTTTATTATCACTTGAATCATTATCACTATCATTATCCCTATAGTGATCTATTTTCATTCAATCAATCATCACTTCTTTCATGTCTTCGTTTCCTCAAGACGATAATTCCCTTATAACTACATTGAGAGAATTGAGATGATTTCTTCTCTTTTATCTTATAAATTTAGAAAAATCATTTATTAAGGAACCGTTTTCCTTCTGATTTCACACGGGGTTTCATTATATCCTCTCTTTGAAACAATGAACATAAGGAATCTTTCCTCTTGTGTCCTCCCGTAGTTTCTTCAGTGTCCTCTCGTAGTTTCTTCAACTCATTCATTTACGGTTCTTCTCAAGACTCCCATGTAGGAATCTTCTCTAAGATCCTGTATTTATATCATTGGTTTGCGAGCGAAATATTTTCTCCCACTCTATCCTTTTAACAATAACTTTTACGTGTATAAGGATAGCAATTTCGATTTATCCAATGCATATGAATGTTTGAAGTTTTATAGGTGTGATGTATACATTCTCATTTTCACTTAAAATGATCATCGTATAATGAATTAATGATGTCTCATTTTGATTGAAACTATCTCATGGGGTGAGTTCTCCGTTTTAATCAACAATTTGATTATATTATATTGTATCAATGTTTCTTATTTCGTGATGAAATCACTATTATTCATGTTTTAACAAGGTATGCAATTTACTTTTAGAAATCAAGAAATTGATTAAGAACAAAAGTAGTGACTTGGGTTGAAAACCAAGTCACTAATATCCAAAATTACAACCATTGTTTTAGGATTTTAATCCTTGTCTTACAAGAAAATAAATTGTTCTAATAAAATGCAAAATATGAAAGAAGACAATATGAAAATTAGAGCCTAGCTAGCTCTTCAAGTCTTCGATCAATTGGATGCTACCATAGCTGTAAAACCCCTCGCGAAAGCGGAAATATAAAACATACAAAGTGCTAAAAATGCAGCGGAATTTAAACTTTTTAAACATAAACAACATGCGAGGTGAATTAAGACTGAAACTGAAGGTAAAATATAAATACAACAAGCCTGGGATGGCACATCCCTACATGCACTCAAAACTGAAATGTAAACTAAAGTCTAGCTAACGTAAACGTGTAAGTCAATCGATGAATAGGATCATCGCTCGCTAGCTCCATGCAACCCTCTGCCAACCACCTGTCATGTACCTACATACATGTAAACATGTACGCCACAATCAGTGGGGAGTGACTAGAGTTCTCCTAGCCACCTTTTGTAACGACACGTAACACATAAATACAAACAGAACACTCCAACATATATAAACATGTGAAGTATATCAACATCTCAATAACTGATTGACACCCGTCGTTGAGGGGTGCCAAAGATAAGATTTATAAAACCTCAGCTTAAACTCAGTTAGGATAAGTCAAGGGTCGAACCACAGAGAGACAGGGTAAATTGTGTTTGTAAATTTAAAGTCTATTGCAAGTAACCAAAAAAGGGGGATTTGAATTGGGATTTTAACTAACAACTAAAGTAACAAAATAAACAAGAGAAATAAAATAAGGTAAAAGGAGATTAGGAACTTTGGTTCCCCATGGTTAAAACAAGTCAATGAAGGGTAAAATAATCAAATAACACAATCCCAAGGAACAAAGAATAAACCTTTAGGTCAATATTCTACCCAATCCTTACGGTCTTAGGGTTCCTAGAAAAGCACTAAACTTTCGTTCAAGGGCAATCCCAAAGTTGTTGTTAAACTAATCCTAATAATCTTTCAATCCTAAGGATTAGTTCACCAACAACAATGGGGGATTGGTAATTTAATCATCAAACCTATCAAAGTCAAGCCTTTATCATGGTTCCCCTAATTCCCAATCACAAGAATTAGCTATGCATAATTTTAATTATAGAACTAACAATTACTAAGAATATTAAAGAGATGAACATAATCAAAGATGATAATAAAAGGGTAAACATGAAATAAGAAATAAAAACAAGATGAATAACAAGATTGAATAAAAAGGAAAGATTGAATTGTCACAAACTTACAACTTGAATGGAAATCCTAAGAAGAAAGATGAAACCTTGATAAAAATCCTCTAACCATGGAGGCTTCAAACATAGAGTACTTGGTAAAATTTCTAGGGTAGAAAATTGCTGAAAAACTACTTAACCTAATAGAAGAGTTTTTGGTCTCCTTAAATAAGAAAATATTACAAGATTAGGAAAACAGAAAATAAAACGGAAGTCCCCGAAACAGGGTCTGGTCGGTCGACCAGTTTTCTCGGTCGGTCGACCGGTTCTGCTGAAACGAACTTATTTCCTGCGAATTTGGGCTTCTGTGGAGAATTGGGCCTGATTACATATTCGACGTCGGTCGGTCGACCTGATATCTCAGTCGGTCGACCGGTTCCTCTTATTCTCAGTTTTGATCCAGCCCGATGATTGTTCTTGAATGCACCATCCGAATTTATTGCTCCAAAAATAGCTTCCTAAAGGCAAATAAGGCTTGGTTTTGCTCACTTACGCATATTCCTGCATACAAAACACAGAAATACCAAAGTAGACAAAATGGGAGAAAAAGCAACTAAAAAGTCACGAAAGTGTAAGAAAATACGTGCCAAAAGAGTAAATAAAATGCATAAAATAGGCACGTATCAAATTCCCCAAACCAAACCTTGCTTGTCCTCAAGCAAGCACTAAGACTCAAAAGAAAATAAAACTCCTAATGGAACGGACCTCATACTTTTCATAACCAAACACAACACTATGCTTAACCAATTTAATGCATCCTTCAACTATGATCAAACACAATGTCAAGAGCAAAACGAATTAAACGTGTTGGAAAAGCATGCTAAAATTTCGACCTTGCAAGACCCATTCTAATTGGACTCTCGCGGTACGCTTGAGACACTCATGAAAGCAAAGGGTCAAATGTATATGTGAAAGATAAGAAGATAAATAAAAGTAAGGACTCTCACCTATCTACGACCCGTAAGAACATGCCTGCAATCTAACATGAATAAAATCTCTACAACCGTACATATGCATTCCCACACTAAATAACCATGACACATGCCGAGGTAAATTTGGAATTGTGAGGCTAAAGGTAAGAAGGGGTTTAAAATAAGTTATGGGAAGAGGGGTTAAACCGAGCTAACAACCATCTATCCACACTATAAGATCACTTCTTATTATTTTCTTTTTTTTTTTTTTTTTTTTTTTTTTTTTTTTTTTTTCATACATGCCAATGCTCAAAGTTTGCAGCAAAAATCACAAATCTTCCAAAAATTTTTTTTCTTTTTTTTTTTTTTTTTTTTCTCTTTTTTTTTCTCTTTTTTTTTTCTTTTTTTTTTTTCAGAAAAACTGACCTATCCAACGGTCCTGGTCGACCGACCAAGAAAACTGGTCGACCGACCAGCCTTGAAAACAGGCTGTTTCGTCTTTCGTTTTTTTTTTTTCACGTCTCTTTTGTTATTTTTTTTTTCTTCTTTTTTTTTTTATATCATTCTCCCAAAATCAAAATTTATCAATGAAGCATTCACCAAAGGATGGCAAGAAAACAGTCCCATCACTAATTTACTAGCTCGGCTAGGGTAGGCAATTTTTAGAATGTAGCAAAGGGGTAAAAGAATTCAATTTGGCTATGTGAGGATAATGGGAATAATGAGAAAGGGGTACCTCTACCACATGTGTCAACAAACCACAAAACCGAATGCATACAGGTATTAAGAAGACAAAATTCATGTTTATGCAAATTGATGTAACATGCCTCAAGAGGAGAAACTACTCACAACCTACATGAAATCGGTCATGGATGTCACCGATTTATTAAGCTCTAATCCTTAGAATATGTAGTAGTTTGCCAAAAAGAGAGTCAAGTCTAATAATTTAGCATGAAACCAACAAAAACTCGTAGATAATGCAAAAGACTAGCTTGAAAATTTTCGAAAAATGCAAGGCAAAGCAATATGTGATATGTGAAGCATAACTAGTATTTATCCGTTCCGACTCGACCTAAAAACTTAAGACAGAGAAGAACGCCCGACAGGGAAGAACACGCGACAAGAGAGGATGAAAACAAGAAAAAAAAACTAAAGGAATGAAAAACAAGAGACACAAAAACAATTGCATACTCACAGAGGAGTATGCAAACACCCTCCCCAAACCAAAACGCACAATGCCCCCATTGTGCTCATCAGCATACAACCACAGCATAGGGATGGGGGTAGGCGGAAAAGAAGCAAACAAAGAAAAGAAAAGGAAAAAGACTAAAAATTACAAACAGAGTCTATGGAGGAAGAAGGGGAAAACTGGAAATCGAAAGGGGAAAATTGGAAATCTAAGGAGGGAAAACACTTACAAAGTAAATGTGGACCTCCCCAAACCGAACCAATCAATAGGGGCCTCCCCAAACCGAACCCCAAAGAGGGTAAGGTTAAGCATGTCCCTATCCCGCTGAGTCGTAGAATGGCTCAGCGTTCTCCTCACCATCTCCCTCATCGCCATCCTCCTCAGACCCTACTCCTGTTCCTGAGGCAGAGCCTGAAGCTTCACCATGGTCACGACCGCCTGCGAGAGGTGTGTACCAGGTGGGGTGAGTCCACGGGCCGGTTGGGAGCCTACCTTGTGTGGCATACTCCTTGTAAACCGGGTATTGGAAGAGACTATCGTCCAACCGCTTTTGGCTGAACTGCGTGCAAAGACTCGCCAGCATTTGTGGCATAGATCTGTCATCAACAAAAGGAGGAACATAAGCATTAGGAGGAGCAGTAAAATCAGATGGGTACCCTGTCCCAGGTGTGGCATGGTGGCCACCGGGAGCAGGAGCCCTGGAACCTCTAGAAGTGCCTCCCCTAAGCGGGAGGCGGTAAGACGGGAGTAGTGGTCGGGGCTCCCCTATAACAATAGAAAGGGGGTACATAGGGGGAGCCATAGTGATGGGGATGCGGTCAGTGAGATAGGTGTCTATTTTCCAAACACCTCTACTGTTTACCCAACGCACAGACCTGACATAATCCATGTCCATGTATCGGGATAGAGGGGTGACCGCATCCTCATAGCGAGGGAACTGGGGTACAAAATAGCGGGCTAATCGGGTGACTAGCCCACCACAGACAATAGTGATCAAAGAAGTTCCCTCACCGACTGACACAAAATGAGAAGCGACCAAATGAGCAGTGTTATAAGACTGCTGACCCGTACGTCCGATGTTAAGATAACCGGACAAAATAGAGAGCTCAATGTTGTTAACATTTTGAGACTCTTTGCGGCCGAAAACAGTGTTGGCCAACAGACGCAAAAAATAACGGGGGGTGGGAAGGTGGACGGTACTGTTTTTCTTCTTCACATCGTTGGAGTCAGAAATACAGGACCACATATCAGAATACGACCCCGTGGGGTCATCAGTAAGACCCTCAGAAGACAGACCCAAAATTTGAGCAAATTGGGTTAAAGTTAAAGCATAAGTTTCATTGAACATGCGAAAAGAAATACAAAAACTATCATAGCCGGGGTGAAGAGCCCCTAAATCAAAGGTAAAGGAGGAGAAAAACTCAAGAGTAAGAAGGCGGTAGGTGATCTCGTCCATAGAGACAAGGCCTGCAAACCCGGTCCCAATGAGCATAGCAACCACCTCATCTTGGCACCCCAATGCATGCAGAGCTGAAATACAAAGGAAACGGGTCGCCACGAAGAATTGCAAAACAGAAATTTTTGTCACAGTTCTGGTCGGCCGACCAGAGTAGTCAGTCGGTCGACCATTTTTTCAAAACGGTCTGTATTTTTCTGCTGCAATGAGAAATCAGAAACTGAGAAAGTCATGAAAAAATGCAGGTATGGTCGGTCGACCGTAAAACAGGTCGGTCGACCACATTACGAGAAAAAATCAGAAACTGTTCAGCAATTAAACTCAGGAAAAAGCGACTCTGGTCGGCCGACCTCATTTTCCGGTCGGTCGACCGACCTTTTTCAGAAACGAAACCCAGATCTGCAAAATTGTAAAAAATCAGAAATTCAAATTTTGGTCGGCCGACCTCAGATTCCGGTCGACCGACCGTAACAGTGATGGCGTCGGGTTTGAATTTCGCGCGGAAAAAAGGCATAGAAATTGTAAGGAAGAATTAAACTATCCTAATTAGCACAAAATCACCCAAAATTTTCAGATCTAAGCATATAAACTCAAGAAGAAGAAAAAACTAACATAAAAACACATAAACAAGCAGGAAACGGAATGAAGAGCAAAATTAAACTTGAAAAAGATAAACTCATACTACCTAAAACGAAAATAAGAAGGTAAAAACTAAAAAGAAAGAAAGAAAATGGAGGAAACACATACCTTGAAGATGGAAGTTAAAAAAAAAGTGAGTAAAATGGTGGAGGAGGAAGAAGGGTGAATTATTTTTAGGGTTTTATGGGAGAGAGGGAATGCAGGTGGAAAGAATAGGTCAAAGCAATAATATGATGTTCAAAACACAACAAACCCATGACATTGATTCTGAAAAAAAAATAAAACCGTAAAAAAAATCGTGGTCGGTCGACCAGAAAATCTGGTCGGTCGACCACTGTACTTTTACCTGCTCTGCGATTTTACTTACTGTGTCAGAAAAAATTCAAAAAGTTGTCAGTCTGGTCGGTCGACCAGAAAAGCTGGTCGGTCGACCACTGGACCGATTAATACCGATTTTTTCTTTTACTGCAGTGATTTCAATTTCCATCTGAGGATAAAACGAAAAATAAAAGGGAAAAACGTAAATTTAAGATTAAAGCACGGGTTGCCTCCCGTGTAGCGCTGGTTTAAGAGGTCCCGCACGACCTTTTACCTTCTAAGGAGCATCCTAAAAAGGGTCAAAGTAAGAAACTTCGACTTTTCCAACATACTCATTTTCTCCTCGGAAGTGCTTCACATATTGGCCATTAACTTTGAACCTCTCACCAGATGAGGTTTCTAATTCGATTGACCCGAATTTTGAAATAGCTGTGACGGTGTAGGGTCCGCTCCACCTGGATTTCAGTTTACCAGGAAAAAGACGAATACGAGCATTAAAAAGCAGTACCCTATCACCTACCTGAAAATCACGTCTAATGATTCTCTTGTCATGCCAGCGTTTTGTTTTCTCCTTATAAATCCTGGCATTGTCATAGGATAACAACCTGAATTCTTCTAACTCGTTGAGCTGCAATAAACGTTTCTCACGGGAAAGATTAGGGTCTAAATTAAGGTCACATATAGCCCACCAAGACTTACGTTCTAACTCAACTGGTAAATGACAAGTTTTACCATAAATCAATCTGAATGGTGACATTCCTATTGGAGTTTTGAACGCGGTTCTATAGGCCCATAAAACATCATCAAGTTTTAGGCTCCAATCTTTCCTAGACTTAGAAACTACCTTGGCTAGGGTCTCCTTGAGTTCTCTATTAGAGATCTCAACTTGACCACTAGTCTGAGGGTGATAAGCTAAACCCCTACGATGTTGGACACCGAATTTGTTTAACAAGTCACCTAAGCGTTTCTCCTTAAAATGCATACCTCCATCACTTATGACAACCCTAGGGACACCAAAACGAGGAAATATGATTTTTTTAAACATCTTAATGACAGCTTTTGCATCACAATGGGGAGTAGCAATGACTTCTACCCACTTAGACACATAATCAACAGCTACAAGAATATACCTGTTACCTTGACTACTGGGAAAAGGTCCTTGATAATCAATGCCCCAAACATCAAAAATTTCTACCTCTAAAATACCTACTTGTGGCATCTCATGTCTTTTTGAGACATTCCCAGTCCTTTGACAGGCATCACAGTTACCTACAAAATTTCTACAGTCAGCATGTAAAGTAGGCCAATAGAAACCAGACTGCAATACCTTGGCCACGGTCCTAGATGGACCGTGGTGACCACCATATGCGGAAGAGTGACATGCTTCCAGAATGTCCTTCACCTCCCATTGGGGAACGCATCTCCGGATAAGTCCATCTCCACATTCTTTAAAAACATAAGGGTCATCCCAAAAATACTGTTTCGCATCGAACATAAATCTCTTCTTTTGTTGCCAAGACAACTCAGGAGGGATTTTACCTGTAACAGCAAAATTAGCAAAATCAGCATACCAAGGAGGGGGATAAGAACCTGAACTATTAATGATAAATAAACTTTCATCAGGAAACGAATCATCAATAGGTAAAGAATCTTCCCCATCAGTCAGCTGCAGGCGAGATAAATGGTCAGCTACCACGTTTTCCGCGCCTTTCTTGTCCCTGATTTCAATGTCAAACTCTTGGAGAAGGAGGATCCACCTTAAAAGTCTTGGCTTTGAATCCTTCTTTTGAAAAAGACTTTTTAAAGCTGCATGGTCAGTATAAACGATTACCTTATTACCTACTAAATATGATCTAAATTTTTCTAAGGCAAATATGACGGCTAGCATCTCCTTCTCTGTGGTGAAATAGTTGACTTGAGTCTCATCCAGGGTGCGGCTCGCATAGTATATAGCGTTGAGAGCCTTGTTCTTCCTTTGACCAAGCACAGCACCCAGAGCATAATCACTAGCATCGCACATGATCTCGAATGGGAGATCCCAATCTGGTGGCTGGATGATTGGTGCTGAGATCAAAGCTTCCTTCAACCTGTTAAAAGCTGAAAGGCACTCATCAGAAAAATCAAAAATGGCATCTTTAAGAAGCAATTGTGTAAGTGGTTTAGCAATTTTAGAGAAGTCCTTAATGAAACGCCTGTAAAAACCTGCGTGCCCTAAGAAACTTCTCACCCCTTTGACATTGATAGGAGGGGGTAATTGCTCAATCACTTGCACCTTTGCTTTATCAACATGTATACCTTTGTCTGAAATTAGATGCCCTAAAACTACCCCTTCAGTAACCATAAAATGACACTTCTCCCAGTTTAAGACAAGGTTTACATCAATACATCGCTGCAAAACTTTATCAAGATTAGCTAAGCATTGATCAAAAGCATTACCATAAACAGAGAAATCATCCATAAATACTTCCATAATGTTTTCTATAAAGTCTGAAAAAATACCCATCATACACCTTTGAAAAGTAGCAGGAGCATTGCATAACCCAAAAGGCATCCTGCGATAAGCAAAAACACCCTGTGGACATGTAAAAGTAGTCTTACTCTGATCATCAGGATGGATGGGAATCTGGAAGAAACCTGAATAACCGTCTAGAAAACAGAAGAATTTATTAGAAGCCAATCTTTCAGTCATTTGGTCTACAAAAGGAAGGGGGAAATGGTCTTTCTTGGTGGCGGCATTTAACTGTCTATAATCAATGCACATCCGCCACCCAGTCACAACTCTAGTTGGTATTAACTCATTTTTATCATTTTTAACCACTGTGGTCCCTCCTTTCTTAGGAACTACCTGAACTGGGCTAACCCACTTAGAGTTGCCAACTGGATAAATAATACCTGCATCAAGAAGCTTCATAACCTCAGCCATAACTACATCCTGCATCTTAGGGTTCAGTTTACGCTGTTCCTGTCTGTAGGGCTTATGCCCTTCCTCTAAATCTAT
This sequence comes from Silene conica, assembly GCA_029255685.2. Lineage (NCBI taxonomy): Eukaryota > Viridiplantae > Streptophyta > Magnoliopsida > Caryophyllales > Caryophyllaceae > Silene > Silene conica. The sequence continues at coordinate 44,705,830 of CM055319.2, read as the reverse complement.
TCTGTGCATACAAACATCAGGGCTTATGCCCTTAATATCATCCAAAGAATAACCTAGAGCTTTTCTATTCTTTTTAAGAACAATCATTAAGGCAGAAAGTTGGTCAGGACTAAGTTTAGAGCTAACAATTGCAGGGTATTGCTCAGTATCATCTAGAAAAACATACTTAAGATTAGGAGGAAGTGGCTTACGCTCTGGTGCTTTTACCTCAACTGCTTGAACAGAATTAGCATTTATAGAATAGCACATGTTTACCAGGCTTGTATTGGCTAGGCTTATGAGCTTCTCATTCTCTTCTTCAGTGAGCTCATATTCCTCTTCCTCTTCTTTTATCAAATCCAGCTTTTCAGCATCCTCAGCTGGAGTACCTGCATACTTATCCAAAACCGTCAGATCATCTAAGGGATCCTTGGTCAAGGATTCCCTCCAATTAAGGATAACATTCCTGTCTACAATATCGATGGAACAACAAGTATCATCAGTAGGAATAGTTGCCTTATGGGCAAGACTAAACTCGATAGTGTCATCCCCAATCTCTAGAGTAATGGTCCCGCGTTTGACATCTATCACAGCCCCAGCTGTGTGTAAAAAAGGTCTACCTAAAATAATAGGTATTCGACTATCTTCAGCAATGTCCAGAACAACGAAATCCACAGGAATAAAGAACTTTCCCACTTTTACTGGGACATCCTCCAAGACCCCTAGTGGTCTTTGGGTTGATCTATCAGCCATCTGTACAGTAATATTGGTGACCTTAAGTCTACCTAAACCAAGTCTTTCACATACAGAATAAGGTATGACACTGACACTAGCCCCTAGATCACAAAGGGCTTTCCCTATTAAATGATTACCTATGGTACAAGGGATGGAAAAACTACCTGGGTCTTTCAACTTGGGTGCTATATTTTTTTGTGAAAGAACATAACATTCTTCCACAAAAGCAACAGCACCGTCGTCCTGAAAATTCCTCTTACGACTTAAAATATCTTTCATGAATTTAGCATAAGAAGGTACCTGGGTAATTAAGTCAGTGAAAGGGATGGTTACCTCAAGGTTCTTCACCATCTCTAAGAACTTACCAAATTTCTTATCTTCCTTTGAATTTTTCAGTCTTTCAGGATAAGGAATGGTGACTTTAGCCATAGGATCAGTAACCTTTGGCTTTTTCAGCTGTAAAATTTCAGCAAGGCTTTGAACGAGGGAAGGGTCCAGCGATTCCGGAGTCGAAACGGCACTTTGCTCAGAAGCGTCGGTCGGTCGACCAGTAAAGTCGGTCGGTCGACCAGAGTCTGCAAAATCCGATTTTTTTTCTTTTTCAGATTCTGATCTCGCGTCAGGAACAGTGGTCGGTCGACTGACAGAAGTGGTCGGTCGACCTCCTGCTCTTTTGACGGGATCGGATTCTTGACTTGGAATTTCGGCTGGATCATTCTCTTTAGTTGAATCTTCACAAACACGGCCACTCCTTAGATTTATGGCATTCAGCGTCTCCATGGGTCCCTCAGAACAAGGTGGAGAGCTTTTTCTTTGGTTGGCTATGTTTATCAAGTGTTCCTCAAAAATCTTCGTGGAAGTGCAGTGAGCCTCATTCATCCTAAAAACTGCCTTGGTTAAGGCATCAACAAGGGCTCTTAATCTCTCAATTTCTCCCGTGTTGTCGACCGTAGTAACTAGGTTCGCACTTTCAAGCTTTAGCTGGGTTGCTTCAAGCTTTTCAAAACGGGCTTCAACTGTTGTCTCAAGAGCCATCACTCTATTCATCTCTACATTCAGCCTTCTTGAATTCCCACGTGAACCTTTGAAAGTAGCCTTATGCGCCGCCATGTCTTCAATGGTTTGCCAACCCTTCATATGATCGGTGTTGTTCTGGAATCTTCCATTGGCGCACTACAAAAAAAACGCGGTGTTCTGACCGAAATACTGACGGATTATACAGTCCGTCAGTTGTCTCGGTGTACTGACAAATTTCTGACGGAATATCCGTCATTAATTTGTTTTGACGGATAAAACGTCACAAATTCGTTAAAATAGCAGACCGCGAAAACAAAATGGGAAGGCGCGAAATTTTGGTTGGATGTTCTGACGGATAGTGCGTCAGTAAATGTTAGTGACGGATCCCCCGTCAGGAAAGCTACTGACAAAAGGCTGACACATCTGAAAAAGTACTACAAGTCTCTGACGGATTATCCGTCAGAAATGCCACGTTACCATTTAGTGACGCCTTATCCGTCAGGTTTTTTTTTTCGCTTTTCCTGTTTCCAACTACTCCTGCATTCAATACTTTTTCTTTTATTTACAAAAAATAAAAAGCGGTCCTGACGCCCTATCCGTCACAAATTCGGTTTTTTGTTTTCCTGACGGCTTATCCGTCAGGATTGTTTTTAAAAAAAAGATACAGCAGCCTCTCACGCATTCACTTTCGTTCTTTTTTTTTTAACCCCAAAACCCTTCGACAACCACCAACCCTCCCAAAATCCGATTTCTACCCCCACCAATCCTACCACCGTGACAACCACCAACACCCTACTAACTCCATCTTGCTAATAGGTAATGTTTTTATGTTTTTTTCATTAATTTTACAGTTTTCTTTTCGATTTATTTCAATTCATAATTGATTTATTTGTACATTGTAGTGTGACAACCACCACCACCGTGACAACCTCCACCACCGTCACAACCCCGCGCCAACACTGCTTTGCAAAATTTATTAGGTAATTGTTTATGTTTATTACTTAATTATTTATTTAAGAATGTGTTAGTTTAGAAAGTAATTAGTGTAACTTATTTAGGTTAATAGATAATTAGTTAGAAATTTTTATTTAGGATAATGCCAATTAGATAGAAAAAGTGACCTAGGATAGTAGCCTGTTAGATAGAAAAATTGACTTAGGATAGTTGCTAATAATTTGTTGTTGTTAGTGTTGTTACTTCTTAATTGTTGTTGTTGGTGATAATTATTAGTTGTTAATTTTGAATTATTATTTGTTAATTGTTGTTGTTGATCAACGATAATTTTTAGTTGTTAATTGTAGATAATTGTTAATTGTTGTTAATTGTTAGTTATTGATAATTCTGAATTGTTAAATATTGACCTAGTACCCGTTCAAAAATTACTTATTAGGAGTAAATTTTGAATAGTCCCCATTTTGGGACTGTCTTTGTACGTTTCAAGTCATTTAGGTAGCAAACAGATACTTGTTATTTTTTTAATGAGGGTACAAATTCGGTGAGGATTCCTTTAATATTCTCTGAATACATATATGGACTAATAATATAATCCATATTTTGTATTTGGAGAATAAAGGGGAATTGCTGCCGAATTTTTTCCCCATTAATAAATAACAAGTGCGTGTTTGCTAATGACTTGAAATGTACATTGATGGGTTTAGGTTGGAGTGATAAGGACCTAATTCAAAGACTATTTGATTTTTTGACAATAATTATATATTCATTGATGATATTGTTTTTTTGTGTATTATATGTGATAGTTAATTAATAATTGTCAATTGATTGATTATTTGAATGTAGATACATAATAAGATGAAAAGATTAGAACGACAGTGGATGTATGAAAGATTAGATGAGAAAAAGAAACCTAAGCTTGAATTTGCAAATGGGGTAGAAGAGTTTCTTGAATTCGCTGCACAAAGTAGTGTGTATAAGAATTTAGGTGAAATGAGGTGTCCCTGTAAGAAATGTAATAACAGAGCTTTTAAAAGGATTAAGGATGTTCAACTGCATCTTTGGTCGAATGGTTTTGCCCCATGTTATTATGTTTGGACGTATCATGGTGAGGAAATGCCAACCGGAGAAAGTAGCAGTAGTACTGTAGTTAGTGATAATCCTTATAGGGAGCTCGTGGAAAATGCATTACGTGATAATATTGAACAAATAATGGAGGATCGACTCAATCCTGATGACCTTAGTGATGAGGAAGTGCGTCATGAAACCCCAAATCTCAAGTTTCTTCCTTCTATAAATTGTTAGAAAAAGCCGAACAACCAGTGTATGAGGGAAGCAAAATAAGTTTATTGCAAGCCGCTGCTAGGTTGATAGCACTCAAATGTGAGAACAACTTATCCCTTCGATGCACGAATGGGTTTATGTCGTTTGTTGGTGACATGATTCCAACAAAAAATGACATGTTACGCAATTTCAATGAGGTTAAGAGTGTTCTTAAGGGACTACAACTACCACATGAGAAAATCGATGCATGTCCTACTGGATGTATGCTTTTTTGGGAGGAAAATGTCAATCTCGAGCAATGTACAAAGTGTAATGCATTTCGGTACAAAGGTAACAATAATTCAAGTAATGGGAGGCGAATTCCGAATAACCCCTTAATTTATTTCCCGCTTGCACCAAGGTTACAACGATTATATGCAACCAAGAGCATAGCAGGTGAGATGAGTTGGCACCATAGAAATTCACGATTAAGAGAAAAAGGGACAATGGCACATCCAAGTGATGGAGAAGCGTGGAAACATTTTGATCGAGAGCATCCAGAATTTGCAAGTGAGCCTCGTAACGTTCGGTTGGGTTTGTGTACGGATGGATTTTCCCCACATGGCGGCCAATTTGGGAAAAAATATTCATGTTGGCCTGTGATTGTCACTCCGTATAATTTACCTCCCTGGTTATGCATGAAGAGACAATTTATGTTTCTATCATTGATCGTTCCAGGTCCTAAGAACCCCAAGACAAATCTAGATGTGTACCTTCAACCGTTGATCAAAGAGTTGAAAGAACTTTGGGAAACGGGTGTGCACACTTACGATGTTTATAAGAAACAAAATTTTCAACTGAAAGCTGCATTAATTTGGACTATCAATGATTTTCCGGCATATGGCATGCTTTCCGGTTGGTCCACGTCTGGATACCATGCTTGTCCTTATTGTCAAGACAAGGATCATAACTCCTTTTGGCTTAAACATAGCAAGAAAGTTAGTTGGTTCGATTGTCACCGTGTGTTTTTGAAACCTGATCATCCTTTTCGCAACAACTGCAAGCATTTTCTGAAGATTAGGAAAACTGAAGATCGCATTGCCGCATCGAGATTAACTGGTGAAGAAGTGTGGGATGCGGTAAAGGATATGCCAAGAATTGTTGATGCTTCTGATCAAGAGTTGAAAAAATTAAAAGACAAGAATGAAGGATGGTGGAAACAAAGCATATTTTGGCAACTTCCTTATTGGAAAACTTTGTTGATTCGACACAACTTAGATGTTATGCACATTGAGAAAAACATTTTTGAACATCTTATCAGTACGGTGATGAATGAACCAAATAAAACTAAGTTCGGAGTTAATGGTAAAGCTGACTTTAAAGAGCATTGCTTTGTACGGCCCCCATCATCTAGGTTTGTTTTAAACGCCGCGGAGAAAAAAGCTGTATGTGAGTGGGTTGCCAAATTGAAATTCCCGGATGGTTATGCTTCGGATTTGAGTCGGTGTGTTGATCATAAAAGTATGGTGTTGCATTCCATGAAAAGTCATGATTGCCATGTCTTTATGCAACGGTTACTTCCTGTTGCCTTAAAACATTTGCTCCCGACGGGTCCTTGGAATGCAATAACTGAGTTAAGTCAATTTTTTAGAGACTTGTGTACCTCTACGATTAAGGTTGATTCTATGGAACGTCTAGAATCAAACATTGCAGAGATAATATGCAAGTTAGAGAAGATATTTCCTCCGTCTTTCTTCAATTCCATGGAGCATCTACCTGTGCATTTGCCTTATGAGGCGAAGGTTGGAGGACCAGTTCAATATCGATGGATGTATCCATTTGAGAGATTTCTTAATCATATAAAAAAAAAGATTGGCAATAAAGCTCGGGTGGAGGGTTCCATATGCAACGCTTATTTATTAGAGGAAATTTCGAATTTTTGTTCGATGTATTTCGAAAATCACATTGATACAAAAGCGAAAGACTTAGACATTGGTGTGAATTTCGATGACCAGCTCACTTCAAAATTACCTGAGTTATTCAATGATGACATGGGAACTACAACCGGGAAATGTAAAGAGAGGTACTTGAACGAGAAAGAGTATGAAGACGCTCATTTTTATGTGCTAAGGAACTGTGGAAACTTTTTGGAGTCCTATGAAAAGTAAGTTAATCATTATTTTGTCACTTCTACATACATTATTTTAATAATTACATTAAGGTATAATTTTAGTTAATAGTTAATTATTATATATGTTTTACATATAGGGAGTTTGAGGAATATATCAAATTATCATTTCCTGATGTTACTTCTTCTGAAGATGTTTGGACGAAACATGAGAAACGTTTTCCGAAATGGTTACGAAATGAAGTAAGTAATACATTTTCTTTTAAAATAAGCAACCAATTTGAAAGAATCTATAATTAAACATCTTAATTAACATATATATTGTTTTATTGGTAGGCTAATAGATGGAAGGATCCTTTAGTATTAGGTCTATCATTAGGTCCTTGTACCATGGTGAAGACATGGAGACGATATTCTATCAACGGTTATAAATTTCGAGCTTTTAAGGAGGGAGTTGATGTTTCCAAAGCTACCATAAGCAATGGGGTTTGTGTGAATTCTACAGATGGGTTGGATTATTATGGAACTCTAAATGAAGTAGTTGAACTTGCCTATTATACCGAGCACAAGGTTTATAAAGTGATATTGTTTAAATGTGATTGGTTTGATAACTCCCCACAAGGACTTAGTATCCATAAGATATATGGACTTGTAGATGTGAATGAGAAAAGAAAACTCAAAGGACATAACCCATTTGTGGCAGCTTTTCAAGTCGATCAAGTTTGTTATGCTAGCTATCCAACCACTAAGAAAGGTGATCAATGGTCTGCGGTTTTTAAAATCAAGGCACGATCACATGTTGATGCTCCTATTGACGAAATTGAATTCCAAGAAGATGTGGTTCTCAATGATCATTCAATTTCATCAATTTTGGTAGAAGAGACAGATACTGAAGATGAGTATCAAGTGGTTGCAGATGAAATAGGTGAAATAGGTGAAGATGAATATGACGGGAATGTCGCGGAAGAAGAGGATAGAGATTTAGTTCAAAACACCACAATTGAGATAAATGAGGAGGAAGAAGAAGAAGTTGGAATTCTATTTTCGGATGATGAAACTTTTTTAATTTCTAGTGATAGTGATAGTTAGGGGTGATAGGGAGTACTTGTAATTGTTTATTTATCTTTTGAGCATACATTTGTAAGACATGTTTTATTTATCCTTTGGTTATACATTCATAAGAAATGTATGAAAACTTTGTTTTATTTTTCATGGGTTAACATTTATTATTGCTAGTGTTTATTTGTATTGTTAGCTTTATTTGAAGCAGGTAAATGTCGAGATTTATACGAAAGATATTGGGGAGTGGATCAGGTAGGCGTTCTCAAAATGAGAACGAAGAAGTGGAGGAGAATGATGATGACCTTCATTTGACCGGTGACAGTGTGCCCCACCGAAATCCACCGATTATACTCACTTCTGATCCTTCGGTAGTTAACGGTTGTTGGTAAGTATTTTTTTTTATCCTCCATTAATGAAAAATATATCCTTCAAATTTATAATATTCATATTTATACATATGTGTTTGTTTTTAATCAGGTGGAATGACAAGATTGTAAAGAGATACGTGGTTGCCTCGTTCACTCAAAATCTTACCGATGAGTACTTCACCAACTGGACTGAAGCGAGTTATGCGCAACGAGAAAAGATGTGGATCTACTTTAAGGTAATGTAAAAATAAACAAGCCACATTAGTTTTTGAAATTAAACTAATATTTTCTATTTCTAATAACATTTTATTTTATGGCAGACTCATGTGAGGTCCATTGATTCTCGGTATGACCCTTATCCTGAGTGGAAGAGGAGGGTCACGAGATTGATTACTCACATGGTGAATGGTGTCAAATACGGAAAGAAGAAGTCGGATTGGGTGCCCGATAGTTGGAAGGAGAAGTTGGACGCAAGGTACGAGAACAATCCTGAATTTAAAAAAAAATCAGACATAAACAAGGCAAACAGAAGGTCTGGTGCTAAGGACGGGAAAGCGTTGGGCACCCACACTCTAGGCCGCAAGAGTTGCTCTGATATTTTCAAAGAAATGGCAAGTATTTCATAAATTTTTAAAATATTAAATTTGGTTAATTAATATTTTATTGTCGGATATCATTAACATATGAGTTTTCTTTGCTTTTTAAAGGGCGAGTCGGCTACACCGTACAAGGTGTTTGAGAAGACGAAGAAAAACAAGAAGGGGGAGTGGATTAACCCTAGAGCTGCTCGGACAGACGTAAGTATTTCTAATCGAGCAACTTATTGTATATTTTTCATATTAAAATGATAATTTTACAATATATTTTACTTATAAGTATATTTTTCAGACTGCTTACAATGAACTTTTGGCTCAACCAACGCCAACCGGAGAGCCTCGGGATGAGATTCAGACCTACCACGAAGCTGTTGGAGGGTTTGACAAAAAAGGAGGTTTTTTTGGGATCGGTCCATTGGGTGAAGAGGTATGGTATGAGAATCCTAGGGACAAAAGAGGAGATCGTCGATCTTGTTCTTATCGACCAAGCATGTTTAGTCAAATGCAAACTGAGAATCTGCGTCTCAAAGAAAAAATTGAAAGCACTGAAGCAACTCAAAAACAAATTCAAGAGGAAATGGCGGAAATGAAAAAAGCTTGGAGTGATATGCAGACTTTCTTTTCCACTCAGTCATGCTCAAGTATGCCAAATCATCACCGACGTGATGACTTCTCGGACGATCCTCATGGCTTTGGATGTAATAACATGTCAGTTGATCCTCCAACCACTTAGGATAGTTTAGTCAAATGCAAACTGAGATTATGACTTATTAACTTTAGAACGTATTTTATGTTAGTGTATGAATTTATGAAGACTATTTTATGTAATTCAATTTCTTACCCATGGTTTTTCTTTGTTGTTGGTTCCCGCTTAGCGGTCGACTTGGAAATATAAATCTCCGTTTGGCGGATGATGAATGTTTTGCAGGATTTGGTGATTTGGAGGTTGTAAATATGAACAATGCAATCGCATTGGGCTGGACAGCAAGCAGCTGTTTTCAGCCTATACTGCTTTAAATTCTGACGGATAATCCGTCAAAAAAAGTCAAAATTTGACCAAATTCCTGACGGATAATCCGTCACAAAAGTCAACAGTTGACCACATTTCCGACGGATTATCCGTCACAAATGAATAAAATTCCTGACGCATTATCCGTCACAAATGACCATTTCCTGACGCATTATCCGTCACAAATGAGAAATTACTGACGGATTATCCGTCACTAAAAGTCAACAAAAATTTGACCTGGAATTTTTTCTTCTACGGGTAGACCGTCAGAAGTCCGTCACAATCAGTTTTCTGACGGATAATTCGTCACAAACTTGATTTTCGTGACGAATATTCGGGACGGAAATTTCTGACGGATTATCCGTCAGAAACGCGAATTTCCTGACGGATTTCCCCTTTTCTGACGGATTTTTTCGGTCAGAACACCGCGTTTTTTTTGTAGTGGCGGCCACATCAAGAATCATCTTATAGTCATCGTAAAGAGAGTTGTAAAAGCAGTTACACAGGTCCCATTGTGGAAGGTTATGGTGAGGGATGGAACGGACCAATTTCTTGAATCGATCCCATGCTTCACAAAATCCTTCATCAGGCCCCTGCTGAAAGTTGCGGATTTGGTTTCTCAAGTCCTCAGCTTTTGCAAGAGGGAAGTATTTCTTGTAAAAAGCCAAGGCCAAGGTGGTCCAATCTGTAATTCCTTCACTTGTCTTTTTAAGGTCCCGGTACCATTCTTGCGCGTCTCCTTTTAAGGAGAATAAGAACAGAGTTGCCAGCACCTCATCTCTAGTTACCCCTTCAGGTAGGGGTATGAAACAACAATAATCTGTGAAGGTTGTAACGTGCTTTATTGGATCTTCATTAGGTAGACCAGAAAATCGACTCTGCTCCACCAAGTTAATATGAGTCGAGCGGAGTTCAAAGGAGCCAGTGGTGGGTTTAGGCAAGGCGAATCCTTTCGGTAAATCTTTAGGCTTCGGCTGTAGGTAGCTATAAATGGAGTCCATAAAGAGAGTACTCAAGCCTTCCTCTCAAAAACCTGTCTTCTAAATAGCACTAGAAGAAAAGGTAAGAACGGTCTTAAGGAACCTAAGTTCCTTAAGACAAGAAAAAAAAATAAACTAAAAATTATCAAACAGAATTATACCGTCTCCCCGGCAACGGCGCCAAAATTTGACACCCGTCGTTGAGGGGTGCCAAAGATAAGATTTATAAAACCTCAGCTTAAACTCAGTTAGGATAAGTCAAGGGTCGAACCACAGAGAGACAGGGTAAATTGTGTTTGTAAATTTAAAGTCTATTGCAAGTAACCAAAAAAGGGGGATTTGAATTGGGATTTTAACTAACAACTAAAGTAACAAAATAAACAAGAGAAATAAAATAAGGTAAAAGGAGATTAGGAACTTTGGTTCCCCATGGTTAAAACAAGTCAATGAAGGGTAAAATAATCAAATAACACAATCCCAAGGAACAAAGAATAAACCTTTAGGTCAATATTCTACCCAATCCTTACGGTCTTAGGGTTCCTAGAAAAGCACTAAACTTTCGTTCAAGGGCAATCCCAAAGTTGTTGTTAAACTAATCCTAATAATCTTTCAATCCTAAGGATTAGTTCACCAACAACAATGGGGGATTGGTAATTTAATCATCAAACCTATCAAAGTCAAGCCTTTATCATGGTTCCCCTAATTCCCAATCACAAGAATTAGCTATGCATAATTTTAATTATAGAACTAACAATTACTAAGAATATTAAAGAGATGAACATAATCAAAGATGATAATAAAAGGGTAAACATGAAATAAGAAATAAAAACAAGATGAATAACAAGATTGAATAAAAAGGAAAGATTGAATTGTCACAAACTTACAACTTGAATGGAAATCCTAAGAAGAAAGATGAAACCTTGATAAAAATCCTCTAACCATGGAGGCTTCAAACATAGAGTACTTGGTAAAATTTCTAGGGTAGAAAATTGCTGAAAAACTACTTAACCTAATAGAAGAGTTTTTGGTCTCCTTAAATAAGAAAATATTACAAGATTAGGAAAACAGAAAATAAAACGGAAGTCCCCGAAACAGGGTCTGGTCGGTCGACCAGTTTTCTCGGTCGGTCGACCGGTTCTGCTGAAACGAACTTATTTCCTGCGAATTTGGGCTTCTGTGGAGAATTGGGCCTGATTACATATTCGACGTCGGTCGGTCGACCTGATATCTCGGTCGGTCGACCGGTTCCTCTTATTCTCAGTTTTGATCCAGCCCGATGATTGTACTTGAATGCACCATCCGAATTTATTGCTCCAAAAATAGCTTCCTAAAGGCAAATAAGGCTTGGTTTTGCTCACTTACGCATATTCCTGCATACAAAACACAGAAATACCAAAGTAGACAAAATGGGAGAAAAAGCAACTAAAAAGTCACGAAAGTGTAAGAAAATACGTGCCAAAAGAGTAAATAAAATGCATAAAATAGGCACGTATCACTGATCTCATACTATCATGCAATCACTAATGCACGGCTCTCAACCAACTTTGGAAACTATTTGGAAGGAGAGCCGGTTTCCCTACCGGTTACCCGGTCGGGGGGTCTTTCAATCCAAACCATTTACGAAACTGACTAAAGAGTCATCCAATGCCTTGGATGAATAACATCAAAGTCAAGGCCCTATAAACATCACTATCATCATTCATATCTGACACCGTTCCAACTCTAGGCAAGCAGATAAATTAAACAAGTATAAGGTTCAGCGGTCAACTTAAGACATAACCTAAATACCAATCATTCAGCAAGTATAAAGGTTCAGCGGTCAACTTAAGACATAACCTAAATACCAATACATTCAGCAAGTATAAAGGTTCAGCGGTCAACTTAAGACATAACCTAAATACCAAAACATTCAGCAAGTATAAAGGTTCAGCGGTCAACTTAAGACATAACCTAAATACCAAAACATGCAGCAAGCAAGGACTCAGAGGCCAACTTAAGGCATAGACCCGCCAATCAGCAAGACACTAGACTCAGAGGCCAACTTAAGGCATAGACTAGCATCCAAAAGTAAAGGACTCAGAGGCCAGCTTAAGGCATGTCCCTTCACCACATCACAAGATACTAAACTCAGAGGCCAGCTTAAAGCATGTTCTAGCATCAAACATCTGCACTCCGGGTGAGGTGTTACGACCTAAATGCCCCGTTGTGCAGCTGCTCTACTCGTCAGACTCAGAGGCCAACTTAAGGCATGTTCTAACGCGATCACAATCAAACATGTCTGGGCTCAGAGGCCAGCTTAAGGCATATCCCAGACACGACAACCATACACATATAGGGCTCAGAGGCCAGCTTAAGGCATATCCCCATATATGACAACAAGCTCACGTATTAAGCTCAGAGGCCAGCTTAAGGCATACCTTAATACGCATCAATACAATATCATCCAAAGATAGAAACTACTCTATAGTTCTACTACCTTATCCATCTAATCAACACTTAATTGATCCCGGGAACTAAGTTGAGGGAGAGCCGGTTTCCCTTTCGGTTGCCCGACCGGGGGGTCTCTATCCTCTCTCCATTCCCGAACCCAATATAGTGTCGCCCATCCTCCGGGGACCTCAAACATACATCAAAGGTACACGGAACAAGTTTCAAACCAAACCGATAAACCGTTTGAAAGTTAGAGACGATTTTTAGGTCAACAGGGGCTCCCAGCCGGTCAGTGGCAGGCAGCCGGCTGACCGTCTGGCAACCCAACTACTTACAATTCTTTAAACGCCAAAACAGCCTATAAGGGTCACCAGCCGGTCGGCAGGCAGCCGGCCTGCCGGCTGGCAACCCCTCTTCCTTTACGATTTCACGACTATACAAGAGCAAAGGCCTCAGCCGGTCGGCAGGCAGCCGGCCTACCGGCTGGGGAACCCAAATCCTTAAATTCTAAACAACACGCATAAACTAGGAAGGACTCACAGCCGGTCGGCAGGCAGCTGGCCTACCGGCTGGTAGTCCTAATACTAAAACTTCGATTTTCGAAAAACAACCAACAAGCACCCCCAGCCGGTCGACCGGCGGCCGGTCGGTCTACCGGCTCAGAGTCACTGAGCAGAAAATACGCAATTCGCCATATACTTCGAATCCTACAAAATCGATACTAGTACTTCGAAATTGCAACAAACAATGTTTACCCAATATCACAAATCATTCAACAACACTATCTATCAGCAATTAAACCCATAACAATCCTCAATATGTTTATACTTTGTATCCGTCGCAAAACATGAATTTCTGAAAATGAACAACTAAACATGTATAACATCAACAAGCATGTGATGGCCTTTAAGAAGGATTCCTATCATGATACTAGGTCCAAACAACAATAAACATATGAAATTGTAGAAACTTAAATCATCTTAAACATCAAAAATGCTAATATTCACAATAAGGCCGACTTTCTCATTATCGTCACCTCAAAAGCGATTAAGCTCCAAGATCCTTTTCAATAATGAAACTACGAACACCAAGATCCTCTAAGTCTTCTCCTACAACAAAGAAAACGGGTTTTTAGATGCTAAAACGGAAATTACACAAAACAGCCCCTTTTTCGAATTGGAGGAAATGAAAATGGAAGTGACGGATGGCTTGTAAATTTCATGAGGATTCCGAAAATGTTATTATTACCTTGATTTGATGAACGGATGATGAAGAAATAAGCAAAAGAAGATGGTTATTTATGGAGGTTTAAGAGGAATGAGTTTACTGTTATTTGTTTTGAGGAGATGAAGATGAATGTCGACACAAATGGGTTTTAAGGGGTTTAAGGATTGTCCTTTCCGTTTTAAATGAAACGGGTTAGGATAACTTGAACGGGTTTTAAGTTGTGAACTTAAGTTTACCAAGTTTGTATTCGTCTTAAGGACTTAAGGTTCTTAAGACGGATCTTACTATTTATTTAAAATACTTTTCGATACATTATTAAAATATTATTTTATTACTTCAAATAATTAAAAGCCTTTAAAATATAAATCACGAAAATATGGGATGTTACAATAGCCATCCAAGTAAGGAACTTCATGCTTCCTTCTCCTTGCCCTTATCATTAGGAGGTGGCCCTTTAAAACAATTAAAAAGGGTAAATATCAACAAATTTGTATCACTATACATAAGATGATAAATGACATGAATTTAAACGAGAATTATTACCTACGGCGGTTGCCTTCCCATTTTTGAGATCGCTTAAGTATTTGGGGCAATTTCGCTTCCAATGACCTATCCTCGTGCAATAATGGCACTTGTCTTCGGATTTCGAAGACGAGGTGGAAGTGCCTTTCGAAAAGGTCTTTTCTTTGGTCGCTTTGGGCTTGAACGTTTTCTTGCCCTTGCCTTTGAAGGCATTCTTCGTGAAGCTCATTTTCCCTTTCTTTTCGATGTTTAAAACATCTTTAGTGGAACTTTCATGAAGTCCCATATCCCTCTCGGCTTGGACGAGCATCTTATTCAATTCATCCAATGTGGTCGCTTGATTTCGCATATTAAAATTCACCCAGAATTGAGCATACGATTTCACCTTATTGAGCGAGTGAAGAACTCGGTCAATGATGAGAGAGTCGGGAACATCAACCCCTTGCACTTTAAGAGTTTCCGCTAGCTCAACGAGTTTGAGCACATGAGGGCTTATCTTTTGACCTTCCTTCAAGCTAATGTCGAAGAAGGCGGAAGCCGCCTCATATTGTATCACTCTAGGAGTTTGCGAAAACATTGTCGCAAGCTTGGTGTATATCTCATATGATGTGGTCAACTTGATCATAGTCCTTTGGAGATCCGGCTCCATGGAGAAGATGAGCACATTTTTCAGAGCGGAGGACTCTTTCATGTAGGCTTCATAGGCCTCACGTGTTTGGATCGATGAACGAGCGGTCGGAGCGGGAAGAGCGGCTTCGGATAGGTAACGAGTCTTATCGTCACCTTGAGCGGCCAAAAGTAATTGCGTATCCCAATCCTTAAAATTGGAACCATGCTTATCGAGTTTGCAACGATCTATAAAGGATCGAAGCCATGAAACGTTAGTGAGAGGTGGACTGTTGGTTGCCATTGAAGATGTTGAAAAATAAACTACAATAAAGAAGGAATTAAAACAACGTCATTCTTTAAAACTCGTAAATAAATTTAAACAAGTTTAGTTTATTTACATAATGATCTCTTACCCAATTAAGTAAACAATCCCGAGACCCAAACCCATACTAATTCGGGCACGGTATAGCCGATTCATCCCTTATTGGTATAATTTGGTGGATTAACCTCTTAATCGGTTCTACCTTAGAACTCTCGGTCGACAATTTTCTAAAAATTGTCTTTAGCCCGAACTTATTGCAACTACGGTTACGAATACTTTCGTTGAGATCGACCAAATTTCAAGGTGTAATCTTATTACCCCACTTACCCAACGTGACAATTTTAATACCCCGGTTTAGCCGAGCCTACGTTCTTGTGAAGAAGGGATTCATGGGTCCATACTTTTTGGTAAGGCTAAGTCTCAATATTTATATGTAAGAGATCTAGTCAAATTATTATCTATCTCCGTTTAAGTGAACTAAGTCGGTGAATTATTGATAAAACAATGACTAGGTCGACTAAATCGAAAAATGCATGAGACGATATATGACGATTTGGCTATGCATGCAAACATATAAAAAGCAAAATAAAAGCATAAAAATAAACCCTAGTATGGCCTTTCCTAGAAAAGAAATACTAAAAGTACAAATTCGGAAACCAACTCCTTTGGTGCCTTGAACTTCACGAGGCAGGCACTTCGAGGTAAACACCGTCTTGTTCGGAACTCCTTTCCGAATGGCACCGTCTTCAAGGATCTCCGGAATTTACAAAAAAAATAACTTTTCTAGTCTACTTTATACATTATAAAATAGAAATAAATTACAATTGGGTGATACGAGATCACAAAATTACAACCAAATCGGTAACCCCTTACATTACGGGAAATACCGATTTAAAAACTAAGGTCATACTAAGTAAATTACATAATTCCCAAAATTACGTAAATAAATCATGACATTCATAATAAAATATGCAATGCTTATGAATATATGAACTATCATGCAAACCCTAAGCCAAATCGTCCTATTTAAATATCAATTATATAAATAGTTATCGTATACCTCGGTTTATGGAAATGCGTGTTTTAACGTTTAACAACACTATGCATAATGTGAATCGGAATTCACTCTTAAGTTAATCATCCCAACTCTTTTAGGTTTCAAAATTTAGTCTTACTCAAACTTTGAACATGACTTAACTTAATATTATAATATTGTTTGGTATTACTCGGTTTTACGGGAAAAATAATAAAAAAAAAATCGAAAAGAGTCATAAAAATTTCGAAAATTTCAAAATTCAAATTTTGAAAATTCTAAAATGTTCTTAAAATTTCAGAACTTTAAAATATTAGTATTTATACGGTTTTAACATTTATTTCGAAAATAAGACGTAAAACGAGCATTTTAAGTCGGAAAATTCAATAATTAGATCCATAAATGCAAATAAAATACTAATAATATTTTACACTTTCCAAAACACTTTAAGAACATAAAATGGATAGAAAATTAAATGGCACACTGCCCAATAGCCGAAATTTTAATTAAATATGACTCTTATTATTCAATTTTAAATGCAACCTTTTAAACAAATTAAAATTAAATAAATCAGAAACTTTTGGCTCCCAAGAAAATTATGGTGATGAACATATCATATATTACTAAAATGGGTTAAATTTCCCGGCCATTTTAACAACTATTGCAAATTTTAACGATTTTCGTCATATATCGTACGATTTTAACCTTTAAAATTATTTCTCAAGCATAAAATAAGATAAAAATCTCGAAATTTTTATACATGCTGGCCAAATTTCAACTTAAACTATTAAAGTCGAAATAATGTCACTAATTACCCGATTTTTACATTAAAAATCTATAATAATGCAATATATGAGATCAATTTCTGGAAAATTTAGCATACATTTTAAATATTACATGTGACATACTCATAAATGTTTATAGTCAAATTCGTAATATAGTGAACCCATTTTTATTCATCTTATTGCATTTTAACCTTTAAAATTCATATCCCATGTATAATAAGTCCATAATTTACGAAAATTCATATTCATAACATAGGATATACATGTGAAAACATACTGAAAAATCTCGGCCAAAAGATGATTTTAACTATTTTTCCCAATATAAACAATTTTTAACCATTAAAAATCAATAAAACCGAAAAATAAAATACCAATGAACAATATATATGCAAAATATATTCCAAATATTCTAAAAACATTTTAGAAACAGTAGGTATTCATGCTTAAATAATTTCGGCCATATCATATATTAAACGAAATTCCAAATTTTATTTTGTTATCCTAATAACTCCGTAAAAACGTAAACGGAAAGCATGCAAACAACCTAGTTGCTCTGATACCAATTGTTAGGTTTAGTTATCTCATAAACTAATACTTTTAGTCATACTAAATATAAGTTTAATTAACATTTTAATTAACTTATTATATGATCTTATGCATGCTAAAAATGCGGAAATAGTGGAGATATCGAACCCTTACATTCGGTCCGAATAATAGCAAGGATGATCCTCCAAGTATTCAACGAGAATACCTCCTTAATGCTAATTCTAATCTCTTAATTAGAATTATTATCAAAATACTATTGTAAATATAGTATGTATTATTATTATCTCTATAATAATTTAGTGAGGTTTTTGGTAGTATTCTTCCTTAGAGAATTTTTCCAAGCATTGGAACTAGGGTTAGTGTGAGTATCTCATACTATTTATGGAGTGGTGCTTGGGGTGTGGTGTGGCCGGGTATGGGGAGCACCAAAGGGGAACACACCTCTTTCCCATATAGTTAGGGTGGCTCATAGGTTATAGTCTCAAGGCCACTATAATGATTGTGTCTGTATACAATTTAAAACACTTAAATCATTTCTTGTTTACATACCCCAAAACCGGCACATACACACTAAAATGGACCTTATTTTACAATTTTATCAACTTTACAATTTTATGTTATATATCATACAATATGTCACAATATAACAATTGTTTTAATTTAATCATACATATTTATCAAGTAAATATTATTCATAAATTAATAAATCACATTTATCAAGTTGGTAAGTAATTCGAAATTACTGATATGTAAAATGGTCACTTATAATAATCGTCAATACGATTTACAACCTTTGTATTAATTATAACCCGATTCATTCTAATTACAATATTATAAAATATCGTTTATTGTTTAATAATTGACACGTTTCAATTTTAAACATAAATCTTACAATAAGATTTAACCTCTGATTTCTCGGCATACGAGTTTAAGGAATATGATCAATCGTATCAATATAGATTTGATCACTTTATCAATTAAGGGAATTGTCCTAAAGGTGTGACCTAAAGGGATCAACTGACCACCACCGTCATACGACAGTAATGTCAAACTCTAGCTAGCCAATCATTACCGATTAATGTTGGTCAGTTGACTAATATAAATCGTATCATCCCTTGTGCATTCTCGTTATGAGATTTAATTACGTGATCGCACTATTGTTGAGGACACATTTCCCAACAAGATATTCACCACCACGACCAGATCGTAGTGCCTTAATCTTTCTGTCGAGTTGGTTTTCTACTTCATTTTGAAATTCTTTAAATTTCTTAAATGCTTCACTCTTATATTTCATTAAGTAGATATACCCATATCTACTTAAATCATCGGTGAAGGTAATGAAATAATCATAATTGCCCCTAGCGGTGATTGTTAGTGGTCCACATACATCCGTATGTGTGAGCCCTAATAACTCACTAGCTCGTGTTCCTTTACCACTAAAGGGATTACGAGTCATTTTTCCTAGAAGACAAGCTTCGCATGTACCATATGATTCATATTCGAATGGTTTAATTATATTGGTCTTTACCAATCTTTTGATGCGATTCTCATTTATATGACCAAGTCGACAATGCCAAACATATGATTCATTTGGGTCATTTGTCTTTATCCTTTTGTTTTGTATGTTATAGACATCGTGAGACGAGTCCGAAATTTCCAAAACATAGATTCCATTGATTGATGAAGCATGGCCAACAACCATTTCATTTTTAGAAATAACACAACAATTGGTCTTAATGGAAAAACTATATCCTTCAATGTCTAACATTGCAACAGAAATAATGTTTTTGGAAAGAGACGGTACAAAATAACAATTATTTAAATGGGTTATTCTACAAGGTAACCCGGTATTTTTTCAAATTCTACGTGGTAACCCTACTTTTCCGTGAGTACACGTGGTAACCCTCAACTTTGTTAATATGTATTGCCCAGACCCTTAACTTTTATTCCGTTAGTTTTGTCCGTTAAGTATGTGACGTGGTCAATTGAATTTTGAGATTTTCTACCAGATAACCCTCTCTTTGTTGTATCCTACAAAATAACCCTATTTGCTTTTTTTACCAAAGAAATAATCTTAAAACTACTCCCTTGTTTCGTCAATTTATTATTATTAACATGTTTTCACTCGATTACTCAAAAGATCCAAACATCGGGTTCAATAATTAACAAAGGAATCCACCAATGTTTACAAATAAATCTCTACTCCTCAATTGTACCCAATTTTACTGTGTGAATATATCGAACAATAATTGAAGTTATTATTGCGTTTACAACATTTTTAGCTTTAGGATATATGTTGAGATTTTAAAAACGAAAGTTTTCTTAATTAGATTACCGCTATGAATTAAATTTGGGATTGATTATTATAATGCTCGATATATATTAGTACGTTTACTATGGTATTTAGAATATTTTATTGAGAGTTTTTATTGATATCGAAAAACGTTTTTATTGAAGTTTTTTTCAAAACTCGATTTATTGAAGGGTAATGAGGGTGAATTTGACAATTTGGGTGTAATCAAGCAAAATTGTGAAAATAAGATGAATTAGGGGATTATGTTTTTATACACATCTGATTTGTAGAAAAAGTAAGGTTATGTTGTAGAATTTTTAAAAATATAGGGTTACCTTATAGAAAATCACAAAATTCAATTGACCACGTCACATACTTAACGGACAAAACTAACGGAATAAAAGTTAAGGGTCACGGCAATACGTATTAACAAAGTTTAGGGTTACCACGTGTGGTCTCTGAAAAATAGGGTTACCACGTAGAATTTGAAAAAAATACAGGGTTACCATGTAGAATAACCCTATTTAAATTTAACTCGTATCCACTTGATAAGGCAAGAGTGCAAGTTCCTTTTGAAGTGGCCGCTACCCGAGCTCCATTTCCTAGTCGGAGATCCATATCACCCTTGTCTATCTTCTCCACTTCTCTTAAACCCTGCAAACGATTACAAAGGTGAGAACCACAACCAGTATCCAATACCCATGTTGTGTTGGATGCAAAATTAATGTCAATAACAAAAATTCCAGATTTGGAATTACCTAACGGAATTACAAGACCTACTTGAATGTGTCGTAAGTACTTAGGACAATTCCTCTTCCAATGGCCCATGACACTACAATAGTGGCATCGCCCCTTTTGTAACTTTCTTTTCTTCTTCTTTATCTTTGCAAGACCCTTCTTGCTAGAACTCCCACTAGCTTTATCATAAGCTCTTTCTTTCAAGTATAAGGCATCCAATTCTTCGTTTAGCTCATCAATATAAGCCGTGTCAAGAAGTGGGCCTTTGGGAGGTGGGAGAGAAGTGATAAAGTTAACATTGCCATCCGGACCCGTTCCGAAATGAACTTCTCTAGTAGTATCAATGTTGTTTTGGTTGCAAACATCGTCAAAAACATTATGACAAAAATCAATAGTGATAGGGTTGAATGAATCCATTGCGGTTAAGTAACAACAAAAACGGAAATGAAGGAAAAATTAACGTTCATCATTTTAAATACTTGTCGAACATATTTAAACAATCTTAGCATTTACTTAAAGATCTCTTACACAATCAAACAAATGATCCCGAGATCCAAATCCATATCAACTTGGGCACGGTATAGCCGATTCATCCCTTGTTAACAAAATTCGGTGGATTAACATTTAATCGATTCTACATTCGAATTCCCGGTCGATAAAATTAAATTAATTTCTATCTTTAGCCCGAACTTATTGAAACTTCGTTTACGAATACTTTCGATGAGATCAACCAAATACTACGAGTGTAATCTTATTACCCCACTTACCCAACGTAACAATTTTAGCACCTCGGTGTAGCCGAGCCCACTCTCTTGTGAAGAAGGGATTCATGAGTTCTTTTCTTTGGTAAGGCTAAGTCTCAATATTTAATACGTAAGAGATCTTATCAAATATTATCTATCCCCTTTTAAGTGAACTAATTAGGTGAATTATCGATAATAAAACGATACGTTGAAGACCGGATACTTGATATGCATGTCATGTTAATGGCAATTTGGCTATGCATGCAACATATTAAAACAAAAGCAAAGCGAAATAAATAAAATTTCTAGTATGGCCTTTCTTAAGAGAAAAATAAAATTACAAATCGGAAACCAACTCCTTGGTCCCTAGGGCTTCTCGGCAAACACCTTGAGGAACACCGTTTTGGACTCCTTCCGGGAAGGCAACGCCTTGGGAACTCCGAATTACAAAAGTTACAATTTTATTCCTATCTACTTTATACAATATAAAATAGAAATAAATACAATAAAGTGATAGGAGATCACAAAATACAACCGAATCAATAACCCCTTACATTACGGGAATTACCGATTATCTAAGGCCATACTAGAATAAATTACATAATTCAAAATTATACAATAAAATATGACATTCATACCAAAAACGCAGCAATATAATTGTTATGCAATATGATTATTTTAATGCCAAATTGGCCTAATTATATATTAGGTCAAAATAAATAAACCGGTCTTATGAGATTTTGCAACTTTTAACCCTGTTAAAAAATGCATAAATTAGAACATAAATTAATTCATGTTCTACATAGTATCCTAACACATTTTAGGATTCAAAATTAGTCATAATAATTTTGATTATAATTAACCCTTTAATTATTATTATTGTTCAACTAGGCCTTGAAATACATAACTTTTACGTAACTAATCCAAATAAATTACAATAATTTTCAAATTTTGGATTATAATTTCATGAACATTCTGAAATATTACTTTAATATTTATAATGTCAAAAATTTTGCTTAAAAATTTCGAGATTTAATTCGAAATATCATATATATTATTAACCAAAATGCCTCTAAATACGGTTTTATCAAATAAAAAACGTGAAACATGCTATACAACTTGATTTTGTACCAAATTTTACATACAATAAGTAAAATATGCATGTGAGGTCGTGTAGAAAAATCAAGGTCAGAAACTTTTTCTATCTATTTTAACCATTTTTAAACGATTTTACCCTTAAAATGCATACAAAATGATTAAAATTTATATAATGAACAATATTAATCCCATAAGTTATCAAAATAATGTAAAATTAATTTAGGACCAGATTTATATAACATGCCAAAAAGTCGAGTGATGTATCTTATATATCTCTAAAATAATAGTTTTATTTTAAGTCTCAAAACTCGGAAAAACAATAACCGATTAAGCATGCAACAACCTTTGCTCTGATACCAATTGTTAGGTTTTATACCTTATTATAATCATACTAATATGTTAACCTTATAATTTTAAAATCTTATGCATGCTTAACTTGAAACAAGCGAGATTAAGGAAGAAATTCGAGAACCCTTACATTGCAACAAACAGCTATTAAGGGCACAAGTGAAGACACCTTTTTCACTTGTTCTTGAGCTTTCAACACGGGAATGATCCTCCTTGAGCCTTCAAAGAGATGACCTCCAAAAGATATGCACCAAGACACTCTACACTCAATGTATTTTGTATTTGCTTTGCTACAATCCAATACAAAACAAAACTAGTATGTAAATCTCAATTATGGAGGAGGGTACTCGGTTTTTAGAGAGGAGAAAAGAAGACTAATTTTTCTCTCTTTTCAAAACCCTTATAAACTAACATGAATGAATAATTGAGAAGAACAAACTCCTTTTGTTCCTCTCAAGGGTGCCGTGAGAATTGGGGTAGGGTGCCCAATAGATGGGTGCCTCAATGCCCTCAATTGTTTCCCACTCAACCTCAACAACTAAATGAGATGTTCTTTAGATGTTCCTCACATTATCTTATAATGTGTAATGTGTGTATGTCACACGGTCCTATTCACCGAAATGGACCTACATACAATACAAATTAATATGATATGGATCAAATACATTGATCATATTATTTTACGTAATTGGTAGTTTAACTCTTTAAACTCTTTATTCATAAAATTAGTAGTAATTAAAATAATTACTTACATCTAATTAATCATGCTTTGTTACTACAACAATTGTAGTTTAAAATAATTCATTCGAGTAGTTTTACGTTTCATAAACATATAAATAATAGTGATGACATTTCGATCACTAAAATATTTTAATTTATAATCTTATCATAAATTTTCTCCTTACATAATTAAGAACTAGAAATGAATTGACTCGTATCAATATACAGTTATTTCATTTATCATTAAGAGAGATGTCCTATAGGTGTGACCTAAAGGGATCAACTGGTTACCACCGTCATTAAGACAGTAATGTCAAACTCTAGCAAGCCAATCATTACCGATTAATGTTGACCAGTTGACTATGATAAAGAATCTTCCCATGAATATTCTTTTACACAGATTAGTCAATTATTCATATCATTGACGTGATCACACTATTGTGGAGGACACTTACTCCAACACAATATAAGTCCTTAAATCTACCCTATATCTCTCATTCATTATTCAATTATATGGTCAAGTTAAGGTTTGGGCTTACATGAGTGCGTCGGGAGCGATAACGCTCTGATACCAACTGTAAAACCCCTCGTCGCAGCGGAAAATAAAACATACAAACATGCCAAAATTTACGCGGAATTTAAACTTTAAGATGCACGATAAACGAGGTGAATTAAAACTAAAACTGTACAACTGATAAAAACCACAACATAGATAAGTATAACTGTCTAAGTACTGGAAGTATAAATACAAATAGCCTGGGATAGCGTATCCCACAAGCAACAAAAAACTGAAATGTAAAACTAGAGTCTAGCTAACGTAATAGTGTAAGGTCAATCGATGAAGGATCATCGCTCGCTAGCTCCATGCAACCCAACCGCTATCCAACCTGTCATGTACCTACATACATGTAAACATTTACGCCACAATCAGTGGGGAGTGACTAGAGTTCTCCTAGCCACTTAATGTAACGACACGTAACACATAAACATCCAACATACTCCAGCATATATAACATGTGAAGCATATGTATATATCCCGATATCACAACTCAATCAACATGCAAATACTGTGCAAGGCTCTCAACCAACTTCGGAAACTATTTGGAAGGAGAGTCGGTTTCCCTTCCGATTGCCCGGACGGGGGGGGGGGGGGGGGGTCTTTCAATCCAAACCATTTACGAAACTAGCCAAAGAGTCATCCAGTGCCTTGGATGAACAATTCTATAATCATTAACACTCTATCTATCACAATCAATCAACAACATCTGACATTGTACCCCTACTCAGGCAAGCAAATGCAAATCAGCAATATCTAGGACCTACCCCTGCTCAGGCAAGAACTAGACACAATCAGCATTGCCCAAGTCACACCCCTGCTCAGGTTAGACTTGGTACACAAATCAGCAAGCATACACTCGTGACCACTGCTCAGGTACGAGTGGATAACAATCAGCTAGTAATGGTTCCTAGACCCTGCTCAGTCGTGACCATTACTCTTCGTAATGAAATTGGAATCCCTGCTCAGACCCAACCCACTACGGTCATACAATCTCACGGTAGAATAGCGGTCCCTGCTCAGACATATCCTACCGCATCAAACATACACGTGACGGTCCAGCGGTCCCTGCTCAGACATGTCCGTCACGCCACAAACACTCACATGTGAAGTTAGAGGATCCCTGCTCAGACCATAACTTGACACGCATACAAAGATCAACACATATCGTACTCTAGCGGTCCCTGCACAGACATATTCCGATATGTACTCAACCAAATCATTTGTCCTAGTCTTTCTAGACTTCTAACAACACTTAATTGACCCCGGGAACTAAGTTGAGGGAGAGTCGGTTTCCCTTTCGGTTACCCGACCGGGGGGTCTCTATCCTCTCTCCATTCCCGAACCCAATATAGTGCCGCCCGTACTCCGGGGACCTCAAACACACATATAAGGCATATGGAACAAGTCTCAAGCAAATCGGACAAGCCGATCAAAAGATAAAACGATTTTAAAGTGAAAAAGGTCCTCAGTCGGTCGCAGACAGGCTGCCGGTCAGCCAGCTGACAACCCCTCACCCATAACAGCTGATAAGGGTAAAGTCGTCACCCTAAATCAAAGTAATCCTAGATTACTACTAACAAATAGCTAGAGGTAAGTAGGGTATCGTATCCACAGGGAGGCGGTGGTAAATTTCAGTTTGTTAATATTTATATCCGTCTTAAGGTAACAATTGGGTTGTTTTGATTGTTTTTGGATTCTAATCAACTAATTGCAAGATAAATAAATAAGGATGTAAACAAGTATTAGGACAGATCTAGGGATCAAGTTCACATAGGCAATTATCCAGGGGAATGGTATTTAACTAATTTAATTGGGCAAAATTATTATTTAAGGTCATATGTCCGGTCGGTATTCATATAATCTTTAGATCTAAACCTAACATGCGGTCGCTATAATTAGGTCAGTCTATTCAATTGTTGCGGCCTATCTTAGTCTTAATCTACGGTCGGATTTAAGACTAATTTGTGAGACTAATTAACTAATCCTGGCCAGTAATTAATTAATCAGATTTAAGACAACAATAGAACAATAATAATAAGCATTTTAACAATTAAACATCATTAAAGTTTAATTCCCCTTTCTAATCACCTAGATCCCATTTCACCCTAGTCAAATAAATTAGCTACGCATGGCTTGGGATCTAACTACAACAATATTGATTGAAAAAATAATTAATAAAGCAATGAACTAAGAACGAGAATAATTGAAGAACAATAAAGTAGAGATTTTAATTAAATACCGTAATTAGAAGAACAAGATCCGTCGGCAATTGCTAAACAATATTCTAGAGAGGTACTAATAATAATTAGGGTTTTTAGAGTAATAAAAAGCGTATCTAACAATAGGCTACGAAGTCTTTATTTATAACAAACTACTAGACAATTTATGGAAACACTTGATAAATACTTAAGGAAACCCGGACAGAAGAAAGCACTCGACCGAGTATCTAGTGCACTCGATCGAGTGTTGGTGGCAGTCGAGCGAGTGCTCCACCTTGCCAGCATGATTCTTCGTTTCTCTACTTTCTTTTGGTAAACTTCCTTGATTCTTGCTTATCTTCCTATTTCCTCGCCTTGCCGACTCCGCGGTACTCATGTGATCTTCTTTAAACCACTGGAATGCATCCATCTGCATCAGAAACACCACAATGCGGGAGTATCGACATTTATGATAAAAATGGTATATATGACATGGATTAGCGCACAAAACCGTAACAAAAGTATATAAGGGAAGGCATAAAGATGTATATAAATATGACTCATCAAACTCCTCCAAACTAACTCTTTTGTTGTCCTCAAACAAAGCAAACAACTCGAAGCGAAAGCAATCATACAAACGGTGATTTTAGACAACTTAGAGCTAATGTAAATGCACATACAAATCGCAAGCTATCCATATCCGTAACAAAGTAACGACCAAATGTACCAATAAAACAAATTCAAAGGTACGGGTAATAGAAAACGCAGCTCAAGTCACAAGGTTGATATGACGTTGTAATATAGACAAAAACCAAACATCTTTTTCACCTTGCAAGACAAATTTTAGTCGGATTCTCGCGGATTCACTCATGCTCATAAATATATGAAAAGGTGAGTTATATGTGAAGATAGAAAGAAGTAAGAACACTCACTCAACTCAATGGAACATGCATGCAATCTAATGTGATAGAGATTTCCCCGATAATTATGCATGTATAGATGGACAAAGTACATGTATCAAGACGGTAAGGAGGCTAGTGGGTAAGGGTAATGAAATGGTTTGTGCCAAAGCACGTTATGGATATGTGGAGATAAGACGGTAGTCGCAGCGCAAAATAAAACGAAAACCACTTCTTTAACGAAAGATAAACCAACCCAAGACTAGAGAAAATATCTTAACCTGAAAGAACATGAGAGTTTATAACATTACTCTCCAAATTAGACTCTAGATAGTCTCTTTCAATCTCTTAACAAAATCCAATGAAGCATTGTCTCTTTTTTTTTCTTTTTCATATCACAATTTTTTTTTGAAGTTTTTCTTTTCTTTTTTCTTTTTCTCTTTTTTTTCTCTTTTTTTTATCTTTTTTTTGTGCTTCATATTTTTTTCTACATAAAAGATTGACACAATTGCTCAAAAGATTCTATACCCACTTGGACAGAATTAGTCCCTTCCCAACCATAGTAATGAAATATCATGATAAACCAAGCAACTGCGACTGTCCCGAAAAGGTTGGAAAATTCTAGGATTGTGGCTTATAAATATTCAAACACAAAACATGCCACAAGGCTTCCAACGGGTTTTTCATAGGGAATTTCGTTTCAAAGGTAGAAAGACAAATTTTGGCTATGTGAAACTATTTGAAGGGTAAGGACTGCCTATCCTCATGTACTTGTCATACATTCACATAAAAGTATCAAACAATCAATTTCACACTTATGCAGTTTGATTTTACATATTCCATGAGGAGAAACCACACTCAATGTAAAACTCCTCGCAAAAGCGGAAATATAAAACACACAAAGTACTAAAAATGCAGCGGAATTTAAACTTTTTAAACACAAACATTATGCGAGGTGAATTAAAAATGAAACTAGAAACTGAAACTGATATAAACAAAATAGATAAGTAAAACAGTTCTAAGTACGGAAAAGATAATATGTACAAAGCCTGGGATGGAACATCCGTACAGGCACCAAAACAGGAACTGAATCAAAAACTAAGAGTCTAGCTAATCGGTGAAGTGTAAGTCATATGATGAAAGGATCATCACTCGCTAGCTCTCAAGTGAACCCCGTCCAACCTGCATGTACCTACATACATGAAAACATGTACTCCACAATCAGTGGGGAGTGACTAAAGTTCTCCTAGCCACCTTTTGTAACGACACGTAACAAGTAAAGTAAACAGAACACTCCAACATATATAAACATGTGAAGTATAACAATATCTCAATAACTGATCATCAACCATCAGGAAATCACTAATGCACGGCTCTCAACCAACTTCGGAAACTATTTGGAAGGAGAGCCGGTTTCCCTACCGGTTACCCGGTCGGGGGGTCTTTCAATCCAAACCATTTACGAAACTGACTAAAGAGTCATCCAATGCCTTGGATGAACAACAACAAAGTCAACGTACTGTAAACATCACTATCATCATGCGTATCTGACACTATACCAACTCAAGGCAAGCAGATATAAACTTCAGCAAGTATAAGATTCAGCGATCAACTTAAGACATAACCTATATCCTCACACACTTTCACTATCAAGGACTCAGAGGCCAACTTAAGGCATAGACCAAGATATCAATAAACACTAGCAATGGGTCCAGAGGTGAACTTAACACATATCCCACTACCAAACAATGTCGGGTCCAGAGGTGAACTTAACACATATCCCAACATACAATTCAAGTAAAGGGTACAGAGGTGAACTTAACACATATCCCTAAACATCCACAAGCAAAGGGTCCAGAGGTGAACTTAACACATATCCCAATGCTACAAACAATTATTGGGTCCAGAGGTGAACTTAACACATATCCCAATACACAGCTATCGCACACCGGGTCCAGAGGTGAACTTAACACATATCCCGTGTACGACATCCGATCACGTGTCAGGTCCAGAGGTAAACTTAACACATATCCTGACACGCCACAAGCAAAACACGTAATGGGTCCAGAGGTGAACTTAACACATATCCCATCACGCGACATACAACTCACGTGTTAAGCTCAGAGGCCAGCTTAAGGCATACCTTAACACGCATCAACCAATAACATCCAAAGATAGAAACTAACCTATAGTTCTAACTTCCTAAACCACTAAACAACACTTAATTGATCCCGGGAACTAAGACGAGGGAGAGCCGATTTCCTTTTCGGTAACTCGACCGGGGGGTCTCTATCCTCACTCCGTTCCCGAACCCAATATAGTGTCGCCCATCCTCCGGGGACCTCAAACACATATCAAAGTTACGTGGAACGAATTTCAATCAAAACCGATAAACCGTTTAAAAGTTACGGACTAATTACGAATTCAAAATAAAAATAAGCAACAGGGGTCCCCAGCCGGTCGGCAGGCAGCCGGCCTACCGGTTGGACACCCCTCCCAGCCTTCCTCTTTCTTTACGCTATAACAAGCAAGACGGGTTCCCAGCCGGTCGGCAGGCAGCCGGCCCACCGGCTGGGGAACCAAGTCCCACCTACAAACTTACGAGCATATCACTCAAAAGAGGCTACCAGCCGGTTGGCAGGCAGCCGGCTTACCGGCAGGCAACCCAAGTCCTACTTTTTCCCAAAATTCGCAAAAACAACAAGAGACACTCCCAGTCGGTCGACCGGCGGCCGGTCGGTCGACCGGCTCAGAGAGCCTGAGCATGAAAATCGCGTTTTCCAGCCATAACAAAACTTCATGAAATCGATATAAAACCTTAAGATTCGCAACAAATTCCTACCCATTAAATATAATCACCAAACCTACTAACTACCAGCAATTAAACCACAAACAATCCTTAAGAAGATTATGATTTGTATCCGTCGCAAGCATACAATTTCTGAAATTTAACAAGTGCATATAACAACAACTAAGCATGTGAGGGTCTTTAAGAAGGATTCCTAGCATGATACTAAGTCTCATTAACACATACAACAAGAAGAATCAGAAGCTTAAACCAACTCAAGCAAGAAAAGTGCTAATGTATACAATAAGGCCGAGTTTCTCATTATCGTCACCTTTTACGCGATTAAGCTCCTATCTCCTCTTCTATCTCGCCACTAACCTCCTTAGGATCTTCTAAGCCTCTTCCTACAACATGAAAAGCGATTATTATAAGCTATACACGGATTTCTCCGAAACAGCCCATTTTTGAAGTGGAACGAAACGGAAATTGAAAGTGACGGATGACTTGCAAATTTCATGTGGATTCCGAAAATGTAATTATTACCTTGATTCGGTGAACGGATGATGACGGAAGTTGGAAAAGAAGGTGGAGATTTAAGGAGGAAATGAAGAAATGAAGAACACTGTTTTATTATTTGAGAAGGATGAATGTGTCGACATTCATAAGGAAATGGTAGGGTTTTATTTGTCCTTTCCGTTTAAGAGAAACGGGCCTTTGAAAGTGAACGGGTTTGTTGGGTCGGATTACTTGCCAAGTTATATTCGTCTTAAGGACTTAAGGTTCTTAAGGCGGATCTTGCAATTTATTAACAATACTTTCTCAATAAATTATTAAAATATTATTTTATTGATTAAAATAATTAAAAGCCTTTAAAATATAAATCACGAAAATATGGGATGTTACAATCACCCAATCTTCAAAAAGTTTCGTCCTCGAAACTCGAAGGTAGAAGTAAGTACGAAAACGACTCTGACTTTCAAATGTACCACACGGGTTACGGTAACCCAACACTTTATCTTGCAAAAAGGTTTCAAGGCACAAGTCTTGTCAATGGATATTGGGATTCTCGTTACGTATTCAAGAGTCCATCATTCCAAATCTGAGACAAGTCCTAAAATTTTGTTCAAATAAAGTTCAAATTAGATTGATTCGGTGTTGACAAGCACAGCACTGGTTATCAGACGTCTCCAATAACAAGTTCGAGTGGCGGTCAACGCTGAAATCCGACAAAATTGCAAAACGTTACGTTTCTTAAAACCAAGTTTTCCTTCAAATAGACCACTACTCTCAAATTCTTGAAAAAGTAACATTGTAACAATGACTAAATGTCGCTTCTAACGGAAGAGAAAGCAGTTTCAAATTCTCAAAACAATTAAGCTTTTTCTAAAAATAGTGAATTTAAAGTCAACAATTGGGGAACAAGTTTCAAAACAGACGTTTGAGAGTGCGGGAACAGTCGTATAGCTTATTTTCAACATGAAGGGTTAGGGGTTTCAAGCCTCACGGCTGTCAGAAGGAGGGTTAAAGGAACGGAACAATCAAGTTGAAGGTTAAAGAGGACGGTAACCTTGCCAAACCTGGGCACACTAACCGCTCAATCCATAACCAAAACATCGTTACAACAATTTCTAGTATATCCCCAAGAAGGACAATTCCAGTGATCACTAGCCTCTATAAGGTTCCACGATTCCTCTTATCCTTATTTCATCCACAGAACAAGGTATTCCTCAGCAATAAGGTCTCCAAATTCTCACTCGGTTCACACTAAAACTGTTCAACCACGATTAAGGATCTTTCACTCAAGATGGAAGCCTAAACACATTCCTCCGAACAAGGTTTACGCATTTCTAAATCTAAATCCGAATTCCAGCACCGTAACATCGAATTCTAAAATTTAGGATAACAAACTTTCCACGCTATGACTCTTCCCAATCAGACAGGCCATAACCAGAATCACCTATATCCTTTAGTCCTACGTAGTTCACTTCCATAAATCTCATCCTACGGAGTACTTCGAAATCCTAAGTTTCCACAAAAACATCCGTTACCATAAAGCGAGCATTCTAAGGTAAGGTCTTACTAAAGTAACAACTCCCCAGTCAAGCAAGTCTATGACTGGTTCTCATGACTAGATCCTCAAAACGCTTCAGATCTCAAGGTTCCTCAAAGTCCAAAGCAAGGTCATCCTTCCAGTTACCTATTCCGGAAGTTTAGATAACTCGTCTCAGGTATTTCGTCAATTGACAATGAACCAAACTCTCAGACTACTCACTCATGTGATATATCTACTATACTTGTATCACAGTCCACAAATAACCATACTCAAATCAACGCGTTTCCGAAATTGCATCTCGAATGAATCATTCTATTTCATCCTCAATCCGGTGATGTATTCTAAATTTCTCTTAGGTTCTTCATTAGATAAATGTTAAGATCCATTAAGTAACTTAAGATCAACCACTCAGTCAATTCCACAAGTTCTTGTAAATGTTCCAATGTTCTCACACCGTTACTAACAACTCTCGTTCCTCAAGTTCAAACAGCATTAACTTACCTCCTTCACTTATCAGACAACATCAGTACTCTAAGCATATTCCTCGAAATCAATCCTTACTCAAAGTTCCTCTAAATTCTCTAATGGATATTCCAAACTCACAATTATCCATGACTCAGCAAGATTCTCACACTTAAGTTCCATTAAGGGTCGTGTATAATACTCTACCTAGCACAGTTATCTCATCGTTCACTTACTCTTCCAATTACTAACATAACAACACTAGGGTTACCCAACACGTATTCAATAAGCTCCTTAGGTTTCTCCTCAAGTAACAACACTCTCCAAATCACGGTCTACGGCTAATTCCAAGAAGTTCCCAAGTTTATCTATGGTAGGTTACCGCACAAGGTGTTTCAGGGAAGCAAGTTATCAGATTGAGTAAAAAGGAAATGAAGATAGATCCCTAAGAATATTAACAGGAATCTAAGGAAAGAGATTGAGATCTTAACGGCTAAGAGTACATCAACCATAAATAAGATGGTAGGTATGAACATACCAGTAGGGGGTCAGGGTGAACTCCAGTCTCAGCTTGATCCTGAACAGTTCTAGCTCCACTGGTCTGAGCCTCTGGGTCAGTAGTAACAGCTCTGTCAATAGAGGTATTCCTCTCGGGGCACTCGAAGAAGCAATGTCCAGGCTTCTTGCAGGTGTAGCACAAGTAAGGATTACCGTCACAGGTAACTCTAGGATGAAGGGCTTTGCGACACTTGCGACACTTCAGGGGTGCTTCTGTCGAGGGTTGCATGTCTCGATCCTGGGAAGCCTTAAGGTCAATAGTGGTAGTTCTGTTGATGGTGACATTCCCTACGTGGCACTCGAAAGAGCGATGTCCAAATCCCTCGCAGGTGAAGCACTGGTGAGGGTTGCCATGGCAGTCAAGTCCAAGGTGAAGATCCTCGCGGCACTTGACGCACTTTAGGGGAGCGTCCGATGGAAGGTTCATGTTTCGGACCTGAGAAGTCTTAGCTTTCTGGGACTTCTTGTTCTTCAGGGGATGCTTTCTTGTTCCAAGAAGGGAGGAAACAGGGGGACTAAGAGGTCTCCCGCTTCGGCATACATGTAAAGGCGGTGGAGGAGGAGAGAAGGCTCTAGATCCTTCACAATAGATCTAGTAAGGGTCCTCCCCTCGTAAGACACCGTAGTAACTCTGGAATTAAGAAGTCGGGTCACCACTGGCTACACTTCTAGTCTCAGCATTAAGCTTGCTCCGAAACAAATAGGCTTTGTCTTCCTCTCTCTCAACTAGCTGTGGGACAAAGTGCATTAGCTCCTCAAATCGATTGGTGAAGGCTTGAACAGAAAGGGTTCCTTGGCGAAGGTTCATGAACTCGGTCATCTTATCTTGGCGGATGTCCCTGTGGTAAAACCTCATGCCAAGAAGAGTCTTGAAACGACTCCAAGTGAAAGTAGGGTCACGAGTAGCAGGAGCACTGATCGTCAACCACCAACTTCTAGCCTCACGAACTAAGAACTGAGATGCCACTCGGGTCTGATCCTCAGGTCGAACGCCATAAATCATGAAGTTCCTTTCCATGTCAAAGAACCAAGCGGTGAGGGTCGCAGCACTGGTCTCTCCGTCGAATGTCTTAGCTGCATTCCTCCACATCTGGGTGATAATCCAAGCCAATCCTCCAGGTTGGTTAATCCCCGAGGTTTGAAATGAAGAAGAAGGCATAGACGACCTAGCTATGCAATCCTTAAGAGTTTGAATGAGGGCTTGCGTCTCAACATTCTCATCATTGGTTTTTTTTTTTTTTTTTTTTTTTTTTTTTTTTTTGGTAAAATGTAAAAAATATATTAAGCCCAAAGTAAGGAGGGAAAGCTTCTCCTTAAGAAGTCCCTTTACATCATAAGTTTGTCAATCCAAGCCTTATCCCTATGAGGAATATGGCCCTTACATCTTTGCTCAATTTTCATAGTAATCTCATCCTTTATTGTTCTAAAAACTATCTCTGGTCTCATGATCTTGTTTTCCATCCTTGCTTTGTTTCTTTGCATCCATATGTGGTATACTGCAGCATTCAGAATAGCATAAAGAATACCCCTTTTCATCTTAGACCCTCTTCTGCTCATACTCCAATCTTCAACCTGTGTACTCGGAACAGCCATCCCAGTCCAGTTTCTGATATGATGCAAGAGTCTGGAACTATAAGTACAGTTAAAGAACAGGTGAGAACTCTGTTCTGGTGCAGCATCACAAATACAGCATAATTCATCCTGAGCAATTCCATACTGATACAATTTGTCCTTTGTTTTGAAAGCTTTGTGGTGGTACATCCAGTTAATAAGTACATGTTTCCTTGTTGTCCAGGTATTCCAAATCAACCCTGGCCACTGTAAATCAGAGTGTTGAGGCCTCAACTGATCATACACTTTGCTAATGGAGTACTGAGTCATCTCTGCAAACCCTCTTGCAATCAGCTCAAGGAGCATGTCTTTTACTTTGCAAATTTTTTTCCAAGTCCAAGCAACATCCTGAGGGGATGAATAGGACTGCCATTCTTGACCTTTAATGTAAGTATGATTCACCCATTGCACCCATAGCTTGTCTGGTTTAGCATGGATCCACCATGCTAGTTTTCCCACAGCTGCCCTATTCCAGTAATCATCATTCTTCAGTCCTAAACCCCCTTCTTTGTGAGGTCTGCAGGCTTTATCCCAGGCCACAGGGGGCACCCTTTTGTAATCAATCCCTCCATCCCACATGAAATTCCTACACATTGCCTCAATCTTATGGATGACTGAAGCTGGCAGGATGAAAATTTGTGCCCACTAGTTATGCAAAGTCTTTAGAACAGCTTGAATTAGCACTAATCTGCCAGCATATGAAAGTTTCCTTGCCCCTACTACTCTGACTCTTTCCATAACTTTATCTATGATAGGTTTGCAATCTTTCTCATTCAGCTTAGTAGGTTTGATAGGTACACCAAGGTATTTAAATGGTAGTGTACCCTCAACACAACCAGTCACTTGGAAAATGTCTGCCTTAACTGCCTCTTGAACCCCATTGAAATAAACATTGGACTTGGATGGGCTCATTTTCAATCCTGATGCCTCTGAAAATGTTGCAAAAGTTCTTAGGAGTATCATAATGGAGGTTATATCTCCTTTACTGAAAAGGAGCAGATCATCTGCAAACATCAAGTGGGATAGTTTCATAGGGCCACAAAGAGGATGATAAGTGAATTCATAGTGCCTCTTGTA
This sequence comes from Silene conica, assembly GCA_029255685.2. Lineage (NCBI taxonomy): Eukaryota > Viridiplantae > Streptophyta > Magnoliopsida > Caryophyllales > Caryophyllaceae > Silene > Silene conica. Next base: position 44,670,123 of record CM055319.2, on the reverse strand, counting down.
TGATGCAGCAGCCTTGAGAGGTATTCCATACACACTGTGAACAAAAGAGGGGATAAAGGGTCCCCTTGTCGAAGTCCCCTCTTGCCAGGGAAGAACCCAAAAGTGTTCCCATTTAGACACAAAGAATAGGATGTAGTTGTGACACACTCCATAACAAGGTTAATAAAGTGTTGAGGAAAATTAAGAGCATCCATCATTTGTGCCAAAAATTCCCATTCAACTGTATCATAAGCTTTTTGAAGATCTATTTTGAAGAGACATCTAGGTGAAACTGTCTTCCTCCCATATAATCTGATGATGTCTTGACATATCAAAATGTTTTCCATGATACTCCTTCCATGAATAAAGCCCCCTTGAGTTGGAGAAATTAAAGTAGGTAACACTTTGGCCAATCTTGAGCATAAGAGTTTTGAAATGATTTTGTAGACCACATTACAGCAAGCTATAGGTCTGAACTGAGTCACATTCTGAGGGTGATCAATTTTAGGGATAAGGGTAACATTAGTGGCATTAAGCTGTTTCAAAAGTTGTCCTGTATTGAAGAATTCATGGATAGCTTGACAAATATCCCTCCCTATATGATCCCAACTAGCTTTAAAAAACTTACTTGAGTAACCATCTGGTCCAGGGGCTTTATCATCAGGAATACTGAACAAGGTATCCTTAATTTCCTCATCTGAGATGGCCTGTTGCAGAATATCCCAGTGTAAATCAGTGCAAATGGTGCCTTGCTGCACTATTGATTTAATCACTGGTTTAGTGGCTGTTCTAGTCCCCAATAAGTACTGATAGTATTTGAGGAAACTTGCTTCTATTGCAGCCATATCAGTATGTCTAAGTCCTGCATCATCATCCAGCTGATACACTTTATTTCTCCTCCTTCTAGCCCTCAATAAGCCATGGAAATATGAAGTATTGGCATCCCCTTCGTGTATCCAGTTAGCTTTTGCCTTCTGTTTTAGAAACAGATGTAAGTGTTGATGCATCTGTGTGTAGACAGCACGAGCTTCATACTCTTGTTGCATCATCCCTGGATTACCAGGGTTCAGAATCAAAGCTTCCTGACATTGCTGCAATTTCAATCTAGCTACCTCTGCTGACTTCTCTATATCTGAGAATTTCTCCTTATTAAGGTTCCTCAGAGGTTGTTTCATAGCCTTGAGACTGTGGACAAGCTTATACATATTGGTGCCATATACCTCAGTTCCCCAATTTTGCACCACCAACTGTTGAAAATCCTGAGCTGCACACCACATATTCATAAATTTAAATGGCCTGTTCCTGTGATTTTCCTCCCTTTCATTCCTGATAATGCAAGGGTTATGGTCAAAATATCCCTCTGGAAGGTAATGAGCCTTCATATTAGGAAGCATTCTGTCCCATTCCCCATTTGTGAAAACCCTATCTAATCTGGTGTAAACCCTATCCTCAGGTTTCTGCTTATTTGACCATGTATAGTAAGCTCCTACAGTGGGGCATTCATCCAGTTGGCAATATGCAATGCAATCTTGAAAGGGAGTGGCCTCAGCAAGAGTAAAGCTCCCCCCTAGCCTCTCTTCAGGTTGCATTACACAGTTAAAATCACCACCTATGGCCCAAGGACCTTGAATAGTATCTGCTAATCTAGCCAAGTTACTCCATAAATCTTCCCTTTCTGATATCCCATTAAAAGCATAGATCATGGTGAAAAGAAAGTTGCATTGACTGGGGATATGCAAAACATGAATATGAATGTACTGAGGATTATATTCCAGAAAGTCTATGTAATATTCATCTGGCTTCCATCCAATCCAAATTCTCCCACCAGGATGAGTATGAGTATTTGAGCTTATACTCCAGTTATTAAAAATGTTCAAAGCATGCTGCTGGTTTTTAGGTTTAATTTTAGTTTCAAGCAAAGACAAAAGACCTACATTATTCTGAAGCAGTAAATTATTTATGTCCCTCTACTTCTCTACTCTATTCATCCCTCTTATGTTCCATATCCCAATGATCATGGATTTATGTTTGGGGATCGTGGCCTATTAGAACTACTCCCATTCATAGACTTATTACACAGAATACTTTTAAAAGAAGGGCTAGCAGTCTTTCCTGTTATGTCTGGCATAAATGCTTTAGGCATTCCATACAATGGCTCCTGCTCAGTATCACTTCCCTGGTCTGAATCTGCAACACTCACAATTGGGTCAGTTGTTTCTATAACTGGCACTGATTGAACAGCTGGGAGGGGTGGTCTAGCACTTGAAGTGCCCACCTTCCTCCTCCACACCTGTTTAATTGGTTTTGCTTGAACTTTAGCTTTCCTGCAAGTGGTAGCTGTATGTCCCATAATCTGACAGTTTGAGCATCTACTTGGGATCCATTCATACTCCACTCCTATTTCCAGTAATACTCCTTTCTCATCCTTAACTCTGATAGATTTAGGAAACTGTTGGTTCACTTGCACTTCAACCATAATGCGAGCAAATCCCAACCTAGTCCTACTTTCTGTTGCTTCATCCCTTTTCATAAATGTCCCTACCCTTCCAACAATTTTAGGAATGCTAGCACCCCATAATTTGAGAGGCAACTTATGTAATCTGATCCATGTAGGTACAGTTTTCACTTCCTCCTTCTCCAAATCCACATCTGGCAGCCACTTCTTTATGATGACAGGTTTACTGTCAAATAAATGCATTCCTGCTGCTAAGACCTGCTCCTGCATTTCCTTTGTTTGGAATCTCACAACAAACACACCATTATGCAAGAAGGAGACAGTCTCTATTCTGTGATGCTTCCATATACGTCTTATATAGCCTTCAAATACTGGCCATGGTGGGTTTGATCCAAGAACAAATCCATAGATTGCATTCTGCCAGAAGTCAAGTTCATCTTTGACATCCTCCTCTGTTATTGTAATGACTTCTTGCTCATCATCCTCGACAATCTCCATGATTTTCCTTCCATGTCTGTCAAACCAATCTCCCATTGAATCCTCTGTAGAGTCTGGAACAGCCTCCATGGGAGCCTCTGGTAGAGCACATTCACTAAAGTCAAATGGAGCAACACCTGATATCTTAGTCATGCTGCCAAATTTTACGGCCTCTTCAATGTTTGGTGCTTTGTTTGTCTCATCCTTTCTCCCTCGTTCTTTATGTGTCATTGCCTTCCTGTTAGTAACGTTTCTGAGTGATGTTGGTGAAGGATCCATAGCCAGAATGCACAGGATCTTCAAAGTCAACACCGTCAACGGTTTGTTCAAGTCGCCATTAGAGGGAGCGTATTAGGGTTTTTTATTATTATTATTATTGTTGTTACCTTTGATTCCTCATCATTGGTTGGCTCTGTCATTCTTCAATCATAAGAGAATAAACCGTTAAACGTATTCCTAACAAGGCACAAACAGACTACAATATAAGTCCTTAAATCTACCCCATCTCTCATTCATTATTCAATTATATGGTCAAGTTAATGTTGGGGGTCACATGAGTGCGTCGGGATCAATAATGCTCTGATACCAACTGTAAAACCCCTCGCGAAAGCGGAAATATAAAACACACAAAGTACTAAAAATGCAGGGGAATTTAAACTTTTTAAACACAAACATCATGCGAGGTGAATTAAAACTGAAACTGGAAACTGAAACTGATATAAACAAAATAGATAGGTATAACAGTTCTAAGTACGGAAAAGATAATATATACAAAGCCTGGGATGGAACATCCCTACAGGCACCAAAACAGGAACTGAATCAAAAACTAAGAGTCTAGCTAATCGGTGAAGTGTAAGTCATATGATGAAAGGATCATCACTCGCTAGCTCTCAAGTGAACCCCGTCCAACCTGCATGTACCTACATACATGAAAACATGTACGCCACAATCAGTGGGGAGTGACTAGAGTTCTCCTAGCCACCTTTTGTAACGACACGTAACAAGTAAAGCAAACAGAACACTCTAACATATATAAACATGTGAAGTATAACAATATATCAATAACTGATCATCAACCATCATGCAATCACTAATGCACGGCTCTCAACCAACTTCGGAAACTATTTGGAAGGAGAGCCGGTTTCCCTACCGGTTACCCGGTCGGAGGGTCTTTCAATCCAAACCATTTACGAAACTGACTAAAGAGTCATCCAATGCCTTGGATGAACAACAACAAAGTCAACATACTGTAAACATCCCTATCATCATGCGTATCTGACACTATACCAACTCAAGGCAAGCAGATATAAATTTCAGCAAGTATAAGGTTCAGCGATCAACTTAAGACATAACCTATATCCTCACACACTTTCACTATCAAGGACTCAGAGGCCAACTTATGGCATAGACCAAGATATCAATAAACACTAGCAATGGGTCCAGAGGTGAACTTAACACATATCCCACTACCAAACAATGTCGGGTCCAGAGGTGAACTTAACACATATCCCAACATACAATTCAAGTAAAGGGTACAGAGGTGAACTTAACACATATCCCTAAACATCCACAAGCAAAGGGTCCAGAGGTGAACTTAACACATATCCCAATGCTACAAACAATTATTGGGTCCAGAGGTGAACTTAACACATATCCCAATACACAGCTATCGCACACCGGGTCCAGAGGTGAACTTAACACATATCCCGTGTACGACATCTGATCACGTGTCAGGTCCAGAGGTAAACTTAACACATATCCTGACACGCCACAAGCAAAACACGTAATGGGTCCAGAGGTGAACTTAACACATATCCCATCACGCGACATACAACTCACGTGTTAAGCTCAGAGGCCAGCTTAAGGCATACCTTAACACGCATCAACCAATAACATCCAAAGATAGAAACTAACCTATAGTTCTAACTTCCTAATGTGGGGAATAAAGCATGTATTCACCCTAAACTTGCAGGATTATAATGAAAAATAAAGTTGTGTTTATAGTCATAAGATTAAAAAGGATAAGAAAAGAAGTACAACATTTAGTCCTTGTGCGAAAGGCCTAAGAACAGGAATTAACACAAATTCCCTCCTATAACTTGCACCCAAGACTTAGAATGAGACGTGGCCGCGTGTGCTACAAATCCTCTCCAACTGCCTTGCAATATTGGGAGAGCTATTTAGGTTTTAGATGTGAGATCTGAGGTTTTGGGAGAAGAAAACTCTCAAAACCCTAATTTTTCCTTGAGATTTGTTTAAACAGTGAAAACAAGAGTCACTGACATAAGGAGAGTCCTCCTCCTTATGTAGCTCTTTTGGCCGAAATTTCCAATAGGGTAGGAGTGGGCTTTCCACTCTTACCTTATTCTAATTTGTGATTCGACCCATTTAGCTAAACTTTATTCGCGGGTTTTGTTTATAAATCGTATGCATGTTATCAGATATTAATGCAGTCGATGTATTAATAATGGTCTGATAAAATTACGATATTGTATAATTACCCAAATTAATATAACTATTTATATTAATACGCGAATACAATATTTAATTAAATATAACCGTTTATATTTAATTTTACGAATTAATCATGCAATCCGTATTAGCTAAAATTATTTAATCCGTATTAAATAATAATCTCAACATCTTATTGACTAATTTAATAGTCAATACCTCTGACTAACTGTTTAGTCATATCCGGCATAAATGTGATTGTATTTTCATACCTTCACATCTCTCAAACGTGTCCTATAGGTGTGACGTATAGGGACCAGTTGATCACCGCCATCCGTATGACAATAACGTCAAACTTATCTTGCAAGCCAACCGTTATTGATAAACGTGGATCAACTGGTAATAATACAAAAATATGCCCTTGTGATCCTTAAAGAGATTTAATAAGTCATTGTACTTAATTGTCAAGGACACAAGCCCCAACAATCTCCCACTTGTCCGTACAAGGGTATGTGCAATGACGTTATCACACTACATGTGGAGGACACAAGCTCCAACAAACTCCCACTTGTCCGTACAAGTGTAGGTGCGATAACCGAATCTCATATCCTTTTAAAATTTCTCCCACTCAATGTAAGACAATTTGCAAATCCGCATTCGCAAAGGTCGTATCTCACAAGCGATCTGTATCAAGAGTGGTTTCCCCGACTAGAGAGTAACTTAACTGATAAAACGAATCTGTATTCGAGCATGGCCATGCATTTCAGTTACTACTCCTCGAGTGGCCCTGAGAAATGATAAAATCCTGATAAGGGTTTGGATATTTCCCTCAACTCGAATCCTGCCGATATCGCCCAGCACGAAATAACCCAGAAACAATCCTCTTGGCCCCTGTTACTGTGACCGTGGGAAAGAAACCAAAGTTACCCAAAATCTGTCTTAATCTCAAGAGACAGTTGAAGGTCAAAAGACTCGACTCTAAGGAACACTATGGAGGTCCTATCCACGACCAGGCACCCAATGTTATAAAACATTTAGGACTCCATAACGTTGTCACGGGGTGTCCTACGAGATATCCGTATAACTCGCCTTTGTGATTGGTCAGTCAGCCGCGTGACTTATTGCTCGTTGAACCCACCATCAACCAACGTCACAAAATGATTACCTGAGTTATCAGCTCAAGTGGGTAATCAAGGACCAAAACGATGTAATGTTAATCAGTTCACTTTGTGGTGTTCAAAATTGGCGTACAATTCCACATGAGAAACAAAACATTTTATATCATAACAATAAGGTTGAATAGAGTACACGAGAAAATGAATTATTACATGAATTCATAAAAGAGTACTACAACTTAGGAACACATCCAATTCCCATGGAATGAATGTGCCCTTCATGCTTATCACGTGGTAATGCTTTTGTGAGAGGATCAACTATGTTGTCATCCGTAGCGATCTTATCAATAAAAATCTCCTTTTGCTCCACGTAATCTCTGATTAGATGAGCTTTCCGTTGTACATGCCTAGCCTTGTTGCTAGACTTATGCTCCTTAGCTTGGAAGATGGCACCGCTATTGTCACAATAAACGGTGATTGGGTCATTCGAACTAGGCACTACCGAGAGTCCTTGTAAGAATTGACGCATCCATATTGCTTCCTTAGCTGCTTCCGAGGCGGCATAGTACTCGGACTCAGTCGTAGAATCTGCTGTAACACTCTGTTTAGAACTTTTCCAGCTGACAGCAGCGCCATTAAGAGTGAAAACGAATCCAGACTGAGATTTCGAGTCATCTCGATCCGTTTGGAAGCTAGCATCTGCGTAACCCGTGGCGCAGAGCGTCGAGTCGCCTCCGTAAGTCAATCCCCAATCTTTAGTCCTCCGTAGGTACTTAAGAATGTTTTTCACGGCCATCCAGTGTTGTTCACCTGGATGAGCTTGGAATCGACTTGTCATACTCAATGCATATGCAACGTCAGGACGTGTGCATATCATGGCATACATGATCGATCCTATTGCCGAAGCATAAGGAATCCGACTCATGCGCTCTTTCTCTTCCAGTGACTTAGCTTCTTGAGTCTTGCTCAAGTGAAGCCCAGGAGTCATAGGAAGGAACCCGTTCTTGGAGTTCGTCATACTGAATCTCTCTACAATCTTATCTATATAAGACTCCTGACTGAGAGACAACATCCGTCGTGATCTATCCCTGTAGATACGGATGCCCAAAATTCTTTGTGCCTCTCCCTGATCTTTCATCTGGAAATGGTTTTCCAACCATGCTTTAACTGAAGATAAGAGAGGTATGTCATTCCCAATCAAGAGTATGTCATCGACATACAGTACTAGGAATACAATCTTGCTCCCACTCGACTTGATATAGAGACATGGTTCCTCGACTGATCGAATGAACCCATTCTCTTTTATCACTTGGTCGAAGCGATGATTCCAACTCCGCGATGCTTGCTTAAGTCCATAGATGGAACGCTTAAGCTTGCAAACTTTCTTAGGATGTGCTGGATCGATAAAACCCTCGGGTTGTACCATGTACAACTCTTCCTCCAAATAACCGTTTAAGAAGGCGGTTTTAACGTCCATTTGCCATATTTCATAATCATGAAATGCGGCGATCGCTAAGATAATCCGAATGGAACGTAGCATGACTACGGGTGCAAAGATCTCATCATAATGCAAGCCTGGCACTTGAGTGAAACCTTTAGCAACTAGTCTAGCCTTGTGGATATCTTGTTGTCCTTCCACGGCATGCTTTATCTTGTAAAGCCATTTGCATTGACGGGGACGTACCTTTGCAGGTAGGTCCACAAGATCCCACACGTTGTTCTCATACATGGAGTCCATCTCGGATTGCATGGCTTCTAGCCATAGTTTTGAGTCAGAACTGGTCATGGCACCTTTATAGGTTGTGTTTTCATTACCCTCTAGGAGTAAGACGTCATCCATATCATGTTCCTCGACCATACCAATGTATCTGTCCGGAGGAATGGAGACTCTTCCCGACCTCCTAGGTTCCTCAGTAATATCTACCGCAGCCTCGGTTGAAGGAACTGTTTCCTCCAATGGTTGCTCGGCAGTTGGTTCTTGAACCTCCGATAACTCGAAGGTTCTATTACTCGACTTGTTCTCGAGAAATTCTTTCTCTAAGAACGTCGCACTAGCCGCAACAAAAACACGTTGTTCGGTTGGCGAGTAGAAGTAATGACCAAAAGTTCCCTTTGGATAACCTATAAAGTATGTCTTGACCGATCGCGGGCCGAGCTTATCCTCGTGTCTCCACTTGACATAAGCCTCGCAGCCCCAAACCCGTATAAAGGACAAGTTAGGGACCGTTCCCTTCCATAATTCGTATGGAGTCTTGTCAACAGCTTTAGACGGACTTCGGTTAAGTATTAGAGCGGCCGACAAAAGAGCATAGCCCCACAATGAATCAGGCACGACGGTGTGACTCATCATGGATCGAACCATATCGAGTAGAGTTCGATTTCTCCGTTCGGACACACCATTTAATTGTGGTGTTCCAGGTGGAGTTAACTGTAGCACGATGCCACAGTGTTTAAGGTGTTGATCAAACTCGTGTGAAAGATACTCACCACCACGATCAGAACGTAGTGCTTTAATCTTTCTACCCAGCTGGTTCTGTACCCGATTCTGGTATTCTTTGAACTTGTCAAAGGATTCACTTTTATGTTTCATCAAGTAGACATAGCCATATCTACTCAAATCATCCGTGAAAGTGATGAAATAACTATAGCCTTCTCGTGCGTTGATCGACATAGGGCCACATACGTCCGTATGTATGAGTCCTAATAGGTCGGTAGCGCGCATTGCAACACCTTTGAAGGAAATCCGAGTCATTTTGCCGATGAGACATGATTCACACGTGCCATATGATTCGAAATCAAAGGGCGATATAGCTCCATTCTGTATGAGCTGTTTTACGCGTTTCTCATTTATGTGTCCCATACGACAATGCCATAAGTAAATTTGATCTTTGTCACCTACCTTTAACCTTTTATTATTCACATGTAATATCTCGGTGGTTTGATCTAAAACATAAATTCCATTCTTGGAAACTGCCTTGCCATAAATCATATTGTGTAAGTAGAAAATACAGCTATTATTCTCTATTACAAATGAAAAGCCGAGTTTGTCAAGCGCAGAAACTGAAATAATGTTTTTGGACAAACTAGGAACATAATAACAGTTATATAAAAATAACTCGAATCCACTTGGAAGCTGGATCACGTATGTTCCCTTCGAGACTGCAGCAACGCGTGCTCCATTCCCGACACGCAGGTCAACCTCACCCTTGATTAGGGGTTTTTGGTTTCGGAGGCCCTGCACATGATTACATAGATGAGAACCACAACCAGTATCAAGTACCCAAGTTCCGCAACTTGCGTGGTTAATCTCAATCATGTGAATAAAAGAAGAAGAAGACATACCAACAGGAGTAACGCGGTCTGCCTTAATGTCCTCGCGATACACGGGGCATGAGCGCCTCCAATGCCCAGTCTTGTGGCAATGGTAACATTCCATGCTAGTATCCTTGCTCTTAGTCTTGCCCTGTGAGTTGCTCGACTCACCTGGCCCACTCTTAGTAAATCCTGGTTTCTTGAACCTGGGCTTACCTACTGCTAGGTCGCCCTGAGCTTTAGCCTTCCCTTTACCCTTTCCCTTACTGGAGATCATGAGAACATCCTGCTTCATGCTCCCACTTAATTTCAGATCCTTCTCAGTCTGTACGAGAAGGGAGTGGAGCTCATGAGGAGTCTTCTTCATGTCGTTCATGTAGTAGTTGGCCCTCAAGAGGGCGAACCCATCATGAAGCGAATGAAGCATACGATCAACGATTATGTTCTCACTGATCTTGCAGTTTAGGGTCTCCAGTTTCTCGATATTCTCAATCATGTTGAGAATATGTGGGCTAACAGCTTGGCCCTTCTGGAGTTTCGCCTCAAAGAAGCGACAGGTATGCTCATAAGAAACGATTCTCGGAGCCTTTGAGAATTCGTTAGTGAGCGTGGTGAAAATCTTGTTTGCACCATGGGTTATGAAGCGTCTTTGCAAATTTGATTCCATTGCATAGATGAGTACGTTCTTTATCGCACCCGCTTCCATGACGAAGTCGCTATGAGCGCGAACATCGTTGGCTCTAGCTCCAGTTCCTGGGTGTGCCGGAATGGGCTCAGTTAAATACTTAAGCTTTCCGTCAGCAATGGCAGCATTCCGTAGTGCTGCCTCCCAGTCAGAGAAGTTTGACCCATCATTCCTCAGTCTTGTGGACTGATTCATGGAGTCCATGAAGGCTTTTAGCCAGGATTCACGTGCTAGCTTGGCACTTGGCATTGGGTCTTCACCAGCCATTTAGTCATACAGCAGTTTAATTGAACGTGTTCTAGACTGAAAAGAAGATAAAACAAAACCATATAAGCAACTCATTGTTGTGATTTAAGTCTATATTAAATTGAATTTAAACTCGTAGACTCATGCATTTATATAATTGATCTCCCTCAAGAATTATATAAATGATCCCAAGACTCAATTTCCGTATATTGATAAGCCCACAGTTTGGCAAATTCCAATCGTTGGAACTCTTGGTCGATAGATTTCCGTAAATCCTATCTATTAGTCCATCTCAGTCACTAGATAGTATCGAGTGACCATGATGTTGAGATAAAATAAATCATCTGTTCCCACTTACCCGACGTAGAAGGGGTCATATTATGCCTACCGACGAAGAAGGGATTCATGGGAGGCTGACTTATAAAGACTAGTCTCAATTTTTGGTTATACGAGGAAGACCCCATCAACTTTTATTTATTCATATTAAGTGAACTAATATCTAGCAAATGCGTGAATGAATTAAATAAAGTGATGGCTTTGCAATTGACATGTGACATCTGTATTGTCACAGAAAACTAACGCGTAACCTCTACATGAGTCAGTTTTCAGGCATGATATAGGTGGTTTGGTTTTAGGCGGAATATGATGCAAGCTATTATCGATGAAAGCATAAAATGAAAGCAATAAACGTAAATAAAAAGTCCTAGTGTGGCCTATCCTACCAAAATAAACATAAAACAACTTGGAATCCACCGTTGGACCCTAGAAGCTTGTCTTGATGTTCCATCTTGGTCCTTGCAGCGGGAGTGAGCATCCGGTCTCCGTCTTGTCTTTGGTCTTCACAAAATTACTAATTTAAATTACAAAAGTAGTCCTAGATACATTCTAATTTAAATACAAAAGTAATTACATGGCAAAAACCCAAAACGGAGATTCAAGATCTCAAGATTACAAGCAAGACTATGTCCCATCATTACGGTGACACAATCTTCTAAGGCCACACTAAGTTACAACCGTTTGCAAAATTAAATACGTTATTGAAAGCATTCATTAGACATTCAACAAGACGATAAATAAAATGCATCAACTAAATTAAAATTCATACATGACATAATACTGTTATTATGATTAAAATTTTTTTACCAAACCACCTTTTAGGATTAAAATTATGTGATTATACCGTTTTAACCACTTTAATTTTAATAAGTTTATAATCCTATTATTTTAAACCGTTTTAAAATAATATGTATCAAACGAGGGTGAACCGTTTCACAAAATTAATAATATACTATTTCCGTATATTGTATATTACTAAAGGCCATGTGAAAATAAAACATGTTATTTTCGGAAATAAAAAAAAACGAGTCTGTTACAGGGGTGGTCTACCGACCCAATAAACAGGTCTACCGACCACCTGGCGAAAAAAAAAAAAAAATTTTTATTTATTTTTTTTTTTTTTAAGCAGAATGGTCGACCGACCCGAAAAACAGGTCGACCGACCACAAAACACGAAACCGAGTTTCTGAACACGATTTCTCACAAAAGAAAAACTGTCGAAACAAAAAAACACGCAGGAGGCGGTCGACCGACCGCAACGGGGAGTCGATCGACCGACTTAGCGGCAGAAGACGATTTTTCAGGTTTTAAAACTTACGAAAAACACAAAGGTAAAATTTTCATGGCCTGGCTCTGATACCACTTGTGGGGAATAAAGCATGTATTCGCCCCAAACTTGCAGGATTATAATGAAACATACAATTGTGATTATAGTCATAAGTTAATAAAAAGCATGAAAAAGAAATCAACCTTTAGTCTTTGTGCGAAAGGCCTAAGAACAGGAATTAACACAAATTCCCTCCTATAACTTGCACCCAAGACTTAGAATGAGACGTGGCCGCGTGTGCTAGAAATCCTCTCCAACTGCCTTGCAATATTGGGAGAGCTATTTAGGTTTTAGATGTGAGATCTGAGGTTTTGGGAGAAGAAAACTCTCAAAACCCTAATTTTTCCTTGAGATTTGTTTAAACAGTGAAAACAAGAGTCACTGACATAAGGAGAGTCCTCCTCCTTATGTAGCTCTTTTGGCCGAAATTTCCAATAGGGTAGGAGTGGGCTTTTCACTCTTACCTTATTCTAATTTGTGATTCGACCCATTTAGCTAAACTTTATTCGCGGGTTTTGTTTATAAATCGTATGCATGTTATCAGATATTAATGCAGTCGATGTATTAATAATGGTCTGATAAAATTACGATATTGTAGAATTACCCAAATTAATATAACTGTTTATATTAATACGCGAATACAATATTTAATTAAATATAACCGTTTATATTTAATTTTACGAATTAATCATGCAATCCGTATTAGCTAAAATTATTTAATCCGTATTAAATAATAATCTCAACATCTTATTGACTAATTTAATAGTCAATACCTCTGACTAACTGTTTAGTCATATCCGGCATAAATGTGATTGTATTTTCATACCTTCACATCTCTCAAACGTGTCCTATAGGTGTGACGTATAGGGACCAGTTGATCACCGTCATCCGTATGACAATAACGTCAAACTTATTTAGCAAGCCAACCGTTATTGATAAACGTGGATCAACTGGTAATAATACAAAAGTATGCCCTTGTGATCCTTAAAGAGATTTAATAAGTCATTGTACTTAATTGTCAAGGACACAAGCCCCAACACCTAAACCACTAAACAACACTTAATTGATCCCGGGAACTAAGACGAGGGAGAGCCGGTTTCCTTTTCGGTTACCCGACCGGGGGGTCTCTATCCTCACTCCGTTCCCGAACCCAATATAGTGTCGCCCATCCTCCGGGGACCTCAAACACATATCAAAGTTACGTGGAACGAATTTCAATCAAAACCGATAAACCGTTTAAAAGTTACGGACTAATTACGAATTCAAAATAAAAATAAGCAACAGGGGTCCCCAGCCGGTCGGCAGGCAGCCGGCCTACCGGCTGGACACCCCTCCCAGCCTTCCTCTTTCTTTACGCTACAACAAGCAAGACGGGTTCCCAGCCGGTCGGCAGGCAGCCGGCCCACCGGCTGGGGAACCAAGTCTCACCTACAAACTTACGAGCATATCACTCAAAAGAGGCTACCAGCCGGTTTGCAGGCAGCCGGCTTACCGGCAGGCAACCCAAGTCCTACTTTTTCCCAAAATTCGCAAAAACAACAAGAGACACTCCCAGCCGGTCGACCGGCGGCCGGTCGGTCGACCGGCTCAGAGAGCCTGAGCACGAAAATCGCGTTTTCCAGCCATAACAAAACTTCATGAAATCGATATAAAACCTCAAGATTCGCAACAACTTCCTACCCATTAAATATAATCACCAAACCTAATAACTACCAACAATTAAACCCACAAACAATCCTTAAGAAGATTATGATTTGTATCCGTCGCAAGCATACAATTTCTGAAATTTAACAAATGCATATAACAACAACTAAGCATGTCAGGGTCTTTAAGAAGGATTCCTAGCATGATACTAAGTCTCATTAACACATACAACAAGAAGAATCAGAAGCTTAAACCAACTCAAGCAAGAAAAGTGCTAATGTATACAATAAGGCCGAGTTTCTCATTATCGTCACCTTTTACGCGATTAAGCTCCTATCTCCTCTTCTATCTCGTCACTAACCTCCTTAGGATCTTCTAAGCCTCTTCCTACAACATGAAAAGCGATTATTATAAGCTATACACGGATTTCTCCGAAACAGCCCATTTTTGAAGTGGAACGAAACGGAAATTGAAAGTGACGGATGACTTGCAAATTTCATGAGGATTCCGAAAATGTAATTATTACCTTGATTCGGTGAACGGATGATGACGGAAATTGAAAAAGAAGGTGGAGATTTAAGGAGGAAATGAGAAATGAAGAACACTGTTTTATTATTTGAGAAGGATGAATGTGTCGACATTCATAAGGAAATGGTAGGGTTTTATTTGTCCTTTCCGTTTAAAAGAAACGGACCTTTGAAAGTGAACGGGTTTGTTGGGTCGGATTACTTGCCAAGTTATATTCGTCTTAAGGACTTAAGGTTCTTAAGACGGATCTTGCAATTTATTAACAATACTTTCTCAATAAATTATTAAAATATGATTTTATTGATTAAAATAATTAAAAGCCTTTAAAATATAAATCACGAAAATATGGGATGTTACACTCAAGCCTAATTGACAATGAGACCAGTTTATTAATGTTCCTGGCCTAGGAAGCTCTATAGACCTCAGAATTTAAGTAGTTTACCAACTTCATTTGTCAAGTCTAATCAATATAAGGCATGTCGATTACGGTCAAGACTTGATCATTGAGCTTTGTTTTCATAGGCTAACGGGTCAAAACAATGTACATGGATAACTAGTTGGGATTCAAATGCAAAAACAATGCAAATTATCATCATTGTTATCTTAAATCACCAAACTTGAAAGAAAACTACGAAAATAAGACATATTTTTTTTTTTTTTGTAAGGCACACAACAGTAGATAAAAGACTCCTCCCCTAAACTAATTATCACAGTGTCCTCAGTGTGATCCTAACAGCATAGAAATCACAGCAAAAATCAACAACAACAGCCACAGTAACCTAAGAGGACACACCTAAAAGAGAGGGGAAAGGAGCATGCTAACTAGAAGATAAAATATGGAAAGGAAAGACAAAGAAAGATAATACCAGCTGTATTATAGGACTCCCCCAAACCAGCTGCAAAGTGGGGGAAGGAGTGACCAGCTGTCACTGGGTATCATCTTCGTTATCACCCTCAGTATCACTGTATTGAAATTCATCTATTTGGCGGAACATCGCCTCAAGCTCAGGATCCGGCTCTCCACCGCGGCCTCTAGCGTTATCACGCCGACTCCGACGGCCCCTACCACGTCCAGGGGCGACACCAGAAGAGGGAGCAACGAACTGACCACCATGGCTGGAAGGACCAGCCTCAAATGGGTCAGAAAAACCTCCAACAGGCATGTCGGGGCGAATGGGTGTGTAGACACCCGGGCTCATGGCTAAACTCGGTAGTGAAATGCTCTCTGGTGATCCCATAGTTGCTGAAAACAACGCTGTCATCCCCAACCTCGGTGTAGTAGCTAGGGGCAGTACCCGTGTATGCCGAACCAGCAGAAAGCTCCATCTGACACATCTGCTCCCACATCCTCCTATGAACAAGGTCATTGTTAACACCTTGATGAATCTGCATCTCTCTCTCAACTGCATAATCAATAGTATGAGAGGGGTATAAAGTAATTTGCGGGGTGAAAGGAGGCATGCTGCCCATGGGTGGGTGGTAAGGTGGCTGGCGACGAGCATCAGGATGGGTGGCATTTGTAGTGGTCTCCCTAGTAAGGGGCATCAAAAGTTAATCCGGGAAAAGGTAGGTTTGAGGGTCGGGTCGCTCCTCAGAAGAATCTGGCTCAAAGGCCTCAAGAGGAGGCAAGTTCTCCTCATCTGGAATTCTCATGTAAAGGGCTGGTTTCACCAGCCAATAGAGATCTTTGCCATTCAGAATTTGTAGCCATTTGACACCGTACAAAAAATATTGTTCATCAAGTAGGTCAGGGTCGAACTCAGTCATTGGCACATAGTTCTTGTGTCCATCAAAACCACATGTCCGCTTGGCTAGGCGAGTAACAATGGCACCACAACCAAGGACACCGGAAGCGATGGCCATCTTTGCCAAAGCATGGCAAATAACCCCAGGTGGGCTGAACTTGAACATTGTCTCTCGGAATGGGTTAAAGTAGGAGGCAATTAAGAGAACCCCCATCTTGTGAACTTTGCTCATGTCTGCAATGGCGCCAAATTTGATAAGGGTAAAGTCGTCACCCTAAATCAAAGTAATCCTAGATTAATACTAACAAATAGCTAGAGGTAAGTAGGGTATCGTATCCACAGGGAGGCGGCGGTAAATTTCAGTTTGTTAATATTTATATCCGTCTTAAGGTAACAATTGGGTTGTTTTGATTGTTTTTGGATTCTAATCAACTAATTGCAAGATAAATAAATAAGGATGTAAACAAGTATTAGGAAAGATCTAGGGATCAAGTTCACATAGGCAATTATCCAGGAAAATGGGATTTAACTAATTTAATTGGGCAAAATTATTATTTAAGATCATATGTCCGGTCGGTATTCATATAATCTTTAGATCTAAACCTAACATGCGGTCGCTATAATTAGGTCATTCTATTCAATTGTTGTGGCATATCGTAGTCTTAATCTACGGTCGGATTTAAGACTAATTTGTGAGACTAATTAACTACTCCTGGCCAGTAATTAATTAATCAGATTTAAGACAACAATAGAACAATAATAATAAGCAGTTTAACAATTAAAACATCATTAAAGTTTAATTCCCCTTTCTAATCACCTAGATCCCTTTTCACCTTAGACAAATAAATTAGCTACGCATGGCTTGAGATCTAACTACAACAATATTGATTGAAAACATAATTAATAAAGCAATGAACTAAGAACGAGAATAATTGAAGAACAATAAAGTAGAGATTTTGATTAAATACCGTAATTAGAAGAACAAGATCCGTCGGCAATTGCTAAACAATATTTTAGAGAGGTACTAATAATAATTAGGGTTTTTAGAGTAATTAAAAGCGTATCTAACAATAGTCTACGAAGTCTTTATTTATAACAAACTACTAAACAATTTATGGAAACACTTGCTAAATACTTATGGAAACCCGGACAGAAGAAAGCACTCGACCGAGTATCCAGTGCACTCGATCGAGTGTTGGTGGCACTCGATCGAGTGCTCCACCTTGTCAGCATGAGTCTTCGTTTCTCTACTTTCTTTTGGCAATCTTCCTTGATTCTTGCTTATCTTTCTATTTTCTCGCCTAGCCGACTCCACGGTACTCATGTGATCTTCTTTAAACCACTGGAATGCATCCATCTACATCAGAAACACCAAAATGCGGGAGTATCGACATTTATGATAAAAATGGCATATATGACATGGATTAGCGCACAAAACCGTAACAAAAGTATATAAGGGAAGGAATAAAGATGTATATAATTATGACTCATCAACAGCCTTTAAAAACAACGAAACCTATGAGGAAGGATCCCCAGCCGATCGACCGGCCGCCGGCCACCCGGCTGGGAGACCCACTCCTTATTCCTCTTTACAACGCGGATGAACACAACAAGGTTTCTCAGCCGGTCGACCGGCGGCCGGCCAACCGGCTGAGCACCCACTCAGCTTGATTTTTCTAAAACACGCAAAAACACCAAGAAGCCTTTATTAGCCGTTCGACCA
Source organism: Silene conica (assembly GCA_029255685.2). Classification (NCBI taxonomy): domain Eukaryota; kingdom Viridiplantae; phylum Streptophyta; class Magnoliopsida; order Caryophyllales; family Caryophyllaceae; genus Silene; species Silene conica. The sequence continues at coordinate 44,652,100 of CM055319.2, read as the reverse complement.
GCTGCCGGTCGGTCAACCGGCTCAGAACCTCTGAACCAAAATCGCGAACATACATTGATTCCAAAAACTCGACTAAATTGATTCGATTCTCAAAAATCGCAACAAGCAAAGATCATGAATAACAATCATATGATACCTAAGCAAGTATAAAATCTAATAACAGCCACATATTAACATCAAACTTAGTATCCGTCTTAATTTCACAAAACTGAAAATGAACAAGTAAGTATATGAATTCTTCATAAAACTACAATCAAATCATGTGAAGAACATGTAAACATACTCCCTGTCATATATCTAAACTTGTACAACACTCACACTTCACAAAATCAGAAACTTCAACCAAGAACAACACAAAAAGTGCTAATTTAACAAAAAGGCCGAGTTACTCGTAATTGTCACCTTAAAAGCGTTTATGCTCCAAAATCCTCCTCAATGACGTAGCTATCAACTTCAGGATCCTCCAAGCTAACCCCTACAACAAAAGAAACTGTTGGAGTAAGTGTCCTCCACAATAGTGTGATCACGTCAATAATATAATTAATTGACAAATCTCTATGAAAGAATATTCATGGGATGATTCTTAATCATAAGTCAACTGGTCAACATTAATCGGTAATGATTCGCTTGCTAGAGTTTGACATTACTATCGTAATGACGGTGGTGACCAGTTGATCCCTTTAGGTCACACCTATAGGACAACTCTCTCAATGATAAATAAAATGACTGTATATTGATACGAGTCAATTTATGTCTAGTTTATATATATTATATAAAGTGATAAAATATAATAAGATTATAAATTATAATTTTAGTGATTAAAATGTTGTCACTAATATAAGTATGTTTATGAAACATATTTAAATGAATGAATTTTATTACATATACAATTGTTGTAACCCGATATAGGTTAATGGATATTGGTAATTATAAATTACTAATTTTATGATTAATTGTTTAAATGTTAAATTACGAGAATCATAAAATGTAAAATTGTCGAAGTAATGTTTACGTCTCTATGTAACATATGCAATAGTCCATTTACGAATTAGTGGACCATGTGACAATGTGATTGTCCTAGACATTTTACAACAATAACACCTTATATGATAATATTGTGTTGAGACATCTCATTAATAACAATGTCTTAGTGGGAGACAATGTGGGATTATTAAGGTGCCATTCATTGGGCACCCTAACCCACCATCCGGCCATCTCTTTGAGGAGAACAAAAGAGGAGTTTCTTCCCTCAAGTGAATTCATTCAAGTTTTGCATTAGGTTTTGTTTTAGAGAGAAAATCAAGCTTCCATTTTCTCCACCAAAACCGTGTACCCATATAATACTAGAGGCAATTTTGTATCAAGTTTTCTAGCAAAAATAGATACAAAACATTGAGTGTAGGGTGTCTTGGTGTTCATCTATTGGAGGCCATCTCTTTGAGGGCTCAAGGAGGATCATTCCGTGTAATAAGCTCAAGAACAAGTGAAGAAGGTGTCTTCACTTGTGCCCTAATTTTGCCGAGACTAACAATGTAAGGGAGCTTGTTCTTCCTCTTGAATCTCGTTTTATTATTGTTAAGCATGCATAAGTTCGTAAGATTATAAGATAATAACATTAGTAAGACTAAAGTAGGTATATAAACCTAACAATTGGTATCAGAGCATAGGTTGTTGCATGCTTAATCGGTTTTTGGTTTTTCCGAGTTATGAGACTTAAAATAAAACTATTAATTTTGAGATTCATAAGATAAATCACTCGACTTTTTTGGCATGTTTATAAATCTGGTCCTAAAATGTTTTTAGTTTATTTAGATAATTTATGAGATTTAAATATTGTTCATTATATAAATTTTAATCATTTGTATGTATTTTATGAGAAAATCGAATTAAATGGTTAAAATAGAAAGAAAACGTTTCTAGCCTTGTATTTTTCACACGACCTCACATGCTTAATTTACTTAATGTATGTAAAATTTGGTACAATATGATGTTGTATAGCATGTTTTACGATTTTATTAGTTAAAACCGTATTAAGAGGTAATTTTGGCCATATATATATGATATTTCGAATTAATATTCGAAAACCGTGACCAAAATTTTTTACATTATAAATATTAAAGTAATATTTCAGATTGTTTGTGAATATAAAATCCAAATTTCGAAAATTTTGAAATTTATTTGGATTTAATTCGTAAAAGTTAGGTACTTTAAGGCATTTTGAACAATATAAATATAATTAAAGGGTTAATTATAATCAAAATTATTAATGACTAATTTTGAATCCTAAAATGTGTTAGGATATTATTTAGAACATAAGTTTATTTATGTTTTAATTTATGCATTTTAACGGGTTAAAGTTGCAAAATCTCATAAAACCGATTTATTGTTAACCTAATAAGTTATTAGGGCGATTTGGCATCTAAAATGAACATATTCATAACATTTATATTGCTGCGTTTTTTTATGAATGTCATATTTTATTGCATTATTTTGAATCATGTAATTATTCTAGTATGGTCTTAGTTTAATCGGTAATTCCCGTAATGAAAGGGGTTATTGATTCGGTTGTAATTTTGTGATCTCGTATCACCCAATTGTAATTTATTTCTATTTTATATTGTATAAAGTAGATAGAATTAAGAGTGTAATATTTGTAATTCGGAGTTCCCAAGGCGATGCATTCCCGGAGGAGTCCAAGACGGTGTTCCTCAAGTGATTGCCGAGAAGCCCTAGGGACCAAAGGAGTTGGTTTCCGAATTGTATTTTATTTATTTTCTTATAGGAAAGGCCATACTAGGAATTTTATTCGCTTTATTTTGTTTTAATATGTTGCATGCATAGCCAAATCGCCATTAACATGTCATGCATATCGAGTATCGAGTCTTCAACGTATCATTTTATTATCGACAATTCACCTAATTAGTTCACTTAAAAGGAGATAGATAATATTTGATAAGATCTCTTACGTATAAAATATTGAGACTTAGCCTTACCAAAGAGTATGGACCCATGCATCCCTTCTTCAAAAAATGTAGGCTCGGCTAAACCGGGGTACTAAAATTGTCACGTTGGGTAAGTGGGGTAATAAAGATTACACCTTGAAATTTGGTCGATCTCAACGAAAGTAATCGTAACCGTAGTTGCAATAAGTTTGGGCTAAAGACGATTTTTTGAAAATTGTCGACCGGGAGTTCTAAGGTAGAACCGATTAAAGGGTTAATCCACCAAATTATACATATACGGGTTGAATCGGCTATACCGCGCCCGCATTAGTATGGGTTTGGGTCTCGGGATTGTTTACTTAATTTGGTAAGAGATCGTTAAGTAAATACTAAGCTTGTTTAAAAATGTTTAACAAGTATTAAAATGATGAACGTTAATTTTTCCTTCATTTCCGTTTTTGTAGTTATTTAATCGCAATGGATTCATTCAACCCTATCACTGTTGATTCTTGTCACAATGTTTTTGACGATGTTTGCAACCAAAACAACATTGATACTACTAGAGAAGTTCATTTCGGAACGGGTCCGGATGGCAATGTTAACTTTATTACTTCTCTCCCACCTCCCAAAGGTCCACTTCTTGACACGGCTTATATAGATGAGTTAAATGAAGAATTGGATGCCTTATACTTGAAGGAAAGGGCTTATGATGAGGCTAGTGGGAGCTCTAGCAAGAAAGGTCTTGCAAAGATAAAGAAGAAGAAAAGAAAGTAACAAAAGGGGCGATGCCACTATTATAGTGTCATGGGCCATTGGAAGAGGAATTGCTCCAAGTACTTATGTCATATCCAAGAAGGTCTTGTGATTCCGTTAGGTAATTCCAAATCAAAAATTTTTGTACATGCGAGGCTTGTCTTCTAGGAAAGATGACTCGTAATCCTTTTAGTGGTAAAGGGACACGAGCTAGTGAGTTATTGGGGCTCATACATACAGATTGTAAAACCCCTCGCGAAAGCGGAAATATAAACATACAAAAGTACTAAAAATGCAGCGGAATTAAAACTTTTAAAAGATAAACAACATGCGAGAAGTCTTAAACTGAAACGGAAACTGAAACTGAAATAAAACCAAAATAGATAAGTAACAGTTCTAAGTATCAAAAACAAATATATACATCAGCCTGGGATGGAACATCCCTACAGGCACCAAAAACAAATGTATCGAAAGTCTAAGAGTCTTGCTAGGCGATATAAGGTAAGTCATATGATGACAACAGGATCATCACTCGCTAGCCCTCTCGTGAACCCATCTCCAACCTGCATGTACCTACATACATGAAAACATGTACGCCACATTAAGTGGGGAGTGACTAGAGTTCTCCTAGCCACCTTTTGTGACAACACGTAACACATAAAACAATACAGAATACTCCAACATATATCAACATGTGAAGCATAAACATCTCATCAACTGATCTCATACTATCATGCAAACTCTAGTGCACGGCTCTCAACCAACTTCATAAATCGTTAGGAAGGAGAGCCGGTTTCCCTACTGGTTACCCAGTCGGGGGGTCTTTCAATCCAACTATTTATGAAACCGAACTAAGAGTCGCCCAATGCCTTGGATGATCGAACCACAACTCAAACAAACATTCATTTACTCATCATTATTCATATCCATATGTGACACGTACCAACTCAAGGCAAGCAGATAAATTCAGCAAGTAAAAGGTTCAGCGGTCAACTTAAGACATAACCTAATACCAAATCAATCAGCAAGTGTAAAGGTTCAACGGTCAACTTAAGACATAAACTAAACACCAAAACATTCAACAAGCAAGGACTCAGAGGCCAACTTAAGGCATGGACCTGCCAATCAGCAAGACACTAGACTCAGCGGCCAACTTAAGGCATAGACTAGCATCCAAAAGCGAAGGACTCAGAGGCCAGCTTCAGGCATGTCCCTTCACCACATCACAAGGTACTAAACTCATAGGCCAGCTTAAGGCATGTTCTAGCACCAAACATCTGCACCCCGGGCAAGGTGTCAGTTCCTTAGCTACCCCGTTGTGCAGCTGCTTTACTCGTCAGACTCAGAGGCCAACTTAAGGCATGTTCCAACGCGATCACTATCACACATGTCTGAACTCAGAGGCCAGCTTAAGGCATGTCCCAGACACGACAAACATACACATATAGGGCTCAGAGGCCAGCTTAAGGCATATCCCCATATATGACAAACAACTCACGTATTAAGTTCAGAGGCCAGCTTAAGGCATAACTTAATACGCATCAATACAATATCAACCAAAGCCTATGAACTAATCTATAGTTCTACTTTTCTTAACTTCTAATCAACACTTAATTGATCCCGGGAACTAAGTTGAGGGAGAGTCGGTTTCCCTTTCGGTTACCCGACCGGGAGAGTCTCTATCCTTACTCCATTCTCGAACCCAATAAAATGTTGCCCATCCTCCGGGGACCTCAAATACATGTCACGGGTATACAAAACGAGTTTCAATCAAAACCGATTAACCGTTTGAAAGTTACGAACGATTTACAAATTCAAAATTAGCTTGCAGGGGTCCCCAGCCGGTCGGCAGGCAGCCGGTCGGCCGGCTGGTGACCTCCTCAGCCTACCTCTTTCTTTTCAAACAAAAGCCACACAAGGACTCCTAGCCGGTCGGCAGGCAGCCGGTCGGCCGGCTGGGAACCCAATACCCTAGCCTTCGTAAACTCGCAAACCATCCCACATGCACTCCCAGCCGGCTGGCAGGCGGCCGGTCTGCCGACTAGGCTCCCCTTCTACTTAAGGTTTTCGCACAAACAAACACCAAACACTATACAAGAGACTACCAGCCGGTCGGCAGCCAGCCGGTCGGCAGGCAGCCGGTCGGCCGGTTGGCAGTCCTAAGGCCAAAACCTCAAAAATACGAAAAACACCAAGATGCGCTCTCAGCCGGTCTACCGGCGGCCGGTCAGTCGACCGGCTCAGAGAGCCTGTAACGAAAATCAGGTTTTCCAACCCCTTCAAAACTTCACAAATCGACACATAAACTTCAATAATCACTACAAGTATGTTTTGCCCAACATTACAAACATCAAAAACTACTATCCTAACAGCATACAAATCCCATAACAATCCTCAAATGAATATATCAAGTATCCGTCGCAAAATGTGTAAATTTCAGAAAAACAGTATATGATCTTAAGAACATCAACAAGCATAAATTCATCACAAATAAACTTTCCTAATCATGTTACTAAGTCCTTTACACATTATACTTCAACAAAATCAGAAACTCAACATAAGAACACAACAAACTTGCTAATATACACTTAAAGGCCGAGTTATCTCATTATCGTCGCCTTTCAAGCAATTCCGGCTAAAGATCCTCCTCTACCAAGTAGCTATCAACCTCTGGATCGTCTAAGCCCTCACCTACAAACATAGAAAACGGATTTAAGGACTCAAAACGGAATTGAAGGAAAACAGCCCCATTTTCGAGTTTAAGGATTTACAAAAAGAAAGTGATAGATGGCTTGGAAATCGAATGAGGATTCCGAAAATGTTATTGTTACCTCGATTTGATTACCGGATGATGAATAAAAGCTCAAAAGAAATGTTTAACAATGGAGGTTTTAGGAGAATGTGTTTTACAGTGGAAAGAAGTTGAAGGAGATGCAATTGTGTCGAGAAAGAGGGTTTATGGGGGTTTTATGGACTGTCCTTTCCGAGTCAATTAAATGGGTCGGACACTTGAACGGATATTAAAGATACGAGTTTAAGTTTACCAAGTTGTATTCGTCTTAAGGACTTAAGGTTCTTCAGACGGATCTTACTAATTAAATTAAAACCTTTCATAATAAATTATTAAATTATTATTTTATTACTTAAAATAATTTAAAACGCTTAAATTAGATTTTACGAAAATACGGGATGTTACACAGATGTATGTGGACCACTAACAATCACCGCTAGAGGCAGTTATGACTATTTCATTACCTTCACCGATGATTTAAGTAGGTACGGGTATATCTACTTAATGAAGTATAAGAGTGAAGCCTTCAAGAAATTTAAAGAATTTCAAAATGCAGTAGAAAACCAACTCGACAAAAATATTAAGACACTACGATCCGATCGTGGTGGTGAATATCTTAGCAATGAATTTGATTCACATCTTAAATAATGTGGCATTGTGTCACAACTTTCACCTCCAGGAACGCCACAACTTAATGGTGTGGCAGAAAGGAGGAATCGAACCTTATTGGAGATGGGCCGATCAATGATAAGCCAAGCTGACTTACCTGATTCATTTTGGGGATTTGCGATCCTCACTGCCATCAAATCGTTGAACAATAGTCCAACGAAAGCGACCGATAAGACTCCTTATGAGATGTGGAAGGGAAAGGTTCCTAACTTATCCTATATGAAAATATGGGGATGTGAGGCATATGTCAAGGTAAAGACCGATGACAAACTTGCTCCACGATCCGAAAAATGCTTCTTTGTTGGTTATCCAACCACCTCACGTGGCTACCACTTTTACAAACCTCATGAAAACAAAGTGTTTGTGTCTTCTGAGGCTGTCTTCTTAGAAAAGGAGTTTATTTCTAAGAGACAGAGTGGGAGAAATTTTGAACTTAATGAAATTCGAGAAGTTCAAGAGCCACAAACTGAAGCTGAGACGGATGAAGATGTTCCTTCTTCTTCCGCTTCGGTACCTATTCAACCCAGGAGGTCGAGTAGCGTTCCACATCAACCTGATAGGTATGTTGGACTAATTGAGGAAGATGGTAGCCTAGACGTATTACTTTTGGAAAGTGATGAGCCTACCACTTACAAAGCTGCAATCTCTAGTCCCGACTCCGCCAAATGGCAAGAGACCATGGCATCCGAGATGGATTCTATGCATCAAAACCAAGTATGGGACTTGGTAGACTTAACTAAGGAGATGAGACCTCTCCAATGCAAGTGGATATTCAAGGTGAAGAATGGCATAGAAGGACATGATGATGTCTATAAAGCTAGACTAGTAGCAAAAGGGTTTTCCCATGTTCAGGGTCTTCATTATGATGAAACCTTTGCTCAGGTAGTCAGGCTAAGATCCATTAGGAGAATGTTAGCGATTTCCGCATTTCATGACTATGAAGTGTGGCAAATGGACGTCAAAACCGCCTTCTTAAATGGGCATTTAAAGGAGGATGTGTATATGATACAACCTGAGGGTTTTGAAGATCCTAAAAATCCTAACAAAGTATGCAAGCTTAAGAGATCCATCTATGGTCTTAAGCAAGCATCCAGGAGTTGGAATCATCGCTTCAATGAAGTCATAAAAGAAAATGGTTTCACTTGAAGTGTCGAGGAACCTTGTCTATATATGGAATTCAGTGGAAGCAATGTTGTATTCCTAATCTTGTATGTGGATGACATACTACTCATTGGAAATTCAGTGGAAGCAATGTTGTATTCCTAATCTTCTATGGGTCTTAAGAGTTTACCCAATGTGTAATCGATTATGCGATATGAAATGAAAAATGTTGTTTTTGCGTTCATATAAGATAATCTTGTTCATCATTTAAAGTTTTATAACATATTTTATTTTATATACTTTGTTAAATCCAAACAGGATTGTATGACAATTAATGAACCCTGTCGAAGTGAACTGGATTAACTTAGTATTGCCCCTAGTCACTTAAATGAGGTGACGTCTCGAAGTGACTAGATTATGATGCGATTGATGGTGAGCTCTAACACCATAGAGTCATGAGAGATGACTAGTCGATCATATAGACAAACTGTAAGGTACACTTGTGTCGGGCAGTGACCGCTTATAGAGTTCTTTAGAATTCAATGGAGCCTGGTCGTGGCAAGAGCTGCTATATATATTCTTATGAGTCGATTCTTAGACTAGAGACTGGTTGCTCTAAAAGTGACATAATTCAAAGTGACTTTGATTTATGCTCTACGATCTTCCGTAAAAGGGGTCAAATGTGGATCTTTCGGGTCACAATGGACGATGTTAGCCAAGGAGAACAGTCGGATAGGAATTGTTCTACCCCTTGTCAGGGTTATCTTAAATCTCAAGGCCACTCGAGGAGCAGTGAACTGAAAATGCGTGGCCACGCTCGGAGTATATCTATGGTAGATAATTCCGGTCTATCAGTTACACTCCATATCGAGAAAAACCACTATTGATTTGATCACGTGCAAGTACGACCTGTAAGACACCTTGCATTGAGTGGGAGATCATGTAATAGAACAAGAGAATCGGTGATCCACACTTGTGAGGACCAGTGGGAGATTGTTGGAGTAAGTGTCCTCCACAATAGTGTGATCACGTCAATAATATAATTAATTGACAAATCTCTATAAAAGAATATTCATGGGATGATTCTTAATCATAAGTCAACTGGTCAACATTAATCGGTAATGATTGGCTTGCTAGAGTTTGAAATTACTATCGTAATGACGGTGGTGACCAGTTGATCCCTTTAGGTCACACCTATAGGACAACTCTCTCAATGATAAATAAAATGACTGTATATTGATACGAGTCAATTTATGTCTAGTTTATATATATTATATAAAGGGATATAATATAATAAGATTATAAATTATAATTTTAGTGATTAAAATGTTGTCACTAATATAAGTATGTTTATGAAACATATTTAAATGAATGAATTTTATTACATATACAATTGTTGTAACCGGATATAGGTTAATGGATATTGGTAATTATAAATTACTAATTTTATGATTAATTGTTTAAATGTTAAATTACGAGAATCATAAAATGTAAAATTGTCGAAGTAATGTTTACGTCTCTATGTAACATATGCAATAGTCAATTAACGAATTAGTGGACCGTGTGACAATGTGATTATCCTAGACATTTTACAACAATAACACCTTATATGATAATATTCTGTTGAGACATCTCATTAATAACAATGTCTTAGTGGGAGACAATGTGGGATTATTAAGGTGCCATTCATTGGGCACCCTAACCCATCATCCGACCATCTCCTTGAGGAGAACAAAAGAGGAGTTTGTACCCTCAAGTGAATTCATTCAGGTTTTGCATTAGGTTTTGTTTTAGAGAGAAAATCTAGCTTCCATTTTCTCCACCAAAACCGTGTATCCATATAATACTAGAGGCAATTTTGTATCAAGTTTTCTAGCAAAAATACATACAAAACATTGAGTGTATGGTGTCTTGCTGTTCATCTATTAGAGGTCATCTCTTTGAGGGATCAAGGAGGATCATTCCGTGTAATAAGCTCAAGAACAAGTGAAGAAGGTGTCTTCACTTGTGCCCTAATTTTGCCGAGACTAACAATGTAAGGGAGCTTGTTCTTGCTCTTGAATCTCGTTTTATTATTGTTAAGTATGCATAAGTTCGTAACATTATAAGATAAAACATTAGTAAGACTAAAGTAGGTATATAAACCTAACAGAAACGGGTTTTATAAGCCTAAAAAGGAATTTAGCCAAAACAACGTCTTTTTCGAGTTTGATAAAACTGAAATTGAAAGAGGTAGAAAGCTTGCAAATCTCGCTAGGATTCCGAAAATGTAAGACTTACCGGTATTCGAGTTCGGGAAGAGGTCGAGATGATGAATTTGAGCTTTGAAAAAGAACAACAATGGAGTTGGGAATGAAACAGTAAAATGTGTATGGATGTCGATGAAGGGTTTATTTTAGGGTTTAAGTAGTGTCCTTTCACTTACTTGAGTCGGGTTACTTGTTTTGTGAAACGGGTTCATGTCGGGAATAAATATGTCAAGTGAACATCTTAAGAAGTAAGGATATTCTTAAGACAGGTCTTAACGGAAAGACTTAAATTAATTTTACTACCTATTATTAAAATATTATTATATTCCGTTAAATAATTTAAAATCATTAAAATATTGATTACGAAAATACGGGATGTTACATTCAGTGTCCTAAATTTCATAATAGATCGTATCAACTGTTTATGTCGTGTCTATGTCGCGAGCGCGTTGGTTCTAACTTCTAACTAATGTTTAAACGACATAATAAGTCTTGCTTGTAACGGGTCATCATTTCTGACGGATATTTTGTGAGATAAAATGGATACAAAATGAGTTAGTGGAGAAAGGGGACCACATGAATAGTGTTGTAGAGAAAGAAAAAGTGGATATTTTGTGAGAGGAAACGGTATCGTGACGGATACCGTCGTCACAGTTGAAAATTTGTGTAAACGATAAAGGGGAATAAATAAGAGGGAAAATGAATTTGTTCTTATTGATAAAATAATATTTTAATGCTGTTAATATTCACGTACTACGAATATTAAATATATTTTAATATTAATCACACATTTACATCCTCTCAACGTTGCTATAAATACCGAGCTTGTCCTGCTATTCCATGCATCTCATCCTTCTACGTACTAAATCTTCTATATATTGTCACAAAAATAATATACCCTTTCAATTTCAAGGTAATTCTTAACCTTTTTCCTTTTATTTTCTCTAAGTATAGTGTGATATACTCCGTATATATATATATATAGTGACGAATTCAGAAATAATTATTTTCAAGTTTTTTTAATTATCATTCACATAAAAGGTATGAAGTTCATTTTATTTTTGTACATGAATCCGCCAATACATATATGCATATTTTTACGTAAATGTTATGTTGAATAGGCTAAGCACGAGGATGGCGGAGAATAATGTCGCGTTTACCAACAATACCACAAAAGTGTTGCTCCTTTTAGGAGCAACACTTTTGGTCTGAGGCGCCTGTCAGCGCACCCGGTAAAATTCCCCCAGGCTCATCTGTCTGGGGAAAACAGAAGGCCACCGGTAACGGTTCTCTCAAGTTTGCAACGGTGTACACTGATAGTAAGGAGGAAGTCGACAACACCCGTAAATTCATCTCGGCTTTCGACATCACTCCCCCTCGTGTACGTATGCATTGTTACACTACTAATTGATGAAATTTAAGATCTGATAAATATTAAAACAACAATTCTTGTATCAGACGGTCTTAATTTCAGACCTCTCGCCATTTCCTTGTCATTTTAATATGTAAATAAGACCGTCTGAAACAAGAATTTTTGATATTAAAATCGGAGCTGACGATGTTTATGCATGTACTGTTTTGTTTCTTATTAAGCAATTTGGGCCTTTTGGCTCGGATAAGCCAACAAATTATTCAATAAAATTTGGGGAGGATGAAATTGTCAAGGACATAATCGTGTGGAATGGAAGCATTGTTGATGCGATTGGGTTCGTTGTAGCTGATAAAACCGGCAAAACCTCCACCAAGATATTTGGCGGAAAAGGTGAAAAAGAAAACTGGGTAATCTTCCAATCTCGATCAATAATTTACGTTCACTTTATTTCGTTATTCTGAATTTATTTTCTTACAAATTAAAGGTGCAATGTGTATATTTATTTGTGTAGATTCCACTCCAGTCTGGTCGTGAATACATAACAGAAATAACCGGGACATATGGAAAATATAAATACTCCGACAGCGATGCCATTGTTGCTACTCTCTACATAAAAACTAACATTAAGCAATATGGACCATTTGGAATAGGACAGTATATTCAAAATCCTCGTCATTTTGCATCTCCAGTTGACAGAGTTATTGGATTTTTTGGAAGGAACAGTAACTATCTTGACTCTATTGGAGTCTACCAGAGTACTACTGCATCTAGTAAGGTATATATATACATTATATTCAACAACACTCTTTTGATTATTATTCTGTAACAAAGATGTACAATAACGGTATACCTAATAAAAATACGTACCATGTATCTCTCCACAGGCTTACGCAGAAAGTGGACCATTTGGTCCTATTGAGTGGGATGTGGTGGATGTCAAATTGGGTCTGTCTGGACCTCCAGCTGTGTACGTGGATAAAATCCTCGGAAGCAAGATAGAGGTCGCGGTTACTTCCACTTCTGATGCCACTGTTGTTATCAGTGACAATTAACTGGAAAATGAATGTTAATCTTGGTACTAGATTTTAAAACACAAATTCTTGTATAAGACGGTCATAAGATATTACTAATGCAAGATCTCCTATATAATGTTGCAATTAGCACCAATGATTATATATATAATCTCTACTTAAAATAAATGAACTTGTAATGATTTTACTTTATGCTTTGTATTTTGTCCATGAGTTTGGCATATCGTCACTTCGGCATATGCAAAACTTAATTTGGACTAATAATGTAATCGTGTGATATAAATAAAAGTATTTTCATCCTTATTTCTTTATTATATTATGGCATTATTGCATTGTCAAGTTTGCGTCTGCTTTGATTTGCAGGAGTCTTTGATTAATTTAGAAAATGTACAAAATGTTTCACTCTCTATCTTTTATTTCTCCCCTTGTTACTTTTAACGTAAGATGATCAAGTTATTTTTACGGCTAAAATTAACATAGTGTTTACGAATAAAACCACCAAACTGTTTTCTTGTTTCCAAATAATTATCATATAGGAAAGATATTATTATGAATATCGAATTCTGAGTAGGAACACGAAGGGCCAACCTCGTACACACAATTAAAGAAGGCCATGGTTCGGTTGTGATTTTAAAAGTGATTATAGAATTATGAGTACTTGTGTATGTCTATTTTTGAAGGTTTTTGCTTTTATGTGGTCTGATGTCCAACGTCTATCAGCTTTAACAATTCCTCAGTCTTTTTATAGAATTAATTTACTTTAACTTTATAGGATGTTAATAATAGGAATATTAATAATAGTTGGGACTCATCTATCACCTTAAGATTTTGGTTGAGATGGTTCATCAACCATGGTATCAGGGCCAGTGTGACAGAAGGTCACGGGTTCGAATCTTGCAACCTCAAAACCCCTCGAAAACTCACGAGCTAGAAACTAGCATTCGAGTGAGGGAGCGTAATAGGAATATTAATAATAGTTGTGCCTCAACCATCACCTTAAGGTTTTGGTTGAATTAAGGCGATATGAGGAGAAAGTCTGACTGTATTATTTCGCCAAATCGGCTTATATCTATATATCTATATTATAAGTTTAATAGAAGAATCATTTTACATCATACTAGACACGTGTTATTCTCTTATTAATTAAAATCTTTCCCGCCTATCTAACCTATATGTTAAACCCTAAAACGTTATCCAACTTAATACAGTATATTATTAAAAATTTCACTTTTCAGCCGTCATCCATCCACAATAATTCTCCTCTCTTCTCTTACGATCTCGAAAATATATAAAAGTTTTTCGTTCATGTTGCTCATATTTATGAGTATATGATTTCTATGATTGAATCAAGTTAATTACCCTTTCAACGTTTCTTATATCAATTATATCATTTTTCTAATTATTCCTCGATATTTCTAATAATTGTTTCACAATACACATTACATATTAGTTTTCTTTAGATTAATGACTAGTGTGTAGCCCGTGCGTTGCACGGATTTTAAAATAATTGGCTAAATGTAAAATGTTTGAGGGCGTCTTAGTCTCTATTGTGTAAAAAGGATTGTAAGACAATTATAGTGCTAATATAATTTAACTAACGGTCTTTATATATTACTTCAACTTTGATTTTATTATTTAGTAATTGATACTTGTAATTAAGATTTAAAAAATAGTAAATTTTTAAATTGTTTTATACCTTACTCACTTTCATTATTCCCTACTTTTTGTGTGGGATATTATCTACTTTCATCTTACTTTATAATATATGTAATGGTATATATGAAACATCTTATAAATACTTAAACCCCTTATTTTTTGTTTGGTTCAATAAACCCCTTAATTTTGTGGACTTCCATTCTAATAACTTTTCTAAACTCATTTATGACTTAGATTACTATAATTTGGCGAGGAGAAATGAACAAAAATTACAGAGAAGGGAAATGGAATAGGGAATTGTATAGTGTATAGTGTATAGAATTGAAAATAAGTAGAGTAATTTGCTTATTGTTTATGGTAATTTTGATCCAATTCTAAATTTTGGTAATATTTATTTTGACGAACAACAACACTATATGTCATTTGCTTCTGTCAAATTGAAGTTATATAATTGGTTCTTAAACTAAAGCAACATGTTGACTTTATTGCCCTAACTTTACAATGAGGGATAAATTGTTACTCTAATTAAAATCTTAAAAAATTTAAATAGGTAGCTTAAAAATATCAAAACTTTATTTTTTAATTTACTCAACTGTCTAATATTAACTATTCTAAAAAATTTTAATACCGTATTTCCTTTCTTTATTCCCCTAATTTTTTCAATGGGAGATATATTGATACTCCTAGTTAAAATTTTAAAAATCTTAAATTTTGAATTGTTTTATACCCTATTTCCTTTCTTTTTTTCCCTAACTTTTCGATGTGGGATATTATCGACTTTAAAGAAAAATTTGTTTTATACCCTTTTTATTTCTTTTTTCCCTTAACATTTTCATGTGAGATAGGTAGTTTAACTATGGATTAAATCGCTTGGCTAACATGTATTATTTTTGTACGGGTTTGTAGATTTATCTATACACAAAATACCCTTTTATTTGTTTAATATCTTGGGGGCAACAATTTTCTCCTTGGAATATGCTCGTACAATCTTCGATTGAGAGTAATGATAGAATTTGTAGTAAAAAATAAATAATTAGATGAAATTATGCATTAATATTCCACGATTCCATTGATGTTTATCATCGTGAGACTAATGAACGAAGTACTCTACAGTTCTACACTATACTGTTTAATTCGTAAAAATGGAATTGATTGAATTAGATAATTAAAAGAGTAAGTCTCCTCAGAGACGGCCTCTTAATAATTTTATTGAAAGAATATTTACACTTTTAAGGTACTAAAGATAATAAAATACTAAAATATGTATGAATCATAATTGAAGATAAAACAGGTACATTTACTATGTATAAATAGGTATAAAATTACTATGTCACGATTAATAAAAAAAAACGTCACGAAAAACAAATAAATCGGTACGAAAAAATGCTCTCTCAATAATTTAAGGAGATACCAATTCTCCCAAGTTTTAGTGTAATTGAAAAGTTAAGAGGCAGTAAGTAGACAAACTAACAACAATTGAATTTCTGCATACACTTCGTAAAATTTGTGAATATTGATGAATGAACATATTCTCCATATAACCAAGGATTAGAAAATGAAATTCCGGTGATACATTGACCGGAAAATTAAAGAAGGGTTTAATTTCAATTTTGAAAAAGTTAAAGGGTCAATTACTCCAATTTCACAATCAACTAAAGTAAAGTGGTCTAATTACCACTTTACCCTAATATTATCGACTTTAAAATTATTTGATACCAAATTTTCTTTTTTTATTTTCCTAATTTTTCGATGTAGGATATATTACTTCTCCTAATTAAAAGATTAAAGCTATTTTAAACTCTATTTTCTTACTTTATTCTCCTAATTTTTCGATGTGGTCACTCATACTTATAATTTAAAAAACATTTAAATTCTAAATTGTTTTATACACTATATTTTTTTTTATTCCCCTAACTTTTCCATGTAGGATATATATTACTACTTTTAGTTAAAATCTAGAAAAGAAATTGTTTCAAAAATGTATATCTGTTTTATTTTCTTTGTTTCCCTAATTTATCGATGTTTGATACACTCTACCCCTAACTAAAATTTATAAAATACCAAAAATGTAAAATTCTATTACCCTATTTTCTTTCTTTATTTACCTAATTTTTCGATGTGGGATACATTCCTATTTTAAGTTAAAATATAAAACCTTAGTTTAAAATAACTCATAATATTACACACCACCTTAAATGGTCCATATATAAAATGAAGAATCAAGAACGAGTTTAGCACTTAAGAGGGGGAGGGGGTGAATTAGGTGACCTTTTAAAAATTCTGAAGTAGCTTAATTGTTTCACGATTTAAGGCAACAAGATCAGAGTCTAAGAAACAGTATGAGGAACTATTGCACAGAACTGATCTATTACGAGTATAGTAAGAAACGAGAAACAAGTACGAGAAAGAGCAGTAAACAAACGATGTAAAAAATTGGTTCAGCTCCTACTCCGGAGCCTACGTCCAACCGTTATTTTATTGAAAGTTTAGAAGCTACTCCGCTTAACTAAAACTATTACAACAAAACAACTCCCCAACCTACTCCGGTTGCATTTGCTTAGAGCTACTCTGCTCGTAAGACTTGACTCAAACTTAAAGCTACTCCGCTCTAAGAGTTTGTTGTTCTACCTTTGGTTTACACGATAAATGTCTCAAGAGTTCTCTTAAAGAACATGAAGACTACGTTTAAGATCTAAACACAAGGTTCATCGAACATACACTTATACTCATTAGAGATGCGAACTAGCACAAGGAGATGATTGCTTTTCGAAAACAAATGAAGACTCTTTTGAAAATCAGAAACTTTTGCAAAATAAACTTGAAGAATAAATGCTTAAAAGATTTTGCAAAGTTTACAATAAATGCTTCAAAGGTCTTGGCAATAAATGAACTAAGAAGTTGTTATTTATAGAGGAAGTAGGCGTGTGAAGCTTGCTCACAAATGCATTTTATATTTGTTTCACTCTATTCACCAAAGGCTCATATGGTGAAGGGTCTTTTAAAAACTGAAAGGCTCACATGTTTACAAGGCTCAAGATTTGCCTCTTTTGGTAAGAAATGTAAGATGAAGAACCTTCTTTTGGAAAAGTCTTATAGCTATAAAAGGAAAAAGCTTACTTTCTAATTTCTAGCTCTTAGACCTCATGTGCTTGTGAGATTTGAATTTCAATTTGATTTCCTTTAGTTTGTAAACCATTTAAAATATGCAGATGAGATAAAAGACCAACTTCTTTTGATAAAAATAGTTTTCGAAAATTATCTCCATGACCGTAGCAGAAACCCTAGTTGCAACAGTCTGCTAGACTGTTGCAAGGATTTTGCACCTTCTAACAAATACAAGTGTATGTTAATCTACCTTGCTTAAAACAATTTCCTAGACTTGGCCTTCACTTGTCTTTGCTTGCTTCTTTTCATATGATCTTGTGTTCTTCCATGAGCCTTATGTCACTTTGCTAATCTCTTGTACTAATCAAGCAAACATTAGATTAACCAAGGTAACTTGTCATCATCAACATATTGTGTTCTAACATATTTCCCCTTTGATGATGACAAGTTACAATCAAAATTATGAAACAAGTTCCCCCTCAACCCATGGTCAGTTTGTCTGTTTAGGCCAAAATAAGTAACACATAACTTATGCATAATCAAGGTGGTCAGGGGGTCAATCATACTTAATCCTAAGTTATACGTCTAATAAAAAGCTAAGCTATTTCTACGGTGAACGTTAGCCTAAGAGTCATTAAGTAAACACATAACTTAATTTAGATTAGCTTCCCCCTCTTGACATCATCAAAAGGGGACAGCGGTGTTCAAAAGATACGAGTTTAACACACACAAGCAAAAGAGAATAGTTTGAAAAACGTAAAAACAACAACAAGCATGCAACTAGTTCTTATCAAAGAGCCATGAAAAGGATGGGAAGGGACGGCGTCAAGCATCGGAGTCCTCATTAGCACCACCCACGCGCTCAATGAGGTCCTCATTCACAGTACGCAGCTCCGAAATTTCCTTCTTCATGCGCTCCATCTCGGCAAGGAGCTTAGTGACCAACCCTGTGATTCTATCGAGCTTCCCATTGACAGCACCCAAATCAACATTCCCACTGACCTTTGCACCCTTTCCCGGTCCTCCAGAATTCCTAACAAGCTTCCCGTTGACAATGTCCAACGTCATTTGTGACAACAAGCCCTTAGTCATCTCATCGGATAACCGCTCCACTGCCGGATTAAAAATCATCGAAAACCACATGCCATAGGGGATAAAAGTTTTCTTATCGAAGTCCCCTTTTTTGATGTCATTTGAGAACTCATGAATTCGATGAAAAATAAGGGCGGGTAGGTTGATTTTGCGGTCGGTGTGGATGTGGTGGATGAGGAGCATTTCAAGATTGGAACATCTGCCCCTTGTGTTGTTACCGGGAACAATGACTCATTGGAGGAAGTTAAAAATGAACCGATGATTGGATTTTAACTCGGTTGCATAGACATTGGAATGGTTATGTGAAGCATGAGGACGTAAAAGCTTGGTAACTTGATCAACAACGGATGGTTCAATTGCCCCCCATGTACCCCTTGGAAAAGTATCTAGCCCAATTGGTTCAATATCGAGATATTTGGCTAGTTGGGAAATGGTTAACATAAGGCGTTTGTTGTTGATGTAGGCTGAAAGGGTTCCAGATGCAACATCTACTTTAACCGTTGTATAGAATTGTACCACCTCGGATACGTAGGTAGGAAAGTTATTGTCAAGGAGAAATGCCCAGTTTTGTGCAAAGACATGAGAACGAAATAATTGAAATGCAGGTGAGGATTCATACCAATCAAAAGGGAACCGTCTTCCGGAGTTGAAGGAACACCCAAGAAGATCTTGGCATAGTTTGAGCACTTGTTCCGGTAAGTCCAATGTGTTGAGATGAGCAAGGACCTCATTTTTGAATGGCTCATCAAAGGGTGTGGCCATCAAGTCGGGGCATGCATTGGAGTCAGGCTCCTCCCTCTCATCACTCTCACTTGGATATTGGGTCGATTTCTTTTCAATTCTCGCCCTTTTCTTTGGTTTTTGAATGGGTTTTTTCTTGGTTGGCTTAGGTTGGGTCTTTTTCTTAGTTTTGGCAAAGTGGTATATTGGTTCCTCATCACCATATTCCTCACCAAATTCCTCTCCAAACAGTTCGGCCATTTCCATTTTTCGTTTGGAAGAAGAGGCTTTGTTCTCATGGTTCAATGGTTCAAGCACTGTGTCGGACACATGGTGGTCACTAGTTCTTCGTTCATATCATCCCCGACCATGGCGGACTTGCCCTTATCTGACCTGCCCTCACCTTCACCCTCTGAAACATCCGTGGCATCCTTTTCTCCAGATCCTTCGGACCGAGCCACACTCCCTTCTTCTTCTTCGACAACTTCCGTATTTCCGACCTCATTTGCAGTGTCATCTTCATCATTTTCTACACTCTTGTTTTTGTCACTCACATTTTTCTCAATACTTTTATCTTTTTCAACAACTTGCTCACTCTCTTTTTCCACCGTTTTATTCAAATTATCATTCTTTTGACTCGATTTTCCCTTTCCCTTCTTTGTTTTGCTTACTTCCTTACCGTCATCTTCCTCCACCACACTTTCTTTTTCAGTGATTTTTTCCGGTGAACGTGCTTCACCTTCACCAACATTTTCTTCAACTTCCTCGGACACCTCCTTTTCCTGCCCAATTTCTTCACCCGACCCTTTTGGTTCAACGTTCAGATCAACCCTTTCATCAGAGTCAGAGTGGTCAACACTCGGGTCCAGAGCCATCGACGGAGCCGGTTGTCGCTTTAATCCAACGCGCCCTCGTCCTCTAGGTTTGGCAGGGCCGGTTCTGGCAGCAATTTTGGTGCGGGTGATTTTTGGTTTGGCCGGAGCTTTGGGCGAGGCTGAGGGTGGTTTGGATGGTGAGGTGGTCATTTTTTGCTTAGCAACAAATAATGGATTATAGGTGTTGGCAAGTCTTTTGAGTTCACGGTTGATGCTTTTGGGAGGCATTTTTGAGGGAAGTTATAGGGAGAGAGAGGGACGGTTATGGTGGGGGTTTTGAATTGTGAGTGAGTGGAAGAGTTTAAGAGTTTTTACACAAAGGATAATAATGGATGGTTAAAAGAGAGGAAAGAGAGAGGGGGGTAATTAAAGTGGGCGGTTGAGTGTAGGGGAGAGTTATGACAAAAGTTAAGTAATGGATTGATGTGATGGGTGAGGGATTTTGAGTGGCTCAATGTAACAACTAGCATGCATGTGCTCTTATTTTTACGTAAACATATTTTCAGATTTTTGCACGTAAATGATAAAACGTAAACATAAACACTACCGTCACCCGTTCTAATCAATCATTGGGAGACGTAATCATTTTAATGTCATGGATCACATAAGAAACCAATTTCCAACCGAAGTTTTACGAATTGTTCTCTTTCTAACGGTTTTGTAAAAATATCCGCAATTTGATTTTCGCTTTTACAAAAGTTAAGATTAATTGTCCCTTTTTCAACTTGATCACGTAAAAAGTGATGCCTTATTTCGATGTGTTTGGTCCGGGAATGTTGTATTGGATTTTTCGAGATGTTAATTGCACTAGTATTATCACAAAAAATAGGAGAGGATTCAAATGTAATACCAAAATCATGCAATTGTTGACGTACCCATAGTAGTTGTGTGCAACATAGTGCGGCACTTATGTATTCACTTTCCGCCGTTGATAGAGACACGGTATTTTGCTTCTTTGAAGCCCACGTGAGCAAGCATGGCCCCATTAAGGTGGCAATTCCGGACGTGCTCTTTCTATCCAACATGCATCCCGCATAGTCGGCATCGAAAAATCCGACAAGATCAAGCTCATAGTAAGAAGGATACCAAAGATATAAATGTTGAGTTCCAATTAAGTATTTAAATATCCTTTTTACGGCTTTAAAGTGAGATTCCTTAGGATTTGCTTGAAACCTAGCACACACACAAACACTATATTGAATATCGGGTTGACTTGCAGTCAAGTAGAGTAAAGAACCAATCATACCTCGATACACCTTTTCACTAACACTCTTACCGTTTGGATCAAGGTCAAGTTTGAGGTTAGAAACCATGGGTGTAGCGACGGGTTTCGCATTGGTCAACCCGAACTTACTTAGCATCTCCTTCACATACTTTTGTTGATGAATCATTGTGCCCTCCTCTTTTTGCTTGATTTGGAGGCCAAGAAAGAACCTTAGTTCTCCCATCATACTCATTTCAAACTCAGATTTCAATAGATGTGCAAATTATTCATAAAGAGTTTCACTAGTTGCACCAAAGATTATGTCTTCGGCATATATTTGAACAAGCAACATTAGATCTGACTGTGACTTGATGAATAACGTTTTATCAACCGAACCACGTATGAAGCCATTTTCTAAAAGAAATTTTGAAAGTCTATCATACCATGCTCTAAGAGCCTGTTTTAAACCATATAGTGCTTTATCAAGTTTAAATACATGGTTCGGTGATTCATTATCCACAAAGCCCGGTGGTTGTTCCACAAAAACTTCTTCATTGAGATAGCCATTTAGAAATGTCGATTTTACATCCATTTGAAAAAGTTTTACACCATGATGAGCTGCAAAGGCAATGAGAATTCGTATGGCTTCAAGTCTAGCTACCAGTGCAAAGGTTTCATCATAATCAATCCTCTCTTGTTGATTATACCCTTGCACCACTAGCCTTGCCTTATTCCTTACGATTTCTCCATTATCATCAAGCTTATTTCGAAAAACCCACCTAGTGCCAATGACTGTACGATTTGAAGGTCTAGGTACCAGATGCCATACCTCACTCCTTTTGAATTGATCCAACTCTTCTTGCATGACCATGATCCAACAAGGATCCTCAAGAGCTTTTGAGATGCGGTCGGGTTCAATTTGTGAGAGGTAAGCATTGAAGGCACAGAAGTTTCTGAGGGAGGATCTGGTTTTTACCCCTGAGTCAAGGTCACTGGTTAGGTTTTCGAGAGGATGGGAGCTTTGGTGTTTCCATCTTTTTGGTATGGTGGTGTTGGTTGTGTTGGGAGCGATTGTTTGTTCATTCTGTTCAGATGCAACAGTTTCAGAGTCTGTTGCATGGGGTTGGTTTTGTGTGGGGGATTGATCATTGAAATTTTGTGGATCAATGGCTGTGCCTTGGCTTTCTTTTTCCACTCTTGACGTGCTTGTTGGGAAATGTGTCCTCAACAATAAGTGCGATCACGTAATTAAATCTCATAACAAGAATGCGCAAGGGATGATACGATTTATTAGTCAACTGACCAACATTAATCGGTATTGATTGGCTAGCTAGAGTTTGACATTACTGTCGTATGACGGTGGTGGTCAGTTGATCCCTTTAGGTCACACCTTTAGGACAATTCCCTTAATTGATAAAGTGATCAAATGTATGATGATACGATTTGATCATATTCCTTAAACTCGTATATCGAGAAATTAGAGGTTAAATCTTATTGTAAGATTTTTGTTTAAAATTGAAATGTGTCAATTGTTAAACATTAAACGATATTTTATTATCTCGTTATTAGAATGAATCGGGTTGAGATTAATACAAAGGTTGTAAATCGTATTGACGATAAGTGATCATTTTATAAAACAGTAATTTCGAATTACTTGTCAATTGATAAATATGATTTATTTAATTATATATATATATATATATATATATATATATATATATATATATGTTTATATATATATAGATTATTTATACGATAAATATTTTATAATTGTATTAACTTATGACATATGAGATGTCACATAACACACAATTGTAGCAATTGACGTTTTTATAAAATGAGATCCACTTATGGTGGATGGCCGGTTATTATAGGGTAGTTAAGGTATGATTATGTGTTAATTATCCATAAGACATAATCATTAAAGAGTTTATTGGAAACTCTACCTAAGGCCACCCTATAACACCTTGAGAAGTGATGATGTCCCCTTGTTACACATCCCATAGCCGGCTTCCCCTTCCCAAGTGAGCATGCTTAAGTTATTTCATTATCTTATTATAAGGCATGCTTGATATATATATGAATATATAACATTCATTCTAACTCTTAATCTAGCCGAAAATTCACTAAGGTAAGAGAGATTTTACAACCTCAAATACTTATTATAAGATAATAAAATTATACTAAAAGTAGTATTCAAATATTATTCTAATTAGAGAGATTAGAATAAGTTTAAGGAGAAACCGAATTTGTGCTAGCTCGTTCAATATTTCGAATATTAAGGGATAGTCTTGGTGCATCTTTAAAGGAGGTATTCTATTTTGGGTACTTTGGAGGATCATCCTTGCCAAGCTTGGACCGTGTGTAAGGGTTCGATTTCTCCCTATTCCGCATATATTAGCATGCATAAGATCTTATAAATGAGTTTATTCATATGTTATTTAAAGGTTTATGTTAGTATGACTAAAATTAGTTTATGAGCAACTAGTTAAACCTAACAGTGCTGGCTTCATTTGAAGATGAAGCCTCGTCAGTTCCCCCAGAGTTGTGGCCTGCTTCCCCAT
Organism: Silene conica; assembly: GCA_029255685.2. Lineage (NCBI taxonomy): Eukaryota > Viridiplantae > Streptophyta > Magnoliopsida > Caryophyllales > Caryophyllaceae > Silene > Silene conica. The sequence goes on along the minus strand of CM055319.2, from coordinate 44,627,976 downwards.
GCAAGGGTGTTTCTGACTGTTGCTCAAGATCTTCGGCTTCCAACACTTGGTCCATGTCATGACGCACCATCCCAAGTTCGAACTCATCATCATCCTCTTCATTTCTTTTATGTTCCTGAGACACAAAAAGACTAGATTCATCAAATACAACATGAATGCTTTCTTCCATTTTCATAGTCCTTTTGTTAAAGACTTTGTAAGCCTTACTATGGTTTGAATACCCCACAAAAATTGCTTCATCACTACGGCCATCAAATTTGCCTAAGTTGTCTTTCCCGTTGTTATTAACAAAGCATTTACAACCAAAGCATTTTAAGTATAAGATATTAGGTTTTCTTCCATTTAAAGGTTTATGTTAGTATGACTAAAATTAGTTTATGAGCAACTAGTTAAACCTAACAATTGGTATCAGAGCAATAGGTTGTTTGCATGCTTTCCGTTTACGTTTTTACGGAGTTATAGAGATAACATAAATAAAATATGGAATTTTCGTTTTGATATATGATATGCACGAAATTTATTTAGCATGATACCTACTGTTTTCTAATATGATTTAGAATGTTTGGAATAATTTTTGCATGAATATTGATTATTGGTATGTAATATCTCGGTTTTAATATGTTTTTAATGGTTAAAAATGTTTATTTTGGGAAAAATAGTTAAAAATAAGTTTTTGGCCGAGATTTTTCAGTATGTTATCACATGTATTTTCTATAATATGAATATGATTTTTCGTAAATTATGGACTTATAAATCGTGTGATATGAATTTTAAGTGTTAAAATGCAATAAGATGAGTAAAAATGGGTTAAAATAGTTATATTATGAATTTGACTATAAAAAATTTATGAGGATGTCACATGCAATATTTATAATTTATGTTGAATTTTCAGAAATTTATCTCAAATATTGCAAATATTATAGATTTTTAATGTAAAAATCGGGTAATTAGTGACATTATTTCGACTTTAATAGTTTAAGTTGGAATTTGGCCATAAAAATTTAACACGATGTCATATATATTATTTCCAGCATGTATAAAATTTTCGAGAATTTTATCTTATTTTATGCTTGAGAAATAATTTTAAAGGTTAAAATCGTACGATATATGACGTAAATCGTTAAAATTTGCAAATGTTGTTAAAAATGGCCGAAAATGTAACCCATATTAGTCATATGTGATATGTTCATCATGAAAATATTCTTGGGTGCCAAAAGTTTCAGATTTGATTTGTATTGATTTAATTTTGATTTGTTAAAAGTAGCATTTAAAATTAAATAAAAGGAGGCATGCTTTAAAATTTCGGCTATGGGGCAATGTGCCATTTAATTTTCTGTCCATCTTGTGTTCTTAAAATGTTTTGGAAGGTATAAAAATATTATTAGTATTTAATTTGCATTTATGAAGTTAATTATTGAATTTTCCGACTTAAATTGCTCGTTTCACGTGTTATTTTCGAAATAATTATAAAACCGTATAAAATACTAATATTTTAACTTTCTGAAAATTTTAAGAACATTCTGGATTTTTCAAAATTTGAATTTTGAATTTTCGAAATTTTTATGACTCTTTTGAATTTTATATTATTTTTCCCGAAAAACCGAGTAATACCGATCAATATTGATATATATTAAGTTAAGTCATGTTCAAAGTTTGAGTAAGACTAAATTTTGAATCCTATAAGAGTTGGGATGATTAACTTAAGGATGAAAACCGTTTCATATAATGCATAGTGTTGTTAATCGTTAAAACACGTGATTCCATAAACCGAGGTTTGTGATAACTATTTAAATAAGTGTTTTAAATAGGACGATTTGGCTTAGGGTTTGCATGTTAATTCATATTTACATAAGCATTGCATATTCTATATTATGAATGTCATGATTTATTTACGTAATTTTGGGAATTATGTAATTTACTTAGTATGGCCTAGTTTTTAAATCGGTATTTCCCGTAATGTAAGGGGTTACCGATTCGGTTGTAATTTTGTGATCTCGTATCACCCAATTGTAATTTATTTCTATTTTATAATGTATAAAGTAGACTAGAAAAGTTGTAATATTTGTAAAATCCGGAGTTCCTTGAAGACGGTGCCATTCGGAAAGGAGTTCCGATCAAGACGGTGTTTACCTCGAAGTGCGTGCCGCGTGAAGTTCAAGGGACCAAAGGAGTTGGTTTCCGAATTTGTACTTTGTTATTTCTTTTCTAGGAAAGGCCATACTAGGGTTTATTTATGCTTTTATTTTTGCTTTTATATGTTTGCATGCATAGCCAAATCGTCATACATCGTATCATGCATGTTTCGACCTAGTCGACCTAGTCTTTTATTTTATCGATAATTCACCGACTTAGTTCACTTAAACGGAGATAGATAATAATTTGACTAGATCTCTTACAAATAAATATTGAGACTTAGCCTTACCATAAAAGTACGGACCCATGAATCCCTTCTTCACAAGAACGTAGGCTCGGCTACACCGGGGTACTAATATTGTCACGTTGGGTAAGTGGGGTAATAAGATTACACCTTGAAATTTGGTTGATCTCAACGAAAGTATTCGTAACCGTAGCTGCAATAAGTTCGGGCTAAAGATAATTTTAAGAAAATTGTCGACCGAGAGTTCTAAGAGTAGAACCGATTAAAGAGTTAATCCACAAAATTATACCGATACGGGTTGAATCGGCTACACCGTGCCCGGATTAGTATGGGTTTGGGTCTCGGGATTGTTTACTTAATTGGGTAAGAGATCATTAAGTAAATATATAACTAAAACTTGTTAAAAGTTATAGTTTAAATTATGAATTTAAAATGATGTTGTTTATCCTTTTATTATTGTAGTTTATTTTTCAACATCGACTATGGCAACCAACGCTCCACCTCTCACTAACGTATCATGGCTTCGATCCTTTATGGATCGTTGCAAACTCGATAAGCATGGTTCCAATTTTAAGGATTGGGATGCGCAATTACTTTTGGCCGCTCAAGGTGACGATAAGAGTCGTTACCTATCCGAAGCCGCTCCGACCGCTCCGACCGCTCGTTCGTCGGTCCAAACTCGTGAGGCCTATGAAGCCTACATGAAAGAGTCCTCCGCTCTTAAAAATGTGCTCATCTTCTCCATGGAGCCGGATCTCCAAAGGAGTATGATCAAGTTGACCACATCATATGAGATATACACCAAGCTTGCGACCATGTTTTCGCAAACTCCTAGGGTGATTCAATATGAGGCGGCTTCCGCCTTCCTTGACATAACTTTCAAGGAAGGGCAAAAGATAAGCCCTCATGTGCTCAAACTAGTTGAGCTCGCGGAGACTCTAAAAGCTCAAGATGTTGATGTTCCCGACTCTATTATCATTGACCGAGTTCTTCACTCGCTCAATAAGGTTAAGGCGTATGCTCAATTCCGGGTGAATTTCAATATGCGAAACCAAGAGACCTCGTTAGACGAGTTGCATAAGATGCTAGTCCTAGCCGAAAGGGACATGGGACTTCATGAAAGTTCCACCAAGGATGTTTTGAACATCGAAAAGAAAGGGAAAACGAGCTTCAAGAGGAATGCCTCGAAAGGCAAGGGCAAGAAAACGTTCAAGCCCAAAGCGACCAAAGAAAAGACCTTTTCGAAAGGCGCTTCCACCTCGTCTTCAAAAGAGCAAGACAAGTGCCATTATTGCACGAGGATCGGTCATTGGAAGCGAAATTGCCCCAAATACTTAAGTGATCTCAAAAATGGGAAGGCAACCGCCGTAGGTAATAATTCTCACGTATAATTCATGTCATTTATCAACTTATGTATAGTGATACAAATGTGTTGATGTTTACCCTTTTTTAATTGTTTTAAAAGGGCCACCCCCGAATAATGATAAGGGCAAGAAGAAGGAAGCTTAAGGTTCCTTACTTGGATGGCTCCGGTAGCATCCAATTGATCGAAGACTTGAAGAGCTAGGCTCTAATTTTCATATCGTCTTCTTTCATATTTTGCATTTATTTATGGAACAATTTAATTTTCTTGTAAGACAAGGATTAAAATCCTAAAACAATGGTTGTAACTTTGGATATTAGTGACTTGGTTTTCAACCCGAGTCACTACTTTTGTTCTTAATCAATGTTTTGATTTCTCAAATAAATTGCATACCTTGTTAAAAACATGAATAATAGTGATATAATCACGCAATAAATATTGATACGATCAAGTATAAGATAATCAAAGTGTTGATTAAAACGGAGAACTACACCCCATGAGATACTTTCAATCAAAATGAGACTATATCAGTTCATTATAAGATTTTCATTTTAAGTGAAAATGAGAATGTATTCATCACACCTATCAAACTTCAAACATTCAAATACATTGGTTAATTGAAATAGCTATCCTTAAACAAGTAAAGGTTATTGTTAGACGGATAGAGTGGGAGAAAATATTTCTTCGCTCACAAACCAATGATGTAAATAAAGGAAGGATCTTAGAGAAGATTCTTACTTGGGAGTCTTAAGAAGAGCCCTAAATGATTTGAAGAAACTACGAGAGGACACTGAAGAAACTACGGGAGGACACTCGAAGAAAGGTTCTTTGTGTTCATTGTTTCATAGAGAGGAAACTTGAAACCCCGTTTGAAATCATCGGTAGGAAAACGGTTCCTATGTAGTTATAATTATCATGTCATTTTAGTCTCGAGGAAACGAAGACATGATAAGAAGGTAATGATTGATTGAATGGAAACAGATCACTATAGGGATAGTGATAGTGATAATGATTCAAGTAATAGTTTAACATGCGAGAAATGAAAGGTTCATTTAAGATATCGAGAGATATTGATTTTAGTGGGAGCGATTTTCATAAAAAGAATTAAGCCTACCATTTAGAGAGAATGGGTGATTCTTTAAGGTGTAAAGAATAAGAGGTTTTCAATTCTAGATGATCAAAAACCTTATATCATAAGATGATGGAGCTTTACGGGAAGGTTTATTATATGGATAATAAAAGGTCGCCCACTAGAAGTTAGAATGGTTGGATACATTGTTCATAATGATGAATGAAACCATTATCAAATAGCCAAGATGAGTGAAAATTATTAGAATGATGAAATCATAAATAAACTACAATATAGATTTCAGTACATAAGTGACTGTAGAGAGTGATTTTAATCCCTCCAGTATATTGATACGTCACAAGTTATAAGATAACAGTGGGAGCTTTCCTCCGGAAAGGAAACTCAAAATCTAGAAAGAGTTCTAGAAATGTACTCAAATAGAATCATATTATACGGGATAATATGAGAATAAAGGAGACCAAAAGTTGTAAGTTTTGCTATCATGAATAAAGGTTATTCGCATGAATAAAGGTTATTTGCAAAACACTAATACAAATAGATGATTGTGCATCAAAATGCAATGTAATAGTGTTGACTATTGTTGCATGACAACATCATTTGAGTTATGATTAACTCAAAATGAAAGATACTTTGTCAGAATCCAAATGGGTTGTATGAGACAATATTGAACCCCATAAGTGAACTGGATTGACTTAGTATGGCCCCTAGCCGCTTACATGAGGTGACGTCTCAAAGCGGCTAGAGTGTCAGGCGATTGATGGCAAGTTCAAGTGTCATAGAGTCATATGTGATGACTAGTCGATCACATAGGCAGACTGTAAGAGACACTTTGTCGGGCAATGTGACCGCTTATAGAGTTTTGGAAATTTTATAGCCGGGTCGTGGCGAGAGCTGCTATAGTATTCTTGTGAGTCAATTCTTAGACTAAAGACTACTCTCCCAAGATGGTACAGTTTAGGCATAACTTTGATCCATTCTCTACGACTTTTCGTAACTGGAGTCAAATGGGATTGTTTTGGGTTGTGACTGACTGTGACTAGTTGAAGGAAGTAGTGCGATAGAAATTGTCCACCCCTTGTCAGGGTTGTTCAAATCTCAGGGCCACTCGAGGAGTAATTAACTGGAAATGCGTGGCCACGCTCGGAAGGTATCTAAGGTAGATAATTCCGGTCAGACAGTTATTCTCCAGATCGAGGAAACCACTCATGATATGATCGAATGCAAGTAAGACCTCAGAGAGAAATCTTGCATTGAGTGGGAGATTGTAATAGGACAAGAGAATTGGTGACGCACACTTGTCGAGGACAAGTGGGAGATTGTTGGGAAATGTGTCCTCAACAATAAGTGCGATCACGTAATTAAATCTCATAACAAGAATGCGCAAGGGATGATACGATTTATTAGTCAACTGACCAACATTAATCGGTAATGATTGGCTAGCTAGAGTTTGACATTACTGTCGTATGACGGTGGTGGTCAGTTGATCCCTTTAGGTCACACCTTTAGGACAATTCCCTTAATTGATAAAGTGATCAAATGTATGATGATACGATTTGATCATATTCCTTAAACTCGTATATCGAGAAATTAGAGGTTAAATCTTATTGTAAGATTTTTGTTTAAATTGAAATGTGTCAATTGTTAAACATTAAACGATATTTTATTATCTCGTTATTAGAATGAATCGGGTTGAGATTAATACAAAGGTTGTAAATCGTATTGACGATAAGTGATCATTTTATAAAACAGTAATTTCGAATTACTTGTCAATTGATAAATATGATTTATTTAATTATATATATATATATATGTTTATATATATATATAGATTATTTATACGATAAATATTTTATAATTGTATTAACTTATGACATATGAGATGTCACATAACACACAATTGTAGCAATTGACGTTTTTATAAAATGAGATCCACTTATGGTGGATGGCCGGTTATTATAGGGTAGTTAAGGTATGATTATGTGTTAATTATCCATAAGACATAATCATTAAAGAGTTTATTGGAAACTCTACCTAAGGCCACCCTATAACACCTTGAGAAGTGATGATGTCCCCTTGTTACACATCCCATAGCCGGCTTCCCCTTCCCAAGTGAGCATGCTTAAGTTATTTCATTATCTTATTATAAGGCATGCTTGATATATATATGAATATAACACATTCATTCTAACTCTTAACCTAGCCGAAAATTCACTAAGGTAAGAGAGATTTTACAACCTCAAATACTTATTATAAGATAATAAAATTATACTAAAAGTAGTATTCAAATATTATTCTAATTAGAGAGATTAGAATAAGTTTAAGGAGAAACCGAATTTGTGCTAGCTCGTTCAAGATTTCGGATATTAAGGGATAGTCTTGGTGCATCTTTAAAGGAGGTATTCTATTTTGGGTACTTTGGAGGATCATCCTTGCCAAGCTTGGACCGTGTGTAAGGGTTCGATTTCTCCCTATTCCGCATATATTAGCATGCATAAGATCTTATAAATGAGTTTATTCATATGTTATTTAAAGGTTTATGTTAGTATGACTAAAATTAGTTTATGAGCAACTAGTTAAACCTAACAGTGCTGGCTTCATTTGAAGATGAAGCCTCGTCAGTTCCCCCAGAGTTGTGGCCTGCTTCCCCATGCAAGGGTGTTTCTGACTGTTGCTCAAGATCTTCGGCTTCCAACACTTGGTCCATGTCATGACGCACCATCCCAAGTTCGAACTCATCATCATCCTCTTCATTTCTTTTATGTTCCTGAGACACAAAAAGACTAGATTCATCAAATACAACATGAATGCTTTCTTCCATTTTCATAGTCCTTTTGTTAAAGACTTTGTAAGCCTTACTATGGTTTGAATACCCCACAAAAATTGCTTCATCACTACGGCCATCAAATTTGCCTAAGTTGTCTTTCCCGTTGTTATTAACAAAGCATTTACAACCAAAGCATTTTAAGTATAAGATATTAGGTTTTCTTCCACGTAGAATTTCATAAGGTGTTTTATTGGTGATTCTTTTAATCATGACTCTATTGTAGACGTAACACGAGGTGTTTACGGCTTCGGCCCAAAAGTTTCTTGGTACTTGAGAACTAATGATCATGGTCCTAGCCATATTTTCCAAAGTTCGATTCATTCGTTCCACCACTCCATTTTGTTGCGGAGTTCGTGTGGCAGGAAAGTTGTGGCTAACACCATTTTCATTACAATAGGTTTCAAAAGCAAGATTTTCAAATTCGGTACCATGGTCGGACCTTAAAGCTCCAAGTTTTAGAGAAAATTTGTTTTCGACCATTTTGAGCCAAATTATAAACTCACTAAAAGCTTTGTCCTTAGTTCCAAGAAACAATAACCACACATATCTAGAGCAATCATCAACAATCACACAAATGTAATTACTACCACCTTTTCTTGTGATGCGCATGGGTCCGCAAAGGTCGATGTGAACAAGTTCTAAGACACGTGATGTACTAATACATTTTTTAGACTTGAATGAGCTCTTAACTTATTTTCCTTTGACACAATCATCACACAAAGAGTTGAATTTGAAGTTTATCAACTAGGTCAAGTTTTCTAAGGTTGTTTAATGGACACTCATGCATGAAAGAGTTTGGCCGGATAAAGAACATAAATCAATCATATACACATCCTTGACACGTTTACCTTCTAGTATCAACTCCTTTGTCTTTCCATCTAGGATTTTACACACATGGGCATAAAATTCAACGATATTACCTCGATCACACAACTGTGATATGCTAAGAAGATTGTGTTTTAATCCTTTGACAAGCAGTACTTTGTCCACGCATAGTGATTTTGACTTACCAACTTTTCCGATACCAACAATTTCACCTTGTTTGTTATCGCCAAAAGTCAGCATGCCTCCATTGTAGGCTTCTAGTGAGAGGAATTGGTCTTCTTCCCCCGTCATGTGACGAGAGCATCCGATGTCTAAATACCAATTGATGCTGCCCCCCACTAATGCCTACGCAATATCAAACAGTTAGTTTAGGAACCCAAACAAGTTTGGGTCCCTTCTTTACACTAGACACCGAGTCCTTCTTGACCCACATTTCTTGTGCAACCTTGGTGTTTCTTTTTAGGTCAAGTTCTCTTTTAGGACATCCATTGAACTCATGACCGGTCTTTCCACAGTAATTACATATAATGTATTCAGGTAGTCCAGCATACTTACGTCGTCTGTAATCTCTTTGGCTTGGGTCTTGGTTTCGGTTGCAACAGTGTGTACTACTGTTGCATCTGAAACCAAGTCCAGCGTTTTTCAAAGCTTTTTCATTTTCTTTGGAATGCTTTACCAAGAATTCCAGGACGTTCTATCTTCCTTCCCATTTGAGATAGAACTGCTTTGCATCAAGCGACTCTTTGGTCAAGGTCTATATTTTCTTAAGTTGATCTAGATTCGTTTTTTCAAGTTTGTCAACTTTTCCTTTGACATGACTAGTTTCATCACTTAATAAGATCGCAACTTCCTCTAGTTGTTTGTTATCAAGTTTGCATGAAGTGAGTTCAACCATGAGGGAGTCACATTCCTTTGTGAGAGATGATACTTTTCTTTTTAGATACTCGAACTCTTTACCTAGTTCAGATTCAACATTACATGGGTCTGTTGCATGAGTTTTTTCAGCTTTATTCACAAGACACTGATTTTGTTTTCGAAGCATTTTGACTTCCTTTTCTAGTTTGGTTATCGTACATGTTTGGTCTACCTCTGTTAGACTCTCCTTTAGATTGACATTTTCCTCAGCTATACTTTCAATTTCATCTTGCATAGCAATGAGTTTATTTCCTTGGACACGACACTTATCAATGAAATCATCTAAAAGAAGACAGATTTTGTCCTTAGAAAAGGCGCGGGCCTTTTTTTTAGACATTTTACCTCGCTTTCAGAATCGGAGCTTGAATCAACCGAGTGAGCCATGAGACATATGACAGCTTCTTTCTTTGAAGTTTTTGAGGTTTCGGTTTTTTGATTTTGAAGAGATACTCAACTTTGCATCCAATTCTTCCTCAAGGTACTCGTCCTCATCGGAATCGGACAAACCCCAAATAGCAGTCATACCTTTGTTTTTGTAATCTCTTTTAGCAAAATCACGCTTTCCCTTGGACTTAATATCGTCCCACTTTGGCCATTCCTTTATTTGGTGACCCTTGTCACCACATTTGAAGCAACCAAAAGTGGAATTAGATCTCCTCTTTGGAAAACGTTTTTTTATAACATTGTTATTGAACCTTTGTGACCCACGACCATTTATTATGCCGGCCATGTTTTTAGTGAACATGGCAAACTCAACATCCTCATCCTCCTCATCACTTGAGAGAGCATTTAGAGCGAGTCCCTTTCCCTTTGAACTCTTTTGAGACCGTTTTGTAAGTGAAAGCTCATGGGCCATGAGAGACCCCATTAGTTCATTTAAGGAGAGGGTGGCAAGGTCCTTGGCTTCCTCAATAGCCGTCACCTTCGATTGCCACTTTTCTGTTAAGCTTCGAAGGATCTTTAGGACTAAATCCTCGGATTCAAAATTTCGACCTAGGCTTTTTAGTTCATTAACAATGCAAGAAAACGAGATGAAAGACTATCTATTGACTCGTCTTTTCCCATGTTGAACATCTTATATTGTTGCATGAGAAGGTCAACACGGTACTTCTTGACTTGAGACGTACCCTCATGAGCTAAGCTTAGGGTGTCCCAAATGTCTTTGGCCGAAGTGCAACCCGATATACGATTTATCTCTTGGCCGCCGATGCCATATTGAAGAATGGACATGGCTCTAGAGTTTTTCTCGATCTTTTTATAATCGTTTTCATTGTATTTTTCCTCATCTTTTGGTGTCGTGTTACCTTCCTTATCAGTCACCTCAATCTTAAGTGGGCCCTTTTTAATTATCTTCCAACATTCGAAGTCAACACCTTTAACGTAGTGTTCCATGCGGTGTTTCGACCAAGCATAGTTTTCACCTTTAAAAATTGGGTACTTAGTGTGTTTAGACTCGTCCATGATTACAGATCTTTCTCTTTGGTGGCTAAACCTAAATCAAGAGCACAAGGCTCTGATACCAATTGAAGAATCAAGAACGAGTTTAGCACCTAAGAGGGGGAAGGGGTGAATTAGGTGACCTTTTAAAAATTCTGAAGTAGCTTAATTGTTTCACGATTTAAGGCAACAAGATCAGAGTCTAAGCAACAGTATGAGGAACTGTTGCACAGAACTGATCTATTACGAGTATAGTAAGAAACGAGAAACAAGTACGAGAAAGAGCAATAAACAAACGATATAAAAAAAATTGGTTCAGCTCCTACTCCGGAGCCTACGTCCAACCGTTATTTTATTGAAAGTTTAGAAGCTACTCCGCTTAACTAAAACTATTACAACAAAACAACTTCCTAACCTACTCCGGTTGCATTTGCTTAGAGCTACTATGCTCGTAAGACTTGACTCAAACTTAAAGCTACTCCGCTCTAAGAGTTTGTTGTTCTACCTTTGGTTTACACGATCAATGTCTCAAGAGTTCTCTTAAAGAACATGAAGACTACGTTTAAGATCTAAACACAAGGTTCATCGAACATACACTTATACTCATTAGAGATGCGAACTAGCACAAAGAGATAATTGCTTTTCGAAAACAAATGAAGACTCTTTTGAAAATCAGAAACTTTTGCAAAATAAACTTGAAGAATAAATGCTTAAAAGATTTTGCAAAGTTTACAATAAATGCTTAAAAGGTCTTGGCAATAAATGAACTAAGAAATTGGTATTTATAGAGGAAGTAGGCGTGTGAAGCTTGCTCACAAATGCATTTTATATTTGTTTCACTCTATTCACCAAAAAGGCTCATATGGTGAAGGGTCTTTTACAAACTGAAAGGCTCACATGTTTACAAGGCTCAAGATTTGCCTCTTTTGGTAAGAAGTGTAAGATGAAGAACCTTCTTTTGGAAAAGTCTTATAGCTATAAAAGGAAAAAACTTACTTTCTACTTTCTAGCTCTTAGACCTCATGTGCTTATGAGATTTGAATTTCAATTTGATTTCCTTTAGTTTGTAAACCATTTAAAATATGCAGATGAGATAAAAGACCAACTTCTTTTGATAAAAATAGTTTTCGAAAATTATCTCCATGACCGTACCAGAAACCCCACTTGCAACAGTCTGCCACTAGTACAAAAATACCCTATTGCGTCCGTTCTATATGACTTATTGCGTCGGTTCTTGCTTGACGTATATGGAGGTGACGTTTATCGAAACGTCCGTTCTGAAACTGACGCAAAAAACCGCCATTTGCATCAGTTCTTAGAATACAACTGATGCATTTGATGCATCATTTGCATCAGTTCTTAGAATACAACTGATGCAATTTCTAGAAGAACCTACGCAAATACCGTAGCTTTTGCATCAGTTTTCCAATAACTGACGCTTTTTCGCTTAGCCTTTGCGTCAGTTTCCCAACAACTGATGCAATTAGTACCTTAATTTAGCGCAAAGTGAATAGTATATGCGTCGGTTATAAACGAAACTGAAGTTTTTTCTCTACTTGTTGCTTCAGGTTTGTTAAAACTGGTGTATTTGATATGTTGTTTTAGCGCCAAGTTTACTAATATATATGTCAGTTATGATAGGAACTGACTTTTTTTCTCTATTTTTTTGCATCATTTCTTTCCAAAACCGATGCAATAACTATTTACCATTTGCGTCATTTCTTGTAAGAACTGATGTATTTTATTTTATTTCTTGGAATACAACAAATGTGGCTAAATACTTTCTGAACCATACACGCAGTAGCAGTTCTACTTGCTTAACTAATGATAGTCCGCCGATGGATTATAGATTAGAGTTTACAAAAAAAGAGTTTGCTATTTTTACATACAAAAGGCCAAACATTATGATAAGCACCAGAAAAATGAGGCCGCAAGTAGACAGACATATTTCCGGAGATAGCAAACATTCACCTGCAAATATTAATACACAAAGATTGGTCAATATAAAACACCAACACCAACACCAACACACATTACACATACACATTCAACTCAATCTATCTGTATATATGTATGTGTACAACATGTCACATGATCAATTTACACCCGCATTTTCAGCATTAATGTTAGCAGCACACAATCTCATTGCATTATTTCGTCATGTTGTGTTATACATCCATTTCACTCCACTCTTAGCCCATCCATTTCATGCTGTATTATTACCAGATTCTTCCTCTTTCCACTCCACTCTTAGCTCACCCATTTTGTAGTACACACATTTTTATTTCAAACAACCCCTATGTATCTTATTCCAACGCTTTACTTAGCTCGTGTGTCCGACACTATTTTAGTCCAACAATTCCATAACCTTGACACAAAATAACTATATCCGACACCGTATCATGTTCGACACTTGAAGCCGATTCAGAGTAATACAGCTCCGTATAATTACTTTGTTCTCACAGGCGCATTTAGGTAGATGGAAAATCGGGAAAGACTCCTTGAACAAAGTGCGAAAACATAACGAAATGGGGGAAATATAGTCTGGATTACCTATATAGGCCACGAGAGCAATTGCAGTTGGGCATTCCTGTGAGCTAGCTAGTTAGTCCTCCTCACTACATTCTACACCACTTGCCCTCAAGATGTAAACCTGCATATTTATCATGCACCAAACAGTTCAGAAATTAATATGGAGTACTATCTTATGCAATCTTATTTGGACTTCATGTTTTTTATCTTGACTCATTTCAAAGATCATCTTATCCACAATCGACACACCAAAACTGAGATTTTACGTAAATATGACCGAACTTACATATGAAAAAGAGCGTCTTACTGATAGTTAAATTACTATTGTATGAGAATACTGCAATGCTACTTCCGACTTTGCGTAACGTTCAGATCTACAAAGAGGCACAATAGAGAATAAGATCAAGGGAAGTTATGATTCAGGGTAGCTGCAAAATGGTGACCCTTGTCTTCCTATGAAAGATCATTTGATGATTTTAATCTTCTAATCAAAATGGTGTGTTCAAATATTACCACATAAATAACCACTAGTAGATGAAAGGCAGTGTAGGTATAAAGTGCTAGAAAATATCCATCTATGGAGTGATCAAATGATATAAATTTGTAATGATGCAGATTCATGGCAGCAGGTCGGTTTAATGATGGCGACAGGCTTCAACTGTGGGTGGACATTAAGCTTTTCAAACTTAATGTTGGTACCCCTAGGTTGGGCTTTGGGTATCCCCTGCTTGTTTCTGGTAGGACTCTTCACTTGGTATGCAAACTGGCTATTGGCAGGTTTTCATTTCTTTGACGGCCAAAGGTTCATCAGATACAAAGACATGATCGGACATGTCTTTGGTAAGCGCCTCTTTCAGACTAATCATTATCTACAGATAGACTTAATACGGTTTAAGAATTTTAGGGTAGGTCATTTAAATTGTGTCAGTTTCGTTGGGACTATCTATAGAGCAATAACACGGAAATATCTGATCAAAAGAATGAAAATTGAGCAATTCAACTTACTGAACCGTTTGTCATTACAGGCAAGAAAATGTACTACATAACATGGATTTCACAATCAGCCATCCTTATCCTTGGAAATATGGGTTTCATCCTTCTCGGAGGTAGAGGACTGAAGGTACTCTTAATATTAACCTGAACAGAGAAGATAAACAAATGAGCATGCTTTTATTCATACATCAGATTCAAGTAACAATGTAAACAATACCCAAAAGATAATGGAGAAGATTATAATGCCAATATTTAAATTTGTGCTGCTTTTGCAACAGGAGATTAATTTAATGTTCAGTGACTCGGCGATGAGGCTCCAGTATTTCATCATCATCACAGGAGTTGCATATTTCATATTTTCTTTTGTCGTCCCGAATATGTCGGCTATCAGAGATGTCGCTCCTAATGAAATCCAACATTTGAACACTTCATTTGTAGTCAAAACTTGAAAAAAAACTACATTAATAAGTGTGAACGTTACGCAAAGTCAAGGGTTAAAACGTAGGTTCGTACTCTAAAAAAGATTACCTTCAAAACAGAAGGCTTGACCACTTGAAAAAGGACAGCATCTCCATCAACCAGATCATGGACCTGTGCAAAGCCTTTCCAGCCTCCACTAAGTCCTTTCTTGCGCGCCAAATAAACTGTTGGAAATTCTTCACCCTCTTCATCCACCAGTGTCACCATTCCGTCGTTACGAGGCAGGCTTATCAGCTATCATCATAAATTGCTCGTTTTCATCATCAATCTATATATACATAAAAAAAGTTGGTAAGTGTAAGGGAGGCAAACTAGTTATAGTTGAGTAAAAGAAGACTGAAGTTAAAGGTAAATTACTTTTATGACGCATAACTCCGCAAAGTAAGCTTCTTCTACTCTCTTGGTAACTCTAACATGTTTCACCTTTAAACAGATTTTGAGAAAGAATTGAGATATCAGAATAATGTAACAAAATTTACAGGACATATATTGTAATTCTTTAAAATTATCTGATACGACAGGGCAGCTTTGGGGAATAAATGACCATGTATCCCATTTTTTCAACCATTTCCTTCACTACCTGATATACCGGGGGCCGAGCCTAGCAGATATAAGCAAACATGTTAGCCACAAGAAAGATCATCATAAGTTCATAACACAATAACTAGTATACTACAGTACAAGTAAGCCAAACTGAGTACTACAACATATAGGATAACTCAACAAACAGAGTTAACATGGTACCATCTCAACATTATGAAGAGCAGCCATCATTAGAGCACTTGGCATCTCCACTGAAACGACATATATAACTTACAGACAATTGTGGACTAAGTGACTAAAAAACAACATATATTACTTACAGAAAATTGTCGGGAGTAGAAGACCGCTGCCATCCTCCAGCTTCAAAATTGTGGACTAAGCACAGTAGACCCAAAGGGTAGCTCCGGGTACTCGGGAAGTTGGGCCAGAGGATCTTCCTCAGGCTGTTGTACTGGCTGACCAGCAGGTGGTGGTGTAGCTGCAGTGGAAGAGGAAGACGCAGAAGTAGAGGCCGCGGTTGTAAATGACCTGAAACCAGGGATGGGGATCATGACCATTGTTGCGGTTGAAGTGGTATTAGCTGAAATGGCTGCTACGGGTGCCATAGTAGTGATGGCATAGGAAGAAGTAGCAACAAGGGCAACAAGGGTGGCCTGAGAAGTAGTGGCCACCGTGGTGGTAGCTACGGCAACAGAAACAACGGCTAGAGTACAAATCACTACGGTAGTAGAGGTAGAAGAAGCATCAGAAGAATCAATGTCTGCCATCAAAACAATTCAAACCAACAATTAGAACAATAAGAATGTAGAAATTGGTGAGTAGGGACTTAGGAAGCCATGGAGACAAAACAAGAATGAAATCCAAACTGGGAATTTTAATCCCAGTTCGAAAAAAAGTTTTGTCTGTACTCGAAAATCTAGTGAATCCTGCAAAAAGCGGTAACAGCCTCGCACTACTAGGAGGCACATACTTACATATATACCAACAGAACAATAATGTAACAAACAAGCCTGGGTTACCTAGCGTGAAGCTTTAATTCGAATGAAACAAGCAAGGATCGAAAAATAGGGAATATGGGAGCTGATTGAGGACGCAAGATCTCAAAGGAAACGACTTCTACCCTACATTGCTAGTTTTATCAGTTACAACCCGAAACCAAAAACTCGAATTAAGCACTTAATAACTTACAAAACTAGCATAAATCAAACAAGGGAAGAGGGGAATTGTGATTTGCAACACAAAAACAAATGTAACGAAGCTTGGACAAAAACCCGTAATTCAAAAGTCGACTAACCCTAATTTCGAAAATAGGCTTATTAAGCGTAGATTAAAGAGGAAAGAGATTAAGTACTTACTTGTAGATGGTGATGGCACGAAAATTGCATAGTAAAAAAATGATGAGAATGAAGGCGATTGTGGACTACCAGAATTGAGGGGATGTGAATCACGAATTGATGAACTGATGAAGACGGTGGCTGGTGCAAGTTTCGCGTATTCGAGTATGTTTTTCAGTTTTTGCGTATTACAATATGTTTTTCAATTTTCAATTAGGTTAATGTATTAGAAGTTCTAATTTTTCAAAGTTCATATTAAATGCGTCAGTTTCACATTTAAACTGAAGCAAAAACTTATAACCAAATGCGTCGGTTATAGGAAACAACTGAAGCAAAATTATATTTTTAGGTATAAACGTCAGTTTTGGGCAACTGACGCAAAAACTAAGTACTTTTTGCATCAGTTCTTTCTTAAGAACTGACGCAAATAAGTTTCCTATGGTGTAAAATTGGACTCCCGCCAAAATTAAGTACTTTTTGCATCAGTTCTTTTAGAACCGACGTAAATCACTTGACGCAATAGGGTATTTTTGTACTAGTGTGCTAGACTGTTGCAAGGATTTTGCACCTTCTAACAAATACGAGTGTACGTTAATCTACCTTGCTTACAACAATTTCCTAGACTTGGCCTTCACTTGTCTTTGCTTGCTTCTTGACATATGATCTTGTGTTCTTCCATGAGCCTTATGTCACTTTGCTAATCTCTTGTACTAATCATGCAAACATTAGATTAACCAAGGTAACTTGTCATCATCAACATATTGTGTTCTAACATAAAACCTTAAAAAATTTTAATAAGTAGGTCAAAATAGCTCCTAATACTACACACCACCTTAAAATAGTCCATACGATCAAGTTTTAGTGATTGAAGACATGGAAAAACAATCAAGTTACCATTGATGCGGGATATATTCCTACTTTTAATTAAAATCTACAACCTTACAAAATTTAAATAAGTAGTTTATAATTGCCTTTAATTTTTTCGATGTCAGATGTATTACCACTCTTAATTTAAATTTTTAAAAATATTTAAATTCTATAATTTTTTAATGTGGGATTTAAAGCCACTTCTAATTATAATTCAAAAATTATTTAAATTTTAAAATTATTTTATAACCTATTTTCTTTATATATTCCTATAACTTTTCGATGTGGGATATATTTCTACGTATTCATAATAAAAATAAAAAATTTAAATAAGTGTTTTAAAAAAGTTGTAGAGTACCACGTATCTCGAAAAAAGCCTCCTGATATTTAGATGTGCGATATATTGTTAATCTTAATTACAATTTAAAACACTTTCTTTGTTCTAAATTTTAGTGTTGGGATATATTGTTAATCCTAATTAAAATATTAATATTTAGATGTGGATATATTGTTAATTTTAATTAAAATCTAAAAAACTTTCTTTGTTCTTCTAATTTTTAGATGTGGGATATACTGAATCCTAATTAAAATAATAGGTACTCATAAAATTAATAATCAACTTTATCTTTTTTTTTCTTTATCGATATCATATGACTTAGATGTGGGAAATATTGTTTCTCTTAATTAAAACCAAAAAAAACCTTGAAACAAAAAAATTTTTTGTTCTTATAATTTTTAGATGTGGGATTTATTGTTAAACCTAATTAAAATATTACTTACTCATAAAATTAATAATCAACTTATATTTAGATGTGGGATATATTGTTAATCCCAATTAAAATATTAATATTTAGATGTAGGATATATTGTTTATCTTAATTAAATTCTAAAAAAATTTCTTTGTTCTTCTAACTTTTATTAAACATCAATAATTTAATAAATAATTAATTCTTTTTTTGTTAAATTTTATAATATTGAATTACATTATTTAGAGACCGCTTCACATTTAAAGAGAAAATATGTCCAATTAAATAATTAACTTATTAACACCTATCATTGAGAAGTTTGAAACTAATAGTATATTGTTAAGCATTTCATTAGAAAATTGATTTACAACTTTATTTGTAAAATATTTCTAGAAGAACTTGAATTCGAGATGTTAAATTGGAAAAAAATTGGGGAAGTTTTTAAGGAGAAAAAAAAAGAAAAGACAATTAGATTTAAAATATGATTAAATAAAAAAAAGTAGTCTAAAAAATTAAACTACGTTTATTAAAAACACAATATTTCAGCAACCCAACTTATTCATATCACAAATAAGAAAAAGGATAATGATATCTCGTACAAATCTTAGCCTTACGATACTAATTTTTGGAACATGTCGTATTGACTTACTGGACCTCAACCGTTTACAATGTCCTCCATTTATGTTATTCAATTGTTTGTCCATTGTGTAAAGTAACTGCAAATAAAATTGATAGAAAATTAGAAAGGTGAAAAATATAACAAAAAGATGTAAAAAAACAAATAACAGAATGTTGAGGATATTAAATGCACGAATGATTGAGTTAAGAAACAATGAAGCACATATATATACCCAATAATCATGTTGCCTTATATTAATACTAGCGTAACACCCGTGAAAATTCACGGATTGTTCAATTTTAATTTTGACGGAAAATGATCAAATAAAGTTGTTAGATATACTAATAATGTATGTGGTGTATATGTAAATACTTTAAAGAAAAATAAAAGGGTATATCTATAACATAAGATATATAAGAACATGTTGATATTAAAAGTTTGACGTAAAACTTGAAAAGCGTAAAATATAATTAAAAATTGGAAACTTATAACTTTCCAATAAAAGGAGGTTTTAGTAATAGAATAAAAATTTAGCGTAGAACGCAGTTGGTTAATAGTATGAAACGGTGCAATAGTCATGATGATAATTCGATTTTGTGGTATTTTAGAAGAGAAATTGTATTGTTTAGAGACTTATAATTTCAGAACAGGAAAAATTATATTAGTCAAATTGGTATTTTAACTATTTACATATTGTAGAAGACAAATGAGGAGAAGAAAAAGAGAAGGCTGACCGTTGCACTTTTCGAGCAACATAGAGAAACCAAAAGGGTTATTGAAAATATAATGGTTAGCTCTATAATTAATATTTTGTTGGTAATTACATTATGAAATTAATAGTAACGGTTTTATTATTTGATTGCGTGGGAAACCAAATGAGTATAATATAATGGTTTTATTATTTGATGCGTGGTGCTCCTGCATTTTGATAGTCAGTATTCCTATAACTATTAACTACAATAATTAATACTATTGGAAATGTGTCAACAATTGTAGTTAATAGTATCATAATTATTGTAGTTAATACTATCATAATTATATGCATTGGAAAATCAATCAGCATTATTATTATTATTATTGTTATTATGTAACAGCCCGTATTTTTCGTAAAGGAATATTTTAATAAAATAAAGTTATTTACGGAGTTTAATAATAATTTAATAATAACCGTAAGTTTTATTTTAAGATATAACGTTAAAGTTCCGTCTTAAGTTGTTTAATTAAGAGGTCACAGTTATTTGGTAAATCCCGTTTTAAGTTGTCCGCTCCTTACCTATTACAAACCCGACTCAAGTCCATAAAGGACACCCTCCTTCTTCTTTATCACGTTGAAATCCCTTCACCAAATAATAAAACAGTAACTTGTTTTCCTCCATTTCCACTCTTTTCATCTTCACTAAATCATCATCCATTTTCTCGTTTCAACTCGGTTTGACTCAAGGTTTTCACCATCGCATTCCTCTCTTAATTTCTGATCTTTCTATCACTTTCGTTTTTAATTTCGTGAAACTTCATTTCGGGGCTGTTTTGCCTTAATCACGAAATTATCACTTTAATCCGTGTTTTTGTGCTTGAAGGTGGAGCTAATAACAACCCAGAGGAAGAGCTTGTGATCCTTGAAGAGTAAACCGGAGCATTCGCGGAGTAAAGGTGACGATAATGAGAAAACTCGGCCTTTTGTCTAAATTAGCACTTTATGTGATTTTGTTATGTTTTGATGAATGTTAGTTAATCCTTAAGTTCTGAATGTTCTTATGATGTTTTTATAAACTGATATTATGAAGTTTTATTGATGATTTTGATGAGGAATGAGATTTAAGAGTATACATGTTAAGACCGGTTAAATTGGTGATTTTGTGTCAAGTCACGAATTGATTGTTCGTATACATGTTCATATGCTTATTTGATGTTGTGTATATGTGGGTAATGTGGGGTTGTTGTGTAGAATCGTGTTTAAGACGGTTTATTAAAGAATGGAAAGGATTTGAGAATGGCGAAAATGGCGAAAAAACACGTTCAGAGACTCTGAGCCAGTCGGCCGACCGGCGGCCGACCAGCCGGCTCAGAGCCCCTCTTGGTGTTGAGTGAATTTTGCGAATTTTGGGAAAAAGGGCCCCAGCCGGTGGACCGGCAGCCGGCCGGCCGGCTGGGAGTCCCAATTGTGTTTTATGTGTGTTTGTGGAGAAAGGGAGAAGGGGTCCCCAGCCGGTGGACCGGCAGCCGGCCGGCCGGCTGGGAGACCTATTGCGTTGTTTTTGCGCTGTCGGCTAGAGAGTAAAAGGACTCTCAGCCGGTTGACTGGCCGCCTGTGGCCAACCGGCTGAGAGCCCCTGATCGTAGTATTTGCTTCGTAACTTATGAATTTCAAGTCGGATTGTATTGATTCTTTTTCCGTATGCTTCGTATGCTGTTTGAAGTCCCCGAGGTTCAGGCGGCACTATATTGGGTTCAGGAATAGAGTGAGGATAGAGACCCCCCGGTCGGGCAACCGAAAGGGAAACCGGCTCTCCCTCGGCTTAATTCCCGGGGTCAATTAAGTGTTGGTTTAAGTATACGTCGTGGCATAGCTAGTTAGGAATTGAGGTTGTTTAGTACTGAAATTGTAGGACTATGATTTGGATTAGGTCATAGTTTTGACGTGAAATGTGTTGTAGAACTATGATTTGGATTAGGTCACAGTTTGGAATGTATTGTATTGTTGTAGGACTGTAATTTGGATTAGGTTACAGTTCTGTGTTGCCCTTGGATTTTGGGGTATGTTGTGATAGGACTGTAATTTGGATAAGGTTACAGTTCTGTGTTGCCTTTGGATTTTGGGGTATGTTGTGATAGGACTGTAATTTGGATTAGGTTACAGTTCTGTGTTGCCTTTGGATTATGTGGTATGTTGTGGTAGGACTGTAATTTGGATTAGGTTACAGTCTTGCTTGCCTTTGGATTATGGGGTATGTATTGTGGTGGGACTGTAATTTGGATTAGGTTACAGTCTTGTTTGCCTTTGTATTTGAGGTGTATTGTTGTGAAACTGTGATTAGGATTAGGTCACAGCTTTTGGTTGCCTTTGTTTTTATAAGGTGTATTTGTGCATATGGATACTAATTGCTGATATGGTATATACTTGCCAAGGATGGGGTATAGTGTTATATACTTGTCGTTGTTATCTGCTTGCCTAGAGTTGGTACAGTGTCAGATATGTATGTTGATATTGATGAGTTTAGTACCTTGCTTATAGTATTGTTCATCCAAGGCATTGGATGACTCTTTATTCAGTTTCGTAAATGGTTTGGATTGAAAGACCCCCCGGCCGGGCAACCGGAAGGGAAACCGGCTCTCCTTCCAAATAGTTTCCGAAGTTGGTTGAGAGCCTTTGCACAGTAATTGCTTGATGATAGGAGTTTAAGATGTTGAGATAAATGCTTCACATGATTGTTTATGTTGGAGTATGATACTTGTAATTTCATGTTCTGTGTTGTATGACATTAGGTGGCTATGAGGACTCTAGTCACTCCCCACTGACTGTGGCGCACATGTTGTATGTGTGTAGGTACTTGATGCTGTTTGCAGGGGGTTACGTTGAGGCTAGCGAGCGATAATCCTTCATCGATGATTTTACCCATTCGTTAGCTAGACCTTAGCTTTATGTTTTCCGTATTTTATGCCTGTAGGGATATGCTATCCCGGGCTGCTTTTGTATAGTACTTATATACTTATTTATGTTTTATCTTCCGCATGTTTAGTTTGTTAGAACACCTCGCATGTTTATTTATGTCAAAAAGTTTTAATTCCGCTGCATTTTTGGTACTTTGTATGTTTTATAATTCCGCTTTCGCGAGGGGTTTTACATATTATTTATTATTATTATTTATTACTTTTATATTATTATTATATTATATTAAAGTCGACTTACTTTTATCGGTCAAATTGGATAATGTAACATTCTAAGAATGAATGAGAGGTCTCCATTATGCAAATACTGAAATATTGTAGTGTCACGTCAGCATTATACGATATTATGCGTTATTAAAAGAGTAGGTTTTATAAAAATATTGTCAATTAAGTGTGAATGTAAAACCCCTCGTGAAAGCGGAAATATAAACATACAAAAGTACTAAAAATGCAGCGGAATTAAAACTTTTTAACATAACTAACATGCGAGGTGAATTAAAAACTGTAACTGAAAGTAAAATACATATACAAACAGCCTGGGATGGTACATCCCTACAGGCACTCAACTGAAATGTAAACTAAGTCTAGCTAACGTAAACGTGTAAGTCAATCGATGAATAGGATCATCGCTCGCTAGCTCCATGCAACCCTCTGCCAACCACCTGTCATGTACCTACATACATGTAAACATGTACGCCACAATCAGTGGGGAGTGACTAGAGTTCTCCTAGCCACCTTTTGTGACAACACGTAACACATAAAACAATACAGAATACTCCAACATATATCAACATGTGAAGCATAAACATCTCATCAACTGATCTCATATTATCATGCAAACTCTAGTGCACGGCTCTCAACCAACTTCATAAACCGTTAAGAAGGAGAGCCGGTTTCCCTACTGGTTACCCAGTCGGGGAGTCTTTCAATCCAACTATTTATGAAACTGATCATAGAGTCATCCAATGCCTTGTATGAACAAACTATATCTCAAACAATATAAACATCAACTTCATCATGCATATCTGACACTGTACCAACCTAGGCAAGCAGATATAACATAAGCACTGGCAATGGGTCCAGAGGTGAACTTAACACATATCCCACTACCAAACAATGTCGGGTCCAGAGGTGAACTTAACACATATCCCAACATGCAAATAAAGTAAAGGGTCCAGAGGTGAACTTAACACATATACCTATACATACAATTCGAGAGAAGGGTCCAGGGGTGAGCTTAATACATATCCCTAATCACAATTCAGTAATGGGTCCAGAGGTGAGCTTAACACATATCCCACTACAAACAAATGTCGGGTCCAGAGGTGAGCTTAACACATATCCCAACATACAGCCATAAGCAAAGGGTCCAGAGGTGAGCTTAACACATATCCCAATGCTACAAACAAGTATTGGGTCCAGAGGTGAGCTTAACACATATCCCAATACACAGCTATCGCACAACGGGTCCAGAGGTGAGCTTAACACATATCCCGTGTACGACAACCGATCACGTGTCAGGTCCAGAGGTGAGCTTAACACATATCCTGACACGCCACAAGCAAAACACGTAACGGGTCCAGAGGTGAACTTAACACATATCCCGTCACGCGACATATAAAACACGTAGTGGGTCCAGAGGTGAGCTTAACACATATCCCACCACGCGACAACCAATGTAACCACTAACATCCAAAGGTAGAAACTAACCTATAGTTCTAACTTCTTAAACCTCTAATCAACACTTAATTGATCCCGGGAACTAAGACGAGGGAGAGCCGGTTTCCCTTTCGGTTACCCGACCGGGGGGTCTCTATCCTTACTCCATTCCCGAACCCAATATAGTGTTGCCCGCACACCGGGGACCTCAAATACATGTCACGGGTATACAAAACGAATTTCAATTAAAAACGATCAACCGTTTAAAAGTTACGATCGAAAACCATAAAACAGCCTTCAGGGATTCCCAGCCGGTCGGCCGGCTGGCAATCCCCTCAGCCTATGCCCTTTTCAAAAACAATGAAACATCACAAAGGACTCCCGGCCGGTCGGCAGGCAGCCGGTCGGCCGGCTTGCAGTCCAAGGCCAATTTCTCAAAATTACGAAAAACACACAATACACACTCCCAGCCGGTCGACCGGCGGCCGGTCGGTCGACCGGCTCAGAGAGCCTGTAACGAAATTTCGCAAATCGTAATATGTTTGAAAACTTCATAAATCGACATACAAACTTCAAAATTGCTACACATGATGTTTACCCAACATTACTAATCATCAAATACAACCTATCTAGCAGCAAACAAGTCCCATAACAATCCTCAAACGAATTTAACAAGTATCCGTCGCAAAATGTGAAAAACTGAAAATGAACTTAAGAACATATAACAACATCTTAAAGCATGAATTCTTCACATATTAAACATCCTAAACATGTTACTAAGTCCTTTGAACAATGAACATTAATAAAATCAGAAACTAACACAAGAATCACAACAAGAGTGCTAATATTCACACAAAGGCCGAGTTATCTCATTATTGTCACCTTTTAGATTCTTAAACCAACATGAATCCGACTCCAAGCTGCTCCTTTTTTCCAAGTCCGCACTAGGAACACAACAAACCCCTTAAATCTCGAAAAACGTGACCTTAGAGTCACGGCCAGATTATAAGACGGAATTATTTTGGGTAAAAACTTACCTAGAAAGATGGAGGGCGAGAAGAGGAATCCGTGGCCGCGAAAATCGTCTCAATCGGATAAGAAATGAGGATTTTATGAGAGTTTTAAGGTTTGGAGGAGAAAACTAAAATGGTGTTTGTTACAAATCTGAAAAATGAAATGAAGGAGGGAGGTAGAAGATGGTGGGGTTAGGGTTTTGTGAGGAAAAAGAAGGAAAATGGGACCATTAACAAGTTAGGCCCATATGACAAGTTTTAAGACGGTTTAAGCTAAAAACACCGACTTAAGGTAACTATAAACTTAAGACTATATAAATATTTCCGGACTATGAAATTAAATTGCTAAGACGTAAATTACGCAATTAATTAAAATCTTATTTAAATCCTTTTAAATATTCCCACATAAATTAATCGGTTATTTAAATGAAATACCAAGAATTACGAAATATAAATTATTTCTCGAACTTGAACTTAAAATCTTTAAACTTCCGAATCCCGAAATATTGGGATGTTACAATCACCCCATCTTTCAAAAAGTTTCGTCCTCGAAACTTGAAAACAGAAGTAAGTACGAAAATAACTTTAACTACCAAAACGTACTACCTGGGTTATGGTAACCCAAAACTTTATCTTTCAAAAATTTCCAAGAAGACAAAAATATTAAAAGGCACCGGTCTCTGTCAGTGGACATTGGGATTCTCGTTACGTATTCAAGAGTCTGACATTCCAAATCTTAGACAAGTCCCAAATTTAAATTAGTCAAAATTCAAAATTTAGATTGATTCGGTGTTGATAAGCACAGCACAGGTTATCAGACGTCTCTAATAACAAGTTCCAGTGGCAATCAACGCTGAAATCCCTCAAAGTTGAAAAACATTCGGCTCTTTCAAACCAGGTTTCCTTCAAAATTAACTTTTATTCTCAAATTCTTGAAAGAGTAAAATTGTAAAAATGACAAAAGGTTACCTCCAACGGAAGAGAAAGTAGTTTCCAACTCCAAAAGCAGTAAGATTTTCCAAAAACAGCAAATTTAGAGTCAACAATAGGGAAACGAATTTAAAAAACAGTCGCTGGGAGCGCAGAAACAGTCATAGAGATTACCTTCGACACGAAGGATTAAGAGTTCCTAGTTTCACAGCTGACAGAACGTACAAGGAAGGATCGAAGGAATGAAACAACCAGGTTAGAGGTCAAGGAAAACAGTAACTCTTGCTAAACATGGGGTCACTAATCACTCGATCCATAATCAAAGCATCGTTACACGATTCCCAATATATCCCTAGCAGGGCAATTCAAGTGATCTATAGACTCTCAATGGTTTCACGATCCCTCTTATCATTATCTCATCCACAGAACAAGGTATTCCTCAACAAGAAGTCTTCCAACACTCTGAACCGGGATTCTATTACCATAACAACGAACCTCGAAACCCAAGATATGGTATTCATCATCCTATAACCTTAAATTTTAACGGTTCGATCCTAGCAAACCTATTCCACAAGGCTCGATATAAAAAAATTCCCAAATTTTATTACCACAATGAACATTCAAACCAAGATCTTACTAAGGTAGCAACTCTTAAATCCTCTGGTTTCAACCACTTACCAACAATATACATCCCAAAGAAAAGGTTCCAAAGAAGTAACAACTTTCACTCCTACGGTTTCAATAAGGTTTAGTTATTCGCATTCTGAAGTTCCGATCTCGAATGATATTCATGAACACTTATAAGTTACAAATTTCTACTCCATGATTACCTCGGACATCAATGGTTACCTGTCAACCACTCATGAAGCGTTATTAAGCCAACAAACTTCCATTATTCCAGAGCTATCAAAAACAATCCACCTAACAGTGGGGCATCTTACAATTTCTTTAAGTATCTCAATAGGTAAACGCTGAGGTTCAATAAGTAACCTACGGTCAAACACTCAGTCAACTCCATAAGTCAAATCGTAAATGTCTCAACATTCTCACACCGTTACCAATAACTCTCGTTCCTCAAGTATGTGGTCCTTTCTGCATTACAAAAATTCCTCAAGATTAAGTAGCACTAACTTACGTCATTCAACCAATTAACCACATCATCATTATCCAAGGTACATTCCTCTAAATTCATCTAGAACTCCAAGCATTTTATTCAGATCCTCAAATGGTACTTCAAAATCTACAAATACCACTTACACACCGACCCATCGTACATGGAACTCTCAAGACGGTACACTATCCAACATCGCTCGAACATTATTCTCACCAACTCTCTCAACCAAATCCTGACAACGCAGAACCAAACATTCCTCAAGGCATGTATCTCTACCCCGAGAACAGGTCGATCTCGCCACTAATCTAAATGAAAAGGAACAAGGCTCACAGAAGATGAGATCAGATGAGATACGAACTTTAAGGGCAAACATGATACAGATCTCGAGAAAGTCCTAAGAAACGACTCGAGGAGCAACGAGATGACCAGGTAACAAACTTTAGGCTATGGACTCCAATAAAATTGAAGCCATGATCAGAAGGAGAAGCAAAGGAGGGGAAAGGCGAGAAGCGAAATGAAATAAACGATTACGGACATCTCCCAAGGTGCAGGTCTCTCACCATTCTCACGGGGTTCTCACTTCTTACTTTCCACATCAAGTCATTCAATTATCGGTTCTCACGAACAATTCCTCTAATGATTCATATATCCTTATCTTCCAAACTTTAAACGATATCATCATTACAACTACCTATTCCCAAAAGTTTGAGATGTCTCATCTCTGCTAGTCCCTCAAATGACAATTCAATAACACTTTCAGGTCATCACCCCTAAATGCTATATCCACTTTACTTACTTCACTGTCCACAAGTTAACAATTTTTAATCATCAAGTTTCTGAACTTTCATCTCCAAATGAACTTCTCTATTCCATCCACATACCGTGGTGCATCCTTAAATTTCTCTTAAGTCCTCCATTAGGCAAACGCTAAAATCCATTAAACAACCTAGGGTCAAGTAGTGATTCACTTCTCCTAAGCTTAAGTCAAAACTCTTCAAGTATTCAACCATTATAGCCAATGATTCACATTCCTAAACAACGGACCTTTCTCAACTTAATCACTCACCTAAATCAAGTGATACTAACTCACTTAACTCATCTATTCTTTTTCATTAGCATCTTAAGCCTATTCTTCTAGGTCGGTCTATATCCTCAAGTATCTTATCTAACTCCTTAAACAGTACTCTTCAATCCACATATTTTCACAATCTAAGCATGGTTCTCAAGATTAAGTTCCACCGAATACTAAGTAAACAACTCAACCTTCAAGCCGGTATCCTATCACTCACTTTCACTCTCCCAATTGGATAGACAACTAGACCCTTAGATCACCAAAACATGTCTCTCGATACCTCTTAAGTTATTCCTCAAATAACAATATTTCTCATAACACAGCTTACGATTATCCTAAGACTAGTTCCTCCAAATCAATTAAAAGGGAAGATTACCTAGGGGGCAGTTTAAGAAAGCAAGCAACAAGGTTAAGCTGAAAAGATATGAAGATCTGTTCAAGTGAGATAGACAAATATTCTAAAAGAAGGATGTGCATTCGAAGTTATCAAAGAAGGTGATGCACAAAGAAAAAGGAGTATCTTCAAGGTTCAGAAACATTCTCCAACAATAGCGCGAATCTTCTATCTTCGGTAGGAACTCCGATCTCCACCGCCAAATGGATAAGCCCACGGTTCGTCGATCGAAAGATATAAAAGTGAAGTTAATGACAATCAACAAACACGTTAGAGCCTAATAAGAGCAATCACAAAACAGACTACAATATAAGTCCTTAAATCTACCCATCTCTCATTCATTATTTGTTTATTTGGTCAAGTTAAGGTTGGGGTTACATGAGTGCGTCGGGAGCAATAATGCTCTGATACCAACTGTAAAACCCCTCGCGAAAGCGGAAATATAAACATACAAAAGTACTAAAAATGCAGCGGAATTAAAACTTTTTAACATAACTAACATGCGAGGTGAATTAAAAACTGTAACTGAAAGTAAAATACATATACAAACAGCCTGGGATGGTACATCCCTACAGGCACTCAACTGAAATGTAAACTAAGTCTAGCTAACGTAAACGTGTAAGTCAATCGATGAATAAGATCATCGCTCGCTAGCTCCATGCAACCCTCTGCCAACCACCTGTCATGTACCTACATACATGTAAACATGTACGCCACAATCAGTGGGGAGTGACTAGAGTTCTCCTAGCCACCTTTTGTGACAACACGTAACACATAAAACAATACAGAATACTCCAACATATATCAACATGTGAAGCATAAACATCTCATCAACTGATCTCATATTATCATGCAAACTCTAGTGCACGGCTCTCAACCAACTTCATAAACCGTTAGGAAGGAGAGCCGGTTTCCCTACTGGTTACCCAGTCGGGGGGTCTTTCAATCCAACTATTTATGAAACTGATGATAGAGTCATCCAATGCCTTGGATGAACAAACTATATCTCAAACAATATAAACATCAACTTCATCATGCATATCTGACACTGTACCAACCTAGGCAAACAGATATAACATAAGCACTGGCAATGGGTCCAGGGGTGAACTTAACACATATCCCACTACCAAACAATGTCGGGTCCAGAGGTGAACTTAACACATATCCCAACATGCAAATCAAGTAAAGGGTCCAGAGCTGAACTTAACACATATCCCTATACATACAATTCGAGAGAAGGGTCCAGAGGTGAGCTTAACACATATCCCTAATCACAATTCAGTAATGGGTCCAGAGGTGAGCTTAACACATATCCCACTACAAACAAATGTCGGGTCCAGAGGTGAGCTTAACACATATCCCAACATACATCCATAAGCAAAGGGTCCAGAGGTGAGCTTAACACATATCCCAATGCTACAAACAAGTATTGGGTCCAGAGGTGAGCTTAACACATATCCCAATACACAGCTATCGCACAACGGGTCCAGAGGTGAGCTTAACACATATCCCGTGTACAACAACCGATCACGTGTCAGGTCCAGAGGTGAGCTTAACACATATCCTGACACGCCACAAGCAAAACACGTAACGGGTCCAGAGGTGAAATTAACACATATCCCGTCACGCGACATATAAAACACGTAGTGGGTCCAGAGGTGAGCTTAACACATATCCCACCACGGGACAACCAATGTAACCACTAACATCCAAAGGTAGAAACTAACCTATAGTTCTAACTTCTTAAACCTCTAATCAACACTTAATTGATCCCGGGAACTAAGACGAGGGAGAGCCGGTTTCCCTTTCGGTTACCCGACCGGGGGGTCTCTATCCTTACTCCATTCCCGAACCCAATATAGTGTTGCCCGCACACCGGGGACCTCAACTACACGTCACGGGTATACAAAACGAATTTCAATTAAAAACGATCAACCGTTTAAAAGTTACGATCGAAAACCATAAAACAGCCTTCAGGGATTCCCAGCCGGTCGGCAGGCAGCCGGTAGGCCGGCTGGCAATCCCCTCAGCCTATGCCCTTTTCAAAAACAATGAAACATCAGAAAGGACTCCCAGCCGGTCGGCAGGCAGCCGGTCGGCCGGCTGGGACTCCATTTCCCTAGCCTTCTCTATTTCGTAAACCAACCCATATGCACTCCCAGCCGGCTGGCAGGCGGCCGATCTGCCGGCTGGGCTCCCTTTCTTCTTAAGTTTTCGCAAAGCAAACACAATACCAATTGACTACCAGCCGGTCGGCCGGCTGGCAGTCCAAGGCCAATTTCTCAAAATTACGAAAAACACACAATACACACTCCCAGCCGGTCGACCGGCGGCCGGTCGGTCGACCGGCGGCCGGTCGGTCGACCGGCTCAGAGAGCCTGTAACGAAATTTCGCAAATCGTAATATGTTTGAAAACTTCATAAATCGACATACAAACTTCAAAATTGCTACACATGATGTTTACCCAACATTACTAATCATCAAATACAACCTATCTAGCAGCAAACAAGTCCCATAACAATCCTCAAACGAATTTAACAAGTATCCGTCGCAAAATGTGAAAAACTGAAAATGAACTTAAGAACATATAACAACATCTTAAAGCATGAATTCTTCACATATTAAACATCCTAAACATGTTACTAAGTCCTTTGAACAATGAACATTAATAAAATCAGAAACTAACACAAGAATCACAACAAGAGTGCTAATATTCACACAAAGGCCGAGTTATCTCATTATTGTCACCTTTTAGCTTCTTAAACCAACATGAATCCGACTCCAAGCTGCTCCTTTTGTCCAAGTCCGCACTAGGAACACAACAAACCCCTTAAATCTCGAAAAACGTGACCTTAGAGTCACGGCCAGATTATAAGACGGAATTATTTTGGGTAAAAACTTACCTAGAAAGATGGAGGGCGAGAAGAGGAATCCGTGGCCGCGAAAATCGTCTCAATCGGATAAGAAATGAGGATTTTATGAGAGTTTTAAGGTTTGGAGGAGAAAACTAAAATGGTGTTTGTTACAAATCTGAAAAATGAAATGAAGGAGGGAGGTAGAAGATGGTGGGGTTAGGGTTTTGTGAGGAAAAAGAAGGAAAATGGGACCATTAACAAGTTAGGCCCATATGACAAGTTTTAAGACGGTTTAAGCTAAAAACACCGACTTAAGGTAACTATAAACTTAAGACTATATAAATATTTCCGGACTATGAAATTAAATTGCTAAGACGTAAATTACGCAATTAATTAAAATCTTATTTAAATCCTTTTAAATATTCCCACATAAATTAATCGGTTATTTAAATGAAATACCAAGAATTACGAAATATAAATTATTTCTCGAACTTGAACTTAAAATCTTTAAACTTCCGAATCCCGAAATATTGGGATGTTACAATCACCCCATCTTTCAAAAAGTTTCGTCCTTTTCTATCAATATTATATTAGTTATTGTTTTCTTTTTTTTCCATTTACATAAAATTTGCATTATTTATTAGTATTAGCTGTGGCCAATTAAATCGTCTGAAAAAAACAGACAATGAAATGGCTCGTCAATGAAAACGCCTGAAAAAAAAACAGCCAATAGAATCGCTCGAAAAAAGCTTCCTTTAATAATATAGATAGATAGATAGATAGATTTTGCTAAGACTTTTTGCTATCCACTTAAAGGGAATTAATGAGAAATTATGATATACCAAATCTGACTTTGATACATTTTTTTGTTGCTACAAAATTTTACTATAATCAATTTTTTTAAAGTTTCACGTCATTATTGCATATGTAATAAATGTTGAATTGAATTATTAGTTTAATATATAACCAACTTTTTTTTTGAAAAGATTAGTTATTCTCTTGCATCTGTTTAAAAGAATTCTTAAATAGAAATTAACCTTTATGCGCATCATTCATTAAAGAAATCTTGCGCTTCAACTTTTATCTTTTGTGGTTTAAAATTTTAGAAGTCGTTTTGCAAAATTCATTGTTTATTAATTTCGTCACATATTATAGGACGGTTTTATAGGAGAGTTGTTCAATTAGCCTCCATAACTTTTCAGTAAATGTGAAATTACATCTCATAAGTTACAAATGTAGCAATTAGGCCCCGTAAATTTGATAAAAAGTGAAATCCAACCCTATTATTAATTTTAACATAAAATATATCATTAAAACATTTTATATTTATATTCATTGTACATTAAATAATTTTTAATATTTTGGAAGAATTTAAATAATTTATTAACTAAGATAGTTTTTATATATGATATTTAAAATATTTTAACTATTTTAATATAATAGATATACATATTAAATTACTTTATAAATTCAAAATTTTATGTAATTCATCCAAATATATTATTGGCACTTCGATTTCTGATGTCACTGTTGTTATCAGTGACAATTAACTGGAAAATGAATGTTAATCTTGGTGCAAGATTTTAAAACATAAATTCTTATATAAGACGGTCATAATACTAATGCAAGATCTCCTATATAATGTTGCAATTAGCCCCAATGATTATATATATAATCTCTACTTAAAATAAATAAACTTGTAATGGTTTTACTTTATGCTTTGGATTTTGTCCATGAGTTTGGCATATCGTCACATCGGCATATGCAAAACTTAATTTGGACTAATAATGTAATTGGTGTGATATGAATAAAAGTATTTTCATCCTTATTTCTTCATTATATTATGGCAGTATTGCATTGTCAAGTTTGCGTCTGCTTTAATTTGCAGGAGTCTTAAATTAATTTAGAAAATGTACAAAACGTTTCATTCTCTATCTTTTATTTCTCCCCTGGTTACTTTTAACGTAAGATTATCAAGTTATTTTTACGGTTACAATTAACATAGTGTTTACGAATAAAACCACCAAACTGTTTTCTTGTTTCCAAATAATTATCATATAGGAAAGATATTATTATGAATATCGAATTCTGAGTAGGAACACGAAGGGCCAACCTCGTACACACAATTAAAGAAAGCCATGGTTCAGTTTTGATTTTAAAAGTGATTATAGAATTATGAGTACTTGTTTATGTGTATTTTTGAAGGCTTTTGCTTTTATGTGGTCTGATGTCCAACGTCTATATCAACTTGAACAATTCCTCAGTCTTTTCATAGAATTAATTTATTTTAACTTTATAGGATGTTAATAATAGGAATTGAATATTAATAATAGTTGGGACGCAACCATTACCTTAAGATTTTGATTGAAATGGTTCATCAATCATGGTATCAGAGCCAGTGTGACCGAAGGTCACGGGTTCGAATCTTGCAACCTCAAAACCCCTCGAAAACTCACGAAGTGGAAACCAGCATTCGAGTGAGGGAGCGTAATAGGAATATTAATAATAGTTGAGCCTCAAGCATTACCTTAAGGTTTTGGTTGAATTAAGGCGATATGAGGAGAAAGTCTGACTGTATTATTTCGCCAAATCGACTTATATCTATATATCTATATTATAAGTTTAATAGAAGAATCATTTTACATCATACTAGACACGTGTTATTCTCTTATCAACTAAAATTTTTCCCGCATGTCTAACCTATATGTTAAACCCTAAAACACTGTCCAACTTAATACAGTATATTATTAAAATTTTCATTTTTCAGCCGTCGTCCGTCCACAATAATTCTCCTCTCTTCTCTTACGATCTCGAAAATATATAAAAGTTTTTCGCTCATGTTGTTCATATTTATGAGTATATGATTTCTATGATTGAATCAGGTTAATTACCCTTTCAACGTTTCTCATATCAATTATATCATTTTTTTAATTATTCCTCGATATTTCTAATAATTGTTTCACAATACACATTACAGATTAGTTTTCTTTAGATTTATGATTTTGCTAAGACTTTTTGCTATCCACTTAAAGGGAATTAATGAGAAATTATGATATACCAAATCTGAATTTGATACATTTTTTTGTTGCTACAAAATTTTACTATAAACAATTTTTTAAAGTTTCACGTCACTATTGCATATGTAATAAGTGTTGAATTGAATTATTACTTTAATATATAACCAATTTTTTTGTGAAAAGATTAGTTATTCTCTTGCATATGTTTAAAAGAATTCTTAAATAGAAATTAACTTTCATGCGCATCATTCATTAAAGAAATCTTGCGCTTCAATTTTTATCTTTTGTGGTTTAAAATTTTTAAAAGTCATTTTGCAAAATTCATTGTTTATTAATTTCGTCATATATTATAGGACGGTTTTATAAGAGAGTTGTTCAATTAGATCATATAAAATAGCGCGAAAGTGGTGATTAGCTTCCATAACTTTTCAGTAAATGTGAAATTACATCTCATAAGTTACAAATGTAGCAATTAGGCCCCGTAACTTTGATAAAAAGTGAAATCCAACCCTATTTTTAATTTTAACATAAAATATATCATTAAAACATTTTATATTTAAATTCATTGTACATTAAATAATTTTTAATATTTTGGAAGAATTTAAATAATTTATTAACTAAGATAGTTTTTATATATGATATTTTAAATATTTTAACTATTTTAATATAATAGATATACATATTAAATTATTTTATAAATTCTAAATTTTATGTAATTCATCCAAATATATTATTGGCACTTCGATTTCTGATGCCACTGTTGTTATCAGTGACAATTAACTAGAAAATGAATGTTAATCTTGGTGCAAGATTTTAAAACACAAATTCTTATATAAGACGGTCATAATACTAATGCAAGATATCCTATATAATGTTGCAATTAGCCCCAATGATTATATATATGATCTCTACTTAAAATAAATAAACTTGTAATGGTTTTACTTTATGCTTTGGATTTTTTCCATGAGTTTGGCACATCGTCACATCGGCATATGCAAAACTTAATTTGGACTAATAATGTAATTGGTGTGATATGAATAAAAGTATTTTCATCCTTATTTCTTCATTATATTATGGCATTATTGCATTGTCAAGTTTGCGTCTGCTTTAATTTGCAGGAGTCTTTAATTAATTTAGAAAATGTACAAAACGTTTCAATCTCTATCTTTTATTTCTCCCCTTGTTACTTTTAACGTAAGATTATCAAGTTATTTTTACGGCTAAAATTAACATAGTGTTTACGAATAAAACCACCAAACTGTTTTCTTGTTTCCAAATAATTATCATATAGGAAAGATATTATTATGAATATCGAATTCTGAGTAGGAACACGAAGGGCCAACCTCGTACACACAATTAAAGAAGGCCATGGTTCAGTTTTGATTTTAAAAGTGATTATAGAATTATGAGTACTTGTGTATGTGTATTTTTGAAGGCTTTTGCTTTTATGTGGTCTGATGTCCAACGTCTATCAGCTTGAACAATTCCTCAGTCTTTTCATAGAATTAATTTACTTTAACCTTTATAGGATGTTAATAATAGGAATTGAATATTAATAATAGTTGGGACGCAACCATCACCTTAAGATTTTGGTTGAAATGGTTCATCAATCATGGTATCAGAGCCAGTGTGACCGAAGGTCACGGGTTCGAATCTTGCAACCTCAAAACCCCTCGAAAACTCACGAAGTGGAAACCAGCATTCGAGTGAGGGAGCGTAATAGGAATATTAATAATAGTTGAGCCTCAAGTATCACCTTAAGGTTTTGGTTGAATTAAGGCGATATGAGGAGAAAGTCTGACTGTATTATTTCGCCAAATCGACTTATATCTATATATCTATATTATAAGTTTAATAGAAGAATCATTTTACATCATACTAGACACGTGTTATTCTCTTATTAACTAAAATTTTTCCCGCCTGTCTAACCTATATGTTAAACCCTAAAACATTGTCCAACTTAATACAGTATATTATTAAAATCTTCATTTTTCAGCCGTCGTCCGTCCACAATAATTCTCCTCTCTTCTCTTACGATCTCGAAAATATATAAAAGTTTTCCGTTCTTGTTGTTCATATTTATGAGTATATGATTTCTATGATTGAATCAGGTTAATTACCCTTTCAACGTTTCTCATATCAATTATATCATTTTTTTAATTATTCCTCGATATTTCTAATAATTGTTTCACAATACACATTACAGATTTGTTTTCTTTAGATTTATGATTTTGCTAAGACTTTTTGCTATCCACTTAAAGGGAATTAATGAGAAATTATGATATACCAAATCTGAATTTGATACATTTTTTTGTTGCTACAAAATTTTACTATAAACAATTTTTTAAAGTTTCACGTCACTATTGCATATGTAATAAGTGTTGAATTGAATTATTACTTTAATATATAACCAATTTTTTTTGAAAAGATTAGTTATTCTCTTGCATATGTTTAAAAGAATTCTTAAATAGAAATTAACTTTCATGCGTATCATTCATTAAAGAAATCTTGCGCTTCAATTTTTATCTTTTGTGGTTTAAAATTTTTAAAAGTCATTTTGCAAAATTCATTGTTTATTAATTTCGTCATATATTATAGGACGGTTTTATAGGAGAGTTGTTCAATTAGATCATATAAAATAGCGCGAAAGTGGTGATTAGCCTTCATAACTTTTCAGTAAATGTGAAATTACATCTCATAAGTTACAAATGTAGCAATTAGGCCCCGTAACTTTGATAAAAAGTGAAATCCAACCCTATTTTTAATTTTAACATAAAATATATCATTAAAACATTTTATATTTAAATTCATTGTACATTAAATAATTTTTAATATTTTGGAAGAATTTAAATAATTTATTAACTAAGATAGTTTTTATATATGATATTTTAAATATTTTAACTATTTTAATATAATAGATATACATATTAAATTACTTTATAAATTCTAAATTTTATGTAATTCATCCAAATATATTATTGGCACTTCGATTTCTGATGCCACCGTTGTTATCAGTGACAATTAACTAGAAAATGAATGTTAATCTTGGTGCAAGATTTTAAAACACAAATTCTTATATCTCTACTTAAAATAAATAAACTTGTAATGGTTTTACTTTATGCTTTGGATTTTGTCCATGAGTTTGGCATATCGTCACATCGGCATTTGCAAAACTTAATTTGGACTAATAATGTAATTGGTGTGATATGAATAAAAGTATTTTCATCCTTATTTCTTCATTATATTATGGCATTATTGCATTGTCAAGTTTGCGTCTGCTTTAATTTGCAGGAGTCTTTAATTAATTTAGAAAATGTACAAAACGTTTCAGTCTCTATCTTTTATTTCTCCCCTTGTTACTTTTAACGTAAGATTATCAAGTTATTTTTACGGCTAAAATTAACATAGTGTTTACGAATAAAACCACCAAACTGTTTTCTTGTTTCCAAATAATTATCATATAGGAAAGATATTATTATGAATTTCGAATTCTGAGTAGGAACACGAATGGCCAACCTCGTACACACAATTAAAGAAGGCCATGGTTCAGTTTTGATTTTAAAAGTGATTATAGAATTATGAGTACTTGTGTATGTCTATTTTTGAAGGCTTTTGCTTTGATGTGGTCTGATGTCCAACGTCTATCAGCTTTAACAATTCCTCAGTCTTTTCATAGAATTAATTTACTTTAACTTTATAGGATGTTAATAATAGGAATTGAATATTAATAATAGTTGGGACGCAATCATGACCTTAAGATTTTGGTTGAAATGGTTCAGCAATCATGGTATCAGAGCCAGTGTGACCGAAGGTCACGGGTTCGAATCTTGCAACCTCAAAACCCCTCGAAAACTCACGAAGTGGAAACCAGCATTCGAGTGAGGGAGCGTAATAGAAATATTAATAATAGTTGAGCCTCAAGCATCACCTTAAGGTTTTGGTTGAATTAAGGCGATATGAGGAGAAAGTCTGACTGTATTATTTCGCCAAATCGACTTATATCTATATATCTATATTATAAGTTTAATAGAAGAATCATTTTACATCATACTAGACACGTGTTATTCTCTTATTAACTAAAATTTTTCCCGCCTGTCTAACCTATATGTTAAACCCTAAAACATTGTCCAACTTAATACAGTATATTATTAAAATTTTCATTTTTCAGCTGTCGTCCGCCCACAATAATTCTCCTCTCTTCTCTTACGATCTCGAAAATATATAAAAGTTTTTCGTTCATGTTGTTCATATTTATGAGTATATGATTTCTATGATTGAATCAGGTTAATTACCCTTTCAACATTTCTCATATCAATTATATTATTTTTTTAATTATTCCTCGATATTTCTAATAATTGTTTCACAATACACATTACAGATTAGTTTTCTTTAGGTTTATGATTTTGCTAAGACTTTTTGCTATCCACTTAAAGGGAATTAATGAGAAATTATGATATACCAAATCAGAATTTGATACATTTTTTTGTTGCTACAAAATTTTACTATAAACAACTTTTTAAAGTTTCACGTCACTATTACATATGTAATAAGTGTTGAATTGAATTATTACTTTAATATATAACCAATTTTTTTGTGAAAAAGATTAGTTATTCTCTTGCATATGTTTAAAAGAATTCTTAAATAGAAATTAACTTTCATGCGCATCATTCATTAAAGAAATCTTGCGCTTCAACTTTTATCTTTTGTGGTTTAAAATTTTTAAAAGTCATTTTGCAAAATTCATTGTTTATTAATTTCATCATATATTATAGGACGGTTTTATAGGAGAGTTGTTCAATTAGATCAAATAAAATAGCGCGAAAGTGGTGATTAGCCTCCATAACTTTTCAGTAAATTAGGCCCCCATAACTTTGATAAAAAGTGAAATCCAACCCTATTTTTAATTTTAACATAAAATATATCATTAAATCATTTTATATTTATATTCATCGTACATTAAATAATTTTTAATATTTTGGAAGAATTTAAATAATTTATTAACTAAGATAATTTTTATATATGATATTTTAAATATTATTACTATTTTAATATAATAAATATGCATATTAAATTACTTTATAAATTCTAAATTTTATGTAATTCATCCAAATATATTATTGGCACGTTTCTTTTTAACACCTTCATGCGATTTCTAACCCAGGAAAACAAAAATATTCCAACTATTGTAGGGGATCTTGTTCTTTATTATTGGCACCTTTCATTTTATATTTTATTCTTTTCCTCTTAACTTGCCCAATAGTTTATATGAAATGGAGAGAGGATCTTGTTCTCAATTATTGTACGGAGAACCTAGTATTTGGGAAAATGGTAAGTACTATTGATTGTTTGTTGAATTTTTTATATGTTTCAGATAGATATTACGGACACTTGTTATACTCAGTCGTTCCGTGTTGACACTTGTCAGATACACGCCTAAATAGGCTGTTAATGAGACGAGACAGCTCGGTTAAAACTCGGTCAAAGCTCGGCTTGTGTGTGCTTGACTCGAGCTCGAGTTCGGATCGAGAGCTAAACGAGTCAAGCCGAGCAAAGGCTGGCTCGATTCGAAATGCTCGCGAGCGGCTCGAACATTTGTGATTACATAAAATATGCTTATATTATATAAAAATATTTTATCATTATTATACTCCCTCCTATTCTAACTATTCTTCCCTATTTCCTAAAACGAATTATTCAGCTTTTCTTCCCCTTTCTTATTTTGAAAAATTTTACTCTTATTTTATTCATTTCTCTCTCCTATTATCAAACCACACCCAACTCTTTTACTCATATTTTATTCCTTTTTTAATCTTTTTGACCCACAATTTCTTATTTAATTCCTAATTATTCATTCCTCTCTCCTATCACCCAACCCCACCCAATTTTTTACACTTATTTTACTCCTTACCTTAATATTTGTGCCACCCTCAAAGGGGAACAATACTTAGAATAGGAGGGAGTATATTTTATCATACATATCAAATATCTTGTTGATTTGGTAAATATATTTAGCATAAACTTTCGAACCTTGTTATTAGAAATATCGGAACCTTGTTATTGAAAATTTCGGAAGAAAAAAATTTAAATATAAACAATTTTATATATGATCGATTTGGGCTCGTGTTTGGCTCGAGCTCGTGTTAAAACTCGCAAACTTTGTTGCGAGCATATTCTTTTCAAACTCGGTACGCTCGAGATCGCCTCGAGCTCAATTTTTTGATAATCGAGCACGGGCCGAGCAAGGCCAACCTCGGGCTCGGCTAGACTCGTTAACACCCCTACGCCTAAACATGTTAGATGTCTATAAACCCATGTCTAAATCTCTTTGTATAATTCGGCGCGTGTCCATGTATCCATGGTATTTGGACATATCTTAGACATGTCTCCATGATACTCGAGAACATTTTTTAATACATTTGCTAACGTAATCAAGTTAAATTTAAGCTGAATAGTATGTTTTGTTTTACGGTGAGGAAATGAGTTGAAGTAGGGGTCAATGTTGTTCTCTAAATATGGAATGAGATGTCGAAAGAAATTGATTCAGATATAGGTTTGAGTGGAAAACGATCATATGTTATAGTAAAAAGTAAATTTTATCCGAACTTATTTAAATTTAATATTAAATAAATTTACAAAAATAAAATCGTAAATTATTTATAATTATAAAAATATATTTTATAAGCTTAAAAAAACGTGTTTCACATGCTAAATTTTATAGGATATCATATAACGTGTTCCTGTTATGTCTGCCTTTGTTTTGGTTTTGTGTAGTGTTTGAGAGTTTAATAATGTGTTCAGTGTCCTAAATTTCATAATAGATCGTATCAACTGTTTGTGTCGTGTCTATGTCGCGAGCGCGTTGGTTCAAACTTCTAACTAATGTTTAAACGATAAAGGGGAATAAATAAGAGGAAAAATGAATTTGTTCTTATTCATAAAATAATATTTTAATGCTGTTAATATTCACGTACTACGAATATTAAAAATATTTTAATATTAATCACACATTTACATCCTCCCAACGTTGCTATAAATACCAAGCTTGTCATGCTATTCCTGTATTCCATGCATCTCATCCTTCTACGTACTAAATCTTCTATATATTGTCACAAAAATAATATACCCTTTCAATTTCAAGGTAATTCTTAACCTTTTTCCTTTTATTTTCTCTAAGTATAGTGTGATATACTCCGTATATAAATAGTGACGAATTCAGAAATAATTATTTTCAAGTTTTTTAATAACAATACCAACGTTATCATTAATTATTTTCAAGTTTCTTTAATAACAATACCAACGTTATCAGTAACATAAAAGGTATGAAGTTCATTTTATTTTTGTACATGGATCCGCCAATACATATATGCATATTTTTACGTAATTGTTATGTTGAATAGGCTAAGCACGAGGATGGCGGAGAATAATGTCGCGTTTACCAACAATACCACAAAAGTGTTGCTTCTAAAAGAGCAACACTTTTGGTCTGGGGCGCCTGTCAGCGCACCCGGTAAAATTCCCCCAGGCTCAACTGTTTGGGGAAAACAGAAGGCCACCGGTAATGGTTCTCTCAAATTTGCAACGGTGTACACTGATAGTAAGGAGGAAGTCGACACCACCCGTAAATTCATCTCGGCTTTCGACATCACTCCCCCTCGTGTACG
Organism: Silene conica; assembly: GCA_029255685.2. Lineage (NCBI taxonomy): Eukaryota > Viridiplantae > Streptophyta > Magnoliopsida > Caryophyllales > Caryophyllaceae > Silene > Silene conica. The sequence goes on along the minus strand of CM055319.2, from coordinate 44,585,649 downwards.
TATGCATTGTTACACTACTAATTGATGAAATTTAAGATCTGATAAATATTAAAACAACAATTCTTGTATCAGACGGTCTTAATTTAAGACCTCTCGCCATTTCCTTGTCATTTTAATATGTAATTAAGATCGTCTGAAACAAGAATTTGTGATTTTAAAATCGGAGCTGACGATGTTTATGTATGTACTGTTTTGTTTCTTATTAAGCAATTTGGGCCTTTTGGCTCGGATAAGCCAACAAATTATTCAATAAAATTTGGGGAGGATGAAATTGTCAAGGAGATAATAGTGTGGAATGGAAGCATTGTTGATGCGATTGGGTTCGTTGTAGCTGATAAAACCGGCAAAACCACCACCAAGATATTTGGCGGAAAAGGTGGAAAAGAAAACAGGGTAATCTCCCAATCTCGATCAATAATTTACGTTCACTTTATTTCGTTATTCTGAATTTATTTTCTGACAAAGGTGCAATGTGTATATTTATTTGTGTAGATTCCACTCCAGTCTGGCCGTGAATACATAACAGAAATAACCGGGACATATGGAAAATATAAATACTCCGACAGCGATGCCATTGTTGCTACTCTCTACATAAAAACTAACATTAAGCAATATGGACCATTTGGAAAAGGACAGTAAATTCAAAATCCTCGTCATTTTGCATCTCCAGTTGACAGAGTTATTGGATTTTTCGGAAGGAACAGTAACTATCTTGACTCTATTGGAGTCTACCAGAGTACTACAGCCTCTAGTAAGGTATATATATACATTATATTCAACAATACTCTTTTGATTATTATTCTGTAACAAAGATGTACAATAACGGTATACCTAATAAAAATACGTACTATGTATGTCTACACAGGCTTACGCAGAAAGTGGACCATTTGGTCCTATTGACTGGGATGTGGTGGATGTCAAATTGGGTCTGTCTGGACCTTCAGCTGTGTACGTGGATAAAATCCTCGGAAGCAAGATAGAGGCCGCGGTTACTTCCACTTCTGATGCCACCGTTGTTATCAGTGACAATTAACTTGAAAATGAATGTTAATCTTGGTGCTAGATTTTAAAACACAAATTCTTATATAAGACGGTCATAATACTAATGCAAGATCTCCGATATAATGTTGCAATTAGCCCCAATGATTATATATATAATCTCGAATTAAAATAAATAAACTTGTAATGGTTTTACTTTATGCTTTGGATTTTGTCCATGAGTTTGGCATATCGTCACATCGGCATTTGCAAAACTTAATTTGGACTAATAATGTAATCGGTGTGATATGAATAAAAGTATTTTCATCCTTATTTCTTCATTATATTATGGTATTATTGCATTGTCAAGTTTACGTCTGCTTTAATTTGCATGAGTCTTTGATTAATTTAGAAAATGTACAAAACGTTTCACTCTCTATTTTTTATTTCTCCCCTTGTTACTTTTAACGTAAGATTATCAAGTTATTTTTACGGCTAAAATTAACATAGTGTTTACGAATAAAACCACCAAACTGTTTTCTTGTTTCCAAATAATTATCATATAGGAAAGATATTATTATGTGTAATACCCCGTAATTTAGCCTCGGTCAACAACTGTCAAACCCTGTTTTATACAAGTATTTCAAATAAATCGTATATCTACGACTATTTGGTATTTTATAATCATTTTTTTATATTTGACGATTATTTCATAAAATGACATTTCATTCGTATTTCTTTAATTTTGATAATATATTTATAATTAAATATATATCCTGTCTTATATTTATTCTTATCTATACTTATTTATTAATTAAAGTCGTATCTATATTTTTAAATCCTAAATTTTGTTAAATTCTTATATGAATGCTAATAATTTTATATTTTTATAATTAATTTAATTAATATGTATTAATACTAAAATTACATAATTTAATTAGTATAAATAATTTATACGTACTCGTTTATTTTGAGTTACGAATTTTGAGCGGGATATCACCTCGGGATGCGTGACGGGCTTTTGAACTCGGGTTATAATATGATGTCGTGTAGTACAACCCTAGCCCATATACTCCTTATACTCCATCGACATTCACATAACTTACATATCGACTTTTTAACCCTAATCAAGCCTACCACCTATGTACTATGTAGGCCTCCACATCTCGCAAAACTCTAATCATCCTCGCACCTTTGCCTGCCTCCCTACTCCGTCTACATCAGAAAAACCTAGCATGACTGTCGTGGGTTAGAGAAGAACGAAGGAGAAACAATAACAACCCCATCACCATCGTTCTCATTCTTTGCGCAGCAAGTGAATTCGTAAGTAGTTTATCATGTTTTTTCGTATCTTCGAATCTGGGTAATATAGTTGTATGTAATCTTTGTAGTATGTATAACATATTTATCATCTTTAAATCGCTATAGGGTCACCGTAGGTGTCAGAAAAATCACCATAATATCGGCAGTGGCTGCGCTTATCACTCTGTTTTCATCCGTGTTTGCCTTGTTTTTGTTGTGCTCTCTTGCGTTTGTTATCATATTTCTGGGTTAATGATTAGGGTATATCCATGAGTCTTGGTAGGGGCTGTTTGTAGGCTAGGTTGGTTATGGTAGGGTGGTGCGTGGTGGTCGGGAAACTTGTTTTGACAGGCTGTTTAGGAGCGTGATAAAGAGCTGCAAATCAGAAGGAAAACAGGGACAGTGTGGGTGTGTGTCAGCATTTTTACGTGGTTGTTTCAGGGTGTTTGCTTAGTGTCGAAGGCTAGTGTTTTCCATCAGGTGGTTAAGGGTGATGCGAGGTGTCAAGGGTAGTCATAGGAGGTGGTGATAGTGGTGGTAGAAGGTGTTTAAAGGGTTGTTTTCAGAGGGTCGGTAAAATACGTACCGTAAGTGAGGTTGAGGCAGGGAGTTTCGGGACTGGTTTCGAGGGCTGTTAGAGTGGTGTCAAGGGTCGTGGTTGCCTGGTTGGTGTCAGTGGGTGAGCCATGGTGCAGTGGTGGCAGCCAACGTGGTTTGGCGGTGGTTCAGGTACGTTCAGGGTGGTCGAGGGGGCTGAGTTCAGATGCTGTCAAGGAGGTTATTGCGCTAAGAGGGGCTGTTGGTCACGGCCTATTTGGGGTTGACTATTTTGCGTGTTATTAGTTTTAATATTTGTCATTGTTGTTGTCATGTCCGTGTGTCATTATTATTATATTAATTATTATTATTGTTATTATGATTATTAATATTATTATTAGTGTTATTGGTATTATTGTTATTAGTAATTTTGATGTTGTTACTAATTTAATTAGTTTAATTAGTTGAGTTTGTTTAATTTATTTTGTGACGGTACTTTAATATATTAGTTACGTTAATTAGCTAGTATTGTTAATTAATTGTTGTTATTATAATTATTCGAGGTTATGTCTAGAGTGATTTGTTAACGGTTATATATGTTCGTATAATCATGTGTAAGACGAAGTTTATAATTATAATTAATCAACTAGGTAATTGTTACCTATGAGACAAGTATGGCAGTTAATGAGCATGACGATATTTAATAGTTGTAACTTGTAATTACATACTAACGGGTGATACACTGTATTCGATATTTGGACATTTGTTAGTAGCTTGACGGGTTTATTCGTAATTAATGAACCTAATTATTTATCGGTAGTAATTGAATGGTAGGTAATTGATATTTGTTAATTGTTAAACGTAACGGTGTCGTGGAAGATATCTGTCTTTACATGCTCGGGATACTCATTCGAGTAGCTTGCTATCCAGGTAGGATACACTGACACTATACTTCATGAGGTGTTATGAATGGATGTTCGATTGTGTGTTATGGATGGTGAGCATGATTTACATGAGAATGGTATTGGTTGGATTGAGTATGGATTATTATTATTATTGGTATGCGCATTGCGTTATTTAATAGCATGATTGATTAAGAGTATTGTTGCATTCATGAGCATAGCATGTGCATTGGATACGGATTTGAGATGATGAGATAATATTGGGCCTAGGCTAGTTCTGCAGGACTAGACCTGGTGACCTCAGTTGTTATGCTGGTGTTCGGCGACGACCGATTATAGTCTGCCGGGAGGTTCGGTATGGCTGGGTGTTACGGGTTTGAGATTGATATTTGTGATTGAGATTGAGATTGAGATTGAGCTCGAGCATATCATTGCATTTGCATATCATACTTGTTGCATTATAATTATTGTGTTACCCTACTCAACCGCGAGGTTCACAGTGTATTCGTGTACACCTACGATGATCCGGAATGGGGAGTAGATTCTACAGGTCAGAGACAGATAAGCTAGGAGCTGGGGCAGGAATGTGAGATGCATACTTTGGACCGACTTAGAATTATATCACATCTAGAGTAGTCATCAGTTGTATTTTTTTCTTTTCCCGTTATGTAGTAACGGTAATAACCAAGTTTTAAATTTTATCAGTTTTATATAAAGTACTTTGGTTGTTTTACTTTGTTATTCACTATCTCGGACATTCCGAGATGGTAACAACTCTATTTATTTGCGAATGTCTTGCTAACGGCTCTAAAATAAATGGGGGTGTTACAAAGTGGTATCAGAGAGAACGATTCTCAGGCCTAAACCAAATGGATAATAATGAACATAGGAAGAGTCTAATAAAATGAACCTCAGGCTAGTAACTGTTAGGAGCCCCAGGATTGGGATGAGTTAGGGGCCCCCTCAAACCAAGCCACTGGCCCTTTCAGTCTAACCTGGTTACCCTTGAGAGATGTAGAGAGTGGGTAGTATAGAATAAAGGAAATGACCCAATTTATATTGTACTAACCGTTTCCGTAGGAAAGGAACGAGGTAAGTTATAATGTGAAACAATCGTTGGTAATGTGTATTGTGAAACATGAGATTGATATCGAATGTTAATGGAGGTATATGATTTCAAGTATTGAGAACATGAAAATTGGAATATGAGTTTGAAATATAAACTTGACTTATATGATGTTGTGTATTGAAAAAATACGACTGATATTGAAATACTGATTGACCTGAATGTTGAATGTGGAATTTTCAGAGAATGAATGTATGTTTATTGAACAATAATTGGAGTGATTTGATCATACGATTTTGGTGTTTCGAAATGTCTATCATATCTGGTTATTAAATGACTATCGCCATTATGTAATATATTGTTTGGTATTTGAATAAGAATGATCAGATTCATATGTTGGGGCTGGTGTCCTTGACAGTTAGTACAATGACTCACTAAATCTCTTTAAGGATCACAAGGGCATACTTCAGTATTATTATCAGTTGATCCACGTTTATCAATAACGGTTGGCTTGCTAGATAAGTTTGACGTTATTGTCATACGGATGGCGGTGATCAACTGGTCCCTATACATCACACCTATAGGACACGTTTGAGAGATGTGAAGGTATGAAAATACAGTCACATTTATGCCGGATACGACTAAACAGTTAGTCAGAGGTATTGACTATTAAATTAGTCAATGAGATGATGAGATTAATATTTAATACGGATTAAATAATTTTAGCTAATACGGATTACATGATTAATTCGTAAAATTAAATATAAACGGTTATATTTAATAAAATATTGAATTCGCGTATTAATATGAACTGTTATATTAATTTTACTAAATTATACAATATCGTAATTTTATCAGACCATTATTAATACATCGACTATATTAATATCTGATAAAATGTGTGCGATTTATAATAAATACCCGCGAATAATATTTAGCAAAACGGGTCGAATCACGCAAGGGAATATATAAGGTAAGAGTGGTAAAACCCACCCTTACCCTAAACCCGTTCGGCCGACCGAGAGGTTACAAAAGGAGAGTAACTCTCCTTTTGTCAACCACTGTTAAAATCACAATTCTCATAATTAGGGTTTTGAGAACATTCTTTTCCCAAAACTCAGATCTCACATCAAAACTCAAAAAAGCTCTCCCCATATTGCAAGGCAATTGGAGGGTATTTCTAGCACACGCGGCATCATCTCAAACAAAGTCTTGGGTGCAAGTTATAGGAGGGAATTTACTTTAATTCCTGTTCTTAGGCCTATGCAAGCAAGGACCCAAGGTTGTATTCCTTTTCATGTTTTTAATTATCTTATGACTATATTCGCAACTGTAAATTTCGTTATAATCCTTCAAGTTTAGGGCGAAAACATGTTATATTCCCCACAAGTGGTATCAGAGCCAGGTTCACGAAATTTTACTTTTGTGTTTTTCATAACTTTTGTTTAAAAATTTTTGAAAATCGTTTTGAAAATTTTACTCTTATTGCGGTCGGTCGACCACCTCTGTAACATCCCGTATTTTTTATAAAGGTAAATTTAATAATTTAAAAGTGGTTTACGGAATTTAATAATATTTTAATTATAATTCGTAGGTTTTATTTTTAAGGTTTCCGTTAAGTTCGTCTTAAAAACCATTTAAGCTTGATATGCCTTGGTTATTAAATATCAATCGGTCTCACATTTTCCGTTTCACTTAATTAAAGCAAACCCGACTCAAGTGAAATATAAAGTGCACCCTCATCCTCCTCTTACACGTTACTTTGTCCTTCACCAAAATAAGAAACAGTAACCTTATTTCTCCATTTTTGCTCTTTCTCAACTTCACAAATTCATCATCCGTTTCCTCAACTCAACTCCGTTTAACTTGAGGTTTCCTCCATCGCATTCCTCTCTTCATTTCTGATCTTTCTATCACTTTCGTTTTCAATTTCGTGAAACTTCATTTCTGGGCTGTTTTGAGGAGAACTCGAGATTTGCCCTCTTACAACCCGTCTTGTTGTTTGTAGGTGTCGACATTGACGACCCGGACAAGGATTCTTATATTATTCAAGACTAGGCGGGAAGAAATCGCTCATTAAGGTGACGATAATGAGAAACTCGGCCTTTTGTCTATATTAGCACTTTACTTGATTTTTAGTATGTTTACTTACTAGAAACATGTTTAGGATTATGTGGAATGGGATTGTGATGCTGTAATTAGTTAGTATCATGTTAGGGTTTGATGATTTTAATGATTTTCACATGATTTGTTAGTATTGATAATGGGTAGGTTGTTTATGTGGAAATAATGGGTGTTTTCAATTGTTGATATGAGTAAGTATGGATAATCTATGATAATGATTTTATGAAGCATCATGAAAGTTGGTATATGCTGTAATTTGTGATTTTAGTAGAGTATACGAAGTATAGAAGCAAACCCATGAAATTTGATTGAGTTCTTAAGCGTCGAAATGCGTTTTGCTGGGCAGAGGGCTCCCAGCCGGTCTGAGGCCGGCGGCCGGTGGACCGGCTGAGAGTCCCATTTGTTATTTAATGATCGTTATCCTTGTTTTTGCGAATTGGGAAGAAGGGTCCCCAGCCGGTGGACCGGCGGCCGGCCGGCCGGCTGGGAGACCTTATTGTTGTTTTGGTTGGTTTCGTAAGTGTTGGGAAAAGGGTCCCCAGCCGGTGGACCGGCAGCCTGCCGACCGGCTGGGAGTACCTCTCAGTTGTTTTGTTGGTTTTGAGCATGAGGGATTGGGACTCTCAGCCGGCCAACCGGCAGCCTGTGGCTGACCGGCTGAGAGCCCCTGTTGCATAATAAATTGTTTATAACTTTTGATTCACATGTCGGATTTGATTGATTCTTTTTCCGGATGTTTCGTATGCTTGTTTGAAGTCCCAAGAAATTGGGCGGCGCTTATGTCGGGTTCGGTAATGGATTTGAGGATGAAAGACCCCCCGGCCGGGCAACCGGAAGGGAGACCGACTCTCGCCTCAAATTAGTTCCCGAAGTTGGCTAAGTGTTTCATGGATGTTTATTGATGAGATATTTAAGAAATGATTGTCATTCGAATTTGAGTTGTTGTACATCTTAGAGATGACATTTGTGATTTGTGTAAACCTGCTGTGCGCTGCTATAGTACTCGAGTTCTCACCTGACTCCATTGTGTAGCTGGTTGGCCGTAGTGGCTTGGTCCTCACGGTCAGGTCTTAGATTGTCTGCCCGCCTTCGGGCGTATCTCGTTCCTAGCTAGTTCGGGTCTTGGGGGTGCCTCGTGCACTTGTCGAATCGGGGATCGTGATTCGTTCCGCTCCGAGAGTCTGGCCAGGTTTAGACTAGGACAGTCTTTTGGTGTCGTCCTACCAGGGGGTTGTATAGTCTGAGATTGGGGATGTCGTAGTATATAGTCGAGTCGATTGTCGGCCTGCTCATAGTAGTCTAGTAGAGTCACTTGGCTGACCAATCTAGTTAGAGTCGAGTCACTTGGATGACCTATCTCTTATTTGTAGAGTCACTTGGATGACCTATTTGTTGTAGGAGTCGAGTCACTTGGATGACCTATCTCTTGTTTGTAGAGTCACTTGGTTGGCCTATTGTTGTTAGAGTCGAGTCACTAGGTGACCTATCTCTTGTTGATATAATTGGATGTTGAGTTTGCCTTAGTTGTATTTGTGAATGTATGATACTTGGTTATCTTAGTATTGTTCGTCCAAGGCATTGGACGACTCTTAGTCTGGTTTCGTAAATGGTTTGGATTGAAAGACCCCCCGGCCGGGCAACCGGAAGGGAAACCGGCTCTCCTTCCAAATAGTTTCCGAAGTTGGTTGAGAGCCTTGCATAAGTATTTGCATGTTGACTTGAGATTCGGATATTGAGATTTGTATGCTTCACATGTTTTATATATGTTGGAGTATATTGTATGCTTATGTGTTATGTGTCACTGACAATAGGTGGCTAGGAGCACTCTAGTCACTCCCCACTGACTGTGGCGCACATGTTGTATGTGTGTAGGTACTTTGAGGCTGTTTTGCAGGGGGTTACGTTGAGGCTAGCGAGCGATGATCCTTCATCGTTGACTTTTACCTTTATCGTGTAGCTAGACCTTAGTCTTTCGTTTCAGTATTTTGTGCCTGTAGGGATAGGCTATCCCGGGCTGTTTGTATCGCACTTAATACTTATTTATGTTTTATCTTTCGCATGTTTAGATTTCTAAAGCACCTCGCATGTTTAGTTTTGTTAAAAAGTTTTAATTCCGCTGCATTTTTGGTACTTTGAATGTTTTATATTTCCGCTTTCGCGAGGGGTTTTACAGTTGGTATCAGAGCGTTATCGCTCCCGACGCACTCATGTAATCCCCAAACTTAACTTGACCAAAGACTTGAATAATGAATGAGAGATTTGGGTAGACTTAAGGACAAGTGGTAGACTGTTTGTGATTGTTAATTGTTAGGGTAACACTGTTTTCTTTTTTGAAGGATGGTGAGACCTAGGGCTGCTGATAACATTGTGCTGCAAGCAATTCAGCATTTGCTTGAGACCCAGAGACAGCAAGCAGGGAATGTTCCACCTCCTCCACCGCCAGGCAACGAGGCTAATCGTCCTGGTAGTTTCTCATGGATAGCTTCGCAGATGTCCCGTAGCCATGTGAAGACTTATGGAGGTGAGGTTGATCCGGTAGCTCTTACCGAGTGGTTCAGGGAGATGGAAAAGAGCTTTACCCTGTATGCGGTGGGTAGAGAGGATAGAGTGCGGCTAGCCACTCACTTTCTGACCCTTGAGGCCGACAGGTGGTGGGCATTGACTGGACCTACTTTCACTCTTGATCCTTCATTCGATTGGGAGGCTTTTAAGGATAAGCTCGAGACGAGGTTTTATCCTAAAGAGCTCAGATCACAGCGACTCAAAGAATTCATGGATTTGAAGCAAGGCAAGATGTCAGTTCAGGAGTTTACCGACCGATTCAACCAACTTGCTCATTTCGCATCTAGGTTTGTCAGAGATGAGGCGGAGAGAGTCTACTTTTACCGTGGGAAGCTAGGACCGCGCATCGAGAGCATGGTTCGTCGTGACTCGACTTCTTTCGTCGAGGTTTACGATGATGCTATTTGGGCAGAGAGTTCCATCCGAGCCATAGATGCCGAGATTAGAGCTTCTTCTTCTTCTGCTCCCTTTTCCTCACAGACTTCCTCCTTTGAGAAGAGATCCTTTGATCCTTCACCTGATTCTCCGGTACCTCAGTTTAAGAAGTTCAAGAGGTTCGACCCATCTAAGGTCAAGGACCCGGTACCTGTACCTAATGCTCCTCTGAAATGTTTTCAAGTGTCATAAGGATCTTCACCTTGGAGTTGACTGCAACGGCGACCCCTACACCTGCTTTGCCTGCAACAAGACCGGACATCGCTCCTTCGAGTGTCCCGAAAGGAAGATTGTCGCTGGTAGAGCTGCTACCGCTGCTGGTTCAGTTCAGAGGCCGAAGCCCAAGGGTACCGTGTACGTGATGAGTCGTGCTGCAGCCGAGGCTTACCCTCACCTAGTCACCGGTATGTCTCCATTGATGTTTCCATTTTGCCGAATAAGCGTTGTCTTGAGCTCAATCTTGTTCTTCCTTCGTGTCGCTCACCGAAATTTTCCTCCTTTAACCGCTTCCTTTTCTGCTCTTGGTGACTTCTTTGGGAATTTCCTTCCTTCTGGCGGTTGTAAACCTCTTTTGTTTTTACAAATTTTATTGGTTCAGAAATTTAAAAGATCTAAAAGGTTAATTCTAGAAAATTTGGTTTTAAGAAGTTGGATAATTTTACAGCTTTGATGGATTTCAGCGTTGATTTGCCATTTGAACTCGTTATTAGAGACGTCTGATAACCTGTACTATGCCTATCAACATCTGAACGATCTAAATTTTGAAATTTTCATCGATTTTCACCTTGGTGTTGCCTTCGGATTAGAATGTCAGGTTCTTGAATGCGCAACGAGAACCCCAACGTTCCTTGATGGAGGCTCGACTATGGTTTTCACTTCCGAAATTTTGGAAAGAAATCTAAGTTTTTGTATATCAAGTTTCTATGAAAGTTTTAGTTGTTAATGTTGTCCTTGTAACTGCTTTCAAGTTTCGAGGACGAAACTTTTTAAAAGATGGGGTGATTGTAACATCCCGTATTTTTTATAAAGGTAAATTTAATAATTTAAAAGTGGTTTACGGAATTTAATAATATTTTAATTATAATTCGTAGGTTTTATTTTTAAGGTTTCCGTTAAGTTCGTCTTAAAAACCATTTAAGCTTGATATGCCTTGGTTATTAAATATCAATCGGTCTCACATTTTCCGTTTCACTTAATTAAAGCAAACCCGACTCAAGTGAAATATAAAGTGCACCCTCATCCTCCTCTTACACGTTACTTTGTCCTTCACCAAAATAAGAAACAGTAACCTTATTTCTCCATTTTTGCTCTTTCTCAACTTCACAAATTCATCATCCGTTTCCTCAACTCAACTCCGTTTAACTTGAGGTTTCCTCCATCGCATTCCTCTCTTCATTTCTGATCTTTCTATCACTTTCGTTTTCAATTTCGTGAAACTTCATTTCTGGGCTGTTTTGAGGAGAACTCGAGATTTGCCCTCTTACAACCCGTCTTGTTGTTTGTAGGTGTCGACATTGACGACCCGGACAAGGATTCTTATATTATTCAAGACTAGGCGGGAAGAAATCGCTCATTAAGGTGACGATAATGAGAAACTCGGCCTTTTGTCTATATTAGCACTTTACTTGATTTTTAGTATGTTTACTTACTAGAAACATGTTTAGGATTATGTGGAATGGGATTGTGATGCTGTAATTAGTTAGTATCATGTTAGGGTTTGATGATTTTAATGATTTTCACATGATTTGTTAGTATTGATAATGGGTAGGTTGTTTATGTGGAAATAATGGGTGTTTTCAATTGTTGATATGAGTAAGTATGGATAATCTATGATAATGATTTTATGAAGCATCATGAAAGTTGGTATATGCTGTAATTTGTGATTTTAGTAGAGTATACGAAGTATAGAAGCAAACCCATGAAATTTGATTGAGTTCTTAAGCGTCGAAATGCGTTTTGCTGGGCAGAGGGCTCCCAGCCGGTCTGAGGCCGGCGGCCGGTGGACCGGCTGAGAGTCCCATTTGTTATTTAATGATCGTTATCCTTGTTTTTGCGAATTGGGAAGAAGGGTCCCCAGCCGGTGGACCGGCGGCCGGCCGGCCGGCTGGGAGACCTTATTGTTGTTTTGGTTGGTTTCGTAAGTGTTGGGAAAAGGGTCCCCAGCCGGTGGACCGGCAGCCTGCCGACCGGCTGGGAGTACCTCTCAGTTGTTTTGTTGGTTTTGAGCATGAGGGATTGGGACTCTCAGCCGGCCAACCGGCAGCCTGTGGCTGACCGGCTGAGAGCCCCTGTTGCATAATAAATTGTTTATAACTTTTGATTCATATGTCGGATTTGATTGATTCTTTTTCCGGATGTTTCGTATGCTTGTTTGAAGTCCCAAGAAATTGGGCGGCGCTTATGTCGGGTTCGGTAATGGATTTGAGGATGAAAGACCCCCCGGCCGGGCAACCGGAAGGGAGACCGGCTCTCGCCTCAAATTAGTTCCCGAAGTTGGCTAAGTGTTTCATGGATGTTTATTGATGAGATATTTAAGAAATGATTGTCATTCGAATTTGAGTTGTTGTACATCTTAGAGATGACATTTGTGATTTGTGTAAACCTGCTGTGCGCTGCTATAGTACTCGAGTTCTCACCTGACTCCATTGTGTAGCTGGTTGGCCGTAGTGGCTTGGTCCTCACGGTCAGGTCTTAGATTGTCTGCCCGCCTTCGGGCGTATCTCGTTCCTAGCTAGTTCGGGTCTTGGGGGTGCCTCGTGCACTTGTCGAATCGGGGATCGTGATTCGTTCCGCTCCGAGAGTCTGGCCAGGTTTAGACTAGGACAGTCTTTTGGTGTCGTCCTACCAGGGGGTTGTATAGTCTGAGATTGGGGATGTCGTAGTATATAGTCGAGTCGATTGTCGGCCTGCTCATAGTAGTCTAGTAGAGTCACTTGGCTGACCAATCTAGTTAGAGTCGAGTCACTTGGATGACCTATCTCTTATTTGTAGAGTCACTTGGATGACCTATTTGTTGTAGGAGTCGAGTCACTTGGATGACCTATCTCTTGTTTGTAGAGTCACTTGGTTGGCCTATTGTTGTTAGAGTCGAGTCACTAGGTGACCTATCTCTTGTTGATATAATTGGATGTTGAGTTTGCCTTAGTTGTATTTGTGAATGTATGATACTTGGTTATCTTAGTATTGTTCGTCCAAGGCATTGGACGACTCTTAGTCTGGTTTCGTAAATGGTTTGGATTGAAAGACCCCCCGGCCGGGCAACCGGAAGGGAAACCGGCTCTCCTTCCAAATAGTTTCCGAAGTTGGTTGAGAGCCTTGCATAAGTATTTGCATGTTGACTTGAGATTCGGATATTGAGATTTGTATGCTTCACATGTTTTATATATGTTGGAGTATATTGTATGCTTATGTGTTATGTGTCACTGACAATAGGTGGCTAGGAGCACTCTAGTCACTCCCCACTGACTGTGGCGCACATGTTGTATGTGTGTAGGTACTTTGAGGCTGTTTTGCAGGGGGTTACGTTGAGGCTAGCGAGCGATGATCCTTCATCGTTGACTTTTACCTTTATCGTGTAGCTAGACCTTAGTCTTTCGTTTCAGTATTTTGTGCCTGTAGGGATAGGCTATCCCGGGCTGTTTGTATCGCACTTAATACTTATTTATGTTTTATCTTTCGCATGTTTAGATTTCTAAAGCACCTCGCATGTTTAGTTTTGTTAAAAAGTTTTAATTCCGCTGCATTTTTGGTACTTTGAATGTTTTATATTTCCGCTTTCGCGAGGGGTTTTACAACCTCCCGCGTAGGTTTTCTGTTTCGGCAGTTTATATTTTGTGAGAAATCGATCTTGTTTTCGATTCTTGTTTACATATTGTTAATTAATCGATATTTTTAGCAATATGTGAATTTTGTTGTTGTTTAATTTTGATTTACACGTTTTAAATCAAAGATTAGAAGGTAAAAACTTGTTTTGATTTTAAAAGTGCAGCGATTTCCGTTTTCAGAAACTCGATTTTCCTATTTGGTGGTCGGTCGACCTGGTTGATAGGTCGGTCGACCTATTGTGCTGTTACAGGAAGTTTTTGTGACTGCCAGTTGGTCGGTCGACCCCATGTTGAGGTCGGTCGACCTCGTCCCTGTAACAGACGTTTTATTTTTTTGAAATAACTTGTTTTATTTCCCTTGGCCATAAGTAATATGCTATATACGGAAATAGTATATTAATTTTGTGAAACGATTCACTCTCGTATGATACATGTTATTTTAAAACGGTTTAAAATAATGCATTATAAATTTATTAAAATTGGGTGATTAAAACGGTATAATCACATAATTTTAATCCCGTAAGGTGGTTTGGTAAAATTTGTTAATCATAATAACATTAGTATGTCATGAATGAATTTTAATTTTAATTGATGCATTTTATTTATCGTCTTGTGAATGCCTTGAATGCTTTCAATAACGTATTTAATTTTTGCAAACGGTTGTAACTTAGTGTGGCCTTAGAAGATTGTGTCACCGTAATGATGGGACACAGTCTTGTTTGTAATTTTGAGATCTTGTATCTCCGTTTTGGGTTTTTGCCATGTAATTACTTTTGTATTTAAATTAGAATGTAAATAGGGTTATATTTGTAATTTAAATTAGTAATTTTGTGAAGACCAAAGACGGAGACCGGATGCTCACTCCCGCTGCAAAGACCGATGGAACATCAAGACAAGCTTCTAGGGTCCAACGGTGGATTCCAAAGTTGTTTTTATGTTTATTTTGGTAGGATAGGCCACACTAGGACTTTTATTTACGTTTATTGCATTTATTTTTTTATGTTTTCATCGATAATAGCTTGCATCATATTCCGCCTAAAACCAAACCACCTATAACATGCCTGAAAACTGACTCATGTAGAGGTATACGCGTTAGTTTTCTATGACATACAAATGTCTCACGTGTCACATGCAAAGCCATCACTTTATTTCATTCATTCACGTATATGCTAGATATTAGTTCACTTAAAATGGATAAATATAAGTCGATGGGGTCTTCCTCGTATAACCAAAAATTGAGACTAGTCTTTCTAAATCAGACTCCCATGAATCCCTTCTTCGTCGGTAGGCATAATATGACCCCTTCTACGTCGGGTAAGTGGGAACAGATGATTTATTTTATCTCAACATCGTGGTCACTCGATACTATCTAGCGACTGTGATGGACTAATAGATAGGATTTACAGAAATCTATCGACCAAGAGTTCCAACGGTGGAATTAGCCAAGCTGTGGGCTTATCAATATACGGAAATTGAGTCTTGGGATCGTTTATATAATTCTTGAGGGAGATCAATTATATAAATGCTTGAGTCTACGAGTTTAAATACAATTTAAAATAGACTTAAATCACAATGATGAGTTGCTTATATGGTTTTGTTTTTATCTTCTTTTCAGTGTAGAACACGATCAATTAAACTGCTGTATAACTAATGGCTTGTGAAGACCCAATGCCAAGTGCCAAGCTAGCACGTGAATCCTGGCTAAAAGCCTTCATGGACTCCATGAATCAGTCTACTAGACTGAGGAATGATGGGTCAAACTTCTCTGACTGGGAGGCAGCACTACGGAATGCTGCCATTGCTGACGGAAAGCTCAAGTACTTGACTGAGCCAATTCCGGCACACCCAGGAACTGGAGCTAGAGCTAACGAAGTTCGCGCTCATAGCGACTTCGTCATGGAAGCGGGTGCGATAAAGAACGTACTCATCTATGCAATGGAATCCAATTTGCATAGACGCTTCATTTCCCATGGTGCAAACAAAATTTTCACCACGCTCACTAACGAATTCTCGAAAGCTCCGAGAATCGTTTCTTATGAGCATACATGTCGCTTCTTTGAGGCGAAACTCCAGAAGGGCCAAGCTGTTAGCCCACATATTCTCAACATGATTGAGAATATCGAGAAACTGGAGGACCTAAACTGCAAGATCAGTGAGAACATAATCGTTGATCGAATGCTTCATTCGCTTCATGATGGGTTCGCCCTCTTTAGGGCCAACTATTACGTGAACGACATGAAGAAGACTCCTCATGAGCTCCACTCCCTTCTCGTACAGACCGAGAAGGATCTGAAATTAAGTGGGTGCATGAAGCAGGATATTCTCATGATCTCCAGTAAGGGTAAAGGTAAAGGGAAAGCTAAAGCTCAGGGCGACCTAGCGGTAGGTAAGCCCAAGTTCAAGAAGTCAGGATTCGCCAAGAGTGGGCCAGGTGAGTCGAGCAACTCACAGGGCAAGACAAAGAGTAAGGATACAAGCATGTAATGCCACCATTGCCACAAGACTGGGCATTGGAGGCGCACATGCCCCGTGTATCGTGAGGACATTAAGGCAGGTCGCGTTATTCCTGTTGGTATGTCTTCTTCTTCTTTTATTCACATGATTGAGATTAACCATGCAAGTTACAGAACTTGGGTAGTAGATAATGGTTGTGGTTCTCATCTATGTAATCATGTGCAGGGCCTCCGAAACCAAGAACCCCTCATCAAGGGTGAGGTTGACCTGCGTGTCGGGAATAGAGCCCGTGTTGCTGCAGTCTCGAGGGGAACATACGTGATCCAGCTTCCAAGTGGATTCGAGTTATCTTTATATAACTGTTATTACGTTCCTAGTTTATCCAAAAACATTATTTCAGTCTCTGCACTTGACAAACTCGGATTTTCATTTGTAATAGAGAATAATAGCTGTATTTTCTCATTGACAATATGATTTGTGGCAAGGAAGTTTCCATGAATGGAATTTATGTTTTAGATCAAACCACCAAATTATTACATGTGAATAACAAGAGATTAAAGGTTGGTGACAAAGATCAAACTTATCTATGGCATTGTCGTATGGGACATATAAATGAGAAACGCGTAAAACAGCTCATACAGAATGAAGCTATCTCGGCCTTTGATTTTGAATCATATGGCACGTGTGAATCATGTCTCATCGGAAAGATGACTCGTATTTCCTTCAAAGGTGTTGGAATGCGCGCTGCCGACCTATTAGGACTCATACATACGGATGTATGTGGCCCTATGTCGATCAACGCACGAGAAAGCTGTCGGTATTTTATCACTTTCACGGATGATTTGAGTAGATATGGCTATGTCTACTTAATGAAACATAAAAGTGAATCCTTTGACAAGTTCAAAGAATACCAGAATCGGGTACAGAACCAACTGGGCAGAAAGATTAAAGCACTTCGGTCTGATCGTGGTGGCGAATATCTTTCTCACGAGTTTGATCAACACCTTAAAGATTGTGGCATCGTTCTACAGTTGACTCCACCTGGAACACCACGATTAAATGGTGTGTCCGAACGGAGAAATCAAACTCTACTTGATATGGTTCAATCCATGATGAGTCACACCGTTGTGCCTGATTCATTGTGGGGATATGCTCTTTTGTCGGCCGCTCTAATACTTAACCGAAGTCCGTCTAAAGCTGTTGACAAGACTCCATACAAATTATGGAAGGGAACGGTCCCTAACTTGTCCTTTATTCGGATTTGGGGCTGCGAGGCTTATGTCAAGTGGAGACACGAGGATAAGCTCGGCCCGCGATCGGTCAAGACATATTTTATAGGCTATCCAAAAGGAACGTTTGGTCATTACTTCTACTCGCCAACCGAACAACGTGTTTTTGTTGCGGCTAGTGTGACGTTTGTAGAGAAAGAATTTCTCGAGAACAAGTCGAGTAATAGAACCTTCGATTTATCGGAGATTCAAGAACCAACTACCGAGCAACCATTGGAGGAAACAGTTCCTTCTACCGAGGCTGCGGTAGATATTCCTGAGGAACCTAGGAGGTCGGGAAGAGTCTCTAGTCCTCCGGACAGATACATTGGTATGGTCGAGGAACATGACATAGATGACGTCTTACTCCTAGAGGGTAATGAACCCACAACCTATAAAGGTGCCATGACCAGTTCTGACTCAAAGCTATGGCTAGAAGCCATGCAATCCGAAATGGACTCCATGTATGAGAACAACGTGTGGGATCTTGTTGACCTACCTGCAAAGGTACGTCCCCTTCAATGCAAATGGCTTTACAAAATAAAGCATGCCGTGGAAGGTAAACAAGATATCCATAAGGCAAGACTAGTTGCTAAAGGTTTTACCCAAGTGCCAAGCTTGCACTAAGATGAGATCTTTGCACCCGTAGTCATGCTACGTTCCATTCGGATTATCTTAGCGATTGCCGCATTTCACGATTATGAAATCTGGCAAATGGACGTTAAAACCGCCTTCTTAAACGGTTATTTGGAGGAAGAGTTGTACATGGTACAACCCGAGGGTTTTATTGATCCAGAACATCCTAAGAAGGTTTGCAAGCATAAGCGTTCCATTTATGGACTTAAGCAAGCATCACGGAGTTGGAATCATCGCTTCGACCAAGTGATAAAAGAGAATGGGTTCATTCGATCAGTCGAGGAACAATGTCTCTATATCAAGTCGAGTGGGAGCAAGATTGTCTTCCTAGTACTGTATATCGATGACATACTCTTGATTGGGAATGACATACCTCTCCTTTCTTCGGTTAAAGCATGGTTGAAAAACCATTTCCAGATGAAAGATCTGGGAGAGGCACAAAGAATTTTGGGCATCCGTATCTACAGGGATAGATCACGACGGATGTTGTCTCTCAGTCAGGAGTCTTGTATAGATAAGATCCTAGAGAGATTTAGCATGACGAACTCCAAGAAAGGGTTCCTTCCTATGACTACTGGGCTTCACTTGAGCAAGTCTCAAGAAGCTAAGACATTGGAAGAGAAAGAGGGCATGAGTCGGATTCCTTATGCTTCGGCTATAGGATCGATCATGTATGCCATGATATGCACACGTCCAGACGTTGCATATGCATTGAGTATGACAAGCCGATTCCATGCTCATCCAGGTGAACCACACTAGATGGCCGTGAAAAACATTCTTAAGTACCTACGGAGGACTAAAGATTGGGGATTGACTTACGGAGGCGACTCGACGCTCTGCGCCACCGGTTACGCAGATGCTAGCTTCCAAACGGATCGAGACGACTCGAAATCTCAGTCTGGATTCGTTTTTACTCTTAATGGCGCTGCTGTCAGCTGGAAAAGTTCTAAACAGAGTGTTACAGCAGATTCTACAACTGAGTCCGAGTACTATGCCGCTTCGGAAGCAGCTAAGGAAGCAATATGGATGCGTCAATTCTTACAAGGACTCTCAGTAGTGCCTAGTTCGAATGACCCAATCACCATTTATTGTGACAATAAAGGTGCCATCTTCCAAGCTAAGGAGCATAAGTCTAGCAACAAGGCTAGACATGTACAACGGAAAGCTCATCTAATCAGAGATTACGTGGAGCAAAAGGAGATAATTATTGATAAGATAGCTACGGATGACAACATAGCTGATCCTCTCACAAAAGCATTACCACGTGATAAGCATGAAGGGCACATTAATTCCATGGGAATCAGATGTGTTCCTAAGTTGTAGTACTCTTTTATGAATTCATGTAATAATTCATTTTCTCGTGTACTCTATTCAACCTCATTGTTATGATATAATGTTTTGTTTTTCATGTGGAATTGTACGCCAATTTTGAACCCCACAAAGTGAACTGAATAACATTACATCATTTTGGTCCTTGATTACCCCCTTGAGCTGATAACTCAGGTAATCATTTTGTGACGTTGGTTGATGGTGGGTTCAACGAGCCATAAGTCAAACAGTTGACTGACCAATCACAAAGGCGAGTTATACGAATATCTCGTAGGACACCCCGTGACAACGTTATGGAGTCCTAAATGTTTTATAACATTGGGTGCCAGGTCGTGGATAGGACCTCCATAGTGTTCCTTAGAGTCGAGTCTTTTGACTGTCAACTGTCTCTTGAGATTAAGGCAGATTTTGGGTAACTTTTGTTTCTTTCCCACAGTCTTCCGTAACAGGGGCCAAGATTTTGGTTTCTTTCCCACATCGGCAGGATTCGAGTTGAGGGAAATATCCAAACCCTTATCAGGATTTTATCATTTTTCAGGGCCACTCGAGGAGTAGTAAGTGAAATGTAGGGCCATGCTCGAATACAGATTCGTTTTATCAGTTAAGTTACTCTCTAGTCGGGGAAACCACTTTTGATACAGATCGCTTGTGAGATACGACCTTTGCGAATGCGGATTTGCAAATTGTCTTACATTGAGTGGGAGAAATTTTAAAAGGATATGAGAACCGGTTATCGCACCTACACTTGTGCGGACAAGTGGGAGTTTGTTGGAGCTTGTGTCCTCCATATGTAGTGTGATAACGTCATTGCACATACCCTTGTACGGACAAGTGGGAGATTGTTGGGGCTGGTGTCCTTGACAGTTAGTACAATGACTTTCTAAATCTCTTTAAGGATCACAAGGGCATACTTCAGTATTATTATCAGTTGATCCACGTTTATCAATAACGGTTGGCTTGCTAGATAAGTTTGACGTTATTGTCATACGGATGGCGGTGATCAACTGGTCCCTATACGTCACACCTATAGGACACGTTTGAGAGATGTGAAGGTATGAAAATACAGTCACATTTATGCCGGATACGACTAAACAGTTAGTCAGAGGTATTGACTATTAAATTAGTCAATGAGATGATGAGATTATTATTTAATACGGATTAAATAATTTTAGCTAATACGGATTACATGATTAATTCGCAAAATTAAATATAAATGGTTATATTTAATTAAATATTGAATTTCGCGTATTAATATGAACTGTTATATTAATTTGACTAAATTATACAATATCGTAATTTTATCAGACCATTATTAATACATCGACTGTATTAATATCTGATAACATGTGTGCGATTTATAATAAATACCCGCGAATAATATTTAGCAAAACGGGTCGAATCACGCAAGGGAATAAGGTAAGAGTGGAAAAAGCCCACCCTTACGCTAAACCCGTTCGGCCGACCGAGAGGTTACAAAAGGAGAGTTATTCTCCTTTTGTCAACCACTGTTAAAATTACAATTCTCATAATTAGGTTTTTGAGAACATTCTTTTCCCAAAACTCAGATCTCACATCAAAACTCAAAAAAAGCTCTCCCCATATTGCAAGGCAATTGGAGGGTATTTCTAGCACACGCGGCATCATCTCAAACAAAGTCTTGGGTGCAAGTTATAGGAGGGAATTTACTTTAATTCCTGTTCTTAGGCCTATTCAAGCAAGGACCCAAGGTTGTATTCCTTTTCATGTTTTTAATTATCTTATGACTATATTCGCAACTGTAAATTTCGTTATAATCCTTCAAGTTTAGGGCGAATACATGTTATATTCCCCACATTATATGTTATATTAATCCATGTCTGGTGATATGCATGCGGCTGAATGATCCCTGAACCCTTAGGTAGAGATATAGTATAATAATATGCGTAATGAGTTGCTGATAAGTAGCACCTTAGTGACTTCTAAGATATATTTACGTACTTAAATAAGTTGTGATTGTTACGGTGGTAGAAACTAATGCATTGTCTATACATACATGATTATTGAGTTATTTAGTTGACTTATTTTTGGTTTTGCAATCTTTATCGTTTTCTGGATGGCAATTACCTGTTAATATGGTGCACTGTGATTTCCATGCTTCAAATGATATTTCAACATGTTTAAAGGAGGAATGATTTTGTTTCGATGTGATAATGTGAAGTGATTTTTAGGAACAAATTTTTTAATAAATTTTCAGAATGTTACCTTGTTTACGGGCTACCATTTAAAATGTGTTCTCTATATGAATATGAAAATTTTATGTATGATAGTCTTTTGAGTTAACTTACCAATGCTTTTGGTTTCATGTGTATACGAGTTGTATATTGCGAGAGATAAATATTTTAGTCGACAGTGGTCAGATTGTTACTGCACAGTTCTGTTTTCACTCATGTTATTTGCAAAAGAAACCATTTAAAACGTATTTGTTGTTTATGCATAATTTCAACTCCATTGTTTAGAATACTCATTCATGTTTTCAAAATAATAAGCCACGTAAAATCTTAACGGGTCTTTATTTAATAGTAATTTTTGCAAGTTGTCCAATTTTGTGTTTAATTGTCGTAAAGTTTTTGTTCGGACTAACTGAGTTGTAAAATTTGTTATAAATAAATCCCTTAAGTTTTGCATTGATTATTTTTCCTATGATTAGTTAATTCATTATATTTCTCAAGAACTATAATAGTTCACAACATGGCTGGACGTAGGGCTGAGCAAAAGCGGATATCTGATCCGGTTTTGACATTCGGATCGGATATCCGAATTTGAAATTCTCATTTTTCGTGATCCACATCCGATCCGAATATTTCGGATATCCAATAATCTGGAATCCAAAAATTCGGATATCCAGATTTTGGAAACCGGATTTGATCCAGATTTAAAAGTGGAAAAAGTTCCACAAAAGCTACTGGGCTATTGGTCAATGTATTGTTATAAACTAAAACTAAAGGCAATTTTAGTGCATTTCAGATTCTGCAACCCACTTTAAAAGGGGTTTTTGATGACATAAATTACAAGTCTTGAATCTTAATCGCGTAAATTATTAAATTACAAGTTTCGATCGCATGAATTATTAAATTATAAGCCCCGATCGCATGAATTATTAAATTACAAGTCTTTATTACAAATTTCAAAATATGTCTAAAATTCGCATAAACTAAACATGAAGTTTCAATTCATTTTTGTATAAATTTTTAAAATTCGGATCGGATTCGAATATCCAGTTTTATGAAAATCTTGATCCACATCCGGTCCAGTTTATTCGGAAAAAACCGGATCGGAGATCCATTTTAATCGGTATCCATATATTCGGAATTTTTTTTCCGGAATTCGGATCGGATTCGGATAAAAAATCATATCGGATTTTTTTTTTTTGCTCAGCCCTAGCTGGACGGTTATTTAATTATAATTTTTGGAAGTTGCAACATGATGTTTGATTGTTGAAATTGTAATTTATGTAGGTCTCAATATAAAAGGTTAATCAAATATGAATTCTGTAATGTAACTATGTAATATCCTGATATGACAGTAGTAGCATGAACAGGACATATGAAATGAATATGAACTTTATTACATGATAGTGTAACCTTACTTATTATTGGTGAGTTTTATATAAAGTTAATTTCATTTATACCGACACTAATATTATGCCACAAAGCGAATTGCATTTTGCTATGTTTAAAATCTGATCGCAATATACTGAGTTATTAATTTGTTTGACATCTGAATCATGGGAATGCTAGTCTAGCTTTCGATCTTTAGCTTGTAAAATCGTCAATTGATTCGTGCTTATAATTGCCATTTGTTACAGCTTCATTGTTTGAAGGTTTCAAAATGTACCTAAGTGATTTTAACTTATTTATATCTAAAAATGCAAAGTTGTCTTACTAGTCCATGATTGGTGTCTGTCTCGTGAAATATGTCAATGCCTCGTGTTTAATTACATTAATAAATTTTTTGTCTAATGTCATTCCTCTTATCTGCGTAAGCAACATTTTGTCTCCATACCTTGTTTATGAACATGAAATGTTTTAATTTATCAACTATGTCTGTTGCCTTAAAAGTCGGATGTTAGTTGCCAGTATAGGGTAAGTAATTTATCAGATAATTTGTGATTGTTGGTTGTGTGATCTTCTTGAACTTAAGATGTAGAATTTTATAATGAGGTTACGGGGACGTAATCATGTCTTAAGGAGGACAGGATTGTAAAATCGTGATGAATTGCGATTGGGGTAATTGATGTATTATGATTGTTTTGACTGAGATTTACCATACATGGAATCTCCTGATTAATTTGTTATGTTTTGGTCAATGTTGTGGTCCTTTAAGTGTCATGAATTTCTGTTGTGTGTTAAACTTTGGGGACAAAGTTTCTTAAGGGGATAGAATGTAACATTTCGCGTTTTGAAGCCTATATACGTGCTACTTGTGATTGTTTCATGCTTGTTATATGTTTCGTTACCGTTACGGGGCGGCGAACTTCGGGACGAAGTTCATTTTATGGAGGGAAGACTGTAATACCCCGTAATTTAGCCTCGGTCAACAACTGTCAAACCCTGTTTTATACAAGTATTTCAAATAAGAATGTTTATAAAGTATTTTACGTAAACTGTTATTATTTTATAAATCGTATATCTACGACTATTTGGTATTTTATAATCATTTTTTTATATTTGACGATTATTTCATAAAATGACATTTCATTCGTATTTCTTTAATTTTGATAATATATTTATAATTAAATATATATCCTATCTTATATTTATTCTTATCTATACTTAGTTATTAATTAAAGTCGTATCTATATTTTTAAATCCTAAATTTTGTTAAATTCTTATATGAATGCTAATAATTTTATATTTTTATAATTAATTTAATTAATATGTATTAATACTAAAATTACATAATTTAATTAGTATAAATAATTTATACGTACTCGTTTATTTTGAGTTACGAGTTTTGAGCGGGATATCACCTCGGGATGCGTGACGGGCTTTTGAACTCGGGTTATAATATGATGTCGTGTAGTACAACCCTAGCCCATATACTCCTTATACTCCATCGACATTCACATAACTTACATATCGACTTTTTAACCCTAATCAAGCCTACCACCTACGTAGGCCTCCACATCTCGCAAAACTCTAATCATCCTCGCACCTTTCCCTGCCTCCCTACTCCGTCTACATCAGAAAAACCTAGCATGACTGTCATGGGTTAGAGAAGAACGAAGGAGAAACAATAACAACCCCATCACCATCGTTCTCATTCTTTGCGCAGCATGTGAATTCGTAAGTAGTTTATCATGTTTTTTCGTATCTTCGAATCAGGGTAATATAGTTGTATGTAATCTTTGTAGTATGTATAACATATTTATCATCTTTAAATCGCTATAGGATCACCGTAGGTGTCAGAAAAATCACCATAATATCGGTAGTGGCTGCGCTTATCACTCTGTTTTCATCCGTGTTTGCCTTGTTTTTGTTGTCCTCTCTTGCGTTTTTTATCATATTTCTGGGTTAATGATTAGGGTATATTCATTAGTCTTGGTAGGGGCTGTTTGTAGGCTAGGTTGGTGATGGTAAGGTGGTGTGTGGTGGTCGGGAAACTTGTTTTGACAGGCTGTTTAGGAGCGTGATAAAGAGCTCCAAATTAGAAGGAAAACATGACAGTGTGCGTGTGTGTCAGCATTTTTACGTGGTTGTTTCAGAGTGTTTGGTTAGTGTCGAAGGCTAGTGTTTTCCATCAGGGGGTTAAGGGTGATGCGAGGTGTCAAGGGTAGTGATAGGCGGTGGTGATAGTTGTAATATATAAATAGGGTACACGCACTTATCCCTCTGTTTTTCCAGTTTTCCTGTTCAGTTTCAATTCGTGTTTTGTATATATAATCATGTTGTTATGATCGGATCTTTGTTTATTTTTAATCTATGAAGTTCACTAGTCATGTTTGGATCAGAGTGGTGTCACCGTTGGTCTCTATGACCGTCGTATGTGGTGGTTAAACCACCCTGTCAGAGTCGACATCTAAATTGTTTCAGATTGCAATTCTGAACGCGAATGTTTGTAGTTGATTTCGAATGAGATATGGATTATGTCGTTTATGGGTAACTGGTTTAATTGATTTGTTGCAGTCAAGTGAGTTGTGTGGTGATTGTCACGGTGGCTTAGGGTGGCCGTGTCTGTAATAGTAGTGGGTTTCGTATAGTGTCGTACATAGTAAAATCAGGGGTCTGTTGTGGTGTTGCTGGGTTTGTAGCAAGTGTTTGGTGGTGGTGGTGCTAGTCGGCGACCACTGAGCCTGTAAAACCCCTCGCGGAAACGGAAATATAAACATACAAAGTACCAAAAATGCAGCGGAATTAAAACTTTTTAACCAAACTAAACATGCGAGGTGCTTTAGAAATCTAAACATGCGATAGACAAAACATAAATAAGTACTAAGTACGATATAAAGCAGCCTGGGATAGCATATCCCTACAGGCACCAAATACTGAAACGTAAGTCTAAGGTCTAGCTACACGATAAGGTAAAAGTCAACGATGAACGGATCATCGCTCGCTAGCCTCAACGTAACCCCCTGCAAACAGCCTCATGTACCTACACACATACAACATGTGCGCCACAGTCAGTGGGGAGTGACTAGAGTGCTCCTAGCCACCTATTGTCAGTGACACACAACACATAAACATACAATATACTCCAGCATATATAAAAAACATGTGAAGCATACAAATCTCAATATCTCAACTTTCATAACATCATGCAAATACTTACGCAAGGGCTCTCAACCAACTTCGGAAACTATTTGGAAGGAGAGCCGGTTTCCCTTCCGGTTGCCCGGCCGGGGGGTCTTTCAATCCAAACCATTTACGAAACCGGACTAAGAGTCGTCCAATGCCTTGGACGAACAATACTAAGATAGCCAAAATCCGTGACCTAATCCTAGTCACTGTCTCACAACAATACACCTCAAATACAAAGGGAAACACAGAACTGTAACCTAATCCAATTTACAGTCCTAACACATCCTACCCCATAATACAAAGGTAACACAGAACTGTAACCTAATCCAAATTACAGTCCTAACACATCATACCCCATAATACAAAGGTAACACAGAACTGTAACCTAATCCAAATTACAGTCCTAACACATCATACCCCATAATACAAAGGTAACACAGAACTGTAACCTAATCCAAATTACAGTCCTAACACATCATACCCCATAATACAAAGGTAACACAGAACTGTAACCTAATCCAAATTACAGTCCTAACACATCATACCCCATAATACAAAGGTAACACAGAACTGTAACCTAATCCAAATTACAGTCCTAACACATCATACCCCATAATACAAAGGTAACACAGAACTGTAACCTAATCCAAATTACAGTCCTAACACATCATACCCCATAATACAAAGGTAACACAGAACTGTAACCTAATCCAAATCACAGTTCTACAACATCATTACTGAACATACTCAATTCATAACCAAACATGCAAGCGACGTATACTCAAACCAACACTTAATTGACCCCGAGAATTAAGCCGAGGGAGAGCCGGTTTCCCTTTCGGTTGCCCGACCGGGGGGTCTCTATCCTCACTCTATTCCCGAACCCAATATAGTGTCGCCCATACCTCGGGGATTTCAACCAAACATACGAAGCATACGGAAAAGGAATCAATACAATCCGACTTGAAATTCATAAGTTACGAAGCAAATAACACAATCAGGGGCTCTCAGCCGGTTGACCACAGGCGGCCGGTCAACCGGCTGAGAGTCCTTTACTCTTAAGCCGACAATACTAAAAAACAACATACAAGGTCTCCCAGCCGGCCGGCCGGCTGCCGGTCCACCGGCTGGGGACCCCTCTCTCTTTTCTTTTCTCAAACACAACACACACATAAGGGACTCCCAGCCGGCCGGCCGGCTGCCGGTCCACCGGCTGGGGCCCATTTCCCAAGAACTTCGAAAATCCAAAATAATACAAAGGGGACTCTGAGCCGGCCGACCGGCTGCCGGTCAGCCTGCCGGCCCAGAGCCTCTGCTCACGCATTTCGCCAATTTCACTATTCTCTAATCCATTCAATACTTTACAATTCCAACTCAAACACGTTTCTAAGCAACGATTTCACACTTCCAGCACGTAAACCACATCAAATAAACATATGAACATGTATCCAAACCATTATTCCGTACTTAACCATAAAATCACAAATTAAACCGGTCTTAACATGTATACGCCTTAAATCTCATTCCTCATCAAATTCATCAATAAAACTTCATAAAATCAGTTTGTATAACATATTAAGAACATTAAAGAACTTAAGACTAAACAAACATTCATCAAACACAACCAAAAATCACATAAAATGCTAATTTAGACAAAAGGCCGAGTTTCTCATTATCGTCACCTTTACTCCGCGAATGCTCCGGTTTATTCTTCAAGGATCACGAGTTCTTCCTCCGGATTGTTGCTAGCTCCACCTTCAAGCACAAAAACACGGATTAAAGTGATAATTTCGTGATTAAGGCAAAACAGCCCCGAAATGAAGTTTCACGAAATTGAAATTGAAAGTGATGGAAAGATCATAAATCTCGCGAGGATTCCGAATATGTAACTTTTACCTCGATACGAGTTCGGGAAGGGGGCGAGATCGTCTTGAAAAGCTTGAAGAGAAATGAAAATGGTGTTTGAGTTTGTTTACTGTGAAAAGAAATGGAATGTCGATGGAGAGGTTTAAGGTAGGGTTTTAAGTTGTCCTTTCACCTTTATTGAGTCGGGTTTACTCTATTCAAGCGAAACGGAAACAGTGAAGCGGTTTGATATAAAATGAACAAGGCATCCTAAGCTTAAACGATTTTTAAGACGAACTTAACGGAAATCTTAAAAATATAAATTACGATTATTATTAAATTATTATTAAATTCCGTAAATTACTTTATTTTGATAAAATAGACCTTTACGAAAATACGGGATGTTACAGAGCCCCTCCCTGGAACCACCGCGGCTCAGAGGCGAGCCTGGTGGCGCCGGCGGGGAGGTCATGGGATGCTGTCGGTGCTACAGGCAGTGGTTGACAGGGTCCTCGGTAGCCTGCTGCTGCATTTTGGTTTTGCGGTGGCTGCGTGTTGATGTTTGAATTTCGTTGTGATGCGTGATATTATTAGCCATGGTTGACTATTTTTCTATTGGCTATTCTTTTGTTATCATGGCTATTATCATTATCATTATCATTATCTTTTTTTTTTTTTTTTTTTTTTTTTTTTAAGTATGGTTTTATTATTATTATTGTTTATTTGTATGATTGTTTACTTATCATTATTACTAAGGGTATTCCTAAGTTTTGGTAAATTCGGGTTAGTGATATTATTGGTATTATTAATCATGTTTTAGTAATTAGTCTAATTATTATTGTGTAGTTGTTCGTATTTATATTGTGTGATATTGATTTGGGTATTAATCTTTAATTGGTCATATGCTATTTTTAGTAAGTGTTATTTTAGTAGGTACTACTTTTAGTAAGTTTGTAATTGGCATGATATGAGTATGATCAAGTAATCGAGTTAGTGATGTTAATTGTACGAATAGCTTTTGATTTAAGTAATTTTTATAGGAACTGAGTTCGAGGAGGAATACTTCTAGACGGTCTTTGCTTGTTTGCAGATTTGCTACGCCAGGTAGGATACACTTGAACTATTTCTGTAATGTGTTATGCATGTATGTGATTTGGATGTTATGAATGCAAGTATGATTATTATGAGATTGATTTTCAGTGTTGGTTCTTTAATATTACATTCATAAGCATCGCATGAGCATGGTTACAGATTGAGATGATGATGAGATATTATTGGGCCCAGGCTAGCTCTGCAGGGCTAGACCTGGTGACCTCAGCTGTTATGCTGGTGTTCGGCGACGGCCGAGTATAGTCTGCCGGGAGGTTCGGTATGGCTGGGAGCACTACAACAAAATGGCACTTGCGCCACGATTTATGTCACGGGAATTCATAATTCGTGACTAAAATTTGCTTAGTCACGGGAAAAAAGTCCCCTTCCTTCAAAATTAATTGGTAAAAATTTTTATGTCACGGGAAAATATATCCGTGACAAATAATTGTTTTTAGTCACGAATTAAGCCTTGACCGTGGCTAACAAATGTGTTTAGTCACGCATCTAGTCACGAACGCTAATAATTATTTTTAGCCACAATGTCGTGGCTAATTATGATTTATTGTCACAGGTAAGTTAACCGTGACTAATTAGTGTTCTTAGCCACGCTGAATTCTTAACGTGGCTAATTGTGATTTATTGTCACACCTAAATTATCCGTGACTATATTGCTCTTAGCCACACACTGAATTCTTACCGTGGCTAATTGTGATTTATTGTCACAAGTAAATTACCCGTGACTAATTATTGCTCTTAGCTACGCACTGGATTTTTACCGTGACTAATATTTTTGATATGATAACAAATAATAGTACAAAATTATTAGTGCAACATGATTTATATTGTGACATCAAAATGATTGCGCCGTATTATTGCGAGATGTGAACAATATTCGTACTTAATGTTCTTCAATATTGACGTAAATGATCTTACTACGATTATTCTTATTATTGGATTTAGTCTGTCACAAGTGAGAATTTGTGCAATTTATTATGATTATTCTTATTAACACTATTGACTTGAACATGAATATGATTATATGAATAAATGATTTGTTGTTTAACAATTTATTTTGCTTTATTTTCGTTGAATGCTGCCACACATTGAATACTTACCGTGGCTAATTATGATTTATTGTCACAACTAAATCCTCACTTTTGACCGACTAAATCCTAAATATAATAATAATAGTAATAATTATAATAATACATTAGTAGAAAAATATTTATTTACGGCTCTCTATTTGCGGCATTTTTTTTTTATAATAGCAGCAAATAAATTTGTCAATTACCGCCGCTACTTAATATTAATGGGAAGAAAGAGATAAAAAAGAAAGAAACCAAACAAACGCAGGTAAAAAAACACTCAGCACCCTCTTCCTGTAATTAAACCTACCGCGCGACTACCTTACTGTGCATAACACTTTACCAATTATAATCACAAAAACCATCGTCCTTGCCGCACCTCTCCGCCATTCTTCCTCACCACCACCACGTGCTTCACCACCACCGTGCCAACTCGCCAGAGTTTGACCTTCATTCTATTATTTGGATATCAGGTAAGCAAATCCAATGTTGATTTGTTTATGTTTTTAATTAAATTCATTGTTATTGTTAGGGTTTGTTCTTTTTTGGATTAATTATCTTTTGTTAGGGTTTATGTTTATCATTTTGTTAATAAGAGTGTCAATTCAGTGTTAATTAACTATTTTAGGGTTTATGTGACTTAATAAAGGGGGTTTACGAATCAGAGATCACCAATCCACGTCGGAATAGTACGGTGACGTTGTGGTGGTGGATATATCACCAATCTTCACATAATTTTTATCCTGAACATGTGATCCAAAAGTAAACATTATGAGGGGAGGAGCTGCTATGTAGCATTGTTGGAGGCTTAGAGCCTAATGTAACAATTTTGTCTTCCTTTTATATTTTGGATCAGCAATAAAAAGCAGTTTCAAACTCTTTAGGGGAAAAATGCAATAGCCAAGTTTTTGTCCGATGAGGAAAACAAATTCAATTACAGTAACCCTCTGCCAGCCTTCAACCTGTACTAATTATCACTAAGTTCGGCTCCCCTCTTGTTGGTTTTTGTCATGAAATTGATTTGGGAAACAAGACATGCATCTTTATCAACAGTAAGAGGCATTAGCCGAGAGAGACAGAGTCCTTATGAATTTACAGAGGCATTGAAAAATAAATATCCAGACGACAGGGTCGGAATTACAGTCGTTGAAGCCGAAGATGTTATTTAAACTTTATAATGAATGGGAAAGCCACTGGTGAAGTAGTTGTTGATCATCGAAAGACCCGTCCTATACTATCCTTATGGATTGCTTATAGAGAGACATTCCGCCCTTTACTTTACCTTGGAAACTTGTTCTTATTCTAAATCCTATTCTGCTGCTTCCCTGCTCATTGCGTACCTGCGCCATTCTCTTATAACTTTGTTAGTACAAAACACAGAAAAAAAAGATGCTAGTGAGGAGTTCATCTTAGCACGCATAGACGGATATAAGGTATAGTAGACATAGTTGATACCCGTCGTTGTGGGTGTCAAAGATAAGATTTATAAACCAAACTAAAACTATAGATAGTGATAGTAAGGGTCGAACCACAGAGAGACAAGGTTAATTCCGTTTGCTAATTTTTAATCTATTAAGTAACAAAAGAGAGGGGGTTTTATTGGTTGTTGCTAGGTTTAAAACAAATATAAAATAAAACAAGTAAATAAAGATGAAAATAAACTATAATAAAAGAGATGCTAGGATGTTTGGGTAATAAACATCTAAGATAATATAAATCCTAAGTCAACATGTATTGCAGTCGCGTAAGGGGTGTAACATATCCTTTAGGTCTATGCTACCTAATAGCTCCATTCGGTCTATGCTATTAGTTCCTAGGTCTCACAATTATTGGGTGTCAACAATAAGGGTGATTCCTAAATTCTAGGTCACAAACCTTTCAGTCTTAAGTAACCTATCCGTCTTAAGATGTAAACCAATGCCCTTCCCAAATTTCTCAATCTTGGGTAGGTCAATACTAACATCCTACAAGTCTCCTTTTGGTCTCATTGTAGGTTATTATAGTCTGCAAATTAAAGCGAAACGGAATTCGAACACGAGTCGGTCGGCCGACCTATAAGGGTGGTCGGTCGACCTCCTGCCTGCGACATGTTGATTCGGGAATTATACTACCTATGCATATTTACTCCCTACATCCTAACATATGAAAATTAGCTACTCATAGTTACTGGAACAATAATAAAAATAGGAATAAACATGAAAGTTATAAAGAACATTAATCTAAACATGCAATAATAATAAAGGAAATTAAAATAAGGGAAAAAGGAGATTAGGAACTTCGGTTCCCCATGGTTAAAACAAGTTAATGAAAGGTAAAATAATCAAATAACACAATCCCAAGGAACAAAGAATAAACCTTTAGGTCAATATTCTACCCAATCCTTACGGTCTTAGGGTTCCTAGAAAAGCACTAAACTTTCGTTCAAGGGCAATCCCAAAGTTGTTGTTAAACTAATCCTAACAATCTTTCAATCTAAAAGAATTAGTTTACCAACAACAATGGGGGATTGGTAATTTAATCATAAAACTATCAAAATCAAGTTTTTACCATGGTTCCCCTAATTCCTAATCACAAGAATTAGCTATGCATAATCTCAATTGTAAAACTAACAATAACAAGAATCAAGAATATTAAAGGAGATAACATGATTAAAGATTAATTGCAACAAGAAAGATTAATTGTAGCAAACTTACAAGCTTAATTGGAATTCAAGAACAAATATTGAAACTTGGAAAGTATTCTCTAAAGCTATGGAGTTTTTCTCTAAACTAGGATGCTTCTCTCTATTAGGACTTGATTCTAATTCTATGATAGAAAACTAGATTAAGAACTTGATGGATAAAAACTAAGTAGAAAACTTGATTGATCTGAATTAGGGACTGAATTTGCTTAAATAGGCAGAATTAAAGAGTTTCCTAATGACCTAAACACTTGTATGGGCTTTTCGGAAACTTCTGGGTCGGCGCTGTGGTCGGTCGACCAGTATTTTCGGTCGGTCGACCGCTTTACGGATTTTATGCAATTTTTGGGCTTCAGGCAAATTCTGGGCTTTTCCAATTGGCACCTGGTCGGTCGACCTACTTTGTTGGTCGGTCGACCTGACTGACGGGACTGCAGCGCGCATCGATCTTAAAACAGCTGCCATTTCTTCGTTACTTATCGAAATCAAGCGATTCTCGCGGCGTTGGAAAGCTAAGAGGATAAGCTTTCACCTCCAACTGGAATCACTCCATTATCAGCTCTAGAACTCGAGATATAGCCATTTGAAACAGGCTGCAATGTCGTGGATCGATTCTTTGCTTGTAAAAGTTATCTTTAGGCCTTGAAATGTGCGCTAAGCTTCGTTCCTTCTTATCCTTAGTCATAAAAAGTCCCGAGGGCATAAATTTGGTATAAAATCGTCCCTTTTCCGCATAAATCTGCAAAAGAGCATAAAAATACGAAAGTAGACAAATGTTGGGAAATAAAGGCTAAAACATAGTAAATGAGCGCTAAAATGCGTGTAAAAATAGATGTAAAACATCATAAAGTAGGCACGCATCAAATTCCCCAAACCAAACCTTGCTTGCCCTCAAGCAAGAAATAGACTCGATCTTAACTAATGGAACGATTTCAATCTCAGAGCGAAATTTACATGTAAGCCTATACCATTGCCAAGTACAAAATGAGAAAGTATTTAAATCAAGCAAACGAGTTATGGTGTTGTCAGACTTGCAAAAATAAAGACTATAGAGACTTTATACCATGGACTCTCGCGGTACGCTCGAGACACTCATGAAGCAAAGGGTGAGTATATGTAAAAGATAGGAAGAAGTAATTTTGTAATGACACTCACCTAACTGCGACCCATGGAAACATGCCTGCAATCTAACATGAACAAGAATTCTACAACTTCGTATAACAATCTCATTTAAGTGGCCTAAATACATGCAAATGAGGTAATGAAAGATATGTGAGGTAAAAGGTAAAAAGTGGTTAAGATGTTTTTGGATTTGTGGGGTTAGTAGCCAAGCTAGTAAAACTGATGTCCAACAACAAACTTCACACTTTTGATATTAGGAAAGTGCTCTTTTGTAGCACAACTCTCACTTTGAATATAAGAAAGGACTCCCAAATATTTTTGAATGAGGTACGGGAGTGATAACACATAAAAGAAAGCAATTTGGAGCGTTTTTTTTTTTTTTGATGGTGCCAGGTGGTCGATCGACCTATACAGGCGGTCGGTCGACTGCCTTCTGCATTTTCCGGATTTTTTTTCTTTTTCGTTTTTTTTTTCTTTTCTTTCTTTCTTTTCTGAATTTTTTTTTTTTTTTTGTTCTTGTTCTTTTCTTTCTTTCTTTTCTTTTCTCTTTGCTTAAGATAGCTTACAAACCAAGATACCTCCAATAAGTCAAACCAAAGACCACAAATACTAGCTTGGAAAGGTAGGCTAAGTATGGGATGTAGTTTTGGGGGAATAAAAAGGCAATTTTGGCTATGTAAGGCTTATGGGTAAATAAGAGAAAGGGGACCCCAAATGCACGTATCAAGACTCACAAAACGAGAAAGTAAAACAAGTATATAGCAATTCAAGTTCATGTTTATGCATATTGATGTAACATGTTCCAAGGGGAGTACTACTCACATTCTAGACAACTGGTTTAAGAATAAAACCAGGAAATAAAGCTCTAAAACTTAGAATGTATAGTAGGTTGCCAAGGTATAAGTCAAGTCTTAAGAAAAACAAGTTGACAAAAACTCGTAGATATGCAAAAGATTCTTATACTAAAACAAGTTGACAAGGCAATGTAAAGGCATAAACATGTAAGATAGCAAAGATCATCCTTGAAATACTATCGTTCCGACTCGACCTATATGCTAAAATAAACGTGCATTTTTTTGAATTTTTGAAGTTTTTTCGTTTTTTTTTTGTATTTTTTTCTTTTGTATAGGTAAGGAAAATAAAGAAAAGAACAATGCAAGACAGAAATGCAGTAAACGTGTGACAGAATGCAATGCATGTAACACGAAACCATTCCCCAAACCAACCCGCACAATGTCCCCATTGTGCATTAGCCTAAGTAAAGGTTTCAGAAAAATAAAAGAAAGATGCAAAGAGAATAAAACCTAGGAAAAACTGGAAAGAACTCACTGGATTATGAAGCGCATGAGAAAAACCTCCCCAAACCAGCGTAAGCTGGGAGGTTTTGGTGGCTAGCAGTGCCACTCAAGTACCCAAGAACGGTTGCACGGTTCCCGAGGAAGAAATCGAAAGACTGCGACAGAACGGTAGGTCGACCGACCAAGAGAACAGGTCGACCGACCTTCCTGTAAAGTACAGAAAATTTCAGCAATGCGGCGCCTAGGTCGACCGACTGGTGTAACTGGTCGGTCGACCGTCTTTGTCCCAGCGGTCTTCGTTTTTCTTCGTAGAACCTGAAAAAGCAAGAAAAATATACGCCCAACAAATGCGCAAGATCCCAGAACCAAGCCTAAAATGTCTCAAACGAAGCAACAAAAGTAAAAAGAGTCTAAGTCTAAAAACAAGAAAATAAATAGTCCAACAAAAAACTGAAATAAAATACTAAACAAGAACTACGACTCAGCAGCAAGATACCCCAAAGTAAGGCACTTGGCTAAAATAGGTCCTTTCAGCAGTACTGACCGCTACTCTGGGCTTCCAGACAACAGGCCTAGCCGGAGGAAGGGTATCTGGTGTCGCATAAGCTATGACACGCTTCTTTACTTTGCCCGGCCGGTCTTTTTCAGCAACTTGCTCCAATTTCGTCTCCCCAGTATCTCCAGGATCTCCTATGCCCTTTTTATCATGACCTGCAACAACAGAAATAATAGGATGGTCCTCCAATTTCCTCTTACGCTCAAGGCCCTTGACGATCTCCAATATTTTTCCGAACTGAAGCTCCAATTTTACTTTCTCTAAATAATCCGGATACGGGACTGCAATGCTTGTCGCAGAATCAGCAATCTTTGGCTCTTTTAACTTCAGAATCTCCGTCGAGTTAGTGATGAGAGGAGAGTTAGGTAGCTCAGGAGGCGAATCCACAATAGGAACACTGGTGAGGTCTTGAATGAGGGAAGGATCCAGCGATTCGGGAATAGAAACTGCATTCTGCTCAGGAACAGTGGTCGGTCGACCGGGTACAGCGGTCGGTCGACCAGGTTCTGTATTATCGGAAATTTTCTGTTCTGCAGAAACCAATCTCACTTCAGGTGTCGAGGTCGGTCGACCTGATGTTGTGGTCGGTCGACCTTCTGACCTATGCACGGCATCAATTTCTTCGTCCCGAACTATGGCAGCATCATCCTTTGGGGTTGGTCCCTCATAAGCTTTCTCAAGTTTTTCAGCAACATGACTTATTTCAATATTTGTTTTCAGTGAATCCCCACATGAATTTCCATTTTCACCTCTACGAACCGCCAACTCCTCAATAGTAACCCAACCCTTGTTAGCAGCTACATTATAAAATCTACCAATTGTAGTTGAATCAAGGATGGCTCTGTAGTCATCATACAAAGAGCTATAGAATCGGTGGCAAAGGTACCACTCCTCAAAGCCGTGGTGAGGAATGGATCGAACCAACTTCTTAAAACGGGCCCATGCTTCAGGGAATTCCTCATCAGATCCTTGCCGGAACATATGAATTTGATCTCTCATAGCTTTGGTTTTTGCCGGCGAAAAGTACTGTTTGCAAAAAGCCAATGCCAGAGATGTCCAATCTGTAATTTTGGCCGCTACCCTATCAAGGTAGCGGATCCAATCACGCGCAGAATCTTTCAAGGAGAAAAGAAACAATGTCTCCTTAACATTATCTAGCGCCACTCCAGCCGGTACGGGTATGGAACAACAATAATCTGTAAATAGCTCCAAATGCTTTAGAGGATCTTCATCTGGTAGACCTGCAAACTGTTTTTGCTCCACCAATTTGATATGGGAAACTTGAATTTCATAGGGGAGAGTAAATCTCGGGGGAAGGTGGTGTGCTGCTGGCTGAAGATTATCAGAAATAGTAGACATGATCGCAATAGCACTGAGAGTACTCAAGTCTTCCTCTCAAAAACCTGTCTTCTGAAACAAAACTAGAAGAGAAGGTAAGAAACGGTCTTAAGGAACCTAAGTTCCTTAAGACAAGAAAAAAAAATAAACTAAAAATTTAACAAACAAAATTATACCGTCTCCCCGGCAACGGCGCCAAAATTTGATACCCGTCGTTGTGGGTGTCAAAGATAAGATTTATAAACCAAACTAAAACTATAGATAGTGATAGTAAGGGTCGAACCACAGAGAGACAAGGTTAATTCCGTTTGCTAATTTTTAATCTATTAAGTAACAAAAGAGAGGGGGTTTTATTGGTTGTTGCTAGGTTTAAAACAAATATAAAATAAAACAAGTAAATAAAGATGAAAATAAACTATAATAAAAGAGATGCTAGGATGTTTGGGTAATAAACATCTAAGATAATATAAATCCTAAGTCAACATGTATTGCAGTCGCGTAAGGGGTGTAACATATCCTTTAGGTCTATGCTACCTAATAGCTCCATTCGGTCTATGCTATTAGTTCCTAGGTCTCACAATTATTGGGTGTCAACAATAAGGGTGATTCCTAAATTCTAGGTCACAAACCTTTCAGTCTTAAGTAACCTATCCGTCTTAAGATGTAAACCAATGCCCTTCCCAAATTTCTCAATCTTGGGTAGGTCAATACTAACATCCTACAAGTCTCCTTTTGGTCTCATTGTAGGTTATTATAGTCTGCAAATTAAAGCGAAACGGAATTCGAACACGAGTCGGTCGGCCGACCTATAAGGGTGGTCGGTCGACCTCCTGCCTGCGACATGTTGATTCGGGAATTATACTACCTATGCATATTTACTCCCTACATCCTAACATATGAAAATTAGCTACTCATAGTTACTGGAACAATAATAAAAATAGGAATAAACATGAAAGTTATAAAGAACATTAATCTAAACATGCAATAATAATAAAGGAAATTAAAATAAGGGAAAAAGGAGATTAGGAACTTCGGTTCCCCATGGTTAAAACAAGTTAATGAAAGGTAAAATAATCAAATAACACAATCCCAAGGAACAAAGAATAAACCTTTAGGTCAATATTCTACCCAATCCTTACGGTCTTAGGGTTCCTAGAAAAGCACTAAACTTTCGTTCAAGGGCAATCCCAAAGTTGTTGTTAAACTAATCCTAACAATCTTTCAATCTAAAAGAATTAGTTTACCAACAACAATGGGGGATTGGTAATTTAATCATAAAACTATCAAAATCAAGTTTTTACCATGGTTCCCCTAATTCCTAATCACAAGAATTAGCTATGCATAATCTCAATTGTAAAACTAACAATAACAAGAATCAAGAATATTAAAGGAGATAACATGATTAAAGATTAATTGCAACAAGAAAGATTAATTGTAGCAAACTTACAAGCTTAATTGGAATTCAAGAACAAATATTGAAACTTGGAAAGTATTCTCTAAAGCTATGGAGTTTTTCTCTAAACTAGGATGCTTCTCTCTATTAGGACTTGATTCTAATTCTATGATAGAAAACTAGATTAAGAACTTGATGGATAAAAACTAAGTAGAAAACTTGATTGATCTGAATTAGGGACTGAATTTGCTTAAATAGGCAGAATTAAAGAGTTTCCTAATGACCTAAACACTTGTATGGGCTTTTCGGAAACTTCTGGGTCGGCGCTGTGGTCGGTCGACCAGTATTTTCGGTCGGTCGACCGCTTTACGGATTTTATGCAATTTTTGGGCTTCAGGCAAATTCTGGGCTTTTCCAATTGGCACCTGGTCGGTCGACCTACTTTGTTGGTCGGTCGACCTGACTGACGGGACTGCAGCGCGCATCGATCTTAAAACAGCTGCCATTTCTTCGTTACTTATCGAAATCAAGCGATTCTCGCGGCGTTGGAAAGCTAAGAGGATAAGCTTTCACCTCCAACTGGAATCACTCCATTATCAGCTCTATAACTCGAGATATAGCCATTTGAAACAGGCTGCAATGTCGTGGATCGATTCTTTGCTTGTAAAAGTTATCTTTAGGCCTTGAAATGTGCGCTAAGCTTCGTTCCTTCTTATCCTTAGTCATAAAAAGTCCCGAGGGCATAAATTTGGTATAAAATCGTCCCTTTTCCGCATAAATCTGCAAAAGAGCATAAAAATACGAAAGTAGACAAATGTTGGGAAATAAAGGCTAAAACATAGTAAATGAGCGCTAAAATGCGTGTAAAAATAGATGTAAAACATCATAAAATAGGCACGCATCAATAGTGTCAACGGATTCAAAAGGAAGTTACGA
This sequence comes from Silene conica, assembly GCA_029255685.2. Classification (NCBI taxonomy): domain Eukaryota; kingdom Viridiplantae; phylum Streptophyta; class Magnoliopsida; order Caryophyllales; family Caryophyllaceae; genus Silene; species Silene conica. Next base: position 44,546,111 of record CM055319.2, on the reverse strand, counting down.
AAAATGATTTGTTTAACTTGGTACAACGGAAATCCAGTTTTCTGTGGGATCGGATCCGTCTGAGCGAACGAGTAGACTGCTTGAAGTGAATAAGAGTTGCTAGTGTATAAAGAGAACAAAGCCCAAGCTCACCCTAAGAGAGATTATATGCTATAGTTACTATTACATTATTATAGAATACAGGGGCATTCACCTAAGCAGCTCCTGTTGAAATATATCTAAGAGACGTATAAGCGAGACAACCTAAACTCTACTTCCCCTTGGACGAATTATCATCCTTAGGCCATTATAAAGCTTTTTGTATCACCGATTTTCTTTATTTATCTTATACGCCTAGATAAGAAGTTTCAAGACGTAGCCCGAGAGATTGAGTTAGAGAGCCCTACATCCCGGAATCGACGATGCTCTACTCGTACTGTACTAAAGAAGAGGCGAGGTGCGGTACGCATTTTAGCCAGTCGGATCCTTCCCCGCCAGGCTTTCCTCACCGTAAACATAGTCAACTGCAGCGGACAACCCTTCCAAAATAAGCAAGGGTCTGCTTGACAAGCAGGTACCTTTTATCTATAAGATTTGACAAACGTAATCCAAAAGTCTTGCCTTCTTTCCTTTTAAAGTAAGTGATCTTACCTTACGAATAGAAAAAAAGATTCTTTATGGAATTAATCTAAGGAAGATGAGACCGAAGAACCCGCAGGCGAAGAGTAATGTTAGCAAAGCTATCTAAGTTACTTACCGTAACGAGCTATAGTTGTGGGACTGGAGAAGAAAGAAATGAGACTCGACCGAGCCGAGGATAAAGACAAAAAGAAGTCATCAATCAACGGTCTCGCTATCAGCGATCTCGAAATGAAACTCACAGAATCCCCTCACAAATTAACGAAAGGCGTTTAGATGCTTCTGTTCAGTTTTGGTCAAAGACGGTAAAATCTCTCATGTCAGTCGTCCAATTCCATTCCTACTCTTGCAACTGCTCTTAGTCCCGGTGGTCAGGCTCCCGAGAGCTCTTTTCCTTGTCCATTGCCTTTACTTTATCCAGTCGGGCTGTAAGTAATTGGAGGACCCGTCGCGTCATCAGCCATGGCCTCTCTTTACAAAACTCGTCGAAAATCTCACTTTTTCGTAGGTTCTATAGAAAAAGGAAAGCGATTAAAAAATGTCTCATGGCTAAAGTGCATAACTAGAAAAGATACCTTGGTGTCACGGTCATAGATTGCATTCGTTAACATCCGGCTCTAAAAAACAATGCTTTCACAGGTCTAGTGGGTGAGTCTAGCACTGTCTTTCGAGCCAGAGAAAGTGCCCTGGCCTAGCCAATTTAAACCTTCTGATTTGTCTGAAACACTTCACGGTTTTGTCAATATATTGTTTGGAAGTTGTTTTTTCTGTCTCGTATTGTAACTTTTTCTTGTGGATTTGTATCCTCAGTTGCCACTTTTAATGTTTTAAACAATGGTTCTACAGTCAAGCTTTAGAATTTGGAAAATGCGTATAATACTCAGGTTTCTATATTAATTAACAAACCGACTTTATGATGACAATAAGGGAGATTCTATTTTCAAGATTGAATTGAAAGTCTAGGAATTTGGTACTTTAAATCCGTACAACTAATTCCTTGTTAGGAGCTAGAATCCTCTAGAGTTATAAAATAACTATAAAGGATAAAGCTTTCTAAATATGATATTAGAGCCATTTTTTATATTTTTGTATTTAATTACAAATATCACCCTTGATTATTTAGTCCTCACGGTTACGCCTTGACTTGTTTTTTACTTTCTAAAACTTCAGGTGAACCTGACCCATCACTTGATAGTGTGTCGTCAAAGTTCACCTAGTATTCCTACAACTATAAAGAAAGCAACTTCCCTGTATCAGTATTTACGTACACAGTAAGACTCGAGGTCCTTATGGCTTAGATTTATTTTTGCATTGCCAGTCTACCCGGAAGCTTTCCTATTTAGTAGCTTTGTTATTTTCTTTCAGTTGTCAAACTCTGGCAATACAGCTGCTGACGTGACCCTTCTTTTTACGTGGGCGGTATGGCATCCATCGCTTCTACTTTTATCTTTGCCGAGTGTATTTTGTCATAGACTCGTAGCAACCGTTTGGTAACTTATCTTAAAAATAGCAATTTTTATGTGAGCTTTATGATCTATTTTAGAATATAGTGGGCGGAGATTCAGGATGTAGCGGGAGTCACTATAACTCAAACATCACGTAAGAGCACTTGAAGCTCTTCAATTTTTACTTCTTCAAAGTTTCTTGTGTATTCCATTGACACTGCCAACATGTATACTGACATACAAGGTCAAATATAATATCAGGATGAAGGATGGCCATGGCTTACTTCTAAATCACAAGTGAGTGAATTTGTTTACATAGATGTTCCTTTTTTCACACTGTAAAACAATAGTTTGCTTTGGTTTCGTCTTTTTCAAATTTTATTGACATGCAGGACTGTAAATGAATTCCCCCCATGTCTTTTTGTATTGCAGATGAGAACAAAGAGAGCGTCCATATATCAGAGTGCCCATGTTTTGTCATCTCTGGTGATGCAGAAGGTATTAGTGCTGATATGTGGCAAGAGATTAAGGAGGTTTGTGACTTGGTTTTCTCGCTTTTCCTTCTGGTTGTACCTTTATTATAATACCTAGATTTTAGGTGTTGCCGTGAAGTTCTTGTAAACGATTCTGTAGACATTTGCTATATGAAAGCTAAACTGCAGGAACCTTCGTTTAATCCTTACTTGTTGCGGACATCTTTAATGATGACTAGTACCCTTGTATGCAGGTAATATGAGGTAATAGGAGCTGTTGGTTTTATGAATCAAATGTTAGATATACCATAGGATGTAGATCCAATGTGGGCCTTTATGATTGATAGTTGCTGGTACATGTTTTTTTTCTCCTGATGTCTTCTGTCTATATAATATGATCCCACAGAAGCTATTTGCACTATTATTATTTTGTGCCTTCCAAGCTCTCAGAATATTTCATTGCAAACTATGCAAACAATTGGATAGATGCTTCTATATCCAACTTTTCCCCGATTTGCATTTTGGTTTCATTAAAGTCATGCGGGAAATTTGAAGTGCTTCCTTTGTTGTTGCCACCTTGTTCAGGAAAGCATTTTGTGGACCTGTTCCCTCTTTTACGGAGGGAAAAGAAAGCTACTGGATGCCTTTCAGTTTTTTGGTTTCTTACACCGTATATAATTCAGGTTTGTAACGAAATTTTATGCTTGTGCTTATTCGCACTAATGATCAGTACACAATATTTTTTTTTTTTTTTGATATTGATTTGCAGCTTCCCTGCTTTATTTTGTGGCTGATTAGTATCAGGAGAATGTCCTTGCTTTAATTTTGTGTTTAATAGCTTCAATAATCTGAGAAAACACCTTTCTAGGATGAGCGAGCATCATTTCATTATTTGCTTTATTTCTTGGTATCCAAACTTCATTAATACACGCATTAATGAGTGCATTCGCCAGGCTGATTTGAATTGCCATACCTCTTTGCCTTTCTTTCCAATTAAGAATGTTATGGAGAGGGGTTTGATACCCAGTCCAGATATTTATCAGGGAAATAATCTGCTTACTGTATACACAATCAAAGAATAAATGCTCCATGGTTTCAGGGACAATCCCACAAAAACAATAGGTATTATCTTGAGCTACACTACCTAAGTTATGTAATTTCTTCTTTGTGTTCATATTCTGATGAAAATGAAGCCAAGCCATAAAATTATATTTAGGTAAACTCCAATTGTTCCAAATATGATGTTGCCATTTAAGCTTGTTAGATTTGACCCGAAGGAAATCACATCCCTTTGGCAATGGAGTATTCATGCCCTTCAATATTCTGCCAAATATTTTGATGATAAGCTACTCTGAACTGTTCCTTGACTTGGCATATCTTTCTTGAGAACCAGCTTGATGTAGGATTAGGAGTATAGGTTAACCAATCCTTGCCTTTCAGATAAATATGATTAACCCATTGAACCCATAGAGTGTCTGGGTTGGTAGCAACCCACCAAACTAACTTGCCAACTGTTGCTTTGTTCAAGAGAACATCGTTTTTCAGGTCAAGGCCACCCTAGCTTTTGGTTTACAGATTTTTTTTCCCAAGCAACAAGAGGAACTTTACTGAATTCTGTCCCCCCGTTCCAAAGATGTAGATAGATTCGATTCTCAGAATAGTTCCTTGAGGCATAATGAACATGCTAGCCCAGTAATTGTGCAAATTATTGGTTTCCATCTTTGTTTCTTTACCACTTCGTTGCTTTTTTTCTTTTCCTTTTTGTGGCCTTTTTGTCTTGGAATCATGAAGTGACGAAGATGTGAAAAAATTCTCATCACTTACAATGTAGGTGACTTGTGAATTGTGATGCTGCTCAAGTACGTCACAACCGTGAATAACTGAAATTTTTGAGTATGTTGCATCTGTTGAGTGTTTCCAAAATCTCTTCTTTCTTGCTATTCTTGTTCTAAAGACAAGTTGTCCCATTTGTAATTCATTGCATTTGTCCAGCACTTCTTTGGTTCATTACCCTGTATTATGACTGCTTTGCGAAAAATATGTGAAAAAAAATTCATCACTCATAATGTAGGTGACTTGTGAATTGTGATGGTTACTTTCAGCGTTTTGGTATGTACCATAATGTGTTTGATTAGAGCTAATTTGAGTGGAGTTTGTAGGGAAAATACCTTTTGTGAATACAATATATTTTTAGATATTATTAATATTGAATAAATCATAGTTTATTTCAAATGACACTTGTATAATATATTTTTTTTCTTTTTTGGTGTAGGTGTTTCAGTTGCTTTTCTCTAGGTTTGGGTGTACAACTATGGAGCAAACAAGTTTACATCCGAAGAATACGCCACTAAATTTATAATTCTTACGAGCATTAGGCTCACAACTTTGGATTTTTTTCCGGACATGTATTTCACATTACTTATTTTTTAGCGCTTTCTTAGTTGTTATAAAACACAAGGATGCTACATTTTATATAATCGACAATAAGATCTTATTCCATTTTTACGAGCATATGTGTTATCTAGCAGTTAATTAATAATGTGTTAGCCACGAAAATTATAAAAGTTGCCACGATAATATTTGTGGCTATTAATTTTCAACTACAGGGGTATTTCGCCACGTTATTGTTTCGTGGCTAGTATGTTTAGCCACGAAAATTTTATTTTTCAGACACGATAATATTTGTGGCCAACAATCTTTAGTCACGGGACGCGCTTTTGCCACGTTATTGTTTCGTGGCTAGTATCTTTTAGCCACAATATATTTTGTGGCTGTCAATATTTAGCCACGAGAGTTTATCTTTTGTCACGTTATTATTTTGTGGCCAGTAGTATTTAGCCACGAATTTTTTTTAATTTGGTCACAATATTAACTTGTGACTAAAACAATTTTAGCCACGGGAAAACATGTTTAGCCACACTATTTTAGCCACGGGAAATACCGTGGCAAAATTCCTAATTTTAGCCACGTTGCAGTTTTTCCCGTGACTAAAATTTTGCCACGGCCACTTGGGTCACGAGTGATTTCCCGTGGCAAAATTGTATAGCCACGGGAATTTACCACTTGCGCCACGTTTTTAAACGTGACGCAAGTGTCATTTTGTTGTAGTGGAGTCACGGGTTTGAGAATAAAAAAATGAGAATGAGAATGAGATTGAGATTGAGATTGGGCTTGAGCATATCATGGCATTGCATATCATTTATATTGTATTTTGTTATTGTGTTATCCTACTCAACCGCAAGGTTGACAGTGTATTCGTGTTCACCTACGATGATCCGGAATGGGGAGTAGATTTTTCAGGACAAAGACAGACGGACTAGGATCTGGGCTTGGAGGAGAGAAACTTGGATCAGACTCACCTAGTTATAGAATCACCTAGCTTGTTATAGTTCGTTTGTACTTTCCTTAAGTTGATTTTTGGTTTTTTTTTTAGTTATGCATGTAACAGTTCAGTTTCGACTCTTGGTTAAGTAACTTAAAGTATTGTTTATCTTTCACTATGATTATCTCTTACCCTGGGTTATCCAGGATGGTAACAGTCTTATTTACCCTGGAAGTCCTAGTTCAGGCTCCTAGGTAAATAGGGGTGTTACAAAGTGGTATCAGAGCGAACGATCCTTAGGCCTAAACCAAATGAACAATAATGAACATAGTAGAGTCTAAATAAAATGAACCCCAGGCTAGTAACTGTTAGGAGCCCCATAGGATTTGGGATGAGTTAGGGGCCCCCTCAAACCAAGCCACTGGCCCTTTCAGTCTAACCTGGTTACCTTGAGAGGTGTAGAGTGTGGGTAGTGTGTAATAAAGGAAGAGACCCTACATTTATACATATTTTTGTACTAACGTTTCAGCAGCAAAGGAATGAGGTAAGTTATGATGTGAACTGCATTGGTGATACATGATGTGAAGCATGAGATTTACACTAAGTGATGATGGGCATGTTATACTGTTGTTTGACATATTGAGAACATGAGGTTGTGTCTGAGTTTGAATATAAGTGTGATTTGTATGAATATATGCATGCGGTAATATGATCCCTAAGCCTATAGGTAGAGTTATATGTAATGCAAGTAACAATTAAAGATATGTTAAGAGTTGCATGCTAGACTATGTATGCTAGGAAAAACCTATGATGGGATAGAATATGACCTAGGATTCTCATGTATTTGTTAAACTCGTGTAGCATTTTGCCTCCCCGAAGAGACCCCAATGCAGCCAACATTTCACAAGAGGAACTCGATCGTTTACTAGCTATGAACGCTGCTCTCTTAGCTAGGATTGGGGCAAATACTCAATCAGATGCAACCAAAATGAGCAATAATATCTCCAGGCACAACCCCACCAAGTATGATGGGGAGGGGGCACCAAGTTTGCTTGCAGAATGTTGCCGAGAGTTCGAGAGTATCTTCAAACTGTTGTCTGTGCCAGAATCGATGAAGGTGGACCAAGCTGTATTCTATCTAAAGGGTACAGCTAGGTTATGGTGGAATAACAACAAAGAAGAGATCAAGGCCGCTGCGGAAGACATTGGGTCTGAATATGTAAGCTGGGTCGGGTTGTTACAAATGGTTCAAGGGGATTTTATCCTCTAAGTTCGTGCCAGAGCATGTGAAAGGGAAGCTGAGAGCTGAGTTTGATTCCTTCAAGATGAATGAAGGGATGACTGTGGAAGCATATCACAGTAAGTTTATGCAGCTGGCAGAGAATGTAGCTGACTTGGGCTACACACCGGAGATGTTAGCTGCTCGGTTTGAGAAAGGGCTGACCATTGATATCAAGAAAAGTCTACTGGCAACTAAGCCCACGACTGTGGAAGAAATATATGAGAGGGCTGGCCAGGCGGAAAGGATCGCTGACATGATCAAGGAAGAGGAGAAGGCCAAGGGTGACAAGAGGAAAGCAGAATCTGGGGCCGAAAGCTCAGGGAATAAGAAACCGAATAACCAGTATCGATCTTTATTTTCAACCAGTGCACAAGGGAACAACACCAACCGTGGAGGTAATCGCACCATGTCTGGATCTGGTGGTGGAGTGCCTACATGTTTCAAATGTGGGAAACCGGGACACAAAAAGATAGATTGTTGGTCGGGTACTCAGAGTGCTGGAAGCAGTTATCATCGGGGCAATCAAAGTGGAGGATTCAGAACGCCGAATGCGAGTTATTCTGGGAATAACCGATCTGGAGGTAACAACTATCAGCGGAACTACAGTAATTACAACAACCAAAACCGCTACCAAGGAAATCAGGGTAGTGGCAATGGTAATTTCAAGAAGACCCTGGCAGAGGCTAGTAACTAGAGCGGCGCAGGATCTGTGAACCAGAGTGGGGCTAAGAAAAGTGGGACCCTGTTCATGATGGGCAAGGAGTCTGCAGAGGAGGATGCACATGTTGTTACTGGTACATTTCTAGTACATTCATCTCCTACTTTTGTTTTATTTGATTCTGGTGCATCGCATTCGTTCATATCTGCGGAGCATGCTAGGACTATAGGACTTGATGTATATGATATTATAGCTAATTTTGTAACCATACCATCTGGAGAGTCCATAGCTTGTAATAGAGTCTATGGCAATGTAATGATCCGAGTAGGAGCTGTGAGTTTTGAGTCGAACTTAATAGAGTTTCCTTTGGGTGGCTTTGAGGTGATACTGGGGATGGATTGGCTGAAAAGGTATAAGGCCTACATCGACTGTTACCAAGGGAAAATTACTCTAAGAGGACCTAAGGGGGTGAGAGTGTCCTACAAGGGATACTCCGTGAAACCTAAACTGAAGTTGATCACCATCAATGCACTAAAGTCGTGCCTGAAGAGAGGTGATGAGATGCTGCCGTGTCATGTGAGAGATTTGACTGCAGGGAAACTCCAAGCTAGTGAGATCGATGTTGTAAGAGATTTCGAAGACGTGTTTCCAGAGGAAATTCCTGGGTTATCGCCAAAGAGGGACTTAGATTTTGGTATTAATCTGAAACCTGGGGCTGAGCCAATTTCTAAAGCACCTTACCGCATGGGACCTAAGGAGTTGGAGGAACTGAGGAAGCAGTTAGATGAGCAAGCAAGCAAGGGGTATGTGAGGCCGAGTGTGTCACCTTGGGGAGCACCAGTGTTGTTTTTGAAGAAGAAGGATGGAACCATGAGGCTGTGTGTGGACTATAGGGAGCTCAACAACGTGACGATCAAGAATAGGTATCCTCTACCTCGTATTGATGATCTTTTTGACCAGTTGAGTGGGGCTGGTGTGTTTTCCAAGATTGATTTGAGGTCTGGGTATCATCAGCTGAGAATCAAAGATGCCGACATCCACAAGACTGCGTTCAGATCAAGGTATGGGCATTATGAATTTGTGGTGATGCCATTTGGTTTGACTAACGCACCTACTGTTTTCATGGAATTGATGAACAGAGTGTTTAGTCCCTTTCTGGACCAGTTTCTGGTAGTATTTATCGATGACATTTTGGTGTATTCGAAAAATAGAGAAGAGCATGCGAAGCATTTGGGTCTAGTGCTGCAGACTTTGAGGGATCATCAATTGTATGCAAAGTTGAGTAAATGCGAATTCTGGCTCGAGAAGGTTGCCTTTATGGGCCATGTGGTATCTAAGGACGGTGTTTCAGTGGATCCTAGTAAGATTGAAGCCGTTTCGAAGTGGGAGCGACCAAAGAATGTGGCAGATATTCAAAGTTTCTTGGGGCTGGCTGGTTACTACAGGAGATTTGTGAAAGACTTCTCGAAGATAGCCAAACCTATGACTTCATTAATGCGGAAAGAGAATAGATTTGTGTGGGATGAGAGCTGTGAAAGGGCATTTCTGGATCTGAAGGAGCGTCTTACTCCAGCTCCTATCCTTGCATTGCCAGAAGGGAGTGAGAATTTCGAAGTCTATACAGATGCTTCTAAGAAGGGTCTGGGTTGTGTGCTGATGCAGAACGGGAAAGTGATTGCTTATGCTTCAAGGCAGCTGAAGCCTTATGAGGAGAATTATCCGACGCATGATCTAGAGCTTGGAGCAGTAGTTTTTTTTTTTGGTAGAATGTAAATTATATAGATAAGAAGTGGCCAAAACATCCATACAAAGCAAAGACTACTGCCAGTCTTAGCTCAAAACAACAAAAGCAACAAAAGCAAGCCTATTACATAAGTTTAGTTATCCAAACTTCATCTTTTCGAGCTAAACTGCCTTGTATCTGATGCTTAATACGAATTCTTATGTCTGCCTGAATCATGCTCACACACACCCCTGGATGTTGAAGTTTTTGCTCATGTTTGCTCAGATTCCGCTGGTGCCAAATAGTATAGATAGCTGCAGTGACGATGCTCTGGAGAATCCCCTTTTTGAGGTTAGTAAAATGAGTCCAATTCTGCCTTTCTGCTATATTCAGTTTCACCCCCGTCCATTGATGTAACTGAGTCAGGATGATTTGGGTATACTGACAGTTACCAAATAAGTGAGCTGAGGTTTCTTCACTTTGATCACATATGCAACATCGATTATCTGAACATATGTTTAATCTGAAAAGTTTATCTTTGGTATTAAAGCCATTGTGTTGATAGAGCCAAGCAATGAAGCCATGTTTGGGGATGGTCCATTTGTTCCAAATGTAATGATGCCATGGAACCACAGGTGTAACATCAGCCAGTCTTTGATATCCCTTAGATACAGTATACTCTTTGCCAGGAACAGTAGACCACAATAGCTGATCAAAATCATCTTTCATCATGTCCTTGACTTTGCAAATTTTCCTCCATGTCCAGCTTGCTTGAGATGGGGGACTGTAATCCAACCAAGACCTACCTTTAAGATAGACACTATGAACCCACTGGACCCATAATTTGGAGGGGCAGGCATGTATCCACCAGGCTAGTTTACCAATGAAGGCTTTGTTCCAGAGGCTCTCTACTTTCAGACCCAGACCACCATTCTGTTTAGGAGTACAAATCTTAGACCAAGCAACAGTAGGAGTCCTTGTATATTCTGTCCCACCAGTCCACAGGAAATTCCTGCAAATGGCTTCAATTTTAGCCAAAACACCTTTAGGAATGATGAAAATTGATGCCCAATAGGAGTGAAGTGACTTGTAGACTGCTTGAATTAAAACCAATCTTCCAGCATAAGAGAGTTTCTTAGTTCCCAACCCCCTTACTCTGTCAAACAGTTTATCAATCAGAGGCTGGCAGTCCTTGATAGTCAATTGGGCAGGCTTGATTGGAACCCCAAGATACTTAAATGGCATAGAGCCTTCAATGCAGCCAGATACTCTAATTATATCAGCCCTGATATCTGGTGCAACTCCATTGAAGTACACATGAGATTTACCAGGACTCATTTTAAGCCCAGATGCTTTGGAGAAAGTGGCATATGTCCTCAGGAGAAGCATCATTGAGTCTGTATCTCCTTTACTAAACAATAACAGGTCATCAGCAAACATTAAGCAACTCAACTTCATTGGCTTGCATAGAGGATGAAATTTGAAAGGCATGTGAGTAGTAGTGTACTTCAAGAGTCTGGTTAGATATTTCATGCAGATAGTAAACAAAAGAGGAGATAAGGGATCCCCTTGCCTAAGACCCCTGTGCCCTTGAAACCAACCAAAGTGTTCACCATTGAGATTTATGCTATAAGATGTAGTGGTAACACACTCTCTAATCATGTCTATGATAGGCTCAGGAAAATTGAGTGCTTGAAGCATCTCAAATAAAAAAGCCCACTCAACAGTGTCATAAGCCTTTTGTAAATCAATCTTAAACAAGCATCTAGGGGAGGCATGTTTTCTTCCATACAGGTGGACCAAGTCCTGGCAAATGAGGATGTTTTCGAGTATACTTCTGCCTTGAATGAACCCACCTTGAGTCAAGGATATCAAATCTGGTAGCACCTGAGCTATTCTTGAGCATATGAGTTTTGAGATGCATTTATAGACCACATTGCAGCAAGCAATTGGCCTAAATTGAAGGACTGATGTAGGATGAGGCACCTTAGGAATGAGAGTGAGAGTGGTTGCATTAAGTTGCTTCAACAATTTACCATTTCTGAAAAATTCATGCACAGCAGCACAGACATCTGCACCTACAGTATCCCAACTAACTTTAAAAAATTGGCTAGAGTAGCCATCAGGGCCAGGACTTTTGTCATTGGGGATACTGAAAAGAACAGTCTTAATCTCTTCATCTGTAACTGGTTGTAGAAGGATCTGATGATGTTGAGTAGTACACTTGAGACCCTGACTCATCACCCTTAAGTTGTGGCGACATTATCTCTATGGAGCTACATTTAAGGTGTATTCCGATCATAAGAGTTTCAAGTACATTTATACCCAGAGAGAGCTGAACATGCGTCAGAGGAGGTGGATTGAGCTCATTGGAGATTACGACATGGAGATTCTGTACAACGAAGGAAAAGCTAATGTGGTGGCTGATGCATTGAGTAGGAAATCTGTACACGCTCTATGCACAGCAAGATCGAGACTGAGTATGTATCGTGAGTTGGGACAGATGGGTATTGTAGTGATTCGGAAGGGTGACACTTAGGGGGATATGACGATTGAGCCTGAGTTGTATTCGAGATTCGAGAGTGCCAGAAGAGTGATCCCAGAATTCAGAAGTGGCGTGAGGCAGTGAGCCAAGCTAGTATTGCAGAATCATACTCTAAGTTCGAGATTCATGAGGATGATAGTTTGAGGTTCGCTGGGAGATGGTGTGTGCCTGATAATGAGGACTTGAAGAGAAAGATACTGGTAGAAGCTCATTCTACACCTTATTTCGTTCATCCTGGAGGGGATAAGTTGTACAAAGACCTGAAGAAGGCTTTTTGGTGGCCAAAGATGAAGCAGGAGGTAGCTGAGTTTGTTTCTCGGTGCCTAGTATGTCAGAGAGTGAAAGGAGAACACAAGAGGCCGCAAGGGAAGTTACAACCACTAGATGTACCTGAATGGAAGTGGGAGAGCATTTCGATGGATTTTATTGTACGATTGCCTAGGACTTCGAAGGGAAATGCTATGATATGGGTGATCGTTGATAGACTGACTAAGTCAGCCCATTTCATTCCGATGAAGGAGACGTGGAGTAAAGCTGAGTTGGCTAAGGCCTACATCAAGCATGTGGTGAAGCTTCATGGTGTACCTGGAGATATTGTTTTTGATCGTGATTCCAGGTTCATCTCTAAGTTTTGGCAAGAGTTGTAGTCATTGATGGGAACTACCTTGAAGATGAGTACAGCGTTTCATCCAGCGATAGATGGACAGACGGAGAGAACTATTCAGGCATTGGAGGATATGCTGAGAGCGTGTGTGCTTGAATTTGGAGGATCTTGGGAGGACAGACTTGACTTGATTGAGTTTTCGTACAACAATAGCTATCATACTAGCATTGGGATGGCTCCTTTTGAGGCACTGTATGGGAGGAAGTGTAGGAGTCCAGTTTGTTGGGATGATAGAGCTGATGTGGTGACTTTGGGACCTGAGATGATTCAGGAGATGATAGCACAGGTCCAGGTGATTCGACAGAAGATGAGAGCTGCCCAAGATAGACAGAAGAGTTATGCCGATCTGAAGAGAAGTGACATCACTTTTGAGGCGGGAGAGAAAGTTTTACTGAAGGTGTCACTTATGAGAGGAGTGATGAGGTTTGGTAAGAGGGGCAAGTTGAGCCAGAAGTTCATTGGGCCATTTGAGATCTTAGAGAGAGTTGGTGAGGTAGCTTATCGATTGGTTTTACCTCCAGCTTTAGCCAGGGTGCATAATGTGTTTCATATATCTCAGCTGAGGAGATATATCAGTGACCCTTCGCATATCCTTGATCATGAGGTCATTGAGGTCGATGAGCAGTTGACCTACGAGGAGAGACCCAAGGAGATACTTGACAGGAAGGTGCGGAAAACCAGGAATGGGGAGACCGCGCTTGTCAAAGTATTATGGACCAATCATAATGTCGAGGAAGCTACTTGGGAGACTGAGGTTTCAATGAGGGAAAACTATCCTGAACTGTTTACTTGAGATATGTTACGAGGACGTAACCTTCTTTTTAGGATGGTAGAATGTGACAATTCGTGTTTTAAAGTACTTTTATTACCTTCTAATGTTATATGGTGTCACTTTCTGTGTTCGCTACATGTTTTATGATCAGTTCTGTTGACTATGGGACGGTGAACTTCGGGACGAAGTTCATTGTAAGGAGGGAAGACTGTAATACTCCGTGTTTTATTACGTTTTTATTTTATTTATTTATTTATTACTTGACGATTTGCTAATAATCGATCGTTTGTTTGATTAATCGAGTTAATGTTATTTTATATTTTATATGTTATAAGTAAGTGTCGGGAGCGGGTAATTAGTTATTGATATGTTTATGGATGTCATACGGGCCTCGAGATGCGTGCCAAAGGCTGAAAAGCCCAACTCGACACAAAACCTTACACGTTCAACTAAAGTAAAAACCAACAAATTCTATCTCAGCCACTCATATAAACCCCTCTCCTAAACCTAACCCTAACCCTAACCCTACTACGTCTCCCACTCACACACAAACCCATTGCCGTCACATCATAGTTCAAGGAGGAGGGATCAATTGGTGGTTTAGGGTGGTCCTTGGTGGCTCGATTGGCGTCTGAAATAGGGTACACGCACTTATCCCTCTGTTTTTCCAGTTTTCCTGTTCAGTTTCAATTCGTGTTTTGTATATATAATCATGTTGTTATGATCGGATCTTTGTTTATTTTTAATCTATGAAGTTCACTAGTCATGTTTGGATCAGAGTGGTGTCACCGTTGGTCTCTATAACCGTCGTACGTGGTGGTTAAACCACCCTGTCAGAGTCGACATCTAAATTGTTTCAGATTGCAATTCTGAACGCGAATGTTTGTAGTTGATTTCGAATGAGATATGGATTATGTCGTTTATGGGTAACTGGTTTAATTGATTTGTTGCAGTCAAGTGAGTTGTGTGGTGGTTGTCACGGTGGCTTAGGGTGGCCGTGTCTGTAATAGTAGTGGGTTTCGTATAGTGTCGTACATAGTAAAATCAGGGGTCTGTTGTGGTGTTGCTGGGTTTGTAGCAAGTGTTTGGTGGTGGTGGTGCTAGTCGGCGACCACTGAGCCCCTCCCTGGAACCACCGCGGCTCAGAGGCGAGCCTGGTGGCGCCGGCGGGGAGGTCATGGGATGCTGTCGGTGCTACAAGCAGTGGTTGACAGGGTCCTCGGTAGCCTGCTGCTGCGTTTTGGTTTTGCGGTGGCTGCGTGTTGATGTTTGAATTTCGTTGTGATGCGTGATATTATTGGCCATGGTTGACTATTTTTCTATTGGCTATTCTTTTGTTATCATTATCATTATCATTATCATTATCATTATCATTATCATTATTATTATTATTATTATTATTAGTAGTAGTAAGTATGGTTTTATTATTATTATTGTTTATTTGTATGATTGTTTACTTATCATTATTACTAAGGGTATTCTTAAGATTTGGTAAATTCGGGTTAGTGATATTATTGGTAGTATTAATCATGTTTTAGTAATTAGTCTAATTATTATTGTGTAGTTGTTCGTAATTATATTGTGTGATATTGATTTGGGTATTAATCTTTTAATTGGTCAAATGCTATTTTTAGTAAGTGTTATTTTAGTACGTACTACTTTTAGTAAGTTTGTAATTGGCATGATATGAGTATGATTAAGTAATCGAGTTAGTGATGCTAATTGTACGAATAGCTTTTGATTTAAGTAATATTTATAGGAACTGAGTTCGAGGAGGAATACTTCTAGACGGTCTTTGCTTGTTTGCAGATTTGCTACGCCAGGTAGGATACACTTGAACTATTTCTGTAATGTGTTATGTATGTATGTGATTTGGATGTTATGAATGCAAGTATGATTATTATGAGATTGATTTTCAGTGTTGGTTCTTTAATATTGCATTCATAAGCATCGCATGAGCATGGTTACAGATTGAGATGATGATGAGATATTATTGGGCCCAGGCTAGCTCTGCTGGGCTAGACCTGGTGACCTCAGCTGTTATGCTGGTGTTCGGCGACGGCCGAGTATAGTCTGCCGGGAGGTTCGGTATGGCTGGGAGTCACGGGTTTGAGAATAAAAAATGAGAATGAGATTGAGATTGAGATTGGGCTTGAGCATATCATGGCATTGCATATCATTTATATTGTATTTTGTTATTGTGTTATCCTACTCAACCACAAGGTTGACAGTGTATTCGTGTTCACCTAGTTATAGAATCACCTAGCTTGTAATAGTTCGTTTGTACTTTCCTTATGTTGAGTTTTGGTTTTTTTTTAGTTATGCATGTAACAGTTCAGTTTCGAGTCTTGGTTATGTAACTTAAAGTACTGTTTATCTTTCACTAAGATTATCTCTTACCCTGGGTTATCTAGGATGGTAACAGTCTTATTTACGCTGGAAGTCCTAGTTCAGGCTCCTAGGTAAATAGGGGTGTTACAATAGTGGTGGTAGAAGGTGTTTAAAGGGTTCTTTTCAGAGGGTCGGTAAAATACGTATCGTAAGTGAGGTTGTGGCATGGAGTTTCGGGACTGGTTTCGAAGGCTGTTAGAGTGGTGTCAAGGGTCGTGGTTGGTGTCAGTGGGTGCGCCATGGTGCAGTGGTGGCAGCCACCGTGGTTTGGCGGTGGTTCAGGTACGTTCAGGGTGGTCGAGGGGGCTGAGTTCAGGTGCTGTCAAGGAGGTTATTGCGCTAAGAGGGGCTGTTGGTCACGGCCTATTTGGGGTTGACTATTTTGCGTGTTATTAGTTTTAATATTTGTTATTGTTGTTGTCATGTCCGTGTGTCATTATTATTATTATATGAATTATTATTATTATTATTATTATTAATATTATTAATATTATGATTATTAATATTATTATTAGTGTTATTGGTATTATTGTTATTAGTAATTTTGATGTTATTAGTAATTTAATTAGTTTAATTAGTTGAGTTTATTTAATTTATTTTGTGACGGTACTTTAATATATTAGTTACGTTAATTAGCTAGTATTGTTAATTAATTGTTGTTATTATAATTATTCAAGGTTATGTCTAGAGTGATTTGTTAACGGTTATATATGTTCGTATAATCATTTGTAAGACGAAGTTTATAATTATAATTAATCAACTAGGTAATTGTTACCTATGAGACAAGTATGGCAGTTAATGAGCATGACGATATTTAATAGTTGTAATTACATACTAACGGGTGATGCACTGTATTCGATATTTGGTCATTTGTTAGTAGCTTGACGGGTTTATTCGTAATTAATGAACCTAATTATTTATCGGTAGTAATTGAATGGTAGGTAATTGATGTTTGTTAATTGTTAAAGGTAACGGTGTCGTGGAAGATATCTGTCTTTACATGCTCGGGATACTCATTGGAGTAGCTTACTATCCAGGTAGGATACACTGACACTATACTTCATGAGGTGTTATGAATGGATGTTCGATTGTGTGTTATGGATGCTGAGCATGATTTACATGAGAATGGTATTGGTTGGATTGAGTATTGATTATTATTATTATTGGTATGCGCATTGCGTTATTTAATAGCATGATTGATTAAGAGTATTGTTGCATTCATGAGCATGGCATGTGCATTGGATACGGATTTGAGATGATGAGATAATATTGGGCCCAGGCTAGTTCTGCAGGACTAGACCTGGTGACCTCAGCTGTTATGCTGGTGTTCGGCGACGGCCGATTATAGTCTGCCGGGAGGTTTGGTATGGCTGGGTGTTACGGGTTTGAGATTGAGATTTGTGATTGAGATTGAGATTGAGATTGAGCTCGAGCATATCATTGCATTTGCATATCATACTTGTTGCATTATAATTATTGTGTTACCCTACTCAACCGCGAGGTTGACAGTGTATTCGTGTACACCTACGATGCTCCGGAATGGGGAGTATATTCTACAGGTCAGAGACAGATGAGCTAGGAGCTGGGGCAGGAATATGAGATGCATACTTTGGACCGACTTAGAATTATATCACATCTAGAGTAGTCATCAGTTATATTTTTTTCTTTTCCCGTTATGTAGTAACGGTAATAACCAAGTTTTAAATTTTATCAGTTTTATATAAAGTACTTTGGTTGTTTTACTTTGTTATTCACTATCTCGGACATTTCGAGATGGTAACAGCTCTATTTATTTGAGAATGTCTTGCTAAAGGCTCTAAAATAAATGAGGGTGTTACATTATGAATATCGAATTCTGAGTAGGAACACGAAGGGCCAACCTCGTACACACAATTAAAGAAGGGCATGGTTCGGTTGTGATTTTAAAAGTGATTATAGAATTATGAGTGCTTGTGTATGTCTATTTTTGAAGGCTTTTGCTTTTATTTGGTCTGATGTCCAACGTTTATCAACTTTAACAATTCATCAGTCTTTTCATAGAATTAATTTACTTTAACTTTATAGGATGTTAATTGTAACACCCTGTAATTCCAAGTCATTATATATTATTTAAAATCTTATTTTAATAATAAGTATGTTCCACAATAAAGAAATTTTCATTTAAAATATATCATTTTTGACAATGATATTAATATGTCCGTCTTAAAGTTATACTTCTTAAACTTGTGAAACGTTACTCTGTCCTTGTTTCTAATTTTAAGATATGTTAAAGGCATATTTAGATCTTGCTTATATAATAAAAGTTTTAGCTCTATTTCTTAGTTTTCCAATGCCACCAAAAACACCTCAATCGGAGTTCTGTGGAGGAAATTATGCCGAAAATACGAAAGGCTGTCACGGACCATCCGCAAACGAGACACTCGCTCGTTGCTTACTCTTTACTCTTTTCCACATGTCCTTAGGGACACTTGGCTAAGTATAGAACTTTGCCTTGCTGCCCAAGGTCATTCCTTCTACTTCCTTCCTTCTTCTTCATTCCTTTACTTATTTTTTTCGGCCATGAACACTAAACACAAAAGAATAAGAAACACCATTGTTGCTTGTGCACCTCCACCGTAAAACCATCGTAAAATCTTCGTTTCTTATCCGTTTTCGACGATTTTCGCGCCTATCTCTTCCTCTCCTCGCCCTCCATCTTTCTAGGTAATACAAATATCAAATTTCTTCCTTATAATCCTCTGGCCGTGTCCTTTAAGGCACGGTTCTCTTAGCTAACCTCGTTTATTTATGTGTAGCTAGTTCGGTTGTCCAAACCGGAGTGGCTTTGAGTCAAAATCATGCTTATTGAAGAGCTATAAGGTAACGCTGATTGGTTACTCGACTTATCGTCTTTGTTTGCATGTATTCTATATGCTAGTAATGTTTATTATACTAGAATTGCGTTTGGTTAATTAGTTGCATGAGTAGTTTTATAAGTCATATGTTTGGATGATTTTCATCTTGCATGGTTGTGTTGGATAATATTCTAGTTGTGGAAATTCATTAAGGATTGTATGGTTAAATGCGTTTGTGATCTTTGAGGATGAGTAGTTTGATAGTCTTTCAAATTCATAATGCTTGGTTTACTTTGGTTATTTGATAAGTTTCAGCACCTTGACAAATCGGTCCATTGTCTTGTACAATTTATTTCGCCATCTTAGAGTATCCGTCTTTGAAAATGTTGAAAAGAAACCCCTGTTTATTTTGAGTGTAGAGTCTACCTCAGAAATTTCGTAATTTTCTTGCATGTCGTTTGTTCACAATAAATTATTTACGAACATTGCGCTGAAATACTTGCAGAATGGACAGTAGCTCAAAGATTGTTTCGAAAACCATTTTTATACTTTGAAACTATTCTGGTCCTTTTCAATAATTAAACTTTGAAGAGTTTAGATGATTTTAGGAGTTTTTTTTTCCCCAAAATGATTTGTTAAACCCATTTTATGAAGCAATACATTTTGTGTGACGATTTCTGACACACTGTAAAGATCAGACAATAACCCCCTGTTAAGTTCGTATTTTGAAAATGTTTATCTGACAAATATTTTAGATAAAATTCTTATTAATCCGACCCAATTGGTCTTGTATCATTTAGATTTTATTTGAATTAGCTATGAATTTTACGGTAGAGGACGACTTTAATGTGAAATGCATTTAGAACTTATGTTTTATTAATCAGTTCCGTTTATTCTTCTCCCGTATAAAATGGACTTAAGTGTTGTCTTATTTATCGTTTGTTAGCTCATGCATGTTTAAATGAGTAGGTTAATGTTTATGTTATCCTAAGATTGTGTAGGTGACGGTTATGTCATCCAAAAACTGTGTTGGCGACGGTTATGTTGCCTTGCATGAGAATAGATAGCGGTGATACGATTTGTGTATCACTGTAATGAACTAACGCCACCCATGCAATGGGAATTTATCTATGTTCGGGATTGGTCGGAGGCAGTGGTTATACGTTCCGGTCCCCGTGTGTAGTTCGGTGTAAGGCATTACATCGAGAGGTCTGGCCAGGTCTTAGGCATATAGGCAGTGGTTATACGCTATACATAGTATTCGGAGGCAGTGGTTATACGCTCCGTAGCTGGAGGCAGTGGTTATACGCTCCAGTAGCCAGAGGCAGTGGTTATACGCTCTGGTATGTCTGAGGCAGTGGTTATACGCTCTGACGGCGTTCATTCTATTCCTGTGTTGTTTGATAGTTGTATGCTTTGTAATCGGAGGCAGTGGTTATACGCTCTGTAACTGGAGGCAGTGGTTATACGCTCCAGTAGCAAGAGGCAGTGGTTATACGCTCAGGTATGTCAGAGGCAGTGGTTATACGCTCTGACGATATGTATTCTTTGTTTGGATGTCTACTTGATTTCGATATCATCTCACTTGTTGGCTTTAATTATGTTTCACATGTTGATTCATGTTTTTCCCACATGTTTTGGTTTATCGCTCATGCATTGATCATGTTGATTAAGTTTGGAAATGCATATATGATTGTTTCTGAAATTATATACATGTTCATATGTATAAAATGTTTTGTATTACCATTTATATGTTTTCTGACGTAAAGTGGCTAGGAGAACCCTGAGTTACTCCCCACTGACTGTGGCGTTCATGTTTCATGAATGTAGGTTGGTGCTGTTTGGGGAAGACGTGTGGCTAGCGAGCATTGTTGATAATTCGACAATTACCCTTACGCTTAGTTTAGATTTAATTCATGTTGTTATCGTGGGATACCTTATCCCTCGTCTATTTAGGTTATTTTGTATAATTTATACTTTCTCATTAGTTTTTAGTCTTCCGCATGTTGTTTTGATATTCCGCGAAAAAGTTTTAATAAATATGTCGAAAAGTTTTTAAAAGTATCGTATTTCCACTGCAAATCATTTGTTTATTTTTATGCTATATCGCGGGGTGTCACATTAATAATAGAAATATTAATAATAGTTGAGACTCAACCGTCACCTTAAGATTTTGGTTGAGATGGTTCATCAATCATGGTATCAGAGCCAGTGTGACCGAAGGTCACGGGTTCGAATCTTGCAACCTCAAAACCCCTCGAAAACTCACGAAGTGAAAACCAACATTCGAGTGAGGAAGCGTAATAGGAATATTAATAATAGTTGAGCCTCAACCATCACCTTAAGGTTTTGGTTGAATTAAGGCGATATGAGGAGAAAGTCTGACTGTATTATTTCGCCAAATCGGCTTATATCTATATATGGGACGTGCTTTTTCACATACGGATTATACTCTTTCGCATACAATTTTTACTACACTACCCTTGTCATTTTCTTAACATTCCTCCAATAATTTTATTTTTCTCTCTCTACCTTCATCCCCTTAACAACTACTCCGTCAACACCGCTCCGTCGTCAACTCCGTTCACCGCCGACATCTCACGCTGCCCAAACCGCCGTCCCTCCTCTGCGCCGACGACCAACCGCCCTCTCCCCCACCTCCGTCGCGCACTCTTTCCCTCTGCCGCCCCTTCCCCTGCTGCGCCCCTGCCCCTGTTGCGTCGCCCCTCCCCTGCCGCGCCGCTCATCTGCGTCGTCGCACCTCCGTCTGCCGCCCCCTCCCCTACCGCGCCCCTCCCCCTGCGTCGCACCTCCATCTGTCGCCCCCTCCCCCTTACCGCGCCAATCCCCTATGCCGCACCTTCGTCTGTCGCCCCCTGCCCCCCCTGTCGCCCCCTCCCTCCTCCTGCCGCGCCGCACCTCCGTCAACTCTTACCGCATCTCCTCCACAAATCTGTTGTTTCCTGTTTTTTACTTTTTTCAATTGATTTTTAATTATTCAACTTTTGTTACTTTTTTCAATTTTCTTTTCTTTAATTAATTATTTTTTTCAATTGATTTACTTTTTCTTAATTAATTAATTTCTTTTTATCTTAATTAGTTTGTTTTTGATTGTTTTCTTAATCATTAGTAATCGATTTAAGTTGTTGTTTTGTTTTGTTGGTTTAGGGAAGAGAGGTTTAGGTTTAGAAGAAGGGTATACGATGGAAATTTTATGAAAAAGTGAATGTGAAAGAGTAAAGTCCGTATGTGAAAAAGTAATTCCGCTATATATCTATATTATAAGTTTAATAGAAGAATCATTTTACATCATACTAGACATGTGTTATTCTCTTATTAATTAAAATTTTTCCCGCCTATCTAACCTATATGTTAAACCCTAAAACGTTGTCCAACTTAATACAGTATATTATTAAAAATTTCATTTTTCAGTCGTCGTCCGTCCACAATAATTCTCCTCTCTTCTCTTACGATCTCGAAAATATATAAAAGTTTTTCGTTCATATTGTTCATATTAATGAGTATATGATTTCTATGATTGAATCAGGTTAATTACCCTTTCAACGTTTCTCATATCAGTTATATCATTTTGTTTTTAATTATTCCTCGATATTTCTAATAATTGTTTCACAATACACATTACAGATTAGTTTTCTTTAGATTTATGATTTTGCTAAGAATTTTTGCAATCCACTTAAAGGGAATTGATGAGAAATTATGATATACCAAATCTGATTTTGATACATTTTTTTGTTGCTACAAAATTTTACTATAAACAATTTTTTAAAGTTTCACGTCACTATTGCATATGTAATAAGTGTTGAATTGAATTATTACTTTAATATATAACCAATTTTTTTGTGAAAAGATTAGTTATTCTCTTGCATATGTTTAAAAGAATTCTTAAATAGAAATTAACTTTCATGCGCATCATTCATTAAAGAAATCTTCCGCTTCAACTTTTATCTTTTTTGGTTTAAAATTTTTAAAAGTCATTTTGCAAAATTCATTGTTTATTAATTTCGTCATATATTATAGGACGGTTTTATAGGAGAGTTGTTCAATTAGATCATATAAAATACCGCGAAAGTGGTGATTAGCCTCCATAACTTTTCAGTAATTGTGAAATTACATCTCATATGTTACAAATGTAGCAATTAGCCCCCCGTAACTTTGATAAAAAGTGAAATCCAACCCTTTTTTAATTTTAACATAAAATATATCATTAAATTATTTTATATTTATATTCATTGTACATTAAGTAATTTTTAATATTTTGGAAGAATTTAAATAATTTATTAACTAAGATAATTTTTATATATGGTAATTTAAATATATTAACTATTTTAATATAAAAGATATGCATATTAAATGACTTTATAAATTCTAAATTTTATGTAATTCATTCAAATATATTATTGGCACATTTATTTTTAACACCGTCATGCCATTTCTAACCCAGGAAAACAAAAAGATTCCAATTATTGTAGGGGATCTTGTTCTCTATTATTGGCACGTTTCATTTTATATTTTATTCTTTTTCTCTTAATTTGCCCAATAGTTTATCTGAAATGGAGAGAGGATCTTGTTCTTAATTATTGTACGGAGAACCTACTATTTGGGAAAGTGGTAAGAGCATCATTAACAATGGAGAAGGACCTCTCCATCCTCCATTATGGAGAAAAAAAACTCTCCACATCTTAAATAACAATGGAGAAAATCTCCATATTCATGGAGAAAATGGTGGAGCTCCATGAACATGGAGAAAAAGATGGAGAAAAAGGGAAGGAAAAGTGGGGTTTGGCAGAGGAAAGAGAGTGTGGGTGGGGTCTATAAATTAAAAAAATTGAACTCAACTCTATTTCAAATATTAGTGTACGTACAAATTTCCAGTTGAGTTGAGTTGAGTTCTCAAATATAGTGTACAAAGAGTTGAGTTGAGTTCAATTGAGTTGTTGAGGTAATTTTTGCTGATGTAGTGTTTGCTGATGTAAATTTGCTACATAGTAAAATAACGGCTAGTTTGAAAATTGATGTGAATTGCATCAGTTAAAACGGCTAGTTTGTAAAATTTGTAAAACTGATATATTTTCTTAGTATAAAACCCCAACTCTATGCTCATATTTTCTTTGAGTTTACTTTACCAATATATTTTCTAGTATAAAAAAACACAACTCTATACTCAAGACAAAATGAGTAATAATAATGACAATAACAATAATAACAATAATAATCCATTTTTGCTAAATCAATTTGATCCAACATATTTGCAGTTTATTGCATTTCAAAATATGTCAAAAAATTATCAGAACAATCGTCCCCCTAATTTCGAAAGACCGGTTGGTACGCCCAATCCGATATTTAATTCACAAAGTAACCCTTCTTCTGAAAATTCCGGGGTAAACTCGTACTTATCTGCACCAAATCCTCATTTTGTTAGTAATGAGCAGATGAGTTATGAAAGTGATCATGTAACTCGTCTGTCACAAGATGAAAATATTATTGTTGTTCAAAACGAGTTTGTTGAGGAGTCTACCATCATAAGGCAACAAAATGATGGGAACATCGTAACTCATAAAAATGTCTGGTCAGACGTTGAAGATAGGGCTCTGATATCATCATATATTCGAGTGTCAACTGATGGATCAATAGGAACGGGCCAACGGGCCCCTAAATTCTGGTCGAGAGTGAAGAACCAGTTTGAGGAGGCGCGAATTGCAAACCCTGGTGCAATCAAAGCGCGTAATGTCGGCATGCTTACTAATCGGTGGTCCCGAATTTCAGCTGGTGTACAGAAATGGGTGGGTTACTATGAAACGGCGAGAAAGAGAGCTACAAGCGGAACAAATGAGAATGACATTATATCTGAGGCTCGTGTGATAGCCGGAAAGTATGCTGCCTTTGAGAGGCAATGGTATTGTCTTAACCAATACCCAAGATGGGAAACTATTATTGGCGAGCAACAAACACCACAACCAGCGGAGGAAACACAAGTTAACACAACTACCTCTGATAGCAGTGGGAAAAGGAATCGGGATAATGACGAAGGCGAAGAACAACATGGAATCGAAGGTCCAAGCATCCGTCCACCGGGAATGAAGGCGCAAAAGCGGAAGAAGGGGAAGTCAAAAATTGTTGATGAAGAAGAGGATATTGTTGTCAAACAAATCCAAGAGATTAGTAGTATAATGAAGAAAAAGGTGCTAGATTCGGAGAGGAGAACCGATGCGGAAATAAGTAATCAAAAATGGATGCGAAAGATGAAATTATATGAACATTTATGTCAGATGAACAACTTAAGTGAAGTCGAGGAGGAGCGCAAGAAGCAACTGTTCCTAGAACTCAGTGATATGTAGACTTGAGTTTAATTTGAATTTTATGTATTAAATTTTATGTATTAAGTTAGTTTAATTTAAATTTTATGTATTAAGTTAGTTTAATTTAAACTTTATGTATTAAATTTTATGTATTAAGTTAGTTTAATTTAAATTTTATGTATTAAGTTAGTTTAATTTAAACTTTATGTATTAAATTTTATGTATTAAGTTAGTTTAATTTAAATTTTATGTATTAAGTTAGTTTAATTTAAACTTTATGTATTAAATTTTATGTATTAAGTTAGTTTAATTTAAATTTTATGTTCCTAGAACTCAACTCAACCTCAACTCCACTCAACTCAACTCAACTCAACATCAACTCAACTCAACTCAACTCAACTCCACTCACCTCAACTCAACTCAACTCAATGGTCATCTAAATGAAAAAAAAGTAACGCCTATATTATGTATTTCAATGTATTTCAATGTATTTCAATGTATGTCAATGTATTTACAACGGCTATATTTACAACGGCTATATTTACAACGGCTATATTTACAACGGCTATATTTCCACCTTCTATATATAACCCTTATAATGTAAAATAAGTCGTACACCCACAAACCTACTTATACATTCACTTCTGTAAACACCAACTCTTTATCTCTCACCTTTATTATTATAAAATTATGGTTTCTTCATCTGACGATTTAGAGGAGGATACTGCGGTTTGTCTTTCACTTATATCTGTTTGGAGACGTTTACGGAAAAAACGCAAAACTCGTAAAAATCGACCTCACAAGAGGCGTCGAGTTGAGAGAAACCGAGAAGATGGCTACAATCAACTTTACAATGACTACTTTGCCCCGCAACCCACATATTCTGATAAGGTGTTTCGTCGTCGTTTCCGCATGCGAAAACACATATTCCTTCGTGTGTTAGAAGGCGTGAAAGCATATAATCCTTATTTTCACCAATTACCGGATGCAACTGGGAGATTGGGCATTTCAGATTTGCAGAAATGTACTGCTGCAATTCGGTTGCTAGCTTATGGAGAGGCTGCCGATAGAGTTGATGAGTACCTAAGGCTTAGCGAAAGCACGGCAAGGATTGCACTTCAGGAATTCACAGAAGCAGTAATAGCTCAATTCGGAGACGTGTACATGAGGACTCCGACACCCGAAGACTTAAAAGAATTACTACGAGTCAACAAGAGAAGAGGATTCCCTGGTATGATCGGTTCAATCGATTGTATGCATTGGACTTGGAAAAATTGTCCAACTGCATGGAAAGGTCAATATCAAGGAAGGGATGGATCTGCGACAGCGGTTTTGGAAGTAGTAGCTTCCCAAGATTTGTGGATATGGCACTGCTTTTTCGGCCTTCCAGGTACCCTCAACGACTTGAGTGTACTTTACCGATCTCATATATTTGATGATTTGCTAAACGGGAGAGCTCCCACTGTCGAGTATGTCGTCAATGGACGTCGGTATGACACCCCGTATTACCTAACTGATGGTATTTATCCGAATTGGTCTGCGTTTATGAAATCAATTCCATTACCGCAAACTCCGAAAGAATGCCTATTTGCGGAGCGACAAGAGAGTGTTCGAAAGGATGTAGAACGTGCTTTCGGGGTGTTACAAGCAAGGTGGGCCATCCTTCGACATCCTGCTATGACTTGGGACAAGAAAATTCTATCAAACATTATGAAAACTTGCATCATATTGCATAACATGATTGTCGAAGACGAGAGACATTCGTATCCGTCGTATGACAATCCAAATGAATACAATGACGAATCAGATGATGATCAAGTAACTGTTGAAGAATCTCAACATTCTATAGGGTATGTCAATGGAGTGCAACAATTTATTGATAAACGGACTCACTTGGAAGATAGGTCCATTAATTTATCACTTAGAAATGATTTAATGGAACATATTTGGCAGACCAAAGAGCGTGGGGAAAATAGCGCTTAAGATCAAGTTCTAGTACTTTATGTCGTTTATTAAGTAATTTTAAATTTATGTTTGAATTCGAATAATGTAGCAGTTTGAATTACCAACTTCTTTATTGTATTTCTAATTCGCGTAATTTATGTTTGAATTCGAATATTGTCATTATTACCAACGGCTATATTGTCATTATTACCAACGGCTATATTCGAATATTCGCGTAATTTGTTTAATAAAAGTTATGCTAAAACGTTTTAAATTTCCTAATTGTGTTTTGTCCCGTAAAATTTAATTAGATGTACAATTATATTAGTTATCAAAAATAATAAAAAGTAAAAATAATTGGATTGTGGGTGGGTAGATAGATAAAAAAATTGAGTAGGAAAAAAGTGGGTCCCATAATGGAGAGAATTATGGAGAAAAAACCATCCATTGTAATTGGAGAAAAATAGATGGAGAAAAATAGATGGAGAGAAAGAGATGGAGAGAAAATATGGAGAAAAAACTATCCATTGTTAATGATGCTCTAAGTACTATTGATTGTTTGTTGAATTTTTTATATGTTTGAGATAGATATTACTGACACTTATTATACTCAGTTGTTCCGTGTTGACACTTGTCAGATACACGCCTAAATAGGCTGTTAATGAGACGAGACAGTTCGGTTAAAACTCGGCCAAAGCTCGGCTCGTGTGTGCTTGACTCGAGCTCGGGTTCGGATCGAGTGCTAAACGAGTCAAGCTGAGCAAAGGCTGACTCGACTCAAAATGCTCGCGAGCGGATCGAACATTTGTGATTACATAAAATATGCTTATATTATATAAAAATATTTTATCATTATTATATATTTTATCATGCATATCAAATATCTTGTTGATTTGGTAAATATTTTTAGCATAAACTTTCGAACCTTGTTATTGAAAATATCGGAACCTTGTTATTGAAAATATCGGAAGAAAAAAATTTAAATATAAACAATTTTATATATGATCGATTTGGGCTCGTGTTTGGCTCGAGCTCGTGTTAAAACTCGCAAACTTTGTTGCGAGCATATTCTTTTCAAACTCGGGTAAGCTCGAGATCGACTCAAGCTCAGGCTCGGCTAGACTCGTTAACACCCCTATGCTTAAACATGTTAGATGTCTATAAACCCATGTGTAAATCTCTTTGTTTAATTCGGCGTGTGTCCATGTATCCATGGTATTTAGACACATCTTAAACATGTCTCCATGATACTCGAGAACATTTTTTAATACATTTGCAAACGTAATCAAGTTAAATTTAAGCTGAATAGTATCTTTTGTTTTATGGCGAGGAAATGAGCTGAAGTAGGGGTCAATGTTGTTCTCTAAACATGGAATGAGATGTCGAAAGAAATTGATTCAGATATAGCTTTGAGTGGAAAACGATCATAAGTTATAGTAAAATTAAATTTTATCTGAATTTATATAAATTTAATATTAAATATAATTATAAAAGTATATCATAAAAGCTTTAAAAAACGTGTTTCACATGCTAATTAAATTTTATAGGATATCATATCACGTGTTCCTGTCTTGTCTGCCTTCGTTTTGGTTTTGTGTAGTGTTTGAGAGTTCAATAATGTGTTCAGTGTCCTAAATTTCATAATAGATCGTATCAATTGTTTGTGTCGTGTCTATGTCGCGAGCGCGTTGGTTCTAACTTCTAACTAATGTTTAAACGATATAGTAAGTCTTTCTTGTGACGGGTCACCATTTATAACAGATATTTTGTGAGATAAAATGGATACAAAATGAGTTAGTGGAGAAAGGGGACCACATGAATAATATTGGAGAGAAACAAAAAGTGGATATTTTGTGAGAGAAAACAGTATCTGTCACAAGCTTGTGACGGATACCGCCGTCACAAATGAGAATTCGTGTAAATGATAAAGGGGAATAAATAAGTGGAAAAATGAATTTGTTCTTATTGATAAAATAATATTTTAATGCTGTTAATATTCACGTACTACGAACAGAGGCGTATCCAGGACTAGATCATAGGGGGTGCAAAAACTTAACAATTATTTCGACGATATGAACTAAAATTTAAACACAATAAAATCGTGAGGCTATAGTAAAATACAAAATTAAAAAAATTGGTTCTAAATAATTTAATAAGGTATAAATAAAATAATTTGTATAAATTTGCAAGTATATAGCTCTTTAATGAGAAAAGAGTACAACTTAGAACATTAAATAACAATAAAGTCAAAATTTATTATTAAATGAGAAAAAAATGCAAAAATGTCGTACATGGGGTCAAACTCGTGACCAAATTTAAAGAATTTTAGTATCTAACCACTACACCACCAAATATTTGATGAACTTTATTAAAACTACTTTATAAATATTTTCGAACAAAGGGGATGCGGGTGAACCCCCTGCACCCCTAAAAACGCCACTGACTACGAATATTAAAAATATTATAATATTAATCACACATTTACATCCTCTCAACGTTGCTATAAATACCGAGCTTGTCATGCTATTCCATGCATCTCATCCTTCTACGTACTAAATCTTCTATATATTGTCACAAAAATAATATACCCTTTCAATTTCAAGGTAATTCTTAACCTTTTTCCTTTTATTTTCTCTAAGTATAGTGTGATATACTCCGTATATATATATATATATATATATATATATATAGTGACGAATTCAGAAATAACTATTTTCAAGTTTTTTTAATAAAAATACCAACGTTATCAGTAACATAAAAGGTATGAAGTTCATTTTATTTTTGTACATGAATCCGCCAATACATATATGCATATTTTTACGTAATTGTTATGTTGAATAGGCTAAGCACGAGGATAGCGGAGAATAATGTCGCGTTTACCAACAATACCACAAAAGTGTTGCTTCTAAAAGAGCAACACTTTTGGTCCGGGGCGCCTGTCAGCGCACCCGGTAAAATTCCCCCTGGCTCAACTGTCTGGGGAAAACAGAAGGCCACCGGTAACGGTTCTCTCAAGTTTGCAACGGTGTACACTGATAGTAAGGAGGAAGTCGACACCACCCGTAAATTCATCTCGGCTTTCGACATCACTCCCCCTCGTGTACGTATGCATTGTTACACTACTAATTGATGAAATTTAAGATCTGATAAATATTAAAACAACAATTCTTGTATCAGACGGTCTTAATTTCAGCCCTCTCGCCATTTCCTTGTCATTTTAATATGTAATTAAGACCGTCTGAAACAAGAATTTGTGATATTAAAATCGGAGTTGACGATGTTTATGCATGTACTGTTTTGTACTGTTTTGTTTCTTATTAAGCAATTTGGGCCTTTTGGCTCGGATAAGCCAACAAATTATTCAATAAAATTTGGGGAGGATGAAATTGTCAAGGAGATTATAGTGTGGAATGGAAGCATTGTTGATGCGATTGGGTTCGTTGTAGCTGATAAAACCGGCAAAACCACCACCAAGATATTTGGCGGAAAAGGTGGAAAAGTAAACAGGGTAATCTCCCAATCTCGATCAATAATTTACGTTCACTTTATTTCGTTATTCTGAATTTATTTTCTTACAAAGGTGCAATGTGTATATTTATTTGTGTAGATTTCACTCCAGTCTGGCTGTGAATACATAACAGAAATAACCGGGACATATGGAAAATATAAATACTCTGAAAGCGATGCCATTGTTGCTACTCTCTACATAAAAACTAACATTAAGCAATATGGACCATTTGGAAAAGGACAGTATATTCAAAATCCTCGTCATTTTGCATCTCCAGTAGACAGAGTTATTGGATTTTTCGGAAGGAACAGTAACTATCTTGACTCTATTGGAGTCTATCAGAGTACTACTCCCTCTAGTAAGGTATATATATACATTATATTCAACAATACTCTTTTGATTATTATTCTTTAACAAAGATGTACAATAACGGTATACCTAATAAAAATACGTACCATGTATGTCTACACAGGCTTACGCAGAAAGTGGACCATTTGGTCCTATTGACTGGGATGTGGTGGATGTCAAATTGGGTCTGTCTGGACCTTCAGCTGTGTACGTGGATAAAATCCTCGGAAGCAAGATAGAGGTCGCGGTTACTTCCACTTCCGATGCCACTGTTGTTATCAGTGACAATTAACTGGAAAAAATGAATGTTAATCTTGGTGCTAGATTTTAAAACACAAATTCTTAAATAAGACGGTCATAAGATAATACTTATGCTATATCTCCTATATAATGTTGCAATTAGCACCAATGATTATATATATAATCTCTACTTAAAATAAATAAACTTGTAATGGTTTTACTTTATGCTTTGGATTTTGTCCATGAGTTTGGCATATCGTCACATCAGGCATATGCAAAACTTAATTTGGACTAATAATGTAATCGGTGTGATATGAATAAAAGTATTTTCATCATTATTTCTTTATTATAGTATGGCATTATTGCATTGTCAAGTTTGTGTCTGCTTTAATTTGCAGGAGTCTTTGATTAATTTAGAAAATGTACAAAACGTTTCACTTTTATTTTTACCCTTGTTACTTTTAACGTATGATTATCAACTTATTTTTACGGCTAAAATTAACATAGTGTTTACGAATAAATCCACCAAACTGTTTTCTTGTTTCCAAATAATTATCATATAGGAAAGTTATTATTATGAATATCGAATTCTGAGTAGGAATACGAAGGGCCAACCTCGTACACACAATTAAAGAAGGCCATGGCTCGGTTGTGATTTTAAAAGTGATTATAGAATTATGAGTACTTGTTATGTCTATTTTTGAAGGTTTTTGATTTTATGTGGTCTGATGTCCAACGCCTATCAGCTTTAACAATTCCTCAGTCTTTTCATAGAATTAATTTACTTTAACTTTATATGATGTTAATAATAGGAATATTAATAATAGTTGGAACTCAACCCTCACCTCAAGATTTTGGTTGAGATGGTTCATCAATCATGGTATCAGAGCCAGTGTGACCGTAGGTCACGGATTCGAATCTTGCAACCTCAAAACCCCTCGAAAACTCACGAAGTAGAAACCAGCATTCGAGTGAGGGAGCGTGATAGGAATATTAATAATAGTTGTGCCTCAACCATCACCTTAAGGTTTTGGTTGAATTAAGGCTATATGAGGAGAAAGTATGACTGTTTTATTTCGCCAATTCGGCCAATATCTATATATCTATATTATAAGTTTGATAGAAGAATCATTTTACAATATACTAGACACGTGTTATTCTCTTATTAATTAAAATTTTTCCCGCCTATCTAACCTATATGTTAAACCCTAAAACGTGTCCAACTTAATACAGTATATTATTAAAAATTTCATTTTTCAGCCGTCGTCCATCCACAATAAATATCCTCTCTGCTCTTACGATCTCGAAAATATATAAAAGTTTTTCGTTCATGTTGTTCATATTTATGAGTATATGATTTCTATGATTGAATCAGGTTAATTACCCTTTCAACGTTTCTCATATCACTTATATCATTTTTTTTAATTATTCCTCGATAATTCTAATAATTGTTTCACAATACACATTGCAGATTAGTTTTCTTTAGATTTATGATTTTGCTAAGACTTTTTGCTATCCACTTAAAGGGAATTAATGAGAAATTATGATTTACCAAATCTGATTTTGATACCTTTTTTTGTTGCTACAAAATTTTACTATAAACAATTTTTTAAAGTTTCACGTCACTATTGCATATGTAATAAGTGTTGAATTGAATTATTACTTTAATATATAACCAATTTTTTTGTGAAAAGATTGGTTATTCTCTTGCATATGTTTAAAAGAATTCTAAAATAGAAATTAACTTTCATGCGCATCATTCATTAAAGAAATCTTGCGCTTCAACTTTTATCTTTTTTGGTTTAAAATTTTTAAAAGTCAATTTGCAAAATTCATTGTTTATTAATTTCGTCATATATTATAGGACGGTTTTATAGGAGAGTTGTTCAATAAGATCATATAAAATAGCGCGAAAGTGGTGATTAGCCTCCATAACTTTTCAGTAATTGTGAAATTACATCTCATAAGTTACAAATGTAACAATTAGGTCCCCGTAACTTTGATAAAAAGTGAAATCTAACCCTATTTTTAATTTTAACATAAAAAATATGATTAAATTATTTTATATTTATATTCATTGTACATTAAATAATTTTTAATATTTTGAAAGAATTTAAATAGTTTATTAACTAAGATAATTTTTATATATGATATTTTAAATATATTAACTATTTTATTATAAAAGATAGGGTTTTTTGTCTAACACCACCTTTAAAAAACTTTTTCTTCCAAACACCACCTTTAAAAAAATAATTTGTCAAACACCACCTTTAATAAATTTTTTTTTGTCAAACACCACATTTTGGCCAATGTTTCAGCGCTTGTGATGGGTTGACTTTCAGTCGATGTTTGAGATAGCAAACGAGGTCGGTTTAGAGTGTTATTGAACTCGTTAGAAAGGTGGGAGTACAGGCTTTCCAATGGCTGTATACACGATGGTCAAAGATGTCCTTATTTGGGGTAGATTGATGTGTAAAGTAAGGTTGGTTAGAGGAATAGCTAGAAATTTGGGTTTACAATGGGTTGTTAGAGGGGTTTTCAAGGGTTTCTAAATGGGGTTATGATGTTTGGTTTGGTTTGAAATTTGGTATGTAGGTTGAGGGGAGGGCAAGGTATGTCACAGGTATGTTCACTGTGGTGGTCGTTGGTGCAAGTGGTGGTTCAACGGGAGTGAATTGACCCACGAAAAATCCTACTTCAACTTATACATTAACTCTATGTGACTAGCCTTATTTTACACATCAATCTACCCCACATAAGGACACTTTTGACCACCGTGTTGACTGCCGTTGGAAAATATGTACTCCCACCTTTCAAACGAGTTCAAGAACACTCTAAACCGACCTCGTTTGCTATCTCAAACATTGACTGAAAGTCACCCCATCACAAGCGCTGAAACTTTGGCCAAAATGTGGTGTTTGACAAAAAAAATTTATTAAAGGTGGTGTTTGACAAATTATTTTTTTAAAGGTGGTGTTTGGAAGAAAAAGTTTTTTAAAGGTGGTGTTAGACAAAAAGCCCTAAAAGATATGCATATTAAATTACTTTATAAATTCTAAATTTTATGTAATTTATTCAAATATGTTATTGGCACGTTTCTTTTTAACACCGTCATGCGATTTCTAACCCAGGAAAACAAAAAGATTCCAATTATTGTAGGGGATCTTGTTCTCTATTAGTGGCACGTTTCATTTTATATTTTATTCTTTTCCTCTTAATTTGCCCAATAGTTTATCTGAAATGGAGAGAGGATCTTGTTCTTAATTATTGTACGGAGAACCTAGTATTTGGGAAAGTGGTAAGTACTATTGATTGTTTGTTGAATTTTTTATATGTTTGAGATAGATATTACGGACACTTGTTATACTCAGTCGTTCCGGGTTGACACTTGTCAGATACACGTCTAAATAGGCTGTTAATGAGACGAGACAGTTCGGTTAAAACTCGGTCAAAGCTCGGCTCGTGTGTGCTTGACTCGAGCTCGGGTTCGGATCGCGAGCTAAACGAGTCAAGCCGAGCAAAGGCTGGCTCGACTCGAAATGCTCGCGAGCGGCTCGAACATTTGTGATTACATAAAATATGCTTATATTATATAAAAATATTTTATCATTATTATATATGTTATCATGCATATCAAATATGTTGTTGATTTGGTAAATATTTTTAACATAAACTTTCGAACCTTGTTATTGAAAATATCGGAACCTTGTTATTGAAAATTTCGGAAGAAAAAAATTTAAATATAAACAATTTTATATATGATCGATTTGGGCTCGTGTTTGGCTCGAGCTCGTGTTAAAACTCGCAAACTTTGTTGCGAGCATATTCTTTTCAAACTCGGGTAAGCTCGAGATCGACTCAAGCTCAATTTTTTGATAATTGAGCCTGAGCCGAGCAAGGCCAAGCTCGGGCTCGGCTAGACTCGTTAACACCCCTACGCCTAAACATGTTAGATGACTATAAACCCATGTGTAAATCTCTTTGTTTAATTCGGCGCGTGTCCATGTATCCAAGGTATTTGGACACATCTTAGACATGTCTCCATGATACTCGAGAACATTTTTTAATACATTTGCAAACATAATCAAGTTAAATTTAAGCTGAATAGTATGATTTGTTTTATGGCGAGGAAATGAGCTGAAGTAAGTGTCAATGTTGTTCTCTAAAGTAAGTGTCAATGTTGTTCTCTAAACATGGAATGAGATGTCGAAAGAAATTAATTCAGATATAGCTTTGAGTTGAAAACGATCATAAGTTATAGTAAAATTAAATTTTATCTGAATTTATTTAAATTTAATATTAAATATAATTATAAAAATATAATTTATAAGCTTTAAAAAACGTGTTTCACATGCTAATTAAACTTTATAGGATATCATATCACGTGTTCCTGTCTTGTCTGCCTTCGTTTTGGTTTTGTGTAGTGTTTGAGAGTTCAATAATGTGTTCAGTGTCCTAAATTTCATAATAGATCGTATCAATTGTTTGTGTCGTGTCTATGTCGCGAGCGCGTTGGTTCTAACTTCTAACTAATGTTTAAACGATATAGTAAGTCTTTCTTGTGACGGGTCACCATTTGTGACAGATATTTTGTGAGATAAAATGGATACAAAATGAGTTAGTGGAGAAAGGGGACCACATGAATAATATTGGAGAGAAACAAAAAGTGGATATTTTGTGAGAGAAAACAGTATCTGTCACAAGCTTGTGACGGATACCGCCGTCACAAATGAGAATTCGTGTAAATGACAAAGGGGAATAAATAAGTGGAAAAATGAATTTGTTTTTATTGATAAAATAATATTTTAATGCAGTTAATATTCACGTACTACGAACAGAGGCGTATCCAGGACTAGATCATAGGGGATGCAAAAACTTAACAATTATTTCGACGATATGAACTAAAATTTAAACACAATAAAATCGTGAGGCTATAGTAAAATACAAAATTAAAAAAATTGGTTCTAAATAATTTAATAAGGTATAAATAAAATAATTTGTATAAATTTGCAAGTATATAGCTCTTTAATGAGAAAAGAGTACATCTTAGAACATTAAATAACAATAAAGTCAAAATTTATTATTAAATGAGAAAAAAATGCAAAAATGTCGTACATGGGGGTCAAACTCGTGACCAAATTTAAAGAATTTTAGTATCTAACCACTACACCACCAAATATTTGATGAACTTTATTAAAACTACTTTATAAATATTTTCGAACAAAGGGGATGCGGGTGAACCCCCTGCACCCTTAAAAACGCCACTGACTACGAATATTAAAAATATTTTAATATTAATCACACATTTACATCCTCTCAACGTTGCTATAAATACCGAGCTTGTCATGCTATTCCATGCATCTCATCCTTCTACGTACTAAATCTTCTATATATTGTCACAAAAATAATATACCCTTTCAATTTCAAGGTAATTCTTAACCTTTTTCCTTTTATTTTCTCTAAGTATAGTGTGATATACTCCGTATATATATATATATAGTGACGAATTCAGAAATAATTATTTTCAAGTTTTTTTAATAAATATACCATCGTTATCAGTAACATAAAAGGTATGAAGTTCATTTTATTTTTGTACATGGATCCGCCAATACATATATGCATATTTTTAGTAATTGTTATGTTGAATAGGCTAAGCACGAGGATGGCGGAGAATAATGTCGCGTTTACCAACAATACCACAAAAGTGTTGCTTCTAAAAGAGCAACACTTTTGGTCCGGGGCGCCTGTCAGCGCACCCGGTAAAATTCCCCCTGGCTCAACTGTCTGGGGAAAACAGAAGGCCACCGGTAACGGTTCTCTCAAGTTTGCAACGGTGTACACTGATAGTAAGGAGGAAGTCGACACCACCCGTAAATTCATCTCGGCTTTCGACATCACTCCCCCTCGTGTACGTATGCATTGTTACACTACTAATTGATGAAATTTAAGATCTGATAAATATTAAAACAACAATTCTTGTATCAGACGGTCTTAATTTCAGACCTCTCGCCATTTCCTTGTCATTTTAATATGTAATTAAGACCGTCTGAAACAAGAATTTGTGATATTAAAATCGGAGTTGACGATGTTTATGCATGTACTGTTTTGTTTCTTATTAAGCAATTTGGGCCTTTTGGCTCGGATAAGCCAACAAATTATTCAATAAAATTTGGGGAGGATGAAATTGTCAAGGAGATTATAGTGTGGAATGGAAGCATTGTTGATGCGATTGGGTTCGTTGTAGCTGATAAAACCGGCAAAACCACCACCAAGATATTTGGCGGAAAAGGTGGAAAAGAAAACAGGGTAATCTCCCAATCTCGATCAATAATTTACGTTCACTTTATTTCGTTATTCTGAATTTATTTTCTTACAAAGGTGCAATGTGTATATTTATTTGTGTAGATTTCACTCCAGTCTGGCCGTGAATACATAACAGAAATAACCGGGACATATGGAAAATATAAATACTCCGAAAGCGATGCCATTGTTGCTACTCTCTACATAAAAACTAACATTAAGCAATATGGACCATTTGGAAAAGGACAGTATATTCAAAATCCTCGTCATTTTGCATCTCCAGTTGACAGAGTTATTGGATTTTTCGGAAGGAACAGTAACTATCTTGACTCTATTGGAGTCTATCAGAGTACTACTGCCTCTAGTAAGGTATATATATACATTATATTCAACATTACTCTTTTGATTATTATTCTGTAACAAAGATGTACAATAACGGTATACCTAATAAAAATACGTACCATGTATGTCTACACAGGCTTACGCAGAAAGTGGACCATTTGGTCCTATTGACTGGGATGTGGTGGATGTCAAATTGGGTCTGTCTGGACCTTCAGCTGTGTACGTGGATAAAATCCTCGGAAGCAAGATAGAGGTCGCGGTTACTTCCACTTCTGATGCCACTGTTGTTATCAGTGACAATTAACTGGAAAAAATGAATGTTAATCTTGGTGCTAGATTTTAAAACACAAATTCTTAAATAAGACGGTCATAAGATAATACTAATGCTATATCTCCTATATAATGTTGCAATTAGCACCAATGATTATATATATAATCTCTACTTAAAATAAATAAACTTGTAATGGTTTTACTTTATGCTTTGGATTTTGTCCATGAGTTTGGCATATCGTCACATCAGGCATATGCAAAACTTAATTTGGACTAATAATGTAATCGGTGTGATATGAATAAAAGTATTTTCATCGTTATTTCTTTATTATAGTATGGCATTATTGCATTGTCAAGTTTGTGTCTGCTTTAATTTGCAGGAGTCTTTGATTAATTTAGAAAATGTACAAAACGTTTCACTTTTATTTTTACCCTTGTTACTTTTAACGTATGATTATCAACTTATTTTTACGGCCAAAATTAACATAGTGTTTACGAATAAATCCTCCAAACTGTTTTCTGGTTTCCAAATAATTATCATATAGGAAAGTTAGTATTATGAATATCGAATTCTCAGTAGGAATACGAAGGGCCAACCACGTACACACAATTAAAAAAGGCCATGGTTCGCTTGTGATTTTAAAAGTGATTATAGAATTATGAGTACTTGTTATGTCTATTTTTGAAGGCTTTTGATTTTATGTGGTCTGATGTCCAACGCCTATCAGCTTTAACAATTCCTCAGTCTTTTCATAGAATTAATTTACTTTAACTTTATATGATGTTAATAATAGGAATATTAATAATAGTTGGAACTCAACCCTCACCTCAAGATTTTGGTTGAGATGGTTCATCAATCATGGTATCACAGCCAGTGTGACCGTAGGTCACGGATTCGAATCTTGCAACCTCAAAACCCCTCGAAAACTCACGAAGTGGAAACCAGCATTCGAGTGAGGGAGCGTGATAGGAATATTAATAATAGTTGTGCCTCAACCATCACCTTAAGGTTTTGGTTGAATTAAGGCTATATGAGGAGACAGTATGACTGTTTTATTTCGCCAATTCGGCCTATATCTATATATCTATATTATAAGTTTGATAGAAGAATCATTTTACAATATACTAGACACGTGTTATTCTCTTATTAATTAAAATTTTTCCCGCCTATCTAACCTATATGTTAAACCCTAAAACGTGTCCAACTTAATACAGTATATTATTAAAAATTTCATTTTTCAGCCGTCGTCCATCCACAATAAATATCCTCTCTGCTCTTACGATCTCGAAAATATATAAAAGTTTTTCGTTCATGTTGTTCATATTTATGAGTACTAGTTGTTGTATCGCGCGCGTTGCGCGCGATACCCCAAGATATTTCGACTTGGTTTTTGACTATGATCGATGCATATTGTTAGTGTTAATGGCATATAGTAAATTTTACGGCTTTGTATCATGTATATGTCAAGTTCTTTGGCACAACATCTTCAATATCAATCCAGTTATTACCACCATAGCATTAAGAAAACAAATTATCTAGACAATAAGACCAAAGCACACTTTAACCAACAAAACTAAACCTGAAATACACTTAGATGAATCTCATTTCCGATTTTGTATTTGCTTGTTCCTGAATAGCATTACTATTTCACTACCAAGTTACTGAATAACATGACTAAATTCACACCATAACGTCTCCGATCAATGTATGTCCCCAACTCACTTCAAATCCTAGTTAGCAAAATAATCAAGTAAACACCATGTTGTGGCCTTGTTGTATGCACATAAAGCTTTG
The DNA here is from genome assembly GCA_029255685.2 of Silene conica. Lineage (NCBI taxonomy): Eukaryota > Viridiplantae > Streptophyta > Magnoliopsida > Caryophyllales > Caryophyllaceae > Silene > Silene conica. Next base: position 44,506,320 of record CM055319.2, on the reverse strand, counting down.
CGGACGAACACTAAGCTTCTGGCATATGAACTGGACATCAACCCTTTATGCTATGGGTGTGGGTGCCAAGCTTAAACAACTGATCACCTATTTTTTTAATGCGACTATAGCTTTCAAGTGCTGCAGGAAATACGCAACATTACAAACCTGAGCATCCCTGATCAGCAACCCCTTCAGTGGCTGATTGTTTATTTTCCTATGTTTGTGAGTGGTATTTACCACATTTGGACTCAACGCAACACCAGTAAACATGAGAACGTTCTGATTGTTCCGAGGAAAATAGTTGTGCAAATTGTTACTGTTGTGCGTGCTCGTATTCGGATGAAACGAGAGTACTACTACAAGGAAATGGACCTACGGTAGATTAGACATCATCATCTAATGTAATGTTTTATAGAGACATTGTTGTACAGATATTGGTACATTAACTGTGGAGCTAAGTTCTGTAAAGGAAGAACTAAACAATCGTAAAGACGAATTTCTAGAAAAATCCAGTGAATTTGCAGCAAAATCTGAGAGTTATGACAACCTACAGAAGGAATTACTTTATCCTATCATTTAAACCTTCTAAGATACCGTTCTTCTGCTCTAATTCTTTTTGGGCATTCAAAAAATCTCTTTTCAAACTCGAAATAGCTGAATTAAGTCCATCAAGCTCATCCATGTATTTTTTATAGGAGGAATTCAAATTACTCAAGTCAGAATCCTTTTGGGCAAGTTCAGAGCTAAGACGTGTTACAACTTCTTCTTTCTCCTTCAATTCTGAGCTCAAAAAGTTTACTCTTTCTTTCAAGACAGCAATCGAGCTATCCTTCTCCTTTAGTATCTCTTCAAGTGCATATAATACTTACCCTTGAACAAAAATAATCAAGTAAACACAAAGTTGAATCTTTTATCCGTTGATCAATAGCCTATTTCACAAAACCGCCCCTTTATTTAGATAATTATGCAAGTTTATGAAGCTTGCTTGTTGTTTGCGACAATGTTTTGAGGCAACAAAGCTAATTACACATCAACAAAAGCTTAAGATACGGTAAAAGGTCGGCCTGCACCCGGTTACGAGACTTTAAGTTGTAAACTGTCTTTATACTTGATATAAGATGCAATAAATGTCCAAAATTCCCAAAAGTTGGCCGCCTTTTCTGTTCCTGGCACCTTATTCTAGAGACAACTGCTTAAGCACCCACTTAAGTACTCCGCTGCGCGAAATAGATGTAGCAGGACCAACCTGAATGTAGACGCTACTGGCTCGAATCTTGGCTTCGATTAGGCTTAGATACTCATTCTTCTCCTGTTTCAAAATCATGTTATAATAGTCAATTTCTACAGGTCGTATATTTATATGACTGAGGAAAAAGAGAAAATGTTTTATGGCTGACCTCTGTAGGCAATGTGTACAAATGATTTGCCTTACTCTCCAACAGCTTCTCTGCATCCTCAGCGAATGCTGTGAAAGTATAGGATCCAGTTGCATCAACTGCCTCGAATGTGATGTTCATTCTGATATTGTAGTTATTGGGTTAATTACTTGTAGAGGTTTCATAATGGTGGACAACATAGTGAAAAACTTTCATGATTTTTGTGCTGTACCTTGGGGAGGATACTGCTCCCTCTCGTCCACACGCCTGGCAAATGAATATAGCATTGAGATCTTTATCACTGCGCGTTCCGCAGTTGCTACAACCTAGGTAGAATCGCACATCTTTTTTGTCAAATTCGGGTATTTTTGGAAATCACCAATAGGCTGTGTAAGCACAAGAACAGGGCAATAGTTGGAAATCTTAAAGAAAGCAAAGTGTAACAACAATGTACCTCGTAATCTGCAATACCGTTGATTCTGCAAGTTCCTACGTAATAATTTTGAAAGCACGTTGTTAATTATGGTGAAAGCTAAATATTGAAATACAGTGACATGGAAAAGTAGTTTAAGATTGTTACCTATGCAAAGAAGATGAACAATTGCCTTGGTCACATACACTAACTAAGCCTCTATATATAGTAGGCTTAATGACACTTAGCCACACCACTCTATACAACTATACAAGGACAAGTTGACTCAATCTCACCCTACCACACCTTACAAGTAAGTTTGATTTGATTAGTCTCTAATTTGTAAGGAAGTTGCTTTTAACACAAGTGAACTTGATGCAATGTTAGAAGCTAAAACCATATGTAATGATGTTATTATATAATCTATTGGTCCACCGGAAATTTGAACGTATACTTCAGGCATTCGGTATCGCATTTTTGACGTCCCTTATAATGTTACTCTGCAAAACGGTTCCAAGAGGTACACACCATGACACCAAGCCTACGAATTATACTTTCCAGTGCTTCAAAAATTAAATTACATACAAAACTAAATTAATCTGGGCAAAATATTATCTGAAAATTAATTATAAAAGTTTAATTTTAATTGAATAGTACATAATGCATTTTTGACGCTATTTCCGTTAATTAAATATGAAAACGTCTTTTGAAATTGTACTGAAAACAAGAATCCACTATGAATGATAATATTCATATAATGCATACGGCCGACTTGCCCCATTTCTTACTCGGTCCTAATGTGGCCTATAAATCCAAAAATTAAAGTTTAATTTTAATTGAATAGTACATAATGCATTTTTGACGCTATTTCCGTAAATTAAATATGAAACCGTCTTTTAAAATTGTACTGAAAACAAAAATCCACTATGAATGAAAATATTCATATAATGCATACGGCCTACTTGGCCCATTTCGTACGCGGTCCTAATGTGGCCTAAATCGAAAAATTGTTTAATATTATTGCTTATTATTATTCTGGAATTGTGGCGTGACAAAGCTTGCTTCCCAATCTTTGTTCATTTTTGTGGATATGCAAAATTGTTCATATATAATATATTCATGAAAACCATACAAAACATAGACAAATATAAAGCATACAAGTTATTAACCCAAAAATAAACATAGAAGTTATTAACTCAAAAATAAACATAATTAAGATGTATAAGATAGTACTCATAGACTTATAGTAGTATGAGTGTGTAAGATAGTAGTATGAGGTGTGTATGATAGTAGTATGAGGTGTAGGGTGTATAGGTTTAGTAGAGTTCAAAACCTAATATAAAACCGACTCATGAAATTTGACTTAAAACCCGTCATAGACAAATATTATATATATTTTAAAAATACACACCTCTTACATCCTTCGAAGCGTACACCTCTTACATCTTTCGAAGCGTATATTCATATTATTTGACCAATCGCACGGCTGTGAAAAACATATCCGTCACAACTGAAAATTGTTTACATACTTAAATCATGAGGTGTAGTGTATATAGAAATTGGGTTAAAAGAGCTCAAAAGGAATTGGGCCATTCTCTTGCCTTTTTTCATTAATTTGGTTCTATGAGATCAAAAGGAAAGAACAGGCTGGAAAGCAAAAAGAAGGGGAAAAAGGGATTGCAAATAAAAAAATGGGGGGCGGGGAGCCCAATTTATTGTTGTCCGTGAATATTAGGCAGGAAAGCAAAAACAAGGGGAAAAAGGGAAAGCCCAATTGAGGGAGCCCAGAATTATAGTAATATTATTGTCCGTGAATTCGAGAAACAAATAAAACAAATGGGGAGCCCAATTAGAGGGAGAGCCCAATTAGAGGGAGCCCATATGAGAATTACACTATTCATTGATGAATAGTATTGTGAGTTATCTACTTTTTTGTAAGGGGTAGATATGATTTCTATGATTGAATCAGGTTAATTACCCTTTCAACGTTTCTCATATCACTTATATCATTTTTTTTAATTATTCCTCGATAATTCTAATAATTGTTTCACAATACACATTGCAGATTAGTTTTCTTTAGATTTATGATTTTGCTAAGACTTTTTGCTATCCACTTAAAGGGAATTAATGAGAAATTATGATTTACCAAATCTGATTTTGATACCTTTTTTTGTTGCTACAAAATTTTACTATAAACAATTTTTTAAAGTTTCACGTCACTATTGCATATGTAATAAGTGTTGAATTGAATTATTACTTTAATATATAACCAATTTTTTTGTGAAAAGATTGGTTATTCTCTTGCATATGTTTAAAAGAATTCTAAAATAGAAATTAACTTTCATGCGCATCATTCATTAAAGAAATCTTGCGCTTCAACTTTTATCTTTTTTGGTTTAAAATTTTTAAAAGTCAATTTGCAAAATTCATTGTTTATTAATTTCGTCATATATTATAGGACGGTTTTATAGGAGAGTTGTTCAATAAGATCATATAAAATAGCGCGAAAGTGGTGATTAGCCTCCATAACTTTTCAGTAATTGTGAAATTACATCTCATAAGTTACAAATGTAACAATTAGGCCCCCGTAACTTTGATAAAAAGTGAAATCTAACCCTATTTTTAATTTTAACATAAAATATATGATTAAATTATTTTATATTTATATTCATTGTACATTAAATAATTTTTAATATTTTGAAAGAATTTAAATAGTTTATTAACTAAGATAATTTTTATATATGATATTTTAAATATATTAACTATTTTATTATAAAAGATATGCATATTAAATTACTTTATAAATTCTAAATTTTATGTAATTTATTCAAATATGTTATTGGCACGTTTCTTTTTAACACCGTCATGCGATTTCTAACCCAGGAAAACAAAAAGATTCCAATTATTGTAGGGGATCTTGTTCTCTATTAGTGGCACGTTTCATTTTATATTTTATTCTTTTCCTCTTAATTTGCCCAATAGTTTATCTGAAATGGAGAGAGGATCTTGTTCTTAATTATTGTACGGAGAACCTAGTATTTGGGAAAGTGGTAAGTACTATTGATTGTTTGTTGAATTTTTTATATGTTTGAGATAGATATTACGGACACTTGTTATACTCAGTCGTTCCGTGTTGACACTTGTCAGATACACGTCTAAATAGGCTGTTAATGAGACGAGACAGTTCGGTTAAAACTCGGTCAAAGCTCGGCTCGTGTGTGCTTGACTCGAGCTCGGGTTCGGATCGCGAGCTAAACGAGTCAAGCCGAGCAAAGGGTGGCTCGACTCGAAATGCTCGCGAGCGGCTCGAACATTTGTGATTACATAAAATATGCTTATATTATATAAAAATATTTTATCATTATTATATATTTTATCATGCATATCAAATATCTTGTTGATTTGGTAAATATTTTTAACATAAACTTTCGAACCTTGTTATTGAAAATATCGGAACCTTGTTATTGAAAATTTCGGAAGAAAAAAATTTAAATATAAACAATTTTATATATGATCGATTTGGGCTCGTGTTTGGCTCGAGCTCGTGTTAAAACTCGCAAACTTTGTTACGAGCATATTCTTTTCAAACTCGGGTAAGCTCGAGATCGACTCAAGCTCAATTTTTTGATAATTGAGCATGAGCCGAGCAAGGCCAAGCTCGGGCTCGACTAGACTCGTTAACACCCCTACGCCTAAACATGTTAGATGACTATAAACCCATGTGTAAATCTCTTTGTTTAATTCGGCGCGTGTCCATGTATTCAAGGTATTTGGACACATCTTAGACATGTCTCCATGATACTCGAGAACATTTTTTAATACATTTGCAAACATAATCAAGTTAAATTTAAGCTGAATAGTATGATTTGTTTTATGGCGAGGAAATGAGCTGAAGTAAGTGTCAATGTTGTTCTCTAAACATGGAATGTTATGTCGAAAGAAATTGATTCAGATATAGCTTTGAGTTGAAAACGATCATAAGTTATAGTAAAATTAAATTTTATCTGAATTTATTTAAATTTAATATTAAATATAATTATAAAAATATATTTTATAAGCTTTAAAAAACGTGTTTCACATGCTAATTAAATTTTATAGGATATCATATCACGTGTTCCTGTCTTGTCTGCCTTCGTTTTGGTTTTGTGTAGTGTTTGAGAGTTCAATAATGTGTTCAGTGTCCTAAATTTCATAATAGATCGTATCAATTGTTTGTGTCGTGTCTATGTCGCGAGCGCGTTGGTTCTAACTTCTAACTAATGTTTAAACGATATAGTATGTCTTTCTTAGCTTGTGACGGGTCACCATTTGTGACAGATATTTTGTGAGAGAAAATGGATACAAAATGAGTTAGTGGAGAAAGGGGAACACATTAATAATATTGGAGAGAAACAAAAAGTGGATATTTTCTGAGAGGAAACGTTATCCGTCACAAGCTTGTGACGGAAACCGCCGTCACAAATGAGAATTTGTGTAAATGATAAAGGGTAATAAATACACAAATTCTTATTTGCAACGGCACTATCCGTCGCAAACTTGTGACGGATACCATTTTCTCTCACAAAATACCCGTTTTTTCTCTCTCTCAAACACTATTCATGTGGTCCCCCTTCTCCACTAACTCAGTTTCAACCCATTTTATCTCACAAAATATCCGTCACAAATAACGACCCGTCGCAAGAAAGACTTACTATAAATAAGTGGAAAAATGAATTTGTTCTTATTGATAAAATAATATTTTAATGCTGTTAATATTCACGTACTACAAATATTAAAATATTTTAATATTAATCACACATTTACATCCTCTCAACGTTGCTATAAATACCGAGCTTGTCATGCTATTCCATGCATCTCATCCTTCAACGTACTAAATTTTCTATATATTGTCACAAAAATAATATACCCTTTCAATTTCAAGGTAATTCTTAACCTTTTTCCTTTTATTTTCTCTAAGTATAGTGTGATATACTCCGTATATAAATAGTGACGAATTCAGAAATAATTATTTTCAAGTTTTTTTAATAACAATACCAACGTTATCAGTAACATAAAAGGTATGAGGTTCATTTTATTTTTGTACATGGATCCGCCAATACATATATGCATATTTTTACGTAATTGTTATGTTGAATAGGCTAAGCACGAGGATGGCGGAGAATAATGTCGCGTTTACCAACAATACCACAAAAGTGTTGCTTCTAAAAGAGCAACACTTTTGGTCTGGGGCGCCTGTCAGCGCACCCGGTAAAATTCCCCCAGGCTCAACTGTTTGGGGAAAACAGAAGGCGGAAGTCGACACCACCCGTAAATTCATCTCGGCTTTCGACATCACTCCCCCTCGTGTATGTATGCATTGTTACACTACTAATTGATGAAATTTAGGATCTGATAAATATTAAATCAACAATTCTTGTATCAGACGGTTTTAATTTCAAACCGCTCGCCATTTCCTTGTCATTTTAACATGTAATTAAGACCCTCTGAAACAAGCATTTGTGATATTAAAATCGAGCTGACGATGTTTATGCATGTACTGTTTTGTTTCTTATTAAGCAATTTGGGCCTTTTTGCAACATCCCGTATTTTCGTGATTTATATTTAAAGACTTTTGATTATTTTAATTAATAAAATATAATTCTAAAGGTTTCAATTATTGTTACGGGATAAAATAATATTTTAATATCTGATGTTAATCCACTTTAAAAAAACTCTTTAATGATTATTGATAAGTTAATTTTTAATGTTTCGTCAAGATCTGTCTTGAGAACCTTAAGTGCTTAAGACGAATATAACATGGCAACTTAAAGTCCGTCTCAACAAACCCGTTTGTGTTTTCCAACCCGTTTCATTTAATACGGAAACGACACTTACTTAAACCCCTAAAATCACATATGTCGACATTTATTCACCTCCTTCAACTCTTTCCATTGTAAACTCATTTACTTCAAAAACCTCCATTAATAACCTCTTCTTTTGCTCTTTTCTTCATCATCCGTCTACCGATTTAAGGTAATAATAACATTTTCGGAATCCTCATCGAATTTGCAAGCCATCTATCACTTCCGTTTTTCAAATCCTTCACTTCGAATTTCGGGCTGTTTTTGTGGGATTCGAATTTCAGTCCGTTAAACTTGTTTTTCGTGATGTAGGTGTGAGCTTGGACGACCCAGGAGTTGATAGCTTCGTCGTAGAGGAGGATCTTTAAGCCGGATTGCATTCAAGGTGACGATAATGAGAAAACTCGGCCTTATTGTGAATATTAGCACTTTTGATGTGTTCTTCTTATTATTTCTGATTTTGTTTAAAGAGTTATGTTTAATGGACTTAGAAACATGCTTAGGATTGTTCTTATGTGAAGAATTCGTGCTTGGTGATGTTGTTATATGTTCTTAAGCTTATTTTCAGTTTTCACAAAGTTAAGACTGATACATTGAATTAATCGTTTGAAGATTGTTATGGGTTTTGTTTGCTGTTAGAAAGTAGTATTAGATGATTGGAAATGTTGGGTAAACATCTATGGTAGCGATTCTTGAGTTTTGGTGTCGAATTGTTGAATTTGGTAAAGGCTGGACATTGCGAAAAATCGTATCAGGCTCTCTGAGCCGGTCGACCGACCGGCTGGGAGCGTCTTCTTGTGTTTTTGCGAAATGTGAAGGAAATAGGATTTAGGACTGCCAGCCGGCCGACCGGCTGCTTGCCGACCGGCTGGTGGTCTCCTTGTGTTGTTTTGGTGTTTTTGCGAGGACATAGAGAAGAGGGGAGCCCAGCCGGCAGACCGGCCGCCTGCCAGCCGGCTGGGAGTACATGTGGGGTGGGTTTGCGAGTTTGTATAGGCTAAGGGAATGGGTTCCCAGCCGGCCGACCGGCTGCCTGCCGACCGGCTGGGAGTCCCTTTGTGTCGTGTTGTTTTTGTCAAAGAGAGAAAGGCTGAGAGGACCACCAGACGGCCGACCGGCTGCCTGCCGACCGGCTGGGGGCCCCTGTAGGCTGTTTTCAATTGTGATTCATTCGTAACTTTTAATCGGTTAATCGGTTTTGATTGAAACTCGTTTTGTATACCTTTAATATGTATTTGAGGTCCCCGGAGGATGGGCAACACTATATTGGGTTCGGGAATGGAGTGAGGATAGAGACCCCCCGGTCGGGTAACCGAAAGGGAAACCGGCTCTCCCTCAACTTAGTTCCCGGGGTCAATTAAGTGTTGGTTAGGAGTTAAGAGAGTAGAACTATAGATTAGTTCATAGACTTGAATGATATTGTATTGATGCGTATTAAGTTATGTCTTAAGCTGACCTCTGAACTTAATACGTGAGCTGTTTGTCATATATGGGGACATGCCTTAAGCTGGCCTCTGAGCCCTATATGTGTATGTTTGTCGTGTCTGGGACATGCCTTAAGCTGGCCTCTGAGTCCAGACATGTTTGTGGTGATCGCGTTGGAACATGCCTTAAGTTGGCCTCTGAGTCTGACGAGTAGAGCAGCTGCACAACGGGGCATTTAGGTCGTAACACCTCACCCGAAGTGCAGATGTTTGATGCTAGGACATGCCTTAAGCTGGCCTCTGAGCCTAGTATCTTGTGATGTTGTGAAGGGACATGCCTTAAGCTGGCCTCTGAGTCCTTTACTTTTGGATGCTAGTCTATGCCTTAAGTTGGCCGCTGATTCTAGTGTCTTGCTGATTGGCAGGTCCATGCCTTAAGCTGGCCTCTGAGTCTTTGATTGCTGAATGTTTTGGTGTTTAGGTTATGTCTTAAGTTGACCGCTGAACCTTTTCACTTGCTGAATGTTTTGGTAATTAGGTTATGTCTTGAGTTGACCGCTGAACCTTCTTACTTGCTGAATGTTTTGGTAATTAGGTTATGTCTTGAGTTGACCACTGAACTTTCTTACTTGCTGAATGTTTTGGTAATTAGGTTATGTCTTAAGCTGACCGCTGAACCTTATACTTGCTGAATTTATCTGCTTGCCTAGTGTTGGTACAGTGTCAGATGTAGATGTGTTTACTGATGTTTCAGATGCTGTTGTTGAGGAGTCTTATGTTTGACTTTAGTATTGTTCATCCAAGGCATTGGATGACTCTTTGATCGGTTTCATAAATAGTTGGACTGGAAGACCCCCCGACTGGGTAACCAGTAGGGAAATCGGCTCTCCTTCCTAACGGTTTATGAAGTTGGGTTGAGAGCTATGCATTTGTATCGCATGGTAGTATGAGAACAGTTGATGAGATGTTTATGCTTCACATGTTTATATATGTTGGAGTATTCTGTATTGCTTTATGTGTTACGTGTTGTCACAAAAGGTGGCTAGGAGAACTCTAGTCACTCCCCACTGATTGTGGCGTACATGTTTTCATGTATGTAGGTACATGCAGGTTGGATCGGGGTTCACACGAGAGCTAGCGAGTGATGATCCTTTCATCATATGACATACACGTTTACCGATTAGCTAGACTCTTAGTTTCTTTTGATACAGTTTTGTTGGTACCTGTAGGGATGTTCCATCCCAAGCTTGTATTTATATTTTCGTTCGTACTTAGAACTGTGACTTATCTATTTCAGTTTCCGTTTCAGTTTAACTCTTCTCGCATGTTGTTTACTTTAAAAAGTTTTAATTCCGCTGCATTTTTAGTACTTTTGTAAGTTTATATTTCCGCTTTCGCGAGGGGTTTTACAGTTGGTATCAGAGCATTATTGCTCCCGACGCACTCATGTGACCCCCAACCTTAACTTGACCAAATAAACAAATAATGAATGAGAGATGAGGTAGATCTAAGGATTTATATTGTAGTCTGTTTGTGCCTTGTTAGGAATACGTCTAACGGTTTACTCCCTTATGATTGAAGAATGACAGAGCCAACCAATGATGGGAATGCCGAGACTCAAGCCCTCATTCAAACTCTTCAGGAGTGCATAGCTAGGTCATCTATGCCTTCTTCTTCATTTAAAACCTCGGGAAGTAACTAACCTGGAGGATTGGCTTGGATTATCACTCAGATGTGGAGGAATGCAACTAAGACATTCGACGGAGAGACCAGTGCTGCGACCCTCACCGCTTGGTTCTTTGACATGGAAAGGAATTTCATGATTTATGGCGTTCGACCTGAGGATCGGACCCGAGTAGCATCACAGTTCTTAGTTCGTGAGGCAAGGAGTTGGTGGTTAACGATCAGTGCTCCTGCTACTCGTGACCCTACTTTCACTTGGAGTCGTTTCAAGACTCTTCTTGGCATGAGATTGTACCATAGGGACACCCGCCAAGATAAGATGACCGAGTTCATGAACCTTCGCCAAGGAACCCTTTCTGTTCAAGCCTTCACCAATCGATTTGAGGAGCTAATCCACTTTGTCCCACAGCTAGTTGAGAGAGAGGAAGACAAGCCTATCTGTTTCGGAGCAAGCTTAATGCTGAGACTAGGAGTGTAGCCAGTGGTGACCCGACTTCTTACTCCCAGAGTTACTACGGGTTCTTGCGAGCGGAGGACCCTTACCAGATCTATTGTGAAGGATCTAGAGCCTTCTTTCCTCCTCCACCGCCTTTGCATAGATGCCGAAGCGGGAGACCTCTTAGCCCTCTTGCTTCCTCTCCTCTTGGAAAGAGGAAGTGTCCCCAGAAGAACAAGAAGTCCCAAAGAGTTAAGACTTCCCAAATCCGGAGCACAAGCCTCCCATCGGACGTTTCCCTTAAGTGCTTCAAGTGCCGCAAGGATCTCCATCTTGGACTTGACTGCCATGGCAACCCGCATCAATGCTTTACCTGCGAGGGATTTGGACATCGTTCTTTCGAGTGCCGCATAGGGAATGGCGCCGTCAACCGATCTATCACTATTGACCCTGAGACTTCCCGGAATCGAGACATGGGACCCTCGACAGAAGCACCCCTGAGATGTTTCAAGTGTCGCAAAACCCTTCATCCAGGAGCTGACTGTCACGGTAACTCTTATCTTTGCCATGCCTGCAAAAAGCCCGGGCATCGCTTCTTCGAGTGCCCTGAGAGGAATACCGCTGTTGACAAAGCTGTTACGGCTAAACCTGAGGCTGGGACCAGTGGAGCCGGAGCTGTTCAGGACCAAGCTGAGACTGGAGTTCATCCCGACCCACCTACTGGTATGTTCATGCCTACTGTCTTATTTATGGTTGATAGCTTTTAACCGTCAAGATCTTAATCTCCTCCCTTAGATTCCTGTTAATCTTCTTTGGAATCTGTCTTCATTTCCTTTTGACTCAACCTGATAACTTGCTTCCCCTGAAACACCTTGTGCGGTGACCTACCATAGATGAACTTGGAAACCCCTTGGAATTAGCTGAAGACCGTGATTTGGAGAGTGTTGTTACTTGAGGAGAAACCTAAGGAGCTTGTTGAATACGTCTTGGGTAACCCTAGAGTTGTATGTTACTAATTTGAAGAGTAAGTGAATGATGAGATAATTGTGCTAGGTAGAGTGTTATACACGGCCTTTAATGGAACTTAAATGCGAGAATCTAGCTAAGTCATGGATAATTGTGAGTTTGGAATGTCCAATTGAGGATCTAGAGGAACTTAGAGTGAAGATTGATTTCGAGGAATATGATGAAGGTACTGACGTTGCCTGATAATTGAATGAGTCAAGCTAATGCTATTTGAACTTGAGGAAACGAGAGTGTTAGTAACGGTGTGAGGACCTTGGGACATTTACAAGAACTTGTGGAATTGACTGAGTGGTTGATCTTAAGTTACTTAATGGATCTTAGCATTTATCTAATGAAAGACTTAAAGGAAAATTTAGGATACATCATCAGTTTGAGAATGAATGATTTGTTGAGAGATGTAAGTCCAGAAACGCGTTGATTTGAGTATGGTTATTGTGGACTGTGATACAAGTCTAGTAGATGTATCATATGAGTTGAGTAGTCCGAGAGTTTGGTTGAATCGTCATTTGGGAACTATCTGAGATGAGTTATCTTAACTTTTGAGGAATAAATCATTGAAAGGTTAATGTTGCTTTAGACTTCGAGGAACCTTGAGATTCGAATCGTTTTGAGGAACTAGTCATGAGGACCCGTCATAGACGTGCCTGACTTGGAAGTTGTTACCTTAATAAGATCTTGTTTTGAATGTTCATTGTGATTATAATTTGGGAATTTAAGATATTGAACCTTGCGAAATAGGTTGCTAGGATCGAACAGTCAGAATTTAAGGTTAGAAGATAGTGAATACTATATCTTGAGTTTTGAGGATTCATTGTTATGGTGATAGAGTTTCGGTTCGGAGTTTTGGAAACCTTCTTGTTGAGGAATACCCTGTTTGGAGGATGAGATGTTAGTAAGAGAGACCGTGAAACCATTGTGAGCATCCAGGTTACTGAAATCGCCTTTTTGGATATACTAGGGATCGTTGGAAGGGTGTGTGGATTGTGAATTGAGCGGTTAGTGCACCCATGTTTGGCAAAGGTTACCGTCTTCTTTAACCTTCGACTTAATCGTTCCGTTCCTTCAACCCTTCTTTTTGAGTTCTGACAGCCGCGAGGCTTGAAACCCCTAATCCTTCGTAACAAAAATACGCTCTGTGACTGTTTCCGCGCTCTCAAACGTCTGTTTTGGAACTTGTTTCCCGATTGTTGACTTAAAATCCATTGTTTTTGGAAAAAGCTTAATTGTTTTAAAAAGTTGAAACTGCTTTCTCTTCCGTTAGAAGCAACTTTTAGTCATGGGTACCCTTTTACTCTTCAAAAATTTGAGAAATAAAGGTTAATTTGGAAGAAAACTTGATTTTGAAGAACAAGATATTTTACAATTTGGCAGACTTCGGCGTTGATTGCCACGAGAACGTGTTATTAGAGACGTCTGATAACCCGTACTGTGCCCATCAACACCGAATCGACCTAAATTTCGAATTTTGGCTGATTTAATTTTGGGACTTGTCTCAGATTTGGAATGATGGACTCTTGAATACGTAACGAGAATCCCGATATCCATTGACAAGACTTGTGCCTTGAAACCTTTTGTTTCTTGAAACCTTTTTGCAAGATAAAGTTTTGGGTTATCATAACCCGCTTGATATATTCTGAACGTTAGAGTTGTTTTTGTACCTACTTCTACTTTCGAGTTTCGAGGACGAAACTTTTTGAAGATTGGGTGATTGTAACATCCCGTATTTTCGTGATTTATATTTAAAGACTTTTGATTATTTTAATTAATAAAATATAATTCTAAAGGTTTCAATTATTGTTACGGGATAAAATAATATTTTAATATCTGATGTTAATCCACTTTAAAATAACACTGTAATGATTATTGATAAGTTAATTTTTAATGTTCCGTCAAGATCCGTCTTGAGAACCTTAAGTCCTTAAGACGAATATAACATGGCAACTTAAAGTCCGTCTCAACAAACCCGTTTGTGTTTTCCAACCCGTTTCATTTAATACGGAAAGGACACTTACTTAAACCCCTAAAATCACATATGTCGACATTTATTCACTTCCTTCAACTCTTTCCACTGTAAACTCATTTCCTTCAAAAACCTCCATTAATAACCTCTTCTTTTGCTCTTTTCTTCATCATCCGTCTACCGATTTAAGGTAATAATAACATTTTCGGAATCCTCATCGAATTTGCAAGCCATCTATCACTTCCGTTTTTCAAATCCTTCCCTTCGAATTTCGGGCTGTTTTTGTGGGATTCGAATTTCAGTCCGTTAAACTTGTTTTTCGTGATGTAGGTGTGAGCTTGGACGACCCGGGAGTTGATAGCTTCGTCGTAGAGGAGGATCTTTAAGCCGGATTGCATTCAAGGTGACGATAATGAGAAAACTCGGCCTTATTGTGAATATTAGCACTTTTGATGTGTTCTTCTTATTATTTCTGATTTTGTTTAAAGAGTTATGTTTAATGGACTTAGAAACATGCTTAGGATTGTTCTTATGTGAAGAATTCATGCTTGGTGATGTTGTTATATGTTCTTAAGCTTATTTTCAGTGTTCACAAAGTTAAGACGGATACATTGAATTAATCGTTTGAGGAATGTTATGGGTTTTGTTTGCTGTTAGAAAGTAGTATTAGATGATTGGAAATGTTGGGTAAACATCTATGGTAGCGATTCTTGAGTTTTGGTGTCGAATTTTTGAATTTGGTAAAGGCTGGAAATTGCGAAAAATCGTATCAGGCTCTCTCAGCCGGTCGACCGGCTCGGAGCGTCTTCTTGTGTTTTTGCGAAATGTGAAGGAAGTAGGATTTAGGACTGCCAGCCGGCCGACCGGCTGCCTGCCGACCGGCTGGTGGTCTCCTTGTGTTGTTTTGGTGTTTTTGCGAGGACATAGAGAAGAGGGGAGCCCAGCCGGCAGACCGGCCGCCTGCCAGCCGGCTGGGAGTACATGTGGGGTGGGTTTGCGAGTTTGTATAGGCTAAGGGAATGGGTTCCCAACCGGCCGACCGGCTGCCTGCCGACCGGCTGGGAGTCCCTTTGTGTCGTGTTGTTTTTGTCAAAGAGAGAAAGGTGAGAGGACCACCAGCCGGCCGACCGGCTGCCTGCCTACCGGCTGGGGGCCCCTGTAGGCTGTTTTCAATTGTGATTCATTCGTAACTTTTAATCGGTTAATCAGTTTTGATTGAAACTCGTTTTGTATACCTTTAATATGTATTTGAGGTCCCCGGAGGATGGGCAACACTATATTGGGTTCGGGAATGGAGTGAGGATAGAGACCCCCCGGTCGGGTAACCAAAAGGGAAACCGGCTCTCCCTCAACTTAGTTCCCGGGGTCAATTAAGTGTTGGTTAGGAGTTAAGAGAGTAGAACTATAGATTAGTTCATAGGCTTGAATGAAATTGTATTGATGAGTATTAAGTTATGCCTTAAGCTGACCTTTGAACTTAATACGTGAGCTGTTTGTCATATATGGGGACATGCCTTAAGCTGGCCTCTGAGCCCTATATGTGTATGTTTTTCGTGTCTGGGACATGCCTTAAGCTGGCCTCTGAGTCCAGACATGTTTGTGGTGATCGCGTTGGAACATGCCTTAAGTTGGCCTCTGAGTCTGACGAGTAGAGCAGCTGCACAACGGGGCATTTAGGTCGTAACACCTCACCCGAAGTGCAGATGTTTGATGCTAGGACATGCCTTAAGCTGGCCTCTGAGCCTAGTATCTTGTGATGTGGTGAAGGGACATGCCTTAAGCTGGCCTCTGAGTCCTTTACTTTTGGATGCTAGTCTATGCCTTAAGTTGGCCGCTGATTCTAGTGTCTTGCTGATTGGCAGGTCCATGCCTTAAGCTGACCTCTGAGTCTTTGATTGCTGAATGTTTTGGTGTTTAGGTTATGTCTTAAGTTGACCGCTGAACCTTTTCACTTGCTGAATGTTTTGGTAATTAGGTTATGTCTTGAGTTGACCGCTGAACCTTCTTACTTGCTGAATGTTTTGGTAATTAGGTTATGTCTTGAGTTGACCGCTGAACCTTCTTACTTGCTGAATGTTTTGGTAATTAGGTTATGTCTTAAGCTGACCGCTGAACCTTATACTTGCTGAATTTATCTGCTTGCCTAGTGTTGGTACAGTGTCAGTTGTAGATGTGTTTACTGATGTTTCAGATGCTGTTGTTGAGGAGTCTTATGTTTGACTTTAGTATTGTTCATCCAAGGCATTGGATGACTCTTTGATCGGTTTCATAAATAGTTGGACTGAAAGACCCCCCGACTGGGTAACCAGTAGGGAAATCGGCTCTCCTTCCTAACGGTTTATGAAGTTGGGTTGAGAGCTATGCATTAGTATCGCATGGTAGTATGAGAACAGTTGATGAGATGTTTATGCTTCACATGTTTATATATGTTGGAGTATTCTGTATTGCTTTATGTGTTACGTGTTGTCACAAAAGGTGGCTAGGAGAACTCTAGTCACTCCCCACTGATTGTGGCGTACATGTTTTCATGTATGTAGGTACATGCAGGTTGGATCGGGGTTCACACGAGAGCTAGCGAGTGATGATCCTTTCATCATATGGCATACACGTTTACCGATTAGCTAGACTCTTAGTTTCTTTTGATACAGTTTTGTTGGTGCCTGTAGGGATGTTCCATCCCAGGCTTGTATTTATATTTTCGTTCGTACTTAGAACTGTGACTTATCTATTTCAGTTTCCGTTTCAGTTTAATTCTAAAAGTTTCTCGCATGTTGTTTACTTTAAAAAGTTTTAATTCCGCTGCATTTTTAGTACTTTTGTATGTTTATATTTACGCTTTCGCGAGGGGTTTTACACTTTTGGCTCGGATAAGCCAACAAATTATTCAATAAAATTTGGGGAGGATGAAATTTTCAAGGAGACAATAGTGTGGAATGGAAGCATTGTTGATACGATTGGATTCGTTGTAGCTGATAAAACCGGCAAAACCACCACCAAGATATTTGGCGGAAAAGGTGGAAAAGAAGACAGGGTAATCTCCCAATCTCGATCAATAATTTACGTTCATTTTATTTTGTTATTCTGAATTTATTTTCTTACAAAGGTGCACTGTATATATTTATTTGTGTAGATTCCACTCCAGTCTGGCCGTGAATACATAACAGAAATAACCGGGACATATGGAAAATATAAATACTCTGACAGCGATGCCATTGTTGCTACTCTCTACATAAAAACTAAAATTAAGCAATATGGACCATTTGGAAAAGGACAGTATATTCAAAATCCTCGTCATTTTGCATCTCCAGTTGACAGAGTTATTGGATTTTTCGGAAGGAACATTAACTATCTTGACTCTATTGGAGTCTATCAGAGTACTACTGCGTCTAGTAAGGTATATATATACATTATATTCAACAATACTCTTTTGATTATTATTCTGTAACAAAGATGTACAATAATGATATACCTAACAAAATACGTACCATGTACGTCTACACAGGCTTACGCAGAAAGTGGACCATTTGGTCTTATTGACTGGGATGTGGTGGATGTCAAATTGGGTCTGTCTGGACCTTCAGCAATGTACGTGGATAAAATCCTCGGAAGCAAGATAGAGGTCGCGGTTATTTCCACTTCTGATGCCACTGTTGTTATCAGTGACAATTAACTGGAAAAAATGAATGTTAATCTTGGTGCTAGATTTTAAAACACAAATTCTTAAATAAGACGGTCATAAGATAATACTAATGCTAGATCTCCTATATAATGTTGCAATTAGCACCAATGATTATATATATAATCTCTACTTAAAATAAATAAACTTGTAATGGTTTTACTTTATGCTTTGGATTTTGTCCATGAGTTTGGCATATCGTCACATCAGGCATATGCAAAACTTAATTTGGACTAATAATGTAATCGGTGTGATATGAATAAAAGTATTTTCATCATTATTTCTTTATTATATTATGGCGTTATTGCATTGTCAAGTTTGCGTCTGCTTTAATTTGCAGGAGTCTTTGATTAATTTAGAAAATGTACAAAACGTTTCACTTTTATTTTTCCCCTTGTTACTTTTAACGTATGATTATCAACTTATTTTTACGGCTAAAATTAACATAGTGTTGACGTATAAAATCACCAAACTGTTTTCTTGTTTCCAAATAATTATCATATAGGAAAGGTATTATTATGATTATCGAATTCTGAGTAGGAACACGAAGGGCCAACCTCGTACACACAATTAAAGAAGGCCATGGTTCGGTTGTGATTTTAAAAGTGATTATAGAATTATGAGTACTTGTTATGTCTATTTTTGAAGGCTTTTGATTTTATGTGGTCTGATGTCCAACGCCTATCAGCTTTAACAATTTTTCAGTCTTTTCATAGAATTAATTTACTTTAACCTTATATGATGTTAATAATAGGAATATTAATAATAGTTGGAACTCAACCATCACCTCAAGATTTTGGTTGAGATGGTTCATCAATCATGGTATTAGAGCCAGTGTGACCATAGGTCACGGGTTCGAATCATGCAACCTCAAAACCCCTCGAAAACTCACGAAGTGGAAACCAGCATTCGAGTGAGGGAGCGTAATAGGAATATTAATAATAGTTGAGCCTCAACCATCACCTTAAGGTTTTGGTTGAATTAAGGCTATATGAGGAGAAAGTCTGACTGTTTTATATCAATTATATCATTGCAGATTAGTTTTCTTTAGATTTATGATTTTGCTAAGACTTTTTGCTATCCACTTAAAGGGAATTGATGAGAAATTATGATTTACCAAATCTGATTTTGATACATTTTTTTGTTGCTACAAAATTTTACTATAAACAATTTTTTAAAGTTTCACGTCACTATTGCATATGTAATAAGTGTTGAATTGAATTATTACTTTAATATATAACCAATTTTTTTGTGAAAAGATTGGTTATTCTCTTGCATATGTTTAAAAGAATTCTAAAGTAGAAATTAACTTTCATGCGCATCATTCATTAAAGAAATCTTGCGCTTCAACTTTTATCTTTTTTGGTATAAAATTTTTTAAAGTCAATTTGCAAAATTCATTGTTTATTAATTTCGTCATATATTATAGGACGATTTTATAGGAGAGTTGTTTAATAAGATCATATAAAATAGCGCGAAAGTGGTGATTAGCCTCCATAACTTTTCAGTAATTGTGAAATTACATCTCATAAGTTACAAATGTAGCAATTAGGCCCCCGTAACTTTGATAAAAAGTGAAATCCAACCCTATTTTTAATTTTAACATAAAATATATGATTAAATTATTTTATATTTATATTCATTGTACATTAAATAATTTTTAATATTTTGAAAGAATTTAAATAGTTTATTAACTAAGATAATTTTTATATATGATATTTTAAATATATTAACTATTTTAATATAAAAGATATGCATATTAAATTACTTTATAAACTTTAAATTTTATGTAATTTATTCAAATATATTATTGGCACGTTTCTTTTTGACACCGTCATGCGATTTCTAACCCAGGAAAACAAAAAGATTCCAATTATTGTAGGGGATCTTGTTCTCTATTATTGGCACGTTTCATTTTATATCTTATTCTTTTCCTCTTAATTTGCCCAATAGTTTATCTGAAATGGAGAGACGATCTTGTTCTTAATTATCATTATTACTATAAAATAAGAATGTTTTTCAACTGACGTGGCGAAGTGAGGTTTCAGTGGTAAGTGTTTCTCGCTCTCACATTCACCCTCAGAAATTTCTGTTTCGTAGACCAATCAGCATTTCCTATTTATGCCACATCATAATAATTTAATAATTATTTAATAATTAAATATTAAAATATTAATATTCTATTCTATGATTTATTACTGCTATTATTCTATTCTAAATATTCCATAAAAAACGTCAATAGTAAATCAACTAATATTCTATTCTAAATATTCTATTCTATGATTTATTACTGCTATTACGTCAATAGTAACAGATTTTAGGAATATTGTGAAGATTAATTACTGCTATCAACTAATTTTAGGAATTTAATGCTATTACGTCAATAGTAAAAGATTTTAGGAATATTGTGAAGATTTATTACTGCTATCTACTAATTTTAGGAATTTACTGTTATTACGTCAATAGTAAAAGATTTTAGACATGATTTATTCAATCCCAGATACAATCACAGATATTAGCCGATAATTAAGAAAAATTCCATAACTAAATTATCTAAATCTTTCCATAATTCCATAAATAAGAAACCAAATCATATAATAAGAAACCAAATCATATAATATTTTAGGATGTAGTCGAAATTAATTGCATAAGACAAGATTCTCGGTCAAGGTAAATCATAAAAATTAGTTGCTAATATTGACTAATATTGGATATTGATGATTGATAGTAAAAGATTGTAACGATTTTGCAATTATATAATTGAATACAAAATATTCCATAAATCCATAAAAACGTGTTATGGAATATTCTATTTTATAATTATCTAAATATTCTATGATTTAGGAAGTAGTCGAATATACGGCTGAATGTTTCCCAAATCATCTAATACCAAATCATCTAATACCAATTAAACTTCTCAATGGTAAATCATAAAAGTTTCCCAAATCATCTAATACCAATTACACGGCTGAATGGTAATCTTTGCCAATATTAATTAATATACAAATTAATAAATAATAATATAACGTAAATATTAATATACATATAATTTTTCCATAAGCTAATTACACGGCTGAATGGTAAATATTACCTAAATACAGAGTTTTACCTCCTACAGAGTTCCACTTGATAAGAACTATCTCCGAATTATAAATAGAGACTTTAAGCTGCCACAAACTACGTACCTACGTAACCCAGGTAATTTATCAAATATGTTTTTTTTACACACTTTTATTAAACTCATTGTAACAACATTCTCATTTATATATTGAGATTTGTTCACTTTTCGTGTACACAGATCTCCAACTCACAGAAGAGCAACTGCAACATTACGCACTATCCGAGATTGAATCATGGTTGCAAAGAAATGACAGTTCATTGCGTAAGTTCGACAACATGCCATATCCAGACGTTGACATTCTTGCTACGTGCTCGAATAGGCTCTTGGTAGATGAGTTATCTTACGATATGGATGATTTGAATAGGCAACATGAAGTCTTCACTTCTTCAATGACCGACGAACAGAAAAATCATGAGCTCGGTGAATTGTGGTCAAGGAGGTGTTTACTTCGTTTATGGGTATGGTAGAACCGGTAAGACCTTCCTATGGAAAACCTTATGTGCTGGACTAAGGTCCAAAGGTGAGATCGTTATAGCGGTTGCTTCAAGTGGCATTGCAGCTATTCTTCTTCCAGGAGGGCGGACAGCCCACGCACGACTAAGCATACCTATCAATATCGATGAAAATTCCACCTGTCATGGAATACGACCAGGAACCGATTTGGTTGATATGTTAACAAGAGCAAAACTGATTATATGGGACGAGGCACCTATGGTCAATCATTATTGTTTTGAAGCTCTTGATAGAAGCATGAGAGATATTATGAGAACTTCACCGGAAGGAGACCTTGAAAAACCATTCGGTGGGAAGGTTGTGGTGTTTGGCGGTGATTTTCGACAAGTCTTGCTTGTTATATGATAAGGGTAAAGTCGTCACCCTAAATCAAAGTAATCCTTAGGATACTACTAACTAATAGCTAGCGGTAAGAAAGGTATCGAATCCACAGGGAGGCGGTAATGAATTGTTTGCTAAAGTAAATAAGTCTTAAAGTAACAAGTGGGTTGTTTTGGTTGTTTTTGTTTTCTAATGAACTAATTGCAAAATAAGTAAATAAAGATGTAAACAAGTATTAGGAAAGATCTAGGGATCAAGTTCACATAGGCAATTATCCAGGGGAATGGGATTTAACTAATTTAATTGGGCAAAATTATTATTTAAGATCATATGTCCGGTCGGTATTCATATAATCTTTAGATCTAAACCTAACATGCGGTCGCTATAATTAGGTCAGTCTATTCAATTGTTGTGGCCTATCTTAGTCTTAGTCTACGGTCGGATCTAAGACTAATTTGCGAGACTAATTAACTAATCCTGGCCAGTAATTAATTAATCAGGTTTAAAACAACAATAGAACAATAATAATAAGCAGTTTAACAATTAAACATCATTAAAGTTTGATTCCCCCTTCTAATTACCTAGATCCCTTTTCACCCTAGAAAAATAAATTAGCTACGCATGGCTTGGGATCTAACTACAACGATATTGATTGAAAACATAATTAATAAAGCAATAAACTAAGAACAAGTGTAATTGAAGAACAATAAAGTAGAGATTATGATTAAATACTGTAAATAGGAGAACAAGATCCGAAGGCAATTGCTAAATAATAATCTAGAGAGCTACTAGTAATAATTAGGGTTTTTAGAGTAATAAAAGTGTGTCTAACAATAGGCTACGAAGCCTTTATTTATAGTAAACTACTTAAACAATTTATGGAAATTCCGGGTAAATTAAAGCACTCGATCGAGCTCTCAAGGCACTCGATCGAGCACTCAAGGCACTCGATCGAGTGTTGGTGGCACTCGATCGAGTGCTCTCAGCGCGTAATTTCTGCTTCGCGCACTGAACTTCAAACGGTCGCCATTTCTTCATTACTTGTCCAAATCAAGTGATTTTCGTGGCGTTGAAAAGCTAAGAGGATGAGCTTTCACCTCCAGTTGGAATCATCTGATTATCATGTGTATAACTCGAGATATGGCTCTCCAAAGTAGGTACTAGTTATATGGAGCTCTTCTTTGTGCTTGCCTTCGATAATCTCCTTAGCTCTTCCTTCCTAGATCCTCGTGCCATGCTACGTGTGTTCCTTCATGTCGGGTCCGCGGTGCTCCAATCCATCTTTTGCTCCATAAATGCATCAATCCTGCATTAAACACCGAAAGGCGGAAGTATCGACATTCTAATATAAATAGCATATAAATGACACAATTTAGCACAAGAATCATCTCAAAACAACTAAAGGGGAGGCATAAAAGTGTATAGAAATATGACTCATCAAACTCCCCCAAACCAACCCTTTGCTTGTCCTCAAGCAAAGCATCACACACGGTACAAAAGGCAATCATACAAATGGTGAATAAATAACTCAGAGCTAATGTTAGTGCACATACAAATCCCAAGCTGTCCACATCTATAACAAAGTGATGACCAAATGTACCAATAAAACAGATTCAAAGGTACAGGTGATAGAAAACGCAGCTCAAGTCACAAGGTTGATATGACAGTGTAATATAGACAAAAACCAAATACCTTTCGACCTTGCAAGACAAATTTTAGTCGGATTCTCGCGGATTCACTCACGCTCATATGTATATGTAAGGGTGAGTTATATGTGAAGATGGAAAGAAATAAGAACACTCACTCAACTTAATGAAACATGCATGCAATATAGTGTGATAGAGATTTCCCCAACAATTATGCATGTATAGATGGACAAAGTACATGTATCAAGACGGCAAGGAGGCTAGTGGGTAAGGGTAAAGAAGTGGTTTGTGCCAAAGCACGTTATGGATATGTGGAGCTAAGACGGTAGTCGCAGCGCAAAAAAAACCAAAACTACTTCTTTAATGAAAGATAAATCAACCCAAAACTAGAGAAATTATCTCGACTTGATAGAACATGAGAGTTTATAACATTACTCTCCAAATATGCATTAGCCACTAGATAGTTTCCTTAAATCTCTTAACAAAATCCAATGAAGCATTCTCTTCTTTTTTTTTCCGAATCACAAATATTCTTCTATTTTTGAAGTTTTTCTTTTTCTTTCCTTTTTTTTTTCTTCTTCTTTCTTGTGCTTCATATATTTTTTTCTTTTTTTTTTTCAACATAAGAGATTGACACAATTGCTCCCAAATTTTCACTACACCCACTTGGACAAAATTAAGTCCCTTCCCAACCATAGTAATGAAATATCGTGATAAACCAAGCAACTGCGACTGTCCCGAAAAGGTAGGCAAATTCTAGGATTGTGGCTTATAAATATTCAAACACAAAACATGCCACAACGCTTCAAACGGGTTTTTCATAGGGAATTTGGTTTCAAAGGTAGAAAGGCAAATTTTGGCTATGTGAAACTTATTTGAAGGGTAAGACCGCCTATCCTCATGTACTTGTCATACATTCACATAAAAGCATCAAGCAATCAATTTCACACTTATGCAGTTTGATATTACATATTTCACAAGGAGAAACCACACTCAGGCCTAAATAACAATGAGACCAGTTTATTAATGTTCCTGGCCTAGGAAGCTCTATAGACCTCAGAATTTAAGTAGTTTACCAACTTAATTTGTCAAGTCTAATCAATATAGGGTATGTCAATTACGGTCAAGACTTGATCATTGAGCTTTGTTTTCATAGGCTAACGGGTCAAAACAATGTACATGGATAACTATTTGGGATTCAAATGCAAAACCAATGCAAATTATCATCATTGCTATTTAATTCACCAAGACTCGACCTAAAAAAGAAAGAAAAAACATATTTTTGGATTTTTTTAAGCACACAACATAAAATAAAGACTCTCCCCCAAACCTAAATGTCACAGTGTCCTCATTGTGACCTAAAAAAACATGTAAGGCACAATATAAAATATATAACCAGCACCCTAAAGGACACTACTAACAAACGGAAAGGAGAAAATATAACACACTAAAAATAAAGGAAAAAATAAAGAAGGATGATACCAGATGGAAAACATAAGAACTCCCCCAAACCAGCTGCAAAGCGGGGGTCTTGACGATTCATACGTAACCAAGGCAACTTTTTGTGACCTCAAAGCTCCAATGCTACCGTATCAAGGCAATTCAATGCCCGTACAAGAAGGTCGAAACTCACTCCGTGTGCTACCCACAGGCTTATGTAGCACCATGAAACAATACAAACATACACAAATATCAAAACGAATTGTCTAAGTTCAGTCTCAACGGGAGTAAAATCCAAATTATAAGCATAAAAAAGTTCTTTGTCATTTTGAAAAACGAAACTCAAAGGTGGATCATCAGCAAGATCCACAGTATCTTCAGGCTCCTTAGAGAGGTAGTCGTCTTTGAAAATTTCGGCTTCCCAAGCATCTAACTTAGCCTCCAAGTCGACACTTCCGTCACAGCTATAATCCAAAATAGGAGGTGGCTCTTCTTCGTAGATCAACTTCTTGAATTCATCCACCTCTAGCTCCCATGTATGCAACGCAGTAGTAGAAGCGTCAAATGAATTCCTGTCAATACACAAAGCATGACAAGAATCTAAAGAAGGATCGAGAATGGTAATTACATGACATGTAGCTTGAAAATCAGGAGGACGGGGTGCTTGGTTGTGTAGAAAAGTGATGGTGTCATCCCCGATGCGAAAAATGAGACTACCCTCCCTAAGGTCAATAAGAGCCCCAGCGGTACTAAGGAAGGGTCGTCCGAGGATAATAGGTATTTCAGCATCCTCTGCCATGTCCATCACTACAAAATCACAGGGCACATAATATTTTCCTATCCTAACCGGTACATCCTCTAAGACACCCATAGGGCGCTGAATGGACCTATCAGCCATTTGAAGGGTCATATTGGTACATTTAAGTGTGGTCATGTTAAGTTGTTTACAAGTAGTATACGGCATGACACTGACACTCGCCCCAGAATCACATAACGCATTAGAAAAATCAAGAGAACCAACAGTGCAAGGAATAGAAAAACTCCCTGGATCCTTAAGCTTGGGTGGAGAATTGGCTTGCAGCGCGGCATGACACTCCTTAGTGAATGCAATTGTCTCCACTTCGTTGAAAATTCTCTTCTTTGTTAATATCTCCTTCATAAACTTTGCATAAGCTGGTACCTGAGTAATCAATTCAGTAAAAGGAACACTTACTTGAAGATTTTTCACAACTTCCATGAATCTCCCGAACTGTTGATCAAATTTTGATTTCTGTTGTCGGGTTGGGAATGGAAGAATAATCTTTACTGGTTCAGCTTCCTTTGCATCCTTAGAGACCTTTGGAGAACTCTGGCTTGGAATAGTAGTATCGGGTACCTGTGCATTAAGCGAAATAGAAGAATTAGAAGTACGCGGATGAGGCACTCGATCGAGTGCGGCTGACACTCGATCGAGTGGGGTTGGCACTCGATCGAGTGCACTGCGAGCTCGATCGAGTGTCTCGGATTTAGATCGCATCGCTTCTTTTCGTTTTTCTTTTTCGTTGTTCTCATGTATACGAGCTTTCTCTAGTTCCTTTTCTTCTTCGTCAGCACTGAAATAGAGATGCCCTAAACCTTTAGGAAAAACATAAGACACTTGACTATCATCTTTGGGTATCTCCGGCTCTTTATAAGAAGTACCACTCCTTAAATGAATAGCATGAACTTGCTCATGAGCTTGTTGTCCTTGGGGAGGAAGGTTTCCGGGCTGCCTATTTGTATTTTGGCTTGCTAGTTGGGCAACTTGAGTGTCCAATATCTTATTGTGAGCCAATATCTGAGTAATCTGTGCCTTTTGCTCCATCTGAGCTTTAAGGCTCTGCTGCAACATAGCTTTGATCTCTGACATATCATTATTTGAAGCTGGTGGTGGATGAGTTGGCATTAAAGGTTGAAATTGTTGTCTTTTGTGGGGGAAAGTATCTCTTGTAGAATGCAAGAGCTAGGGAATTCCAATCAGTAATGGCATGAGCAGTCAAATCCAACTCGCGTAACCATTCGCTAGCATCATCTTGTAGAGAAAAAGGGAAAAGTCGGTACTTGACCTGATCATAGGTCACTCCTGTTGGCAAAGGAATGGAGCTGCAATAAGTGACAAACTTATCCATATGTTTCGCAGGATCTTCCCCAGATCTACCTCCAAACATATTCCGCTCCACCAACGCAAGATAAGAAGGCTTGATATCAAAAGGCTTCTCCTCAGCATCAGTAGGAGGAGGTATAAATCCTGTTGGAATAGAAGCCAAAGTAGGCTCGTTGTAGCTTGCCAAGGTAGCTGTATTGGGTGCAGCCATCTTTGGTGTAGCGACAATGGTCTCAGAAACAATATCGTCCTCGTCAGAAGATGAATTTTATGAGATAATTAAAGGCTCAATCCTGTCAAGTATACTCAAGTCTTCTACTTGACCCACTTCTCTATTAAAATTCCTTCTGTAGCGAAAAGTCCTCTCAGGTTCAGGATCAAAATCAATGATCTCGGACCGATTTGACCTGGGCATACAGGGAACTAACAAGAAAAGCGTAAAAACAGTCTCAAGGAACAGGAGTTCCCTGAGACAAAAGACAAATTAAACAAGTAACAAACAAATAAATTGTTGCCTCCCCGGCAACGGCGCCAAATTTGATAAGGGTAAAGTCGTCACCCTAAATCAAAGTAATCCTTAGAATGCTACTTACTAATAGCTAGCGGTAAGAAAAGTATCGAATCCACAGGGAGGCGGTAATGAATTGTTTGCTAAAGTAAATAAGTCTTAAAGTAACAAGTGGGTTGTTTTGGTTGTTTTTGTTTTCTAATGAACTAATTGCAAAATAAGTAAATAAAAATGTAAACAAGTATTAGGAAAGATCTAGGGATCAAGTTCACATAGGCAATTATCCAGGGGAATGGGATTTAACTAATTTAATTGGGCAAAATTATTATTTAAGATCATATGTCCGGTCGGTATTCATATAATCTTTAGATCTAAACCTAACATGCGGTCGCTATAATTAGGTCAGTCTATTCAATTGTTGTGGCCTATCTTAGTCTTAGTCTACGGTCGGATCTAAGACTAATTTGCGAGACTAATTAACTAATCCTGGCCAGTAATTAATTAATCAGGTTTAAAACAACAATAGAACAATAATAATAAGCAGTTTAACAATTAAACATCATTAAAGTTTGATTCCCCCTTCTAATTACCTAGATCCCTTTTCACCCTAGAAAAATAAATTAGCTACGCATGGCTTGGGATCTAACTACAACGATATTGATTGAAAACATAATTAATAAAGCAATAAACTAAGAACAAGTGTAATTGAAGAACAATAAAGTAGAGATTATGATTAAATACTGTAAATAGGAGAACAAGATCCGAAGGCAATTGCTAAATAATAATCTAGAGAGCTACTAGTAATAATTAGGGTTTTTAGAGTAATAAAAGTGTGTCTAACAATAGGCTACGAAGCCTTTATTTATAGTAAACTACTTAAACAATTTATGGAAATTCCGGGTAAATTAAAGCACTCGATCGAGCTCTCAAGGCACTCGATCGAGCACTCAAGGCACTCGATCGAGTGTTGGTGGCACTCGATCGAGTTTTCTCAGCGCGTAATTTCTGCTTCGTGCACTGAACTTCAAACGGTCGCCATTTCTTCATTACTTGTCCAAATCAAGTGATTTTCGTGGCGTTGGAAAGCTAAGAGGATGAGCTTTCACCTCCAGTTGGAATCATCTGATTATCATGTGTAGAACTCGAGATATGGCTCTCCAAAGTAGGTACTAGTTATATGGAGCTCTTCTTTGTGCTTGCCTTCGATAATCTCCTTAGCTCTTCCTTCCTAGATCCTCGTGCCATGCTACGTGTGTTCCTTCATGTCGGGTCCGCGGTGCTCCAATCCATCTTTTGCTCCATAAATGCATCAATCATGCATTAAACACCGAAAGGCGGAAGTATCGACATTCTAATATAAATAGCATATAAATGACACAATTTAGCACAAGAATCATCTCAAAACAACTAAAGGGGAGGCATAAAAGTGTATAGAAATATGACTCATCATTATACCTAAAGGAAGCAGACAAGATATTGTAGGTGCTGCTATTTGTTCCTCACCTTTATGGAGATTTTGCAAGGTTAGAGCCTATTTTTAAAAATTCTCCCGTGACTTACTACAATTTCATATGTAATACTTAGTTTTACATAGTAGTTCATTTCTGACCGTTTCAGATATATATTAAATTTCAGGTTCTGAAGCTCACGAAAAATATGAGACTTTAGGTAGGAAATGCACAGTCAAATGTTGATGAAATCCGACAATTTTCATAGTGGATTCTCGAAGTTGGGGATGGCTTAGCAGGTGGGTCAAATGATGGAGTAGCTAGCATCGAGTTACCAGAAGATATACTTATTCAGCCTGGTGTAGATCCGATATCTACTATTGTAGATAGCACGTACCCATCTTTAAAAGATCACTTAGGTGACCCTCTATACTTCACTGAAAGAGTTGTACTAGCACCTACACACGATATGGTCGAGGAGGTAAATGACTATGTCTTGGATCAAATTCAAAAGGAAGAGAAAAGTTACTTAAGCTCTGATGAAATAAGTAAGGAAGAGACTAATTGCGGGGTCAGAGAACTTTACTCTACAAAGTTTCTTAACTCAATCAGATGTTCCGGTTTACCCAATCACAGCTTAAGACTAAAAGTTGGAGCTATAGTGATGCTTCTAAGAAACATTGACCAAGCAAAATGGTTTGTGCAATGACACCCGAATGGAGGTAAAGCAACTAGGAAATCGCGTTATTAGTGCAACAGTTATTTCCGGCAGTCATATCGGAAGCAATGTCTATATTCCGCGCATCATCTTTACTCCTTCCGATCAAACCAGGTTCACAATTAAGTTTGAAAGAAGACAGTTTCCTTTAGCAGTTTGTTTCGCTATGACTATTAACAAAAGTCAGGGTCAATAATCTCTATCCCGTGTTGGACTTTATCTTCCAAGACCAGTCTTTACCCATGGCCAATTGTACGTTGCTATATCTAGGGTTACGAGTAAGAAAGGTCTAAAAGTGCTACTCCTTGATGAAGAAGGAGGAATGACTAATACAACAACGAATGTTGTTTACAAGGAGGTTTTCGAGAAACTGTAATTTTCCTCCTTTATTATCGAATTTTAATACACCCATTTTAATTATTTTTCTACCTGATTAGTTATTTTGTTCATCATATTTGTCCGTCAACTTATGTTCCTTAATCAATTCATCAAAAGACAATAACTTTCCAAACTACTCATTATGAATTTTTTAATCTTTTTTTAGTCGTTTATTGTTTTTTCTTATATACCTTATTCATTAATGCTATCATAAGTAATCCAAATATTATCATTATTAATAACAGCTATTCGAAAATTAGTGCACCAGGAAATTCACCTTTTTACCGAACATATCTTATATGCAAACATCCCATTAAAATTTAATTTGTTCGAATTAATAGAATTGCTATATATTGAAATGAATATACCTTCGTTGTCTTTAAAAGTAAGTGTACACAACCCCGTGATTTTTCACGGGTGTTACACTAGTTGTACGGAGAACCTAATATTTGGGAAAGTGGTAAGTACTATTGATTGTTTGTTGAATTTTTTTATATGTTTGAGATAGATATTACGGACACTTGTTATACTCAGTCGTTCCGTGTTGACACTTGTCAGATACACGCCTAAATAGGTTGTTAATGAGACGAGACAGTTCGGTTAAAACTCGGTCAAGCTCGGCTCGTGTGTGCTTGACTCGAGCTCGGGTTCGGATCGAGAGCTAAACGAGTCAAGCCGAGCAAAGGCTGGCTCGACTCGAAATGCTCGCGAGCGGCTCGAACATTTGTGATTACATAAAATATGCTTAAATTATATAAAAATATTTTATCATTATTATATATTTTATCATACATATTAAATATCTTGTTGATTTGGTAAATATTTTTAGCATAAACTTTCGAACCTTGTTATTGAAAATATCGGAACCTTGTTTGTAATACCTCTAAAATTTAGAGGCGATAATTGATTTTATTTGGTTGTGTCGATCGTTAAATCTTTTGGTTAAGTAACAAGTAGGCTAGGTTGTTGTGAGGGTTCGATCCCTAGACTTATGCGCTAGGCTTGGGCCTCGTAATGTGTGCCAAATTCCAAGCCCACGGCTGTTTTAAAACAACTCCACAAAAACTCCATAAAACCCTTCTAAGAGGAGCATGCTACCGCCACCTTTGTACACTCTCCATAAACCCTAAACTTACCCTAATCCGTGTTCCAGCACCGCATACCTACAGCCGTCGCAACATAGAAAAGAGGGGCAGGGGTCACGGTGGTCTTAGGTGGGCGTAAGGCGGCTCGATTTGACTGAGAAGTTGGGTGGAAGCTTCCGTGTGGAGCATTTTTAGAAGCAATCGCGCAGTTATCTTTCTTCTACAGCTTTGAGGTAGGGGAAACTACTAATGCTTGATGATGTGTAAACCGTTCATAATTGATATCAGACATGTTTGTTATATATTATCATGTGCTCTTTTATTATGCATTTATATTATACTGTGATAACGATGAGGCGGAGATAATGGGTCTTGTGATTGGTGTGGAGATAATGGGTCTTGTGACTGGTGTGGAGATAATGGGTCTTGTGATTGGTGTGGAGATGATGGGTCTTGTGATTGGTGCGGAGATATTGGGTCTTGTGATTCGGAGTGGAGATGATCGACTTTCTATTTTTAGTAATATGGTTTGCTTACAGTTTTACTCTACTCAACCTCGTGGTTGACCCTGTGTATTCGTGATCACCTGTGATGATAATGGGTCTTGTGATTGGTGTGGAGATAATGGGTCTTGTGACTGGTGTGGAGATAATGGGTCTTGTGATTGGTGTGGAGATGATGGGTCTTGTGATTGGTGCGGAGATATTGGGTCTTGTGATTCGGAGTGGAGATGATCGACTTTCTATTTTTAGTAATATGGTTTGCTTACAGTTTTACTCTACTCAACCTCGTGGTTGACCCTGTGTATTCGTGATCACCTATGATGAACCAATTATTGGGGAGCAGATTGACAGGTGGCTAAGACTAAGGGGGGAGCTACGGGAGGAAGAGCTTGGATCCGGACCAGTTTAGATGTCTAGATCACCTTAGTCAGTTTAGTACGAGTTGTATTTTACTTATGTTGATAAGACTTTTTGATACGGTTGTAAGATCATGACTTGAGTTAACTTTCTATTTAAAGTACTGTTTATCTTCCTTTGTATCTACTGCCTCGGGAAACCGGGATGGTAACACCTTTATTTATTTGAGGAGTCCTAGTACAGGCCCTTAAATAAATGGGGGTGTTACAAAGTGGTATCAGAGCGAACGATCCTCAGGCCTAACCTAATGAACCTAATGAATATAGGAGAGTCTAAATAAAATGAACCCCCGGGATAGGACTGTTAGGAGCACACTAAAGGGGAAGTATGAGTCTGGGACCCCCTCACACCGAACCATAGGCCCTATCAGTTTTACCCGGGAACCCAGAGTGCATATATGAGAGAAAAGGGTAGGATAGGAAGTGGTGAAAGTGATAGCGTACTGTGATAAGTATGTTATGAGAATTCTGAGTATAAGTGATTTTGGAAAAGCCGGAAGGGGCATAAGCATGAATGAATCTTTATCTGTTTGAATAAAAGGTGTATATTGTTGTGGTATGTTAAGTGATTTGAAAAGTGCTAGTAATTCTTCTTTCATCATGTCTAGTGATATGCGGTTATGTGATCCCTGAGCCATGTTATAGAAGAAAACTACTCCATATGATAAGTGTTATAGATTTTGATGCTTAGGGGACATAGCCCTAAACCAAATGGGTACCCATGTACGTCGGGACTCATTTCTTTTCTTGTTTTATAGTATGCCTCCGCGAAGAGATAATGCAGTTAACATCACGCTAGAGGAGTTAGACCAATTACGAGCTGAGAATGCGGCTCTAAAGGCCAAACGTATGGACTCCGCTAAGATGAGCACGATTATTGCAAGGCATCACCCCACCCAATTCACCGGGGAGGGTGAGCCTCATTTGCTGGGGGCCTGGTGCAGAGAATTCGGTAACTTATTCGAACTGGTGGATTGTCCCGAAGAACTAAGGGTTGATCAGGCAGCCCACTATCTGAGGGGACTGGCTGGAGACTGGTGGACCACGAATAAGGGAGAGATCCGGGAAGCAGCTAGAGAGGATGGAACCGAGTTCGTTCCTTGGGACGGATTCAAAGGGGTCTTGAACGAGGTGTTTTTACCAGAATTCCAAAGGAGCAAACTGAGGGAGGAGTTCGACTCATTCACGATGGCAGAAGACATGACCGTAGAGGCTTACTACAGGAAGTTCATCCAGTTGGTGCACTACGTGGGAGACATGGGTTTTGACGACGCCATGCTAGCAATGAAATTTGAGAGGGGACTATCAATCGCCATAAAAAAGAGACTGATTGCAGCTCCGCCCACCACAATCCGTGACATCTATTTAAGGGCTGGGGCGGCGGAGAGGCTTTCAGATATGATCAAAAAGGACAAACAGTCCAAGTCAGAAAAGAGGAAAGCTGAAACAGTAGCTGAGGGTTCAGGATCGAAAAAGCAAAGTAATAACAAGTACAGTGGATATTTCGGGAGTAGTGCCTCTGGTGGTGGAAGGAATCAGAGTGGGGGCAACTTCACGAGTGGGGGTTCAGGCAGTTGCTCAGTGGGAATAGTTTGTTTCGGCTGTGGAAAGACGGGGCATAAGCAGGTAGTGTGTCGTTCGTCTGGAGGAAACCAGTCCGGGGGCTATCGTACACCTACATCCGGATACCAGGGACCTCGCACTCAGTCCTATGGCAGCAGTGGCTATCGCACACCCATGACAAACTATGGTGGGGGTGCGAAGTCGGGAGGCAGCAGCAACTACCAGAGGAACTACAGCAACAACAACAATCAGAACCGTTCATATCAGAATCAGTACAATGGAAGTGGGAACAACAACAAGACGGGGACGGCAGGAAATCAGCAGGCCGGGACATCATCTGCCAGCTAGAGTGGGGTCAAGTCCAGTGGCAAACTCTTTGCCATGGGAAAGCAGGCCGCTCAGGAGGATGCTCATGTGGTTACTGGTACTTTTCTTGTAAACTCTAGACCTACTTTTGTACTTTTCGATTCCGGTGCCACCCATTCGTTTGTGTCTAGAGACCATGTTAAGGCTTTGGGGCTTGAGAGATTTGATTGGATCGCGGATCCAGTGACTATACCATCAGGCGAGTCGATAGTTTGTAATAGAGTATACGGTAGCGTACCCATCAAAATTGGGGAAGCAATTTTCTTTTGTGACCTCATAGAGTTTCCTCTGGGGGGTTTTGAGGTGATCCTGGGGATGGACTGGCTAGGGAAGTATCGAGCTTTCATCGACTGTCATCAAAAGAAGATTTCCTTGAAGGGACCTAAGGGAGTGAGGGTGTCTTACAAGGGATACCGAGTTAAACCAAAAATCAAATTCATTTCTGTCAATACCCTTAAGTCTGGCTTGAGGAAAGGAGAGAGCCTAATCTTATGCCAAATGTGGGATTGTGAGGCTGAGACTCCAAAGACTAGCGAGATACCTGTGGTACGGGAGTTTGAGGGAGTTTTTCGAGACGACGTTCCAGGGTTGCCGCTGCGGAGGGAAGTGGAATTCTCCATTGACCTAAAACCTGGGGCGGGACCAATATCTAAGTCACCGTACCGCATGGGACCAAAGGAAATGGAGGAGTTGAAGAAGCAATTGGATGAACTAGCTGAGAAAGGGTTCATCCGACCCAGTGTGTCGCCCTGGGGAGCACCTGTCTTATTTGTGAAGAAGAAGGATGGGAGTTTGAGGTTGTGTGTTGACTACCGAGAGCTGAACAATGTGACCATCAAGAACCGATATCCTTTGCCGAGAATTGACGACTTGTTCGATCAGTTGAGTGGAGCTGGGGTTTTCTCCAAGATTGACCTGAGATCCGGGTACCATCAGTTGAGAATAAAGGATGAAGACATTCCAAAGACCGCTTTCAGAACGAGGTATGGCCACTATGAATTTGTGGTTATGCCATTTGGATTGACCAATGCGCCAGCTGTGTTCATGGACTTGATGAATCGAGTCTTCAGCCCATATCTGGATAAGTTCGTGGTGGTGTTTATCGATGATATCCTGGTATATTCCAAGAATGCAGAAGAGCACGAAGATCATTTGAGGAAAGTACTTCAGACCTTGGAGGAGCATAAGCTCAATGCTAAGTTGAGCAAGTGTGAGTTCTGGTTGGAGAAAGTGGCATTTCTGGGGCATGTAATTTCAAAAGAGGGGGTGGCTGTTGACCCTAGTAAGATCGAGGCAGTGACTAAGTGGCAGAGTCCGAAGAATGTGAGTGAGATTCGAAGCTTTCTGGGTTTAGCTGGTTATTACCGGAGATTCGTCAAAGATTTTTCAAAGATAGCGAAGCCGTTGACGTCGTTGATGAGGAAGGAGAACCGTTATATCTGGGATGAGAGTTGTGAGAAGGCATTCCTAACCCTTAAGGAACGCTTGACAACAGCTCCTATCCTGGCCTTGCCAGTTGGAAGTGATAATTTTGAAGTATACACCGACGCTTCAAAGCATGGGTTGGGTTGTGTGCTAATGCAGAATGGTAGAGTGATCGCGTATGCTTCTCGCCAGTTGAAGACCTACGAAGAAAATTATCCGACTCATGATTTGGAATTGGGCGCTGTGGTCTTTGCACTGAAATTGTGGCGTCATTACCTCTATGGAGCCACTTTTAAGGTGTTTTCTGATCATAAGAGCCTGAAATATATCTACACCCAGAAGGAATTGAACATGAGGCAGAGGAGGTGGATAGAGTTGATCGGAGACTATGATATGCAGATTGTCTACCACGAGGGCAAGGCGAATGTGGTAGCTGACGCGCTAAGTAGGAAGTCAGTACATACTTTGGATTGTGCCAGATCGAGAGGAAGGTTGTATGGTGAACTAAGGGAGATGGGAATATTTATGATCCGGAAAGGGGATACTCTTAGCGACTTGACAGTAGAGCCGGAGTTGTATGGTGAGATTCGGGAGTTGCAAGGTAATGATGCGAGAATCCAGAAGTGGCGCAGGATGGTGGAGAGTGAGGGTGGAGAGTCTGCATCCAAGTTCAGTATTCATACTGATGGTAGTTTGAGGTTCAGTGGGCGATGGTGTGTACCGAATGTTGAGGAGCTAAAGAAGAAGATCCTGACTGAAGCTCATGCTACTCCTTATTCTGTTCACCCAGGGGGTGATAAGCTGTATAAGGACCTTAAGAAGACGTTTTGGTGGCCGAATATGAAGAAGGAGGTCGCAGAGTTTGTCTCGAGGTGTTTGACGTGTCAACGCGTGAAAGGGGAACATAAGAGACCTCAAGGGAAGGTTCAGCCACTAGATGTGCCAGAGTGGAAGTGGGAGAATATTTCGATGGACTTTATTGTGGGGTTGCCTCGGACTCAGAGGGGCAACAACATGATTTGGGTGATCGTGGATCGTTTAACTAAGTCAGCTCACTTTATTCCCATGAAAGATACCTGGAGTAAAGCTGAATTGGCTAAGTCATATGTTCAGAATGTGGTCAAATTGCATGGCGTACCCAAGGACATCGTTTCAGATCGAGACTCGAGGTTTATATCCAGATTTTGGCAGGAGTTGCAGGCTGCTTTGGGTACCCAATTGAAGATGAGTACAGCTTTTCATCCGGCTACTGATGGTCAGACTGAGCGGACGATTCAGACTCTTGAGGATATGTTGAGAGCTTGTGTACTTGAGTTCGGAGGATCTTGGGAGGATCGACTGG
Source organism: Silene conica (assembly GCA_029255685.2). Classification (NCBI taxonomy): domain Eukaryota; kingdom Viridiplantae; phylum Streptophyta; class Magnoliopsida; order Caryophyllales; family Caryophyllaceae; genus Silene; species Silene conica. Next base: position 44,469,590 of record CM055319.2, on the reverse strand, counting down.
GGTTGATCGAGTTTTCTTATAATAACAGCTACCATGCAAGCATAGGCATGGCCCCTTTTGAGGCTCTGTACGGGAGGAAGTGTCGGAGCCCTGTGTGTTGGGATGATCGAGCTGATGTTGTGACTTTGGGGCCTGATATGATTCAGGAGATGGTGGAGCAGGTTCAGATTATTCGTCAGAGAATGAGGGCCGCCCAGGATCGACAGAAGAGCTATGCGGATCTAAAACGGAGCGATATTTCGTTTGAGGTCGGAGAGAAAGTACTACTGAAAGTCTCTCCGATGAAGGGTGTGATGAGATTCGGCAAGCGTGGCAAACTGAGTCAGAAATTTATTGAACCATTTGAGATCTTGGACAGAGTTGGAGAGGTGGCATATCGCTTAGCTTTGCCTCCAACCCTATCCAAGGTCCATAATGTGTTCCATGTGTCTCAGTTGAGGAAATACGTGAGTGATCCATCACATGTGCTTCAGCATGAGGTGATCGAGGTAGATGAGCAGTTGGCATACATTGAGACTCCGAAGGAAATTCTGGACAGGAAGGTACGAAAGACTCGCAACGGGGAGACGTCCTTGGTGAAGGTCTTGTGGACAAATCATAATCAGGAGGAGGCTACGTGGGAGCCTGAGGCATCCATGAGGGAGCGTTATCCACATTTGTTCGACTAAGGTAAGTTACGCGGACGTAACTTTTCTTTAAGGGGGGTGGAATGTAACATTCAGTAGTTAAGTAAACTTCTGGTGATACTTTGTTTCCAAGTTCGTAGAGTTGTTTTGTTTTGTCACCTAAGTGGGGATGAACTTCGGGACGAAGTTCAATTTAAGGGGGGAAGACTGTAATACCTCTAAAATTTAGAGGCGATAATTGATTTTATTTGGTTGTGTCGATTGTTAAATCTTTTGGTTAAGTAACAAGTAGGCTAGGTTGTTGTGAGGGTTCGATCCCTAGACTTATGCGCTAGGCTTGGGCCTCGTAATGTGTGCCAAATTCCAAGCCCACGGCTGTTTTAAAACAACTCCACAAAAACTCCATAAAACCCTTCTAAGAGGAGCATGCTACCGCCACCTTTGTACACTCTCCATAAACCCTAAACTTACCCTAATCCGTGTTCCAGCACCCCATACCTACAGCCGTCGCAACATAGAAAAGAGGGGCAGGGGTCACGGTGGTCTTAGGTGGGCGTAAGGCGGCTCGATTTGACTGAGAAGTTGGGTGGAAGCTTCCGTGTGGAGCATTTTTAGAAGCAATCGCGCAGTTATCTTTCTTCTACAGCTTTGAGGTAGGGGAAACTACTAATGCTTGATGATGTGTAAACCGTTCATAATTGATATCAGACATGTTTGTTATATATTATCATGTGCTCTTTTATTATGCGTTTATATTATACTGTGATAACGATGAGGCGGAGATAATGGGTCTTGTGATTGGTGTGGAGATAATGGGTCTTGTGACTGGTGTGGAGATAATGGGTCTTGTGATTGGTGTGGAGATGATGGGTCTTGTGATTGGTGCGGAGATATTGGGTCTTGTGATTCGGAGTGGAGATGATCGACTTTCTATTTTTAGTAATATGGTTTGCTTACAGTTTTACTCTACTCAACCTCGTGGTTGACCCTGTGTATTCGTGATCACCTGTGATGAACCAATTATTGGGGAGCAGATTGACAGGTGGCTAAGACTAAGGGGGGAGCTACGGGAGGAAGAGCTTGGATCCGGACCAGTTTAGATGTCTAGATCACCTTAGTCAGTTTAGTACGAGTTGTATTTTACTTATGTTGATAAGACTTTTTGATACGGTTGTAAGATCATGACTTGAGTTAACTTTTTATTTAAAGTACTGTTTATCTTCCTTTGTATCTACTGCCTCGGAAAACCGGGATGGTAACACCTTTATTTATTTGAGGAGTCCTAGTACAGGCCCTTAAATAAATGGGGGTGTTACATTGTTATTGAAAATTTCGGAAGAAAAAAATTTAAATATAAACAATTTTATATATGATCGATTTGTGCTCGTTTTTTACTCGAGCTCGTGTTAAAACTCGCAAACTCTGTTGCGAGCATATTCTTTTCAAACTCGGGTAAGCTCGAGATCGGCTCAAGCTTAATTTTTTGATAATTGAGCATGAGCCGAGCAAGGCCAAGCTCGGGCTCGGCTAGACTCGTTAACACCCCTACGCCTAAACATGTTAGATGTCTATAAACCCATGTGTAAATCTCTTTGTTTAATTCGGCGCGTGTCCATGTATCCAAGGTATTTAGACACATCTTAGCCTTTGACATGTCTCCATGATACTCGAGAACATTTTTTAATACATTTGCAAACGTAATCAAGTTAAATTTAAGCTGAATAGTATGATTTTTTTTATGGCGAGGAAATGAGCTGAAGTAAGGGTCAATGTTGTTCTCTAAACATGGAATGAGATGTCGAAAGAAATTAATTCAGATATAGCTTTGAGTGGAAAACGATCATAAGTTATAGTAAAATTAAATTTTATCTGAATTTATTTAAATTTAATATTAAATAAATTTACAAAAATAAAATCGTAGATTATTTATAATTATAAAAATATATTTTATAAGCTTTAAAAAACGTGTTTCACATGCTAAATTTTATAGGATATCATATCACGTGTTCCTGTATGTCTGCCTTCGTTTTGGTTTTGTGTAGTGTTTGAGAGTTCAATAATGTGTTCAGTGTCCTAAATTTCATCAAGACTTCTTCTGGCTACCCATCTGCATATGCAATAGCGTGTGTTACCTTTTTTCTAAAAACTGTGTTACATTTTTTTAAAGCAATAAAAGAAACTATGACAACAGAACAAAGTTTCTTTTTTTTTGTTTAAACGAGCAACATTTTAAGTTACATTTTCTGCAAATATTTGTTACCATATATGAAAATGTGTGTTACATTTTACAAGCATTAATGTTGTTATATGATTCAATAATGGAGAGGAAAAGAAAAACTATTGTAAAAACAACCAAAACTTTTTTAATGTTACAATTTATATAAGCATGTGTTATATCTACGTGTAAAACTGTTTCATATTATTCAAACAATAGAGAGATAATGACAACAATTAGGGGTACCGCGTATGTTTTATATAAGCATGATAAATGTCAAGTTTGGTTATGCGCCTAAGTAATCATTTAACGCTTAAAAATGAGTTTAATTGACGGAAAATAAAGTTTAGGGGTACACTTAGTGATAATGACAACAATTAGGGGTACCGCGTATGTTTTAAAAAGTGTAGGGGTACCATGTAGAAAGTCAAAAAATTAAGGGGTACCATGTAGAATATCCCAAAAAATTATGTTACTATTTATATAACTATGTGTTACATCTACGTGTAATACTGTTTTATATGCTTGAACATTACATAACTAAGCAATAATTTGAAAAAACACCCAAAAAATAGACGTTATAATTTTCTAGGGTTTTCAGAAAAGTAATAACTTGTAAAATAACTTGTAAGACATTAACAGTGTAATCAAGCGCTTATTTTTAGCATGAAATGGAGTAATTAGTAACATCACAACAAAAATTAATATAAATCAATAACCTCCAGTTAAAGATGTGCTTCAGATGACAAAATATTCGATATAATACAACAATAAGTAACAACGATTACTTGAAAAGTAACTGCAATTTTAAGCTTAATTAACAATACAGGTTAGAACTTTTACATGTAACATAAAAAAAATTAACAAACAAATGTATGGAATTTCATTAACTTTTAATTCAAAATGAGCTTTCCAAATCACAATTTAAATGTAATGCAACACCAAAAAACAACGATTTTTGGAAGATAACAGTAATCTTAACCTAAAATCAACAAATCAAGCTACGATCTTAACCTGAAGACGAAATTATCATATTTAACCTAAAAAAATCGACGATTATGTAGAAAAAAAATCATAAATTACCTTATATGGTGGAATCGTTGATGAAATTAGCTGATGATTGAAGAAAAATTTACGGAATCAAAGTTTAATTTGCGTTGATGAGTCTGAAATTGGAAGAATTTCTGATGAATTTTAGGGGAAACGTGATGAAGGTTTTGAGAGGTTTAGGAAACGAATAACGTTTCAGTTCCAGCCCTGTATGTTTTGCGCTCTTTTGGTTTAACACGTGTCTCAATCTCAGCCTTCTGTTTTAATTACATCCAATGGTTAGTATATGGACTTAATACTCGTCTAAGGAGGCGGACTCACCGTAACCGGCATGTATATATGTGTGTGTGTGTGGGGGGGGGGGGGGGGTCGGGATCCGGTGAGAACCACCCTTATAATGAGAACCATGAGAACCCTCACTAAATCTCCACCATATCCCGCTTCGAAAGTTTCGATGGATCATTTACCATTAGTTTAGCTTATTTAAATACACACTTTAGTATCATTAAACAAAATTTTTGATTTTATTAACAGAATATATTTACTTAGTATCCCAAAATACAATTAGGCATACTAAAACGGCTATAAGTGCACGAAAACGACCACTACATGCATGAAATTTTTTACATGCATGAAAATGATTACTAGGTGCATGAAATAATAGGATCTATGTGCATTAAAACGAGTTCTAGGTGCATGAAAAATGATAGATACGTAAAAATCGGTAGTAGGTGCATGAAAATTAATAAAACATATCTCACCTTGATTTCCGTCACTAGTATATATTTTCTAGACCCAGAATTATGTTCTCTAGCCATAAAATTCCATGCCGAATCCAAATATGTCATTAATTTTTTTAAAAAAAGTCCGTAAGGTAGAGTTCTCATGGTTCTCATTATATTGGTGGTTCTCATAGGATTCCAATTCTATATGTGTGTGTATATATATATATGTACATATATATATATATATATATATACATATATATGTATATATAGAAATCGAATCACGTGAGGCACCCCTCTTAGTGTGAGGCAGCTGTACCAATGTAGACCGTTAGATTAAAACACTATAGACACACCAGATGGTGCCACGTGTCCCCATCCAGCCCTATCTTAACCCACTTTTCCTTTCTTTTCTTTCATTTTGACATTTATGTTTTCTCGCTCTTCACTTTTCCCTCTCTTCTACTCTCATCTTAATAATCTTCTTCACGTTATTTTCATTGTCTCTGCTTATTATTATTTTGTCATTGCTTTCCCCCCCTCTCTCTCACATACTTTCTATCTTGATATTTTTTTTATTCTGTGTACCTAATTCCTTTTTCAAGTGTCCACTTTTTCTCAAATTTACCCTCCTTCAAATCCGTCACCATTTGATTTAGGTTTGATCTTAATTATTATTTTAGTTAGTTAATCGGTGTTTGATCGAAGTTCAGATGATTTTGTTGTTGATTTTTTCAATTTTCCTCTACTTGTTTTGACTCATTCGTTGTTGATTTTTTTTTAAATTTAGAAATTATTTGGATAATTAACCCAAGCTTTGATAAAACAGAAAACAATTGAACATCGAATTACAAGCAAAAAGGTGCATATAAAATTATTGTTTAATTAATGTTGATTTTGATAAATAATCTGATAATTTTGTATTTTTAACTTTATTGTATTTAGTAAAAAAAATCGGATGGCAAATTATTAACCTTGCTCAGAGCACTTATGCAGACAATAAGTTGTGATAAAGGGAGAGTATTAGTTGGTATACGCTATTTATACTACTCTCTCGTCTCATTGATTTACCTTTTGTATTCTTTGTTAGGGTATTTTAATATAATTGGGGCGGAGAAAGTAGTAGACTAGTAGTCTTAGTTTTTTTTGTGTTACAAGTCTTCAACGTGTCTTTCATGATTCCGATTACAATTGGTTCATCTGCATTATCGTGGTATATTCCTTAAATTTTACCTCTCTTGCAGATTTTTATTTTATATGTATATGCTCTTTCTTCTACCGCCAATAAACATTTTAAGTCTAAGTTTCACGAAATGAGAAATAAACACTTCGTGATTAAACAAACTTTTTAAGTCCAAGTTTTACGAAATAAGGTTCCGGTTTCACAAATTAAGGTCCAAAATTCACGAAATAAGAAATTAAACATTTCGTGATTAAACAAACATTTTAAGTCCAAGTTTCACAAAATAAGGTTCCGGTTTCACAGATTAAGGTCCAAGATTCACGAAATAAGAAATTAAAAATTTCGTGATTAAACAAACATTTTAAGTCCAAGTTTCACAAAATAAGGTCCCGGTTTCACAAATTAAGGTCCAAGATTCACGAAATAAAAAAAATTATATATTTTGTGAGTAACAAATATTTTAAGTCCAAGTTTCACGAAATAAGGTCCCGGTTTCACAAATTAAGGTCCAAGATTCACGAAATAAAAAATTATATATTTTGTGAGTAACAAATATTTTAAGTCCAAGTTTCACGAAATAAGGTTCCGGTTTCACAAATTAAGGTCCAAGATTCACGAAATAAGAAATTAAACATTTCGTGATTAAACAAACTTTTTAAGTCCAAGTTTCACGAAATAAGGTTCCGGTTTCACAAATTAATGTCCAAGATTCACGAAATAAGAAATTAAAAATTTCATGATTAAACAAACATTTTAAGTCCAAGTTTCACAACATAAGGTCCCGGTTTCACAAATTAAGGTCAAAGATTCACGAAATAAAAAAATTATATATTTTGTGAGTAACAAATATTTTAAGTCCAAGTTTCACGAAATAAGGTCCCGGTTTCACAAATTAAGGTCCAAGATTCACGAAATAAAAAATTATATATTTTGTGAGTAACAAATATTTTAAGTCCAAGTTTCACGAAATAAGGTTCCGGTTTCACAAATTAAGGTCCAAGATTCACGAAATAAGAAATTAAACATTTCGTGAGTAAACAAATATTTTAAGTCCAAGTTTCACAAAATAAGGTCCCAACTTCACAAATTAAGGTCCAAGATTCACGAAATAAGAAATTATATTTTTCGTGATTAAACAAACTTTTTAAGTCCAAGTTTCACGAAATAAGGTTCCGGTTTCACAAATTAATGTCCAAAATTCACGAAATAAGAAATTAAACAATTTGTGAGTAAACAAACATTTTAAGTCCAAGTTTCACGAAATAAGGTTCCGGTTTTACAATTTAAGGTCCAAGATTCACGAAATAAGAAATTAAAAATTTCGTGAGTAAACAAACATTTAAAGTGCAAGTTTCACGAAATAAGGTTCCGGTTTCACAAATTAAGGTTCAAGATTCACGAAATAAGAAATTAAACATTTCGTGATTAAACAAACATTTTAAGTGCAAGTTTCACGAAATAAGGTTCCGGTTTAAAAATTAAGGTCCTAGATTCACGAGATAAAAAATTACACATTTTGTGAGTAAACAAATATTTTAAATCCAAGTTTCACGAAATAAGGTCCCGGTTTCACAAATTAAGGCTCAAGATTCACAAAATAAAAAATTAAATATTTTTTGAGTAAACAAATATTTTAAATCCAAATTTCACGAAATAAGTAAAAGAGGAAAACACATAATTTTTTTAGATAGAGAAAATATTTGGGCCAAATGATATGCTAGAAATGAGCCCATAATTTCCATCCCATTGAAATTAGTCCAATGAACATTGAAAATCATGTCCAACACGGAAAAGGTTCGGCGGCCTCACCATAATTAAGGGCCTCACCGGATCCGGCCTCTGTATATATGTACATATATATATATATGTATATATATATATATGTACATATATATATGTATATATATATATATGTACATATATATATATGTATAGAAATCAGATCATAGAAGTCCCTTTTAATGTTGAGTCCTAGAGTCCCATTATAAGCCCTTAGATCTAAAGAGGATGAACGGTTGAGATTAAACAAAAAACACTCACACAACATGTAATTAATCACCCAACATGTACAATAATAATATACTCATTATTGTGGATTAATAATATAGTTTGTGTATTAATCACTCTCTCTAATTTCTCTCTCTAAAAAGAAAAATCTAAACCCTAATTTTCAACATCTTGGGGGCTGTCGTCTACCTTTTTTGGGTGGAGGTAAGCCCCAAATTTTCTTTTTCGTTCTTCTTCTTTAATTTTTTACGCTAACAACTTCTTGCCTCTCCTTTATTGGAGACTTGTTCTCACCTTTGTGTGAGTTTTGTTCTCACCTTTGTGTGAGTTTTGTCCTCATCTTTTGGTGAGTCTGTTCTCATCTTGTGGTGAGATTTTCCCCTCTATTTGAGAGGTTCAAGAATTAAGTGGAAGATCGGCGCCTTCATTGTTGATCCTATGGAGATAAAACTGCTGTCAGATTGCTCGTTACAAACTTTTTGGTCAAAAGAACTTCATTCTTGTCAATGCTTTAGAAGATTTTGAGACCCTCTTGTGAAAAGCCGTAGAAGGCGATATGTTAGAGGATGTGCAGAAGCGTCTCATGAGCACATCAAGTTTAGAAATTTTCTGTTGATCGAGAATGTTGTTTATTTGATTTTAATCGTTTTGTGTCCTGTTTTTCTTGACATATGTTGTAACTACCATGAGACTTTTGATTAATGAAACGATTTTTCCCTTCAAAAAAAAATCAACCAACATGTAATTAATGGGTTGTCTCCCATAATTTCAAATCTCAAACCTAATCCCCCTCATTCCATTAACTGCCTCCACAACTCTCTCCTCTCTCTCTCTAACTCTCTCTTCTGTCAACACCACCACCAAAATAACAAAAATCCTAAAAAATAAAATAAGTATTCTCTCTACCATAAACCGCCTCACGATGCCGCCACCACCATTTGTCGTCGCCACCCTCTGCCGCCGCCACCATCATGCCGCCGCCTCCATTCCCTCTCGTCGTCGCCTTCATCCCTTGTCGCGCGCCTCCATTCCCCCACCACAACCACCCTTAATAGACGACAACAACCTCCTCTTTGAACCCGTTTTCAGTTTTTTTTTAAGATTTATATATTATTTCGAATCTAAGTTTTATTTAGATCTATAATATTTCTGTTTTTCCATTATTTTGTATTTTTTCAGATTTATATTTCTTGGTTTTTTTCCTACGTTTTTTTTTTCAAAAAATGAGCGTTTGGTGGTTGTGGGTCATGTATGGGGATGATGGCAGTGGTGACGTCGTAGGGGTGGTGGTGGTTGCTCAAAAAAATGGAGTTGTCGTGGGGATTTCTCCCTTAAAATAGTGGAATTCCACCCTTAAAACAGTGGAATTCCACCCTTAAAACAGTGGAATTCCACAATTTTAAGAGTGGAATTCCACCCCACAATTTTAAGGGTGGAATTCCACCCTTAAAACAGTGGAATTCCACAATTTTAAGGGTGGAATTCCACACTTAAAACAGTGGAAATCCAAAATTTTAAGGGTGGAATTTCATCCTTAAAACAATGGAATTCCACCCTTAAAATAATGCAATTTAACTAATAGAACATGAACTTTCACTAATAATTAATAGAACATGGAATTTTACTAATAAAACAGTGGAGTTCCACCCTTAAAACAATGGAATTCCACCCTAAAAACAATGAAATTTGACTAATAGAATATGAACTTTCACTAATAACTAATAGAACATGAGTTTCACTAGTAAAACAGTGGAGTTCCACCCTAAAAACTGTAGAGTTCCACCCTAAAAACAATAGAATTGCACTCATAACACGGTGGAATTCCACCCATAAAAAAGTGGAGTTCCACCCAAAAAACCGTGGAGTTCCACCCTTAAAACAGCGGAGTTCCACCCCTAAAACAATGACATAAAATACACTCATAAAACAATGAAGTAAACAATGGAGTTACACTCATAAAACAGTGGTGTTACACCCATAAAACAGTGGAGTTCCACCCACAAAACCGTGGAGTTCCACGCCTAAACAATGACATAAAATACACTCATAAAACAATGAAGTAAACAATGGAGTTACACTCATAAAACAGTGGAGTTACACTCATAAAACAGTGAAGTTACTCTCATAAATTAGAGTTAGACTCCTAAATCAGTGGAGTTACATTGATAAAACAGTGCTCTCATAAAAAAGTAGAGGACTAAAGTAATTAATTATGTACATGGGAAATTGAAATTATGAGGGACAAAGCATTAATTGCATGTTTGGTGAGTGTTTTTTTTTTTTTTTTAATCTCACCCATTAATTTTGTAAGATCTAATGGTTTAGATTAGGACTCTAGGACTCAACATAGGTAGTGGACTAATTTGAACTTCCCTCTATATGTATATACATATACATATACATATACATATACACACACACACACACACATATATATATATATATATATATATATATATATATATATATATATATATATATATATATATGGAAGGTCTAAAAAAGACTCTTTCTTTAAGTGATGATTAATTGATATAGTTTGATGTAATTCAACACATTTTGTCTCTAACCTTATGAGTATAGTTAAACAAACTCATAAGAGTAAGATTTGGACCTTTTGAATTGCCCTAGTATCAGTTTGATCTGATACCATAAGGGGAGCTCAGCATACACCGATCATCCAGCCAGATAGAGACAAACTCATAAGAGTAAGATTTTTACTAAACCAACAGCTTTACCAATTATTTTGGAACTCAATGTCCACTTCACTAGGCCTTAAATGCCATTTCTTCGGCAAAGCAGGCAAACAGAAAGGACCCAAGAGTCCATAATAATTGGTTATAAAAAGTTTAAACTATCAGCCGGATCTTCTCAGAGTATCAAAGCACCATCACCACTTGTAATATTATTACCATGGTGCTTTTGATCAATCGATTTAGTCGGACATAATTCAACACAGAGGATTTAGCCTATAAGGCTCATCCTTGGAATGTAAAATGAAAATAAAAGTAAGAGTACAGAATTTAAAAATACTTACAAAGATTCAAGTTGTGCTCAGAACAAGATTTTATTTATAGAACCAAATATTTTACAAGAGAGAGAGGGAGAGAGGGGAGAATCTAGAGAGAGGGGTTGTAAGCACCTGCCTCTCAAGAAAAACACAAGCCCCTTATATAGAGAAGTGGGGTTACAAACGTAAGAAATATAGACGTGAGTGCTTACGTCATTATTTAATAATAGCGATATGACACTAATGCATTATAAAATGCCTACAGTACAGACCAATAATTTAACAACTGTTAATGGAAATACAAATTATTTTTCCCCTTGCAAGAAAGCTGTGATTTTATCAGTCTCAGAATTATCTTCTGGGTCTTGGTAATCTTGTAGCAAGGTGCTGAGTGAATTATGGCTATTATTGGAGGCCATCGATATATCACTTTTCGAGGAATTTTTATCCCCTTCTTTTTTCAATTTAAGAGTCTTTTTTAGACCTTCCATATATGCTCTTATTATCTCTTCTTCGGAAGCTTCATGGATGTCCATTGATTCATCATCCTCTAAAAGCTCAAGGAATCTATTCTGCTCCTTTTCTCTGATTTCTTTATCTTCCAGTTCTTTCAAACTCGTATAAGAGTTAATTTTTTCTTCAATAAGATTTATTGTAGGGGTGCAGTTTAACTGCCCTTTATCATCGGTTTTCACCATGGTGTCCCAAAAACGAGAATATGATCGTCGTATAAGACAAAAGAAGCCCTGGCTATAACCTGTTGTAGGACTAGTTCTCCATATCCACGGAATAGAGAATTCTATAAAAAATCTCATTTCTTTAGGAATTATTTTATCTTCTTGGCATGATGGTATTATCATCTTCCATTTATCAAAGTATTCTTTTAGAATAGGAGGGAGAATATTTTCTGAAGTTCCATAAAAGTTCCACCAATTAATAAACCATATCGGAAGATCTTGATTATAAATCTCGGAATTAATTTTAATAAACCAAGTATGACTTCGTTTATCATTTTCATAAAGGAATACCTTATCAAAAGCTTGGATATAATCCCAATAATTGTATTTAACTAGTGCCCCTTTTATGATAATAGTTTTTTCTGCTAATGGGGATATTCCCCAGTCATTTATGGATATTATTTGGGCAATGATAATTTTTGAGAAATTATAAATTTCCTTGTTCGTCCCAGTAAAATGGGTAAAAGTGCAACCATTGCTAGAGAGTATTGTCTCATAAAAATGTCGCGGTTTATATGTTTCCATAGTATAACCATGTCCTCCTAGATACCTGTCATAGAGCATCCAAGGTTTATCTTCCCACTTCTTATCAGATTCATTGAGTAAGAGTATTACTCTTTTCTCCTTATTTTGAAACATATCATCTTTCTTTTGGGTAGTGTTTTGAACAGCTGAAGAAAATGAGGGTTTTGAGGAAGAACTAGCAATATCAGTTTCTTTTTTCTGAAGCTGTTTCCATTTTGTAAATTCTTCGAGCTCAGTTTGACTGGCTCCAGATAAATCCGCTGCTATAAGATTTTTATTACCATACTGAGCTATGGTATAACTAGGACTTCTTCCTCCTCTGTAGGGAGGACTACCACGACCTCTGCCTCCTCTAGGAGAGGGGCTACCTTTACTGTGGGTAAGCATTCCTGAAAAGAAAAGAATATTATAAATATTCTCTTGTCAAAAAATCAGGGAGATGATTTGTTGGGGCTGGTGTCCTTGACAGTTAGTACAATGACTTACTAAATCTCTTAAAGGATCACAAGGGCATACTTTTGTATTATTATCAGTTGATCCACGTTTATCAATAACGTTTGGCTTGCTAGATAAGTTTGACGTTATTGTCATACGGATGGCGGTGATCAACTGGTCCCTATACGTCACACCTATAGGACACGTTTGAGAGATGTGAAGGTATGAAAATACAGTCACATTTATGCCGGATATGACTAAACAGTTAGTCAGAGGTATTGACTATTAAATTAGTCAATGAGATGTTGAGATTATTATTTAATACGGATTAAATAATTTTAGCTAATGCGGATTACATGATTAATTCGTAAAATTAAATACAAGCAGTTATATTTAATTAAATATTGAATTTGCGTATTAATATAAACAGTTATATTAATTTGGCCAATTATACAATATCGTATTTTATCAGACCATTATTAATATATCGACTGTATTAATATCTGATAACATGTGTGCGATTTATAATAAATACCCGCAAATTATATTTTAGCAAAATGGGTCGAATCATGCATTGGAATAAGGTAAGAGTGGAAAGCCCACTCCTACCCAAGACCAATCTCGGCCGGCCAAGTATTACAAAAGGAGAGAACTTCTCCTTTTGTGAGACTACTGATTGTTTTACTGATTAAAAACAGATCTCAAGAATAATTAGGGTTTTGAGAACATCTTTTTCCCAAAACTAAGATCTCACATCTAAAACCTCAAAAGGCTCTCCCCATATTGCAAGGCAATTGGAGAGTATTTTCTAGCACACGCGGCATCATCTCAATCAAGTCTTGGGTGCAAGTTATAGGAGGGAATTTACTTTAATTCCTGTTCTTAGGCCATAAGCACAAAGGACCAAAGGTTGATTTCTTTTTCATGCTTTTAATTAACTTATGACTATAATCACAATTGTATGTTTCATTATAATCCTGCAAGTTTGGGGCGAATACATGCTTTATTCCCCACAAGTGGTATCAGAGCCAGGCCATGAAAATTTTACCTTTGTGTTTTTCGTAAGTTTTAAAACCTGAAAAATCGTCTTCTGCCGCTAAGTCGGTCGATCGACCCCCCGTTGCGGTCGGTCGACCGCCTCCTGCGTGTTTTTCTGTTTCGACAGTTTATCTTTTGTGAGAAATCGTGTTCAGAAAATCGGTTTCGTGTTTTGTGGTCGGTCGACCTGTTTTTCGGGTCGGTCGACCATTCTGCTTTAAAAAAAAAAAAAAAAAATTTTTTTTTTTTTCGTCAGGTGGTCGGTAGACCTGTTTATTGGGTCGGTAGACCACCCCTGTAACAGACTCGTTTTTTTTTTTATTTTCCGAAAATAACATGTTTTATTTTCACATGGCCTTTAGTAATATACTATATACGGAAATAGTATATTATTAATTTTGTGAAACGGTTCACCCTCGTTTGATACATATTATTTTAAAACGGTTTAAAATAATAGGATTATAAACTTATTAAAATTAAAGTGGTTAAAACGGTATAATCACATAATTTTAATCCTAAAAGGTGGTTTGGTAAAAATTTGTTAATCATAATAACAGTATTATGTCATGAATGAATTTTGTTTTAGTTGATGCATTTTATTTATCGTCTTGTTGAATGCCTTGTGAATGCTTTCAATAACGTATTTAATTTTTGCAAACGGTTGTAACTTAGTGTGGCCTTAGAAGATTGTGTCAACGTAATGATGGGACACAATCTTGCTTGTAATTTTGAGATCTTGAATCTCCGTTTTGGGTTTTTGCCATGTAATTACTTTTGTATTTAAATTAGAGTGTATCTAGGACTACTTTTGTAATTTAAATTAGTAATTTTGTGAAGACCAAAGACGGAGACCGGATGCTCACTCCCGCTGCAAGGACCAAGATGGAACATCAAGACAAGCTTCTAGGGTCCAACGGTGGATTCCAAGTTGTTTTATGTTTATTTTGGTAGGATAGGCCACACTAGGACTTTTATTTACGTTTATCGCATTTATTTTATGCTTTCATCGATAATAGCTTGCATCATATTCCGCCTAAAACCAAACCACCTATAACATGCCTGAAAACTGACTCCCTAAAACCAAACCACCTATAACATGCCTGAAAACTGACTCATGTAGAGGTTACGCGTTAGTTTTCTGTGACAATACAGATGTCACATGTCAATTGCAAAACCATCACTTTATTTCATTCATTCACGCATATGCTAGATTTTAGTTCACTTAATATGAATAAATATAAGTCGATGGGGTCTTCCTCGTATAACCAAAAATTGAGAATAGTCTTTATAAATCAGCCTCCCATGAATCCCTTCTTCGTCGGTAGGCATAATATGACCCCTTCTACGTCGGGTAAGTGGGAACAGATGATTTATTTTATCTCAACATCATGGTCACTCGATAATATCCAGTGACTGAGATGGACTAATAGATAGGATTTACGGAAATCTATCGACCAAGAGTTCCAACGGTGGAATTAGCCAAGCTGTGGGCTTATCAATGTAAGAAAATTGAGTCTTGGGATCGTTTATATAATTCTTGAGTGACATCAATTATATAAATGCATGAGTCTACGAGTTTAAATTCAATTTAATATAGACTTAAATCACAACAATGAGTTGCTTATATGGTTTTGTTTTATCTTCTTTTCAGTCTAGAACACGTTAAATTAAACTGCTGTATAACTAAATGGCTGGTGAAGACCCAATGCCAAGTGCCAAGCTAGCACGTGAATCCTGGCTAAAAGCCTTCATGGACTCCATGAATCAGTCCACAAGACTGAGGAATGATGGGTCAAACTTCTCTGACTGGGAGGCAACACTACGGAATGCTGCCATTGCTGACGGAAAGCTCAAGTACTTAACTGAGCCCATTCCGCCACACCCAGGAACTGGAGCTAGAGCTAACGAAGTTCGCGCTCATAGCGACTTCGTCATGGAAGCGGGTGCGATAAAGAACGTACTCATCTATGCAATGGAATCCAATTTGTAAAGACGCTTCATAACCCATGGTGCAAACAAGATTTTCACCACGCTCACTAACGAATTCTCAAAGGCTCCGAGAATCGTTTCTTATGAGCATACCTGTCGCTTCTTTGAGGCGAAACTCCAGAAGGGTCAAGCTGTTAGCCCACATATTCTTCACATGATTGAGAATATCGAGAAACTTGAGGCCCTAAACTGCAAGATCAGTGAGAACATAATCGTTGATCGAATGCTTCATTCACTTCATGATGGGTTCGCCCTCTTTAGGGCCAACTATTACATGAATGACATGAAGAAACTCCTCATGAGCTCCACTCCCTTCTCGTACAGACCGAGAAGGATCTGAAATTAAGTGGGAGCGTGAAGCAAGATGTTCTCATGATCTCCAGTAAGGGTAAGGGTAAGGGTAAAGCTAAAGCTCAGGGCGACCTAACAGTAGGCAAGCCCAAGTTTAAGAAGTCAGGATTTACTAAGAGTGGGCCAGGTGAGTCAAGCAACTCACAGGGCAAAACAAAGAGCAAGGATACTAGCATGGAATGTCACCATAGCCACAAGACTGGGCATTGGAGGCGCTCATGCCCCGTGTATCGTGAGGACATTAAGGCAGGCCGCGTTACTCCTGTTGGTATGTCTTCTTCTTCTTTTATTCACATGATTGAGATTAACCATGCAAGTTACGGAACTTGGGTACTAGATACTGGTTGTGGTTCTCATCTATGTAATCATGTGCAGGGCCTCCGAAACCAAGAACCCCTAATCAAGGGTGAGGTTGACCTGCGTGTCGGGAATGGAGCACGTGTTGCTGCAAACTCGAGGGGAACATACGTGATCCAGCTTCCAAGTGGATTCGAGTTATCTTTATATAACTGTTATTATGTTCCTTGTTTGTCCAAAAACATTATTTCAGTTTCTGCGCTTGACAAACTCGGTTTTTCATTTGTAATAGAGAATAATAGCCGTATTTTCTCCTTACACAATATGATTTATGGCAAGGCAGTTTCCATGAATGGAATTTATGTTTTAGATCAAACCACCGAAATATTACATGTGAATAATAAGAAATTAAAGGTAGGTGACAAAGATCAAACTTACCTACGGCATTGTCGTATGGGACACATAAATGAGAAACGCGTAAAACAGCTCATGCAGAATGGAGCTATCTCGGCCTTTGATTTCGAATCATATGGCACGTGTGAATCATGTCTCATCGGTAAAATGACTCGTATTTCCTTCAAAGGTGTTGGAATGCGCGCTGCCGACCTATTAGGACTCATACATACGGACGTATGTGGCCCTATGTCGATCAATGCACGAGAAGGCTATAGGTATTTCATCACTTTCACGGATGATTTGAGTGTTGGAGCTTGTGTCCTCCACATGTAGAGTGATAACGTCATTGCACATACCCTTGTACGGACAAGTGGGAGATTGTTGGGGCTGGTGTCCTTGATAATTAAGTACAATGACTTATTAAATCTCTTTAAGGATCACAAGGGCATATTTTTGTATTATTACCAGTTGATCCACGTTTATCAATAACGGTTGGCTTGCTAGATAAGTTTGACGTTATTGTCATACGGATGGCGGTGATCAACTGGTCCCTATACGTCACACCTATAGGACACGTTTGAGAGATGTGAAGGTATGAAAATACAATCACATTTATGCCGGATATGACTAAACAGTTAGTCAGAGGTATTGACTATTAAATTAGTCAATAAGATGTTGAGATTATTATTTAATACGGATTAAATAATTTTAGCTAATACGGATTGCATGATTAATTCGTAAAATTAAATATAAACGGTTATATTTAATTAAATATTGTATTCGCGTATTAATATAAACAGTTATATTAATTTGGGTAATTATACAATATCGTAATTTTATCAGACCATTATTAATACATCGACTGCATTAATATCTGATAACATGCATACGATTTATAAACAAAACCCGCGAATAAAGTTTAGCTAAATGGGTCGAATCACAAATTAGAATAAGGTAAGAGTGGAAAGCCCACTCCTACCCTATTGGAAATTTCGGCCAAAAGAGCTACATAAGGAGGAGGACTCTCCTTATGTCATGGACTCTCTTGTTTCACTGTTTAAACAAATCTCAAGGATAAATTAGGGTTTTGAGAGTTTTCTTCTCCCAAAACCTCAGATCTCACATCTAAAACCAAAATAGCTCTCCCAATATTGCAAGGCAGTTGGAGAGGATTTCTAGCACACGCGGCCACGTCTCATTCTAAGTCTTGGGTGCAAGTTATAGGAGGGAATTTGTGTTAATTCCTGTTCTTAGGCCTTTCGCACAAGGACTAAAGGTTGTACTTCTTTTCTTATCCTTTTTAATCTTATGACTATAAACACAACTGTATTTTTCATTATAATCCTGCAAGTTTAGGGTGAATACATGCTTTATTCCCCACATTGAGTAGATATGGCTATGTCTACTTAATGAAGCACAAAAGTGAATCCTTTGACAAGTTCAAAGAATACCAGAATCGGGTACAGAACCAGCTGGGTAGAAAGATTAAAGCACTACGTTCTGATCGTGGTGGTGAGTATCTTTCACACGAGTTTGATCAACACCTTAAAGACTGTGGCATCGTGCTACAGTTAACTCCACCTGGAACACCACAATTAAATGGTGTGTCCGAACGGAGAAATCGAACTTTACTCGATATGGTTCGATCCATGATGAGTCACACCGTCGTGCCTGATTCATTGTGGGGCTATGCTCTTTTGTCGGCCGCTCTAATTCTTAACCGAAGTCCGTCTAAAGTTGTTGACAAGTCTCCCTACGAATTATGGAAGGGAACGGTCCCCAACTTGTCATTTATTCGGGATTGGGGCTGCGAGGCTTATGTCAAGTGGAGACACGAGGATAAGCTCGGCCCGCGATCGGTCAAAACATACTTTATAGGCTATCCAAAGGGAACTTTTGGTCATTACTTCTACTCGCCAACCGAACAACGTGTTTTTGTTGCGGCTAGTGCGACGTTCTTAGAGAAAGAATTTCTCGAGAACAAGTCGAGTAATAGAACCTTCGATTTATCGGAGGTTCAAGAACCAACTACCGAGCAACCATTGGAGGAAACAGTTCCTTCAACCGAGGCTGCGGTAGATATTCTTGAGGAACCTAGGAGATCGGGAAGAGTCTCCATTCCTCCGGACAGATACATTGGTATGGTCGAGGAACATGATATGGATGACGTCTTACTTCTAGAGGGTAATGAACCCTCAACCTATAAAGGTGCCATGACCATTTCTGACTCAAAGCTATGGCTAGAAGCCATGCAATCCGAGATGGACTCCATGTATGAGAACAACGTGTGGGATCTTGTGGACCTACCTGCAAAGGTACGTCCCCTTCAATGCAAATGGCTTTACAAAATAAAGCATGCCGTGGAAGGTAAACAAGATATCCACAAGGCAAGACTAGTTGCTAAAGGTTTCACCCAAGTGCCAGGTTTGCACTACGATGAGATCTTTGCACCCGTAGTCATGCTACGTTCCATTCGGATTATCTTAGCGATAGCCGCATTTCATGACTATGAAATATGGCAAATGGACGTTAAAACCGCCTTCTTAAACGGTTATTTGGAGGAAGAGTTGTACATGGTACAACCCGAGGGTTTTATTGATCCAGAACATCCTAAGAAAGTTTGCAAGCTTAAGCGTTCCATCTATGGACTTAAGCAAGCATCGCGGAGTTGGAATCATCGCTTCGACCAAGTGATAAAAGAGAATGGATTCGTTCGATCAGTCGAGGAACCATGTCTCTATATCAAGTCGAGTGGGAGCAAGATTGTATTCCTAGTACTGTATGTCGACGACATACTCTTGATTGGGAATGACATACCTCTCTTATCTTCGGTTAAAGCATGGTTGAAAAACCATTTCCAGATGAAAGATCTGGGAGAGGCACAAAGAATTTTGGGCATCCGTATCTACAGGGATAGATCACGACGGATGTTGTCTCCCAGTCAGGAGTCTTACATAGATAAGATTCTAGAGAGATTCAGCATGACGAACTCCAAGAAAGGGTTCCTTCCTGAGACTACTGGGCTTCACTTGAGCAAGTCTCAAGAAGCTAAGACATTGGAAGAGAAAGAGCACATGAGTCGGATTCCTTATGCCTCGGCAATAGGATCGATCATGTATGCCATGATATGCACACGTCCTGACGTTGCATATGCATTGAGTATGACAAGTCGATTCCAAGCTCATCCAGGTGAACAACACTGGATGGCCGTGAAAAACATTCTTAAGTACCTACGGAGGACTAAAGATTGGGGATTGACTTACGGAGGCGACTCGACGCTCTGCGCCACGGGTTACGCAGATGCTAGCTTCCAAACGGATCGAGATGACTCGAAATCTCAGTCTGGATTCGTTTTTACTCTTAATGGCGCTGCTGTCAGCTGGAAAAGTTCTAAACAAAATGTTATAGCAGATTCTACGACTGAGTCCGCGTAAAAGAAGATATTCATTGATAAGATCGCTACGGATGACAACATAGCTGATCCTCTCACTAAAGCATTACCACGTGATAAGCATGAAGGGCACATTCATTCCATGGGAATTAGATGTGTTCCTAAGTTGTAGTACTCTTTTATGAATTCATGTAATAATTCATTTTCTCGTGTACTCTATTCAACCTTATTGTTATGATATAAAATGTTTTGTTTTTCATGTGGAATTGTACGCCAATTTTGAACACCACAAAGTGAACTGATTAACATTACATCGTTTTGGTCCTTGATTACCCACTTGAGCTGATAACTCAGGTAATCATTTTGTGACGTTGGTTGATGGTGGGTTCAACGAGCCATAAGTCACGCGGCTGACTGACCAATCACAAAGGCGAGTTATACGGATATCTCGTAGGACACCCCGTGACAACGTTATGGAGTCCTAAATGTTTTATAACATTGGGTGCCGGGTCGTGGATAGGACCTCCATAGTGTTCCTTAGAGTCGAGTCTTTTGACCTTCAACTGTCTCTTGAGATTAAGGCAGATTTTGGGTAACTTTGGTTTCTTTCCCACGGTCACCGTAACAGGGGCCAAGAGGATTTTTTCTGGGTTATTTCATGCTGCGCGATATCGGCAGGATTCGAGTTGAGGGAAATATCCAAACCCTTATCAGGATTTTATCATTTCTCAGGGCCACTCGAGGAGTAGTAACTGAAATGCATGGCCATGCTCGAATACAGATTCGTTTTATCAGTTAAGTTACTCTCTAGTCGGGGAAACCACTCTTGATACAGATCGCTTGTGAGATACGACCTTTGCGAATGCGGATTTGCAAATTGTCTTACATTGAGTGGGAGAAATTTTAAAAGGATATGAGATTCGGTTATCGCACCTACACTTGTACGGACAAGTGGGAGTTTGTTGGAGACTTGTGTCCTCCACATGTAGTGTGATAACGTCATTGCACATACCCTTGTACGGACAAATGGGAGATTGTTGGGGCTGGTGTCCTTGACAGTTAGTACAATGACTTACTAAATCTCTTAAAGGATCACAAGGGCATACTTTTGTATTATTATCAGTTGATTCACGTTTATCAATAACGGTTGGCTTGCTAGATAAGTTTGACGTTATTGTCATACGGATGGCGGTGATCAACTGGTCCCTATACGTCACACCTATAGGACACGTTTGAGAGATGTGAAGGTATGAAAATACAGTCACATTTATGCCGGATATGACTAAACAGTTAGTCAGAGGTATTGACTATTAAATTAGTCAATGAGATGTTGAGATTATTATTTAATACGGATTAAATAATTTTAGCTAATGCGGATTACATGATTAATTCGTAAAATTAAATACAAGCAGTTATATTTAATTAAATATTGAATTTGCGTATTAATATAAACAGTTATATTAGTTTGGCCAATTATACAATATCGTATTTTATCAGACCATTATTAATATATCGACTGTATTAATATCTGATAACATGTGTGCGATTTATAATAAATACCCGCAAATTATAGTTTAGCAAAATGGGTCGAATCATGCATTGGAATAAGGTAAGAGTGGAAAGCCCACTCCTACCCAAGACCAATCTCGGCCGGCCAAGTATTACAAAAGGAGAGAACTTCTCCTTTTGTGCGTGAGACTACTGATTGTTTTACTGATTAAAAACAGATCTCAAGAATAATTAGGGTTTTGAGAACATCTTTTTCCCAAAACTAAGATCTCACATCTAAAACCTCAAAAGGCTCTCCCCATATTGCAAGGCAATTGGAGAGTATTTTCTAGCACACGCGGCATCATCTCAATCAAGTCTTGGGTGCAAGTTATAGGAGGGAATTTACTTTAATTCCTGTTCTTAGGCCATAAGCACAAAGGACCAAAGGTTGATTTCTTTTTCATGCTTTTAATTAACTTATGACTATAATCACAATTGTATGTTTCATTATAATCCTGCAAGTTTGGGGCGAATACATGCTTTATTCCCCACATGATTATCTTCCCCTTTTTTATAAATAATTGTAAAATCAAATGGAGCTAAATGAGCCTGCCATCTGGCAAACATTTGTTTTGAAACATCATGTTTAAAGTCTTTTGAAAACATGAACTTGGCTGCTTTGCAGTCAGTTTTGATAGTAAAATGTTTATTGTATAAATCATCCTGAAATTTTAAAACACATTTTACTATAGCAAGAATCTCTTTTGCGACAGTGGCATAATTTTTTTGCGCATTATTCCATTTGCCTGAATAAAATCTCACTAAAAATTCTTGTTTGTTGGCGGGATCAACTTGTTTTAAAATACCACCATAACCTATATCAGAGGCATCTGTCTCAATTATTTTGTCCCAATGAGGATTTGCCAGAGATAAACAAGGTAACGAAATAACTTTTCTTTTAATTAGTCTAACTGCTTTAGAATGTTCCTCGGTCCAAGGCTGAGCATTCTTTTTTAGCCTGTCATATAAAATGGCTGTGTCTTGGGCAATGTTCTTGTAATAGGGAGAGATATAATTCAAACTTCCTAAAAATCTTTGTAATTGGGTTTTATCAGTTATCTCATCAGGAAATTTTGAACCAAATTCTATACTACGGTTGATTGGAATTATATTTCCTTTCTCAATATTATGACCAAGAAATCTGATTTTTGTTTGAAATAAAATCATTTTAGGTTTGGATATTACTAACCCATTATTCATAACAATTTTTTTAAAAATATCCAAATGTTTAAAATGCATCTCAATAGTTTTTGAGAAAACCAGAATATCATCAATATAAACTATAATAAAATCACTGTAACTCATGAAAATTTCATTCATGATTTTCATGAATTCAGAGGGAGCATTTTTAAGGCCAAAAGGCATAACATTCCATTCATATTGTCCAAATGGAACATTAAAAGCTGTTTTGTAACGATCAGCAGGGTTAATTTGGATCTGCCAATAACCAGATTTTAAATCAAATTTAGAAAATATGATAGAATCATATAGTCTATCTAAGAGATCCTTTTTATTGGGTATTGGATATCTAATCCATTTTAGAACTTTGTTCAAAGGTTTGTAATTAATTACTAGTCTAGGAACTCCTCTTTCTTGTTCCGAGTGTTTATTAACATAAAAAGCAGTGCAAGACCATGGTGATTTTGAAGGTCCAATTAATTTTTTCTCTAACAAAGAAGCTATCTCATTTTTACAAAGTATTAAATACTCTGAATTCATCTGACAGGGTCTAGCCTTGGTAGGAATATTTTCCTCCTTAAAATTATCCTCGTAAGGTAAATTTACTACATGTTTCTTTCTATTCCAAAAAGCATTAGGATGATCCCCACAAATATCGGTGGAAAAAGATTCAAATAAAATTTTAATTTTTTCCTTTAGTTTATGATTTTGAAGACGATCTTCAATGGTCAAGACATTAACTTCTTGTTTTAAAAAACATAATTGGTTTTCTTTTAAAAGTAAATGATCATACATTTGATATAAAATTTTTATATAAGGTTTTGTTATAAACCTAAAAGTAATGGAAGCATTATCATAAGTTGCAATAATTTTTTCTTTGTCTACATAAGTAAAAGGATATATCTTATTAAGAAATGGTGTTCCAAGAATAACTTGGGTGGATAATTTGTTTTTGACTAGTAAAAAACTCAATGGAATACATTTTCCATCAACACAAATAGAAGCTCTAGGGAGCTTAAATTTAATATTAAGTTTTTCTCCACCTGCATGAGAAAGTGTATGGGAAGTTTTTTCAAAATACCTCGTAGGAATTAATCCTTCTTGAATAACATTTAAATCTGCTCCACTATCTATAAGAGCAGTAAACTCTTTTGAAAAATAATTATCAATTTTTAAGATAATTTTGATATACCATTTTTGACTAACAACAGTGTAACATCCCGTATTTTCGTAAAATCTAATTTAAGCATTTTAAGTATTTTAAGTAATAAAAATAATAATTTAGTAATTTATTTTGAAAGACTCTAATTTAATAAATAAGATCCGTCTTAAGAACCTCCAGTTCTCAAGACGAATACAACTTGGCATAGTTAAACATCCGACTCAAGTATTCATTTCCATATCCGTTTCAATATTTGAACCCGTTGCATCTATTCGGAAAGGACGACTCACTTGTTCTTTTATAAACCCTTATGTCGACATAATTGCCTTCAACATTTCATTCTTCCTGCAAACTTAACATTTCTCAAAACCTCCATAAAACCCTTCCTTCTTTTGCAAAGATCTTCATCATCCGTTCATCGAATCGCAAAAGTAAGTACATTTTCGGAATCCTCGTTCGATTTCCAAGACATCCATCACTTTCGTTTTTCATTTTATCGACTTCGAAAAAATAGGCTGTTTTGCCTTCAACTCGTTTTTAGTGTTTTTAAATCGTTTTCTTTGTTGTAGGAGTTGGTCTCGACGATCCCGACGTGGACTCTTACGTGGTTGAGGAGGATCAATCGCCGGAATAAGCTTGAAGGTGACGATAATGAGAAACTCGGCCTTATTGTGTATATTAGCATGCTTGGTGATTTTGATGTTGTTCTTCTGATTTTATTCAAGTTCTATGATTATTGGACTTAGTATCATGATTAGGATGTATAATATGTGAAGAAATTATGATCCAAGATGTGGTTATGTGTTCCTTATTGCATTTTCAGTTTTTCCTAAATTGCGACGGATACTTGTTATTTCCACTTGAGGATTGTTATGGGGATTGTATGCTGATAAGATAGTGATATTAGATGTGTATGATGTTGGGCAAATCATGCTTGTAGTAATTTCTGAAGTTTACATGTCGATTTATGAAGTTTTGTGAAGTTGGGAAATTGCGATTTTCAGCGACAGGCTCTCTGAGCCGGTCGACCGACCGGCCGCCGGTCGACCGGCTGAGAGCGCTTCTTTGGATTTTTGTGTTTTTCGCGAGACTTTGAGACCATAGGAAATAAGTCTCCCAGCCGGCAGACCGGCCGCCTGCCAGCCGGCTGGGAGTGCGTTGTGTTGTATTTTTGTAGGTTGGAAAACTTAAGGGTAGTCCCAGCCGGCAGACCGGCCGCCTGCCAGCCGACTGGGAGTGCGTTTTTGTCGTTGCGTATTTTCAAGTTTTTAAGGAGGCTGAGTTCCCAGCCGGCCGACCGGCTGCCTGCCGACCGGCTGGGAGTTCGTGTATTGTTTCAGAAAAGAAAGAAGAGGCTGAGGTGGTCACCAGCCGGCCGACCGGCTGCCTGCCGACCGGCTGGGGACCCCTGTAAGCTATTTTGAGTTTTCGTAATTTGATCGTAACTTTCAAACGGTTTATCAGTTTTACTTGAAACTTGTTTTGTGTACCTTTGACATGTATTTGAGGTCCCCGGAGGATGGGCAACATCATATTGGGTTCGGGAATATAGTGAGGATAGAGACCCCCCGGTCGGGCAACCGAAAGGGAAACCGGCTCTCCCTCACCTTAGTTCTCGAGGTCAATTAAGTGTTGATTAAAAGTTAAAAGTAGAACTATAGTGTAGTTCATAGACTTGAATGATATTGTTTTGATGCGTATTAAGTTATGCCTTAAGCTGGCCTCTGAACTTAATACGTGAGTTGTTTGTCATATAGGGGGATATACCTTAAGCTGGCCTCTGAGCCCTATATGTGTATGGTTGTCGTGTCTGGGATATGCCTTAAGTTGGCCTCTGAGCCCAGACATGTTTGTTTGTGATCGCGTTGGAACATGCCTTAAGTTGGCCTCTGAGTCTGACGAGTAGAGCAGCTGCACAACGGGGCATTTAGGTCGTAACGCCTCACCCGGAGTGCAGATGTTTGGTGCTAGAACATGCCTTAAGCTGGCCTCTGAGTTTAGTACCTTGTGATGTGGTGAAGGGACATGCCTTAAGCTGGCCTCTGAGTCCTTTACTTTTGGATGCTAGTCTATGCCTTAAGTTGGCCGCTGAGTCTAGTATCTTGCTGATTGGCGGGTCTATGCCTTAAGTTGGCCTCTGAGTCCTTGCTTGCTGAATGATTGTTTTGGTGTTTAGGTTATGTCTTAAGTTGACCGCTGAACCTTTACACTTGCGGAACGATTTGGTATAGGTTATGTCTTAAGTTGACCGCTGAACCTTTACTTGCTGATGTTGTCTTCTTACCTTGAGTTGGTTTGTATCAGAGATAGTTATTGATTAAAATGAGTTTTTGAATGTTTATTGAGTTGTGGTTAAGTCATCCAAGGCATTGGATGACTCTTAGTTCGGTTTCATAAATGATTAGATTGAAAGACCCCCCGACTGGGTAACCAGTAGGGAAACCGGCTCTCCTTCTTATCTGTTTATGAAGTTAGTTGAGAGCCGTGCATGGTAATCGCATGATAGTAAGAGATCAGATGATGAGTTGTTTATGCTTCACATGTTGATATATGTTGGAGTATTCTGTATTGTTTTATGTGTTACGTGTTGTCACAAAAGGTGGCTAGGAGAACTCTAGTCACTCCCCACTGATTGTGGCGTACATGTTTTCATGTATGTAGGTACATGCAGGGTTGGAGATCAGGGTTACAGGAGAGCTAGCGAGTGATGATCCGTTCATCAGTTGACTTACCCGTTTACGCTTAGCTAGACTCTTAGACTTTTGTTGTTTTTGTTTTGGTGCCGGTAGGGATGTGCCATCCCCGGCTGATGTATTTACTTACGTTTCAGTTTGATACTTAGTACTGTTACTTATCCATTTGGTTTCAGTTTCAGTTTACGTTTCAGTCTAAGACTTCTCGCATGTTTTATCTTTAAAAGTTTTAATTCCGCTGCAATTTTGGTACTTTTATGTGTTTATATTTCCGCTTTCGCGAGTGGTTTTACAAACAGTCTCGAGAGTTTGAAGAAACTCGTTATCCATATTTATAGTGTTCATAGTTTCCTTAATCCCAAGGACTTTGTTAGATAAACCTGAATCTTTTTCAGAAATTTCAGGAATATCTTGGTTCCTTTTATTTTCTGAAGTCTGGTCTAAAAGACTTAACATCTCTAGATTAGAAATTCTGGTGTCTTGACTTTTAGTCTCATTTTTTAGATTTTTTATTTCTAACTTAAGATTTTCAATCTCAGAAAGGATGTCTTTTAAAGATGTAGGGTGAGAATTTACATGACGTGTTTTTAAGAGGTTATAAACTTCAGACATAGTATATGGTTCTCTGTAATTTGTATCGTAGTGAAGGTTAACTTTAGTATTGGAAGTACCAGATTCACTATCTATTTGGTCTATAATTTTAGACCTTATTTCGGCGTCTTTAATGGTTCTAAGTAACTCAACCCAATGATTATTATCTAGGACATTTATTTGATTTTCTTGAAACTGGGAGATCAGATTATAAAATTCATCATTATGTGTATTATTCTTTTCACATGATTTACCCTGAAGACAAGGCTCGCATTCTGAGCTTTCATATTCAGAAAGATAGGAATCATTATCCATTATCTTAACCTCATTATCAGAACTTGAACTAGAATCTTCAAGTTCCTCATCAGAGACTAAAAAGAGTTTGTATAACTTGTCTTTTATTCCATCATCAACATCAAGACTAGCAATTTTATTCTTAGTCCAGCAATCTTTAGCATAATGGCCAACTTTATTGCATTTATAACAGACAATTTGTTTGTCTGACTTATTTTTCTTATAAGCTTTTCTGAAGGCCTTTTTATCAGCTTTTTTATCTAGTTTTTCTTTAGAATAATATTTCTTTCTTCTTTTCTGCTTATAACTTGGATAAGAATTATTAGAGTTCTTCTTCTTCTTATGAGAAGAAGCTGGCATATCCATACCGAATTGGCTGCAAAATTCTCCAAGTTGATTTCTTTCAACCAAATTTTGACGTTTTAATTGTTGATTTAATTTAATTTCATTGCATAGGTTCAGACCTTCTTGGGTACAGGTTCCTATAAGTTTACCATAAGTATAATTATCATAAGGGATAGATGTCAGATTTCCTCTGAGAGATTTCTTGACCTTTTCTGCAAATAAATTTGGTAATCCATCCACAAATTTAGCTTTCCAATGTGTACTATTAGATTCTGGGAGTTCCATACCTCTACTAAGAAAAGTGTCTTTATACCATCTAAAGTCAGTAAGTGTTTTACACCTAAGATTTTGTAGTAAAGTTATTATATTCTCATGATTTTCAGAATATCTTCCCGTAAAATGTTCAACAATATTTATAGCTAGAGTATAAACTGCGGTTTCTTTTTCTTTACCCTCAACATTTGTTGTAGTGTTAAGAATGGCATTTTTTCCTGTTGTGGATAAATAATTATCCCACCAACCTTTAAGTTGACCAGTGAATCCTGCGGCTATCATCTTAGCTATGTTAACATCATTATTACCAGAACTTTTACAAATAGTAGAATACATAAGCATTCTATGGATTTGATTATAAATTTGTTTGTCAGTATACCCGTCAATATTCCATTCGTAAATACACTTCCCACTGTAACTATTGTTTAACTGGTATTCTTGTTCTTCATGCAGAACATCTATGGGGGAAGGACGATTATAGTAATATAGTCTTTGAGTGGGTTTATCAGCCCACTTTGTGTCAAGTTTATTAACCTCATCTTTTATAACTTCTTTGTTATCTACGTTATTATAAAAACGGCTAGTAAAGTCCTCACTAAGAGTTTTTATAGATAAGTTTTCCATTTTTTCTTTAAGAAAGTTTTGAACTTGTTCACTAAGTCTTACTTGCTCTGTTAATCTAACTTCCCATTCCGGTTTTTGCTTTAAAACAAAGTCCTTAATTTCAGGCGGTCCTTGGATACTGACGGCCGAAGAAGATACATATGAATTAGAAAAAGAGGACGAAGAATTATTTTCTCCAGATATACCTTTTCTATTTAGAAGAAAACCGATATTATCCATTTTTTTATGTAGTGAACCAATTTGTTCTCCTATTATTTTTAAAAATAAATTTGAATAATTTTGTTGTTGTATTAAACTATTAAGATGAGTTGCTGTCACCACGGTTTCTTTGCCGTTAAACAAATTTGATAGGGCAAGAAAATGACAGTTTTCCATCTTAAAGGATTCTAAAGGAGGGTAAATATCATTTAGCTCTTTGCCATCTGGTAAAGTATAACTTCTTTCTAAAACCGAAATGTATTGTTCTACATACACTGCACAAAACCATGGTACAAAATATGTAATTTGGTTATGAGAAGTGCAAAAGTCGTAAAACTCCTTTTGAATTATTGCCCTTTGATTATTATCAAAATTTTCTAAGAACCACGTCCTAAAAATTTCCCATTTAGGTAAATTAAATTCCTCTTTAATTATGTATCTAGCTTCAGATCTGAAACTAAAATCTATTCTAGAAGTTGTACTATCCATTACCAAAGCTAAAACTCATTTGAGACATAGTCTCGACATTTTCTTCATTAGAGTGCCCTCTTAATATATTATCACTATGTAGTTTAAATTCATTTATCCTAGGTTCCCTAGGTTCGTCAAAAGATGAATCATCATCTCTAATTTCTTCTCTTATTTGAGAGGTTGAGTGCCTAGCTGTACCAGGATGATTTATTATGTAGTCACATGGGGATATAAAAGATCATACTGAATTACATCTAGTCAGTCTAGAAGAGCTATTACTAGCTTTTTTTAATATTCTATTAGATTGATTATTACCAAAATGTAAATTAACAGATCCATCTCCTGTTTCTGTGACATCTAAAAGATCTGTGTAAATAGTAGGCTTTGGGGTCATGGCTCTTTCAATTTTCCAGTTATCAGGGAAAGATATTTCTTCCCATTTAATTTTTCTCCTAGTCGTTATATCAGATTTGTGAAAATTAGTTTCTATGACAATAGTTTCATTAATTGGTTTATCAGCCAATCTACAACAAGGATTCAGAGTATATAAAGGTTTAAAGTATATTCTATAACATATACAAATAACCTCAGATCCTTGAGCATAATTATACCCATGGGTTTTAACATTTAGAGTTAGAGCGTCTAAAATATTATCATCACTTAAAGAAAGCGTTAAATTAGGATATACATCAAAATAGACTGGTCCATGGGCCAGACTTGATTTTATGACCCCCATAATTGATTTTTTCCAATCCAAATTTCTTACATCTCTTAAAGCTGCTATAAAACTTTCAGGAAGACCTTCCAAGGTTAGTGGTTTAAAAGCTACTTGGACTAGACCAATATGAATAAACTTGTGATCTGACCTTTTATATGGTTCTAAATCATGGTTACTAAGTAGTTGTAGAAACATCTCTTCATTATTAAGAGAGACTGCTTCTTCTGTAGTTTTAACAATTTGTTTTAAGCCCAATTTTTCGAAGGTGCCTAATTTATAAATTGTTTTGGCACTTACCCTAGGAATAGTCCATTTATTAAGTAAGTCTAGATCTTGAGGTATATCAACCTCGTGACTGATACTGTTTTTAACAGTGGTTTTATTACCAAGAAATTGTTTAACTATACTCATAAGGTTAGAGACAAAATGTGTTGATTTACATCAAACTATATCAATTAATCATCACCACCATGGCTCTGATACCATAAGGGGAGCTCAGCATACACCGATCATCCAGCCATAGTGGTGATGATTAATTGATATAGTTTGATGTAATTCAACACATTTTGTCTCTAACCTTATGAGTATAGTTAAACAATTTCTTGGTAATAAAACCACTGTTAAAAACAGTATCAGTCACGAGGTTGATATACCTCAAGATCTAGACTTACTTAATAAATGGACTATTCCTAGGGTAAGTGCCAAAACAATTTATAAATTAGGCACCTTCGAAAAATTGGGCTTAAAACAAATTGTTAAAACTACAGAAGAAGCAGTCTCTCTTAATAATGAAGAGATGTTTCTACAACTACTTAGTAACCATGATTTAGAACCATATAAAAGGTCAGATCACAAGTTTATTCATACTGGTCTAGTCCAAGTAGCTTTTAAACCACTAAACTTGGAAGGTCTTCCTGAAAGTTTTATAGCAGCTTTAAGAGATGGAAGAAATTTGGATTGGAAAAAATCAATTATGGGGGTCATAAAATCAAGTCTGGCCCATGGACCAGTCTATTTTGATGTATATCCTAATTTAACGCTTTCTTTAAGTGATGATAATATTTTAGACGCTCTAACTCTAAATGTTAAAACCCATGGGTATAATTATGCTCAAGGATCTGAGGTTATTTGTATATGTTATAGAATATACTTTAAACCTTTATATACTCTGAATCCTTGTTGTAGATTGGTTGATAAACCAATTAATGAAACTATTGTCATAGAAACTAATTTTCACAAATCTGATATAACGACTAGGAGAAAAATTAAATGGGAAGAAATATCTTTCCCTGATAATTGGCAAATTGAAAGAGCCATGACCCCAAAGCCTACTATTTACACAGATCTTTTAGATGTCACAGAAACAGGAGATGGATCTGTTAATTTACATTTTGGTAATAATCAATCTAATAGAATATTAAAAAAAGCTAGTAATAGCTCTTCTAGACTGACTAGATGTAATTCAGTACGATCTTTTATATCCCCATGTGACTACATAATAAATCATCCTGGTACAGCTAGGCACTCAACCTCTCAAATAAGAGAAGAAATTAGAGATGATGATTCATCTTTTGACAAACCTAGGGAACCTAGGATAAATGAATTTAAACTACATAGTGATAATATATTAAGAGGGCACTCTAATGAAGAAAATGTCGAGACTATGTCTCAAATGAGTTTTAGCTTTGGTAATGGATAGTACAACTTCTAGAATAGATTTTAGTTTCAGATCTGAAGCTAGATACATAATTAAAGAGGAATTTAATTTACCTAAATGGGAAATTTTTAGGACGTGGTTCTTAGAAAATTTTGATAATAATCAAAGGGCAATAATTCAAAAGGAGTTTTACGACTTTTGCACTTCTCATAACCAACTTACATATTTTGTACCATGGTTTTGTGCAGTGTATGTAGAACAATACATTTCGGTTTTAGAAAGAAGTTATACTTTACCAGATGGCAAAGAGCTAAATGATATTTACCCTCCTTTAGAATCCTTTAAGATGGAAAACTGTCATTTTCTTGCCCTATCAAATTTGTTTAACGGCAAAGAAACCGTGGTGACAGCAACTCATCTTAATAGTTTAATACAACAACAAAATTATTCAAATTTATTTTTAAAAATAATAGGAGAACAAATTGGTTCACTACATAAAAAAATGGATAATATCAGTTTTCTTCTAAATAGAAAAGGTATATCTGGAGAAAATAATTCTTCGTCCTCTTCTTCTAATTCATATGTATCTTCTTCGGCCGTCAGTATCCAAGGACCGCCTGAAATTAAGGACTTTGTTTTAAAGCAAAAACCGGAATGGGAAGTTAGATTAACAGAGCAAGTAAGACTTAGTGAACAAGTTCAAAACTTTCTTAAAGAAAAAATGGAAAACTTATCTATAAAAACTCTTAGTGAGGACTTTACTAGCCGTTTTTATAATAACGTAGATAACAAAGAAGTTATAAAAGATGAGGTTAATAAACTTGACACAAAGTGGGCTGATAAACCCACTCAAAGACTATATTACTATAATCGTCCTTCCCCCATAGATGTTCTGCATGAAGAACAAGAATACCAGTTAAACAATAGTTACAGTGGGAAGTGTATTTACGAATGGAATATTGACGGGTATACTGACAAACAAATTTATAATCAAATCCATAGAATGCTTATGTATTCTACTATTTGTAAAAGTTCTGGTAATAATGATGTTAACATAGCTAAGATGATAGCCGCAGGATTCACTGGTCAACTTAAAGGTTGGTGGGATAATTATTTATCCACAATAGGAAAAAATGCCATTCTTAACACTACAACAAATGTTGAGGGTAAAGAAAAAGAAAACGCAGTTTATACTCTAGCTATAAATATTGTTGAACATTTTACGGGAAGATATTCTGAAAATCATGAGAATATAAGAACTTTACTACAAAATCTTAGGTGTAAAACACTTACTGACTTTAGATGGTATAAAGACACTTTTCTTAGTAGAGTTATGGAACTCCCAGAATCTAATAGTACACATTGGAAAGCAAAATTTGTGGATGGATTACCAAATTTATTTGCAGAAAAGGTCAAGAAATCTCTCAGAGGAAATCTGACATATATCCCTTATGATAATTATACTTATGGTAAACTTATATGAACCTGTACCCAAGAAGGTCTGAACCTATGCAATGAAATTAAATTAAATCAACAATTAAAACGTCAAAATTTGGTTGAAAGAAATCAACTTGGAGAATTTTGCAGCCAATTCGGTATGGATATGCCAGCTTCTTCTCATAAGAAGAAGAAGAACTCTAATAATTCTTATCCAAGTTATAAGCAGAAAAGAAGAAAGAAATATTATTCTAAAGAAAAACTAGATAAAAAAGCTGATAAAAAGGCCTTCAGAAAAGCTTATAAGAAAAATAAGTCAGACAAACAAATTGTCTGTTATAAATGCAATAAAGTTGGCCATTATGCTAAAGATTGCTGGACTAAGAATAAAATTGCTAGTCTTGATGTTGATGATGGAATAAAAGACAAGTTATACAAACTCTTTTTAGTCTCTGATGAGGAACTTGAAGATTCTAGTTCAAGTTCTGATAATGAGGTTAAGATAATGGATAATGATTCCTATCTTTCTGAATATGAAAGCTCAGAATGCGAGCCTTGTCTTCAGGGTAAATCATGTGAAAAGAATAATACACATAATGATGAATTTTATAATCTGATCTCCCAGTTTCAAGAAAATCAAATAAATGTCCTAGATAATAATCATTGGGTTGAGTTACTTAGAACCATTAAAGACGCCGAAATAAGGTCTAAAATTATAGACCAAATAGATAGTGAATCTGGTACTTCCAATACTAAAGTTAACCTTCACTACGATACAAATTACAGAGAACCATATACTATGTCTGAAGTTTATAACCTCTTAAAAACACGTCATGTAAATTCTCACCCTACATCTTTAAAAGACATCCTTTCTGAGATTGAAAATCTTAAGTTAGAAATAAAAAATCTAAAAAATGAGACTAAAAGTCAAGACACCAGAATTTCTAATCTAGAGATGTTAAGTCTTTTAGACCAGACTTCAGAAAATAAAAGGAACCAAGATATTCCTGAAATTTCTGAAAAAGATTCAGGTTTATCTAACAAAGTCCTTGGGATTAAGGAAACTATGAACACTATAAATATGGATAACGAGTTTCTTCAAACTCTCGAGACTGTTGTTAGTAAAAAATGGTATATCAAAATTATCTTAAAAATTGATAATTATTTTTCAAAAGAGTTTACTGCTCTTATAGATAGTAGAGCAGATTTAAATGTTATTCAAGAAGGATTAATTCCTACGAGGTATTTTGAAAAAACTTCCCATACACTTTCTCATGCAGGTGGAGAAAAACTTAATATTAAATTTAAGCTCCCTAGAGCTTCTATTTGTGTTGATGGAAAATGTATTCCATTGAGTTTTTTACTAGTCAAAAACAAATTATCCACCCAAGTTATTCTTGGAACACCATTTCTTAATAAGATTTATCCTTTTACTTATGTAGACAAAGAAAAAATTATTGCAACTTATGATAATGCTTCCATTACTTTTAGGTTTATAACAAAACCTTATATAAAAATTTTACATCAAATGTATGATCATTTACTTTTAAAAGAAACCCAATTAAGTTTTTTAAAACAAGAAGTTAATGTCTTGACCATTGAAGATCGTCTTCAAAATCATAAACTAAAGGAAAAAATTAAAATTTTATTTGAATCTTTTTCCACCGATATTTGTGGGGATCATCCTAATGCTTTTTGGAATAGAAAGAAACATGTAGTAAATTTACCTTACGAGGATAATTTTAAGGAGGAAAATATTCCTACCAAGGCTATACCCTGTCAGATGAATTCAGAGTATTTAATACTTTGTAAAAATGAGATAGCTTCTTTGTTAGAGAAAAAATTAATTGGACCTTCAAAATCACCATGGTCTTGCACTTCTTTTTATGTTAATAAACATTCGGAACAAGAAAGAGGAGTTCCTAGACTAGTAATTAATTACAAACCTTTGAACAAAGTTCTAAAATGGATTAGATATCCAATACCCAATAAAAAGGATCTCTTAGATAGACTATATGATTCTATCATATTTTCTAAATTTGATTTAAAATCTGGTTATTGGCAGATCCAAATTAACCCTGCTGGTCGTTACAAAACAGCTTTTAATGTTCCATTTGGACAATATGAATGGAATGTTATGCTTTTGGCCTTAAAAATGCTCCCTCTGAATTCATGAAAATCATGAATGAAATTTTCATGAGTTACAGTGATTTTATTATAGTTTATATTGATGATATTCTGGTTTTCTCAAAAACTATTGAGATGCATTTTAAACATTTGGATATTTTTAAAAAAATTGTTATGAATAATGGGTTAGTAATATCCAAACCTAAAATGATTTTATTTCAAACAAAAATCAGATTTCTTGGTCATAATATTGAGAAAGGAAATATAATTCCAATCAACCGTAGTATAGAATTTGGTTCAAAATTTCCTGATGAGATAACTGATAAAACCCAATTACAAAGAATTTTAGGAAGTTTGAATTATATCTCTCCCTATTACAAGAACATTGCCCAAGACACAGCCATTTTATATGACAGGCTAAAAAAGAATGCTCAGCCTTGGACCGAGGAACATTCTAAAGCAGTTAGACTAATTAAAAGAAAAGTTATTTCGTTACCTTGTTTATCTCTGGCAAATCCTCATTGGGACAAAATAATTGAGACAGATGCCTCTGATATAGGTTATGGTGGTATTTTAAAACAAGTTGATCCCGCCAACAAACAAGAATTTTTAGTGAGATTTTATTCAGGCAAATGGAATAATGCGCAAAAAAATTATGCCACTGTCGCAAAAGAGATTCTTGCTATAGTAAAATGTGTTTTAAAATTTCAGGATGATTTATACAATAAACATTTTACTATCAAAACTGACTGCAAAGCAGCCAAGTTCATGTTTTCAAAAGACTTTAAACATGATGTTTCAAAACAAATGTTTGCCAGATGGTAGGCTCATTTAGCTCCATTTGATTTTACAATTATTTATAAAAAAGGGGAAGATAATCATCTCCCTGATTTTTTGACAAGAGAATATTTATAATATTCTTTTCTTTTCAGGAATGCTTACCCGCAGTAAAGGTAGCCCCTCTCCTAGAGGAGGTAGAGGTCGTGGTAGTCCTCCCTACAGAGGAGGAAGAAGTCCTAGTTATACCATAGCTCAGTATGGTAATAAAAAGCTTATAGCAGCGGATTTATCTGGAGCCAGTCAAACTGAGCTCGAAGAATTTACAAAATGGAAACAGCTTCAGAAAAAAGAAACTGATATTGCTAGTTCTTCCTCAAAACCCTCATTTTCTTCAACTGTTCAAAACACTACCCAAAAGGAAGATGATATGTTTCAAAATAAGGAGAAAAGAGTAATACTCTTACTCAATGAATTTGATAAGAAGTGGGAAGATAAACCTTGGATGCTCTATGACAGGTATCTAGGAGGACATGGTTATACTATGGAAACATATAAACCGCGACATTTTTATGAGACAATACTCTCTAGCAATGGTTGCACTTTTACCCATTTTACTGGGACGAACAAGGAAATTTATAATTTCTCAAAAATTATCATTGCCCAAATAATATCCATAAATGACTGGGGAATATCCCCATTAGCAGAAAAAACTATTATCATAAAAGGGGCACTAGTTAAATACAATTATTGGGATTATATCCAAGCTTTTGATAAGGTATTCCTTTATGAAAATGATAAACGAAGTCATACTTGGTTTATTAAAATTAATTCCGAGATTTATAATCAAGATCTTCCGATATGGTTTATTAATTGGTGGAACTTTTATGGAACTTCAGAAAATATTCTCCCTCCTATTCTAAAAGAATACTTTGATAAATGGAAGATGATAATACCATCATGCCAAGAAGATAAAATAATTCCTAAAGAAATGAGATTTTTTATAGAATTCTCTATTCCGTGGATATGGAGAACTATTCCTACAACAGGTTATAGCCAGGGCTTCTTTTGTCTTATACGACGATCATATTCTCGTTTTTGGGACACCATGGTGAAAACCGATGATAAAGGGCAGTTAAACTGCACCCCTACAATAAATCTTATTGAAGAAAAAATTAACTCTTATACGAGTTTGAAAGAACTGGAAGATAAAGAAATCAGAGAAAAGGAGCAGAATAGATTCCTTGAGCTTTTAGAGGATGATGAATCAATGGACATCCATGAAGCTTCCGAAGAAGAGATAATAAGAGCATATATGGAAGGTCTAAAAAAGACTCTTAAATTGAAAAAAGAAGGGGATAAAAATTTCTCGAAAAGTGATATATCGATGGCCTCCAATAATAGCCATAATTCACTCAGCACCTTGCTACAAGATTCCCAAGACCCAGAAGATAATTCTGAGACTGATAAAATCACAGCTTTCTTGCAAGGGGAAAAATAATTTGTATTTCCATTAACAGTTGTTAAATTATTGGTCTGTACTGTAGGCATTTTATAATGCATTAGTGTCATATCGCTATTATTAAATAATGACGTAAGTACTCACGTCTATATTTCTTACGTTTGTAACCCCACTTCTCTATATAAGGGGCTTGTGTTTTTCTTGAGAGGCAGGTGCTTACAACCCCTCTCTCTAGATTCTCCCCTCTCTCCCTCTCTCTCTTGTAAAATATTTGGTTCTATAAATAAAATCTTGTTCTGAGCACAACTTGAATCTTTGTAAGTATTTTTAAATTCTGTACTCTTACTTTTATTTTCATTTTACATTCCAAGGATGAGCCTTATAGGCTAAATCCTCTGTGCTGAATTATGTCCGACTAAATCGATTGATCAAAAGCACCATGGTAATAATATTACAAGTGGTGATGGTGCTTTGATACTCTGAGAAGATCCGGCTGATAGTTTAAACTTTTTATAACCAATTATTATGGACTCTTGGGTCCTTTCTGTTTGCCTGCTTTGCCGAAGAAATGGCGTTTAAGGCCTAGTGAAGTGGACATTGAGTTCCAAAATAATTGGTAAAGCTGTTGGTTTAGTAAAAATCTTACTCTTATGAGTTTGTCTCTATCTGGCTGGATGATCGGTGTATGCTGAGCTCCCCTTATATATATATATATATATATCTCCTCAAAAACTTATGAGTCATCGATACCTATATGACATTGTATATTATAAAAATGATATATTGTCTTGACTCAACGATCAAACCGCTGCGAGTTGGGTTTTGACCCGTTTTTGCCAGGTCAAAAAGGGTTCGGGTATCTTTCGGTTTCGGGTTGAAAAAACTGGGTTATTTGCGGGTTTTTTACGGATCAGGTTACGGTAACTTTTCGGGGCGGGTCAGGTCAGGTTTTGACAGGCCTACATATGACATATATCAATTGTCGCAAATGAGAATTTGTGTAACTTTAAATAATAACTTCAATGCAAATACAACTTCTATCATGCATAAGTAGACCTGTCAAAACCTGACCCGACCCGTAAATAACCCGGTTTTTTCAATCCGAACTCGTTTTGACCCGTAAACAACGGGTCAAAACTCGACCCGCAGAAGGTTGACCGTTGGGTCAAGACAATATATCGTTTTTAAAATATTTAATGTCATATAGGTATTGATGACTTATAAATTTTTGAGCAAAAATATGTATATATATATAGACAATGTCACGTCATCACCTCAAACAGCATGCCACGTCATCACGTCAAAGTGTGTCACACCATCACTTTCACCGTAGTACGTCGAATTGCGTTCTACGTCAGCACCGCCAACTCATCAACTCGTACCACATGCCACGTCATCACGTCGAAGTGTGTCACGTCGTCACTTTTAGTGTATTACGTCAAGTTACATTCCATGTTATGACTGTCACAGTGTCACCTCATTATTTCGATGGACCACGCACAAGCCACATCATCACATCGAAATGTGTGCCACATTGTCACTTACACCTTATTCCACATCATAATTGTCACCTCATCGCCTAGGATCACATTTCACGTCATCACCTCGAAGTGTGTGCCATACCGTCACTTTCACCGTATTACGTCGAACCAAACCGCACTTTGCGTCAACACTTCCACCTCATCAACTCAGATCACATGTCACGTCATTATTGTTATCTTATTTGAGTCTCATTATCGTACTTGGCGAGTTAGTAAGGGTGTTGATGATGATAACGATGGTAATGTTGGTGGTGATGGCGAAAATGGTGACACTACAAAAAAATGTCAGGTTTGCGACGGATTTTTTGCGACGGATATAAATTTCGTCGTAAATATTGGTTTGGGACGGAAATATAATTTGCGACGGATCCAAAATTCCCCAACCCGCGAAGTGAAAGTCAAATGGCGGGAAAGTTTGCGACGGAAAATCCGTCGCAATTATTGACTCTTGCGACGGAAATTCTGTCGCAAAGGATTGACCATCCTTGACCAAAATTTGGTCAAGGGTCAAAGTCTGACCAGATTTGCGACGGAATTTCCGTCGCAAGAGTAGTTGGCTAGATAGCTCCGAAAGAGGAATGCAAGTAGATAAGGAATATAAGCTTGTGGCTGTTAACCGGAGTAGAAAATTTGCAAAGTACGACCCATTTGTGTTGGCATATGAAGTGGAACAAGTTTATTATAGTCCTTATCCAGGTATAAAAAAGGATCAAAGTCAATGGTCAGCGGTATTCAAAACCAAGGCTAGATCACAGGTCGATGCTCCCGTTGATGAATCTTTCTTTCAAGAAAATATTACTAATGGTGAAACAATACTGTCACCAATTAAAGTAGAAGAAGAAGATGAAATTGTGGAGGAACTAGAACACATACAAATTGTGACAGAGGAGGAAGAGGAGGACGAGGATGAGGATGGGGATGAGGATGAGTATGAGGATGAGGATGAGTATGAGGATGAGGAGGAGGACGAAGATGAAGATATTATAAATTCTCTTTGTAAGGATGTAGGAATAAATTGTTCAAGTGATGATGATGATTAGGACTTCTATCTATTAGATTTGATAATCTTGTATTTCTTGATATTATTGTAGATGTCGTATGGCTTAATATCAATGAAATCATCTTATTTCCTTTATTATTCAAGTTATTAATTGTGTAAAACATTTCTTTCTAATTGTTGCTATATTAGTTTGATAATATGTCGGGCGGAAGACGACAAGGTAGTGGTAGTCGTCAGTCTGAGGGACGAGCGAGAGCTAGTGACGAGGACGAGTTTGTTCCTCCTCAGCCTCAGCCTCAGCCGCCTACACGTCGACTACACCTAGATCCTACTGATTATGATGGCGGCATGTGGTAAGTATCTCATTTGTTTACTTATTGATCGTATATGTATATATATGTATATTGATTATAATTTGATTACTTATTGATTATTTTATTTTCAAATTCAACTCTTTTTCAGGTTCAGTGACAAAGAAGTTTCCGATCTTATTAGCTTGACCATTACCTGTAACTACAAGGAATTTGCACCTTACTGGTCACATGCGTCGGATGCGATGAAGAAGGAATGGTGGGATTGGCTTGAGGTATTTATTAACTATTACCTATTTCTATTTCATTATTTATTACCTATTTTCGTTTCATTATTTTCTAACTATATTATTTTTTGAAATAGCAACATGTTACCTTTCATCCTCGCGACAGAGATGCGGATAAGGCGGCTTGGACTAGCATCATGAAAGAACGCCTACGCAGAAAGGTCCACGCGGCTTCCAAGAAAAGTGCGGAGGAAAGGCCATCTTAGATACCGACGGATATATTCCAAAAGATTCAGGATAGAAAGAATCATCCAAAGTTTAAGGACATATCCAAAAAAAAACATCGTCAATAGGATGTCTGGAAGTACCGAAAAAGGCAAGGCCTTAGCTACTCATATTATGGGTCGTAGAAACACCCTCCAGATTATGGATGAAATTGTAATTTCATAGTTTTTACTTTACTTTTTCTCGATTTGAGTAATTTTTTAACAATTGGCAAACTTTGACAATCTTGAGTGTTTTTTTTAACAAGTGTCGTTCGATTTAAATTGTAGGCTAGAGAAGATGGGAGGGATGTACCATCCGCCTTGGTTTTGCTGGAGAAGACCAAGAAGCATGCCAAGAAGGGATGGCTTTCAACGAAATCGAAAGAACTCTTTGTAAGTTACCACAAACT
Organism: Silene conica; assembly: GCA_029255685.2. NCBI lineage: Eukaryota > Viridiplantae > Streptophyta > Magnoliopsida > Caryophyllales > Caryophyllaceae > Silene > Silene conica. The sequence continues at coordinate 44,428,301 of CM055319.2, read as the reverse complement.
TTTCTTTATGTTTTAGTAATTTGCTTTAGTAATTAATTAACGTATACTAATCAAACTTTGTTTTTGTTTTGTAAGGTTTTTTCAAGGAAGAGTAGAATGATAAGTGAAGGGATACCAGAGGAGGAGATCGACGATAACGAGATCTACTTTGAAGAACATGGCGGCTTTAACAAGAAAGGGCTGATACTTGGTATAGGAAATGCAGCACCAGTTCTTTACGAACGTCGCCATCACTCAAGTGCTGGGAACCCATCATACACCCCAGGTTAGTATTTTGTAGTATATTAAAGATTAAGACTAACCAATTATTTTACCGTTTACTGAATGAATATAATACCATGTTTAACTATTAATTGCAGGTATCGTCAGCAGAGTCCTTCAAGAGAATGCTTAGCTAAAGGAACGTGAACTCGAGCAATCTCAAAGTCAACGGGGGTTCTCTACTCAAAGCTGCAACCCGGGAGGCTTTTCTCAGCCAAGACGTGACTTTGATGATGACGGCGGCGACAATGCTAGGTCGGCCAGCCATTTCGTCACCCCACAGACCACTGACACCACCGTTAGATAGGTTTTATTAGGTTGGTTAGTTTGTCGAACTAGGATTATGTTTAGTTTTATTTTTAAGTTGAATGAACGTATGTAAAACCTTAATTTTAGTTATAAAAATACCGTTTAAAAACCTTGTCTCGGACAAGTTCTTTGTTGCTGGGTTATTTTGGCTGAAATATGCAGGTTTGGAGAGCTTACAAATGGGTAAAATCAGCCATTTAGCTGAAATGGGGAGAAAAAAAACAGCTGAAACCGGAAAAACCTACAGGAATTTGCGACGGAAATGTCCTGATTTACGACGGAAATTCCGTCGCAAAGGTTGACTGACCTTGACCAAAGTGGCAAAGTCAGTCAACTTTTGCGACGAAATTTCCGTCGCAAATTCCCCTTCTACGACGGAATTTTCGTCGCAAAAGTTGACTAACTTTGCCACTTTGGTCAAGGTCAGTCAACCTTTGCGACGGAATTCCGTCGCAGAAGGGGAATTTACGACGGAAATTCCGTCGCAAAAGTTGACTGACCTTGACCAGAGAGTCAAAGTCAGTCAAGGTTTGCGACGGAAATTTTGTCGCAAACTTTGACCATTCCGTCGCTAATATTTGCGACGAACAATTCCGTCCCTAAATTTCAATTTGCGATAAAAATAAGTGACATGCGCTGTCCGTCGCAAATGAGTGTTTTGCAACGGATTTCTCATTGTTTGCGACGGAACTGTCCGTCGCAAATGCAGCAATGTTTTGTAGTGTGACAATTAAGTTGACTAAGACGAGCAAGAGGAGACAAAACGTATAAAGAGTATGAATTACGATATAAAAGAAGTTTTAAAAAATGCGAGGAAAAGATGTTGAATTATTGATTGACCCGTATTTTTACCCGAACCCGACCCAAAACCCGTGTAGACTTTACCCTTATTTTTCCCGACCCGAAATACACTCGGCCCGTATTTTACCCGAATCCGTATCTGCCCGACCCGTAACTCGTTCGTTCGACCCGTTTGACAGGTCTATGCGTAAGGCTTAAAATATACAATGTATTACATTTCTCGATTTATTATACTCCCTCCTATTCAAAATCACCTTCCCTATTTCCTTTTCCTTCTACTCACAATACCTTCCCTATTTCCCTTTTTGGTAAAGGTTTATTCTTATTTTAATCACTTCACCCCACAACAATACCCCGCAATACTCATATATTATCCTTATTTTAATCACTTCATATCACAACAATACCCCACAATATCTTCTCTCTCTCTCTCTCCAATCGCCTAACCCCGCGCACTATAATACTTTCCTCTTATTTAATTCATTTCCTTATTTTTGGTTCATTCCCTCAATAGGGAATGTTATGTTGAATAGGAGGGAGTATCTTGAATAAAAGCTTATCCAAACACCAATCAACAATAAATAATTCTCCTCTCATCTCAGTTAGTTATTATCCTATTTTATTTTGGGATATCAATCAATTATTGTCTTTTCTATTTAGAAATGTATTTGATCGATTTGACCTTACACATACAATCTAATCCACTTATCGTTTAGTAATTGCCGACCTACTCCTTTCTTTGTCTTTGTACAACAAGTCAACAACAGTTAATAGAGACAGAAGGAGTAAACAAATATCCTAATAAACCCAAAAACCTTAATACTCCATTTAAAAGTGTTTTTCAGGTCCATACGTAATAAAAAAAAATAATATCCTAATGTAGAAAGGACTTCCTAAAACATTTTTTGTGCGAACGGTCTCATCGCGTGTTTGTTTTTTTTGCAAAATGTGATTAATTTTTGGAGTGATTTCCTATAGTAGTCTTTAAATATATAAATATTCTCTATTTGGTATTCACTTAAAAATAATTCCAAATTTTGGTATTCATGTAGGCTTGAAAATTTGTAACCTAACTTTTATTGGTTTCTGTTATTTTAAAATAAATGTATTAGATGATATTTCAAAACATATATATGAATTTATTTATCAACTTTTTACAGTTTTGATCAATAAACTTAGTACTTTCATTAAGCCATGTTTATTGATATTTACCGCTATATTGGTATGTTTGTTAGAAGAATATCATGCACCTTAAGTGGTTGTTCTTCACTAGGAAAAACGAGTATGTACAAATTGTGTTTATAATTGTCTATACTTTTTAACCAAAATAAAATGTCAGCGTATAAGTTCTGTCTTTCTTTGCTTTATTTTATTTCATGTAAAATTATAAGTTAACCACACTAAAAAGGAAAATTATAGGTTGGGATCTCCCGAGCCTACATAAATACCAGAATTTAGAATTATTTTTAGTTGAATACCAAATAGAGAATATTTTATGTATTAAAAGACTACTATGGGAAATCACTTAAATTTTTGGTAAAAGTGACCACTTTAAAAATTATGTCATTTTTAACCAAAAAAATGGTCACTATTTAAACAAGAACTAGTTTTTGTGCCCGTGCAAATGCACGAGATAATTTTCGTATTTTAGTACTTAATTGTTTTATTGTTTTTGTTGTTATTTTGGTGCGTTTTAAAACTTTTGGCTCTAACTTTATCAGGAAAATAAACAAAGGGTGGACATCTAAGTATCTTCCTTATTACATAACTTATTTAATGAAAAGATAGGTAAATTAGTGTAAACATGTAAAATCTCTAAATAAATGCATTGTAATAATATTTTATCACTTTTCATATTGTCTTTAGTCTATTAGAGACGATATGAATAATTCATAGAAAGTGCAACGTTAAAATACAATTTATTTTCGTGTTACTAATCAGGCTAAAAATTGGACGTTTATTTTCTTAAATACAATAATGTAGTTTGATAAACTTTTTCAGCAAATACGTGTACAAAACCATCTTAACATCCTCCTTGTCAATTCAATGGATTTTCAACGTATGGTGTTGAGTAATATATTTTATATATTTAATATATTGTTTTATCTTTTAATAATGACAAGTCTAGATAGTTATATTTTATATACATATGCGTGTAATCGTGCGATTAAGTGTACAGTTAATTATAGAGCGAAGATCATATTTTAGCAAAGTATAGATTCATTCGTGGATTGAAGAAAGACCAAGCTCGTGTCAAGTCTTTTTAAAGACTTACAAAGAAAAAGTCTTATTGCGGAATCAAATAGCTCCTAAGTTATAGGTCGTATCTATAACTATTGAAGAAATGAGAAATGCGTGAAGTAAAGTAAAAGCGTGAAAATATATGTGTGTAATTGTTATATTGTCATATATTAATTTAGTAATCTTAAAACGGTTTTTAGAATAAAAATATTCTTTGTTTAAAAAGGATTAAACTAATTATCTTATGAGATAATTATTTATTCTAATATACTAAGAATTTTATTCTAAACCGTTATTGTAAAAATCCAAATTCCTAGGAAAACGTATCCCGGAAATATGTCTTCGGAAGCGTGCATTGGGAAACGTGTCGTGAGAAGCATGCCTCACGTTTCCTACACGACTACCAATACGTTTTCAATATCTTTATAGTTTAATTAAATAAATAATATGTGTTTATTTAATTTACTTAAATACAAACTAGGATTTGATTAAAAGATATATTTTATTATATCTTGACAAGATTTAGGAATTGATTTAAAATAGGATATTATATTTTATGGTATAAGTTGTTTCCTAAATCAAATAGGTTTTTGGTAATACAATCTTATGTCTTAATTTATTAATATCTTATAAAGTCTTTCCTATATCAAATAAGATTAGTTTTAGAATATTACCTAGAAATAAGAATTCTAGATGAAGTAATATTCCTAAACTATCTAGGTTTCAACCTAGATCTAAATTACTATATATGAGACATTAAATCACACGTTGAAAGCTAACAATTAACACGCCTCAAGCTTACAAGAAAGAACCGAACGTTATCTCTCGTGCGTCTCGTTTTCCGTGTCAATCATTGTCTGATCTCGTAATAAAAACTACAAGCTTTGAAGATTACTCTCATACGTTCAAGATCGTTGAACACAAGAATTTGTTGAAGATCTTATCTTATTTACTTAAGATAGTGTGAGTATTTAACGGCACTCAATAAGATTTTATAGATACTAACTGTTATTGCTCGCGCGTGCGACCGTTGTACACAAGAATTTGTGCTAAAAGTATATTGAACATAAGTGGGGAATTTGGCATTAAAGGGCCATAATAGTCGTGGGCTTGCTAGTTGGGCTGAAATGGTGGTCTTATTATAAACATTTTGTCATGTGGATTTGGTAGGCTTTGTACGAGTAGGTCCAAAGTTTGTTGGGTTAGGCCCATTTGTTTGCTTACATTTTAGTTCAACCACTCATGTTTGTCTATGATATATTGATATGCAACTTTTTGGCAGTAATTAGATTATATATTTGACTATTTATCGTTCATACCCATCATGATCCAATTAAATACCACAAACAAGAACAAATGATTACCTTCCATCTCCCTAATAATTGTTGCAAAATTAAAATAAACAACTGACCGGAATAAACTGATTATATTATTAAATCATTGATGGAGTTAGAATTTTCAGTTAGCGAAGACGAAAGGGTATATTATAAAGGGGTCTTGTGAAATCAAAAAATTTAACTAAAAATGTTGAAATTTTCAAAATGTCAGCAAGTGACCGGGCTGATCGCCCTTGCAAATCCCTTTCTCTCCACCAGTGTATAATTCATCACAAAATCTCATTGAATATGGGCATTATCCGTAACAAGTTGAAGACGGATAATTCCTCTTTCAAAATATGAAAGTGACGCTATTTATAGAGCGCTTTATTTCCCTTATTGTCTTCTCCCTTACCTTATTGTAAAATGAACAGTATTCATTCTCAAATTATAATATATAATGTCCGTCTTTGAACCAACATATATTATCCAATTGTATTTTTTTTTATATGGATGGCAATCTACAATAGAGTCGTGATTGAATAGAGCAAAACTATGACTTGTTTTCATAACAAAACTGAAAATTCTAGTAGTTTTACACGCTATTTTGTTTGTAGAAAGATGCCTAATTTTACATTCATAATAATATAAGTTGTCGTTTATGAAAATAGACCGTACAGAAAACCAAATTCAGAAATGACAAAAATAATTGAAGAAATATAATATAATATAATAGTCAAGACTGAAGCCCATCACTTTGGGCTGATGTTAACCGTCAATTGCAAACTTTATGGGCCCCTCTATGTGATTGTCAAACAACTTGTACAGCTGTAGTTGTTGCTTGGACTGTTTGGGCCCATTTATCGCTAAACCCACGCCAGGAGCCACACTGTTCAGGTCTCTTTCTTTCTTGTTTATTTGACTCTTTTATTTCACTAGTTGTTCTTCCGCGCGCGATGCGCGCGGAATTCCAAGGGACGTTATTTCTCATAATGTAAATATTCATAATTTCAACAAAGTTTTGATATTTTGGTTCATATCATAGTATAACTAATGAATGGAGTATCTATTGATATCGGAAATGATTGTTACAAATATGAAATGCACAATTTTATTAAGAATTCATAATTTAATGTAATATGTTTACACCCATAAGTACTCTACCTTGTTGATGTAAATCTTCAACTATAAATCATTGTTATACAATAGTCAATCTAAAGTTTAAACACTCTTGCATCAAAATTATTGGTACGGGGTTATCAGTCAGAGTCGTAATATGCTTCATCCTCTGAGAATATATTAAACGGACCATCTTCGTAAACACTTAAATCATCTTGGTCCCTATTACCCTCCATCCAAACGTGGTAGATGTATCTTGCTTCTTTTGTTGGTAAATCAAGGCAGCTACATTGGATAGAAAAAACACGACCCCACCTTGTCCTTGTGATTAACCCATTACTCCTTTCGCTTTTTACTTGACTCCTATAATCAACCGCTATTTTAGATGTTTCTTTGCCAACTGCAAACAGAGAAGCCCATTTTTTGCATACCTCAGCCATATTACGTTTGTCTATCTATATGGCTGAGTCTGCTGAATATGCTGGTCATTAACTCATCAGAACTGAGCAATAGATGGTGTACTCTGCTTGCTCCATTTCCTTCCTTCAGCACGTACTGCGTGTTGAACATTGTTGTTGATGTGAATTGTTCCCTTTTCCATTGTATGTAATCACGATCGAACTTATGCCTATCTTCTTTGTCAAAGTAGACAACACGTACACAAGGAGGCATACTTGTGAAGCAGCAAAATCTAGATATCGAAGCTACATAATATTAGAAACAAAATAGTTTGTACAGGAAGATATGAAGTTTACAGTAAATGATAGCATCTTCAAACAAGCAGTTTATTATATTGTTTGGATAAACAATGAGATTTGAATGGTGTTGTATTTGGCTTCTTTATTGGTATTTGATTAATGTTGTTCTTGTCTCTCTGCAAGACACAATTAACTACCACCATCAATACCTTGAGATTTCATAATTTCAATATCTTTGAAAGCACTTGAAGCTACAATGTAAATAGGCTGTTATAGACCACTAATTTGGTCATCATTTGTTTTGGTTTCCAACATCACGTTAGCATTTGTTTTCGGCTGATGCTTGATCTATCATGCACCTCCATACAACCAGCCACATAAATTATCTGTATCCTACTACTACAACACATAAACTATGTCACTCTATACATGGCATGTTGGCAGTATTGCTATATCCCACCCTACTCCCTTGTACTGACTCTGTCAATTTTCGTATCCTTGTTTTCATATAGTACACCCGAATAGCCAACACAATACAATCGTTCTAGTATAATATACGAAGGGATGACAATCAGATTAAGGGTGCATATGAACACTATAATTCGGAAAGAAAAAGAAAGCTAATCAACAGCAAGATGCGGTGTATCACGACCTGCATCAATTCAAGATCAGTACAGGGCTCGACCCTAGTTTACAGGCCTACAATGACAAATACATATCTACTTTTATGAGTTAATCTAAAAGTTTTATTACTTAGATGCACACTATTTATGCAGAAGTCTATCATTACCCTTCCTGGCTCTTTCAACCCACAAGCCAGTCCTTGATACTATCTAATTCCTGAGTTTTTAACAAGGCTACATCCCTCTTGGAATTACCGAAGGAGGCCAATGGGCCAATAAATATACACTTTACAGATACTTACAGCCAAAAGTCAGGATCCATTACCAAACCATGCTGAACTCCAGGCTATATGTATATCTACATTGTCTCTTACTCTTAACCCAGATTCGTCATCATAACCCAGATATACATTTAACATTTCCTTGATTTTGGAGAAATTGTATGTGTATTTCAACATTAAGAACATTTTAATGCAATAGTTAATCAGGACCACAACAGTTAAATCAATTAACACGATAGTCAATCAAACTAATCAATAATTTTCAACAAAACAATTCTAATAAATAATTACTGTTAGAAATAATGTTCATGAACATATAATCGTATCAGTATGATAACTGTAATTTTATGTACAGTTCATTAATACACTGTTTAGGTTTGATTAGATTAGAAAATGAAAAAACATACCTTAATGGCGGCAAATAGTGGTATGGTAATTGATGCAGTGTTTTGGTGGTGAACCTACATTCGTGTGATGGTACAGTCTGATGAAGGAGGTTGTAGGTATTTGTTTTTGATTTTTTACAAAGAGTATTCAGAAGAAGATCAAGTGTAGAAATGAAAAGAGAGAAAGTGGTTAAATTTTTTGTTAATTATATTAATTTAATACACGATTTCTTATTTGCAACGACACTATCCGTCGCAAGCTTGTGACGGATACCGTTTCCTCTCACAAAATACCCACTTTTTCTCTCTTTCCAACACTATTCATGTGCCCCCCTTTTTCCACTAACTCATTTCATATCCATTTTATCTCACAAAATATCCGTCACAAATAACGACCCGTCGCAATCAAAACTTACTAAATTTAATATACAACATACCCTAAATTGGATATATATTAAAAGTTAAATGTAAATTAAGCACTTTTAAAAATTATCTCAATATCAGTGAATTTGATTATTGTAACACCCCCATTTATTCAAGGGCCTGAACTAGGACTCCTCAGATAAATAAGAGTGTTACCATCTCGGTTTCCCGAGGCAGTAGTTACAAAGGAAGATAAACAGTACTTTAAATATAAAGTTAACTCAAATCATGTTCTTACATCCGTGTCCAAAAGTCTTAACAAAAAGATAAAGTACAACTCTTATAAAACTGACTAAGGTGATCTAGACATCTAAACTGGTCTGGATCCAAGCTCTTCCTCCCATAGCTCCCCCTTAGTCTCAGCCACCTGTCAATCTGCTCCCCAAAAGTTGGTTCATCACAGGTGATCACGAATACACAGGGTCAACCACGAGGTTGAGTAGGGAAAATAATAAATATGACAAAATAGTAAACTCCGCACCGATCCAACGCCATATAAACTCCGCACCGATCCAACACCATATATACTCCGCACCGATCCAACACCATATATACTCCGCACCGATCCAACACCATATATACTCCGCACCGATCCAACTCCGTATCACAAAACAATAGAATATATATATGCACATTATGATAATATCTCAAGTAGTACAAACAGCACAAAATAACGATCTCATGATATTATATCGTAAACATGTTCAACACCAAGGATAATAGATCACACATTATTATAAACCAGTAACTTCCCCTACCTGAAATAGTAGGTACGCAGATAAACCCAAGGCTTGTTCAGAAATGTTCCACGCGAAACCCGCTACCTAAACAAATATTATATAATTAATAAACACCCTATATCTCGTAATACGTGTTCACATTCTATTTATAGAAACTTCCTATATTTAGAAAGCTTCCCAACAACCGAGGTTTCTCAAAATAGTACTTTCTAAATATAGTAACTTCTAAAAATAGCAGCTTCCAAAAATAGATACTTGGTTTTGAAATTCAAACTATACATTAATACCCACTTTAAAACTTCCCATAAAAACTCCCAAAAACATATCTCTTAACAAAATCTTTACTATTAATAAAAGATATCAATACCATAAATAATAATAATAATAATAATAATAATAATAATAATAATAATAATAATAATAATAATAATAATAATAATAATAACCTAAAACACCAAATAAACACCTCATTTACACGACACCACACCTGGCCCCAAAACAGCCCCTCCAACCACCGCGCAACACCAGCCCTGCCACCAACAACCTCCACAACTCGTGCCCAAACCACCAGCTACCACCACAACCACCCCACACTCCTTCGACCGCCACAACCGAGGTGAACCAGGCCCCCAAATCAGACCTGACTCCTAACGTAAGCCTCTGACCAGTTTACCACGCCTCCCCTTCGACAGCCAAGCAACCACCCAATAACCCCCGTGACCTCTACCAACACCACCCCTGACACCTGACCCATACCACCGTGGTGACACCGCGTCGACCTCCCCCGAGTCTACGGTGTCACCACCCCAATTAACCTTCGCACACCCAGAAACTCACCAAGACCCGAGACCTGTGGATAACGAAACCTCCCTGCCGACTCTGTTCCACCACCTGCAGCCACCAACCTAGCCACCCTGACACACCTCAAGGCACCCCTGCCTTACCTAACCAACACCCAGACCGAAACCTAACCCAAGCAGACTCATAAACCCACGCAAAACAACCAACACAAAAACTCTGTTTTGAACGAGAAAGCAAACGCAGACAACAGTACACAAAGCCACCACGACTGGTGGTTCTCGGTGCTCAATGGTGACCCCCTATATGCCAAAACGTGACTACCACATTCATAGGTCACAGTTATATAAATATCAGACTCATATACACGACTTACCTGACTCGAAAACCCATAGAAAAACGCAGGAAGAACAAGGGCGCAAGGAAAACATGCTGACTTACCTACTTTCGACCAGATTCGACCGCCCTTAACCACCTCTATGGCCGCCGTGAACACCTCCTATGAACCCCTTGCTATGACGGCTGTGATATGAGTGGTTGTATGAGATCTGAAATGCTAGGTTTAGGTTTAGGATGGGATCCCAAAGTGGCGGCAGAAAGGCTGTGATGAGTCATAATTATATACATCTTTATGCCTTCCCTTATATACTTTTGTTACGGTTTTGTGCACTAATCCATGTCGTATATGCCGTTTTTATCATAAATGCCGATACTCCCGCGTTTTGTTGTTTCTAATGTAGATGGATGCATTCCGGTGATTTATGGAGGATCGTACGAGTATCACGGAGTCGGCAAGGCAAAGATATATAGGAAGATAAGCAAAAATCAAGGGAGATTGCCAAAAAGGAGTAGAGAAACGAAGGATTGTGCTGACAAAGTGGAGCACTCGATCGAGTGCCACCAACACTCGATCGAGTGCACTGGACACTCGGTCGAGTGCTTCTTCTGTCCGGATTTTCATGAGTTTTAGCAAGTGTTTCCATAAATCGTTTAAATAGTTTTTAGCAAGTATTTCCATATTTTGTTTAGTAGTTTGTTATAAGTAGAGACTTCATAACCTATTGTTATTTACGCTTTTTATTATTCTAAAACCCTAATTATTACTAGTAGCTCTCTAGATTATTATTTAGCAATTGCCTTCGGATCTTGTTCTCCTATTTACGGTACTTAATCATAATCTCTACTTTATTGTTCTTCAATTATTCTTGTTCTTAGTTTATTGTTTTATCAATTATGTTTTCAATCAATGTTGTTGTAGTTAGATCCCAAGCCATGAGTAGCTAAATTATTTGTCTAGGGTGAAAAGGGATCTAGGTAATTAGAAGGGGGAATCAAACTTTAATGATGTTTAATTGTTAAACTGCTTATTATTATTGTTCTATTGTTGTTTTAAACCTGATTAATTAATTACTGGCCAGGATTAGTTAATTAGTCTCGCAAATTAGTCTTAGATCCGACCGTAGACTAAGACTAAGATAGGCCACAACAATTGAATAGACTGACCTAATTATAGCGACCGCATGTTAGGTTTAGATCTAAAGATTATATGAATACCGACCGGACATATGATCTTAAATAATAATTTTGCCCAATTAAATCAGTTAAATCCCATTCCCCCGGATAATTGCCTATGTGAACTTGATCCCTAGATCTTTCCTAATACTTGTTTACATCTTTATTTACTTATTTTGCAATTAGTTCATTAGAAAACAAAAACAACCAAAACAACCCACTTGTTACTTTAAGACTTATTTACTTTAGCAAACAATTCATTACCGCCTCCCTGTGGATTCGATACCTTTCTTACCGCTAGCTATTAGTTAGTAGTATCCTAAGGATTACTTTGATTTAGGGTGACGACTTTACCCTTATCAAATTTGGCGCCGTTGCCGGGGAGGCAACAATTTATTTGTTTGTTATTTGTTTAATTTGTCTTTTGTCTCAAGGAACGAAAGTTCCTTGTGACGGCTCTCACCCTTTTCTTTTTTAGTTCCTTGTATGCCCAGGTCAACTCGGTCCGAGATTACTGCTTTTGATCCTGAACCAGAGAAGACTTTTCGCTACAGAAGGAATTTTAATAGAGAAGTAGGTCAAGTAGAAGGCTTGAGTATACTTGACGAGGTTGAGTCTTTCATTACTTCAGAAAACTCATCCTCTGACGAGGACGATACCGTTTCTGAACCCTTTGTAGCTACACCAAAGATGGCTACACCCACCTTGGCAAGCCACAACGAGCCTACTTTGGCTTCCATTCCAAAAGGATTTATTCCTCCTCCTACCGATGCTGCAGAAAAGCCTTTTGATATCAAGCCATCTTATCTCGCGTTGGTAGAACGGAATATGTTTGGAGGTCGAGCTGGGGAAGATCCTGCTAAGCATATGGATAAGTTTGTCACTTATTGCAGTTCCATCCCTCTGCAGACAGGAGTCACTTATGATCAAGTCAAATACCGACTTTTTCCTTTTTCTCTCCAGGATGATGCTAGAGAATGGCTGCGCGAGTTGGATTTAACTGCTCACGCCATTACTGATTGGAATTCCCTTGCTCTTGCATTCTACAAGAAATATTTTCCTCCACAAAAGACAAACAATCTCAGGAATCAAATTACTAACTTTAAACAAGGAGGTACTGAAGATTTCAATGAGGCATGGGTACGTTTCAAAAGATTAGTTCGTGCAGTCCCTCATCATGGGTTTGAGAAGTGGTTTCTTTGTAACCAGTTTTACAACGGGTTATTCGATGATCATAGAGCTCTTTTGGATTCTTCTGCTAACGGAAGATTTCAGAATAACACCACTGATGATACAGCTTATAAATTGATTGATGATATGGCTACTCATACTGCCGAATATGGAAATCCAAGAGGTTCTGCAAGGGGAAGTGGTACAGATAGTGCCGTCGCAGCCCAGTTAGAAGCCCTGAATGCTAAGATTGCACAAATGCAAACAACACAAGCTTTGGGTGGCCAACACCAAGCGGTTAATATGGTTCAACAAGGGGAAGTACTTTTCTGCGGGAGATGTGGTGTAGACGGTCATATTGCGGAGGAATGCATAAGTCCTATGGAACAAGTGCTCGCTTTCCAATCCTACAAGCAAGCTAATCCCTTTTCCAACACTTATAATGAGAGGACAAGGGAACATCCCTTTCTTCAGTGGTCAAGCCAGAATGTTCAAAATCCTACCCCACCTCAACAACAACCAAATTCAAATTATGTGATTCCTCAGAACCGCGGCCAACAAGGAAACTATAGACAGAATCAAGGAGGTCCTCACTTTAACAATCAGCGCCAACAGCAATTTCAACCTTTGGTGCCACCTCCTCCACCACCCGCTGCCAATAATGATATGTCAGAGATTAAAGCTATGTTGCAGCAAAGCCTTAAAGCTCAGATGGAGCAAAAGGCACAGATTACTCAAATACTAGCTCACAATAAAATATTAGATACTCAAGTTGCCCAACTAGCAGGCCAAAATACTAATAGGCAACCTGGAAATCTCCCTCCCCAAGGACAACAAGCTCATGAACAAGCACATGCCATCCACTTGAGGAGTGGTACTTCTTATAAAGAGCCGGAGATGCCCAAAGATGATAGCGAAGTGCCTTATGTTTCTCGTCAGGGTTTAGGGCATCTCTCTTTCAGCGATGATGAAGAAGAAGCAAAGGAGTTAGAGAAAGATTGTATACATGAGAATAACGAAAAAGAAAAACGAAAAGAAGCCATACGAGCTAAAGCACTCGATCGAGCCCCTGAAGCACTCGATCGAGTGCCGGTCACACTCGATCGAGTGCCAGTCCCACTCGATCGAGTGCCTTCCCCACTCGATCGAGTGCCTTGTCCGCATACTTCTAATTCTTCTACTTTGCTTAATACACAGGTACCGGATACTACTATTCCAAGCCAGAGCCCCCCAAAGGTCTCTAAAGATGCAAAGGAAGCTGAACCAATAAAGATCATTCTACCATTCCCAACCCGACAACAGAAATCAAAACTTGATCAACAGTTCGGGAGGTTCATGGAAGTTGTGAAAAATCTTCAAGTAAGCGTTCCTTTCACCGAATTGATTACTCAGGTGCCAGCTTATGCAAAGTTTATGAAGGACATATTGACAAGGAAGAGATCCTTCAATGAGGTGGAGACGGTAGCATTCACTGAGGAATGCAGCGCTGTCTTACAATCCCGTTCACCACCTAAGCTTAAGGATCCAGGGAGTTTCTCTATCCCTTGCACTATTGGTCCTTTGTTTATTAATAGAGCTCTTTGTGATTTAGGAGCTAGCGTTAGTGTCATGCCCTACTCTATATGCCAGAAATTAAATATGGGTCATCTAAGCATCACTAATATGACTCTACAAATGGCCGACAGATCCGTAAAACACCCCCTTGGTGTCTTGGAAGACGTACCTGTGAAAGTGGGAAAATTCTTCATCCCTGTTGATTTTGTGGTACTAGACATGGCCGAAGACACTCACACTCCTATTATCCTAGGCAGACCATTCTTACACACCGCAGGGGCGGTCATTGATGTTAAAAACGGGAGCCTTACATTGGCTGTCGGAGATGATACTATCACTTTCAATCTCAAAACTACCTTAAAACATCCCATGGTAGATGAAAGTTGTCATCGTATTGATATTGTGGACGTAACTATTGACGAAACCCTTGCTCTTTCTTTGAACAGGGACCCCTTAGAGATCGTCTTGATGTCCGATGAGAATGATGCAGAAACACTTTCCGAATACCCCGAAGTAGTTGCTATGGAAAAACTTTTGACGGGAGAGGAACGTAAAGAGCAAACGGTCTATAGCTTAGGTAACCCCCCTAAGGTTACCGAGGTAAAGAAACCTGAACTTAAACCCCTTCCCTCTCATCTTAAGTACGTGTTTCTTGATGATAAAGAGTTGCAACCTGTAATTGTCAATGCTAATCTTAATGCGAGCCAACTTTCTGCTTTGTTGGTTATTTTGCGGAAACATGAAAAAGCCATTGGATATAGCATTGATGATTTACGAGGTATTAGTCCTGACTTTTGCATGCACCGTATTCACTTAGAGGAAGGTCATAAACCCAGCGCACAGGGTCAACGTCGTCTCAACCCTCCTATGCAGGACGTTGTTCGAAAGGAAATTCAAAAACTCTTAGATGCAGGTATTATTTACCCCATCTCCGACTCTCGATGGGTGAGTCCAGTTCAGGTAGTCCCTAAGAAGGGTGGGACTACGGTTGTAACAAATGCTAAGAATGAATTAATCGCTACCAGGCTTGTAACGGGGTGGAGGATGTGTATTGACTACAGGAAACTAAATGTTGCTACCAAGAAAGATCACTTTCCCCTCCCCTATATTGACCAAATGTTAGAGCGATTAGCTTGTCACGAGTATTTTTGCTACCTCGATGGTTATTCAGGATTCTTTCAGATACCCATACATCCCGATGACCAAGAAAAGACAACCTTTACATGTCCCTATGGTGTCTTTGCTTATAGGAGGATGCCCTTTGGGCTTTGCAATGCCCCTGCTACTTTTCAACGTTGTATGATGGCCATCTTTTCTGATTATATTGAGTCTATTATGGAAGTCTTCATGGATGACTTCAGTGTTTATGGCACTAACTTTGATATTTGCTTGAGAAATTTGTCCAAAGTCTTGCAGCGTTGTGAAGAAACTAATCTTGTCCTGAATTGGGAAAAGTGCCACTTCATGGTAACTGAAGGGGTGGTACTTGGTCATCTAGTATCCGGAAAAGGCATTCAGGTTGACAAAGCTAAAGTGGAAGTCATTGAGAAACTCCCGTACCCGGTTAATGTTAAAAGTGTGAGAAGTTTTTTGGGTCATGCAGGATTCTATCGCAGATTCATCAAGGATTTCTCCAAAATTGCTCAACCACTCACTAAGCTCTTACATAAAGATGCACCTTTTATTTTCACTGACGAGTGTGTTAAATCTTTTGACAGGATTAAACAAGCTCTTATCTCATCTCCAATTATTAGGTCCCCAGATTGGAGCTTACCTTTCGAAATCATGTGCGATGCCAGCGACTACGCAGTTGGAGCCGTACTTGGGCAGAGGAAGGAGAAAGCACTACATGGGATCTATTATGCTAGCAAGACCTTAGATGATGCTCAGATTAATTACGCTACTACCGAAAAGGAGTTACTTGCAGTTGTCTATGCTTTAGACAAATTTCGCTCTTATTTGGTAGGATCTAAGGTTATCGTCTATACTGACCATGCTGCTTTAAAATATTTGTTGGCTAAACAGGAAGCCAAACCACGACTCATTCGCTGGATCTTGCTGCTACAAGAATTTGATCTAGAGATTAGGGACAAATCCGGAGCTGAGAATGTAGTTGCCGATCACCTATCCAGACTGAGATTCCATGGAGGGGATTTAGTCCCCATTGATGATTCTTTCCCAGATGATCATCTTCTTGCTATTACTACAGGTGTTCCTTGGTTTGCTGACTATGCTAATTTCATAGTAGGAGGGATACTTCCTCCGGACATGTCTTATCAGCAAAAGAAAAGATTTCTACATGATGCAAGGAGATATTTCTGGGATGATCCCTACCTCTTCCGCGAATGCCCTGACGGTATTTACAGACGATGTATACCAGATAATGAGGTACATGCTATCTTGTCCCATTGTCACTCTTCTTCTTATGGTGGTCATCACGGTCCCTCACGGACTTTTGCCAAAGTAATGCAATCTGGATTCTTTTGGCCTACTATTTTGAAGGATGCTACTGCTTTTGTGCGTTCATGTGATGCTTGTCAGAGAACAGGTAATATTTCGCAGAGACATGAGATGCCTCAAACCGGGATCTTAGAAGTGGAAATCTTTGATGTTTGGGGTGTTGACTACCAAGGACCTTTCCCTTCTTCTCATGGGAATCTCTACATCTTGGTGGCCGTTGACTATGTTTCCAAGTGGGTAGAAGCCGTTGCTACTCCTACTTGTGATGCCAAGTCCGTTGTCAAACTATTCCAAAAGACCATCTTTCCACGATTTGGAGTCCCTCGCGCCGTCATAAGTGACGGAGGAAAGCATTTCAATGAACGTCATCTCAACTCCTTGTTATCAAAATATGGCGTTACACACCGTAGAGGATTGGGATATCATCCTCAGACAAGTGGGCAAGTAGAGATTTCTAACCGAGAATTGAAGTCTATCTTGGAAAAGGTAGTTAGCAAAAATAGGAAGGATTGGAGCCTTAAGCTTGATGACACCCTTTGGGCCTACCGTACTGCGTTTAAAACCCCAATTGGCTCATCGCCCTACAGATTAGTTTATGGCAAATCTTGTCATCTCCCAGTCGAACTCGAATATAAGGCTATGTGGGCCATCAAAGACCTAAATATGGATCCCTCACTGGCGGGCGAGAAAAGATTGATGCAATTGAACGAGCTAGATGAATTTCGACTGCATGCCTACGATAGTGCCCGAGTGTACAAGGAGCGAACCAAGAAGTGGCATGACAAGCATATTGTGCAAAGGGAACTTCGAGTTGGTGACAAGGTATTGTTATTTAACTCACGTTTGCATCTCTTTCCAGGTAAGCTCAAGTCAAGATGGAGTGGACCATTCACCATTATCGAGGTAAATAAATTTGGGTCAGTCACTCTAAAATCCGACGACGGTGAGACATTTAAGGTAAATGGGCAACGCGTAAAGTTATATCATGAAGGTGCCCATGTTGGGAAGATAGAGGCCCTAAACCTCTTCCCCTCAGATTCTTCTTAGTCTTGAGGTAATACGGTCGTGCGGGACCGCATAAACCAGCGCTACTGGGAGGCAGCCCAGATTCTTGTCATTATTTTTTTTAGCGTAGAACTACTTTTCTCTAGTATGTGTTTTTTTTTTCTAAGTGCGTGAGCAAATTTAATGAATAGTGTGAAGTACTTTCAGGAGAAAGGAGTATGGTCCTAAAGCGGCTTTGATGATGGACGCCGTCTCATCTCAAGTTCCCGATCAAGGGTCTTTCCGTTGAAATATAGCTAAGCTGTGTTAATTCTTAATTCATAAATTTATTGCTTGACCTAGAACACTCGATCGAGTACCATCCACACTCGATCGAGTGCTCTGGAGTAATTATTTTTTTACAAAAGCCGTAGCAAGCGAAGCAAAAAAATTCGAAAATTCTGGAGCACTCGATCGAGTGCCATCAACACTCGATCGAGTGCCACCAACACTCGATCGAGTGCCCATTCTCCTCAGCCCGTGTCTTCCTTTTCAACAAGCATAAGGCAAATAAGTTCTATTTTTCCCCAAATTTTCGACAGCCCCTTTCCTTTAACCCCAAATTTTCGACCTCCCTTTACTTCAATCTCCATTATTACTCGCTCAAATCACTTAGTTTTTGTTGCTATCATCAATTGCTTCATCTTACATCATTCCATTGTTGCTCTTTTGCATTAATTCATCCAATTTGCTCATCTTTGAGGTAATTTTCGAATTTCTAGGGTTTCATTCGTTTTTGCTCATATTATGCTTAAATCTTGTGTTAATTGCTTGAATTCTTCCCTATGTTGTCTACTCACATGATTCCCGTGCTTTTTATGCCATTACTTACTGTGTTTAGTGTAGACAAACGGATTTTTGACCCCTAAGCCATAGAAATTCGAGTTCACTAAGTATGGAATAGAGTTTTTTTTGATTTCTTTTGTCTTCCACTTTAATTCCAGGCTATGGCGAGTTCTTCAAGGGGTAACAAAAGAGATAGGACTGCGCGCAACATCCCAACCCCGGTGATTCCAGGTTGTGAACCCTTTCCGGAATTCCCTTGGATTACATTTCGGGATAAACATCAAAGGGAGCGGTTTGTGGCGCTCGCTAAGCGGAAAATGATCCCCACTCGGGTCGTTTGCAAGAAGACCCTGGATACCTTCAAAATCTTAGAACCAATGAAAGAAATCTTCCAAGAGCTTGGATTATTCGGCCTCCTAACTCTTAGTGAGCTTTCCTATCGAGCTCTCACTTTGGAGTTCTTCAGTTCTTTCTCCTATGATACGGGACTCCACTCCATCAGCTTCCGATTGTTGAACCAGGAAAAGACTCTAACAATGGATGACGTCTCCCGGCATCTAGGATTACAAAAGCACTCCGACTACAATCTACTTGCCATGCCGCCTAAAGAGCTAACTGCTACAAGCCGCGCAGACATGAGCAAAGTTCACAAGATGGAGGTTCTATTAATTGCCTCCTACCTTAACCCATTCCGAGAGACAGTATTCAAGTTCAGCCCGCCTGGGGTTATTTGCCACGCTTTGGCAAAGATGGCCCTCGCTTCCGGTGTCCTTGGTTGTGGTGCCATTGTTACTCGCCTAGCCAGGCGGACTTGCGGTTTTGATGGACACAAGAACTATGTACCCATGACTGAGTTCGACCCTGACCTACTTGATGAACAGTATTTCTGGTACGGTGTCAAATGGCTCCAAATTCTGAATGGCAAAGATCTCTATTGGCTGGTGAAACCAGCCCTTTACATGAGAATTCCAGATGAGGAGAACTTGCCTCCCCTTGAAGCCCTTGAGCCGGATTATTCTGAGGAGCGACCCGACCCTCCAACCTACCTTATCCCGGATGAGCTTTTGATGCCCCTTCCTAGGGAAACCACTACAAATGTCACCCGTCCTGATGCTCGTCGCCAGCCACCTTACCACCCACCCGTAGGCAGTATGCCTCCTTTCACCCCGCAACCTCATTTCTACCCCTCCTATACTATTGATTATACAGTTGAGAGGGAGATGCGGATTCATCAAGGTGTGAACAATGACCTTGTTCATAGGAGGATGTGGGAGCAGATGTCTAGGATGGACCTTTCTGCTGGTTTGGCCTACACGGGTACTACTCCTAGCTATTACACCGAGGTTGGAGATGACAGCGCTGTTTTCAGCAACTATGGGATCACCAGAGAGCAGTTCACCACCGAGTTCAGCCACGAGCCCGGATGTCTTGGGAGGCCCATCTACGCACCCATTCGCCCCGACATGCCTGTTGGAGGTTTTTCCGACCCATTTGGGGCTGGTCCCTCCAGCCATGGTGGTCAGTTCGTTGCTCCCTCTTCTGGTGTCGCCCCCGGACGTGGTAGAGGCCGTAGGCGTCAGCGTGATCACACTAGAGGCCGCGGTGGAGAGCCGGATCCCGAGCTTGAGGCCCTTTTCCGCCAAATAGATGAATTTCAATACAGTGAAGCCGAGGGTGATAACGAAGATGATCCTTAGTGATGGTTGGTCACTCCTTCCCCCACTTTCCAGCTGGTTTGGAGGAGTCCTATACATATAGCTGGTATTATCTTTCTTTGTTTTCCCTTTACTTATTTTATCTTTTAGTTAGCATGCTCCTTTCCCTTTTTTTTTAGGTATGTCCTCTTAGGTTGCTGTGGCTGCTGTTGTTGATTTTTGCTGTGACTTCTGTGCTGTTAGGATCACACTGAGGACACTGTGATAATTAGTTTGGGGGAGGAGTCTTTTATCTACTTTCGTATGCCTTTCGTATGCCTTACAAAAAAAAAAAAAAAAAAAAACAAAAAAACATGTCTTATTTTCTTATTTTCTTCTTTCAAGCTTGGTGATTTAAGATAACAATGATGATAATTTGCAGTGTTTTTGCATTTGAATCCCAAATATTTATCCATGTACATTGTTTTGACCCGTTAGCCTATGAAAACAAAGCTCAATGATCAAGTCTTGACCGTAATTGACATGCCTTATATTGATTAGACTTGACAAATTAGGTTGGTAAGCTACTTAAATTCTGAGGTCTTTAGAGCTTCCTAGGCCAGGAACATTAATAAACTGGTCTCATTGTCAATTAGGCTTGAGTGTGATTTCTCCTCGTGGAATATGTAATATCAAACTGCATAAGTGTGAAATTGATTGCTTGATACTTTTATGTGAATGTATGACAAGTACATGAGGATAGGCGGTCCTTACCTTTCAAATAAGTTTCACATAGCCAAAATTTGCCTTTCTACCTTTGAAACCAAATTCCCTATGAAAAGCCCGTTTGAAGCCTTGTGGCATGTTTTGTGTTTAAATATTTATAAGCCACAATCCTAGAATTTGCCTACCTTTTCGGACAGTCGCAGTTGCTTGGTTTATCATGATATTTCATTACTATGGTTGGGAAGGGACTAATTATGTCCAAGTGGGTGTAGTGAAATCGTTTGAGCAATTGTGTCAATCTCTTATGTTGAAAAGAAAAAAAAAAAAAAATATGAAGCACAAAAAAAAAAAAAAAAAAAAAAAAAAAAAAAAAAAAGAAAAAAAAAAAAAGAGAAAAAAGAAAAAAGAAAAGAAAAACTTCAAAAAAATTGTGATATGAAAAAGAAAAAAAGAAAGAGAGAATGCTTCATTGGATTTTGTTAAGAGATCGAAGGAGACTATCTAGAGTCTAATGCATATTTGGAGAGTAATGTTTTAAGCTCTCATGTTCTTTCAAGTTAAGATAATTTCTCTAGTCTTGGGTTGGTTTATCTTTCATTAAAGAAGTGGTTTTGGTTTTGTTTCGCGCTGCGACTACCGTCTTAGCTCCACATATCCAGAACGTGCTTTGACACAAACCATTTCTTTACCCTTACCCACTAGCCTCCTTGCCGTCTTGATACATGTACTTTGTCCATCTATACATGCATAATTGTTGGGGAGATCTCTATCACATTAGATTGCATGCATGTTCCATTGAGTTGAGTGAGTGTTCTTACTTCTTTCTATCTTCACATATAACTCACCTTTACATATATTTATGAGTTTGAGTGAATCCGCGAGAATCCGACTAAAATTTGTCTTGCAAGATCAAAAGATGTTTGGTCTTTGTCTATATTACACCGTCATATCAACCTTGTGACTTGAGCTGCGTTTTCTATTACCCGTACCTTTGAATTTGTTTTATTGGTACATTTGGTCGTTACTTTGTTACGGATGTGGATAACTTGGGATTTGTATGTGCATTTACATTAGCTCTGAGTTGTCTAAAATCACCGTTTGTATGATTGCTTTCACTTCAAGTTCTTTGCTTTGTTTGAGGACAACCAAAGAGTTAGTTTGGGGGAGTTTGATGAGTCATAATTATATACATCTTTATGCCTTCCCTTATATACTTTTGTTACGGTTTTGTGCACTAATCCATGTCGTATATGCCGTTTTTATCATAAATGCCGATACTCCCGCGTTTTGTTGTTTCTAATGTAGATGGATGCATTCCGGTGATTTATGGAGGATCGTACGAGTATCACGGAGTCGGCAAGGCAAAGATATATAGGAAGATAAGCAAAAATCAAGGGAGATTGCCAAAAAGGAGTAGAGAAACGAAGGATTGTGCTGACAAAGTGGAGCACTCGATCGAGTGCCACCAACACTCGATCGAGTGCACTGGACACTCGGTCGAGTGCTTCTTCTGTCCGGATTTTCATGAGTTTTAGCAAGTGTTTCCATAAATCGTTTAAATAGTTTTTAGCAAGTATTTCCATATTTTGTTTAGTAGTTTGTTATAAGTAGAGACTTCATAACCTATTGTTATTTACGCTTTTTATTATTCTAAAACCCTAATTATTACTAGTAGCTCTCTAGATTATTATTTAGCAATTGCCTTCGGATCTTGTTCTCCTATTTACGGTACTTAATCATAATCTCTACTTTATTGTTCTTCAATTATTCTTGTTCTTAGTTTATTGTTTTATCAATTATGTTTTCAATCAATGTTGTTGTAGTTAGATCCCAAGCCATGAGTAGCTAAATTATTTGTCTAGGGTGAAAAGGGATCTAGGTAATTAGAAGGGGGAATCAAACTTTAATGATGTTTAATTGTTAAACTGCTTATTATTATTGTTCTATTGTTGTTTTAAACCTGATTAATTAATTACTGGCCAGGATTAGTTAATTAGTCTCGCAAATTAGTCTTAGATCCGACCGTAGACTAAGACTAAGATAGGCCACAACAATTGAATAGACTGACCTAATTATAGCGACCGCATGTTAGGTTTAGATCTAAAGATTATATGAATACCGACCGGACATATGATCTTAAATAATAATTTTGCCCAATTAAATCAGTTAAATCCCATTCCCCCGGATAATTGCCTATGTGAACTTGATCCCTAGATCTTTCCTAATACTTGTTTACATCTTTATTTACTTATTTTGCAATTAGTTCATTAGAAAACAAAAACAACCAAAACAACCCACTTGTTACTTTAAGACTTATTTACTTTAGCAAACAATTCATTACCGCCTCCCTGTGGATTCGATACCTTTCTTACCGCTAGCTATTAGTTAGTAGTATCCTAAGGATTACTTTGATTTAGGGTGACGACTTTACCCTTATCAGGCTGCTTAAAAGGAGTTTGATGTTTGTGTTATCATAGTCTGCCGTGGGCTTTGGGTAGTGCACGAGTTACGAGGCCCAACCTCCGTGCTACAGGTCCAGGGATCGATTCCCTTTAAAAACATAACATTTCTCTTAAGAAGGTATAGTTAGTATAGCTTTTATGCTAACGTAAACTTGGTTACTTAAACGTAAGTAATTATCTTTACCAAAGTAATCCCAACTGTCGAGTCTAAATTCCAAGGTATTACAGTCTTCCCTCCTTAAAAAGAACTTCGTCCCGAAGTTCGTCCTCACCCAGGTGACCAAAACAACCAACTCAAACGAACTTGAAACATAAACATCACAAAACCTTAATTAAATAACAGAGTATCACATTCCACCCCCCTTAAAGAAAAGTTGCGTCCGCGTAACTTACCTCAATCAAACAAATGTGGATAACGTTCCCTCATGGATGCCTCAGGCTCCCATGTAGCCTCCTCCTGATTATGATTGGTCCACAGGACCTTCACCAAGATCGTCTCTCCGTTGCGAGTCTTCCGCACCTTCCTGTCGAGGATTTCTTTCGGAGTCTCGATGTACGCCAACTGCTCATCTACCTCGATCACCTCGTGCTGAAGTACATGCGATGGGTCACTCACATATTTCCGCAACTGAGACACATGAAACACATTATGGACCTTGGATAGGGTTGGAGGCAAAGCTAAGCGATATGCCACCTCTCCAACTCTGTCCAAGATCTCAAATGGTCCAATAAATTTCTGACTCAGTTTGCCACGCTTGCCAAATCTCATCACTCCCTTCATCGGAGAGACTTTCAGTAGTACCTTCTCTCCGGCCTCAAATGAGATATCGCTCCTCTTCAGATCGGCATAGCTCTTCTGTCGATCCTGGGCGGCCCTCATTCTCTGTCGAATAATCTGGACCTGCTCCACCATCTCCTGAATCATATCTGGTCCCAATGTCACAACATCAGCTCGATCATCCCAACACACAGGGCTCCGACACTTCCTCCCGTATAGAGCCTCGAAAGGGGCCATGCCTATGCTTGCATGATAGCTGTTATTATAAGAAAACTCGATCAACCCCAATCGATCCTCCCAAGATCCTCCGAACTCAAGTACACAAGCTCTCAACATATCCTCAAGAGTCTGAATCGTCCGCTCAGTCTGACCATCAGTAGCCGGATGAAAAGCTGTACTCATCTTCAATTGGGTACCCAAAGCAGTCTGCAACTCCTGCCAAAACCTAGATATGAACCTCGAGTCTCGATCTGAAACAATGTCCTTGGGTACGCCATGAAGTTTAACCACATTCTGAACATATGACTTGGCCAACTCGGCTTTACTCCAGGTATCTTTCATTGGAATAAAGTGAGCTGACTTAGTCAAACGATCCACGATCACCCAGATCATGTTGTTGCCCCTCTGAGTTCGAGGCAACCCCACGATAAAGTCCATCGAAATGTTCTCCCACTTCCACTCGGGCACATCTAATGGCTGGACCTTCCCCTGAGGTCTCTTATGCTCTCCTTTCACTCTCTGACAAGTCAAACACCTGGACACGAACTCTGCGACTTCCTTCTTCATGTTAGGCCACCAGAACGTCTTCTTAAGATCTTTATACAGCTTATCACCCCCTGGGTGAACAGAATAAGGAGTAGCATGAGCTTCAGTCAGGATCTTCTTCTTTAGTTCTTCTACATCTGGAACACACCATCGTCCACTGAACCTCAAGCTACCATCTGTATGAATACTAAACTTGGATGCAGACTCTCCACCCTCACTCTCCACCATCTTGCGCCATTTCTGGATTCTCGCATCATTCTGCTGTAACTCCCGAATCTCCCCATACAACTCAGGCTCCACGGTCAGATCACCAAGAGCATCCCCTTTCCGGATCATGAAAATTCCCATCTCCCTTAACTCGCCATGCAATCTCACTCTCGATCTGGCACAACTCAAAGCATGGACTGATTTCCTACTTAGAGCGTCAGCTACCACATTCGCCTTGCCCTCGTGGTAGACAATCTGCATATCATAATCTCCGATCAACTCTATCCACCTCCTCTGTCTCATGTTCAACTCTTTCTGGGTGTAGATATACTTCAGGCTCTTATGGTCAGAAAACACCTTAAAAGTGGCCCCATAAAGGTAATGACGCCACAATTTCAGTGCAAAGACCACAGCGCCCAATTCCAAATCATGAGTCGGATAATTCTCTTCATAAGTCTTCAACTGGCGAGAAGCATACGCGATCACTCTCCCATTCTGCATTAGCACACAACCCAACCCATGCTTGGAAGCGTCAGTATATACTTCAAAGTTATCACTCCCTACTGGCAAAGCAAGGATAGGAGCTGTTGTCAGGCGTTCCTTAAGGGTTAGGAATGCCTTCTCACAACTCTCATCCCAAACAAAACGGTTCTCCTTCCTCATTAACGACGTCAACGGTTTTGCTATCTTCGAAAAGTCTTTGACGAATCTCCGGTAATAACCTGCTAATCCCAGAAAACTTCGGATCTCACTCACATTCTTCGGACTTTGCCACTTAGTCACAGCTTCAATTTTACTAGGGTCAACAGATACCCCCTCTTTGGAAATGACATGCCCCAAGAACGCCACTTTCTCCAACCAGAATTCACATTTACTCAACTTAGCATTGAGTTTATGTTCTTCCAAAGTCTGAAGTACCTTCCTCAAATGATCTTCGTGCTCCTCCGCATTCCTGGAATACACCAGGATATCATCGATAAATACCACCACGAACTTGTCGAGATACGGGCTGAAGACTCGATTCATCAAGTCCATGAACACAGCTGGAGCATTAGTCAATCCAAAGGGCATAACCACAAATTCATAGTGGCCATACCTCGTTCGGAAAGCGGTCTTCGGAATATCTTCATCCTTTATTCTCAATTGATGATACCCGGATCTCAAATCAATCTTGGAGAAAACCCCGGCTCCACTCAACTGATCGAACAAGTCGTCAATTCTCGGCAATGGGTAACGGTTCTTGATGGTTATATTGTTCAGCTCTCGGTAGTCAACACACAACCTCAAACTCCCATCCTTCTTCTTCACAAACAAAACGGGTGCTCCCCAGGGCGACACACTGGGTCGGATGAATCCTTTCTCAGCTAGTTCATCCAACTGTTTCTTCAACTCCTCCATCTCTTTCGGTCCCATGCGGTACGGTGATTTAGATATTGGTCCCGCCCCTGGTTTTAGGTCGATGGAGAATTCCACTTCCCTCCTTGGCGGTAACCCCGGAACGTCGTCACGAAAAACTCCCTCGAACTCCCGTACCACAGGTATCTCACTAGTCTTGGGGGTCTCAGCCTCACAATTCCACATTTGACACAGAATCAGACTCTCTCCTTTCCTCAAGCTAGATTTCAAGGTGTTGACAGATATGAATTTGATCTTTGGTTTGACTCTATACCCCTTGTAGGATACCCTCACCCCTTTGGGTCCCTTCAAGGAAATTTTCTTTTGATGACAGTCGATAAAAGCTCGATACTTCCCTAGCCAATCCATCCCCAAAATCACCTCAAAACCCCCCAGGGGAAACTCTATGAGGTCACAATAGAAAATTGCTTCCCCGATTTTGATGGGTACACTACCATATACTCTATTACAAACTATCGACTCGCCTGATGGTATGGTCACTGGATCCGCGATCCAATCAAATCTCTCAAGTCCCAAAGCCTTAACATGATCTCTAGACACAAACGAATGGGTGGCACCGGAATCGAAAAGTACAAAGGTAGGTCTAGAGTTTACAAGAAAAGTACCAGTAACCACATGAGCATCCTCCTGAGCTGCCTGCTTGCCCATGGCAAAGAGCTTGCCACTGGACTTGACTCCACTCTGGCTGGCAGTAGATGTTCCAGCCTGCTGATTTCCTGTCGTCCCTGTCTTGTTGTTGTTCCCACTTCCATTGTACTGATTCTGATATGAACGGTTCTGATTGCTGTTGTTGTAATTCCTCTGATAGTTG
Organism: Silene conica; assembly: GCA_029255685.2. NCBI lineage: Eukaryota > Viridiplantae > Streptophyta > Magnoliopsida > Caryophyllales > Caryophyllaceae > Silene > Silene conica. Next base: position 44,400,980 of record CM055319.2, on the reverse strand, counting down.
CTGCTGCCCCCAGACTTCGCACCCCCACCATAGTTTGTCATGGGTGTGCGATAGCCACTGCTGCCGTAGGACTGAGTGCGAGGTCCCTGGTATCCGGATGTAGGTGTACGATAGCCCCCGGACTGATTTCCTCCAGACGAACGACACACCGCCTGCTTATGTCCCCTCTTTCCACAGCCAAAACACACAATTCCCGCCGAACCACTGCCAGAAACCCCACTCAAGTGATTTCCCCCACTCTGATTTCTCCCACTACCAGAGGCACTACTCCCAAAGTACCCACTGAACTTGTTATTACTTTGCTTTTTCGATCCCGAACCCTCAGCTACGGTTTCAGCTTTCCTCTTTTCTGACTTGGACTGTTTGTCCTTTTTGATCATATCCGAAAGCCTCTCCGCCGCCCCAGCCCGTAAATAGATGTCACGGATTGTGGTGGGCGGAGCTGCAATCAGTCTCTTTTTGATGGCGATCGATAATCCCCTCTCAAATTTCATGGCTAGCATAGCATCGTCGAAACCCATGTCTCCCACGTAGTGCACCAACTGGATGAACTTCTTATAGTAAGCCTCTACGGTCATGTCCTCCGACATCTGGAATGAGTCGAACTCCTCCCTCAGCTTGCTCTTTTGGAATTCTGGTAAAAACGCCTCGTTCAGAACCCCCTTGAATGCCTCCCACGGAACAAACGCGGATCCACCCTCTATAGCTGCTTCCCGGAGCTCTCCCTTATTCGCGGTCCACCAGTCTCCAGCCATACCCCTCAGATAGTGGGCAGCCTGGTCTACCATCAGTTCTTCAGGGCAGTCCACCAACTCGAACAGGTTACCGAATTCTCTGCACCAGGCCCCCAGCAAATGAGGCTCACCCTCCCTAGTGAAATGAGTGGGTTGGTGCCTTGCAATTATCGTGCTCATTTTCGCAGAGTCCATTCGTTTAGCCTTTAGAGTCGCAATCTCAGCTCGTAATAGATCTAACTCCTCTTGGGTGATGTTAGCGAGGTTGTCTCTTCGCGGAGGCATACTATAATACAACAGAAAAGGAATGAGTCCCGACTCGTGTGGGTACCCATTAAGATTAGGGCTAAAATCCCTAAACGATAAAGTCTAGCATCAACTATCAGATTGAGTACTACAAAATTATAACATGGCTCGGGATCACATAACCGCATATCACTAGACATAATGAGAAGGAATGAAAGCATTTACTGTCATGATTCAAGATACTTCACATAACCACATAAGTTCACAACTCTTTTATTCACAATTAAAAACCCTTTCATGTTCATGCCCCTCCCGGCTATTCCAATTAGTTTCATATACTCAAGTTGTATGGATACTTTGTCACAATAAACCATTACTTCCATCCTTTCCTAATCTACCCTTATTCTCTCATATTTTCACTCTGGGTTCCCGGGTAAAACTGATAGGGCCAATGGTTCGGTGTGAGGGGGCCCCAGACTCATACTTCCCCTTTTGTGTGCTCCTAACAGTCCTATCCCGGGGTTCAATTTATTTAGACTCTCCTACGTTCATTGGGTTAATTAGTTTAGGCCTGAGGATCGTTCGCTCTGATACCACTTTGTAACACCCCCATTTATTCAAGGGCCTGAACTAGGACTCCTCAGATAAATAAGAGTGTTACCATCTCGGTTTCCCGAGGCAGTAGTTACAAAGGAAGATAAACAGTACTTTAAATATAAAGTTAACTCAAATCATGTTCTTACATCCGTGTCCAAAAGTCTTAACAAAAAGATAAAGTACAACTCTTATAAAACTGACTAAGGTGATCTAGACATCTAAACTGGTCTGGATCCAAGCTCTTCCTCCCATAGCTCCCCCTTAGTCTCAGCCACCTGTCAATCTGCTCCCCAAAAGTTGGTTCATCACAGGTGATCACGAATACACAGGGTCAACCACGAGGTTGAGTAGGGAAAATAATAAATATGACAATATAGTAAACTCCGCACCGATCCAACGCCATATAAACTCCGCACCGATCCAACACCATATATACTCCGCACCGATCCAACACCATATATACTCCGCACCGATCCAACACCATATATACTCCGCACCGATCCAACTCCGTATCACAAAACAATAGAATATATATATGCACATTATGATAATATCTCAAGTAGTACAAACAGCACAAAATAACGATCTCATGATATTATATCGTAAACATGTTCAACACCAAGGATAATAGATCACACATTATTATAAACCAGTAACTTCCCCTACCTGAAATAGTAGGTACGCAGATAAACCCAAGGCTTGTTCAGAAATGTTCCACGCGAAACCCGCTACCTAAACAAATATTATATAATTAATAAACACCCTATATCTCGTAATACGTGTTCACATTCTATTTATAGAAACTTCCTATATTTAGAAAGCTTCCCAACAACCGAGGTTTCTCAAAATAGTACTTTCTAAATATAGTAACTTCTAAAAATAGCAGCTTCCAAAAATAGATACTTGGTTTTGAAATTCAAACTATACATTAATACCCACTTTAAAACTTCCCATAAAAACTCCCAAAAACATATCTCTTAACAAAATCTTTACTATTAATAAAAGATATCAATACCATAAATAATAATAATAATAATAATAATAATAATAATAATAATAATAATAATAATAATAATAATAATAACCTAAAACACCAAATAAACACCTCATTTACACGACACCACACCTGGCCCCAAAACAGCCCCTCCAACCACCGCGCAACACCAGCCCTGCCACCAACAACCTCCACAACTCGTGCCCAAACCACCAGCTACCACCACAACCACCCCACACTCCTTCGACCGCCACAACCGAGGTGAACCAGGCCCCCAAATCAGACCTGACTCCTAACGTAAGCCTCTGACCAGTTTACCACGCCTCCCCTTCGACAGCCAAGCAACCACCCAATAACCCCCGTGACCTCTACCAACACCACCCCTGACACCTGACCCATACCACCGTGGTGACACCGCGTCGACCTCCCCCGAGTCTACGGTGTCACCACCCCAATTAACCTTCGCACACCCAGAAACTCACCAAGACCCGAGACCTGTGGATAACGAAACCTCCCTGCCGACTCTGTTCCACCACCTGCAGCCACCAACCTAGCCACCCTGACACACCCCAAGGCACCCCTGCCTTACCTAACCAACACCCAGACCGAAACCTAACCCAAGCAGACTCATAAACCCACGCAAAACAACCAACACAAAAACTCTGTTTTGAACGAGAAAGCAAACGCAGACAACAGTACACAAAGCCACCACGACTGGTGGTTCTCGGTGCTCAATGGTGACCCCCTATATGCCAAAACGTGACTACCACATTCATAGGTCACAGTTATATAAATATCAGACTCATATACACGACTTACCTGACTCGAAAACCCATAGAAAAACGCAGGAAGAACAAGGGCGCAAGGAAAACATGCTGACTTACCTACTTTCGACCAGATTCGACCGCCCTTAACCACCTCTATGGCCGCCGTGAACACCTCCTATGAACCCCTTGCTATGACGGCTGTGATATGAGTGGTTGTATGAGATCTGAAATGCTAGGTTTAGGTTTAGGATGGGATCCCAAAGTGGCGGCAGAAAGGCTGCTTAAAAGGAGTTTGATGTTTGTGTTATCATAGTCTGCCGTGGGCTTTGGGTAGTGCACGAGTTACGAGGCCCAACCTCCGTGCTACAGGTCCAGGGATCGATTCCCTTTAAAAACATAACATTTCTCTTAAGAAGGTATAGTTAGTATAGCTTTTATGCTAACGTAAACTTGGTTACTTAAACGTAAGTAATTATCTTTACCAAAGTAATCCCAACTGTCGAGTCTAAATTCCAAGGTATTACAATTATAAATTTGAATACTTCATTCTAAACAAACGATTTTAAACACATTAATGATTTCATAATTAAGATGTATAATTTATATGTGGATAACTACTTGTATATTTTTAAAAAGATATTGACTAATTTTAAAATTCAAACGAGGATGTATAAGCAGAATCGGAAAGTAGTAACGAGGAAGTAAGATACGGTAATGAAATGAGAAAAAGACAAAGAAAAGAATAATCATTACTTAGCATGCGTATAGGACATTGCAGTGCTGTTTATCCTAAAGGTTGTATGCAAGATGGTAAGTATACCTTCAGTTTAGTGACAAACATTAAACACCACCCGTCAAAAGTAAAGAGGGCTTAACACTACTAATGAACTAAATGATTAAATTGCACATTATAGTAAATTACATTATGTTGTAAATGTATTCTATATTTTATTAATACACAATCATTTGTTAACTGAAATCGTGAAGTTAACACAGCCCTCCCTCTAGTTAAGCGGGTTAGATACGATATCAGTGTTACCTTTGGGAGGGATCCCATGTGACGCGTTTCGTAAAAGTTAGAGACCCAAATTAAGGATAGGAATTATGTCATAATAGTGCGTTAATTATCCCAATTAAAATACCTTTCCGTCCTTGCCTCCAAACATGACTTAGTCAAACATACCACCCCCATTCGACATCTCACACGAGAAAAGTTCATAAACTTCCACTGAGGTAAAAGGTAACAGTTGCTTATCACGTTTGTATTAACACATTTATTAACGTGAATATTTTTACTAAACATTATTAAAAGTTTTAAGCATTTTACATTCTTAGAAAATTCATTACGCTAAATCAAATAAGTTCATACATGACTATATTTTGTCGTATAAATTAACAATAATACGATAATTTGGACGAAACATTTATTAAAATAAGAATAAAATCGTTTCAACTCATATCGTCGCTATACGGAAATACGCGATTTAAGATAAGTACGGATGTAATGGTAATAATTACATAAACCATTAGCTGCTAAACTAAATGACGGCTATCATGCCCTTACGTTTCCCTAAACTATCTGATTAGACACTACTATTCCGTGTAATTACTACGAGTAGCTGTTACCCTCCAACCTTCATCATGCATACTCCATTCTGATCATTGTCCCTGCCCACATTCCCAAAACTCGTGCACATCTAAATTGGAGAAACCCTGTAGAAAAGTAATATACTTTAACGATGATGATAAGCCAGAATTTGTCGAAGAATACGTTAATTGGAAAAAAAGTCAGTTTCAGTCCACCACCTTATTTTCAAAAGTAACTGTTGAAGAGGAAATGCCCTTTGGCAGCAGACCTCATCACCCATTCCTCAGTTTACCAGAACTTACTGATCATGTCTTCAACAAGCTCGATAGGCAAGGCAAAAGGAGTATGGCGGAGGTTTGTAAGGCATGGGTAGGGCAGTATCTTGTTGGTACAGAAACATCTAAGGTTGAGCTAGATTATGATCATGAACTTGTGATGGAAAATCGTGGAAATCAGATATGGGTGACCAGAAACCAGAGGATGGTGTCAATCTCCTGCTCATGCAAGCCATGAAAGTCGAAAGCTAAGAAGAGAAAGGGACGTTACAGGAGGGGTAGCAGCTCAAAGTATGCGTATGTTGAGAAGTCTGGCAGCGAGGGGTACTATGACTCTGATTGCTGAGTCTGCCAATAAGGTATCCGGTAATCTTTCCGAATATACATCTGTTATGTTTATAGCTAATGTAATGCAAGATTTTATACATGTTTTTGAGTTAAGCACCTTTCTTTTGGCTGCATTATTTCAATTTGGACTGCTCATAACATTGTTTATTTTCAATTATTACTGCAATTTATTTGACAACAAGCTAATACGTTTGTAACCTGTAATATTACGTCGTTAGAATTTAGGGATTATACCATAATCAGTAGGTAAGTTGTAAGATTGATTGTTTCTCCTGGATGATGATAGAACCTGGCGATGTATATGGTTAAGTTTCTCTTGTGTTTATGATTTTAGCGATTTGAATTTGTCTTTTGATCAGGAGGAACTCGTGAACATATACGTCTTTTCATAGTAGATAAACTTCTGTGTGGCATATTACTTTTAGTTTAATGTGCTATGTTATTGGGGTTTTGTTGGTAATCTTCAACCATTAACAACTTCCTTTTGATAATAGTGTTATATATTAAGCTGTGTATTAGAGCTATACAGGCGTGGGTGTGAGCAGATTGGATTTCAACAGTACTGTGTACGATTTCATTGAGCAAGGCACTCAATGTCATTATTGGACACCGAAACAATAGGCATACGATTTATGGTCTTAGTCTTTTGTAGCTACAAACCATGGAGCATCTTAAGTTACTAAATTAGAATATATAGATGAACTTGTAATATAAAGAGTTCAGGTTGACATGCCTTTGTTAACTAAACAGACATTAATTGTGCATACTATGAGCACTATAACAGCAAAAGATAAACGGGTAACATAGATAGACTTCATGTTGACACTGATTGTTAATTTGGGGTAGTCACTGGTTCTTAATTTGGGGTAGAGAGTACTGCAGACGGGGATCCTGTCTTCTCCTTCCTACACTTCCTTTTTGGGAGTTGTGGGTGTGACAAAGTTATTGCCACATCTTTCCCTGAATCAACAATTGTTGGATAGCTTGGAATCACAGGCTGGTCATCTTTAGCAGACTCATCACTACCGATTGTAGACATACTCTCGTCATGCTTTGTATAATCAGTAGGTTTTAGGTGTTTGATGTTAACATCCCCAACATGCTGGCTTTCTAGTGTGGTTCCTTCATATGTTTGTTCCACAGTGAGTTCAGGACCACTGCTCTCAGCACTCACTACGACACGCTTTATTATCCATTGCAGCACATTGTTGGTTGACAGGCTATTAGCTGGAGCTACTTGAGCTTTGAAAGGCTTTGTGTCAAGTAATCCTTTGAGTGTTGTAAAGGTTGGCTCATCAGACTGCCAAGCAATACACCAGTTAATATGAAGAGTACTATTAATTTAGAAATAAAACAAAGTAAATTTAGACTCACATTATGCTTCATATGGAATATGTCAGATGCGGACATCCTGAACAGTTGTTCAGTAACATCTGTAAACATAGTAAAGGATAGTGTTCCAGTGCCATCTGATACTTCACAATTGAAAGTAACCCTACATTTCACAAAAGCAATTTTAATGGAATGTATATTTTCAATTTCACCAAAGCCAGTGTTAACCTGGTCTTATTCATAAATATAATGCACTGCTCAGTTATATATAACTCAATAATTGTCAAATGAGCACAAGTCTTACTTTGGTTCTGAGGTGCAATTAGGCTTAGCGCAGCTGTCACAAGTATATGTGTTGCCTGGTTGTATGTTTGACCGCTTTGAACAATTTGAGCAACCCATGTATGCATTAATTTTCTCAAAATCAACATCTGGGATAGTTACTTCTAACCAATGCCTCGCATCTTGCAAGGTTGTTTTAGCCTGTTTGTAGTATTTAAGACACATAACCCATACTGTTAATCATCTTGAAATCTCTCATTTGTACTAAATATATGAATACAATATGTGTTAAAACTTCTGTAGTGTTTGGACTTCTGTTGCGTAACCGCGACATTCTGTTATGATGTAGTATTATTGGATGATTGATACAGTTTCAGTTATAAATATGGTGCAGGAAAAGATGCAGGAATTTTGCTACCTTTTTGGAACGAAGGGTTGAGATGGTTGTCGTACTGTCAGTGAGTACAGGCATCTTGACATTAAATAGTCGGTTTTGCAACTTCTTCAACGCCATAGTGTGGCTAGCCATCCTGCACATTCACGTAGTTCAAACATTAGCAGGATTACATTTTGTCTACAATATGTTTTGTTTTATTGCGTGTAGCCTAGTTCAGTACCATGCTTTGAGAGCATCAGCTTTATCACCATCTGGTGAGTGTACAAAAACAGTTGAAGCAGATGTTGTCATTGAAAATTCTGCTACATCGCAAACTGTATTAAGATACTGCTAAATGTTGTAATGATGCAATATATTAGACTATGGCACATGTACAGCCAGATTGTCCGTGACTATCAGAACCTTTACGCATTGATACTCTGAGTGCTGTTATGCCAACTGCTCTAAATTTTCCAGGTTCTGATATCAGCAGAGTGCAGTCATCCTTAACGAGATCATCCCAAACTGAGATGGACAAAGGTTGTGTAGTACTGCAAGAGCATTATATTAGCAACAGCAGTATCATGATGTATAATGTTATCGATATGTAGAATAATATGTATTTCAATGTGTCAAAGTAATTGGCATCAGTTACCTGTTGTCGATTAATATGATTTCACGGACAGCTGTTTCACGGGCCTTTGCCGTGACAATCTTCCTAGGCTGGTCTTCTACAAAGAGTACAGCACCAACTATATCTACAATGCATAAAACATATGTTCGTAAAACGCTAGTTACAAACAGAAGACATTGTTAGTACATGCAATATATACAGACATATTATTATTTTGAAGTGTACCAAACATTTCACTATAGTCAGGTGCCCGAGGTATCTGTGAAATTGGACGATAGTTAACATCAGCACATCCACCATCAATGTCCATAGGCATGATAACAGTACGTCTATTGAAGGTCATCTGATAATCTAGTACAGATTCATTTGTTTTATACTCAGGCATAAGAGGACTTATGCTAGCATTTGATATCTCATATTTTTGATTACGCTTGATAGCATCCTCATATATGTCAACTTGATCAGCGAAAAGAGCAGCACGCATTTTGTTACCCTGATCAAAACATGTCCAGAAAACAAACCTATCAAAGTCAGAAATACATATGCAGAAAGCTCATGTAGGTATATCAGTAATCATAATCAAGCAAACCTTACTAATAAAGGTTTCACATCTATCTGTGCAAGAAGTTCTAATATATATTAACATATGTGGGTGAATGAGTTCAAATACCTTATCATCTTCAAATAACAAGCTTTGGTATTGCACCTTAACAGGAGATGCCTTCGGACGACGCTTCTCGATTACTCTGACATTGACCTTGTAGTTTTTGGTAGTGTCCGTTAACTCATCAAGGTAGACTTTACGAGGTTTCATTCTGTTGCAAAAGAAGATGAATATGTGTGTATTAAATTAAATGGATCACAACATTTGAAGGAGTAACTGATGGACCTAATATCTCAAATTTCTTAATGCCTACTTAAAAATTCAGAGACATTAAGTTACAAATCCATACCTGGAAAGGGTGTGTTGTAAATTTAGCTATGTTAGACTCATGAAGGATATGGCAAAATATCAACTGGTTATTAATAGTGTATCTGTCCACATAATAGAGGTGGAGTGTAGTATTAGTGAAGGCCCATACCCAATTATGTACAGTAGTGATTGTTTAGCAGGTTAACTGTGCTCTGTTAATTACGTGGGATTGCCTGACATAGTACATTATAGGGGTATGGTGTATGTACTTTCTAACTTTGCATAATTCAGGGAATTGTAGATTTATCAAATCTGGTTTGTATTTAAAAGTATCTACAGTAGTTGCAACGAGAGATATTAGGCTACTGTTACGGCTATTATATCAGGCCAGCGTATTTTACCAACTACAACCGTAGGTAACCATTGTCGATGAGTTACTGTCGTTTACGTGAAGTGTCGCTTGATAAGATAAGTAGTTTATCAGTCGTGATGCAAAATAAATAGGTAATTAACTATGACTCTCTTGAAACTCGACAAACTTTATTACACTCAACGGGACGATAGTTTTGCTCGATGCCTCTATTATTATTACTAAATTTTATGAACTATCAGTACATAGATCTAATACACTAACACCTGTAATGCAATGAGCATATAAACATATTGCATAACGATAAATTTGCGTCATTTACATAAGGCGTTGTCGAAGGATTTGATTACTGAGTTGGAGTCAAACTGATGCCATGCTGTTAAGCTAACCTGTTATGGAAATCAAGTTCTTACAGCAAAACAATTATACGTCAATATTCTGAAGCGTAAGTCCTTGATTCAATTTCTTAATAGTATATATTAGGAATTGTCCTAAGCAGCAAGACAGGATATCATTGTGTTACAGTACATACAACCAAGATTTCGCAGTTTGTAACCACTATCCAGGTTGATGTAATAACACAAATATCGTAAAGATAAACTATACGCATCTTGCCAACGCTGTATACATATTGAGCAGTTATAATCAGTTAACCAAAATATTGGTGCAGTGTCAGCTGCTAGTAAATCTTACAAAATACCTGCAAGTCTTAGCACTTCAAAAGATACCATGTTTCTGACACAGTTCATATTTAACTCGCAATCATTGGAAGCTGCAATGACATTTACTTTTACTGCTTCCCGCACTCTTGATAGTGCAACATACAGCTGCCCTGGTGAAAAGCAGTGTCTTGGTAGGTAAACAACAACCCTGTCTAGTGTCTGACCTTGTGACTTGTTGATTGTCATTGCAAAGCAAAGTTTGAGAGGGAACTGATTCCGCTGGAATTGGAATGGATAATTTGAAGAGCTGGATGGTCGCATCTTTATGCGAGGAATAAACACATGCTGACCATTATAATGACCACTGGTTATAACACATTCGATCATATTTGGTGTAAACCCTGCACATATCAGCCTTGTACCGTTGCATAGTCCTGCAGATGGGAGGAGATTTCTCAACAAAATAACCGGAGCGTTCTTCTTTAACACCAACTCATAAGGACTCATGCCACCAGGACAAAGTTTGTTTATAAATTCTGAAGGGTAGACATTGCAGTTATCGGAAAGCATTGAGTCAAACCCCCTATACATAACAGCTTCACCTTGGAACTTGTTAATCATGTATGTGTTTATATCATCAACATCCTCATTCATAGGTGTAAGTATAGATCGACGATAAAAAATATCTACCCCAATACTGTCGATGTCCACATCTGGATATACGGTATCAGCAACTGTACTTATAAGATCCCCACCTAACTGAGTTGTATCTAGTACAATTCCATCTAGCAGCTCAATCATCTCAGATTCACATGTTTGGAGCTGACCATTTCCAAGAGGTAACAAAAAATCTGAGAAATGTGGATCAGTTTTAGCCCTTACATTGACGGTTAGCCGGAATTTGATCAGATGTGGCCAAATATCAGAGGCAACTAATGTAGAATTGACCAGCTCACGTATCGACTTATTCTGGACGACTGGAAGAACTTGTCGAAAATCTCCACCAAATACAATAAGTTTACCACCAAATAGCAAATCAGGATTGCACAGATCTCGTAAAAGCTGTTCTAATGCCTCAACACCTTCCCTACGTGCCATGGAGGCCTCATCCCATATGATTAGAGACGATGCTTTTATGAGCGCAGCAAGACTACTCTGCTTGGGCACAGAGCACGACAAAGAAACATCCAAATCTAGAGGGAGTTTAAACCGTGAGTGAGCAGTTCTCCCAGATGGGATGTTTGCTGCAGCAATACCCGAAGTAGCAGTAGCGAGGACTATTTTACCCATAAGCCGTATTTCTGCATACAGAGCATTGTATAGGTAGGTCTTTCCAGTCCCCCCCGGCCCATCTACAAAAAAAGCACCAGGTTTATTATGTGTAGCATAATCGATTATTACGTCAAAAGCCTTTTGTTGCTCTGGGTTCAATGATGTGAGACACATGATACATTCATCTGGTATTGGTGCATTTAGTGCATCAAGGGTATCCTGTGATGGTCGAAGTTCTGCATCCTGTGGATGTATCAAATCTGATAACCCAAAACTTTTCAAAGTTCTGCCCATTGCTTCTACCTGTTGCTCCAGACGTTGGACAGTAAGAACATGTGCCGTGTAGGGATCATCTGGGTGTTCTTTTCTGTAGTCCTCTGACAGTGAACTGTAGTATTTTTCCCAGAGAGCAGTTGGGTCTTTAGGCTGGCAGAATATGAGCAGAGTTGCAAATAAACGTCGCAAAGCAGCTGGCATATCTACTTCTTTAGCCTCATCTAAACACAGCTCTACCATATTGTCATCTTCAATTAGCTGTCTTTTGAGCGCAGCTTCCTGGAACGTTGCACACTCATAACCATCAACTGGTTTCAAGTCTGCAAAAGATATTGGAGCAACTACATGTGTCAACAACAAACGCAGGAAGTAGCGCTCTCCTTCCGATGGAGCCACAAAAACAAGTCGAGCTACCACAAATATTTTGTTCTTACGCTTGAACTGTGGGGAATAAAACGCGTATTCACCCTAAATTTGCAGGATTATAATGAAATATGCAATTGTGAATATCGTCATAAGATTAAAAACATGAGAAAAGAAGTACAACCTTTAGTCCTTGCGCAAAAGGCCTAAGAACAGGAATTAATGCAAATTCCCTCCTATAACTTGCACCCAAGACTTTGTCTGAGACGAGGCCGCGTGTGCTAGAAATCCTCTCCAATTGCCTTGCAATATAGGGAGAGCCCTTGAGGTTTTAGATGTGAGATCTGAGGTATTTGAGAAAAGAATGTCTCAAAAACCCTAATTTTCTTTTGAGAATAATTTAACAGTGCACCAAGAGTAGTCGATATAAGGAGAAGGACTCTCCTTATATACTACATGAGGCCGGCCGAATATAGGGTTTGGGTAGGAGTGGGCTTTCCACTCTTACCTTATCCTAATGCGTGATTCGACCCAATTAGCTATTATTTATTCGCGGGTTTAATGTATAAATCGTAACATGTTATCAGTTATTAATACAGTCGATATATTAATAATGGTCTGATAAAATACGATATTGTATAATTACCTAAATTAATATAACTGTTTATATTAATTTACGAATATAATATTTAATTAAATATAACTGTTTATATTTAATTTACGAATTAATCTTGTAATCCGTATTAGCTAAAATTATTTAATCCGTATTAAATAATAATTCTCAACATCTTATTGACTAATTTAATAGTCAATACCTCTGACTAACCGTTTAGTCATATCCGGCAAAATGTGACTGTATTTTCATACCTTCACATCTCTCAAACGTGTCCTATAGGTGTGACGTATAGGGACCAGTTGATCACCGCCATCCGTATGACAATAACGTCAAACTTATCTAGCAAGCCAACCGTTATTGATAAACGTGGATCAACTGGTAATAATACAGAAGTATGCCCTTGTGATCCTTAAAGAGATTTAATAAGTCATTGTACTTAATTGTCAAGGACACCAGCCCCAACAATCTCCCACTTGTCCGTACAAGGGTATGTTCAATGACGTTATCACACTACATGTGGAGGACACAATCTCCAACAAACTCCCACTTGTCCGTACAAGTGTAGGTGCGATAACTGAATCTCATATCCTTTTAAAATTTCTCCCACTCAATGTAAGACAATTTGCAAATCCGCATTCGCAAAGGTCGTATCTCACAAGCGATCTGTATCAAGAGTGGTTTCCCCGACTAGAGAGTAACTCAACTGATAAAACGAATCTGTATTCGAGCATGGCCATGCATTTCAGTTACTACTCCTCGAGTGGCCCTGAGAAATGATAAAATCCTGATAAGGGTTTGGATATTTCCCTCAACTCGAATCCTGCCGATATCGCCCAGCATGAAATAACCCAGAAAAAATCCTCTTGGCCCCTGTTACGGTGACCGTGGGAAAGAAACCAAAGTTACCCAAAATCTGTCTTAATCTCAAGAAACAGTTGAAAGTCAAAAGACTCGACTCTAAGGAACACTATGGAGGTCCTATCCACGACCTGGCACCCAATGTTATAAAACATTTAGGACTCCATAACGTTGTCACGGGGTGTCCTACGAGATATCCGTATAACTCGCCTTTGTGATTGGTCAGTCATCCACGTGACTTATGGCTCGTTGAACCCACCATCAACCAACGTCACAAAATGATTACCTGAGTTATCAGCTCAAGTGGGTAATCAAGGACCAAAACGATGTAATGTTAATCAGTTCACTTTGTGGTGTTCAAAATTGGCGTACAATTCCACATGAAAAACAAAACATTTTATATCATAACAATAAGGTTGAATAGAGTACACGAGAAAATGAATTATTACATGAATTCATAAAAGAGTACTACAACTTAGGAACACATCCAATTCCCATGGAATGAATGTGCCCTTCATGCTTATCACGTGGTAATGCTTTTGTGAGAGGATCAGCTATGTTGTCATCCGTAGCGATCTTTTCAATAAAAATCTCCTTTTGCTCCACGTAATCCCGGATTAGATGAGCTTTCCGTTGTACATGCCTAGCCTTGCTGCTAGACTTATGCTCCTTAGCTTGGAAGATGGCACCGCTATTGTCACAATAGACGGTGATTGGGTCATTCGAACTAGGCACTACTGATAGTCCTTGTAAGAATTGACGCATCCATATTGCTTCCTTAGCTGCTTCTGAGGCGGCATAGTACTCGGACTCAGTCGTAGAATCTGCTGTAACACTCTGTTTAGAACTTTTCCAGCTGACAGCAGCGCCATTAAGAGTAAAAACGAATCCAGACTGAGATTTCGAGTCATCTCGATCCGTTTGGAAGCTAGCATCTGCGTAACCCGTGGCGCAGAGCGTCGAGTCGCCTCCAAAAGTCAATCCCCAATCTTTAGTCCTCCGTAGGTACTTAAGAATGTTTTTCACAGCCATCCAGTGTTGTTCACCTGGATGAGCTTGGAATCGACTTGTCATACTCAATGCATATGCAACGTCAGGACGTGTGCATATCATGGCATACATGATCGATCCTATTGCCGAAGCATAAGGAATCCGACTCATGCGCTCTTTCTCTTCCACTGACTTAGCTTCTTGAGTCTTGCTCAAGTGAAGCCCAGGAGTCATAGGAAGGAACCCCTTCTTGGAGTTCGTCATGCTGAATCTCTCCAGAATCTTCTCTATATAAGATTCCTGACTGAGAGACAACATCCGTCGTGATCTATCCCTGTAGATACGGATGCCCAAAATTCTTTGTGCCTCTCCCAGATCTTTCATCTGGAAATGGTTTTTCAACCATGCTTTAACCGAAGATAAGAGAGGTATGTCATTCCCAATCAAGAGTATGTCATCGACATACAGTACTAGGAATACAATCTTACTCCCACTCGACTTGATATAGAGACATGGTTCCTCGACTGATCGAATGAACCCATTCTCTTTTATCACTTGGTCGAAGCGATGATTCCAACTCCGCGATGCTTGCTTAAGTCCATAGATGGAACGCTTAAGCTTGCAAACTTTCTTAGGATGTGCTGGATCGATAAAACCCTCGGGTTGTACCATGTACAACTCTTCCTCCAAATAACCGTTTAAGAAGGCGGTTTTAACGTCCATTTGCCATATTTCATAGTCATGAAATGCGGCGATCGCTAAGATAATCCGAATGGAACGTAGCATGACTACGGGTGCAAAGATCTCATCATAGTGCAAGCCTGGCACTTGAGTGAAACCTTTAGCAACTACTCTAGCCTTGTGGATATCTTGTTGTCCTTCCACGACATGCTTTATCTTGTAAAGCCATTTGCATTGAAGGGGACGTACCTTTGCAGGTAGGTCCACAAGATCCCACACGTTGTTCTCATACATGGAGTCCATCTCGGATTGCATGGCTTCTAGCCATAGCTTTGAGTCAGAACTGGTCATGGCACCTTTATAAGTTGTGGGTTCATTACCCTCTAGGAGTAAGACGTCATCTGTATCGTGTTCCTCGACCATACCAATGTATCTGTCCGGTGGAATAGAGACTCTTCCCGACCTCCTAGGTTCCTCAGGGATATCTACCGCAGCGTCGGTTGGAGGTACTGTTTCCTCCAATGGTTGCTCGGTAGTTGGTTCTTGAACCTCTGATAACTCGAAGGTTCTATTACTCGACTTGTTCTCGAGAAATTCTTTCTCTAAGAACGTCGCACTAGCCGCAACAAAAACACGTTGTTCGGTAGGCGAGTAGAAGTAATGACCAAACGTTCCCTTTGGGTAGCCTATAAAGTATGTCTTGACCGATCGCGGGCCGAGCTTATCCTCGTGTCTCCACTTGACATAAGCCTCGCAGCCCCAAACCCGAATAAAGGACAAGTTAGGGACCGTTCCCTTCCATAGCTCGAATGGAGTCTTGTCAACAGCTTTAGACGGACTTCGGTTAAGTATTAGAGCGGCTGACAAAAGAGCATAGCCCCACAATGAATCAGGCACAACGGTGTGACTCATCATGGATCGAACCATATCAAGTAAAGTTCGATTTCTCCGTTCGGACACACCATTTAATTGTGGTGTTCCAGGTGGAGTCAACTGTAGTACGATCCCACAGTCTTTTAGGTGTTGATCAAACTCGCGTGAAAGATACTCACCACCACGATCCGAGCGTAGTGCTTTAATCTTTCTACCCAGCTGGTTCTGTACCCGATTCTGGTATTCTTTGAACTTGTCAAAGGATTCACTTTTATGTTTCATCAAGTAGACATAGCCATATCTACTCAAATCATCCGTGAAAGTGATGAAATACCTATAGCCTTCTCGTGCGTTGATCGACATAGGGCCACATACGTCCGTATGTATGAGTCCTAATAGGTCGGCAGCGCGCATTCCAACACCTTTGAAGGAAATACGAGTCATTTTGCCGATGAGACATGATTCACACGTGCCATATGATTCGAAATCAAAAGGCGAAATAGCTCCATTCTGTATGAGCTGTTTAACGCGTTTCTCATTTATGTGCCCCATACGACAATGCCATAAGTATGTTTGATCTTTGTCACCTACCTTTATTCTTTTATTATTCACATGTAATATCTCGGTAGTTTGATCTAAAACATAAATTCCATTCATGGAAACTGCCTTGCCATAAATCATATTGTGCAAAGAGAAAATACAGCTATTATTCTCTATTACAAATGAAAATCCAAGTTTGTCAAGTGCAGAAACTGAAATAATGTTTTTGGATAAACTAGGAACATAATAACAGTTATACAAAAATAACTCGAATCCACTTGGAAGCTGGATTACGTATGTTCCCTTCGAGACTGCAGCCACACGTGCTCCATTCCCGACACGCAGGTCCACCTCACCCTTGATTAGGGGTTCTTGGTTTCGGAGGCCCTGCACATGATTACATAGATGAGAACCACAACCGGTATCAAGTACCCAAGTTCCGCAACTTGCATGGTTAATCTCAATCATGTGAATAAAAGAAGAAGAAGACATACCAACAGGAGTAACACGGCCTGCTTTAATGTCCTCGCGATACACGGGGCATGAGCGCCTCCAATGCCCAGTCTTGTGGCAATGGTGACATTCCATGCTTGTATCCTTGCTCTTTGTCTTGCCTTGTGAGTTACTCGACTCACCAGGCCCACTCTTTGTAAATCCTGGTTTCTTGAACCTGGGCTTGCCTACTGCTAGGTCGCCCTGAGCTTTAGCCTTCCCTTTACCTTTCCCCTTACTGGAGATTATGAGAACATCCTGCTTAAGACTCCCACTCAACTTAAGATCCTTCTCAGTCTGTACGAGAAGGGAGTGGAGCTCATGGGGAGTCTTCTTCATGTCGTTCATGTAGTAGTTGGCCCTAAAGAGGGCGAACCCATCATGAAGCGAATGAAGCATGCGATCAACGATGATGTTCTCACTGATCTTGCAGTTTAGGGACTCCAGTTTCTCGATATTCTCAATCATGTTGAGAATATGTGGGCTAACAGCTTGGCCCTTCTGGAGTTTCGCCTCAAAGAAGCGACAGGTATGCTCATAAGAAACGATTCTCGGAGCCTTGGAGAATTCGTTAGTGAGCGTGGTGAAAATCTTGTTTGCACCATGGGTTATGAAGCGTCTTTGCAAATTGGATTCCATTGCATAGATGAGTACGTTCTTTATCGCACCCGCTTCCATGACGAAATCGCTATGAGCGCGAATTTCGTTGGCTCTAGCTCCAGTTCCTGGGTGTGGCGGAATGGGCTCAGTTAAGAACTTGAGCTTTCCGTCAGCAATGGCAGCATTCCGTAGTGCTGCCTCCCAGTCAGAGAAGTTTGACCCATCATTCCTCAGTCTAGTGGACTGATTCATGGAGTCCATGAAGGCTTTTAGCCAGGATTCACGTGCTAGCTTGGCACTTGGCATTGGGTCTTCACCAGCCATTTTAGTTTTACATCAGTTTTATTGAACGTGTTCTACACTGAAAAGGAAGATAAAACAAAACCATATAAGCAACTTATTGTTGTGATTTAAGTCTATATTAAATTGAATTTAAACTCGTAGACTCAAGCATTTATATAATTGATCTCCCTCAAGAATTATATAAACGATCCCAAGACTCAATTTCCGTATATTGATAAGCCCACAGTTTGGCTAATTCCAATCGTTGGAACTCTTGGTCGATAGATTTCCGTAAATCCTATCTATTAGTCCATCTCAGTCACTGGAATATTATCGAGTGACCATGATGTTGAGATAAAATAAATCATCTGTTCCCACTTACCCGACGTAGAAGGGGTCATATTATGCCTACCGACGAAGAAGGGATTCATGGGAGGCTGATTTTAAAAGACTAATCTCAATTTTTGGTTATACGAGGAAGACCCCATCAACTTTTATTTATCCATATATAAGTGAACTAAAAACTAGCATTTGCGTGAATGAATTAAATAAAGTGATGGCTTTTAAATGACATGTGACATCTGTATTGTCACAGAAAACTAACGCGAGACCTCTACATGAGTCAGTTTTCAGGCATGATATAGGTGGTTTGGTTTTTAGGCGGAATATGATGCAAGCTATTATCGATGAAAGCGTAAAGATAAATGCAATAAACGTAAATAAAAGTCCTAGTGTGGCCTATCCTACCAAAATAAACATAAAACAACTTGGAATCCACCGTTGGACCCTAGAAGCTTGTCTTGATGTTTCATCTTGGTCCTTGCAGCGGGAGTGAGCATCCGGTCTCCGTCTTCTCTTTGGTCTTCGCAAAATTACTAATTTAAATTACAAAAGTAGTCCTAGATACAATCTAATTTAAATACAAAAGTAATTACATGGCAAAAACCCAAAACGGAGATTCAAGATCTCAAAATTACAAGCAAGATCGTGTCCCATCATTACGGTAACACAATCTTCTAAGGCCACACTAAGTTACAACCGTTTGCAAAAATTAAATACGTTATTGAAAGCATTCAAGGCATTCACATGACGATAAATAAAATGCATCAACTAAAAACAATTTATACATGACATAATACCGTTATTACGATTAATAAATTTATACCAAACCACCTTTTAAGATTAAAATTAAGTGACTATACCGTTTTAATCACCAATTTTAACAAACATATAATCCATTGTTTTAAACTGTTTTAAAAACAATATGTATCAAACGAGGGTGAACCGTTTCACTAAATAATATACTATTTCCGTATACAGTATATTATTTTAAGCCATGTGAAAATAAGAAAACAAGTTATTTTCGAAAATAAACACCCCGAAACGAGAGCACTCGATCGAGTAACAGGGGCACTCGATCGAGTGTCAGGGTCACTCGATCGAGTGCAGCATGGCTCGATCGAGTGGCTTGTAAAATAGCAAATCGCTGCACTTTTAAATTAAAACGAGTTTATAACTTGGATTTAAAACTTGTAAATCATATATAAACAACAACAAAAGATTTACATATTGCTAAAAATATCGATTAATTAACAATATGCAAATTATAATCGAAAAACAAGATCGATTTCTCACAAAAATCACACGCACAAGCCTGGTACGAGGGCACTCGATCGAGTGCAACAGGGACTCGATCGAGTGCCTAGGCAGATTGCACGGTTTTCAACAATTTTAAAACTTATGAAAGACACAATTGTAAAATTTTCATGGCCTAAGTCTCTGATACCACTTGTGGGGAATAAAACGCGTATTCACCCTAAATTTGCAGGATTATAATGAAATATGCAATTGTGAATATCGTCATAAGATTAAAAACATGAGAAAAGAAGTACAACCTTTAGTCCTTGCGCAAAAGGCCTAAGAACAGGAATTAATGCAAATTCCCTCCTATAACTTGCACCCAAGACTTTGTCTGAGACGAGGCCGCGTGTGCTAGAAATCCTCTCCAATTGCCTTGCAATATAGGGAGAGCCCTTGAGGTTTTAGATGTGAGATCTGAGGTATTTGAGAAAAGAATGTCTCAAAAACCCTAATTTTCTTTTGAGAATAATTTAACAGTGCACCAAGAGTAGTCGATATAAGGAGAAGGACTCTCCTTATATACTACATGAGGCCGGCCGAATATAGGGTTTGGGTAGGAGTGGGCTTTCCACTCTTACCTTATCCTAATGCGTGATTCGACCCAATTAGCTATTATTTATTCGCGGGTTTAATGTATAAATCGTAACATGTTATCAGTTATTAATACAGTCGATATATTAATAATGGTCTGATAAAATACGATATTGTATAATTACCTAAATTAATATAACTGTTTATATTAATTTACGAATATAATATTTAATTAAATATAACTGTTTATATTTAATTTACGAATTAATCTTGTAATCCGTATTAGCTAAAATTATTTAATCCGTATTAAATAATAATTCTCAACATCTTATTGACTAATTTAATAGTCAATACCTCTGACTAACCGTTTAGTCATATCCGGCAAAATGTGACTGTATTTTCATACCTTCACATCTCTCAAACGTGTCCTATAGGTGTGACGTATAGGGACCAGTTGATCACCGCCATCCGTATGACAATAACGTCAAACTTATCTAGCAAGCCAACCGTTATTGATAAACGTGGATCAACTGGTAATAATACAGAAGTATGCCCTTGTGATCCTTAAAGAGATTTAATAAGTCATTGTACTTAATTGTCAAGGACACCAGCCCCAACATGAACCATGTTCGTTGAGATGGGTCCCAACGGTAATGCTCAGTGAAGCTCCCATATAGATGTCTCCGTTCTGGATTAGAAGCATTCTCACCATTCAACCTAAAGAATTCAGTCAGTGGAGTCCTTATAAGCTTTTGGTTAGACACTACACTATCTAATCTTTCGTGAGGCCTCATCTGTATAGTCTGCATACCTGGTAGATGAACTGGCAGTGCCATCACTGCAGGTTGTATTTCAAATAGATCAAATCCATAAATTCTCCAAATTGCTTCAATAGGAGATACCCAGCGGCCTGTTTGATACTGCTCTATTTCATCAACCGGCTTGACTTCACCATCTGCTGCAACATTGAATGATATCCTGTCATGACCCTTGTAAACATACTTATATAAGTACTTCACAGCTTGAATAGTTGAGCACACTTCCACATTCAAATGGCAGTCAAAAATGTCTATTAGTTATGGATTGTATGGGATTACCCAGCGATTGTTAAGCATTTGACCTCTTACACGCACACTTTCAGATGTTGGCTTACGCTTATACACTGGGTAACCATCATCATTGTTGGTCGTCTCAGCTGTGTATGGTTTGGGATACAAGTACTTACATTTTCCTGGACTGCTTTTATGCTTCATACATGCACACTCAGGGTCCATCTTCCCACATGGACCGTGCATCATATGCTTTATCACAGCTGTACGCAGGTTTGCATTTGACTGAGGAGGGATTCAGCAGACACAAATTTGTCAAAGTCAGCTGGGCAGTTCATCCTGTTACCAGGCTTCATAATCAACAAGAAATGCGCATGAGGCAATCCTCTCTTCTGGAATTCCACTACATATACAAAGGCAGCAACTTCTCCAAAAATTTTGTCGTCGACCAATTTCTTCTTCAGCAGCAGCAATTTAGCTCGAAATACCCGAGATACAATATCTGGACGGTTCTGGGCTTCTTCTTCAAGTGCCAGCTCATTCTTGATCTCTGGCCAATTTGCATTGCATGTCATAGTTATGAAAAAGTCTGGCTTTCCATACCGCTGCACAAGAGCCATCGCATTTAGATATCTCCTTTTCATATCCCTAGGGCCGCCAATATAGGTCGCTGGAAGAATAACACGTCGGCCAACATTTGCCGCGCATTGTTCACCAGCATCAATGGTGTCAAGTAAACCTTGATACAGCTCAGATCTGATTGTATCCTGATTATGCCTAAGGTAGTCTAACCGTGTGTTTTCCAACTTTACGTACATATCAACAATATATTGCTGTAAACATCTCCCAGCTCTCAACATCATATTTCCTGGTCTATTTTGTAGCTTATAACAATAATATTCACGGCATGAAACATTTCGGTCTTCTGTTTTCTTCTGATAAGAACTACCTGTAAGGATAACAGATTCACTATTATGCATTATCAAACATAATCTATATTGCAATTCAGACCTTTTGAAACATCAAACAGTCCCAAACATTTATACGTGGAGGACTTACGTTCTTCTTCTGCATCCAAAAGAGACTCAGCGTTTGGAAAGCTAGATGGAGATGGGGTTGTACTTTGTACGGCCCGTTCTGTCCTGTTACGATTAACATGTTTTTTGAGGCCTTGTTGCCATCCACATTCTCCTTTGGGAAATAGCAGAGGGTACTGCAATGGATCGTAACAGCCATAATAATGCATGACTCGATGCGAAGCCTCATTATGGGTAGTCACCAATATATGAGGACCGTCAGTTTCACCAGATGTGGAATCCTCAGGCCAAATTGCAGCAATCTCGCTAGATGTAGGAGCATTACTGACACGCTGATCTTGGTTAGGATTTTTCGTGATAACTATCTTGGTGTTGGCAGTAACAGTTACATCTTTCAATGAACGGAAAAAGTGAGCGTATGGATTTGTCTGCGTTACATCCATCAGAATTTCAATGACAACTGCATTGAGTTCGCTAAAGCACGCTGCACGATTTGCAGCTTCATGTAGACCATCGTAAAAGTACAGTTGAAGATATTTGGGGTGAGTACCACACGGAAGTAAGTCAGGTACATTATGGTACATCTGGCCATGTAGTTTGAAGACGTAAATACCCTTGATCGTTTGTGATTCAAATTTCCCACCAATAGAAGTAAACGCAAACAGGTTATTGTATAGACGTGCATACTGCCGAAAATGCACTGCTATTGGGTCTGCCGATGTCTACAACATGGTGAGAAGTGGTGGAAACGTGCTGGAAGGCAGCACAATAGAACCATTACCACAGCAGAATGTTTTTGATTCATAGATTATTCTCTTTGCAAGGCATTTATCACACGAAGGAACATGTGGCAACTTTAACGGAGATCCAACTAACGGCTGACCAATCATACCAAGCGGCAGACCTACAATCGACAATGAAGTTTAACAGATCTTATCTTAGGAAATATAATGATTCATACCACAAATGGTCAAACACTCACCAATTTGAGGTCTAACACGGGGCTTCCTGCAACGCTTTTTCGGAGTACCAGCATCTGCATTCCCTATTGTAATCCTAAGTTTAGACATCAAGAAAAGGGTTCTGCTTAGATCACACAAAGCACAAAGTTATAGTAAGATACTGATTGTTGTTGCTCTACCTTGTCCCACTAGATTCAGCTTGTAATTGAGACCTACATTTGCGCTTAGTTTTGCCAGATCCATGAACATTTTTGTAATATGGAAAGTTGTCTTCTGTAAGTAACAACAATCGCAATTACGTTTAATATATATTGTGTTCGTCTTTTAAAAAACAAATAAATATGCAATAAGGAACATACCCATATAGTAATTAATTGTAACAAATCTAATCTGCAGTGTTAGGTAGCTATTTCTTTCCAACCGTCTGTCAAAAAAAGACAAAACACCCACATTCGCATTCATAAGCAACAACTGGTATCTAAAAATGGCATCACACAACACACTGTTTTCACACTTATCCAGCAGACTACAATTTCCTCGTAACGATGCAAATATTGTAATGTTATGCTATATCAAATATAATGTTAATTATGCAGTTGTTGTAGGACTAAGACACATATTTCCAACAAAAGATCCTGATATCCATTAACTGTAAACACATAATGATACTTAATATAAGAAAACAAAGACAATAATAGATAAGCAGATTACAATAACTTAGCTCATATGCTCTAAGCTAACACACAAAACAAGTCCTAAGTAAAAACTACACCACAATTGAAAATGTTTATGCTAAGCACTGACTTGCATAACACAGTAGCACTCCGAATACAACAAGCTCTACACCATCTTCACTGAAACTTTGCAGATTTATAGAATACACTTCTGTCGTTCACGTATTTAGTAAATGGAACTTTCTTGTTATTTGGAGGAATATAGTTACGAAGATCAGGTAGTTGTGAGTTTGCTTTTCGTTTCTTAGGAGGTGGTGGCGGACATTTTTGTATAGGAATCAGATAAGGATCGCTTCTTGGAGTAAGACAATCCTCTTCATTCAGTCTTAAATCATTTGGAAAATCATTTAGGCTTCCCAATGTAGCTTCTTGAGATGCTAGCAAATGTTTCTGAAGACTAATAAACTTGTTCCTGGCACACTCACAGGTCAAGGCAGCTAACTTTACATCTTCAGGCGCGTAATTAGCATCAATTAACTCAATATTATAAATGGGAATCAGATGTTGAATAGTTTTACAAGCAAGTGCTTGCTCTGATGTATATTTTGATGAGGATATTTCACCAACAATATGAGTAGGACCACAATCAACCCCTTCTCGACTTAGAGTCAACCATGATGTGAAACATGAAGGGGTTTGCTCTAGGGTAGTTATAGAGCTACATTGTACAGGGAGCCTGCCAACAATAATCTGCAAAAGGGACACCATGTCCAAAGAAAGGGTTTGATAATGAAATATCTCAGGACATTCAAATTCTTCAACCAATGGAACTTTAGGGAGCCCATTTGTTAGGCGTCTTAACTCTTGTTGTTTCAACCTCCACAGATTAGCACATCTTTTGAGGGATTGTTTTAATGCAGCTGTGAAGTCTGCAATATATATGTCATACTTTTCTATCAGGTCTGTTACAGCCATCCGCGCTGCTTGCTCACACGAGACATCAAAATTAGACGACACAATACCTACATAAACATGTTCTTCTTCGGCAAAAGTACATTTCACAGTGACAGACGCATTGTGCTGCCCTGAATCATACAGGGCATACCGTGGTTCCTCAAAATCCAGCAGGTTGGCTATTCTATTGAGCAAAGGTCGGAAAGGAATTGATATTTGTACAGCTGGTATCAGCATATCCTGGAGACAGGTTATCTCAAAGAAAATTATACATCCAATCTTAATATTTAAGCACACAGTAGGTTCGTCTACATATCAAAGTACTCTATTTACGTTCATATAGGAATAAGGAGTAACCATCTAACTAAGAAATACAACTGTATCCAACCAAAGCAATGTACTATATGAACCAACGCTTGCATCATGTGTTTCATTGTTCGATATGTGCATACAAATCAATATATTTTAAAATGTTTGTTATCATAGTTTTGCTGTGGGGTTGACATATGCAATGTAAATCAACAAAACAGTTCAGAAATAATGTCTACAAAGATATCAGTTCTATAATTGGTATAAATTTAAGGAAGTATCAGCAACAGATAAGAGAAGCATTATAGTATTCCTAAAACAATTAGAAAAACAGGCAACCGAAGTCAATAAAGAAGAAAGTAACAGTTCATTATGCAGACCTTTGAAATTATACTAAGAGGTGTATACAAATAGAAGCAATTTATTTGTTTATGAAGAATGATGTAAGAGTTAACTTTATGTATGGTTATATATATTAAATTTTGTTAGGTAAGTGCCACAATTGACGTCATATAAGTATGTTGTGATGACATAAGATTATACAGGGAGGGAAAAAAAAGAAGCTGAAAATCCGTTACAAATATGGTTGTGCCTAGGACAGGTGGTTATGTTTGGCGCCATATTCTTTATCTGATAGGCTCAAGATATGGTTGATTGTCTATGTACTGTCCACTGTTTCACAGTAATGTCTTGTGTAGAGTCATGACTGATAAGTACTATCAAGTACTGTGTGGGAATTCTGTCTGGTTAAAGAGTAAGCCACAACAGGTTGAATAATCAACAATTTTATGTAATGACACCATTAGTTAGAGAAAACATATGAAATCATATCTAGTTTTATGCTTCATACTACATGAGATTTCGGGGTGGACGTAGATTTTTGAGAGAGTAACGTTAAAACTTGAATATAATATATCTTAATACATATGTTGCCAGTTATAAGTTTTATGCTCGTTAAGGCTGGTTTCGTTGTGCCACTGATAGTTTATAATCCAACTGCAAGTACACATTAAGTTTGTCTAGGTTAACAATTAACTGAGAAAATGAAAAGTATGGCGTAGATAACAGCAGAGTCCGTAAACATTGGGAGTTTGAAGTTTTATAATATACTACCAAGTTCATGTAAACGACAAATTAAGCAAAATATAGTTGTCATTGCGTAATTACAGCTTCAAAGACCAAAAAACGACAGTTCAATCTCGCAATGTTAATCAACTATACAAAACCTGATAAACTCCATAAACTTCGATCTTAAAATACCCTTACACCTAATAACAGAAAGACCGCTATATTAGGGAACCATGTTTGAATCATCTGCAACCTGTGTTGATGCAATTTTGAAAACGACAGGAATCCGGCTTGCCAAACAATGAACAACAATTTCAGGACTTGCAAAATAACTGTTCCTCCTTATCTCTTTGTTGGCAGCTGGAACAATTGTTGGCATATAATCAAACACACAACCTAATGCAGTTTCATTCCTCTCAATGAGGATGTCTGTAAACTCAGGTTCATCAGAGATCTCATACACCCTCTCCCTTACAGTTAAGTAACTCTCTAATTCAAGTTTACACAACAACGCAGCCATCTCTGCCTTTGAAGATTGATAGTTAACATCAATAATTTCAAGATTGTATGTTGATATCAGATAAGTGACAACTTTCTTAGCCAAGCTGTCTTTGGCATCATTAAGTGTATCACAACATAATCCAATAAAACTTGAATTCAAAGCAGCACTTGGTGGAGTTATAATAGTAATCCAAGCACTGTACTGTCCATCGCTGTGTCTAACCGATTCCAATGGTGTGCACTGGACTGCATATGTCTTGATAATCTTGCTAAGGAGGGGCATATAACTAAGGCAAACATATGTAATGCTCACAGGATCAATACATGATTTATCCTTTGAAACACATTCAGTATGTTTCCTGACAGTATTATGCAACTCTCTCCGCTTTAAATTATAAAGCTCACTGCAACGCTCCAGGTTAACACATCGTTCAAAAGTGAGGTCCTGAACAACAACATACCATCGCCTGATAACATCAGTAACAACTTTCTTAGCAGCAACCTCACAGGACTCCTGAATCGTATCAGCGGAACCCCCTACATATGTAAGCTCCATAACTCCATTAGTTGAAAACACAACATTCGTCTTCACCATTACATATAAACTGTTATCAGACATATCTAAGATACGATATTCAGGATCTGGAAAGTGTAACACAGATGTTATCTGTTTGAGCAAAGGATGGTACGGCAAATCCATTTGCGTTGGAGCAACTTGTAGCATCTGTTAAAAAAAAGGAAAAAAAAAATAATCAAAGTCCACGGGAGAATGAATGAACATATGTTATTGAAAGCAGGCGTCTAAATATACTTATACGTATACAAACGAAGATGTCTGTGATACCTTTTCGTTTGTTAATAGCTATTAGATATATAAAACTATCTAAATGTTAAGCCCACATTACAATGTTACCTTCGTATTTGATGAAGAATGTTAAATATTCCACAGAATGTTAATGTTGATATAATTCTTTGATCATAGAGTTGTATTTATCACAAGTGTATATTACATAATCAAAATCCCTTAAATTAAGGATTAGTACAATGACAACACTACCTATACTGGAGTATAATATTGGGTATGGGTATGGGTATGGCTGGTAGATACAGACATACATACGGTGACTGAACTTGTCTTAGTTGCTAATTTGTACTTGTTAACTATTTCAATGTGTGAATGATGATGGAAGCATGACCAGGCAGGGAAGTTAACGTTTATGGTAAACAACATACTTGTAATGAGTGTTAAATGTTCCTAATCAATTCATCCAAATCTGTCTATAGTAATGTGTGTGAGTCTAGTTAATGACATTGGTAATTCATTTTATCGATTATTCATTTAAAACGATTAGGAAAACACAGGAATCAGCATAATCAACGCTATTGACATCGACGTAATGTTCGTACGTTTTTTTGATTTTTTATTTTTAAAAAAATAAAACGGTAAGGACAACAAGGAAAATATCGTAACAAAACATATTGATATCGACGTAACTTCTGACGGTAATTTTGTTATGTAGTTTCGGGTGATTATAGTGAATTAAATTTATGTGCCATGTAATGATTAGAATAGGAACACCAACATGAATACCAAAGATAATAGCTTAAGCAAGGTTACTGACATAACCCCAAAAACCAAAACGTATTAGACAATTATTCTTTTTTTTACAATTAAAAATAACAATTGTACAGGTTATCTATGTTGTTAAAAAATGAATCAGTATTAACACCAAAAATTAAACAGCCAGTATAAGTATCAAAATCATGAAGAATTTGTGTGAATGTCCATCTAATTAACAAGGTGTACACATGTACTTGTCCAACAATAAGTTTAACTAAATCAAATTATATAAGACAATATCTTTTGGTCAATGATAAATAAAAGATGTGATGATGACTTACTTTTACTATTGTGTACAAAGTTAGTTAATAGGTTGAGTAGCTCTAATTAGAGTACTCTTATATAGTTAACTACTTCCGAAACTAATGCAACGTGGGAAGTCGACACCGATTTTTAATATTTTGAGAGCTACCATAATTCGCGATTTATTTCAGCCAATGATTACACATAAAGAGTTGGCAACTCGTTCCAAAGTACGACTATTTACGTTAACACCCTAACAAAACGTCTTAAGGGCATCATCTTTAAATTAACAGTAATTAACAAATTATCATGTATTTCCCTCATAAAGGACGTTTATACAAATAAACTACAATACGGTAACTCTCATTTACCAATCATAATTTGAAAACAAATTAGTATAACACTTTTAAAAACAAATTATTTATTATAACTTTTTTTGTTTGTTTTTTTGACATTATAATGTGTAAATAAGTAAGCGAAACAATGTTACCTTTAAAATCGTAAACTTTTTGATCCATCAACAACAATATTAAAAGAATGTTAACTCACGACTTTAAAATACGTTACGTAATATTCGTAGAAGAGAATATCTACTTAGCGCATCGTTAACCATCCGATTAATTTTCAACAATATTACGAAAATGTTAATTCACGGGCCTAGACAAACCGGGTCAGAATATTTGTAGAACAAAGCATTTACTTAGCACATGTTACGTATAGAAAGTATGGCCTAATCGTTCATTAACAAATTTACTCATTTACAAGGGTTATCAAATTATTTACATTGGTATACAAATATTACAAACCGTTAAAGTCAAGAACAATGTACCAAAGCGAAAATACGCCAAAAAAATATTACTCAACATACAAAGTATATTAAAAACATTTAAGATTGTACCGATTTCGAGATAAAAAGCAGAATTCATCGTTCCACTACAACCAACCCCAACAAATTCGTGACTGTTCGCCTTCCTCATACATTCAATATAAAATGTAATAATATACAATTGTTAATTATCATTCACGTTTAGAATTACCACTGTCAACTACATTAATTTACCCTTCTCTGACAAGCCCCTTCATCTCCCACAATTTCCCACACATCAGAAACGCCAACTGCAACAACATGTCTAAACACTGTAACGGATCAACATACACAAACAAGGCCGATAAAGAAAACTTCATCAATGGATATGTGAACTGGAAGAAAAATCAGTTTAAAACAAGATCCCTGTTTTCCACAACAACTGTTGAGAGGCAAACACTGTCTGACAATAGTTCTCATCACCCATTTCTGAGCCTGTCTGAAATTATAACAGACGTCTTCAACAGGCTCGATAAATCAGACAAGCGAAGCATGGCAGTGGTGTGTAAAGCATGGGCAGCATTGTTCCTGGTTGGGACAGAGACGTCTAAAGTCGACATTGATTATAAGAGTCAGTTAGCGAAGGAGAACTACAATGGCACTATAAGGGTAACCAGAAAGAACACTTTGGTTGCAGTTCATTGTTGCTGCATGAATGTCAAAGACAAGAAGGAAAAAAGGAGAATACATAAAAGGATCGAGAAACAACGCAAAGCTGCACGTTTAGAGGAAATATATGAGAAGCGATACCGTGATGAATCAGGCAGCGAAGGATACTACGATTTGGACTGTCAAGATTGTATGTAGTTATATAGCAAACAGACTGCAATCTATGTTTTTGTCAATGGTCAAGTACCTGTCTAATTCCAAACAGGCTGTAGTCTAACAAGTTGTATTTTGTCTAATCTACCAATGAATCTTATTGCAGTCTCAATGTTATTTGCAATGTAATTAATATAACATCGACTTTTGGTTTCTCAGTATCTATACACCCCATATTTTCTAATGCGCCACACATTCCGTTAGTAAAACTTAGTTAGCCACTTGAAATCAACAGGAACGCAACACTTTGGAATAAATTAAATTATTATGTATAATTGTTTGTCAGAGGAAGATATTACATAGCCTTGAAGATACATAATGGACTATATTCAGAATAGATAAGAAGACAGCAATTAACCAAGCTAATCCTCGCATTATAGCATAGCTGGTCCCTCTCAATTATGAGGGGAAAGAACCGCTTTCTGTATCTTACGATGCAATGAACAAAGCACAGACATTTGAACAGGAGTTTATACAGCACGAACAATCATATCGCTGTATATCTGGAACTCCTTAGCAGCACCTTACTAAAGAAAGATTCTCTCGCAACGTCTCTGCTGGACTATGACACTGAATTATTAGACAAATGTACTGCATTGTTAACTTGTAGCCTAGAGGAGGTAACGGTGCCTGAACATCGTCCATTGTTCATTTAGAAGGACAAGGAGTTGTTAAATGACAAGTTTTATAGTACCATCACCCAAAACAAGCATTCGTTCTTACATCTTATCAAAACTTGTAAGATAGATATGCTGAAACCCTCTGAAGTTTTCAGAACATCAAAGGTATTTCATGCCATAAAGCTAACACGAATAAATTGTTCTTCTGACCAAAGCAGGCCTGATTCATGGATGTTTTCTATGATCTGTACCTTATATTCCCACTTTCTTTCTCCCCTCTCCCTCCCTCCCATTATTGTAATGTCCTTGAAATTAGTCTTAGTAGTAAGTAGTACCATTATTGCAGCCTAAAGTTTACAAGAGGTCTAAATTGTATTCTGACTAAAGCTGAATTACATAATTGCAGTTTTAAAACATATATGTATTCTCACGTTGCTACTTAAATCTGCGAGGACCATCCACTCGTTTTCTTAGGCGGTTGCCCACAGCGGTTCCTTAACTATCAATCATTCAATAACTGTACGCTAAAGTGACTCATTCTTACCGAACATATGATATCCACG
This sequence comes from Silene conica, assembly GCA_029255685.2. Classification (NCBI taxonomy): domain Eukaryota; kingdom Viridiplantae; phylum Streptophyta; class Magnoliopsida; order Caryophyllales; family Caryophyllaceae; genus Silene; species Silene conica. The sequence goes on along the minus strand of CM055319.2, from coordinate 44,369,559 downwards.
TTTTGCAATCGTAATACAAAGTACCAATGCAAGCTGACTGAGCACCCAACAGATACACAATGGGTAAAAACAGTACGTTCACCAAACATCAATCTAATGCCAGAAGCTTATGAGCATAAATAGATACTCTCAATAGCTATAAGCCGTAAGGTAGGCCATCGCGAAAGACCAGGTACCACAAAAACAACTACAAGCATACAACCTAGAACGTTCCAACACCAGCCGCGGTGTACTGACAATGCATATTTTTCAAATTAGGGATACTTGGGCCAACTCCCACTTCAGTTCCTGCGTTAAAAAGAGTGACCTTGCTGGCTTAACCTGAATGTAAAAACAACTGTTCTTCAACTGATTCTCCACTTGTGACAGATAGTCTTCCTTTTCCTAACACAGCCAGCCAAACAATATACACGAAATGTCAGCATAGTAACAAAAGCACATCATCAGGAAAAGCTGAATTAGCCTAAATCTTAAATGAAGCATCGTACAATAACAACAACAGCGCAACAATTACCTGTGGAAGCATTGAAAAGAGTACACCCGCCTCTACATCAAGGAGTTTTTCTGCATTATCAGTCAATGCATTGAAACTACAAGCGCCGATCTCATCCTCTACATCCACTGCCACCAGTATTCTGAAGTAAAGAATAAGTCAGGGGGACTACCATCAATAACATACTCATTCTGTAAGCCGCAGCTTCATTACCTCGGAGAAGACACAACATTCTCTTGAATGCATGCATAACAAGTGTACAAAATACCAATTTCTTCATAACCACCAGTACCACAACTACTACACCCAGTGTAGAACTATATATTATTCCTATCAAGCCTAAGGAGATTGACACACAACCAATGTCGTTCATCCTGCAGGGTGTCCCTCACCTGTTAGGACGACAAAACAACATCAAACACTGATTGCAAAACTAAGCACAGATTGATATACTACGCACTGTACATCTAACATCAGTACTCATGGCAATATGAGGGACACGTTCCAATTTAGGGAACCACGATGGCCAAAAAGGTAGATAGTACAAGACATAGACATACATCCTGTTGGAGAAGCCATCCAATTGTAGTAATTATGCGCTCAGTTCCTGGACAGCGAACATCGCAAATCTTTTTGTGTTTATTAGCCAGAAGCCCATAACCACCATTTCTCCTGCAACAGCACGATTATGTAATAACAAACAATAAAACTACAGGCGCACACCAAACAAACGAGCACATACCAGTGACATAACATATCAGCCTCCTGTCCTTTTGGATTCAGGTTCACAACCGTATCTCTCGTAGAAGAAAGAGAAAAACCTAACCAATTTAAAACGGTCGTTAGCATCCGCGGTCATTGATAGTAAACATGCGCAGTCATGTGTGGAAAGATTGGCAGCACTAAATACCATTTCGGGAGCACGGCCTCAGATTGGTAAAACTGATGACAGGGAAGGACGTTGCATTAACCTCCAAATTCCTGCAAACTCGCACAGCAGGCTTTTCCCAAACAGTGACCATGTTAACTTGTTCAGAACTGCATACGCAGCAGCGAGAATTTGTCAGCATACAGGCCTACGGTTCCACACCAACACATACTATATACAGTAAGTTAGATGGCTGTTCTTCCTGAATACAACATACCTTGAATCAATAACGAAGATTTCAAAGAGCTCACAAGTATAACCAGCCAGCCTCGGTTGCTGAGATATCCGGTCAACAAATAAAACAATACCCAGCACATCTATACACAGAACAATCTGAAATTAGCAGATCTAATACATATTAAAGACACTGATAACCTACTTATATCACAGCGTCTCACCATAACAATGTTCGAGAGAGATTTTTTTGGGTATACACGCAACTGGCACGTACTGAACAGGATTTAGGACCTCGCTACCATGCATGGGCTGAACAACATTTTCACTATTAAAAATAATTTCATAAACTTGGTTATCCTGGTCGCCCCAGCAATGTCCTCCTACCACCCTGACTTTAGCATTAGTAATCTCATACTCGACATGATAATGCATGACATCACCAAAAAACTCTAGTTCTTCATTGTGGAATGCAGCTCTGAGCCTAGCACCCTACAGTTTCATTAACAAACCGATAAAATTCCCATCCTAAGCGTTCAGGACATCAGAACTAATCAGATGTGAAGAAGAGGAAAATACGTCAGTATCAACAGGGTATATTCAAAGATTACAGATAAACCATTTTATGTTATGAAAATCTAGGTACGGGACTCTCAAATGATCAATCCCTAATGGAGCAGTACCCATACGATTTAAAATAAACGCAAGCTGATATTTCCCAGACTCTTGTTCTAAATATAATACACCAGTCAGAACTGTGCAATCCCGACCATAATACATTTGAGTTAGTGTATGTAACCACAGGAATGAATGAATGAATTAATGAATATAAGGAACTAAACTTTACAACTTTTGCATACAAACCCCATAATGATCCCTCAACCGCGCTGTCTAAAATACTTTGCAAACAACAACTACGAAAGCAGCCAGTACATATCATACAGTAAATGAATGAACAAACACAGGAATGAATGTAACCAACACACACTGTCAGGCCTTTTATAAACTGTCCCAACAGAATACATTACAGATTAATACAATCAGCCTTTTCAAAACCACCAAATAATCAATGTACGGCAAATGAGACCAAATGTGAGCCCTATAAAATTTATGTATTCAGGACCTATCCCATACCTACAATGTTAAGAACAGATTAAGCTTCTACATATTATCTCAACAAACATATACCTTTTCATCCTCAAACGTTATCAGCTCACACTCGAGAGGATGTGCAGTCAAGGAACCATGTATATTTATCTTCTCTATTACTCTAGCTCTTATAGAATACCGTCCATCCCTTCCTGCAAGAGTCCTAGCACACTGTCGTAGAGGTGTCATAATGTCCTAAACAACAATTAACCATTATAATACATATCTAGAATTAGCCATTGCTCTAAACATTGAACCGCAAATTAAAAAACAAAAATAAGAACCAATCTGAAAACTAACCTGTAAGAATGCCACTGTGATGAGAGCAAACACACTTAAGGACAGTAGCTTTATTAGGCTAGCTTGCTTGTAAAGTCAGCCAAATGACTTTGCAAAACCACAAATAAAATAATAGATAGTACTTTCAAAGTATGGGCAAACTGAATAGTTACTGACAAGTCATTACCTACACATACCTACAAGCTAACATGAACTGTTTACACACTAACCACGAACAAATATTTACATTGACTACCAACTACAAGATCACACAAACAGTACAAATTACATTCAGATAACCAGAATTCCTAAAATAATTTCAAAACATAATTAATAACAAAATAAGAAAGAGTTAATGATCCACAGGAACCAACCTGTTGTGATACGATCATCAGGAAGACTACCAACTACAAGATCACACAAACTGTACCAATTACATTCAGAAATCCAAAATTCCTAAAAAAAACTCAAAACATAATTAATAACAAAATAAGCAAGACTTAATGATCCACAGGAACCAACCTGTTGTGATATGATCATCAGGAACCACTGAACACAAATTCACATTGACTACCAACCACAAAATCAAACAAAATGTACAAATTACATTCAGATCACCAGAAGTTATAAAATAATCTAAAAACATAACTAAGAACAAAATAAGGAACAGCTAATGATCTGCAAGAACCAAAACATATAAACCATCTATGCTCAATCACACAATATAATCAGTAATACATTAAAAGAACAGACGAGTCTACAAACATAAGTACATATTCATAAACAGATAACAATTGTGCAAAATCAAACTCAATAGACACCAATAGCCACACATAAATAAGTCTACCACCAAATAACAATTATACTACAATTCTACAATCACCCATGAAATGCAAAGCGAAAGTATAGCAGCAGATTATAATTAAGATACATAACAGCACCACCACTCCTAATCAGTAGACCACCCTTCAGGTGAAGAAACATTAGGCCTAAACAACTCCTCTTCCATGTAGCTATAATATTTCTCGTATATTTCAATCTTCTCGAGAGGGCCAGCGAATATTTCACCGATAGCCATACATAGATGGTATAGAGTCATGTGAGGGACGACTGTTTCACATCTTCTGAAAAATTCAACAACCTCTTCCTCAAGCATCGTCAACTCGCTCCTCTTCATATCGACGGTTGTTGATTACAACAAACAGCAACTGTATAACATTATCCTATAACTAAGCGTATTTAAGAAGATTTCACCTGGATCATTAAAAACGAAGGAGTACCTGAGGTGATCTGATCATCAGGAACCACTGGTCGGAGAATCTTGTAACGAGGCCCAATCATTAACTCTAATGACGAAAGTCGGTAATCACGCTGTCGAATAAGCCTCCAGATAACCTCATTAATCATAACTACCAAAAGGCGATCAAACAAAGGACGAAATCCAGTAACAATTTCATCAATTTTTTTTCTGCAAATAATGCACCTCATCAACATCGTTTAGAGGCATAGTGAAGTTATCAGTATAAAAAATGTTTAAAGCAATGTAACCACAACAATGTGTAAAATAAAAAGCAGAAAATGAAGAAAAGGCAGAGGAACAGAGTAATAAGTAGAGTTTGATGGAGGAAGAAGACAAGAAGCACACTGCTCATCACATGCACCGTGCGTGCTCTACTGCTCTACTGTTCACCTTATGTCAAAGTTCACACATTTATAAGGGTTATAGATTACGGCCCCTAATGGGTGATAATCGCGAAAGTGACAATTGAGCTCCGTTATATTGGTTAGTTGTGAAATTAACCTCCTTTGATCTAGATTGTAATAATTCATTTTCTTATATCACCACCAAATTTCGGTAGGTTATGTTTTGTGTAAAGCAAAAAAAAAGGCAAAAAAGAAAATAAAATATAAATAAAGACAATATAACGAAAATAATTTTTTTAAATTGGGATCAATTGCCACTTTCACTGAGTGATAACTGACAACTAATAATCGATCGTGATCGGATCAAGTGAATTTTTATGTTCATTTAAGCTCTATGTTTATTTACGTTGAAGGAAACAAAACTAAACTGAATTGAATTAAACTAAAATTGTTGAGATAAATAAAGTTGAGATAGGTTGTGTTAGGGTGCAAACTCCTGTTCCACTTCGGTAGTGTAAACATGAAATATGATCTTTATAAATATCCGAAAACATAGTAGTATGAGACCTTTTGGGAAGAAGCCCAAGAGTAAATCCGTGAAGCCTTAGCCCAAAGCGGACAATATCGAACTATTATGGACAGTGAACACCGGCGCAATAGAGGGCCAACACAAGGTATTCATACTTCCGCACAACAAGTGGTATCAGAGTCCAAGGTTTGACTTGGGCTAGACACGAAGATACACAACATGCCCAAGAGTTAAAGTTGTACATGGTAAGGCATAGAACTCCTAGTTCGAGATGAGTCCTTGAGCAAGCCCCGTCCAGGCTTATCCATTTGTGTCCTAGAATTGTTGATCTGGTGGACCCTTATCAGATTGGGTGTCGTAGGTCGGGTGGGTCCTTTCTAGGTTGGATGCAAGAGACCATTTGTGTTCTAGCACTTCTGAAGTAGAGACCCGATCCAGGGTATAATGGGTGAAGAGGATGTTCGATTGAAATACTACGTATTTTTTCATATGTTGTTGTGTTTTACTTTAATATTTCGTTGTTATGTTAACACGTTTATAATTATTTATAACGCGTTTATAATTATTTAAATGTTAATAATTGATAGCTAATTTATAGACCGTAATATTCCATATTTTGGTGGATTATACTTTGATATTTAAAAGTGTAGTTTGTGGGTCGTTAGATAATTTTTGTACGTTCAAATGCGATAATTTAATAATTGCATTAGTGTTTTAAGGTTATAGGTTTGTCAGGGAGTCGGGTCTACAACTTTTTGGTAAAAACCGTGTTTAAGTGAAGGGGGTCTTGGGATGCGTGCAAGGCCCATACACGGCATCTTGGGATGCGTGCAAGGCCCAAACACGACACCTTGGGATGCGTGCAGGCCCATACACGACACCCACACATAATAACAAACACAGCAGCACTCCTCATGCAGCCTCACTTAAAACGCCTACCCTAACCCTAACCTAGCATATCGACACCCAAATACTGACACCACATCAGAGCCAACACATCAGGGATTGAGGAGGAAGGGTGCACGGTGGTCGAGGGTGGTCTACGGCGGCTCCTTTACACCAGGAAAAAAGGGGTACACTCACCATTTTTACTTGTTTTCGCTGTGGTGTTCATCTTTTAGATTGTAGATTTCAATCGTTTAAGCATGAGTATGTTTCTGCGTAGTTATGTAATTGATCTATGGAGTATATTAGTCGTATTTGGACCATAGTGAAGGCGTCTTTGACCACCTATGACCGTCGTAGGAGGCGACTAATCACGTTATTAGAACCTGCTTTTTCCTACCTTCAGAATACTACGCTGAACAGGGGTGTTTGGTCTTTAATTCGAACATGTCGTTGCTTGTGTTTAATCTGTGTGTCAAGGGTTTCATACTGGTGGTAGTTAGGGTGGTCATTTGGGGGTTGCCACGGTGGTTGGTAAAGTGTCGTGCCTGTGCTATGGTAGTTCTCGTTAGGGGTCTGCTACGGTATAAGAAATAGGAGCAGCCACAACAGTAGATTAAGTGGGTTGAAGTCGGTGGCAGAGGTGGCGACAACGGCGGCTACTGGTCACCTAGGAACCACCAGGTCTCGGAGGCGAGCCTGGTGGTGTCTCCGGCGAGATCAGTGGTGACCGTTGGTGCAGAGGGGACTGTTTGTCGCGGTGTTCGCTGTGACGGTCTGATACGTGTGATGTTTAAATTACTGCGTTTTTTTTCTGTTTTGTTCATAGAAAGCGTGAGGTGGGTTTTGTTTCTTCTAATTGTCATCATTGGCTCATTTGTTATCATTATCAATATTATTATTATTATTATTATTATTATTATTGTTATTATTATCTTTATGATTATGATTATGTTAGTATGTTGTTACTTTTATTAATGCTAATGCTAATATTATTGTTGTTACTAATATGTTGTTATTATTGTTAAAATTATATGTTAGTATTTTTTTGGTATAATGTGAGTAGATTTGTATTAAAAAGGACTATTACAAGCTACGAATTATGGATCAATACAATGTATGGACTGTAGCCATCTCCTATCTCTAACAGTCAGAAAATTCGATTTGCACTGTTTGATTCTAGCTATAATAATCTTTTGCACTTCTGATATTAATCTTTCAGGTCTAACCAGAGCCCCATGAATTCTTGCCTCATTTCTTTGATGCCAGAGCTGATACCAACAAACACTTAAGGCCACCCTACAAACTCTTTTCCCAAGTGTAGACTGTCCTCTATTTAGACCTTGCAACTTTAGACCCAACCACACTTCAATTCCTGCTACTATTGCCTTGCTATAGATACATTCATGGAACAAATGAGCATGTGATTCAACTTCCTGCTCACACAGAACACATTTGTCATGAGTGCAGATCCCTAACTGTCTCAGTTTCTCTCTTGTATTCATCCCTCTTTGCATAATCATCCAACTTGTAAGAGCATGTTTAGGGACATTCCAACTATCCCAAACTTTTGTATACCAGTGTACAGAGGGGTGGTGCCCCAGTAACCACTAATAACCTGATCTGACTGTATACCCTTTACCATCCAGTACCCACTGACCTGCCTGAAACCCAGCAGTCAGTCTATCCTTGACCTTACACACATTCCTCCAGTTCCAGTTGGAATCAAGAGGAGGTTGATAAGATGACCAGTCTGCTCCTTTTAAATATATATGGTCAATCCACAGAACCCATAGCCTATCAGCTTTATCATGTATCCAACTGACCAATTTGCCTACCACTGCAATATTCATCAATTCTGCATTCTTCACATTTAAACCACCCTCCTTCTTACTCCTACAAATTTTCTCCCAAGCCACTGTAGGAACCCTATCATACACTGAATGGCCACTCCAAAAATAATTTCGACAGATAGCTTCAATCCTCCTGATGACTCCCTTAGGAATGATAAAAATAGAGGACCAATACTGATGAAGAGTGTTAAAAACTGAGTTTATAAGAACCAACCTGCCAGCATAACTCAGTTTTCTTGCTCCCATACCTCTAATCCTTCCACAAAGCTTTGAAATAAGTAAATTACCTGCTTAGAAAGCCTACCAGATTGGATAGGTATGCCAAGGTACCTAAAGGGAAGGTTACCTTCTTTGAAACCAGAGATGAACGGAACATCTTATTTTACTGCATTAGTCACTCCACAGAAAACAACTTCAGACTTCTGAGCATTAACTTTAAGACCAGATGATGCTGAAAATGTGGAAAGAGCACGAAGGAGAAGCATCATTGACCTCAAATCTCCTTTACTAAACATTAAGACATCATCAGCAAATAGCAGATGACTAATCTTAAGAGACTTACACAAGGGGTGATATCTGAAATACCATCTATTCGTAGCATAATCCATTACTCTTGTTAAATACTCCATACAGATACAGAAGAGCAAGGGTGAAATAGGATCCCCTTGCCTTAGACCCCTTTTTCCTTTGAAATATCCAAACTGAGCCTTATTCATGTTCAGAGAAAAACTTGTAGTAGATATACATTTCATCACCAGTTTTCTGAAACCATCAGGGAATTGTAAAGCTACAAGCATTTGATCAACAAACTGCCATTCAATAGTATCATAAGCCTTCTGCAAATCCATTTTAAAAAGACATCTAGGAGAAGCAGCCCCTCTACTATAATGTCTAACCAAATCTTGACAAATCATAATATTCTCTAGAATGCTTCTTCCTTTAATAAAAGCTCCTTGGTTCTTGCTAATAATTTCAGGAAGAACAATTGCTAATCTGTTGCATAACACCTTAGAGATGACTTTGTATATGACATTACAACAAGAAATAGGTCTAAAATGGGTCACACTGGTTGGTCTGTCAATCTTAGGTATTAGAGTAATGGTAGTGGCATTAATCTGATTCAATAACTGCCCTGATTGAAACACATCCATCACAGCTTCACACACATCTGTCCCTACAATAGGCCAAGCATCCTTGAAGAACTGGCTAGTATAACCATCAGGTTCAGGAGACTTATCTTTTGGTATACTAAACAAGCACTTTCTCACCTCCTCCATAGTCACAGGTTGATTTAAAATAGCTATATGAGCCTTTGTACAACTGGGACCCCTCCTTACTACATGAGTCTGAACTTGAATGGTTTCTTGAGAATTCCCCAAGAGCTGAATATAATATTATAGAAAGGCATTCTGGATATCACCACCCTCTACACATAAATGCCCATCTTTATCTTCAATCTGGAACACTTTATTCTGCATTACTCTTTTTTTGATTGCATTGTGAAAGAATGAAGTATTCATATCACCCCCAATAGCCCATTGCAGCTTAGCCTTCTGTGCCAGAAAACTGTCCCTTGCCACAGACAACTCCTTGACTCTTCCAGCTATATCCATTTCCCTTTGTATCAGCTCTATATCAGAGGGATTACTACCCAAAAGCTTCGGAATCTCCTCCAGAGCTTTACTGGCTATATTAGCATTAACTTCAATATCTGAAAAGCAATCCTGATTGATTTGTTTCAGCACTGGCTTTAAATCCTTCAACCTCTTCACCAATTTGAACATCTTAGTTCCCATATAGGTCTTGTCCCACACAGTACCAACCTTATCTATGAAATTTACAGCTTGTCCCCACATATTAAAGTACTTAAAGCTTCTTCTGCCACCAATATCTACTTTCCTACTTACTACTGTACAAGGACAGTGGTAAAAAAGACCTTCAGGGTGAAAGTGAGCAAGGACATCACTATATTTCTCCATCCATTCAAGGTTTCCCATGGCCCTATCAAGTCTACTAAAGGTTCTACTCCCAACATCTTGCTTATTCGTCCAGGTATATAGAGCACCAGTGGCCATAAGATCCTCCATACAACATAAAGAAACACATTCCTGGAAGTGTTCCATCTCTTCTTCAGTAGTACTCCCACCCAGTCTCTCTATTGGTGACAATACAGTATTAAAGTCTCCTAACCAGAGCCAAGGTATAACACAGGTAAAAGCTACCTCCTTCAAAAACTCCCACAAATCCTTACGTTCATTAACCCCATTGAAAGCATAGATAAATGTCAACAAAAACTGGCTATTATCAGCAACTGATTGGACCGAAGATGAATATATTGGGCACTGTAATGTAAAACTTGAATATGATATGAATTAGGTTTCCAGAACACCCAAATTCTCCCACCTTTATGCCAACTACAATTAGTTGTGACACTCCAACCTTCACAAATAGTAGTAGGTTTATTCATGAGCTTACTAGGTTTTAATTTTGTTTCCAACAGACCAAACAGACCAACTCCATTATTATGCATAAACCATTTGACTAGTTTTTGCTTATTCAGGTCATTAAGACCCCAGACATTCCAAAATCCCAGACTATCCATTATCACCTCCTCCTGGGTTATCCCTCTCATTCTCTTCTATTCTTCCTCCTGGTGTAGCATTAGTTAGGATTTCAGCAAAAGTATACTAACTAAACCTTCATGACAATCTAACACCATCCATTGCAGTTTGTCTACTAACTCTACTAACTGGTTTTGCAGGTGTTTGCTTAGGTCTTGTTGCTGTCTTAGCCTGTTCCAGAGATGGGAATGCCTCTGGTGTAAACACCTCTGAGACAGGTTCTGTGTTAACCTTTTGAACATGCTTCCACACCCTCTGTGGTACCATAGGAACAGTAATAGGAGCAGCCTTTTTCCTGGGAGTCACCTTCCTACACTGATCCCCTCGATGTCCTATTCTATTACAGTTAGAGCATGTAATAGGTTTCCATTCATAAGATACACCAAGTTTAATTATCTTCCCATTCTCATCCAAAAATTGAACATGATCTACTAACTTTTGATCCATTTTTAACTCCACTTGAACCCTAGCATAACTCAGCAGAGTTTTATTTGAAGTTTGTTCATCCATTTTCACATAATTCCCCACTAAATTAGCGATTCTAGGGAGACAGTTTCCCCAGAACTTAAGTGGTACCCCTGAAAGCCTAATCCAGACTGGAACAACCTCCACTTTTTCCTTAACAAGTTCCATGTCCATCATTAATTCTTTCACAATTACTGGTTTGTTTTCAAACAGAAAATACCCAGCCTCTAACAAAGCATTTCTATCCTCCAGTTTAGTAAATCTGACAATAAAACTCCCATTATCCAAGTTTGAAATTCTGTCAATACCATAATCCTCCCACATACAGTAAACAAAATCCTCAATAGCCTCTCTAGGAGGGTTAGCACCTAATATGTAACAAAAAACAGCATTACTCCAAAACACTACCTCTGGTTGTACATCCTCATTAGTAAATTGAATCATCTCTGGAATCTCCTCTTCAACTATAGTCTCCAATATTGGCACACCACGACCTCCTTGCCTCAAATTCCACCCATCCAGTTCATTAAGATCCTCTTCTTCCTCAAGGTTGAGTGTAGGAATACCTCCAATATCCCTCAGAGACCTAGTTCTGTTTCCATCCTCCACTAGACCTCCAGGAATTGCAGCTTGATAATGATCAGTACTAGTATTTTTTTTTTAGATTTGATTTTGTAGCATTTTTATGATTTTGTGATGATTTTGATGTTGATCCAAATACTGCAAAACGGTTTGCAGAAGACTAGACGGCTGTCATGGCTTTTCCTGAGATTATCTTAATTTCAGAGCTTTTTTTTAGGTTTTCTCTCTCATCATTTGTTTTTTAACTTATATGTTAGTATTATTATTGGTTAATTAGTTAAGTTAGTTTGTTTAAGATGTTTTGTGAAGATATTTTATAACTCGACTAATCAAGGTTATTTATTAGTTCATATGTATTATACCTTGTTGTGTTTTGAAGCTTTGTGATTTTAATAAAATCCGTATCTCCATAAATTGTAATCCGTATGTGACAAGTAATCGTTATCTATTGATGGACGATAATTTATATAATTCCTTATTTAATTAAGTTGATGCTAAGAAATAATTGATACGGTCTCGTTATGCATAATATATCATTTAAGCAATTAATTTGATTGATTGATATACTATCAAGTTGCGTAATTGTATTAGTTAGTAATTAAGTATATTATTTTATTAGGTGTTGAGTATGTGATGGAGTGATACTACTGATTGGATGTTAGCTGCGTGATGGGATTATATTTCTATCCAGGTAGGATACACTGACCCTATAATCTATGATGTGTTATGAATAAATGTTGGATTGTATGTTATGGATGCTGAGTATGATTTATATGGGAATGGTATTGGTTGGATTGAGTGTTGTTTATTATTGCTGGTACGCGCATTGTATTATTTAATAGCATGATGAATTAAGAGTATTGTTGCATTCATGAGCATGGCATGTGCATTGGATACGGATTTGAGATGATGAGATATTATTGGGCCCAGGCTAGTTCTGCAGGACTAGACCTGGTGACCTCAGTTGTTATGCTGGTGTTCGGCGACGGCCGATTATAGTCTGCCGGGAGGTTCGGTATGGCTTGGTGCAAGGGTATGAGTTTGAGATTTGAGATTGAGAATGAGCTCGAGCATATCATGGCATTTGCATATCATTTAACTGTTGCATTATAATTATTGCGTTATCCTACTAAACCGCGAGGTTGACAGTGTATTCGTGTACACCTACGATGATCCGGAATGGGGAGTAGATTCTACAGGTCAGAGACGGATGGATTGGGAGCTTGGGCATGGAGAGAGACATAGCTTGGACCTACTTAGAATTAGATCACATACTTAGACGTTATCAGTTGTACTTCTTAATGGAAATTTTTGTGACTGTTGATTTGGTGTTCTTCTTGAGCAATGAAGGTGGAATTTTATAATGGGGTTACGGGGTCGTAACCATGTTTTAAGGAGGATAGGATTGTAAAATCTTGATAGTTTACGATCTGGCTAAGTGATATGTTGTGATTGGCTAACTGAGATTGACCGAGCATGGAGTCTGCTGTTTTAATTTGTTATGTTTCGGTCAATGTTGCGGTTCTTTAAGTGTGGTACTTCTGTTGTATGTTAAACTTTGGGGACAAAGTTTCTTAAGGGGGATAGAATGTAAGACTTCGCGTTTTAGAGCTTATATATATGTACTATTTGTGTTTGTCTTACGCCTGGGGACTGTTTTGTTATCGTTATGGGGTAGCGAACTTCGGGACGAAGTTCAATTTAAGGAGGGATGAGTGTAATACTACGTATTTTATCATATGTTGTTGTGTTTTACTTTAATATTTCGTTGTTATGTTAACACGTTTATAATTATTTATAACGCGTTTATAAGTATTTAAATGTTAATAATTGATAGCTAATTTATAGACCGTAATATTCCGTATTTTGGTGGATTATATTTTGATATTTAAAAGTTTAGTTGGTCGGTCGTTAGATAATTTTTGTACGTTCAAATGCGATAATTTAATAATTGCATTAGTGTTTTAAGGTTATAGGTTTGTCAGGGAGTCAGGTCTACAACGTTTTGGTAAAAACCGTGTTTAAGTGAAGGGGGTCTTGGGATGCGTGCAAGGCCCATACACGGCATCTTGGGATGCATGCAAGGCCCATACACGGCACCTTGGGATGCGTGCAGGCCCATACACGACACCCACACATAATAATAAACACAGCAGCACTCCTCACGCAGCCTCACTTAAAACGCCTACCCTAACCCTAACCTAGCATATCAACACCCAAATACTGACACCACATCACAGCCGACACATCAGGGATTGAGGAGGAAGGGTGCACGGTGGTCCAGGGTGGTCTACGGCGGCTCGTTTACACCAGGAAAAAAGGGGTACACTCACCATTTTTACTTGTTTTCGTTGTGTTGTTCATCTTTTAGATTGTAGATTTCAATCGTTTAAGCAAGAGTATGTTTCTGATTAGTTATGTAATTGATCTATGGAGTATGTTAGTCGTGTTTGGACCATAGTGAAGACGTCTTTGACCACCTATGACCGTCGTAAGAGGCGACTAGTCACGTTGTTAGAACCTGCTTTTTCCTACCTTCAGAATACTACGCTGAACAGGGGTGTTTGGTCTTTAATTCGAGCATGTCGTTGCTTGTGTTTAATCTGTGTGTCAAGGGTTTCATACTGGTGGTAGTTAGGGTGGTCGTTTGGGGGTTGCCACGGTGGTTGGTAAAGTGTCGTGCCTGTGCTATGGTAGTTCTCGTTAGGGATCTGCTACGGTATAAGAAATAGGAGCAGCCACAACAGTAGATTAAGTGGGTTGAAGTCGGTGGCGACAACGGCGGCTACTGGTCACCTAGGAACCACCAGGTCTCGGAGGCGAGCCTGGTGGTGTCTCCGGCGAGATCAGTGGTGACCATTGGTGCAGAGGGGACTGTTTGTCGCGGTGTTCGCTGTGACGGTCTGATACGTGTGATGTTTAAATTACTGCGTTTTTTTTCTGTTTTGTTCATAGAAAGCGTGAGGTGGGTTTTGTTTCTTCTGATTGTCATCATTGGCTCATTTGTTATCATTATCAATATTATTATTATTATTATTATTGTTATTATTATCTTTATGATTATGATTATGTTAGTATGTTGTTACTTTTATTAATGCTAATGCTAATATTATTGTTGTTACTAATATGTTGTTATTATTGTTAGAATTATATGTTAGTATTATTATTGGTTAATTAGTTTAATTTTATTTAATTAGTTAAGTTAGTTTATTTAAGATGTTTTGTGAAGATATTTTATAACTCGACTAATAAAGGTTATTTATTAGTTCATATGTATTATACCTTGTTGTGTTTTGAAGCTTTGTGATTTTAATAAAATCCGTATCTCCATAAATTGTAATCCGTATGTGACAAGTAATCGTTATCTATTAATGGACGATAATTTATATAATTCCTTATTTAATTAAGTTGATGCTAAGAAATAATTGATACGGTTTCGTTATGCATAATATATCATTTAAGTAATTAATTTGATTGATTGATATACTATCAAGTTGCGTAATTGTATTAGTTAGTAATTAAGTATATTATTTTATTAGGTGATGAGTATGTGATGGACTGATGCTACTGATTGGATGTTAGCTGCGTGATGGGATTATATTGCTATCCAGGTAGGATACACTGACCCTATAATCTATGATGTGTTATGAATGAATGTTGGATTGTATGTTATGAATGATGAGCATGATTTATATGGGAATGGTATTGGTTGGATTGAGTGTTGTTTATTATTGCTGGTACGCGCATTGTATTATTTAATAGCATGATGAATTAAGAGTATTGTTGCATTCATGAGCATGGCATGTGCATTGGATACGGATTTGAGATGATGAGATATTATTGGGCCCAGGCTAGTTCTGTTGGACTAGACCTAGTGACCTCAGCTGTTATGCTGGTGTTCGGCGACGGCCGATTATAGTCTGCCGGGAGGTTCGGTATGGCTTGGTGCAAGGGTATGAGTTTGTAATTTGAGATTGAGAATGAGCTCGAGCATATCATGGCATTTGCATATCATTTAATTGTTGCATTATAATTATTGCGTTATCCTACTAAACCGCGAGGTTGACAGTGTATTCGTGTACACCTACGATGATCCGGAATGGGGAGTAGATTCTACAGGACAGAGACGGATGGATTGGGAGCTTGGGCATGGAGAGAGACATAGCTTGGACCTACTTAGAATTAGATCATATACTTAGACGTTATCAGTTGTACTTTTATTCTTTGCGTAGTAGTTGTAATACCAGAAGTTTAAATTTAATCAGTTTTTATATAAAGTACTTTGGTTTGTTTTACTTTGTTATGCCTACCTCGGACATTCCGAGATGGTAACAGCTCTATTTATTGAGAATGTCTTGCTAAAGGCTCTTAAATAAATGGGGGTGTTACATCGATATTGACACATAAAGCATGTGGGGGCACTCACTAGACTAGACAATAACATACATGTGGTGCTATACATGACTCGTGATAACATGATGTGTTTGCTAATGGGATGTTATCAAGACATGGTAATGTTAAGGTTATCAAGACTTGGTGATGTTTCGGGTGTCTAGAAGTTGAGGTTGTAGAGTGTGGGAGTTCTTTATAGAGGTCAAGGTTCGAGGTAAGATGATGGTCCGGTAGTGTAAAGGTGAAATAAGCCTTTTGGAAAGGAGCCCAAAAGTAAATCCGTGAGGGATAACGAGCTATCACTGATAGTGGACACCGGCACAATAGAGACCCGACACGAGGTATTTACGCTTCCGCACAACAAATACCATGTTAAACCACTGCACCCAAAAGATCAATTCAGAAGCTCTAAGAGTTTCCATCATAAAATCAATTGATAATACAAGAAGTAACCCTTAATTTTATTAAGTAGTGTACTCCATAAACCACATATAAAAGCTCTTAAGATACATTAGCGCATATTAAAAACCCGTGTTACAAAATATATTGTCTTAAAAGAAAAAAGAAGTACATTGATTGCACAAATTTACATTTGTAAAGTCTGTAACAAGTTTGTGACGAGAAACAAAAAACACGTGAGAGAAGCAAGTAAGAGAAGATTGTAAGATGTCACAAGCTTGTTGTTGTGACCGTAGTAAATAAGATAGAACATGATTGATTGATGTTCTCTTTTGTAGAATTGATATACTTGTTGTTTAGGTCAAAATTCACCTAGTATTTAGTTTCGAGGTTATAGTGATTTTTCACTTGAATGTAAGTGGATTAGTGTTTATTTTATGCTAAAGAATTGGTTTGAAGGCAAGTGAGGGTACAAAGGAGATGATGACGCGGAAACCCCTTGGGGAAAAAACCACGGGAGGATGGTATCCTCCAAGTTCCACTAGAATGCTCTTGCAGAATGTGCGATGTGTTACAAGTATTTTCTAGGGTTTTTGCTAAGTGTTTTGTATGCTAAGTGATGGAATGCCTTTACATTGTACACTCTTTACATATTTATAGCCGTATCTTACTATGGACCGTTGGATCTGGCTGTTATCCAACGACTCCTTTACTCTTTCTTTCATCCTCTTTTAGCTTCTTTCCTCCCATTCCTTTTTCTGGCCAAGTCTGGCTGTGTGGCCATTTTGGGAAGTCTCGAGCCTTGATCCCACAGCTTTTCCTTCCTCCTCGTTCCTGCTGCGCGTCTTCCTTCTTCTACACTCTTCTTCTATTATTGACTTAGCCCCCTTTATGCAATCTCGACCCAATTATACGATGCCACGTGTTGGCATACAAAATATTCAATTTTTAGGTATAACATTAGCCCCCAGTTCTTGCATGAATGGATTTATGCGAGAACTTCTTCAGCTTCTGGATCCAAGACCTGTGCATGACTTCGGGCAGGGGCTTCAAGCAGATTCTCCGGGTAGAAGACAGTGATTGGACGTTTATCAGTTTTTATCAGAACCCCCTTTTAATGCTCTCCAACCGTTTGCCAACTGTCCCCCACCCCTACTTTCGAAATTTAAATTCACCCCTTCCCAATTTATTGACTTCCCTTCTTTTCACTTTTACTCTTTACTTTTTACCCTTCCCACTTCTCTCTCTTCAAACTTCAGTTTTCCTCAACCGCCTCTTCGTTTTCTTCCCAAATTTAAGGTAACCGTTCTTCTATAGTTTCCTCTTTCGTTTCGGCTTCAATGGCTCCCAACTTATTTCCCTCTCGTTCTCTGCTAAAGAACGATTATTTAGTCGATTCTTGTTTCTCTCTTGTCGACCCTTATGTGGTAAGGGATATTTTCCGTTTTGATGAGGATGTTGATTTCGTCGTCCCTAAACCGAGCCAGGTGGTTGACGCTTGTCGCCCTGGTTGGACCACTTTCTATTTGTACCCCTTCTCGTTATGGTTGTCTTTTCCTTTTCTTGCACTTGTGCAGGAATTCCTTCACCATTCTAAACTCCCACTGTGGCAAATCAATCCTCATGCATGGAGGATATTACTTTCCTTATCTTTGCTGAATGACCGTCACTCCCTTGACATTACCTTGGGCGATCTCGCCCATGTCTACACGGTTCGCGGTCTGGGTGGTGCGCAGTTCACTATGCGCGCCAAGTTCAAGTTGGATCTTCCCATTATCTTCCCACCCAAGCCTAAGGATGCAGGGTGGTCTGCACAGTTCGTCTTTGTGCGGGTGGACTCGCTTCCTCCGCCCGCTGACTATATTTACATTGATCCGGTGGGGCCCAAAGGTACTTGTAGCCCCTCCTCTTTGTTTTCTTTCTCGTTGTTTACGTTCTTACTGTTTTCTTTGCGCAGGCGTAAAAGATTTTATCCTTTCAACCAACGCTACCCAGTCCTACAGCAAGATGTTTGGACTAGATCCAGAACACCGCCATTTCAACACTCTATTTGCTCAAGACGACCAGGAGGAGATGTCGACTAGCTCAGCCAGGACGAACATGACTTCTGCAGATATGCTTGCTGATCGCAAGAGGAGGGCTGTTGTTTCCGCAGTGAAGCCTCTAGCAAAAAGAAAGCTAGAGCCAGGCGAGCCCCTGCCTGCCCCCTAGAAAGCTGCCTTGCCTGCCCCTTCGGATTCAACTCCTTCAGTTGGCCCTTTTCCGCCTTCCACCTCTTGTTATTTCCTCCAGGACTCGCAATAAGGCTTCTGCCTCAACTACTCTTGCTAGGAAGTCTTCCTCCCACGTGGTGGAGGACCTTAGTCAAGATATAATCTACCTGCCGGAGGGCTTTAGTTGTGCTCTGGAGGCAGATCCTTGGCCTGTCCTTGACCGTCTGCTGACGTCTGGCTCTGAAGGATTGCTGAAAGACCAACCTATCATGCCGTTGTGGCGTCAGGCCACAGAGGATATTTTCTCAGTGAGCTCTACTTTCACCGCCTTTCTTTTCTTGCAGTGCTCGTATGTTTGTTTGCTTTAACTAACCGCCGGTGAACTGAACTTTTCCCCAGGGGTTTCAAAAGATGTTGATGGGGTGCCGCAAAACTGAAGTCTTGTCCCAGGAGGTGCATTCCTTTAAGACCGCGTTGGATGCTGAGCGAGGGCTCCGTGCAAGAAATGCGGAAGAGTTTATGTCCTCCCAGGCTAGGGTGGCTGAGCTGGAGGAGGCCCTTGCCAAGTTGCCCGAGGAGAAGAATGCCCAATTGGCTGAGAAGGAGGCGGAGCTTAGAGCCGTGGTGGCTAAGAAGAAGAAACTGGCGAAGGTGCTGCACGACATTGCTCCTTACTCTTCTTTGGAGGGAAGGATAACTTGCCTTCGGGAGTACAAGGAGGGGGAGCATGTGAAGTGGGACTTGGAGGCGGAGGAGCGTTTCATGGCAACCTTATTCCCCGTTACCCCCGTGGTCCCTGAGCTTTCAAATGTTAACCCGGATGGTTCTCTTCGGTCGCCAATTCCTGGTTCCCAGAGGTCCAGAGTGCTGCTCCCGTTCCTCCTTCTCTTGTTGGCGTCGTTCAGGATCAGGTTGTTGATTCCCCTGCTGAGAAGGGCTCTTCCTCTACCAAGCACTCTGGTGGTGAGGCGGTAGTTTCTGCGCCCTGAGTGGCATTCAAACTTTGTCGTTTTGTTTTGTTGTTTGGCTGGGCTAGTCCCTTAACATTAGGTTGTGCCCTGGGCCCTACGTGGCGGGTTTCGTTTTTCTTTTGTTTATTTTGAACTATACTGTGTGTCGCCCAGGAATTTCTGGCAGCCTTTTCGTGCTGCCTCAGTATGCGTTTTATGGATGACTTTTGTGTATCTTGCGCGTTTCTGCTTTATTTCTGTTTGTATGGCTCAGCTATTTTCTTTTAGCTTTTTGCCTTTGTTTTGTTTGTTCATGCATGATTGTGTATGTTTGGCCAAGTGTGGGTGCTGGCTTCAGGGTATACCCAACTCAGTCAGAGGCTGCCAGGCTTTCGTGGGTGCTAGGTATCGTGGGCGACAAGGTCCCAGTTGGTCGTACTTCGCTTTGCCCACGCAGTGTGGAGGGTTGAGTGTGACTCAATTCATGTAACATTCTAGAAAAAACGACATGTTGTAAGTATTCGTAGTAAAATAACTCTAAGTAAATTTCAATTAGCTTGTAGGGGTCACGTTTCCCAAATGATTCCGTCAGGATGGCTGGATCCTGAGGATGGTACAATATAGTTAAAACACAAAATGCTAAAACGAGTAGATACCCCAGAATCTGGACGCAGGTGTTGGACGCAGGTTCTGAGGATGCTCTGAGGTGCTCCTTCTTCATATATGATATTTTTTCAGATGGAGGATATTCCAGGGTCTGCGCACCATGTTTCCCTCCATGTCCATCAATCTGTAGGATCCACTTCCCGTTGTACTCTCCACCTGATAGGGTCTTTCCCAGTTGTAGGCGAATTTCCCGGCTTTCTGGTTCTTCGTGTTTTGGAACACTTTCCTAAGGACCAGGTCTCCTACTTGGAGGGTCATGACCTTCACGTTCTTGTTGTAGCTTCGGGCTACCATTTGCTTGTAGGCTGCCATCCTGATGGCGGCGCTGGTTCTGAGCTCGTCAACTGTGTCTAGGCTGTTGGCCATTTCTGTTTGATTGCGCTCTTCTGTCAGGCAGCCGTATCTTTGGGTTGGCACCTTCGCTTCTGCTGAGATGACCGCTTCTGCTCCAAACACCATGCTGAAAGGGGTTTGGCATGTTGCTGTTTTTGGTGTGGTTCTGTCAGACCACAGGACTAGAGGTAGCTCGTCTGCCCACTTGCCCCCAGCTTCCTCCAGCCTCCTCTTCATGTTGTCCATGACGATTTTGTTGCTGGATTCGGCCTAGCCATTCGTTTGCGGGTACCTGGGAGCAGCTTTTAGTAGAGTGATATTCCAACTAGCACAAAATGCTTCTGTTTTGTTAGATATAAATTGTGAGCCATTATCACACACTATTTCAGAAGGTATACCGAACCTGTAAATTATGTTACGGTTAAGGAAAGATATCACCTGATTTTCTGTAACCTGGGGGAAGGCTTCTGCCTCTATCCATTTGGAGAAGTAGTCCGTTAATGCGAGCATGTAGGTTCTGTTCCCGGGTGCTCTGGGCAGTGGTCCTACGATGTCCATCCCCCATTTCATGAAGGGCCAAAGCGATATGACTGGATGCAGGGGCTAGGCGGGCTGGTGGATGACAGGTGCGTGCTTCTGGCAGGCTTCGCATTTCTTGGCGAGCTCTACTGCGTCTCTTCGTACTGTTGGCCAGAAGTACCCCATCCTGATTGCTTTATTGGACAGGCTCCTGCCCCCTGCATGATTTTCGCAGTCTCCGCTGTGGAGGTCATGCAAGACCGTCTGTCCTTCCTTTTCGCCCAAGCATCTCACGCATGGTCCTGCGAGCGATTTCCTGAACAATACGCCATCTATTAGGACGAATCTGGAGGCTTTCATTTTGAATCCTCTTACCTCCTTTTTATCTTCTGGAAGGGTTCCATCCCGCAGCCAGTCTTGGTAGGGTTTCCTCCAGTCGTCTGTCTCTTGCTGTTCCGCGGTGTTGCTGAAACGCCTAATCCTGCTTCCCACTGGGTGTTGGAGTTTTCAACTTCCCGGTCCTCCTGAGAAGTTGACGGTTCCAGCACGTGGGTGATTGGGATTGAAGAGATGTCCCCTGGTTTGAACGTTGCTCCTAGATTGGCCAATGCGTCTGCCTCCGCGTTCTGCTCTCTGGGTATCTGCTCTATCTTGAAATTGACAAAACTAGCTCTCCTGTCTCTGACCATCTCCAGGTAGGCTATCATTCTGGGGTCTTTGGCTTCGTATTCGCCATTGACGTGGTTCACTATGAGCTGCGAGTCACTGAATGCCTGGAGGTATCTGACTTTGAGGTCCAGGGCTAGTTGGAGTCCTTGTATCAGGGCCTCGTATTCTGCCACATTATTGGTTGCTTGGAATTCGCACCGCACTGCCTGGACGATCATGTCCCCTTGAGGAGACCTGAGCACCATTCCTACTCCTGCCCCCCGGCTGTTAGAGGCTCCGTCCACGTATAGCGTCCAACAATTCTCTTCAGAGTCCATTTCTAGGGGTAGGATTTCTCGGGCTACTTCTTTCTCCAATCCTGGGCTAAAATCAGAGACAAAATCCGCAAGGGCTTGTGACTTTATCGCAGTTCTAGCTTCAAATTTCAGGTCGTAGCCACTTAGGTGGACAGACCACTTAGACATTCTTCCAGACAGTTTTGGTTTACTCAATATGGGTCTCAAGGGGTAGCTAGTTAGGACTGATATGGAGTGAGATTCAAAGTAAGGTCTCAATTTATATGAAGCCGTAACTAGAGCAAGAACTACCTTTTCAGGGGCTGTGTACCTGGTCTCTGCAGGAAGCAGAGACTTACTGACGTAATAAACTGGGTGCTGGACCCCCTCGTGCTCCCGCACCAGAACTGCGCTAACTGCTACTTCAGTTACTGAGAGATACAGGTACAATGGCTCCCCGGGTTCTGGTTTGGACAGGAGTGGAGGAGTGCTGAGGTACCGCTTCAGCTCTGCAAATGCTTTTTCGTGCTCCTCTGTCCACTCGAATCTTTGGCTCTTTCGCAATATGTCGTAGAACAGCCTGCATCTGTCGGAGGACCTGGATATGAACCTATTAAGGGCGGCCACCCTGCCGGTTAGCTTCTGCACATCCTTTGGTTTATGTGGGGATTCCAGCTGAAGGAGTGCCTTGATCTGCTCGGTACTTGCTTCGATCCCCCTCTGCGTTACCATATATCCCCGGAACTTTCCGCTGGACACCCCGAACGTGCACTTGGAGGGATTCAACTTCATTTGGTACTTCCTCAATATGCTGAAGGTTTCTTCCAGATGTTGGGCATGCTGACTGGCCGCTTTGGACTTGACTACCATGTCGTCTATGTAGACTTCCATGGTTTTGCCTATTTGATCTTTGAACATCATGTTCACCAGCCTTTGGTAGGTGGAACCTGCATTTTTTAACCCAAATGACATAACATTATAGCAGTAGATACCTCGTTCAGACCTGAAGGAGTTTTTTCCTGGTCCTCCGGATGCATCTTTATCTGGTTGTATCCACTCCATGCGTTCAGGAACGTAAGCATCTCGTGGCCTGCTGTTGCGTCCACCATAGCGTCTATGTGCGGCAGGGGGAACGGGTCTTTGGGGCATGCTTTGTTCCAGTCGGTGAAGTCTATGCATACTCTCCACTTCCCATTCTTCTTGGGGACCACCACCACGTTTGATAACCACTCTGGATACTTTACCTCCCTGATTTTTCCTGCAGCCAGAAGGTCGTCTACCTCCTGGTTTATCACTTGATTTCTCTCTGCAGCAAACTTTCTCCTTTTTTGTTGGACCGGCTTGTAGCCGGGGTTCACACTTAACTTGTGCGAGATTATGTTTGGGTCTATTCCCACCATGTCCTTGTGGGACCACGCAAAACAATCAATGTTAGCTTTTAATAACTTTAACAATTCTGACCGAACGGTACCTGTACATTCTGCTCCTATCAGCACCTTCCTTTCTGGATGCAGCGGGTCCAGGGGGATTTCTTCCACCTCTACCTGAGGGGGTTCTTCATAGGTTCCCCTGAACTGCCTTTCCTGTGATTGCTATGCGGGGGGAGGAGTGGTTGTGGGCTTGAGTGCCACCTTGTAGCAACTCCTCGCTTCTTCTTGGTTTCCTCTTATTGTCTGAACTCCCCATGGTGTGGGGAACTTGAGGCACTGGTGGTATGAGTACGGGATGGCTTTCATGTCGTGTATCCATGGCCTGCGAAGGATAACATTGTAGGTGGAGGGACCATCAATTACTAAGTACCTCACCTGCTTGTTGATTCCACCGACGTATGTCGGGATAAGGATTTCTCTGAGGGAGTGCTTGGTCTCTCCGCTGAATCTCACCAGCGGTACCGTCTTCTTGGTCAGGTCTGCTTCTCCAAATCCCATGTTTTTCAGGGTCTCTAGCATGATGATGTTGACCGAGCTCCCCGTGTCCACCAGAATTTTATTTACCTTGCAGTTCCCTATGGACAAGGTGATGATCAGGGCGTCATCATGGTACTCTGCGCCTTCCTCAACATCTGTTTCGTCGAAGCTGACGGCTGGCAGATCCAGGGTACTGATCCTGCACGAGAATTCTGGTTTGTCTCCCTTGGTTTTGGTCGCATGCCTCTTGGCGGCAGAGTATGTAAGCCCACATAGTTCCGAGCCCCCTGTTATCACGTTAATGGTTCTAGTACAAACAGGAGGGCTAGAGGGTGCTACCTGACGGGCCGCGTTTACCTTGGTCCCCTTCGGCAGGATGTGGTTCAGGTTACCCTACTCATATTGGTACCACACCTCCTTTCTGAGGGTGATGCAGTCCTCTGTTGTATGCCCGATGTCCTCGTTATGGAAGTCGCACCTCAGGCTGGTGTCCCTTCCATCCTTGCTCCTTTCTTCTGCCCTCTTCTTGGGCCACTTGACCTTCTCTCCCAGTTCCTTCAGAGCCTTGATTAATCCTGCAAGGTTGACAGTAAAACCATACTCTTGTACCTTTGGTGGCAGGTTTGGATCGTTCTTCCAGCTTTTTCCTCCAGAAACCTTGTGCACCGGTCTGCTGTAGGGTTTCGATCTTTCCTGCCTGTCTGTTGGTGCTTTCCTGCTGGTGGACGCGGTGCTGCAGCTAATCCTTCTTGGCCCCACATCCTCCTCCAGTCGAATGGCATCCAACGCCTTCTGCTGAATCTGAGCGTATGCCGTGCATGGCCATTTGGTTATCTCTTTGTATAGGTCTGAGGCCTGTGGTAGCCCCCAGCGGAAGGCGTGGATGGCAGTCTTCTCCTCGCAGTGAGGTATGGACACCTTTTCTTTGTTGAATCTTGCTAGGTAATCTCTGGTAGACTCCTCATCATCCTGCTGAATCTGGTAAAGGTCGCTGGTTTGCTTTTATGGTCTCCTGCTGCTGGCAAACTGCTGGTTGAACGCGTTTACCAGTCCTGCAAAGCTGGAGATGCTGGAGTTCGGCAGGCTGACGAACCACTGGAGGGCGGCTCCTGAGAGAGTGGATCTGAACCCTTTGCACATGCATGCTTCCTTCAAGGGCCCAGAAGCTGTCACCACCATCATTTTTTGCTTGTAGTGGATGACATGATCTATTGGGTCGGCCGTTCCATCGTAGTTCGTCATGTTTGGGGGAGTGAAACCTTTGGGCACGTCCACTGAGACTATGTTGTGGGTGAACGGTAAATCTGCATAGCTGTCTGGGGCAGCCTTTTCCAGGGGTCTTGACACTCCTGGTATACGGCTAACCAAGTCCCACAGCTCTTTGTATCGATGCTCCCAAGGGTCCGATCCTGCAAGAGAGTTAGCTGGGTTCCAAGGAGTACCAAGGGTGAAGGGCGCATACCCTTGTGCTCCAGGGGTCTGGCTGACCATATGCTGACTGAGTGGGGTGGTGTGGACTATCGGTGGCGTCTGCTGGGCAGTGCACCCGGACGACCCAACCCCCAGCAGGAGCGGGTGTCTTGCCGACGATCCTTCCCCTTGCGTCCAACCCGGGGTTGGTGTGGACGAAAATCCTGCATTACCATGATTAGGGATGGCAATGGGTAGGGTCTGGGTAGGGTCCGGCAAGACCCGACCCGACCCGGCCTAAAAATCCTTAGACCCATACCCGACCCATACCCGGCAGGGTCTGAAATCAATGGACCCATACCCGACCCTAACGGGTCTGGGTCTGGGTAGGGTCTACCCTAGGGTCCAACGTTTTTTAACGAATTCTTCGATAAAATGTACCAAGGTTTAAATTAAATTACAAAGTCTTAATTAAAGTATTACAAAGTCTTGGAAAAATTCTTAAATCTCTTACAAATTACAAATACCAAACACAAAGAAATTGTTTGACAATTAACAAACCTAATCAAACCAACTGTAAGCTTATATTTTTAATCTCACATGTCCCTATTAAAGTATTATGAGAAACATGAGGTACCAATGTACCAGCAAACCACCAATTGTAAGCAACTAAGCATATATTTTTAATCTTACGATTGTAAAGAGGTGCTCTCCATGTTGATTAAGGAACAATTTCATGATAGACGCGACATCACAGCTATCATTTTAGCTCACATGTAGTTCTAATGACATTCACTGTTAGTCCCAAACATCATAAGAGAAGAGAGTATTTTAAAAAATGACCCTGGGAACGTAAGTTGACTAGTTGATTTATGATTTTAATTTTTTTTTTTTTTAAAAAAATACACGGGTCCACGGGGCGGGGCGGGTCTCAATAGTTAGACCCAGACCCGACCCTACATTTTTTATATTGGACCCATACCCGACCCATACCCGAGCGGGTCCCAAATATTCAAACCCATACCCGACCCATTAGGGTCCGACCCTAAGGGTCTGGGTTGGGTACCCGACCCGCTGCCATCCCTAACCATGATGGTTAGCTCCTGTTTGCGGCGGAGGTGAGTCTAGGTCGAAGGAAAGGTATCCCAGCCCTGTGGGTGTGACTCTTTCTGGTGGAGTTACTCCAGTAAGATCTAGCCTGGTGACCGGCTCGTTGGGGACATCCCTTGCCTCGCTCCTGCTTCCTGGAGGCCTTGGGATCCTGAGTCCCACATATGGTCCCCCACTGGCATGCGGAGGTTGGTTCTGTCCCACGGCTAACTTCCTCAGCTCCTGGTTGTCTTTCTTCAGGCCATATACCGCTTGGTGGAGGGCGAAAATTCCCTCCATCATGGTTTTCCACACGGCTGGAGTTGGAGCTTCTCCACCAGTGTTGCTTGGGTCAGCCACTGTTCCACTGGTGGTGGTGCCTGAGTGCGCCTGGGGGGTGCTGCCGCTGATGGGCGCCATTGTTGCCGCTGATGGAGTCTCCAGATCCCCCATCGAGGTGGAGGTGGTGTTTACCACCGAGGAAATGCGTTGCGAGGTTGTTTGAGGGGTTGTGTTCGTCATTTTTGAGAGGTTTACAACGAGTTTAGGTTCTTCACACTCATTGGGTTGAATAATCACTATAGCCCCACGGTGGGCGCCAAACTGTTTAGGTCAAAATTCACCTAGTATTTAGTTTCGAGGTTATAGTGATTTCTAACTTGAATGTAAGTGGATTAGTGTCGATTTTATGCCTAAAGAATTGGTTTGAAGGCAAGTGAGGGTACACAGGAGATGATGACGCGGAAACCCCTTAGGGAAAAACCGCGGGAGGATGGTATCCTCCAAGTTCCACTAGAATGCTCTTGCAGAATGTGCGATGTGTTACAAGTATTTTCTAGGGTTTTTGCTAAGTGTTTTGTATGCTAAGTGATAGAATGTCTTTACATTGTACACTCTTTACATATTTATAGCCGTATCTTACTATGGACCGTTGGATATGGCTGTTATCCAACGGCTCCTTTACTCTTTCTTTCATCCTCTTTTAGCTTCTTTCCTCCCATTCCTTTTTCTGGCCAAGTCTGGCTGTGTGGCCATTTTGGGAAGTCTCGAGCCTTGATCCCACAGCTTTTCCTTCCTCCTCGTTCCTGCTGCGCGTCTTCCTTCTTCTACACTCTTTTTCTATTATTGACTTAGCTTTCTTCTTATATTGTTGACTTAGCCTCCTTTATGCAATCTCGACCCAATTATACGATGCAACATGTTATCAATTTGTCATATAAAATAGTCAATTTTGGGATATAACAATTGTTATTGCATCAAGAATGAGCTTGAGTGATGGTGATATATCCTTCTTTATCATGTGTTTGTAAGTTAGTGAATATTTAAAGATAGAATATCACATGATCACATGATAAGAAGAGAGATATGGGCCGTTAGATAGGATTTAGAGGATGGTGTATGGAACTATCTTGTACATTGGGCACCAATTATGAGTCTTGATGGACGGAAGAGAATAAGCTGAATAACCCGACTCCACGTGAAGTAATGGCCGTTTTTCTATTTGCCTTCTTTTATTTATTGCACCCTTTTGTTTTGGTTCTTTGATAATATAACATTATTGCTCTGCAAGTTTTCATTTGCGAGAGTTATATATGTCGCAATTAAGGGTACGGCGTGTTAAGTATTATTTATATAGGTAGATAATATAAAAACAGTTATTTAAAGATTAGCAATTAATCTGTTTTTTTTAATCTATTCACATAAATAATATTTAATTAGTCGCAAGCTTATGATAAATATATCTGTTATAAATGAGACTTATTAGTATTGCTAATCAATCATAATCATGGAGCAAACACATATATGAAATTGACCTCGGTAATGTGATAGACTATAGTTGATGATTCAACATTTTTAGACAAGATCCACATTTGTAGATATATACCATTAATTTGAGCTAATTTTACACTAAATATGTGCCTTTGATATTACTCATTCTTCTAATCATTTCATTTTTGTTAAAAAGGATCTTAACTTTTGCGGTGTATTTGTAATAACCACTAAGCTAAAATAGCTTCAAAAATATTCTCAAACTCTCTAGTAAAAATGGTTTTTTGGTTCCATATTAACTTTGTAATAGACTCTTGTAAACTGATTATTGTTTGCAATTTTCTTTTACAAAAGAGATGTTCATTTGTAAGTAATTGAAACAGAAGACATATATGTATGTTAAATTTTGAGAATGTTTTAAAAAAAATAATGTGATCATCCAACTCCATCTTAATTTACTTACACAAATTCTTATTTGTAACGACACTATCCGTCTCAAGTTTGTGACGGATACCGTTTTCTCTCACAATATATCCACGTTTTCTCTCTCTCCAACACTATTCATATGGTCCCCTTTCTCCACTAACTCATTTTATATCCATTTTATCTCACAAAATATCCGTCACAAATAGTGACCTTTCCCAAACAAGACTTACTAATTTACTTATTACTCCAATAACCTTAAAAGAGAGGTGAAGAAACGAATAAAACCAATTTGAATACACGTATGGGCGTATGTGGTCTCCCGCGGTTTTTAGAACAGATTACCGCCGTATTAATTACCACTTGTCAAACCAAACACGTACTTTTCCATCCTTTTCAAGTACCAAAAAAAAAGATCAACGGTTCTCCATCTTTCAGCTCAATATTTCTTCTCATATAAATACCTCCTCTCCCTCCTTCCCTCTTTTTCCATCCTCAACCTTCTTCCCCAACACAGTCAACTCCAAACAAATTATATTAAATTAAATAAATCACCAGTCCTTAGTTTTCCGCCATTGTTAAGCAAACATGCTACTAAGAAGCTCATCAACACCAATCCTTAACTCATGGATGACACCCAACTCTTCTTCCTCCACTTCCTCATCACCTGATCATCACCTCATTTCATTCCACCTTCCTCCTTCCAATACCACGTCGTCCTGCTCCTGCAACTGCACTAACACCACCACTACTGCTACTGTTTCCACTACCTTAATCCGCGCGTCTTCCGATTCGGATCTCCGCACCCTCAACCGACCCTCATTCGGGTCCGGTTCGGGTTCAGGTTTGGGATTCGGGTCCAGGTTGTTGACATGTAATGGGCTGGGATTGAGGGAGAGAGTCATGGTGGTTGAAGAAGAAGAAGAAGAAGAAGAAGAGGAATTGTTCGACGGTGGCGCTTTTGGTGGATCTCAGGGTGGCCGTGGCGGATTCGGAAAAAGCGATTGTAATAATGGCAAAGGGAATAACAATAACAATAATAATAATAGTAACGTTAACGGTACGGATTTGTATTATAAGAAGATGATTGAAGCTAATCCTGGAAATTCACTTCTCTTAGGCAACTATGCTAAGTTCTTGAAAGAGGTATATATGGAGTTTTTCTAACGTGTGCCTTGGGACGGTGTCGTACTCGTATATGAGTAATATAATAACGTGTGTTTTTACTTGTGATTGAAAATAGGTGCGAGGAGATTATTTGAGAGCAGAAGAGTATTGTGGAAGAGCAATACTTGCGAATCCGAGTGACCCGAAAGTATTGGCGCTTTATGCGGATTTGATTTGGCAAACTCAGAGGGATTCGTCCAGAGCTGAGACCTACTTTGATCAGGCTGTTAAAGTAGCTCCTGATGATTGGTGAGTTTGATTTCCGTCTCGGTCATTTGTTTACCCTTTTAGATCCGAGCTAATTCATTTCCTATTTGATTGTGCAGTTATGTTCTTGGGTCGTATGCTCATTTCCTGTGGGATGCGGAAGATGAAGATGAAGATGAGGAAGACGATGTGAAAGTGTCTAGCAGTACAGTGTCACCAATGCTTTACCATGGCGTCTCCCCTCAACCGTCTCCATTAACAGCTGCTTCTTAAGTTAGCTTCAGCACTTGGTTGTTTTCTGTATAAGTCGTATAACCCGTTCCCCATTAACCTAAGTAAATAGCCAGTATGACAGTCGACAGTTTGTTCCTAGTTTTTGTAGGATTTCACTTTTGTAGTTGCTAACCAAATAATGTAAGAGCTGCCGAGCTGGTATATATGATATGAGAAACTCCTGTTACTTCTATGCGGATTTGGTTTGCTCTTATGGAGTACTCCGTATATGTTTTTTTTACGCTTTTTATTGGCATAATTTTGGATTTAGAAGGGCCGTTTGATGCTAATGGGTTCTGTAGAAAGGCTTGTTTGTTGCTATCAGTTGAAGATTGAATTGGTATTAATTCCTTTCACAAGGACGCAGTGAAACAGTTGACGTTATTAGCAGAAACTCCAGCGTTTCAGTTTGAGAGTCGGGTATAGTTTGACCTTAACTAAAAGCTTTGAAAGTGAACGGAGCAATGTTTGCATTACCTGCTGTTTTCTGCGAAATTTGCAGAAGTCCAATTCTGATAGTATACCAAGCGATGTGTTCAATAAGCTCTTTCTTATAACAACACCTTGTTGCTCTTCGATCATAGTTTTCTTGGTTCTGGTTTGGTGCCGAGCATTGACTTCTTTGGCCGTTAATAAAACCTGTACAGAGGAAGCAGTAGACGGAAGGCATGAGAAATTGGCAAAACTCTCGACAGCTTAACTCACAATTCTTTAGCTCCATACTCCTTGTAGTACTCGGGAAGCAGAATGACTGGTAAAACATCTGCATCCCCGTGACATACTTTGGGAAATAAATCGTTTCTTCAACTTTTGCCTGCACTTTCGACCTGCGTATATCCTATTGACTTTATAGCCTTATGATGGTGGTTGATATTTGCTGGATTTTGATAATAATTTGCCTATTATCCTGTTCTCGTGTTAGGTGGATGTGAAGGCAGTTTTCCATGGTGAGTCCGTAAAACTCCTGGTTTCGTTGAAGCTGCTCAGTGGCTTCTGAGTACTGGCAACTCCACCGTTAAATCTTCTTTTGAATGGCTTGTTAAAGGAGAAAATCGCTTTACAACTGCTAGTAACATTCCTTGGTTAAAAGGGTATGCTGCTACAGTAATCTGTGGAGACACAACCTCAAAAATTGGATGGTTATGCATCAGGAGTTATTTTCAGAGACAGATTAATGGTTTGGAATGTTAGCTTTAATATCTGCTGTCGATTACACCTACAGATCTACTTCAGAACAAGGCAACTGATCATCTCTTATTCAAGTGTGATCGATGTTGTTATGAGGATTCGAAGGCGAGAGTGAACTGATTGGATGTACTCGAAGGGGGAGTATAGATGTGGTTAAGACAAGGAGCTTTGTTTGCGTTACATGCTGTTTTCTTCGGTATTTATAGCCGTCCAAATTCCGAAAGTATACCAAGCTGTCTTCAATAAGTTCTTTGTATCGGAAATTACGTGTAAGATAGTCTGCTTGGTTCTGGTTTTGTGCTGAGCATTGACTT
Organism: Silene conica; assembly: GCA_029255685.2. NCBI lineage: Eukaryota > Viridiplantae > Streptophyta > Magnoliopsida > Caryophyllales > Caryophyllaceae > Silene > Silene conica. The sequence continues at coordinate 44,337,793 of CM055319.2, read as the reverse complement.
CTTTGGCCATTAAGAAAATCTGTCTGAGAGAAAGCAGTGGAGGAAAGGCATGGGAAATCGGTCAAAACTCCAAAGAGCTTATCTGTGAATGGGAAGTTGGGATTGCGGAAAGGAACTCCAAAATTGCCAAATTTTCATTGAATTTCAAAATTCTCAGAATTCTCATCGGTTATACTGCTAGGTTGAAAATTACCTCACTTGGCTGTACAAGTTCTGACATTCATTCTGAAGATTAAAGGACCATATACTGAGGCTTGTGAAGCATATGTATCATCTCAAACTAAATGAAAAACCAGGCCGAAAAAGAGCCGCTTGCTCTCAAGCAACGAAAGGAGATTAGCATGCGAGTGAGTGATGGCAGCAGGGAACGACTGGTTCAGCTAACCTAAACTAAAACATATGCATCCCCATGACATACTTTAGGAAATAAATCGTTTCTTCAACCTTCGCCTGCGCTTTTGGTCTGAGACTTGAAACCACAATCTGCCTATATCCTATTTTCTGATCATGGTTGATAATTGTTGCTGGATTTGATAATAATTTGCCTATCTCCTATTCCGATGGTGTTAGGTGGACATTGAGGCAAATTCCCATGGTGAGTCTGAAAAACTCCTGGTTTCCATAATACTGCTCAGAGCTCAGTAGCTCCTGAATACTGGCAATTCCACTGTTAAATACTTACATCTACTTACGAATGGCTTATTAGAGAAGAAGAATCCCTTAGCAACTGCGAGTAATATTTGTAGGCACTAAAAATTATTTAAGTGTCGAAAATACAAAAATGAATTGAATTGAGTTAATAAAAAATAAATTACTGAATTTAATTATCTCTGTCCCTTTTAAAATCAAATTTAGGTCATTCTGAGTTATTTGGGTCCAAACAGAAGCCAAATTGGGCAAAAATCGTAAACAATCTAAATCTCTAACAGGATCACAAAGGGATACTTTGTATATTTATCAACTAATTAACGTAAATCAGTAACGGTTGACTTTGCTAGAAGTTTAACGTTACTATCATACTAATCGCGGTGATTAGTTGGCCCCTATGGGTGTCACAACTATAGGATGGTTCCAAGAAATGTGATTATATACTACTTCCTCCATTTTTCTATTTTCTTCCCATTTCTTTTTACACAACTATTAAGAAATTGATTAAGCAATGAAAAAGTAATGGTAGGTTTGCATATGGGCCAAAATAAACAACTAAAAGAGATTAAATAATGAAAAACAATGACAAATATTATAAATACACAAGTGGGACAAGGACTATATAGTCAATTATATGGTCAAAAAAGGAAAGATGAGAAATGAGACGAAAAGAAATAATTTGCCAAAAAGGGGAAATGGGAAAAAAAATAGAAAAATGGAGGAAGTAATATATTATATAGATGCCTAAATTGACTAAATATTAGTCATGGAAATAATACGAATAATTATTTAATACGATTAAATGATTATTATGGAGGGGGTTGAGAGAAATTTGGAATTATGGAGGCATACGTTGGAGACTCGTGGGTTTAGGCTAAGTAGGAGTAAGACCGAGTATGTGAGGTGTCAATTTGCGGGGCCGAGATCGACGGCGGTGGGGAGCATTATTTTCGATGGAAAGGTTGTTGAGGGGTCAGATTCCTTTAGATATCTCGGATCTATTATCCAAAAAGATGGAGATGTAGACGGAGATGTGGCCCACAGAATTAAAGCGGGATGGATGATATGGAAAAGTGCTACGGGATTTTTGTGTGATAAGGGTATGCCCCAAAGATTAAAGGGAAAATTTTATCGTACGGCAATTAGACCGGCCTTACTTTACGGCTCGGAGTGTTGGGCCGTGAAGCAGTGTCACATTCATAAGATGAGTGTGGCAGAGATGCGTATGTTGAGGTGGATGTGCGGCCATACAAGGAAAGACCGGTTAAGGAATGAGGTGATTAGAGAGAAGGTAAAAGTGGCCCCAATAGAGGACAAGATGATGGAAAACCGACTAAGATGGTTTGGCCATGTGAGAAGGAGACCTATGGACGCACCGGTTAGGAGGTTGGAGACATGGGGTGCCGAAACGGTTGCTAGGGGTAGAGGGAGACCTAAACAAACTTGGAGAAGAGTGATTGAGCACGATATGAGATTTCTGGGGCTTCAGGAGGGGATGGTGATGGAGAGGGCACTATGGAGAGATATGATACATGTGGACTTCTAGCCTTTGATGTTTTTATTAAGTTTTCTATAAAAAAAAAAAAAAAAAAAAAAAAAAAATTAGGTTTGGATTTGTTACACTTTTTCCTCCAAAACTCTTATTTTAATTTTAACTTCGTTTCTCAAAATCACTTTAAACTTTATTCTTGATTTATTTTTTTGGGTTTTTTTATGTGATAAGTTCGATTTAAAATTTATAAAACCCCTTTGCCTTCCATTTTTTTTTGTTTCACTCCACTTTCGTTTTTTTTCTTTTTCTTTTTTCTTTTGTTGAGATGAGAGTTCACTCATGACGGTTCCAAGGGATGATTCATGTCAGCCGACCCCAAAACATTTTGGGACTAAGGCTCTGATGTTGTTGTTGTTGTTGTTGTTGTTGATTAAATGATTATTAGGAGAAGTGAATTAAAATGTTAATTCTAAATGAATATAAATGTTATATTTATTAATAATATAAGTTTTAATATACGATATTAAAATTAATTGATTATACGATAAATTAATTATATTCTCCTGTCATATTTATATATGTTAAATTATAATATTGGATAAGTTTCGGAAAATTAGTTTTCCAAGTGCACCGAAATTTCGGGCCATATAATATTAATATATAAGTATAACAACTTCCAAATAATATCTTCCAATAATTAATAAAAGTAATTTTTATTATTTTATGGAAAATTCAGTTATGGTAGTTGTTTTTTGGACCGTGTGGACTCGTGCCAAACAAGAGTCATACTCTTGTTTGGATTCACACATTGTTATTATTTCCTCCTTATATGAAGACTTGAGATTAACCCCTAAGGAAGAAGAAGGGGAATTCATGTGAAATATAAGGGAAAGGAGAGGCGTTCGGTTTTTGTCTAGCATATAGAAAATTCAAACAAGCATATTCTTGGATCATCTTGGGTGCAATTGGTAGGAGTATTTCTGCCTTGAAATCTATTATACTAGGTTGTTCTTAGGCCAAAAGCAAAGGACCCAAGGTTATTTCTTCCCTTCTTATATCGATTTAATTATTGTTGTTGCATTCGTATTAAAGTTAATTTTGATATAATCCTTCCTTATGACATTAAATGATTAATCTCATTATGAAATATACGATATTTCCTACATATAAGCTATTTATAAAATCTTTATCTAAAAAAAATATTATTATATTTAGAAAGTCGTCTAACAAATTATTAAAGATGGAATATTAAAGGGGTGAAGTTAGTTTCTAATATATCTTTGAGCTCTTTCTCTCAATAGCAATTTTTAGAAATTATCCACATAACTGTTAATATTCCAACATTTTATCTTCGACATTAAAGTTCTTAAAAAATATCAATCGTAATTAATCTACTCCCTTGTCCACAAGTGGAAGAATATACTCCCTCCGTCCCGATCAATTGTTATCTATTTTTTTTTAACACAAACATTAAGAAAAGAAGTATGTATGAATTTAGACCACACAAATCACATGACCTCACATGCAATGAAATGTGATCCACAAAAGGTTGCCAAAAACGGAAATAGATAACAATTCAATGATATACCCCAAAATGGAAATAGATAACTATTGACCGGGACGGAGGGAGTATTATATAAATAGTGTTAAAAGGGTAAAAATATCAAATATAAAAGCGATCACTACTTAATTTTTAATACTCCAATTATTAAATTTTGTTGCAACTTTTGATCTTTTATTATTGTAGATTTTTATTTTATTTTAATGATATTTAGAAAAATGAAATAGAAAAGGCATTGACTTAAACATAAATTATTTGGTAGGTGAATTACAAATGGAGGAGCTGCACTAATTTAGACTGAGAAATGGTTCTTACCTTTTAGCAAAATGAAAGATAACATTACAAAATAGTAACGTATTTGCGACGGAGGCATCCGTCGCAAATAAGGGGAAATTCGTCGCAAATACGAGATTTGCGACGGACTTGCGACGGACAAGGTCTGTCGCGTTTTTTTTTGTCGCAAAATGACAAATCCGTCGCAAAGGTTTGCAACGAAAATAGGTCAAGTTTTCCGTCGCAAATTCCTCTTTTGCAATAGAATTTGAACGGTTGTAACACCCCGATATTTTCCGTATTATAAAATTTATAGATTTAATCTAATTTCAAGAATAATTTATATTTCGTGAAATTTCGTAAATATATTTTAACAATATGAATATTTCATTTTTAAGCATATTAGTTTCAAATGATATTTCGAGTTTTATAATTTTTAAGTTTTGGTTTTAATTCTCGAAAAATGACAAGTATGTCGGATAATTTCATGAATTGTGGTTTATTTGTAAAATGAGTTCCATCTTGAGTAATAATAGACTTGAGATGTTATTTCCGTCTTAATTAGCCAAATCCGAGTCATCCCGCCTCATTAAATGAATCCCGAGTCATTTCCGACTCAAAAACCCTTATAACCCTTATGTTGTGTTTTATTTCACACAACCCATTCATTTCTTCATCCTCTTCAAAAAAATCAGAAAACCCTTCCACCATTGTTGGTGATTTCTCAAGAGCACAAATCTGACCTTAGCTCACTCGTTTCTCGCTCAAATTCCGAGTTCTTTATATATGTTCTCCTCTCCTTCTCCTTCTTCTTTTGACATAATCAATTCCTAGTTTTGTTGAGTTTTCTGAAAACCCGTCTTTCTAGGGTTACGTTTTTAATTCGTTTTTCTTATTGTTTGTTGGTGAGAATGGATGTTTGGACTTCAATGAAGGGTTCTCTCAAGACTTGGAGAGCTTTAAAGGTAACTTTGAGAGGTTACTCGACTTTAAGTCAAAAATCGTTTATGTGTGGTTATTGTGGTTTAATTTCTGAGATTTGGATGGTTTGTATGATTATGTTCATTATTCTATTGTTTAGAATGCTATTCATATGGATTGGTAGTAATGAATAATGGGTTTTGGTTGTGTTTATTGGGTAAACTGATATCCGTCACATGCTCGTTGTATTCATTGCAATAGTGTGTTTTCAACTGATCTAAATCCATGCCTAGTGTGACAATTGTGCTTCTTATTAATTGTTTACACATGAATGATGATATGCCCATGAATTAATAAGATTACATGTTGATAATACCGCTTGAATCATGCATAAACCCGTCTCAAAATTCACTACAACAAAATGGCACTTGCGCCACGATTTATGTCACGGGAATTCATAATTCGTGACCTAAATTTGCTTAGTCACGGGAAAAAAGTCTCTTTCCTTCAAAATTAATTGGTAAAAAAATTTATGTCACGGGAAAATATTGTAACACCCCCATTTATTTAAGGGCCTGTACTAGGACTCCTCAGATAAATAAAGATGTTACCATCTCGGTTTCCCGATGCAGTAGATACAAAGGAAAGATAAACAATACTTAAATTAAAGTTAAAGTCATAACATGTTCTTACAACAGTATCCGAAAGTCTCAACAAGATAAATAAAGTACAACTCATGCTAAACTGACTAAGGTGATCTAGACTCTAGTCTGGTCCGGATCCAAGCTCTTTCTCCCATAGCTCCCCCTTAGTCTAAGCCACCTATCAATCTGCTCCCCAATAATTGGTTCATCACAGGTGATCACGAATACACAGGGTCAACCACGAGGTTGAGTAGGGAAAAAGAAATAAATATGCCAACAGTATAATAAACTCCGCACCGTTCCAACGCCAAATAAACTCCGCACCGATCCAACACCATATAAACTCCGCACCGATCCAACACCATATAAACTCCGCACCGATCCAACGCCAAATATACTCCGCACCGATCCAACGCCAAATCACAAGACCCAATATATATTCACATCGTATTATATCACAGTATAATATAGATAACACAATACAACGATCACAAGATATTATATCACAACATGTTTAGTACCAATTAAGAACAGATTACTCATCGTTATATACACAGTATTCCCCTACCTGGAATAGCAGGTGACGCAGATAAACCCGAGGCTTGTTTAGAAATGTTCCACGCGAAACCCGCTACCTAAACAAATATTATTTAATTAATAAACACCCTAATTCTCGTAATACGTGTACACATTCTATTTATAGAAACTTCCTATATTTAGAAAGCTTACCAACAACCGAGGTTACCCAAAATAGCAACTTTCTAAATATAGTAACTTCTAAAAATAGTAACTTCCAAAAATGATACTTTGGTTTTGAAATTCAAATTAATTTCAAAATACTCATTAAAACCATGTCAAAACTTCCTATAATAAAATATATACTCATAATGACAAAGATAATCATAATAATGGCAATAATAATAATAATAATAATAATAATAATAATAATAACAAAATCGACACAAACAGCCCTAAGCCACCTTTCGTCCCAACCCACTTCGACTCCTATCACCACCGTGTACCGACAGATCGACCACCAGCACTCCCTCCCCTCGACACCGCTGACATCCATCCACCACCCTGACACCACCAACCTGTACGACACCTGCCGATGAGTCAGACCAGAGCCCATCAACCCAGGTCTGACTCTCACCCGCGCTACAATCTGTCGGGAAAACAGACCCTATCGACCTCCACCACCGCGCCTTACACCACCCATTTCCACCACCAAAACCACCTCCGACAACCAGTCTGTAGACCATGGTGGTACTACTGTATAGACCTCCCCCGAGTCGACAGTAATACCATCCCCAAAACGACTCCCTGGCCTGAACAACCATAGACTCCCTGACTCTCAAAATACCATGATGAACAGGTTCCAGAACCATCCCTGTCGACAACACTACCACCACCCTAGCCCACCGATACCATACCCCTGCAACAACTATGACTCCCCTCAACGTACCCGTGCCAACCAGACCAGATAGGAACAACACCCTACCCTTCGAAACCCCTGACAAAACGACTACATAAACCAAAGATAAAACGAAGTCAGTTTCCATATTACACATACCTGACTTCAGATCGGGATTAGGGAGGAACGTAGGGGTGTTTATGGCTGAGAAAACTCTCCTTCTCCTCTGTGTGGTGGCGGCAGTGGTGTAAGGTAACGGGTGTATAAAAGATAGGTCAGAAAAATGGGTGTTTGACACTCTTATAGGGCGGCATACATGAGGGTATGAGTGAGGATGAGTGTTAGCATAAGTGTTAGGGTTTTAGTGTGTCGTGGGCTGTGGTGCTTGTGCACGAAATTCGAAGCCCAACACCACCCCTAGAGGTCTCTAGTTCGAACCCCATGAGAACCCAAGACACCACTCTAGAGATCTCTAGTTCGAACCCCACAAGACGCATAAGCACAACATAACAACTTAAAAACGAAACAAGTACCAACACTTTATTTAACATCGTAATAAATTAAAATAAAACCGTTAAACCCCCATAACTAATTGTGATAAAATCGAGGTATTACAAATATATCCGTGACAAATAATTGTTTTTAGTCACGAAGTTAGCCATGACCGTGGCTAACAAATGCGTTTAGTCACGCATCAAGTCACGAACGTGGCTAATAATTATTTTTAGCCACAATGTCGTGGCTAATTATGATTTATTGTCACAGGTAAATTAAACGTGACTAATTATTGTTCTTAGCCTCTGAATTCTTAGCGTGGCTAATCATCAATATATATAATTAAAAGAGGCTTTTTTCTAAACACGTGGTAGTCTCCAAATTTTCTAAAAGACCTACGTAAATATATTAGAACACACTATATTTTTAAGTAATAATTTATTTATAATTTTTCTATTGAAATTAGAAAATAAAAAATAAAAAAATATTCACAATTTTTCTATTAGAAGTAGAAAAGTAGAAAATAAAGGATAAATAATAATTTATTTATAATTTTCCTATTAGAATTAGAAAATAAAGAAATAATAATAAAAATATAGAAGATAATGTATACGATGTACTATCGTAACCTAACTAAAACTCTACAAGAGGATGACCTATAAATATATTTATTGAGTTTTCTTTGCTTTGTTCACATCCCTACTCGGTTAGTTAACAATTAAGTTTGGTGTTTTTGTTTCTCTAATTAACTCCTCGAGAGAGTCTTATATAACTTATTGTTTGCATGCAGGTAAGATATGTTCTTCAATCTTCATGAAATGTATATATTAGAGTATACGTTATATTTTAACATGTTAAATATGTTATTGCAGTACCACGTTTGTATAATAACATAGTATTTATGCATATTATGTATAAATTTTTTCTTTCGTTAACAACTTTATTTTCCAAAAAGATTGATGAACGACTTATCTTATATTCATGCAGAGAAGTGGATTGCCCGATTGAAAGCGAATTACAAGCTTCAATAAATTCAAGGTAACTTATACTATTGATTCATGACTTTCTAATTCATGAATGAAACTGAAATCTTAATTCTGCGTACTCCTTTTTATTTTTCATTTAATACTTGTCCTTCCTTTAAATTATTTATTTATCTTTTTTATTTCTTTGAATTCATATACATCAAATTTTATTTTCTGAGAGAGTGTTTGATTAATGCTCTTTTCATAAGAGCATGTTGTATGTTGTATTTGGTTAGTACTATAGACTTTTGTTTTTCTGTGGCCAACGAGACCCATCCTAAGTTCATGATTAACTTAAATTCCTTTCTTTGAAATATGTCAAATACATATAATTAAAGGAGCTTTTTTCGAGTGACGTGGTAGATTCCAACTTTTAAAACACACTATATTTTTAAATAATAATTTATTTATAATTTTTCTATTAAATTTAGAAAATAAAATATAAAAAATTATTCACAATTTTTCTATTAGAAGTAGAAAATTAGAAAATAAAGGATTAAATAATAATTTATTTATAATTTTCCTATTAGAATTAGAAAATAAAGAAATAATAAATTATTTACAGTTTTTCTATTAGAATTAGAAAAATAAAAAATAGTTAAGTATTTAATTGTATACAATTTCTAACTAAAAGGAACGTTTACAAATCACACATTCAACCAAATTAAGAGCAACACTATTTTTTGCGACAACGTACAAGAGTAGCACTACTACTAAAGTTATACACTTTCGTTCTTAATTATGCGAAAGAAATAAGATAATTTCTTAAATTAATTAAAAAGAAATAAGATAAATATCAAATATATTATACTTTAGAGAAATCCAAAAAATGTCAAATTTCGATTTAAGAACTATAAATATAAATATTAAAGACCCCAATAATGTAGATAGGTCAAGTAAAATAATTGAGTAAATTAGACGGATTTTATGAAACACTACCTATTAGACTTTATAAAACACTATTTCACTATGGAAATATGCAATTTTATAATAGTGTTTTTCAAAATTTTCTTAATAATTGTGTCACTTTACCGTCACAAATGCTCAATCGCTATTTTGAGTCACCAATGATTCCCAAAGAACATTCATTTACAAAAACAAATAATATTTGAGACTCTTTTCCTACTTGATAAGTAAACTCTTATGATAAGAACTAAAATAAATATTGAAGTATACTCAAGATAAGCGTAGGAACATTGTCAAAATTTTAAGCGAAATCCTATCTCAGTTTAAAAAATTTATTATTTAATGAAGATTAATCTTCTCGCTAAAGGTAGGAATTTTATGATATAAAACAAATAAAATCGGGAAAAGTGGTGATTAATCTCATAATATTGTGCATCTGTGAAATTAACTCCGACAACTTACAAAATAAAATTTTAAAAAATCAATAAAAATAATAGCATAAATTGGATAAAAAAAAATTAAAATACAACTACGAAAATCAAAAAATTTACAATAAGTTTTGCATCAGACGTTTTGGAATAAGACAGATTAAAAATCATCATTTTTATAATAGAATGTAACTATTTAATGACTAAATCAATCAATCAATATTTTAACTAAAATATTTTTTTTTTCTAAGCACGTGTTAGTTTCCAACTTTTACAAAACACTAAATTAATAAATAATAATTTATTTATAATTTTTCTATTAGAATTTGAAAATATAAAAATAATAAATTAGTTACAATGTTTCTATTAGAATTAGAAAAGTAGAAAATAGTTGATTAAATAATAATTTATTTATAATTTTCTTATTAAAATTAGAAAATAAGAAAGTAATAAACATAATTTATTTTCGTAGTACATTTTTTACTCACCAGAGTACTTTTTGCTTAATATTTTTCGTTTTAATTAATACCCTTTTATTGAAAGAAAGTTGTAAACCAAATCTCTAAATTTCTAATAATACAATTCTCCTGATTAAACAAACTTCTTAAATTATGAATAATAATTTGTAGATAGCTAATTGAATTGTTAATTGTAAGTTATGGATTAAGTTAATCTGATTTGTTTCAAAATTAAAACACAATTATTCAAACTAATTTCACCAATTCACAACTTTAGATAAACCCTAGATTTTATCTTTATCCCCAAATTCCATAAATCACACAACTATAAGGTCGAATACCAACAACATCTTAATTATCCTCGCAAAATATAACAACACGTCAGCCTTGATTGAATTAATTGAACGACTTACCTCTTTTAAGCAAACCCTAGATTTTCAATTTTGTTCAAAACTGATAGTGGGGTGTGTGGATTCGTTGGGGATGGTTATTACCGACACTAGCATGCAGGTCGTCGGCGGAAAAGGTTATGGACTTTTGTTGGAGGCTTGGTGGTGGGATGGATGGGTGTTAATGGTGAGTAATTTCAATCCCACATTTATTCTTTCTTTTCTTCTTATTTTTGTTTTTTTCTTGTGCGGGATAAAGATGGGAGAGGATGCGATATGATAAGAGGGGTATTTTTTGTTGGAAACTAAGTTCCCTTATATTATACTCAAATCTAATGTGAGTTTAATTTATTTAAGTTTAGTCATAAAACTTAATTAGATCTTATGCATGCATGATGATATCATAAGATTTAGTAGTCCTTACATTGGTTTTAGAAGGTTTATACTCAATAATCACCTATTATTTGAGTCTTCAATCCACCGAAATTACCCTTAAACGATCTAACAAAAATCGTCTCCTAAAGGTGCGTATCAAGGACCCGATCTCAAACCAACACAATTTTGTTACTAGAAAAATGTATTAGTTAACTAGAGATAATAATAATATTACTCTTAATATTATTAATATGGAAATAATAACTTTCTTAGTAAAAACTATTTTACAAAAGAAAATATGAGAATAAGGTTTGTAGTATGTTTTGTGTTAGCACCAAAAGACTTAGCCAAAAACTAGTAATCTTTTGTGAAGTGTGTTGTAGTGTATTTAAAGAGCAAAGGTGAGCTACCTTGCTCACTCTTGGCCGGCAATCAAGAGCCAAAATTGGCCTATGCATGCCTCTTATGCTCTTACACAAAGTGAGCAATATTCCTTACAATATTCTCTTCACTTCATACACTCAACCTCTTGTATACTAGCACACACTATCATCACCCACATGACCATTATTTACACGGTTCAAATGGGTCTAATTATAGACCCATTTTATCTTTGTCAATTGTGTTAATTTGTAACATGTCACATATGTTCCATAACACATGACCCAATTTGTTAATTGTGCAATTTTAACTATTAAAATTCATAATTTACAAACTTATTACATTTAAATAATTACACTAATAATTTCGAAATTATTATTGTATAAAAATGTAATGTCATAATTTAATTACAACTCTTTGTAATTTTATGATCAACCGTGTTCATTCTCAATTTAATCGTTTCCCAAACGAATAAATAAAAACCGAGTAATAAAACTATTTTATTACTTTGACTATTATTATTATAATCCCATTATAAAAATATTCGTCATATAAAATTATTTCCAAAATTTCCAGTTATTAATTAATTTGTATCCAATACAATATTAATTAATTATTCCATTGAGACGGAATTCCCTAAAGATATGACCTTAAGGGATCAACTGATCACCACCATCATATGAAGATAATGTCAAACTCTAGACAGCCAATCATTATCGATAAATGTTGATCAGTCGACTTTAAAAGAGTAACACTCCCAGTTGTGTTTCATTCAAATGAGTTTTAATTACGTCAACACACTATTGTCGAGGACACTTCCTCCAACATTTTTCTCATTTGTGTTTTGTGTTGAGTTAATAAAGACCACAACCGTGTTTAGATATGTCAAATGAAATAATTGTATGAATGACATGCATTTTAAATGGGCATTAACATGTATTTCATAAACAACAAAAAAAAAATTCTTGCATATTTCCACCTTATTCTTAGGTCTTGAGGCAAGAGGTAAGTGTCTTGGGGTAAATAGGTCTTGAGGCAAGAGGTAAATCTCTATAGGTTAGGGTTGTTTAGAAATACGGTTGATTCTGTTGGTCAAGTTGATCAAGTTGGTTAGTTGGGCGGGAAGGGTGCAATGTAGACCTAAATAGTGTTGAAAAAAGGTACATTTACACTAAGGCAATGATTAAGATAACTGAGAAAGTATGTATATAAATTTTATTTTAAGGTTCTATTTTGTAAAAAAGACATAGGCACGGATGTTGTAAAAATAGGTTAAAAATATCTAAAATAACATGTATGTATATTTAATTTTGATTGTTATAGGATGAGGTTGATTTTACATTAAATGTACCTATTTTTTTTAGGGTGGGGATAGGTAGGTCTTGAGGGAGGAAGTAAGTGTCCTAGGGCTAGAGTTACTCTCCGACATTGAAGAGTGTGATTTGTGTAGTACAAGTAAATGTCAGTATGCTGAGGTTTCTAGGGATATAGTTTAAAATTGATCTTGATGGTTAAGTTGGTTAGCTGGATGAGAAGAGTACTTGACGAAAAGGATTACTCTTTAAAGTTTACGAGTGTAATTTAAAAGATATGCTCATTTTTTCCTAGCCTAAAAAGGTTTTGGTGATCAAAAGATATATTTGTTCCCTACTATCTCAGTATCTCTCAGTATAGACATGAAATTAAGTTATTAAATGATTAAAATCCAAAATGATAATATACCAAATCTTAAATGCACGGTGAATGTTTTACGACTAAAATAAGTAGTACAATACACTATAATTGCAACTTATTTTAGTATCCGTGCAACGCACGGGCAAAAAAACTAGTTATGATTTATTGTCACAGGTAAATTATTCGTGACTATATTGCTCTTAGCCACACACTGAATTCATACAGGAACTTTATATATTGCATGTGACTTCTCATAAAATTTTTAAGGTCAAATTCGAAATATAACCTTATATACCCATTTTTACTCATATTATGACTATTTATCTCATAAAATTCATAATCCATGCATATTAACTCCATTTCTTACGAAAAATCATATAAAATATATTAAATATGCATGTGAGAACATATCAAAAAATCTCGGCCATAAACTATTTCTAACTATTTTTCCCATTAATTGTTGTTTAAAACCGTTTTAAACTACAAAATATACAAATAAATATGAAAATGAACAATAAAAATCCATAAAATTATTTTTATGTCCTAAAACCATTTTAGAATCAGAAACTTTAACATGCAAAATTATTTTGTGATTTATCATAATAAACACAAAATTTTCGAAAAAATCGAAATATATATGTTAATCCGTTTTTAACAGAAATCATGAATCCGATCATGCATGCAACAACCGTAAGCTCTGATACCAATTGTTGGAAACTAAGTTCCCTTATATTATACTCAAATCTAATGTGAGTTTACTTTATTTAAGTTTAGTCATAAAACTTAATTAGATCTTATGCATGCATGATGATATCATAAGATTTAGTAGTCCTTACATTGGTTTTAGAAGGTTTATACTCAATAATCACCTATTATTTGAGTCTTCAATCCACCGAAATTACCCTTAAACGATCTAACAAAAATCGTCTCCTAAAGGTGCGTATCAAGGACCCGATCTCAAACCAACACAATTTTGTTACTAGAAAAATGTATTAGTTAACTAGAGATAATAATAATATTACTCTTAATATTATTAATATGGAAATAATAACTTTCTTAGTAAAAACTATTTTACAAAAGAAAATATGAGAATAAGGTTTGTAGTATGTTTTGTGTTAGCACCAAAAGACTTAGCCAAAAACTAGTAATCTTTTGTGAAGTGTGTTGTAGTGTATTTAAAGAGCAAAGGTGAGCTACCTTGCTCACTCTTGGCCGGCAATCAAGAGCCAAAATTGGCCTATGCATGCCTCTTATGCTCTTACACAAAGTGAGCAATATTCCTTACAATATTCTCTTCACTTCATACACTCAACCTCTTGTATACTAGCACACACTATCATCACCCACATGACCATTATTTACACGGTTCAAATGGGTCTAATTATAGACCCATTTTATCTTTGTCAATTGTGTTAATTTGTAACATGTCACATATGTTCCATAACACATGACCCAATTTGTTAATTGTGCAATTTTAACTATTAAAATTCATAATTTACAAACTTATTACATTTAAATAATTACACTAATAATTTCGAAATTATTATTGTATAAAAATGTAATGTCATAATTTAATTACAACTCTTTGTAATTTTATGATCAACCGTGTTCATTCTCAATTTAATCGTTTCCCAAACGAATAAATAAAAACCGAGTAATAAAACTATTTTATTACTTTGACTATTATTATTATAATCCCATTATAAAAATATTCGTCATATAAAATTATTTCCAAAATTTCCAGTTATTAATTAATTTGTATCCAATACAATATTAATTAATTATTCCATTGAGACGGAATTCCCCAAAGATATGACCTTAAGGGATCAACTGATCACCACCATCATATGACGATAATGTCAAACTCTAGACAGCCAATCATTATCGATAAATGTTGATCAGTCGACTTTGAAAGAGTAACACTCCCAGTTGTGTTTCATTCAAATGAGTTTTAATTACGTCAACACACTATTGTCGAGGACACTTCCTCCAACAATCTCCCACTTGTCCGAGACAAGTGTGTGTCACCAATTCTCTTGCCCTATTACTATCTCCCACTCAATGCATGGCGTCCTCTCAGGTCGTGCCGGCAATTGATTAAAATCTAGAGTGGTTTATCTCGATTCGGAGTTATAACTACTGACCGGAATTATCTACCATAGATACCTTCCGAGCGTGGCCACGCATTTCTAGTTATTATTCTCCTCGAGTGGCCTAGAGATATTTCTCAACCCTGACAAGGGGTGGACAATTCCTAATCGACTTATTCCTTCCGGCTGGCCATAGTCCATCATAACCCAAAATATGTCCTTATAAACCCCAGTTACGAAGGTGTTAGGACATAAATCAAAGTTAATCTGAAAACTATGCCACCTCAGAGAACAGTCATTAGTCCAAGAACTGACTCATGTGAAACACGATAGATGCTCCCGCCACGACCAGGCAGTCTTTAAATAAGAGTACGCCAGAGCTCTATCAGCGGTCATTAGCCCGGCAAATGTATATTAACATGTCTATGCCTAGGTGATCGATTAGTCATCCCGTATGACTCTATGGCAATTGAACTCGCCATCAATCGCATCACACATCCGGTTGCATTGAGATGTCACCTCACTTAAGCAACTAGGGGCGAGGTCATGATAATTCAATTCACTTTAATGGGATTCAATATGGTCTTACCATCCCATTTGAATTTTACTTGACCTTTCGTGAGTTATAAATAACTCAAACAATTAGTGGATTATACCATCCAAGTGGTCAACCTTTGAACACCATTTAATTTACAATCAGCTTTAGGGTCTCTCGTTTACATCCCTTAAAATTGCAATTATATTCATTTGGAGTAAACCAGGTTTACCACGGTTCGTGCGATCGTTCACTTTGCGAATCATATCCACACATTGATCTTTCCTCTGAAAGAGACAAGTCATTCTCATGACTAGCGAATAAGATTATGTGCATTGTGTAACTCCCAGCCACAGCAATGCCTTTACATAATTTATGAACTTACACATTTTGTAGAATCTTGTGATGACCATGTAGTTAAAATACAAGTCATTAAGATGCATAGTCAATGAATATAAGCCAAAGATTATCACAAATCTTCGCTTGGTATCTTGGAACTTGAGTCGTTGCAAACCTTTTACCATACGACTAAGTTATCTTCCAAAATCTTGAATTTGTCTATCATCTTCATTGGAGAATACTTTGACAATTGATCAAGGTTTAATCATTGGTTTAACACTTGCTCAACAGGTTGTCTTGTAAGCGGCGCGCATCCACTTTACACGATTATACTAATGGCGGAAACATTAGTGTTTTAAACGTGCAAACAATAGTACTTAAGGTTCGATAAATTTCCATGATCCCATCATGGTTACACTATCTTCATCTCCATGAACAACCTTAATACTAACATCAAGATGTCTCTTATAATCTTAACTAAACATCCCATGTTTAATTAGATTTAATTCATATCAATATGTCATCTAGAACCAAAAACTCGTGTACCTTTCATGAGTATCAATGCTTCATTCCAAACGAGCAATGAGTTGTTTTAGATAACGTTTACTCCCACTAAACTCTTGTTCTTGCCTGATTCTGAAGATCCCGAAGTCATACCCATGACTCAATAGCTTCAAATCCTGGAGCGAGAACTCCCACTGAACTTTACATTTAACTGTAAATCATAAAGCTCCCACTCAATTCAATGTTCCTTAACATTTAATGAATTGAAATGGTTGGGACTTCAACCATATGTGCTAATAGTCACATCCTTTTCAAGTACCCTTTTGAAAAGCGGTTACTGAGCTTACTGAATTCATTCTCAATGAATTACTTTACTACTTTCAACAAAGTTACCCTTAACTTTGTAGACTGCAGACATCCACATGTCTGCTTATGCTTCTCTCAACAAATCTCATTTATCAGCACGTATATTTTATAAATTTCATGGTTCTTTGCATTGGCACATTTAGATCACTATCTAAATCCAAGAACCCTTTCTTGAGCCTTTACAAAGTCTTTTGAATAATTTTCTTCGAGTGTCCTCCCGTAGTTTCTCTAAGAGTCTTTTCTTACGGTATACAATTTCTGTGTGTAGGAACTTTCAGTTCCCCACATTTATCTTATCTTGTACTGTACGAGGACTATATCATGGATCTTATCCATGTATAGAATTTTTCCTTACAAACTTCAAGAATTTATCCTTGAAGTATCCTCCAGGGCCGGGGCCGTTGGTATATAAGGCGTTGTAATTTACCAAACCGTAGATCTTATCCACAACCTTTGGGTTTATCCACAACTTTTGGGATGATAAGGCTTAGAATCTTGTCCACAGCCTAATCTACCTTTTACAACCATAAGGTGTAGATTGCTCTTGGGATATAAGGCGTAGATTTTTAACAAACCGTAGATCTTATCTTCAACCTTTGGGCTTATCCACAACTTTTGGGATGATAAGGCGTAGAATCTTATCTACAACCTAATCTACCTTTTACAACCATAAGGTGTAAATTTTCTTAAATCGTAGATCCCATCCACAACTTAATCTTCCTTCTTATCTTTCACATAACCAAAACACAATAAATCCTACTATTCACTAATAGATCAAATCCATTGTGTTAATTCAAAATCACTTGCTATTTGTGGCATTTTAAATTTCTCCCACTCTATCTTTGTAATAATAATCCCATTTTATCACTTAAAGATAGCTACTAAGGCCACAAGCAATGACTTTGATGTTGGTTTGTGTACCCTTATGATTTATTACAGAAAATATTCTATTTAAGCTTAGATAGTTTAGAATGGTTGATAACTTTTTCTCTTTAATTAAGTTCTAAACTTAATTTGATTTTGATTTGAATTAAGTATCCTATACTTATTCCATCTCAATGGTCATACATTGAATTGTCATAATCAATTCTATTTTATGTTTAAGATTTGCTAGTGTATGTTAAACTAATCAAGAACATAATTATAAACCGATAGTGACTCAGGTTGAAAACCAAGTCACTATATTATCCAAAATACAACATATTGTTCAAGGATTTCCCCTTTCCTTGTCCAACAAGGAAACAAAACATAGGTTTTAATTGTTCATACAACACTTGAAATATTAGCAAAATAAGCGGAAAAACAAAGCTCCTTGATCATCCCGAGTGGAGCTACTCTTAGTTCCCTTGATCCATCAAGCTTGTTTCTCTTTTCCCTTATCTTTGCTTTCATGCCCTAATTCAAGTAAGAAGAGCATTCACATCACAACTTGTATCATGATACATTAGTTGAGATTAACATAAAATCGGGATAGTTATCGTACCAACTGGAAGAATCTTCCCAGCTTTGAGATCGCTGAGATACTTGGAACAGTTCCTCTTCCAATGTCCTTTGCCATTGCAGTAAAAGCATTTGGCCCCTTGATGAGGGCTCTTCTTGGATTTGGAGGTGCTTGCCTCAGAAGACACTTTCTTTGAACCTTTGGAAGGTTGCTTCCCTTTTGCCTTACCCTTCCTTTTGAACTTTCCTTTGCTCTTAACATTAATGTTGAGCACATCCTTAGGGGCACTAACATTTAGTCCCATATCCCTCTCAGCTTGCACGATCATATTGTGCAATTCATCGAGAGAGATGTCTTGGTTTCTCATGTTGAAATTCACCCGGAATTGTACATAAGTTTTCACCTTAGACAAGGAGTGTAGGATTCTGTCAATCACTAGTTCTTTGGGA
Source organism: Silene conica (assembly GCA_029255685.2). Classification (NCBI taxonomy): domain Eukaryota; kingdom Viridiplantae; phylum Streptophyta; class Magnoliopsida; order Caryophyllales; family Caryophyllaceae; genus Silene; species Silene conica. The sequence continues at coordinate 44,318,985 of CM055319.2, read as the reverse complement.
ATGTCCACTTGATTCATCCTTAGGGTTTCTACATGCTCAATTAACTTGAGCACATGTGGGCTAGCCTTTTGCCCCTCCTTAAGGTTGAGATCAAAGAAGGCCGATGCCGCCTCGTATTGGACAATTCTCGAAGCCTTTGAGAACATTGTCACAAGCCTGGAGTAGATCTCATAGGCCGTGCCAATCTTTATGGCACTCCTTTGGAGTTCTGGCTCCATCGAGAAGATCAAAACATTTTTGATTGCCGCAGACTCCTTCTGATAAGTATCATAAGGTCGTCTTGCTGCGGCGGTGGCATTCTCTGCAGGTTTAGGAGGTGATTCTTCAATGAGGAATTCGGTCTTACCGTCTCCCTCTGCCGCTAACAATAGTTGGGCATCCCAATCGGCAAAGTTCGCCCCATTCTTTTCCAGCTTACAACGATCCATGAAGGAACGTAACCATGAAGTGTTTGTAGTAGTTGAAGTAGTCATGATTGATATTGATACGAGGACTACAAAATTTTAAACATATGAAGAAATTAAATGCTAATCGTTTTAATTTTCATTTTAACTTGCAAACATATTTACTAAGTTGATGCATCTATAAAATGACCTCTATCCAATTTTATAAATGATTCCAAGACCCAAACCCATACTACCGAAATCGTGAACCACTGGAACTCCGACCCAATGATATTGTTTGGTGGGTTAAAATAAACCGGTTCTACCCTAGAACTCTTGGTTGATGACAAATCATAATTTATACATCTTAGCCCGGAACACATTGACCACTGGTCCTCTACACTTCCATTGAGTACAAACCAAATTTCAAATGCATCGGGATGCGATCCGCCCACTGGACTGAATCCACCCCATCGCCCCACTTATCCTACGTAATGGGGTTCGTACTGCCCACTGGACTAGCACCACCCCACGAAATAGAAGCTCATGGGTTCTACTATTTGGTAAGGCTAATCCTCAATTGTTTTGTTTAATATAGAGGTCTTGTCAATTTATTATCTATCTCCTTTAAGCGAATTAAATTGGTGAACTCGATAATTATAATTGACACGGTCGTTATTAACGATCTAAACTAGTATGCATGTTTATGGCGATTTGGCTATTCATGCAAACATATTAAAATGCAAAAATAAAAGCAATAAAGCAATAAAATCCTAGTATGGCCTTCCTAGTAATAGTAAAAACTAATTAACTATTACAAATTCGGAAACCAACTCCATGGTCCCTTGAACATCATTGGCACGCCATCCAAGAAAACACCGTCTTGTCGGAACTCCTTTCTGTATGGCACCGTCTTTTGGATCTCCGGAATTACAATAAAATAATACAACTATTCTATTGTAAAACTGAAAAATTCAAATTACAAACCCGTGATACGAGATCACATAAATTACAACCGAATCAATATTCCCTTTCATTACGGGTAATATTGATTAAAACTAAGGCCATACTAAGAAAAATTACATAATTCCAAATTATATAAATAACATTCAAAATATGACATTCATATTAAATAAATTGCAATAATAAAATATGTATGCACATGCTCAATTTTTAATGTCAAATCGCCTTATGGGAGCAAATATCTCATATTTGTTTACGGTTTTTACGGATATGCGCGATTTTAACTATTAAAATCATCCAAAATTACATAAATCTCATTTATGTCCAAGTTAATCATCCTAACTTACTTTAGGAATCAATGTTTAGTCTCTACTAATATTTGATCATGATCTAACTTGATTTTGCATTATTGTTCATAAATTACTTGTATTTTCGGGAAAAATAAACAAAATATGGCCAAATGAGTCAATAAAATTCAAAATTTAAAATTCAAAAATTTTAAACTTCCTGGAAATTTTTTGAAAATTCAGAAATTAATAAAATGGTCTTATGCAAATACTTATGGTTTATTTCTTAAATAAATCCTATAAAAGCCGTTTTTATGGTTAAAAATCCGATTTAAATTATAAAAACTTGAAATAAATTGCTATAAATTTTTAGTCATCCTAAAATACATATTAGAACCTGAAAAAGACCAAAAATTTCAGACCATGCTCGAAATTTTATTTTTACGACTCATAAATTACGATTATTAACCAATTAACTCATTAAAAATTAATAATCATAAAAACAGAAACTTTTTGATATCTAACTTTTAGATCTGATGTTCCTATCATATAAGACATCTATGGGTAAAATTTCATGCCATAATATTAAGATTAACTATATTTAACACAATAAGTCACTATTTCTCCGATTTTAACCATTAAAATCATAAATCATGCATCACTTGAGAATAAATTCCCAAAACTTACATACATACTGTAAATATTGCATGTGACATTGTGCAAAGTTTTTATGGCAAAATTCCAACTACAACTATTAAAGTCGAATTTAAGTCACTATTAATACGATTTTTACTATAAAAATCATTAATCATGCAAAATAAGTCCAATAATTTCGAAAATTCATACAGGAACTTTATATATTGCATGTGACTTCTCATAAAATTTTTAAGGTCAAATTCGAAATATAACCTTATATACCCATTTTTACTCATATTATGACTATTTATCTCATAAAATTCATAATCCATGCATATTAACTCCATTTCTTACGAAAAATCATATAAAATATATTAAATATGCATGTGAGAACATATCAAAAAATCTCGGCCATAAACTATTTCTAACTATTTTTCCCATTAATTGTTGTTTAAAACCGTTTTAAACTACAAAATATACAAATAAATATGAAAATGAACAATAAAAATCCATAAAATTATTTTTATGTCCTAAAACCATTTTAGAATCAGAAACTTTAACATGCAAAATTATTTTGTGATTTATCATAATAAACACAAAATTTTCGAAAAAATCGAAATATATATGTTAATCCGTTTTTAACAGAAATCATGAATCCGATCATGCATGCAACAACCGTAAGCTCTGATACCAATTGTTGGAAACTAAGTTCCCTTATATTATACTCAAATCTAATGTGAGTTTACTTTATTTAAGTTTAGTCATAAAACTTAATTAGATCTTATGCATGCATGATGATATCATAAGATTTAGTAGTCCTTACATTGGTTTTAGAAGGTTTATACTCAATAATCACCTATTATTTGAGTCTTCAATCCACCGAAATTACCCTTAAACGATCTAACAAAAATCGTCTCCTAAAGGTGCGTATCAAGGACCCGATCTCAAACCAACACAATTTTGTTACTAGAAAAATGTATTAGTTAACTAGAGATAATAATAATATTACTCTTAATATTATTAATATGGAAATAATAACTTTCTTAGTAAAAACTATTTTACAAAAGAAAATATGAGAATAAGGTTTGTAGTATGTTTTGTGTTAGCACCAAAAGACTTAGCCAAAAACTAGTAATCTTTTGTGAAGTGTGTTGTAGTGTATTTAAAGAGCAAAGGTGAGCTACCTTGCTCACTCTTGGCCGGCAATCAAGAGCCAAAATTGGCCTATGCATGCCTCTTATGCTCTTACACAAAGTGAGCAATATTCCTTACAATATTCTCTTCACTTCATACACTCAACCTCTTGTATACTAGCACACACTATCATCACCCACATGACCATTATTTACACGGTTCAAATGGGTCTAATTATAGACCCATTTTATCTTTGTCAATTGTGTTAATTTGTAACATGTCACATATGTTCCATAACACATGACCCAATTTGTTAATTGTGCAATTTTAACTATTAAAATTCATAATTTACAAACTTATTACATTTAAATAATTACACTAATAATTTCGAAATTATTATTGTATAAAAATGTAATGTCATAATTTAATTACAACTCTTTGTAATTTTATGATCAACCGTGTTCATTCTCAATTTAATCGTTTCCCAAACGAATAAATAAAAACCGAGTAATAAAACTATTTTATTACTTTGACTATTATTATTATAATCCCATTATAAAAATATTCGTCATATAAAATTATTTCCAAAATTTCCAGTTATTAATTAATTTGTATCCAATACAATATTAATTAATTATTCCATTGAGACGGAATTCCCTAAAGATATGACCTTAAGGGATCAACTGATCACCACCATCATATGAAGATAATGTCAAACTCTAGACAGCCAATCATTATCGATAAATGTTGATCAGTCGACTTTAAAAGAGTAACACTCCCAGTTGTGTTTCATTCAAATGAGTTTTAATTACGTCAACACACTATTGTCGAGGACACTTCCTCCAACATTTTTCTCATTTGTGTTTTGTGTTGAGTTAATAAAGACCACAACCGTGTTTAGATATGTCAAATGAAATAATTGTATGAATGACATGCATTTTAAATGGGCATTAACATGTATTTCATAAACAACAAAAAAAAAATTCTTGCATATTTCCACCTTATTCTTAGGTCTTGAGGCAAGAGGTAAGTGTCTTGGGGTAAATAGGTCTTGAGGCAAGAGGTAAATCTCTATAGGTTAGGGTTGTTTAGAAATACGGTTGATTCTGTTGGTCAAGTTGATCAAGTTGGTTAGTTGGGCGGGAAGGGTGCAATGTAGACCTAAATAGTGTTGAAAAAAGGTACATTTACACTAAGGCAATGATTAAGATAACTGAGAAAGTATGTATATAAATTTTATTTTAAGGTTCTATTTTGTAAAAAAGACATAGGCACGGATGTTGTAAAAATAGGTTAAAAATATCTAAAATAACATGTATGTATATTTAATTTTGATTGTTATAGGATGAGGTTGATTTTACATTAAATGTACCTATTTTTTTTAGGGTGGGGATAGGTAGGTCTTGAGGGAGGAAGTAAGTGTCCTAGGGCTAGAGTTACTCTCCGACATTGAAGAGTGTGATTTGTGTAGTACAAGTAAATGTCAGTATGCTGAGGTTTCTAGGGATATAGTTTAAAATTGATCTTGATGGTTAAGTTGGTTAGCTGGATGAGAAGAGTACTTGACGAAAAGGATTACTCTTTAAAGTTTACGAGTGTAATTTAAAAGATATGCTCATTTTTTCCTAGCCTAAAAAGGTTTTGGTGATCAAAAGATATATTTGTTCCCTACTATCTCAGTATCTCTCAGTATAGACATGAAATTAAGTTATTAAATGATTAAAATCCAAAATGATAATATACCAAATCTTAAATGCACGGTGAATGTTTTACGACTAAAATAAGTAGTACAATACACTATAATTGCAACTTATTTTAGTATCCGTGCAACGCACGGGCAAAAAAACTAGTTATGATTTATTGTCACAGGTAAATTATTCGTGACTATATTGCTCTTAGCCACACACTGAATTCTTTCCGTGGCTAATTATGATTTATTGTCACGAGTAAATTAACCGTGACTAATTATTGCTTTTAGCCACGCACTGAATTTTTACCGTGACTAATATTTTTTTATATGGTAACGAATAATAGTACAAAATTATTAGTGCAACATGGTGTGTACCGTGACATCACGATGATTGTGCCGTATTATTGTGAGATGTGAACAACAATCGTACTTAATGCTCTTCACTATTGATGTAAATGATCTTATTATTATTATTATTATTATTATTTTTTTTTTTTTTTTTTTTTTTTTTTTTTTTATTATAACGAGGGCTTTTATTAAAACCGAAAAGAAGGATTACATGAGATTGGTGGGCACCCGTGAAACAAGCTGGGCGCCCACTCCCTTAGCAATAGCAAAACTAAGGCGAGTAAAAATAAAAGCAGCGGTCTTCGATCCAGCATCTTGGGACACATAATACTTCTGAATCCGCTTGAGCAAGGAAACAGCATCTTCCCCCAATTCCCCCAATGAAGAGAAAGAGAAAGGCAAGAAACCATACCCATGCCCTGCGCACAAGTCCCGGTACTTGGCGCATTTCCTCCGAGCAGCATCCACCACGACCCCTCCTGGCAAAAAATCAGCCATCCCCGACTGAGTCAAAGGTGAAGACCCAACCAAGTCCACGCACACATCACGTCCCCGGTCCCAGGAATAGAGCAGCACATCCGCAGGTCGCAAGGGCCCTCCCGCCCCATCGAGCAAACCAATATCCACCTCCTGACCAGCAGAAATCCCTGACCTAAAACAGATATCCAGAAGAGTATCACGAACCAGGTTATGCCGATGTTTGACACCAACAGCACTAACACAAGATACAACATGATCACCGAAGATATCCCATTCAAAAACCCGGGCGCAAGCGGAACATGGCACGGATACCGAGAATAACGGAACACCCAGCCGATAAAGGAATACCCAGCAGATATTATTATTATTATTATTATTGGATTTATTCTGTCACAAATGAGAATTTGTGCAATTTATATATAGCTTTACTATTTTGCTTGACCGAGTAAAACGTTACATAACACTAATGAATTGAACATGAAAATGATTATATGAATAAATGATTGTGTTGTTGTTTAACAATTTATTTTGCTTTATTTCCGTTGAATGCTGCTTACTCACTACTACAAAAAAGCCCTACGACATCAATTAAAAGACACCTGTTTTTCTTTTAACGAATTTCCTAAAGTAAGACACCGGTGATTTAATATAACTAGTTTGCAATGTTTAAATAAGAAACCTATCCTCCAGAATCCGGTTTCGTATATTTTAATTTTCTATTTATTTAATAACCAATAATTAATTAATCTTTTTTTAATTATAAAACCGAACCGCTTTTACTATATTATTGACTATTGACCGTGAAAGGATTTTGCGGAAACTCAATCAAAGAAGACGAAGAAATTGCAAAGGGTTTATCATTATCATCCCGATAAACCCTAAAAGTACACGAAACGATCTTGAAAAATGAGAATTGACAAATAGTTAGAGAAAGGCAACCTGAAATCCATTTTAGTTTGTTCAGCGGCTTTCACATTGAGCATCTATAGTTTTTTTGCAGTTTCTAATGCTCGAAAGAGGTCCGACGATTGGATTGCAGCTTGGACAGAAATTCAAAAGGAGGCCATTTAAGTAGGTGCAGATGACGAGATTAGAGGAGAGGTAAGCTTCAATTTTAGGGTTTCTATGTTTGATTGATTGATTGTTTGTTTTTAGGGTTTATTTTGTTCATCACTTTTGTCAGGTATTTATTTATTTATCGAATTCAATCTTTATCATCGTCTTCTATCTGCTTGATTTATGATTTATGATTTAATTCAACACTACAAGAAACACGGAGTTTAGCGACCGAAAACATCCTGCCGCATCTACAGTCGGTCGGTAACATAATTTAACGACCGCGAGCAATCGGTATTTTATAATCAGACTGTAATTTTACCAACAGATATGTAATCGGTCGCTAATTATTAAAAATTGGTCTATAATTTACCCACCGAGGTAAAGTCGATTGTTAAGTATTACATCTTAGTCGATAATATAAAATTTACCAACCGAAAATTTTGTCGTCTCTGAATAATACTATATCCGTTGGTAAAGGAGTTTTAATCAAAACCAAACCCGACCATCCTCTCCTCCTCATTCACTTAGAAAATAAAAAATAAAAATATAGTCACAGAGTATTGAAAAACCCGACCTATCGTCGCTGAGCACCCGCCGACCCGCCGACCCGCCGACTCCACAACCCCAACGCCACCCTCTGAATGCCGCCAATCACATGAAACCGCCGCCGGTGGCTGTTGAATCATAATCCCCTTTCTTTGTACTACTTTCTAATTCGTAATTAGATTTGGGTAAGCTTTTCCCAGTTTTATTTTTGTTTTATTTTTTATTATTGTTGTTTACATCATGTAATTTTGTGTAGTATTTGATTGGTTATTATCATTTGAATGTAATTTCTGAATTGGCTAAGTTAGGGTTAGATTTAGTAGAAATTGGGGGTTAGAATTAGTAGAAATTGTGGTTTTTTTTAACTTGTACTAGTTTCTAATTCTTGATTTGGGCCGTTATTTATTATTGTGTTGTTCTGTGAAGAAGTCGCTGGCATTTCACCACTTGATTATTTCAACCTTTATTAGGTTACATGGATAATTTCAACTACATACTTTAGCTTGCCATTTTATCTACACCAGTTTCTGCCAATTTATAACAAACCAATTTCCGACACTTACTATGTAGTAATTAAGATTGATTATTTTGAAGACGTAGTTATCTCCTTGTTTCCTCGCACAGTTGAGTCTTGAGATGAAGAGCATCACATATTGAGTTTTTGCTCGGTTAATATCCGGTTCATTGGTCAACCTTATCACATTATCAGGGACTGGGACTGCGACTGAAACTGGGAATTGTATGCTACAACAAAATCACAATCACAATCACGACTTTGCTTCTTCAGGTGGTAGTTCGTATTTACTTTACTATAAACATTCTAACCATACCTACCATCCTAACTTTTTAATATTAATTTTTGCATATTTAATTAATGGCCTTGTGTGGTTATGCCTAGCATCACTGATAAGAACATGAGAATCAGATTTGAAAAGAGTCAATCTCAATAGTGATAAAGCTAGAGCATTAGCAGCATAACATGAAGTAGCTGCCCAACCCCTGTTTCATTTCTCTTTAAGAATACTCGTCTTAGGGAAGACTGGTGTTGGTAAGAGCGTCATTATATAAACTCTCATTCAATGATACTGATTGTGTAGCTCTTTAATAGAAGCTCATACTCAATAGTCAATAGTCGATACAAGCCACAATTTTCTCGTTTATGAGTTGCTGCTTGTATCTATTGCACATCCAGAAATCCAGCACTTCATGTAAGTACTGACTCTCATCTAATATCTAACGTCAGTATATTACTATATGCAGAATAATAAGTAGTTTATTATTGTTGTATGTTGTAGGGACTATCAATGTTATTATGTTGTATGTTGTTGTTGTAGGGCGTGAACTTCGTGAGTTTGAAAGATATGTTGAGCTGAACTAACCAAGCTTTTCTCTTTTGTTTGACGTGGTACATTGATCATCACCAAATTATCCGAGTTTTTTTGTCCCGAATGTTTAGTAATTTAATGTAATGTAATGTAATTAGTTTGTGTGGACGATTGATCTATCTTTACAGGAATTTTAGTTTACTAGGGCTGCTTAAGGCAACTCCGAGGTATATTAGATGATTTCCTATCTTTTTATTTTCGTGAGAATGTGAGGGTTTTATTTCATAACTAAATCAATTTAGAAGTAAGAGAACAAAGCATATAAGGTGCTTGTACTTTAGACTAGCCTAACTATTTCTTACATATTCAAAATTGAAACTAAATTATCTATTGCTTCTTGTTTCAAATATGATTGATGGAGCACACCTTTCACCTTGGCTTTGATGTCATGTTTTATCTTTTTCAGAATTTGCTCGGGTCTGCTCATAACTTCTTCAAGTCTGACCTTGTTCCTTGTCATCCAATTGGTATTGTGGAAAGCATTCTGAATCATAGCATGAAAAATTTCCCTATTGGTCCATCTTTCAAGACATAATCTGGGGGATCAGGAAGCTTACTGTAGATCCCTCTCTCCACTAACTCCCCGATCTTCTTGCTGAAACCACAAGAAATGGTGAGATGCTGCACTGTTTCTATTGCATTTTGACATATACAGCAATAATGATTTCCTTTCTTAGTTTATCTTTGGTGAAACTAATTAAGATTTAAGAGCAGTCTTACTATCCGTTTAACTGATGTTTTCCGTGAATCTTTTAGACCCTAAATCTGCAATTGGAGTTTTTGGGTTATTACTTGGCTGAGCTTAGTTTGATCGATTATGGTTGTGTGAAGATCTTGCCTTTGACCAATGCAGTTTGCAGTCTCGATAGTCTTTCTACCAATGCTGATGTTACATCTATTTCTGCAGCAAGTGTTACATTCTGATTTTAAAAATGCTATTAAAAATGCAATTTGATGTTCTTGGCATATCTAGAGTTCGATTAATCAATAGATAAAGTGGGTCCTTCATGCATTAGCATCATATTTAGTGTTTTCATCATTGGTTACGCTGTCCTCAGTTTTGATTTACAGTCAAGTTTAAAATCCGGGAAGAGTCCTATCAGCTGTGAAGGAGCCTTTATTTCATTAGCATCATAGTACTATCGCTTGTCTGTGAGGAATATTTTAGTCAGTAAACGAATGACCTGGACGAAGCGAGTAGTTTATCGGTGTCTAACTGCCCACATGATAAGTTGATAGTCCAATGGTGCTCATGTAAAAAAAAATGTGATATTTTATTGAATTATGCTTGGTATCAAGTTGATAATTTAACATTAAACAAATGACAACTTATATTTGAATTTTTACATAATACCAACTACATAATTTGACAAATAATGGGTGCTTACGTCAAGAAAATGTGATGTATTTGGTTGAAAACTTGAAATTTGCAGGCAGAACAAACCATTGATCAAGTACAGCAAGTGAGCTCGGAGATTCTGGACACCACACAACGTGTTTTTCAGATTGTAGTAGAACTTTGAAGTCGGCTTTAGATGTTACTACTCCACTTGTGCAGCAGGCTGGGCAAGTTTCTGACTGTTTCTTTCACTTCTTCCAAACCCCATTCTTCTATATGATAAGCGGTTGTGACTTCTTCTGCGTTACACCTGACGGAAGCAATATCCTTCCCCTAGCTCTTAAATACTTAAATCCTGAAATAATTTGTTATTAATGTTCCGTCTGATTTCAGGTGCCTCAGATTTTCCATGATTCGCTTCTGATTGGCTTGTTTAATTTTCTTAACATTTTGACACTGTCCAATGCAGTTGTGCTGCCGCCATCGCAGGTTAGTATATTTGATCTCTTCTACTTTGCACTTTCTTGAACATGGACAATATCTTGTTTGAGAATGCAATGCAATGTTCTCTTTGTTTTCTGATTTAATATAGTTGTTTGGTTTTAATTCTACAACAATCAATGGAATGAACTATGGAATAAACTGCAAAAAGTGACAAGGGTAAAGTTAAGGTCAAGGAGTACGACTTGCTAAGGAGGCAAAGGAGGAATTTCGCCACTGTCTGTTTTGGATTAATTTATGTTGGAAAGGATAATCTTATGGCTAAGTACGAATTTGAGAGTGGAGTCGGTGAAATATTATTTTTGTTGATAAATTGGTTGGTTAAAGTTCGTTTGGTAATTGACTTGGAATAATCGGTTAATTGTATAAAGATTATCGTTGTTAGGATTAATGTATTGGGCAACGATATTATAATTTATTTATTTTTATAAAAAATAAAGTTATATACATCGGTTTTTTGGATATCTGATGCCCATGGTCTTGAATAGACATCGGATTTTTTTAAATATCTGTTTCGTGACTAGTATCTTTAGCCACAATAAATTTTGTGGTTGTTAATATTTAGCCACGAGAGTCTCTTTTTGTCACGTAATTAATTCGCGGCCAATAGTATTTAGCCACGATTTTTTTTTAATTTGGCCACAATATTAAGTTGTGACTAAAACAATTTTAGCCACGGGAAAATTGTTTAGCCACGCTATTTTAGCCACGGGGAATATCGTGACAAAGTTGCTAATTTTAGCCACGTTGCAGTTTTTCCCGTGGCTAAAGTTTTGCCACAACCACTTGGGTCACGACTGATTTCCCGTGGCAAAACTGTATAGTCACGGGAATTTAGCACTTGCGCCACGCTTTTAAACGTGACGCAAGTGCCATTTTGTTGTAGTGATTGTTGCAAAAGAATTAGAATGTATTGTGTTTTATGCAAGCTTGTGCGTGAACATTGAGCTGGCCGAGAATAGCGCAACCTGCGGCCCTATGCGCAGGCCTGCGGGCATAATGGCGCAGCCTCCGCTCGCGGCTGGTCGTGGGCACTGTTTGGGGCTGATTTTGGGCGTGTTTGGTAGGCTGTTTTGGGGTGTTTTCGGGCCTTGTTTTCCCACTTGTTCGGACATGGTATGAGCATGTTTTTTTGTTTTTTTGGTAAAGGGTAAATATATTAAAAAAAGAAGTGTCCAACATTACATCATAAAGGCCACAAAGCCTTTTTTCAAAGCCATATACATCTCAACTAAGCCAACAATTTATCTATTCATTGTGTATCTCGAGCATTCCTGGTGCCTCTCAATTGCAATCTGACTCTTATTTGTATCTCCTTCTGTAGCTTATGGACATAAACCTTAGGGAGTTGCAGTGAGGAGTTCATCCTACTGTTATTACGTTGAGCCCAAATATAGTACATAGCAGCATTCAGAATAACATTCACTGTTCCATTCTTGAGTCTGGAATATCTTCTGTTCTTTCTCCAAATCTGAATATCAGTGATAGGTAGAGCCAATCCAGTCCATTGCTTAAGTATCTCAATGATCCTCTTGCTGTACTGACATTGGAAAAATAAATGATCCATTGATTCACTGTCCTGATGACACAGGCAACAAGAATCCTCAGAAATGATGCCCAGTCTGTATAGTTTATCCTTAGTATTGAAGCCATGGTGATAATACAGCCAAGTATTGAAGGCATGCTTTGGCACTGTCCATTTGGACCACACTAGCTGAGCCCAATCAACCTCCTGGTGCGGTGGCTGCAGCCAGTTATAACTTTTGGCTATAGTATACTCCTTGCCGGGGATGTACGTTGATACATTCTCCTTGAGTGTAAGACTGGCTGAAAGCATCTCGAAGTTTGCAAACTTTTTTCCAAACCCAGCTAGCATCAGAGAGTGGGGAATGAGTGTCCCAGCTGCTTCTCTTTAAATGTACATTATGTACCCATTGCACCCATAATTTCGAAGGACAATTATAGATCCACCAAACTAGTTTCCCAACAGCAGCCTTGTTCCAGACAACAGAGTTCCTGATTCCAAGCCCTCCTTCTTCCTTAGTTCTGCACATTTTGGACCAAGCCACAGTGGGTACCCTTACTTGTTCAGTCCCTCCATCCCAGAGAAAATTACGACAGATAGCCTCTATTTTGATCAAGACATTTTTTGGCAAAATAAAGATGGAAGCCCAGTATGAATGTAGAGTTTGAAACACTGCTTTAACCAGTACTAATCTTCCTGCATAAGAGAGCTTTTTATGACCCAACACCCTTATTCTTTCTAGCACCTTGTCTATAATAGGTTGGCAGTCCTTCACTGATAAAATCGAAGGTTTAATAGGTACTCCAAGGTATTTGAAAGGTAGTTTACCTTCAATACACCCTTAGATTTGTTCAATTTCCTTCCTGAGTGCAGCATTAACTCCATTGAAGAACACATTTGACTTACCCTTACTAAGAGATAAACCCGAGGCTTGAGTAAAAGTGGCAAATGTGCGCAGTAAAATCATGATGGAGTTCACTTCCCCTTTACTAAACATCAATAGATCGTCAGCAAACATGAGGCAACTCATTTTCATGGGCTTGCAGAGAGGATGAAACTTGAAATTCATAGTGGAAGTAGTATAGGCAAGCAACCGAGTAAGGTATTCCATGCATATTGTAAACAAAAGAGGGGATATGGGGTCACCTTGACGTAATCCTCTTTTGCCTTTAAACCAGCCAAAATAATCACCATTCAAGTTCAGAGTATAAGAAACTGTTGATACACATTCTTGAATAATAATGAACATAGGAAGAGTCGAATAAAATGAACCCCAGGCTAGTAACTGTTAGGAGCCCCAGTATTGGGATGAGTTAGGGGCCCCCTCAAACCGAGCCATTGGCCCTTTCAGTCTAACCTGGTCACCCTTGAGAGATGTAGAGTGTGGGTAGTATTGAACAAAGGACAGGACCCAATATATATTGTACTAACGTTTTCGCAGAAAAGGAATGAGGTAAGTTATGATGTGGAATATGGTTGGTGATCTGTATTGTGAAGCATGATAATGATATTGAATGTTGGTTGAGATATATGATTTTCAAGTATTGAGAACATGAGTTTTGAATATGAGTTTGAAATATAAGTTTGACTTGCATGATGATGTGCATTAGAGGAATATGATAGATATTGAAATGCTGATTGATCTGAATGATTGCATTGAAATTTTAGAGAATGGATGTATATTTATTAAACAATAATTTGGAGTGATATTATCATATGATTTTGGTGTTTAGGAATTTTCATATGATATCTGGTTATTAAATGACTATCGTAACTATGTAATATATCGTCTTGAATTTGAATATGAATAATCAGATTTAAATGTTATAGTAATCCATGTCTAGTGATATGTGGAATGTGTTGCCCCAAGCCATGAATGTCATATAGCTATGTGTTACATGTGTATATACATGTATAAATATTGTTTTATTTAGTTGATCCTAACTTTCAGTTTCGCAATCTTTACCGCTTTCTTGATGGCAAGTACAAATTGAAATAATGAATAAATATTAATATGCTGCAATGTCATTTCTATGCTTCAATATATGCGTCAACACGTTTTTGAGAATAATTGTGTTTTTATATGACGATGTAAAGTAATAATGTGAAATATTAAAGTGACCAACGTTGTAATAAGTTTCCAGAATGTTACCTATTCGTACGGGCTGCCGTTTAAAATGTGTTCTCTATAGGAATGTGTAAATTTTATGTATGATGACCTTATGAGTTAGTTTTCTAATGATTTTGATTTCATGTTAAAACGACTTATATTTTGAAGGAAATAAGGGGCCGTTTGGTTCAAACAATTGGAATGGAATGGAATGGATTCTAATACCAAGGAGGTATGGAGTTAGAATCTCATACTTATTAATGCTTGTTTGGTTTGATCTCGTAATGGATTGTAAATGTCATTCTTATTGTTTGATTAACATTTAGAATCCACATAACATGTTTTATGAAAAAAATCCACATCACATGTTTTATGAAAAATACGCAACTTTTTTTTATGAAAAAAATCCATATAAAATATTTTATGAAAAAAAAACCACATAAAATATTTTATGAAAAGACTCGACATAAAATGTTTTATGAAAAATACGTAAGTTTTTTTTATGAAAAAAATTCACATAAAATGTTCTATGAAAAAAATCCATATAAAATGTTTTATAAAAAATACGTAATTTGAGATGAGATGAAATGAAGTTAGAATCTTGGGTTGAGACATGGGTATGGGATTCCAAGGGTTTGGAATGGATTTAGAACCCCTTGGGTATCAAACTCCATTCCAAAAGAGTCCAACCAAACACTTGAATGGGTGAAATCCATTCCAATCCATTCCAAATACCCCAACCAAACACCCCCTAAATATTTTGGTTAACAATGGTCAGATTGTTACTGCACAGTTCTGTTTTAACTCATGGCTTTGAAAAATAAATCATTTACAACGTAATTTCTGTTTATGCATAATCTTAATGAGTCGTTATTTAATGGTGATTTTTGCAAGTTGCTCAATTTTCTGTTTAATTGCTGTAAAGTTTTTGTTCAGACCAACTGAGTTGTAAAAATTGTTATAAATAATTCCCTTAAGTTTTGCATTTGATTCTTTTTTTTCCTATGATTAGTTAATTCACTATATTTTCTAAAAACTATAATATCTCACAAAATGTCTGAGCGGTTACTTAATTATGATTTTTGAAAGTCCCCGCATGATGTTTGATTGTTGTAATTGTGAGTTATGTAGGTTCATACAAAAGTTTATTCAAATAAGAATTATGTGATGTAACCATGTAATGTTCCGATATGACATTAGTAGCATGAACAGTAAGCATATGATATGGATATGAACTTTACTATATGATAGTATAACCTTACGTGTTTTGGTGAGCTCTATATAAAGTTAGTTTTATTTATACCGACACTCTTGTTGTGCCACAAGGTGAACTACATATTGTTATGTTTAAATCTGATCATAATATATTGAATTAGTAATCTGGTTGACATGTGAATTATGGGAGTGCTAGTCTTGCTTTCGATCTGTAACTTGTAAAAGCATCAGTTGATTCGTGTTTATAAATTGTCATTAATTACAACTTCATCGTTTTGAAAGTTTCAAAATGTTTTCAAAGTGATAATCCATGATAAAGCTTATGTTTGATAATTATGGTAATTGTTTTGCAACCTGATAGAATCTGTAGCTACATGTTGACGAAATTTTGCCTAAATATGAAATTGTTCCACATGACATAAACCTCTTATTTTGCAAATTATTTATTACTAGTTTTATGATAAATGATGTAAGTCTTACTAGCCCATGATTTGTGTCTCCCTCGTCAAATATGTCAATGCCTCGTGTTTAATTACATTAATTAAATTTTTGTCTAATGTCATTCCACTTATCTGCGTAAGACAGATTTTGTCTCCATACTTTGTTTATGAACATGAAATGGTTTAAATTGTCAAGTATGAACTATGAGTTAGCGGATTGGCTACATTGGTGTAAATGTGTTAGGTTGTGTTAACGTTTCCAAGGGTATATAAGTGTTAATTACCTTGGTTTTGTTTTACTGCGTAGTATGAAATTGATAAGTATGTGTTGTTGCTTGAAAAGTCGGATGCTAGTTGCCAGTATAGAGTAATTAGCTTATCAGATGATTTGTGACTATGGTTCGGTAAACTTCTTGAGCATTGGATGTGAAATTTTGTAATGGGGTTACGGGGACGTAACCATGTCTTAAGGAGGATAGAATTGTAAAATCTTGATGATCTTTAATATGGCTATTGATATGTCGTGCTTGTTTGAATATACTTGATAATCATAATTACTTTTGTTATGCATTATATTGTAATTCGTGAATTACCTTTTTATTTAATTATGCGTTAAACTTTGGGGACAAAGTTTTCTTAATGAGGGTAGAATGTAACATTTCGCTCTTGAAGCCTGTATAACTGTTGTTTGTGTTTAATTTGTTTCGTGCTTGTTAGATGTTTCGTTACCGTTACGGGGTGGTGAACTTCGGGACGAAGTTCATTTTAAGGAGGGAAGACTGTAATACCCCGTATTTTAGCCTCGGTCAACGGTGGTCAAACCATGTTTTATACAAGTATTTCAAATGGAATATTTATAAAGTATTTTACGTAAACTGTTATTATTTTATAAATTGTATTTCTACGATTATTTCGTATTTCATAATTATTTATATTTGATGATTATTTCATAAAATGACATTTTATTCATATTTCTTTAATTTCGATAATATATTTATAATTAAATATATTTCCTATTTATATTTAATTCCTCACCTATACTTGTTTTATTATTTCACCGTAATTTTATTTAAATCCCAATTTTGTATATTCTTATAATTAATTTAGATAATATTTACTAATACTAAGTGACATAATTAAACTAGTATAACTAGTTATATGTTTATTTTCTTTTAAGTTATGAATCGAAGCGGAGTATAAGTTCTCGAGATGCGTGACGGTCTTGGGCTCGGGTTGATTATGAGAACCTTGACAGTACAACCCAACAAAACCCTATGGAAACCCTAGCTAGTCCATGCCTCCATCGAGTATACTCTCCCAATAATACGTCGACATAATACTCAAACATTAAACCCTAATCTTTCCCTCTACTCCGTCTGCCTGCATACTCCACCTACACCCATAAACCCTATTCTGTCCACCGTGAGTATTGCTAGGAACAGACGGTGAAGGAGAACACACGAAGAAAACAACCACCAGCATCGTTTGCATCCTTTCCGCAACAGTAAATCGTAAGTAGTTTTTGTACCCTTCCAGACCATAGTTTCGTGTGTTTCTTGGTTGTACATAAGCCTTGTAGTGTCCATAATATGTTCTTCATCATCAAACCACTAGGGGACCACTATTGGTGTCACTAAAACCACCGTGAACTTGTCGACAAAACCATACATGCTATACTCTGTTTCTGCGTGGTGTTACTGTGCTTCGTCTTTTGTGCCTATTTGGCTATATTTTTGGTTTAATTATTGTCTTGGGTTGTGAGTGGTGGTAGTGATGTTATATTAGGTGGTGATGGGGGTGGTATAATGAAGCGTGGTGGCCGGAGGAGGCTGTTGTAACAAGCCTGTTCAGGAATTTCAGAGCAGAGTTCTAGTGTCAGGGCGTTTTGAGGGGTTTGTTGCTGGAGGACTAGTGGTGTCGAAGGCTGCTACCTGCCACCAGGGGGTCAGGTGGGGTGTGAGGTGTCAAGACTAGTGAGTGGTGGTGGTAATGGTGGTGGAAGCAGGTGGTTGAGGTCGTGGTTACAGTGGGTTGACGCGGGTGAAATAGAGGTCTGGGGTTGCTGTTCGTAACCAGTGGGTTTTGGGACTGGTTTCGAGGGCTGGTTGGGGCGAGTCTAGTGTCGTGTTTGGTGTCTGAGCTTGCGTCTGGGTACAAGGATGTCTGAGGGACCCTTGGTGGTGGTTACTGGTGGTTGGGTTGGTGGTTATTAGTGGGTAAACAGGAGACACACGTTCTGTAGTAAGAGGGATTTGTAGTGACCACGATTGTTGCGGGGGCTGTCGACGAGAGGTTTGGGCAAGGGAGTTGTCGAGGGTAGCATCCAGTGGGTTGCCGGGTTGCGGTGGAGGCAACCACCGTGTCGTGGTGGTGGTTTAGGTGGTGTAAAGGTGTCGAAAGGGCTGTGGTTGGGAGCTGTTTGAGGGCTGTAATGTCGTGGTTGTTGGTTGTTTTTCGGTTACGCTAAATTGCTAGTGAGTCGTGCTTGTATATTGTTTGTATGTGATGGCCATCATGATTACTAGTATGATTAACATTATTATTATAATTACTAATCATTGTTAATATTATCATGTTATCATGGTGATAGTTGATAATATTATTATTAGTGTTAATAATAATAATATTATTAGTGCTATGTTTATTATTATTAATATTGTTGTTATTGCTATTATAAGTAATGAGTATGTTTACTATTATTAGTATGTGTCCCCCATGTATAATAATTATTAAGTTGTTAAGCAATTTTATTATACAAGAATGTGACGGTTATCAATAGTTCGATGATACTCTCTATGTTCGGTTATTCTATTGAAATAGTCATAATTATACGGTCTCGTTACGCGTGTTATATTTTTTAAAGTAATTAATTTGAATACTAGATATGTTAAATTAGTTTGCATAATTGTATTGGTTAGTGATTACGTATATTATATTGTTAGGTGACGATTTTGAAGTGACATTATTCTGCTTACTCGTTGGCTTGCTATTGGATTATATTGCTATCCAGGTAGGATACACTGACACTATACTTTATAAACTGTTATGAATGAATGTTTACTCTGTGATGTGTTATGAAAGGATGTTGCCTTGTATGTTATGGATGCAAGCATGAATTATATAAGAATGATATTAGTTGCATTGATTGTGGATTATTGGTAATGGCATGAGCATTTTATTATTTGATAGCATGATTGAATAATTATATCGTTGCATTCATGAGCATAGCATATGCATTGGTTACTAAGTAAGATATGGATTAGATGTTGTTCTGATGTAAAGCCCAGGGTGGTTCTGCAGACCAGGCCTGGTGTCTTATCAGCTGTTGAGCTGGTGTTCGGTGACGACCGAGTATGGTCTGCCGGGAGGTTTGGTATGGCTTGGTGCAAGGGTATGAGTTTGAGGTTGAGATTGTGACTGAGCTCGAGCATACCATGGCATTTGCATACCATATTTGTTGCATTATTTGTTATGGTGTTATCCTACTCAACCGCGAGGTTGACAGTGTATTCGTGTACACCTACGATGATCCGGAATGGGGAGTAGATTCTACAGGTCAGAGACAGATGGACTAGAAGCTTGGGCAAGGAGAGAGTCATGGCTTGGACCTACTTAGAATTAGATCATGTACTTAGATGCTATCAGTTGTACCTTTATTCCTTGCAAAATAGTTGTAACATCAAAATTTAAATTTTAATCAGTTTTTACATAAATTACTTTGGTTTGTTTACTTTGTTATTCACTATCTCGGACATTCCGAGATGGTAACAGCTCAATATGAGGCTTCTGATAGGAAAGTTGTCCCAAGAGTATGGGAGGAAAGTACTAGTAATCATGATGGCCATAACATACAAACAATATACAAGCACGACTCACTAGCAATTTAGCGTAACCGAAAAACAACCAACAACCACGACATTACAGCCCTCAAACAGCCCCCAACCACAGCCCTTTCGACACCTTTACACCACCTAAACCACCACCACGACACGGTGGTTGCCTCCACCGCAACCTGACAACCCACTGGATGCTACCCTCGACAACTCCCTTGCCCAAACCTCTCGTCGACAGCCCCCGCAACAACCGTGGTCACTGCAAATCCCTCCTACTACAGTACGTGTGTCCCCTGTTTACCCACTAATAACCACCAACCCAACCACCAGTAACCACCACCAAGGGTCCCTCCGACATCCTTGTACCCAGACGCAAGCTCAGACACCAAACACGACACTAGACTCGCCCCAACCAGCCCTCGAAACCAGTCCCAAAACCCACTGGTTACGAACAGCAACCCCAGACCTCTATTTCACCCGCGTCAACCCACTGTAACCACGACCTCAACCACCTGCTTCCACCACCATTACCACCACCACTCACTAGTCTTGACACCTCACACCCCACCTGACCCCCTGGTGGCAGGCAGCAGCCTTCGACACCACTAGTCCTCCAGCAACAAACCCCTCAAAACGCCCTGACACTAGAACTCTACTCTGAAATTCCTGAACAGGCTTGTTACAACAGCCTCCTCCGGCCACCACGCTTCATTATACCACCCCCATCACCACCTAATATAACATCACTACCACCACTCACAACCCAAGACAATAATTAAACCAAAAATATAGCCAAATAGGCACAAAAGACGAAGCACAGTAACACCACGCAGAAACAGAGTATAGCATGTATGGTTTTGTCGACAAGTTCACGGTGGTTTTAGTGACACCAACAGTGGTCCCCTAGTGGTTTGATGATGAAGAACATATTATGGACACTACAAGGCTTATGTACAACCAAGAAACACACGAAACTATGGTCTGGAAGGGCACAAAAACTACTTACGATTTACTGCTGCGAAAAGGATGCAAACGATGCTGGTGGTTATTTTCTTCGTGTGTTCTCCTTCACCGTCTGTTCCTAGAAATAATCACGGTGGCCAGAATAGGGTTTATGGGTGTAGGTGGAGTATGGAGGCAGACGGAGTATAGGGAAAGATTAGGGTTTAATGTTTGAGTATTATGTCGACGTATTGTTGGGAGAGTATACTCGATGGAGGCATGGACTGGCTAGGGTTTCCATAGGGTTTTGTTGGGTTGTACTGTCAAGGTTCTCATAATCAACCCGAGCCCAAGACCGTCACGCTTCTCGAGAACTTATACTTTGCTTCGATTCATAACTTAAAAGAAAATAAACATATAACTAGTTATGCTAGTTTAATTATGTCACTTAGTATTAGTAAATATTATCTAAATTAATTATAAGAATATACAAAATTGGGTTTTAAATAAAATTACGGGTGAAATAATAAAACAAGTATAGGTGAGGAATTAAATATAAATAGGAAATATATTTAATTATAAATATATTATCGAAATTAAAGAAATATGAATAAAATGTCATTTTATGAAATAATCATCAAATATAAATAATTATGAAATACGAAATAATCGTAGAAATACAATTTATAAAATAATAACAGTTTACGTAAAATACTTTATAAATATTCCATTTGAAATACTTGTATAAAACATAGTTTGACCACCGTTGACCGAGTCTAAAATACGGGGTATTACAGTTGATACACATTCTTGAATAAGCCGAATGAAATCAGTGTGGGGAATGAAACGTGTATTCGCCCTAAACTTGAAGGATTATAACGAAATATACAATTGTGATTTATGGTCATAAGATAATTAAAAGCATGAAAAATAATACAACCTTTGGTCCTTGTGCTAAAGGCCTAAGAACAACAATTAAAGCAAATTCCCTCCTAAAACTTGCACCCAAGACTTGATTGAGACGATGCCGCGTGTGCTAGAAATACTCTCCAATTGCCTTGCAATATGGGGAGAGCTTTTGTGAGTTTTGATGTGAGATCTGAGTTTTGGGAAAAGAATGTTCTCAAAACCCTAATTCTTGAGATTATGAATTAACCAGTAGTTGACAAAACGAGAATAACTCTCCTTTTGTATTATCTCGGTCGGCCGAATGGGTATTGGGTGAGGGTGGGCTTTTTCCACTCTTACCTTATTCCCTTGCGTGATTCGACCCGTTTTGCTAAATATTATTCGCGGGTATTTATTATAAATCGTATGCATGTTATCAGATATTAATGCATTTGATAACATCAATAATGCTCTGACAAAATACGATATTGTATAATTGGCCAAATTAATATAACTGTTTATATTAATACGCAAATTCAATATTTAATTAAATATAACCGTTTATATTTAATTTTACGAATTAATCATGTAATCCGTATTAGCTAAAATTATTTAATCCGTATTAAATAATAATCTCAACATCTTATTGACTAATTTAATAGTCAATACCTCTGACTAACTGTTTAGTCGTATCCGGCATAAATGTGACTGTATTTTCATACCTTCACATTTCTCCAACGTGTCCTATAGGTGTGACGTATAGGGACCAGTTGATCACCGCCATCCGTATGACAATAACGTCAAACTTATCTAGCAAGCCAACCGTTATTGATAAACGTGGATCAACTGATAATAATACTGAAGTATGCCCTTGTGATTCTTTAAGAGATTTAGTAAGTCATTGTACTAACTGTCAAGGACACCAGCCCCAACAATCTCCCACTTGTCCGTACAAGGGTATGTGCAATGACGTTATCACACTACATGTGGAGGACACAAGCTCCCACAAACTCGCACTTGTCCGTACAAGTGTAGTTGCGATAACCGATTCTCATATCCTTCTAAAATTTCTCCCACTCAATGTAAGACAATTTGCAAATCCGCATTCGCAAAGGTCGTATCTCACAAGCGATCTGTATCAAGAGTGGTTTCCCCGACTAGAGAGTAACTTAACTGATAAAACGAATTTGTATTCGAGCATGGCCATGCATTTCAGTTACTACTCCTCGAGTGACCCTGAGAAATGATAAAATCCTGACAAGGGTTTGGATATTTCCCTCAACTCGAATCCTGCCGATGTAAGCGCAACGTGAAATAACCCAGAAAAAATCCTCTTGGCCCCTGTTACGGAAGACCGTGGGAAAGAAACCAAAGTTACCCAAAATCTGCCTTAATCTCAAGAGACAGTTGAAAGTCAAGAGACTCGACTCTAAGGAACACTATGGAGGTCCTATCCACGACCTGTCAACCAATGTTATAAAACATTTAGGACTCCATAACGTTGTCAAGGGGTGTCCTACGAGATATCCGTATAACTCGCCTTTGTGATTGGTCAGTCAAATGTTTGACTTATGGCTCGTTGAACCCACCATCAACCAACGTCACAAAATGATTACCTGAGTTATCAGCTCAAGTGGGTAATCAAGGACCAAAACGATGTAATGTTATTCAGTTCACTTTGTGGTGTTCAAAATCGGCGTACAGTTCCACATGAAAAATAAAACATTAAATATCATAACAATGAGGTTGAATAGAGTACGCGAGAAAATGAATTATTACATGAATTCATAAAAGAGTACTACAACTTAGGAACACATCTAATTCCCATGGAATGAATGTGCCCTTCATGCTTATCACGTGGTAATGCTTTTGTGAGAGGATCAGCTATGTTGTCATCCGTAGCTATCTTATCAATAAATATCTCCTTTTGCTCCACGTAATCTCTGATTAGATGAGCTTTCCGTTGTACATGTCTAGCCTTGTTGCTAGACTTATGCTCCTTAGCTTGGAAGATGTCACCTTTATTGTCGCAATAAACGGTGATTGGGTCATTCGAACTAGGCACTACTGAGAGTCCTTGTAAGAATTTACGCATCCATATTGCTTCGTTAGCTGCTTCCGAGGCGGCATAGTACTCGGACTCAGTCGTAGAATCTGCTGTAACACTCTGTTTAGAACTTTTCCAGCTGACAGCAACGCCATTAAGAGTAAAAACGAATCCAGACTGAGATTTCGAGTCGTCTCGATCCGTTTGGAAGCTAGCATCTGCGTAACCCGTGGCGCAGAGCGTCGAGTCGCCTCCGTAAGTCAATCCCCAATCTTTAGTCCTCCGTAGGTACTTAAGAATGTTTTTCACGGCCATCCAGTGTTGTTCACCTGGATGAGCTTGAAATCGACTTGTCATACTCAATGCATATGCAACGTCTGGACGTGTGCATATCATGGCATACATGATCGATCCTATAGCCGAAGCATAAGGAATCCGGCTCATGCGCTCTTTCTCTTCCAATGTCTTAGCTTCTTGAGTCTTGCTCAAGTGAAGCCCAGTAGTCATAGGAAGGAACCCTTTCTTGGAGTTCGTCATGCTGAATCTCTCTAGGATCTTATCTATATAAGATTCCTGACTGAGAGACAACAACCGTCGTGATCTATCCCTGTAGATACGGATGCCCAAAATTCTTTGTGCCTCTCCCAGATCTTTCATCGGGAAATGGGTTTTCAACCATGCTTTAACCGAAGAAAGGAGAGGTACGTCATTACCAATCAAGAGTATGTCATCGAAATACAGTACTAGGAAGACAATCTTGCTCCCACTCGACTTGATATAGAGACATGGTTCCTCGACTGATCGAATAAACCCATTCTCTTTTATCACTTGGTCGAAGCGATGATTCCAACTCCGTGATGCTTGCTTAAGTCCATAGATGGAACGCTTAAGCTTGCAAACCTTCTTAGGATTTTCTGGATCAATAAAATCCTCGGGTTGTACCATGTACAACTCTTCCTCCAAATAACCGTTTAAGAAGGCGGTTTTAACGTCCATTTGCCATATTTCATAGTCATGAAATGCGGCGATCGCTAAGATAATCCGAATGGAACGTAGCATGACTACGGTTGCAAAGATCTCATCGTAGTGCAAGCCTGGCACTTGGGTGAAACCTTTAGCAACTAGTCTTGCCTCATGGATATCTTGTTTACCTTCCACGACATGCTTTATTTTGTAAAGCTATTAGCATTGAAGGGGACGTACCTTTGCAGATAGGTCCACAAGATCCCACACGTTGTTCTCAAACATGGAGTCCATCTCGGATTGCATGGCTTTTAGCCATAGCTTTGAGTCAGAACTAGTCATGACACCTTTATAGGTTGAGGGTTCATTACCCTCTAGGAGTAAGACGTCATCTATGCCATGTTCCTCGACCATACCAATGTATCTGTCCGGAGGAAAAGAGACTCTTCCCGACCTCCTAGGTTCCTCAGGAATATCTACCGCAACCTCGGTTGAAGGAACTGTTTCCTCCAATGGTTGCTCGGTTGTTGGTTCTTGACTCTCCGATAAATCGAAGGTTCTATTACTCGACTTATTCTCGAGAAATTCTTTCTCTAAGAACGTCTCACTAGCCGCAACAAAAACACGTTGTTCGGTTGGCGAGTAGAAGTAATGACCAAACGTTCCTTTTGGATAGCCTATAAAGTATGTCTTGACCGATCGCGGGCTGAGCTTATCCTCGTGTCTCCACTTGACATAAGCCTCGCAGCCCCAAACCCGAATAAAGGACAAGTTAGGGACCGTTCCCTTCCATAATTCGTATGGAGTCTTGTCAACAGCTTTAGACAAACTTCGGTTAAGTATTAGAGCAACTGACAAAAGAGGATAGCCCCACAATGAATCAGGCACAACAGTGTGACTCATCATGGATCGAACCATATCAAGTAGAGTTCGATTTCTCCGTTCGGACACACCATTCAATTGTGGTGTTCCAGGTTGAGTTAACTGCAGAACGATACCACAGTCTTTAAGGTGTTGATCAAAATCGTGTGAAAGATACTCACCACCACGATCAGAACGTAGTGCTTTAATCTTTCTTCCCAGTTGAATCTGTACCCGATTCTGGTATTCTTTGAACTTGTCAAAGGATTCACTTTTACGTTTCCTCAAGTAGACATAGCCATATCTACTCAAATCATCCGTGAAAGTGATGAAATACCTATAGCCTTCTCGTGCGTTGATCGACATAGGCCCACATACATCCGTATGTATGAGTCCTAATAGGTCGTCAGCGCGCATTCCAACACCTTTGAAGGAAATACGAGTCATCTTACCGATGAGACATGATTCACACGTGCCATATGATTCGAAATCAAAGGCCGAGATAGCTCCATTCTGTATGAGCTGTTTTACGCGTTTCTCATTTATGTGTCCCATACGACAATGCCATAGATAAGTTTGATCTTTGTCACCTACCTTTAATCTCTTATTATTCACATGTAATATTTCGGTGGTTTGATCTAAAACATAAATTCCATTCATGGAAACTGCCTTGCCATAAATCATATTGTGTAATGAGAAAATGCAACTGTTATTTTCTATTACAAATGAAAAACCAAGTTTGTCAAGTGCAGAAACTGAAATAATGTTTTTGGACAAACTAGGAACATAATAACAGTTATATAAAGATAACTCGAATCCACTTGGAAGCTGGATCACGTATGTTCCCCTCGAGACTGCAGCAACACGTGCTCCATTCCCGACACGCAGGTCAACCTCACCCTTGATGAGGGGTTCTTGGTTTCGGAGGCCCTGCACATGATTACATAGATGAGAACCACAACCAGTATCTAGTACCCAAGTTCCGTAACTTGCATGGTTAATCTCAATCATGTGAATAAAAGAAGAAGAAGACATACCAACAGGAATAACGCGGCCTGCCTTAATGTCCTCACGATACACGGGGCATGTGCGCCTCCAATGCCCAGTCTTGTGGCAATGGTGGCAATCCATGCTTGTATCCTTGCTCTCTGTCTTACCCTGTGAGTTGCTCGACTCACCTGGCCCACTCTTAGAAAATCCTGGTTTCTTGAACCTGGGCTTACCTACTGCTAGGTCGCCCGGAGCTTTAGCTTTCCCTTTACCTTTACCCTTACTGGAGATCATGAGAACATCCTGCTTCACGCTCCCACTTAATTTCAGGTCCTTCTCGGTCTGTACGAGAAGGGAGTGGAGCTCATGAGGAGTCTTCTTCATGTCGTTCATGTAATAGTTGGCCCTAAAGAGGGCGAACCCATCATGAAGCGAATGAAGCATTCGATCAACGATTATGTTCTCACCGATCTTGCAGTTTAGGGTCTCCAGTTTCTCGATATTCTCAATCATGTTGAGAATATGTGGGCTAACAGCTTGGCCCTTCTGGAGTTTCGCCTCAAAGAAGCGACAGGTATGCTCATAAGAAACGATTCTCGGAGCTTTCGAGAATTCGTTAGTGAGCGTGGTGAAAATGTTATTTGCACCATGGGTTATGAAGCGTCTTTGCAAATTGGATTCCATTGCATAGATGAGTACGTTCTTTATCGCACCCGCTTCCATGACGAAGTCGCTATGAGCGCGAACTTCGTTAGCTCTAGCTCCAGTTCCTGGGTGTGCCGGAATTGGCTCAGTTAAGTACTTGAGCTTTCCGTCAGCAATGGTAGCATTCCGTAACGCTGCCTCCCAGTCAGAGAAGTTTGACCCATTATTCCTCAGTATAGTAGACTGATTCATGAAGTCCATGAAGGCTTTTAGCCATGATTCACGTGCTAGCTTGACACTTGGCATTGGGTCTTCACCAGCCATTTTTTATACAGCAGTTTAAATGAACGTGTTCTACACTGAAAAGAAGATAAAACAAAACCATATAAGCAACTCATTGTTGTGATTTAAGTCTATATTAAATTGTATTTAAACTCGTAGACTCATGCATTTATATAATTGATCTCTCTCAAGAATTATATAAACGATCCCAAGACTCAATTTCCGTATATTGATAAGCCCGCAGCTTGGCTAATTCCACCGTTGGAACTCTTGGTCGATAGATTTCCGTAAATCCTATCTATTAGTCCATCACAGTCGCCAGATAGTATCGAGTGACCACGATGTTGAGATAAAATAAATCATCTGTTCCCACTTACCCGACGTAGAAGGGGTCATATTATGCCTACCGACGAAGAAGGGATTCATGGGAGTCTGATTTATAAAGACTAGTCTCAATTTTTGGTTATACGAGGAAGACCCCATCAACTTAAATACAAAAGTAATTACATGGGTACTAGATACTGGTCTTTATAAATCAGACTAGTCTGTATTGTCCCTATTTACATAAATATAAGTTGATCTCAAAATATAAGTTGGTCTTTATAAATCAGACCACGAGGAAGACCCTATTTACATTCTAATTTAAATACAAAAGTAATTACATGGAAAAAAATCCAAAACGGAGATTCAAGATCTCAAAATTACAAACAAGACCGTGTTCCATCATTACGGTAACACAATCTTCTAAGACCACACTAAGTTACAACCGTTTGCAAAAATTAAATACGTTATAGAAAGCATTCAAAGGCATTCAATCAAGACGATAAACAAAATGCATCAACTAAAAATAAAATTCATTCATGACGTAATACTGTTATTATGATTAACAAATTTTACCAAACCACCTTTACGGGATTAAAATTATGTGATTATACCGTTTTAACCACTTTAATTTTAATAAGTTTATAATCCATTATCTTAAACCGTTTTAAAATAATATGTATCATGCGAGAGTGAACCGTTTCACAAAAATAATATACTATTTCCGTATACAGTATATTACTAAACGCCAAAGAAAATAAAACAAGTTATTTTCAGGAAAAATCAAACGTCTGTTACAGGGACGAGGTCGACCGACCTTAACACGGGGTTGACCGACCTTCTGACAGTAAAAAAAACTTCCTGTAACACCAGTATGGTCGACCGACCTATCAACCTGGTCGATCGACCACAAAACAAGAAACCGAGTTTCTGAAAACGCAAAATTGCTGCACTTGAAATCAAAACAAGTTTTTACCTTTGATTCAAAACGTGTAAATCAATTTAAACAACAACAAGGGTTCACATATTGCCAAGAATATCGATTAATTAACAATATGTAAACAAGTATCGAAAACAAGATCTATTACTCACGAAAGAAAAACTGTCGAAACAGAAAATACTCGCAGGAGCCGGTCGACCGACCGCAACAGGAGGTCGATCGACCCACACGGCGACAGAAAACGATTTTCTAAAATTTTTTAATTAAAACTTATGAAAAACACAAAAGTAAAATTTCGTGGCCTTGGCTCTGATACCAGTTGTGGGGAATGAAACGTTTATTCGCCCTAAACTTCAAGGATTATAACGAAATATACAATTGTGATTTATGGTCATAAGATAATTAAAATCATGAAAAAGAATACAACCTTTGGTCCTTGTGCTAAAGGCCTAAGAACAGGAATTAAAGCAAATTCCCTCCTATAACTTGCACCCAAGACTTGATTGAGACGATGCCACGTGTGCTAGAAATACTCTCCAATTGCCTTGCAATATGGGGAGAGCTTTTGTGAGTTTTGATGTGAGATATGAGTTTTGGGAAAACAATGTTCTCAAAACCCTAATTCTTGAGATTATGAATTAACCAGTAGTTGACAAAAGGAGAATAACTCTCCTTTTGTATTATCTCGGTCTGCCGAATGGGTATTGGGTGAGGGTGGGCTTTTTCCACTCTTACCTTATTCCCTTGCGTGATTCGACCCGTTTTGCTAAATATTATTCGTGGGTATTTATTATAAATCGTATGCATGTTATCAGATATTAATGCATTTGATAACATCAATAATGCTCTGACAGAATACGATATTGTATAATTGGCCAAATTAATATAACTGTTTATATTAATACGCAAATTCAATATTTAATTAAATATAACCGTTTATATTTAATTTTACGAATTAATCATGTAATCCGTATTAGCTAAAATTATTTAATCCGTATTAAATAATAATCTCAACATCTTATTGACTAATTTAATAGTCAATACCTCTGACTAACTGTTTAGTCGTATCCGGCATAAATGTGACTGTATTTTCATACCTTCACATCTCTCAAACGTGTCCTATAGGTGTGACGTATAGGGACCAGTTGATCACCGCCATCCGTATGACAATAACGTCAAACTTATCTAGCAAGCCAACCGTTATTGATAAACGTGGATCAACTGATAATAATATTGAAGTATGCCCTTGTGATCCTTTAAGAGATTTAGTAAGTCATTGTACTAACTGTCAAGGACACCAACCCCAACAATGAGAAGGGAAGTTAATTTCCTGCAACATGTGAAAAAGAAAATCCCATTCCACGGGATCATATGCCTTATGGAGATCCATTTTGAAAATGCATCTGGGAGACACAGATTTTCTCGCATAAAGTTTGATCAGATCTTGGCATATCAAGATGTTGTCCATGATGCTCCTTCCCTGAATTGACCCTCCTTGGGTAGTGGAGATAATATGAGGCAGAACTTGGGCCAATCTTGAACAGAGAAGTTTGGATATTACCTTATACACTACATTACAACATGCAATCGGCCGAAAATGCATTACTGATGTAGGAATAACCATCTTAGGAATCAGTGTGACATTTGTGGCATTCATTTGTTTCAGCAACTGACCATTCTGGAAGAATTCCTTAATAGCCTTGCATATGTCTCCTCCCAAAATATCCCAACTGTCTTTAAAAAACTTACTAGAATAGCCATCTGGACCCAAAGATTTCTCATTTGGAATGCTGAACATAACTCTTTTGATCTCCTCATCTGTTACTGGAGAAAGTAGCATCTGAACATGATGATCTTCACACTTAGTCCCTAGGCTTATCACTCTTCTATTCACTAGCTTAGTTGCTACACTCATACCTAACAAAGACTGATAGTATTGCAGGAAGCTATCTTGGATTTGTTCAGGCTCAGTCTGCAACACACCTTGTTGATCTTCTATTTGGAAAATCTGATTCTGCCTTCTCCTCATTTTGAGAACTCCATGAAAGTAAGCTTTATTATCATCACCTTCCTCTAACCATTTCCCTTTGGCCTTTTGGTGAAGGAATTCCTGTTGAGCAGCAGCCAGGGAGGCATACTGAGCTCGCATATCACATTCCTGCTAGACCAGCACTGTATTATCAGGATTTGTAGACAAATCTTGTTGTATATGTATCAATTTAGTCAAGGCTATATCTGCATTCTTTTCAATATCAGAAAATTGAGCTCTATTCAGAACTCTCAACTTGGGCTTGAGGTTCTGCAGCTTCTGGACCAATTCAAACATGTCAGTGCCATATCTGAAGGTAAACCATCCATGTTGCACCACTTCAGCAAAATTAGGAGACTGACTCCACATATTAAAGTACTTGAATGGCTTCTTTTTATGAATAACTTGCTGGTTGTTGTGAATCAAGCAAGGGGAATGATCAAATAAGCCCTCTGGCAGGAAGTGAGCAACCATCTCAGGATATTCATTAATCCAGTCTTGATTCACAAGGTATCTATCAATTCTGCTGTAAATACGGTCAGTTGGACATTGCTTATTATTGTTCCAAGTATATAAGGCACCTTGGGCAGGCCCATCAATAACCTCACACTGAAGGAGGCAATCTCTAAAGGCATCAGCAGCAGCTCTGGAAAAAGACCCACCCATCCTCTCATACTCCTCCAAAACACAATTAAAGTCTCCACCAATGCACCATGGTTTGTCAATAGACAAGGCTATTTTGTTGAGGCCCATCCAGAGGGGGACCCTATCATCCATTTCATTAAAGGCATACACAAGAGTAACAACGAATCCTTTATTGTTAAGTTTATTTATGAGAAACATATGTATATATTGGGCACTATACTCCAACACTTGAATATCACACTGTGAAGGGTTCCACAACACCCACACTCTACCTCCCTTATGGCAAGAAGAATTGGTTGTAATACTCCAATGATGGAAGAACTGCATCACTTTATTCATATTGTGGGGCTTTATTTTTGTTTCAAGTAGCCAAAACATGCCTACATTATTATCTATCAAAAATTTATTTATAACTTTCTGTTTATTAGGTCTATTCATACCCCTAATATTCCAAAACCTTATCTTCATTGATCAACAATAGGGGATTGGTGACATGCATGACCTGTTGTCCCTCTTCCAGGAGAAAGAAGGATAACAGCATATGTTCTTTCTTTTTTAGCAGATTGTTGGTGATCATGTATGAAGTCATTGACAGGAACCAGAATGGGCTCACCAGCCTCAGGAGAAGGTAAAATAGGAGTAACCAGAGGGTTATTTTCCTGACTTGGTGCTTGAATCACCCTTCGCCAAACCTGCTGAACTGGTTTTACTGGTAGCTTGGGGTTTGCGGTCTTTCTGACCATTCTGCAGTGTTGTTTCTCATGTCCCAATCTTTTGCAACTCGTACACAGAGAAGGTTTCCATTCATATTCAATATCTATTTCACACAATTGTTGCTTTTCATCCAGAAATTTAAGTTGATCAGGGAATTTCCGATCAACTCGAAGCTCCACCATTACCCTAGCATAGCCTAATCTCGTTTTTAGATTAGTAGCTTCATCATTCTTTACGTAGTGCCCAACCAAGCCTGCAATCTTTGCTAGGCTATTTCCCCAAAATTTGATTAGTAAGTTATGAAGTCTAATCCAGGCAGGAACAACTTTCACCTCCTCTTTCTTCAAATCTACTTCCTCTGTCCATGCTTTGATAATCACAGGTTTATTTGTTATCAAATAAATAATGTCCAGCATTGAGAACCTGTGTTTGCATCTATTTAGTGTGGAACCGCAGCAGGAAAACACCATTTGGCATGAACTAAATTTTATCCATTTGATGTTTATGCCAAATTCTTCTTAGGAAACCTTCTAAAACTGCTATAGGAGGGTTAGCTCCTACCACAAAACCATAGACGACTTGTTTCCAGTAATCTAGTTCATCCTTCACATCTTCCTCTGTAATCTACAATAAGGCCTCAGGTTCATCCAATATGATTTTCTCAATGTTTCTGCCATGAACTCGGTACCATTCTCCAGTTTCATCATCTTCTGGTGCCACGTTTTCTACTATAATGTCATCTTCATCATCCTCTTAATTAAATCCCGGTATGCCCATGATACTACTCAAAGTGGAGTGTTTCACGACACTTTCATCATTAGGATGATCATGGTGTTGTTGATGCTCTGTTTCTGTATCCGATGAATTGTCTCCAACATTCTTACTCTGATTGCGCTTATCCTTGCCCTGAGTTGCTTTTCTCTGTGTGATATTTCGAAGTTGGGCAGACTTGGAAGCAGAATTCTTTGCCAATCGTGCAAGAAGTCGTCTTCCAAATCACCACCAGATCGCCGTCACAAAGAGGATTAGGCTTTTTTGTATGAGCATGTTAAATCATTATAAAAGACGTATTAGAAAGTATATATATGGCATGTACGATTCGCGAGTTAAATCCCGTTCATCCTCCATTGTTTAATTCACATGTTTACGATAATTAACTTGTCTTTAAATTATAGTTTGTTTTACTTCCGAATAAAAAGTGAGCTTGTAGAATAAGACTTGTTAAATGAACTCTTGTTGTTTTATTACTCATGTAAGTGACATGTTCGGGTGTTTCCCTTGTTGTTGCATGGTTGGATGCTTAAGCCGTTTTGGTAGCTAAGTTGAGGAGGAAGACCCCCCGGCCGGGCAACCGGCTCCCGCTTCAAATTAACTTCTAGAACTAGCTTAAGTGTTGTCTTATTTGAATTAAGGCTCACATGTGTTAAATGAGTTAGTTAACGGTTATGTTAGCTCGAGTTGGTTTGATAACGGTTATGTTGTCTTGAGCTGAGTCGCGCAACGGTTATGTTACCTTGCTTGTGGTTTGATAACGGTTATGTTATCTTAAGTTGGGTCGGGTAACGGTTATGTTACCTTGCTTGTGTTTTGGGTGACGGTTATGTCATTCTAAATTGTTTTGGTGACGGTTATGTCACCTTGTTTGTGAATGGATAGCGGTGGTACGATTTGTGTATCATTGTAATGAACTAATGCCACCCAAGTTATAGGATATATCTATGTTCGGGATTGGTCGGTGTCCGTGGTTATGAGGCCCGGTCCACGTGTGTGGTTCGGTGTAGGTTATTACATCGAGAGGTCTGGCCAGGTCTTAGGCATATAGTTTGCGGTTATGCTCTATACATAGATTCGGTGTCGTGGTTATGCGTCCCGATAACTAGTGTCGTGGTTATGTGATCTAGTGGTTAGTGGTAACGGTTAAGTTCCCTGACGGCGTTCATTCTATTCTTGTGTGTGTTCTGTGATTGGCCATGCCATCTAGTGTTGGCCTCTGAGTCGATCACTTGGTTGTTGTTTGTGTGAGTTGAACATGCCATCTAGTGTTGGCCTCTGAGTCGATCACTTGGTTTTTTTTTTTGTGAGTGAACATGCCATCAAGTGTTGGTCGCTGAGTCATTCACTTGGTTGATTGTCTGTTTCGATATTAGTTCATCTATTGGCGTTATAATGTTTTATATGATGATTCATGTCGTTTCACATGTTTGACTTATTGTTCATGCTTGGTCCATGCTAAGTCATATTTGGATATATCATGTTTGATTACCTATTACTATATATGCATGTTCATATGTATATGTTATGTTGTATTACCGTTTTCGTATTTTCTGACAAAAAGTGGCTGGGAGAACCTCAAGTTACTCCCCACTGGCTGTGGCGTACATGTTTCATGTATGTAGGTTGGTGCTGTTTGGGGAAGACGTGTGGCTAGCGAGCATTGTTGATCATTCGACAATTACCCATTTTACGATTAGCTTAGATTTAATTTATGTTGCTATCGAGGGATACCTTATCCCTTGTAAATTTTCAATTACCTTGTATAAGTCTTACTTTTCTTTGGTTTTAATCTTAAGCGTCGTTTTGATATTCCGCGATCAAGTTTTATTTATATCTATGTCGAAGTTTTTAAAGTTATCGTATTTCCGTTGCAAGTTACTTGTTTATTTTATGTAATATTGCGGGGTGTCACAGTTGGTATCAGAGTAGTAATGCTCCCGACGCACGCACGTGTACCCCAATTTAAATATGAACTTGACCTGAACTAATGAATGAGAGATGGGTAGACTAAAGGACCAAGTGGTAGTCTGTATTGTGATTTCTCTATGTTAGGCCTAACCTGTTTGTTAATTGTTCTTGAGTTTATTGTTGTGCTTTAGAACAGGTGAACCACGAGCTTGCCTGAATGGCGATCAAGAAGACTGGTGTCTACTACCGAAGTTGGAAGGTCCTTGTTATCCTTGGTAAATGCTTCCTTGCCCCCTATATTACTCCTTCTTCTCATGCATCCCCTTTCTTCTCTTGTCCCTAGATGCATTTCCTTTTAATTAAACTCTCTTCTATCTTGCTTCGGAAGCTACCTTTGTAATAACTTTCCGATTTAATCTCGTTCTTGTTATTTGCCTCTTCTCTTGGCGTTTCATAAGTAGCCTACCCTGGTCGTTGAAATTTCAGGAGCTTGATCAAGGATAGTCCCTAGCCTCTTTTGGAAAGGTAATGTTTTTGGGATAGTCTAAGGAGTGTAGTGAGTTATGCCTCAGTGAACCGAATGCTTAGTTGGTTGCCTTATGGTGAGTGGGATTGGTCGATAGAATTCTTGGCTTAGACAGTGAATAGTAGGGGCGACATTTGGTGAAACTTAGCCTTTGGAATCATGATTGGGATTGAGAGCTTATGGATTGGAGTGTGTTGGTTTAAGAGTACAAAGGAAGTGTTAGGACTCATAAGAGTGAATTTCGGAAGTATACTT
Organism: Silene conica; assembly: GCA_029255685.2. Lineage (NCBI taxonomy): Eukaryota > Viridiplantae > Streptophyta > Magnoliopsida > Caryophyllales > Caryophyllaceae > Silene > Silene conica. The sequence goes on along the minus strand of CM055319.2, from coordinate 44,283,381 downwards.
GAGATGCTACTAAGATGAATAGATGAGTGAAGCAAATTAGTAACACCTAACTTTGGGAATCCGTTCTAAGATTATTTGGGATGTTATCTTGGGTGAATGTGGATTGTTCATAACTATGAATGAGTAATGGAGGAATTAGTATTGTGGCCTTAGAAGGATTTATGGAAGTTTACGCTCTTAGTTGTTTGAACGGAATTAGTGTTATGCCTTAGTGGAGTTACCTAAAGGTCATGTCTTGATATGTCTGAATGGTGTGGTGAAATACAACTTGTGGACTTATAGGATTTCGAGCCTGAGATCTTTAAAGAATGTTTGGATTCTTATATAGAGGTGTGAGGATGTATATAGTGAACTTGTCCACTCTCTAAAGTGTTGATGAATTTGGAAGAATCTGCTTCTTTTGTGGGATTGAGATAGAGTGCCGTGATGAATAAAAAGGTAACAATGGTATAAAGATGGTTGATCCTGGAGCGTTATAGGAATGTCATTTGAGGAATGTAAGTTATAGAGATACCCGAACTTTATGAAGTGGTTAATATTGAGATGACCGTACACCTTTAATTTTGGAAGAACTTATAGTATGGTGGACCATTTGGGAATATGTAACTTGGACAGAGTTAGTTCGACATGCTTGAGTTGGGAAATAGAAGTTGAGAGCCTTGTGAAATTTTGGGAATCCCGAGCCTTGAGATTTGTGCCAGTTGAAATCATAATCTTGCTTCAACGCTTCTCTTTTTCTTTCTCACCCCTGTGGACTCTATCGAGTTATGCTTTCCCAACAATTCTTACTTGACCTTCTGTTATATCTTGTATTTTCTTACCTCTAATGCTTATCCTTCCACTCTTGGCTTCACCTTTGTTGGAGTCCTTAACCAAGAGTCTCTTACCCTATCATCTTGTATCTATCTATCTATCTCTCTCTCTCTCTCTCTCTCTCTCTCTCTCTCTCTCTCTCTCTCTCTCTCGAGTTCCTATACCTCGCTTGGCTCTGAGTTTGTACCATGTCCTTACCTTTGTAAACCTTGTCGTCCTTCCTTTGGTTTAGTTGTGAGGTTAGCCCCGTTTGTGGGATGGTAATGTATGTTCTAGGAATCTTGGTTTGGTCTTATCAGGATCCGTTGAGAGTGTTGCAACGATGTATTTGGGTAGTGAGGTAGTGTAGTACCTTATTGGTTTTGTGTTAAAGGCTTAGTGGTATGAGTGCTTCCTATGTTTTGGTGTCAACCGTGAGGATAGTCTTGATGATGGATTCTATGAGAGTGCTAATGGCTAAATAGAAATCGTCGAATGAGATTTGTTGCCTTTGGGACTCCCTTGTGAATGTCCTCTTTGTGGTAATAGAGTTTGGTAAGCGAAGACTTGCAAAGTGTGATTTGTGGTTGGATTTGAGGAACCTTGAGTAGATAGAAATAGATGCTTTGGGTATTTGACCGACAGTCCTATGTTTGGGTATAATTCGAATTGAGGAATATCGGTATGAGCATATTGGACTTTGTTTGGGTTGGTTGGATGACCTAATGTGTGATGGGTCCTAAGTTGTGATCCTTGTTTGGTGTTCCCCCTTAGTTAGGGCCTTACAACTTATGTTGGTTGAGTGTGAGAAAGTCTGTGTTGATAGTTTTGGACCTAGTCTTATGGAGGTTGTTGAGTGTTGGATAATAATCGTGAGCGGTGAAATCCTCTGGTAATGGGATACCTTGTACCGTGGATAACCTTTAAGAGAGTGACCAAAGTTGAGTTGAGGGAACCTTGAGAGTTTTGTGGATTGAAAGAGTTGTTTTCTGAAGTGTGCAAGGAATCGTGATGACGATGTTTCTGTTGTGGATCGAGTGGTTAGTGTCCCCGTATCCTGGGAGAGTTACCTATCCTCCCTTAACCTTAAACTCTTGTGTTCATGATTATGTTCCTTGTTGTCCTCTTTCCTTCCTCTCTTGTTGAGTACCATCCTTATTCTTGAAGATGGTAGTTTGATGCCCCGTTTAGTCGACTTCCATGTTGACCTTGTTTCGTTTCGAGTTCTTTGATAGTTCGATCTGAATCTCCTTGGTTGTTTATGTATAGCTTCCATGCTTGTGTGTTGTTTGAGCAGTGCTCAAATTGTTTTCCGTTTATGTACTTCATAACTGGTTTGAGTAGCATTGCTTATGTTGTTAGAAGTTTTGTTTCGGTTACAATCTTGTTTATTTTAAGATTTCAAAATGAAAATTTTCTTTCGAAATGACATGTTAGGAAAAGCTTGGTTAGCTTATAAAATTTTGGCGGATTTTGGCGTTCGATTTGATGTAAGACTTGTTATTGGAGACGTCTGATAACTCGTATTACGCTTGTGGCGCATGATTTAATTTTGGCTTTTGGACTTGCCCTTATTTCGGAATGTCGGGCTCTTGAATATGTAACGAGAACCCTAACGCTCCGTTGATGAGGACTTGTGCCCTTGGAATTTCCTTTGGAAAACTGAAAGAAAGCTATGTTGTAGAATGTCAACTTTTGATAAACACCTTTTCTACTTTCAAGTTTCGAGGACGAAACTTCTTAAAAGGTGGGGTGATTGTAACACCACGATATTTCCGTATTATCAAATTTAAAGATTTAATCTAATTTCAAGAATAATTTATATTTCGTGAAATTTCGTAAATATATTTTAACAATATGAATATTTCATTTTTAAGCATATTAGTTTCAAATGATATTTCGAGTTTTATAATTTTTAAGTTTCGGTTTTAATTCTCGAAAAATGACAAGTATGTCGGATAATTTCATGAATTGTGGTATATTTGTAAAATGGGTTCCATCTTGAGTAATAATAGACTTGAGATGTTATTTCCGTCTTAATTAGCCAAATCTGAGTCATCCCGACTCATTAAATGAATCCCGAGTCATTTCCGACTCAAAACCCCTTATAACCCTTATGTTGTGTTTTATTTCACACAACCCATTCATTTCTTCATCCTCTTCAAAGAAAATCAGAAAACCCCTTCCACCATTGTTGGTGATTTCTCAAGAGCACAAATCCGACCCTAGCTCACTCGTTTCTCGCTCAAATTCCGAGTTCTTTATAGGTATGTTCTCCTCTCCTTCTCCTCCTTCTTTTGACATATTCAATTCCTAGTCTTGTTGAGTTTTCTGAAAACCCGTCTTTCTAGGGTTACGTTTTTAATTCGTTTTTCTTATTGTTTGTTGGTGAGAATGGATGTTTGGACTTCAATGAAGGGTTCTTTAAAGACTTGGAGAGCTTTAAAGGTAACTTTGAGAGGTTACTCGATTTTAAGTTAAAAATCGTTTATGTGTGGTTATTGTGGTTTAATTTCTGAGATTTGGATGGTTTGAATGATTATGTTCATTATTCTATTGTTTAGAATGATATTCATATGGATTGGTAGTAATGAATAATGAGTTTTGGTTGTGTTTATTGGGTAAACTGATATCCGTCACATTCTCGTTGTATTTATTTCGATATTGTGTTTTCAACTGATCTAAATCCATGCGTAGTGTGACAATTGTGCTTCTTATTAATTGTTTACACATGAATGATGATATGCCCATGAATTAATAAGATCACATGTTGATAATACCACTTGAATCATGCATAAACCCGTCTCAAAATTGTTGCAAAAGAATTGGAATGTGTTGTGTTTTATGCAAGCTTCTGCGTGAACATTGAGCTGGCCGAGAATAGCGCAGCCTGCGGCCCTATGCGCAGGCCTGCGGGCATGATGGCGCAGCCTGCGCTCGCGGCTGGTCGTGGGCACTGTTTGGGGCTGATTTTAGGCGTGTTTGGTAGGCTGTTTTGGGGTGTTTTCAGGCCTTGTTTTCCCACTTGTTCGGACATGGTATGAGCATGTTAAATCATTATAAAACGCGTATTAGAAAGTATATATATGGCATGTACGATTCGCGAGTTAAATCCCGCTCATCCTCCATTGTTTAATTCACATGTTTACGATAATTAACTTGTCTTTAAATTCTAGTTTGTTTTTACTTCCGAATGAAAAGTGAGCTTGTAGAATAAGACTTGTTAAATGAACTCTTGTTGTTTTATTACTCATGTAAGTGACATGTTCGAGTGTTTCCGTTGTTGTTGCATGGTTGGATGCTTAAGCTGTTTTGGTAGCTAAGTTAGGGAAGAAGACTCCCCGGCCGGGCAACCGGGAGGGAAACTGGCTCCCGCTTCAAATTAACTTCTAGAACTAGCTTAAGTGTTGTCTTATTTGAATTAAGGCTCACATGTGTTAAATGAGTTAGTTAACGGTTATGTTAGCTCGAGTTTGTTTGATAATGGTTATGTGGTCTTCAGTTGAGTCGGGTAACGGTTATGTTACCTTGCTTGTGGTTTGATAACGGTTATGTTATCTTAAGTTAGGTCGGGTAACGGTTATGTTACCTTTCTTGTGTTTTGGGTGACGGTTATGTCATTCTAAATTGTTTTGGTGACGGTTATGTCACCTTGTTTGTGAATGGATAGCGGTGGTACGATTTGTGTATCATTGTAATGAACTGTGACACCCCGCGATATTAGATAAAAATAAACAAGAAACTTGCAGAAGAAAAATGATATTTTAAAAACTTTCGACATATATAATAAAACATAAATCGCGGAATATCAGAACATTTGCGGAAGTCTAAAACTGAAGAGAAAGTAAAACTTATACAAGTTAAATTAAATAAACAAGGGATAAGGTATCCCTTGATAGCAATAAATTAAAACTAAGCTAATCGTAAACTAGGTAATTGTCGAATGATCAACAATGCTCGCTAGCCACACGTCTTCCCCAAACAGCACCAACCTACATACATGAAACATGTACGCCACAGTCAGTGGAGAGTAACTCGAGGTTCTCCCAGCCACTTTTTGGTCCGAAAACACGTAAACGGTAATACAACATAACATATACATATGAACATGCATATACATTAGTATGTAATCAAACATGATATATTCAAATATGACAAACATGATATATTCAAATATGACAAACATGATCAAGGCATGGACCAACATGTGAAACATAATCAAATCATCATAAGAACTATTATCAAAACGGATAAGCAACCAAGTGAATGACTCAGCGGCCAACAACTAGATGGCATGTTCACTCACACAAACAACAACCAAGTGATCGACTCAGAGACCATGGCCAATCACAGAACACACAAGAATAGAATGAACGCCGTCAGGGAACATAACCGTTACCACTAACCGCTAGATCGCATAACCACGACACTAGCTATCGGGACGCATAACCACGACACCGATTCTATGTATAGAGCATAACCGCAAACTATATGCCTAAGACCTGGCCAGGCCTCTCGATGTAATAACCTACACTGAACGACACACGGGGACCGGGCCGCATAACCACGGACACCGACCAATCTCGAACATAGATAAATCCCATAACTTCGGTGGCATTAGTTCATTACAATGATACACAAATCGTACCACCGCTATCTATTCACAAACAAGGTAACATAACCATTACCAACACAACTTAGAATAACATAACCGTCACCCAAACATAAGCAAGGCAACATAACTGCTACCCGGCTCAACCCAAGATAACATAACCGTTATCAAATTACAAGTAAGACAACATAACCGTTATCATTACCATTCAAGCTAACATAACCGTTAACTAACTCAATTAATACATGTGAGCCTCAATTCAACCAAAACAACACTTAAGCTAGTTTATAGGAGTTAACTTGAAGCGGGAGCCGGTCTCCCTTCCGGTTGCCCGGCAGGGGGGTCTTCCTCCTCAACCTAGCTTCTAAAACGGCTTAAGCATTCAACCATACAACGACAATGGAAACACCCAAACATTTCACTCACATGAGCAATAAAATAACGAGAGTTCATGTGACAAATCTCATGTACGAGTTTACATTTCATTCGGGGAAATAAAATGAACTAGCATTAGATAACACAAGTTTAATGTCGTAAACAAGTGAATTAAACATGAAGGATGAACGTAAGTCGACTCATGAATCGTACATGATAATTATATACATCCTAACATAAGTTTTATATAGATTTAGCATGCTCAAACAACGTCCGAACAAGCGGTAAAACATGAGCCAAAACAGCCCAAGCACACGCCTAGACCAGTGTCGAGCGCAGGCTGCGTGATCTGGCGTAGGCTGCGCAATTGCTCGGGCATAGGCCCGCGTGATCAGGCGCAGGCTGCGGTTTGCTCGGGCACAGGCCTGGCCAGCACGCCTCAACACGCAATCCAGCCCCATTTCTCGTATAGCTTCCCGAAACGATTTGCACACGCATCCTTCATGTTTTAGGCAACATAGTATTTCATCCAAGACGGGTATATACGATTAATTATACATTGGAAACAAACGATTATAAACATGATTTATCAACCTTGAGCATGATTAAAATCAATCAAAAACCATACTATCGCAATGAACACAAAATGAACATGTGACGGATATCATCTTACCCATTAACAATAACTCAATTCATCATTCATTACTACTAATTAACAAGGAACTCATTCACTCAATTGAACATGGAAGTAAACAACATAATGCTTCATAATTTCAGAAACTAAACAACACAATCCTCATAATTTCAGAAATTAAACCAATAACAACCACACATAAACGATTTTTTACTTTAAGTCGAGTAACCTCTCAAAGTTACCTTTAAAGTTCTTCAAATCTTCAAAGAACCCTTCATTGAAGTCCAAACATCCATTCTCACCAACAAACAATAAGAAAAACGAATTAAAAGCGTAACCCTAGAAACACGGGTTTTCAGAAAACTCAACAAGACTAGGAATTGATTATATCAAAAGGAGGAGAAGAAGGAGAGGAGAACTTACATGTAAAGAGCTCGGGATTTAAGCGAGAAACGAGTGAGCTAGGGTCGGATTTGTGTTCTTAGAAACACACCAACAATGGTGAATGGGGTTTTTCTGATTTTTGAAGAGGATGAAAAAATGAATGGGTTGTGTGAAATAAAACACAACATAGGGGTTATAAGGGGTTTTGAGTCGGAAATGACTCGGGATTCATTTAATGAGTCGAGATGACTCGGATTTGGCTAACTAAGACGGAAGTGACATCTCAAGTCTATTATTACTCAAGATGGAACAAAATATAAAAGTAAACCACAATTCATGAAATTATCCGCCATACTTGTCATCTTTCAAAAATTAAAACCGAAACTTAAAAATTATAACACTCGAAATATCATTTGAAACTAATATGCTTAATAATGAAATACTCATATTACAAAAATATATTTACGAAATTTCATGAAATATAAATTATTCACGAAATTAAATTAAATCTTTAAATTTATAATACGGAAAATATCGGGGTGTTACAATCACCCCAGCTTTTAAGAAGTTTTGTCCTCGAAACTTGAAAGCAGAAAAGGTGTTTATCAAAAGTTGACATTCTAAAACATAGCTTTCTTTCAAATATTTTTCAAAAGGAAAAACTAAGGTACAAGTCCTCATCAACGGAGCGTTAGGGTTCTTGTTACGTACTCAAGAGCCCGACATTCCAAAACAAGGCAAGTCCAAAAGCCAAAATTAAATCATGCGGTGACAAGCGTAATACAAGTCATTAGACATCTCCAATAACAAGTCTTACATCAAATCAAACGCCAAAATCACCCAAAATTAATAAACCAATCCAAGCTTTTCAAAACATGCCATTTCGAAAGAACATTTTCATTTTGAAATTTTAAAAATGAAAAAGATTGCAACCGAAATAAAAACTTCTACAAACATAAGCAATGCTACTCAAATCAATTATAAAACACATACATGGAAGACAATTTGAACATTGCTCAAACAACACACAAGCTTGAAAGACACATATGAACAACCAAAGAGAGTCAGTTCGGACCCTCAAGGAACTCGAAACACAACAAAGTCAAAAAGGAGACTAACTAAGACACGGCATCAAAACCATCATTTTCAAAGTAAAAGACGACACTCAACAAGAGAGGAACGAAGGAAAACAAGAGATTCAGATTAAGGGAAGAGAGGTAACTCTCCTAGGATACGGGGACAGTAACCACTCGATCCACCAAAGAAACATCGTCCACACTGTAAAACCCCTCGCGAAAGCGGAAATAGAAAACATACAAAGTACTAAAAATGCAGCGGAATTAAAACTTTTGATGAGTTAAATAAAACATGCGAGGTGCTTTAACAATCTAAACATGCGGAAGATAAAACATAAATAAGTATATATGTACTATACAAAAGCAGCCCGGGATAGCATATCCATACAGGCACAAAATACCGAAATCATAATACTAAGGTCTAGCTAACGAATAGGTAAAATCATCGATGAAGGATCATCGCTCGCTAGCCTCAACGTAACCCCCTGCAAAACAGCATCAAGTACCTACACACATACAACATGTGCGCCACAGTCAGTGGGGAGTGACTAGAGCTCTCATAGCCACCTAATGTCATACAACACCGAACATATATACAAGTATTATACTCCAACATAAACAATCATGTGAAGCATATATATTTCAATATCTCAAACTCCTATCATCATGAAAATACTATGCAAAGGCTCTCAACCAACTTCGGAAACTATTTGGAAGGAGAGCCGGTTTCCCTTCCGGTTGCCCGGCCGGGGGGTCTTTCAATCCAAAACATTTACGAAACTAGCCAAAGATTCATCCAATGCCTTGGATGAACAGTTCTATAATCAAATCCCACTATCTATCACAATCAATCAGCAACATCTGACACTGTACCCCAACTCAGGCAAGCAGATGCAAATCAGCAGTATATAACAATGTACCCCAACTCAGGCAAGTATATACAACAACCAGCAGTATCAAACCATGACCCCAACTCAGGTACGGAAGAATAAAAATACACACTACATGGGAAGACTCATATGACGACTCCATTATACAACAACAACATGCCTACTTAGCCTCAGCAAATACAATCCCCTGGTAGAACGATCAAAACGATATACGGTTCTAGTCTAAATCTGGCCAGACTCTCGAGGTATAATCCTTCCTCGATTCGACAAGTATCCCCAAACCTAGGATACCCCCAAGACTCGAACAATCTAGGGACGAGATACCCCCAACCTAGAGCGGACTATCTGAAACCTGACCGTCAACGCGCAGCAGACGGTCATACCAAGACATAATACAATCTTGGTGAGACAAGAGTCATATAACAGCTCATAGTATACATCCACATGCATAAACATACCTCAAAACCAAAGGCATACTAATACTGTGACCTAATCCAAATCACAGTTCCACAACTCCATTTCTAAGACTTACTCAATTCCTAACCAACATTCAAGTGATGAACATTAAAACCGACATTTAATCGACCCCGAGAATTAAGCCGAGGGAGAGCCGATTTCCCTTTCGGTTGCCCGACCGGGGGTCTCTATCCTCACTCTATTCCCGAACCCAATATAGTGCCGCCCGAACTCCGCGGACTCCAAACATGCATACAAGGCATACAGAAAAAGAATCAATGCAATCCGAAATATGAATCGAAAGTCATAAGCAATTCATTATGCAATAGGGGCTCTCAGCCGGTCAGCCACAGGCTGCCGGTTGGCCAGCAGAGAATCCATTACTCCCAACAACAACATCAAAATACCAAGAAGGGGCTCTCAGCAGGCCGACCGGCTGAGGGTCCTTCCTCAATTTTCTTCAAAATCGACATACGAGACTCTCAGCCGGTTGACCGGCCGCCGGTCAACCAACCGGCTGGGAGTCCCTGTTCCCAAAATCACAAATTAAACCGGTCTTAGCATGTATACTCTTAAATCGACTTCCTCATCAAATTCATCCTTAAATCTTCACAAAAATCAGTTTATATAACAATATAAGAACATTAAAGACTCAATGACCATACTAACTTTCATCAAACACATCCAAAATCACTTAAAGTGCTAATTTAGACAAAAAGGCTGAGTTTCTCATTATCGTCACCTTTACTCTGCGAGTTCACTGGGTTACTCTTCAATGATCACAAGCTCTTCCTCCGGGTTACTACAAGCACCACCTAAAAGCACAAAAACACCAACTAGGAGGCTAATTTCGTGATTAGGGCAAAACAGTCCCGAAATGAAGTTTCACGAAACTGAAAATAAAAGTGATAGAAAGATCACAAATCTCGCGAGGATTCCGAATATATCAATTTTACCTGGATACGAGTTCGGGAAGGCCTCGAGATGATCCTTTGAAGTTTCTTAAAGAAGAAGAGAAATTGAGAGTTTGAGTCACTGTGTTTGTGTTTTAGGGTAAAATTAAATGTCGATGGATGAAGGAGGAGGGTTGTCCTTTTTATTTAAAGAGTCGGGTTTGCTTTATTTAAGTGAAGCGGGAATATGAGACGGGACATTATCAAATAAATGAGGCGTCTTAAGATTAAATGATTTTAAGACGAAACTTAACGGAAATCTTAAAAATATAAATTACAAACTATTATTAAATTATTATTAAGTTCCGGAAATTACTTTAATTTATTAAAATATTCCTTTACGAAAATGCGGGATGTTACAATCACCCCATCTTTCAAAAAGTTTCGTCCTCGAAACTTGAAAGCAGTTACAAGGACAATGTTACAACCAAAATTTCACTGAACTTGATATTTAAAACTTAAGTTTATTTCACAGATTTCGAAAACAATTTCCAAGGCACAAGTCTTCGTTTACGGACGTTGGGGTTCTCGTTGTACATTCAAGAGCCCGACATTCCAAATCTGAGACAAGTCCCAAAATTAAATCAATTAAAATCCAAAATTTAGATCGATCCGTTGTCGGTAAGCATAGTTCAGGTTATCAGACGTCTCCAATAACGAGTTCAAATGACAAATCGACGCTGAGATAAATCAAATTTCAAGACATGTAACTCCTTAAAACCATGTTTTCTCAAAAATTTGTCACTGAAACCTACCAAAGTTGAAAAATCATCCATTTCCTTTAACCGAAAACCCCTTTCGAAAACAAACTTTTATTTCAAAAATCTTCAGAAAGAGTAAAGTTGTGAAATCCAACAAGTTGCAATTGACCGAAAGGAAGGTAGCTTAGCGAATTTACAGGAGCACAGAAGAGAATCGGTGCACGGGAGAGATTATGATTTAGAACAATTGATTCCACAGGCTCGGGTTTCTCGTAATTCTCACAAGGTTCTCATCTCTCTCTTCCCAAATCAAGCACTCTGATTACGGCTTTTGGTAGATCTTTTCCTTAAACGACTCAAAACTACTCTAACCATAAAGGAACCTTCACCACATCGCTCCTCAAACAACCTTTCACAAGCGGTCCTGAACTTCTAAACTTGATTCTAGCGGTAAGCTGACGTCCTCAAGTTCAGACTCATCACTATAACACGATCATCCGCAATAAGGCTTTACAAAAATTACAACTCTCAAATCCTCAAGTAGCATTTAAATGATAAATCCTTTGTTATTATACACTCACGGTGTCGTACTATACCAGAGTTCCTCAAAATACGTAAATTACCATTATTCCAATTCGAATTATTCCCAAGGTTTGGATATTCAAATTCTAAGATTCCTCAAATGACAACTGTATCTATTTTTCCCAATTTACTATTAAGTCAACGAGTTTCTATTCCTAATCAAGTTATTCCAAATTGTCCACCTAACAATGGTGCATCATCCAGTTCCATCAAGTACTTCTCTAAGCAAACGCTAAGATCCACTAAGTAACTTAAGTTCAAACACTCAGTCAATTTCACATGTCAAATTGTAGATGTCTCCACATTCTCACTCTGTCAACTAAAAGCTCTTATTCCTCAAAATATATGGTTCTCTCTGTACTCCAATACTTTCTCAAGATTAAGTATCACTAGCTTACCTCATTCATCTAATTGACATCAACACCATCTAAGGTATGTTCCTCTAAATTCACCCAAGGCACCAAGCATCTCCTTTAAATTCTCAAATGGTACTTTGAAATCTACCAATACTCACAATTCAATAGTGTCCTCAAATCTAAGTTCCACCAAAGTCATGTATAAAACTCTGCTCAACATACGCATTCCATCATTCACTTCCAATCTCCCCAATTAGTAACACACGGACACTAGGATCACCAAATCACGTCTCACAATATCTCATGGGTTTTCCTTAGCAACAATATATCCCAAAACACGGATTGCGGTTAACCTAAAGGGATTCCTCTAAGTCCATTAAAGCAAGTTACTCACACGAGCCATGGAAGGATAAGTTTCAGAAGTAGGGTCAAATCAAGAAGTTATGCAAGGAGTTTCCAAGGTACGATGGAAGAGAATTCAAGAACGGAGACACACAAGAAGAACAATGATAAGAACTTGGGGTCTTAGAAGAAGATGGAAGGGAAAAGTCAATGGTGAAGACATACCAGTGATCAACTGAGGGCAAGTCTCGGCCGCAGCACGGCTCATCACGTACACAGTACCCTTGGTCTTTGGCTTTCGAACAGCACCAGCAGCAGTGGCAGTCCTCCCAACAACAGTCTTCCTCTCCGGGCACTCGAAGAAGAGATGCCCAGGCTTCTTGCAGGTGTAGCATAAGCAAGGATCATCGTCGCAGTTAACACCAGGATGCAGGGCTTTGCGACACTTGAAACACTTCAGGGAAGGATCAGGTGCAGGTCGAGGATCCTTGGCTTTGGAGGAACCAAATTTCTTGAACTTCCCGTGCTGAACTTCTGGAGAAATAGATGAAGGATCGAAGGGTATCTTCCCATGGGAGCGAGCCTGAAGGGAACTGGGAGCAGAAGAAGCTCTAGCCTCAGTATCTATGCCCAAATAGCATCGTCGTAAACCTCTACAAAAGAGGTAGCATCTCTGCGAACCATACTCTCAATGTGGGGACCTAACTTCCCTTTGTAGAAGTAGACTCTCTCGGATTCATCCCTTACGAACCAAGAAGCAAAGTGAGCCAACTGATTATACTTGTCCGTGAACTCCTGTATTGTCATGTCTCCTTGCTTGAGATCCATGAACTCCTTCAATCTCTGTGAACGAAGCTCTTTAGGGTAGAAGCGGGTCTCTAACTTGTCTTTGAACGCATCCCAATCAAACAACGGGTCAAGGAGGAAACTTGGACCAGTAAGCATCCACCAACGGTCTGCCTCGAGTGTCAGGAAGTGAGCAGCTAAACGTACTATATCCTCCCTAGCAACTGAGTACAAGGAAAAACTCTTCTCCATATCTCTAAACCACTCTCAGAGAGCAACAGGGTCAACTTCACCCCCGTAGGTCTTAGCATGGCTCCTAGCCATCTGAGTGGCAATCCAGGAGAAGTCACCAGGTCGGTTAGCATTGTTACCAGGCGGAGGGGGAGGAGGAACAGCTTCAGCCTGAACCCTCTGGTTCTCTAGGACTTGCAGAAGTGCTTGCATTATAGTATTCTCTGCGGCTGAGGGTCTCACCATCCTTCAAAAGAGAAAACGGTGTTACCTTAACAATTAGCAAGTACAAACAATCTACCAATTGTCCTTAAGTCTACCCAAATCTCTCATTCATTATTCAAGTTATTGGTCAAGTTAAGTTTGGGGATTACATGAGTGCGTCGAGAGCGATAACGCTCTGATACCAACTGTAAAACCCCTCGCGAAAGCGGAAATAGAAAACATACAAAGTACTAAAAATGCAGCGGAATTAAAACTTTTGATGAGTTAAATAAAACATGCGAGGTGCTTTACCAATCTAAACATGCGGAAGATAAAACATAAATAAGTATATAAGTACTATACAAAAGCAGCCTGGGATAGCATATCCCTACAGGCACAAAATACCGAAATCATAATACTAAGGTCTAGCTAACGAATGGGTAAAATCATCGATGAAGGATCATCGCTCGCTAGCCTCAACGTAACCCCCTGCAAAACAGCATCAAGTACCTACACACATACAACATGTGCGCCACAGTCAGTGGGGAGTGACTAGAGCTCTCATAGCCACCTAATGTCATACAACACCGAACATATATACAAGTATTATACTCCAACATAAACAATCATGTGAAGCATATATATTTCAATATCTCAAACTCCTATCATCATGCAAATACTATGCAAAGGCTCTCAACCAACTTCGGAAACTATTTGGAAGGAGAGCCGGTTTCCCTTCCGGTTGCCCGGCCGAGGGGTCTTTCAATCCAAAACATTTACGAAACTAGCCAAAGAGTCATCCAATGCCTTGGATGAAGAGTTCTATAATCAAATCCCACTATCTATCACAATCAATCATCAACATCTGACACTGTACCCCAACTCAGGCAAGCAGATGCAAATCAGCAGTATATAACACTGTACCCCAACTCAGGCAAGTATATACAACAACCAGCAGTATCAAACCATGACCCCAACTCAGGTACGGAAGAATAAAAATACACACTACATGGGAAGACTCATATGACGACTCCATTATACAACAACAACATGCCTACTTAGCCTCAGCAAATACAATCCCCTGGTAGAACGATCAAAACGATATACGGTTCTAGTCTAAATCTGGCCAGACTCTCGAGGTATAATCCTTCCTCGATTCGACAAGTATCCCCAAACCTAGGATACCCCCAAGACTCGAACTATCTAGGGATGAGATACCCCCAACCCAGAGCGGACTATCTGAAACCTGACCGTCAACGCGCAGCAGACGGTCATACCAAGACATAATACAATCCTTGTGAGACAAGAGTCATATAACATCTCATAGTGTACATCCACATGCATAAACATACCTCAAAACCAAAGGCATACTAAAACTGTGACCTAATCCAAATCACAGTTCCACAACTCCATTTCTAAGACTTACTCAATTCCTAACCAACATACAAGTGATGAACATTCAAACCGACATTTAATCGACCCCGGGAATTAAGCCGAGGGAGAGCCGATTTCCCTTTCGGTTGCCCGACTGGGGGGTCTCTATCCTCACTCTATTCCCGAACCCAATATAGTGCCGCCCGAACTCCGCGGACTCCAAACATGCATACAAGGCATACGAAAAAAGAATCAATGCAATCCGACATGTGAATCAAAAGTTATAAGCAATTCATTATGCAACAGGGGCTCTCAGCCGGTGAGCCACAGGCTGCCGGTTGGCCGGCTGAGAATCCATTACTCCCAACAACAACATCAAAATACCAAGAAGGGGCTCTCAGCCGGCCGACCGGCTGAGGGTCCTTCCTCAATTTTCTTCAAAATC
Source organism: Silene conica (assembly GCA_029255685.2). Lineage (NCBI taxonomy): Eukaryota > Viridiplantae > Streptophyta > Magnoliopsida > Caryophyllales > Caryophyllaceae > Silene > Silene conica. The sequence goes on along the minus strand of CM055319.2, from coordinate 44,268,188 downwards.
CACATACGAGACTCTCAGCCGGTTGACCGGCCGCCGGTCAACCAACCGGCTGGGAGTCCCTGTTCCCAAAATCGCACATTTCGACAATTGAAATCGTTCCCAATCCTTTACCAATCCTTCCTATACATGTTTCTAAGTAATAATTCGGCATTTCCAGCATGTATACCACATCAAATAAACATAGAAACATGTATACAAATAATCATTCCGTGACTTAACAACAATATCACAAATTAAACCGGTCTTAGCATATATACTCTTAAATCGACTTCCTCATCAAATTCATCCTTAAATCTTCACAAAAATCATTTTATATAACAATATAAGAACATTAAAGACTCAATGACCATACTAACTTTCATCACACACATCCAAAATCACTTAAAGTGCTAATTTAGACAAAAAGGCCGAGTTTCTCATTATCGTCACCTTTACTCCGCGAGTTCACCGGGTTCCTCTTCAATGATCACATGCTCTTCCTCCGGGTAACTACAAGCACCACCTAAAAGCACAAAAACACCAATTAGGAGGCTAATTTCGTGATTAGGGAAAAACAGTCCCGAAATGAAGTTTCACGAAACTGAAAATGAAAGTGATAGAAAGATCATAAATCTCGCGAGGATTCCGAATATATAAATGTTACCTCGATACGAGTTCGGGAAGGCCTCGAGATGATCCTTTGAAGTTTCTTAAAGAAGAAGAGAAATGGAGAGTTAAAAATAGAATGACGAGCAAGGATGGATGAATGCCTAATCAGACCTCAGCTCATTGCAACACAGATTGAAGTGGAAGTTAAAAATAGAATGACGAGCAGATTGCAAGCAGAGAAGGATCAACCTATTTTGAGTTGGTTCAATCTCAGATTATATTAATGGCTTAATTGTGCTTGTACGAGGGCTCGAACCCTCAACCTCCTTGTAATTTATACCTCTTTGATATATATTATACTCACATTTCACCAAAAAAAAAAAAAGAAATGGAGAGTTTGAGTCACTGTGTTTGTGTTTTAGGGTAAAATGAAATGTCGATGGATGAAGGAGGAGGGTTGTCCTTTTTATTTAAGGAGTCGGGTTTGCTTTATTTAAGTGAAGCGGGAATATAAGTTGTGACATTATCAAATAAATGAGGCGTCTTAAGATTAAATGATTTTAAGACGAAACTTAACGGAAATCTTAAAAATATAAATTACAAACTATTATTAAAATATTATTAAATTCCGGAAATTACTTTAATTTATTAAAATATTCCTTTACGAAAATGCGGGATGTTACACTCACGATTCCTTGCACACCTCAGACAACAGCCCTTTCAATCCACAAAGCTCTCAAGGTTTCCTCAACTCACTTGGGTTACTCATTTCCAGGTTAACCACGGTACAAGGTATCTCACTACCCAAGGGTTTGACCACTCGCGATCATTACCGAACAATCCACAACCTCTACAAGACCAGATCCAAAACTACTGACAAGGTCAAACTCAAATCCAACTGACGTAAGCTAAGGTTCTCACCAAGGTAAAACATCAAACAAATACCTCAGTTTAGGACCCATCACATCTCAGGACATCCAACCAACCCAAACAAAATCCAATATACTCATACTGACAACCAAAATGTGAACGCGATATTCTCTAAACCTCACACATTCCCACATAAAGGACTATGAGCTACTAATCCACAACCTCAAATTCCAAAAGTACAACACAATATTCCTCAATCCGAAATATACCCAAACATAGGACTGTCGGTCAACACCCAAAGCACTAAATCCCAAATAGTCAAAGTTTCTCAAACTCAAACTACATCTATATCTTTTAGATCTTGGTTACCAAATTCTATTACTAAAAGGATCGGAGAGCAAACAAGGAAGAGTCCCAAAAGTAACAAACCTCACCCAACGTTTCTACTTAGCCATTGACACTCTCATAAGAAACCACCGACAACACTACCCTCATGGTTGTCACCAAAATCATAGGAAGCACTCGTACTACTAAGTCTTTAACAAAAAACCATTAAGATGGTATGCTACCTCAGTATCCAAGGACAACATTGCCAACTCTCTCAACTAAATCCGATAAAACCAAACCAATGATCCTCAAACGTACATTACCACTCCACAAACGGGGCCAACCTCACAACCAAACCAAAAGAAGGAGGACAAGGTTTACAAAGGTATGGACATGATAGCAACTCAGAAATAAGCGAGGTATATAAACTCGAGAGAGAGAGACACAAGATGATAGGGCAAGAGACTCTTGGTTGAGGACTCCAACAAAGGTGAGGCCAAGAGTTGAAGGATAAGCATTAGAGGTAAGAAGATACAAGATGCAACAGGAGGTCAGACAAAAGTTGCTACGAAAGCATGGCTCAGCAGAGTTCGCATGAGAGAAGAAAGAAGAAGAGGAATGCTAAAGCAAGAGTATGATTTCAATTGGCACAAATCTCGAGGCTCGGGATTCCCAAAATTTCACAAGACTCTCAACTTCTATTTCCCAATTGGAGCAGATCGAACTAACTCTTTCCAAAACACATCTTCCCAAATGGTCCACCACACTGTAAGCTCTTCCAAAACTAAAGGCGTACGACCATCTCAACATCCACAAATTTATAAAGTTCGGGTATCTCTATATCTCAAATTCCTCAAATGATACTTCTATAACACTCCAGGATCAACCATCTCTATACCAACGTTACTTTACAATTCATCACATCACTCCATCTCAATCCCATAAAGAAGTAGGTTTCTTAAAACTCATCAGTACCTCAGAATGTGAACGTTAGGATTCACTATCAACATCCTCACCTCTATATAAGGGACCAAACATCCTTTAAACATTACAGGCTCCAAAACCTACAAGTCCACAAGTCGGACCTCACTACACCATCAAGACGTTCAAAGTCATGACCCTTAGGTAACCCCACTAAGGACATATATCATTAATTATGTTCAAGCAATTAAGAGCATAAACTCCAATAAATCGTCTTGAGGTCACATTACCAATTCCTCCATTAGTCATCCATAATTATGAACAATCCACATTCACCCAAGATAACATCCCAAATAATCTTAGAGCGGATTCCCAAAGTTAGGTGTTACTAATTTGTTTCACTCATCCATTCATCTTACTAGCATCTCAAGTATACTTCCCAAATTCACTCTTATGAGTCCTAACACTTCCTTTGTACTCTTAAACCAACACCCTCCAATCCATTAGCTCTCAATCCTAATCATGATTCCAAAGGCTAAGTTTCACCAAATGCCACAACTACTATTCACTTTCTAGGCCAAGAATTCTATCAACCAATTCCACTCACTATAGGGTAACCAACTAAGCATTAGGTTCACTGAGGCATAACTTACTAAGCTCTTTAAACCATCCCAAAAACATTACTTTTCCAAAAGAGACTCAGGATTATCCTCGATCAAATTTCTCAAATTTCAAATAAGGTAGGTTACCTATAATACGCCAAGAGAAAAGGCAAGTAACAAGAGTGTGATTAAGGCGGAAAGTTACGAAGGTAGCTTCCGATGCAAGATAGAAGAGAGTTTAAGGAAAAAAGAAATGCATCCAGAGACAAGAGAAGGAAGGGGATGCATGAGAACAAGAGGTAAATTAGGGGATAAGGAAGCATTTACCAACGATAACAAGAATCTTCCAAGCTCGGTAGAAGACACCATTCTTGATCGCCATTCAGGTAAGTTCGCGGTTCACCTGTTCTAAAGCACAACAGTAAACTCAAGAACAATTGACAAACCGGTTAGACCTAACATGGAGAAATAACAATACAGACTACCACTTGGTCCTTAAGTCTACCCATCTCTCATTCATTATTTCAGGTCAAGTTCATATTTAAGTTGGGGTACACGTGTGTGCGTCGGGAGCATTACTGCTCTGATACCAACTGTGACACCCCGCGATATTACATAAAAATAAACAAGAAACTTGCAGCGGAAAAACGATATTTTAAAAACTTTCGACATATATAATAAAACATAAATCGCGGAATATCATAATAATATGCGGAAGTCTAAAACTGAAGAGAAAGTAAAACTTATACAAGTTAAATTACATAAACAAGGGATACGGTATCCCTTGATAGCAATAAATTAAAACTAAGCTAATCGTAAACTAGGTAATTGTCGAATGATCAACAATGCTCGCTAGCAACACGTCTTCCACAAACAGCACCAACCTACATACATGAAACATGTACGCCACAGTCAGTGGGGAGTAACTCGAGGTTTTCCCAGCCACTTTTTGGTCCAAAAACACGTAAACGGTAATACAACACAACATATACATATGAACATGCATATACATTAGTAAGTAATCAAACATGATATATTCAAATATGACAAACATGATATATTCAAATATGACAAACATGATCAAGGCATGAACCAACATGTGAAACATAATCAAGTCATCATATGAACTATTATCAAAACGGATAAGAAACCAAGTGAATGACTCAGCGGCCAACAACTAGATGGCATGTTCACTCACACAAACAACAACCAAGTGATCGACTCAGAGGCCAACACTAGATGGCATGGCCAATCACAGAACACACAAGAATAGAATGAACGCCTTCAGGGAACAGAACCGTTACCACTGACCGCTAGATTGCATAACCACGACACTAGCTATCGGGACACATAACCACGACACCGATTCTATGTATAGAGCATAACCGCAAACTATATGCCTAAGACCTGGCCAGACCTCTCGATGTAATAACCTAAACCGAACGACACACGGGGACCGGGCCGCATGACCACGGACACTGACCAATCCCGAACATAGATAAATCCCATAACATGGGTGGCATTAGTTCATTACAATGATACACAAATCGTACCACCGCTACCTATTCACAAACAAGGTAACATAACCGTTACCAACACAACTTAGAATGACATAACCGTCACCCAAACATAAGCAAGGCAACATAACCGTTACCCGGCTCAACCCAAGATAACATAACCGTTATCAAATTACAAGTAGGACAACATAACCGTTATCATTACCATTCAAGCTAACATAACCTTTAACTAACTCATTTAATACATGTAGGCCTCAATTCAACCAAAACAACACTTAAGCTAGTTTATAGAAGTTAACTTGAAGCGGGAGCCGGTCTCCCTTCTGGTTTCTCGGCCGGGGGGTCTTCCTCCTCAACCTAGCTTCTAAAGCGGCTTAAGCTTTCAACCATACAACGACCACGGAAACACCCAAACATTTCACTCACATGAGTAATAAAATAACGAGAGTTCATGTGACAAATCTCATGTACGAGTTTACATTTCATTCGGGAAAATAAAATGAACTAGTATTGGATGACACAAGTTTAATGTCGTAAACAAGTGAATTAAACATGAAGGATGAACGTAAGTCGACTCATGAATCATACATGATAATTATATACATCCTAACATAAGTTTTATATAGATTTAGCATGCTCAAACAACGTCCGAAAAAGCGGTAAAACATGAGCCAAAACAGCCCCAAAAACAGCCCAAGCACATGGCTAGACCAGTGCCGAGCGCAGGCTGCGTGATTAGGCGCAGCTGCGCAATTGCTCGGGCGTAGGCCTGCGTGATCAGGCGCAGGCTGCGGTTTGCTCGGGCACAGGCCTGGCCAGCACGCCTCAACACGCAATCCAGCCCCATTTCTCGTATAGCATCCCGAAACGATTTGCACACGCATCCTACATGTTCTAGGCAACATAATATTTCATCCAATACGGGTATATACGATTATACATTGGAAACAAACGATTATAAACATGATTTATCAACCTTGAACATGATTAAAATCAAACAAAAACCATACTATCGCAATGAACACAAAATGAATATGTGACGGATATCATCATACCCATTAACAATAACGCGATTCATCATTCATTACTACTAATCAACAAGGAACTCATTCACTCAATTGAATATGGAAGTAAACAACATAATGCTTCATAATTTCAGAAACTAAACAACACAATCCTCATAATTTCATAAATTACACCAACAACAACCACACATAAACGATTTTGACTTTAAGTCGAGTAACCTCTCAAAGTTACCTTTAAAGTTCTTCAAATCTTCAAAGAACCCTTCATTGAAGTCCAAACATCCATTCTCACCAATAAACAATAAGAAAAATGAATTAAAAGCGTAACCCTAGAAACACGGGTTTTCAGAAAACTCAACAAGACTAGGAATTGATTATATCAAAAGGAGGAGAAGAAGGAGAGGAGAACTTACATGTAAAGAGCTCGGGATTTAAGCGAGAAACGAGTGAGCTAGGGTCGGATTTGTGTTCTTAGAAACACACCAACAATGGTGAATGGGGTTTTTCTGATTTTTGAAGAGGATGAAAAAATGAATGGGTTGTGTGAAATAAAACACAACATAGGGGTTATAAGGGGTTTTGAGTCGGAAATGACTCGGGATTCATTTAATGAGTCGAGATGACTCGGATTTGGCTAACTAAGACGGAAGTGACATCTCAAGTCTATTATTACTCAAGATGGAACAAAATATAAAAGTAAACCACAATTCATGAAATTATCCGCCATACTTGTCATCTTTCAAAAATTAAAACCGAAACTTAAAAATTATAAAACTCGAAATATCTTTTTTTTTAATATGCTTAAAAATGAAATACTCATATTACAAAAATATATTTACGAAATTTTATGAAATATAAATTATTCCCGAAATTAAATTAAATCTTTAAATTTATAATACGGAAAATATAGGGGTGTTACAACAAATACCACCCAAGTTATGGGATTTATCTATGTTCGGGATTGGTCGTGTCCGTGGTTATGCGGCCCGGTCACCGTGTGTCATTCGGTGTAGGTTATTACATCGAGAGGTCTGGCCAGGTCTTAGGCATATAGTTTGCGGTTATGCTCTATACATAGAGTCGGTGTCGTAGTTATGCGTCCCGATAGCTAGTGTCGTGGTTATGCGATCAAGTGGTCAGTGGTAACGGTTATGTTCCCTGACGGCGTTCATTCTATTCTTGTAAAACCCCTCGCGAAAGCGGAAAAGTAAAACATACAAAGTACCAAAAATGCAGCGGAATTAAAACTTTTTAACAAAACTAAACATGCGAGGTGCTTTAGAAATCTAAACATGCGAAAGATAAAACATAAATAAGTTTATAAGTGAGATACAAAAGCAGCCCGGGATAGCATATCCCTACAGGCACAAAATACTGAAACACAAGTCTAAGATCTAGCTACACGATAAGGTAAAAGTCAACGATGAAGGATCATCGCTCGCTAGCCTCAACGTAACCCCCTGCAAAACAGCCTCATGTACCTACACACATACAACATGTGCGCCACAGTCAGTGGGGAGTGACTAGAGTGCTCCTAGCCACCTATTGTCAGTGACACACAACACATAAGCATACAATATACTCCAGCATATATAAAACATGTGAAGCATACAGATTCAATATCCGAATCCCAATTCAACATGCGAATACTTATGCAAGGCTCTCAACCAACTTCGGAAACTATTTGGAAGGAGAGCCGGTTTCCCTTCCGGTTGCCCAGCCGGGGGGTCTTTCAATCCAAACCATTTACGAAACCGGACTAAGAGTCGTCCAATGCCTTGGACGAACAATACTAAGATAACCAAGTATCATACAATCTTATAAACAAACTAAGGCATGCTCAACATCCAATTATATCAACAAGAGATAGGTCATCCAAGTGACTCGACTCTAACAACAATAGGTCAGCCAAGTGACTCTACAAACAAGAGATAGGTCATCCTAGTTACTCGACTCCAATAACTATAGGCCAACCAAGTGACTCTACAAACAAGAGATAGGTCATCCAAGTGACTCGACTCTAACAACTATAGGCCAACCAAGTGACTCTACAAACAAGAGATAGGTCATCCAAGTGACTCGACTCTTACTACTATGAGCAGGCCGACAATCGACTCATCTATATACTACGACATCCCCAATCTCAGACTATACAACCCCCTGGTAGGACGACATCAAATGACTATCCTAGTCTAAACCTGGCCAGACTCTCGGAGCGCAAACGAATCACGATCGCCGATTCGACAAGTGCACAAGGCACCCCCAAGACCCGAACTAGCTAGGAACGAGATATGCCCGAAGGCGGGCAGACAATCTAAGACCTGACCGTGAGACCAAGTCACTACGGCCAACCAGCTACACAATGCAATCAGGTGAGAACTCGAGTACTATAGCAGCGCACAGCAGGTTTACACAAATCACAATGTGTCATCTCAAAGATGTACAACAACTCAAACTCGAATGACAATCATTTCGTATATATCTCATCTCTAAACATCCATGTAACACTTAGCCGGTTTCGGGAACTAATTTGAGGCGAGAGCCGGTTTCCCTTCCGGTTGCCCGGTCGGGGGGTCTTTCATCCTCAAATCCGTTACCAAACCCGACATAAGCGCCGCCCAATTCCTTGGGACTTCAAACAAGCATACAATTCATATTATATAACGTATATTCTTTACGGAAATCATTACGTATATAAAGTAAAAAAAGAATCGCAAATTAAATATATAGCTCATTCGGAAAAAGAGTAACAAAAACTAATTTAACATTTCATTTTATATCCTCATATTTTCTATATAAAATTAACATGCGAAAAATTAATATAACAAGTCGTATTTTAATTATTCGGGAAACCGATGAACTAATTAATCATTTAAACATGCTTCTTAAAATAAAACCGTAGCCCATTACTAATTCGTAACGATTTCTAACATATTATATTTAAACGTAAACAAGCTAGCAAGCACGTACGTAAACTAATTAATTCAAGCAGGCTAGCAAGCACGTACGTAAAATATTAATAAAATAATAATATAACAATAATAACTTTACTAAAATATAGTAGTGTACAGTAGTATTAGTAGTATTAATACGGAGTATGTAATAGTAGTTGTAGTAATGAACATTAGTAAAGCTAATAATTAATTGTAGTTAGTGCAAATATTGATTAAAAGACAATGTAGCAGCAAAACCAATAATGAACAGCCAACCAACAATGGTACAACAGCAACTCAATAGCGACGAAGCAGTAGCGTAATTGTAACAAAACGGCAGCAACAAAGCCACCAAATACCAGTAAAGCACCGATGCAAAATCAGTATGGAACAGCAACATAATAACATCAAAACAATAGCCTAAATGACGGCCCAACATCAGTGTGAATTGTAGGAGACAGTACGCAGCACAGTAGGACAGTGGCAACGTTATGCATCAGCAATTTCAACAACAAATAGCAAATTGGTAGCAACACCTAGTAGTAGTGATGTAATAACAACCAAGAGAGTAGTAGTATGAACGTTCTAACCACTGGGTAGCATTGAAACTACATAAAACGATAACAAAACGCAGCAACATGGAACACTCAACCTATCCACCAATTACTTCATAAATTTCAACATGTAAATTAATTCAACAACACAAACACCCAATTTATCAACCCAAATCAGAAATTAAACATTCCTAACATAATTCTTAGGTAAAATTTCATATTATAAATTACCCATAACTTATTAAACCTACAACTCACATTAATTTCACATAAACAACAAGAAAATCATATGTCCAATTAATTTAAGACAAAGGCCGAGTTTTTCTCATTATCGTCACCTTAAAGAGCGATTTCTTCACGCCTAGTCTTGAATAATATATGAATCCTTATCCGGGTCGTCAATGTCGACACCTACAAACAACAAAACGGGTTATAAGAGGGTATTTTCGAGTTCTCCTCAAAACAGCCCAGAAATGAAGTTTCACGAAATTGAAAACGAAAGTGATAGAAAGATCAGAAATGAAGAGAGGAATGCGATGGTGAAAACCTCGAGTTAAACGGAGTTGAGATGAGAAAACGGATGATGATTTTGTGAAGTTGAGAAAGAGCAAAAATGGAGAAAACAAGTTACTGTATCTTATTTTGGTGAGGATGGGTTTAACGTGAAATGAGGAAGGAGGTGTACTTTATATTTGACTTGAGTCGGGTTTGCAAAATGTAAGGAGCGGAAGTTCTTTAAACGGGATTTGCCAAGTATACGTGACATCTTTAAATTAAACAACTCAAGACGGACTTAACAAAATTTCTTAAAATAAAATTTAAGAATTATAATTAAAATATTATTAAATTCCGTAAACTACTTTTAAATGATTAAAATTACTTTTATAAAAATACGGGCTGTTACAATCACCCCATCTTTTAAAAAGTTTCGTCCTCGAAATCGAAACTGGAAAGCAGTTACAAGGACAACATTAACAATTAAAACTTTCACAGAAACCTTGATATTCAAAAGCTCAGATTTCTTCCAAAAATTTCAAAAGTAAAATTCATAGTCGAGCCTCCATCAAGGAACGCTGGGGTTCTCGTTGCGCATTCAAGAACCTGACATTCTAATCCGAAGGCAAAACCAAGGTGAAAATCGATGAAAACTTCAAAATTTAGATCGATCAGATGTTGATAGGCATAGTACAGGTTATCAGACGTCTCCAATAACGAGTTCAAATGGCAAATCAACGCTGAAATCCATCAAAGTTGTAAAATTATCCAACTTCTTAAAACCAAGTTTTTCTAAAATCAACCTTTTAGATCTTTTAAACTTCTGAACAAATAAAATTTGTAAAACAAAAGAGGTTTACAACCACCAAAAAGGAAGGAAATTCCCAAAGAAGTCACCAAGAGCAGAAAAAGGAAGCGGTTAAAAGGGAGAAAACTTCGGTGCAAGACACGAAAGAAAAACAAGGTTGAGCTTAAGACAACGCCTTATAGGCAAAATGGAAACATCAATGGAGACATACCGGTGACTAGGTGAGGGTAAGCATCGGCTGCAGCACGACTCATCACGTACACGGTACCCTTGGGCTTCGGCCTCTGAACTGCACCAGCAGCGGTAGCAGCTCTACCAGCGACAATCTTCCTCTCGGGACACTCGAAGGAGCGATGTCCGGTCTTGTTGCAGGCAAAGCAGGTGTAGGGGTCACCGTTGCAGTCAACTCCAAGGTGAAGATCCTTATGACACTTGAAACATTTCATAGGAGCATTAGGTACAGGCACCGGGTCCTTGACCTTAGATGGGTCAAACCTCTTGAACTTCTTAAACTGAGGTACCGGAGAATCAGGTGAAGGATCAAAGGATCTCTTCTCACGGGAGGAAGTCTGTAAGGAAGAGGGAGTAGAAGAAGAAGAAGCTCTAATCTCGGCATCTATGGCTCGGATGGAACTCTCTGCCCAAATAGCATCATCATAGACCTCAACGAAGGAAGTCGAGTCACGACGAACCATGCTCTCGATGCGCGGTCCTAGCTTCCCACGGTAAAAGTAGACTCTCTCCGCCTCATCTCTGACAAACCTAGATGCGAAATGAGCAAGTTGATTGAATCGGTCGGTAAACTCCTGAACTGACATCTTGCCTTGCTTCAAATCCATGAATTCTTTGAGTCGCTGTGATCTGAGCTCCTTAGGATAAAACCTCGTCTCGAGCTTATCCTTAAAAGTCTCCCAATCGAACAAAGGATCAAGAGTGAAAGTAGGTCCAGTCAATGCCCACCACCTATCGGCCTCAAGGGTCAGAAAGTGAGTGGCTAGCCGCACTCTATCCTCTCTACCCACCGAATACAGGGTAAAGCTCTTTTCCATCTCCCTGAACCACTCGGTAAGAGCTACTGGATCAACCTCACCACCATAAGTCTTCACATGGCTACGGGACATCTGCGAAGCTATCCAAGAGAAACTACCAGGACGATTAGCCTCGTTGCCTGGCGGTGGAGGAGGTGGAACATTCCCTGCTTGCTGTCTCTAAGTCTCAAGCAAATGCTGAATTGCTTGCAGCACAATGTTATCAGCAGCCCTAGGTCTCACCATCCTTCAAAAAGAAAACAGTGTTAACCTAACAATTAACAATCACAAACAGTCTACCACTTGTCCCTAAGTTTACCCAAATCTCTCATTCATTATTCAAGTTTTGGTCAAGTTAAGTTTGGGGATTACATGAGTGCGTCGGGAGCGATAACGCTCTGATACCAACTGTAAAACCCCTCGCGAAAGCGGAAAAGTAAAACATACAAAGTACCAAAAATGCAGCGGAATTAAAACTTTTTAACAAAACTAAACATGCGAGGTGCTTTAGAAATCTAAACATGCGAAAGATAAAACATAAATAAGTTTATAAGTGAGATACAAAAGCAGTCCGGGATAGCATATCCCTACAGGCACAAAATACTGAAACATAAGTCTAAGGTCTAGTTACACGATAAGGTAAAAGTCAACGATGAAGGATCATCGCTCGCTAGCCTCAACGTAACCCCCTGCAAAACAGCCTCATGTACCTACACACATACAACATGTGCGCCACAGTCAGTGGGGAGTGACTAGAGTGCTCCTAGCCACCTATTGTCAGTGACACACAACACATAAGCATACAATATACTCCAGCATATATAAAACATGTGAAGCATACAGATTCAATATCCGAATCCCAATTCAACATGCGAATACTTATGCAAGGCTCTCAACCAACTTCGGAAACTATTTGGAAGGAGAGCCGGTTGCCCAGCCGGGGGGTCTTTCAATCCAAACCATTTACGAAACCGGACTAAGAGTCGTCCAATGCCTTGGACGAACAATACTAAGATAACCAAGTATCATACAATCTTATAAACAAACTAAGGCATGCTTAACATCCAATTATATCAACAAGAGATAGGTCATCCAAGTGACTCGACTCTAACAGCAATAGGTCAGCCAAGTGACTCTACAAACAAGAGATAGGTCATCCAAGTGACTCGACTCTACCAACAATAGGTCAGCCAAGTGACTCTACAAACAAGAGATAGGTCATCCAAGTGACTCGACTCTAACAACAATAGGTCAGCCAAGTGACTCTACAAACAAGAGATAGGTCATCCAAGTGACTCGACTCCAATAACTATAGGCCAACCAAGTGACTCTACAAACAAGAGATAGGTCATCCAAGTGACTCGACTCTAACAACTATAGGCCAACCAAGTGACTCTACAAACAAGAGATAGGTCATCCAAGTGACTCGACTCTTACTACTATGAGCAGGCCGACAATCGACTCATCTATATACTACGACATCCCCAATCTCAGACTATACAACCCCCTGGTAGGACGACATCAAATGACTGTCCTAGTCTAAACCTGGCCAGACTCTCGGAGCGCAAACGAATCACGATCGCCGATTCGACAAGTGCACAAGGCACCCCCAAGACCCGAACTAGCTAGGAACGAGATATGCCCGAAGGCGGGCAGACAATCTAAGACCTGACCGTGAGACCAAGTCACTACGGCCAACCAGCTACACAATGCAATCAAGTGAGAACTCGAGTACTATAGCAGCGCACAGCAGGTTTACACAAATCACAATGTGTCATCTCAAAGATGTACAACAACTCAAACTCGAATGACAATCATTTCGTATATATCTCATCTCTAAACATCCATGTAACACTTAGCCGGTTTCGGGAACTAATTTGAGGCGAGAGCCGGTTTCCCTTCCGGTTGCCCGGTCGGGGGGTCTTTCATCCTCAAATCCGTTACCAAACCCGACATAAGCGCCGCCCAATTCCTTGGGACTTCAAACAAGCATACAATTCATATTATATAACGTATATTCTTTACGGAAATCATTACGTATATAAAGTAAAAAAAGAATCGCAAATTAAATATATAGCTCATTCGGAAAAAGAGTAACAAAAACTAATTTAACATTTCATTTTATATCCTCATATTTTCTATATAAAATTAACATGTGAAAAATTAATATAACAAGTCGTATTTTAATTATTCGGGAAACCGATGAACTAATTAATCATTTAAACATGCTTCTTAAAATAAAACCGTAGCCCATTACTAATTCGTAACGATTTCTAGCATATTATATTTAAACGTAAACAAGCTAGCAAGCACGTACGTAAACTAATTAATTCAAGCAGGCTAGCAAGCACGTACGTAATATATTAATAAAATAATAATATAACAATAATAACTTTACTAAAATATAGTAGTGTACAGTAGTATTAGTAGTATTAATACGGAGTATGTAATAGTAGTTGTAGTAATGAACATTAGTAAAGCTAATAATTAATTGTAGTTAGTGCAAATATTGATTAAAAGACAATGTAGCAGCAAAACCAATAATGAACAGCCAACCAACAATGGTACAACAGCAACTCAATAGCGACGAAGAAGTAGCGTAATTGTAACAAAACGGCAGCAACAAAGCCACCAAATACCAGTAAAGCACCGATGCAAAATCAGTATGGAACAGCAACATAATAACATCAAAACAATAACCTAAATGACGGCCCAACATCAGTGTGAATTGTAGGAGACAGTACGCAGCACAGTAGGACAGTGGCAACGTTATGCATCAGCAATTTCAACAACAAATAGCAAATTGGTAGCAACACCTAGTAGTAGTGATGTAATAATAACCAAGAGAGTAGTAGTATGAACGTTCTAACCACTGGGTAGCATTGAAACTACATAAAACGATAACAAAACGCAGCAACATGGAACACTCAACCTATCCACCAATTACTTCATAAATTTCAACATGTAAATTAATTCAACAACACAAACACCCAATTTATCAACCCAAATCAGAAATTAAACATTCCTAACATAATTCTTAGGTAAAATTTCATATTACAAATTACCCATAACTTATTAAACCTAAAACTCACATTAATTTCACATAAACAACAAGAAAATCATATGTCCAATTAATTTAAGACAAAGGCCGAGTTTTTCTCATTATCGTCACCTTAAAGAGCGATTTCTTCACGCCTAGTCTTGAATAATATATGAATCCTTATCCGGGTCGTCAATGTCGACACCTACAAACAACAAAACGGGTTATAAGAGGGTATTTTCGAGTTCTCCTCAAAACAGCCCAGAAATGAAGTTTCACGAAATTGAAAACGAAAGTGATAGAAAGATCAGAAATGAAGAGAGGAATGCGATGGTGAAAACCTCGAGTTAAACGGAGTTGAGATGAGAAAACGGATGATGATTTTGTGAAGTTGAGAAAGAGCAAAAATGGAGAAAACAAGTTACTGTATCTTATTTTGGTGAGGATGAGTTTAACGTGAAATGAGGAAGGAGGGGTACTTTATATTTGACTTGAGTCGGGTTTGCAAAATGTAAGGAGCGGAAGTTCTTTAAACGGGATTTGCCAAGTAAGTAGGTTGATGCTGTTTGGGCAAGTCGTGTGGCTAGCGAGCATTGTTGATCATTCGACAATTACCCATTTTACGATTAGCTTAGATTAAATTTATGTTGCTATCGAGGGATACCTTATCCTTGTAAATTTTCAATTACCTTGTATAAGTCTTACTTTTCTTTGGTTTTAATCTTAAGCGTCGTTTTGATATTCCGCGATCAAGTTTTATTTATATCTATGTCGAAGTTTTTAAAGGTATCGTATTTCCGCTGCAAGTTACTTGTTTATTTTATGTAATATCGCGCGGTGGCACAGTGACTATTCAAGAATTACACCTAATGTGTAATTATTGAACGGGTACTATTCAAACATTACGTTACAAAAATCATGAATTACGTATAATTATACTAATATCCATCTAATTCTATGCATTCAATCTAGTAAAATCAACAAATAAGTATAATTAAACAAATTAATAAACTAAACTAATAAGACAAATTAAACTAAACTAATAAGATTAATTAAAATAAACTAACAAGACTAATTAACTAACAATACTAACTAAACTAAACAAATCAACATTGACTAATTAAAGTAAACTAACAATTGTTAAACAATAAACAACAATAATTAAGCATTTGCGATGGAATTAAACATAGCTAATTTGTGACGGTATATAATTAAGGAAAGTTAGTATACATACATAAGGTGAAAGAAGAGGAAGGGGAAGGAGGAAGGAGCACCGGCGACGGGAGGGGCGGCGACCGACCGACGACAAAAGGAGAGGAAGAAGGAAGGAGAAGGAGAGGAAGGGGAAGGAAGAAGGAAAGAGAAGGAAGGGCGACGACCGTGGTGGTGGCGATTGATTTGGGGAAAATCGTCGGTGGAATTGATTTGGGGAATCGATTTAGGGTGAAATTGATTTGGGGAAAAATAAACCCGCGGGTTTGTATTATAAAGACCTGCGACGGAATTTTCGTCGCAAATACTGACCACCTTTGACCAGTTTCTGGTCAAGAGTCATCAAAGACAGTCAACATTTGCGACGGAATTTCCGTCGCAAATATTGACTCTTGCGACGGAATGTCCGTCGCAAATGTTGACTGACTTTGACCCTTGACCAGTTTCTGGTCAATGATGGTCAAGGTTTTGCGACGGATTTTCCGTCGCAAAAGTCAATATTTGCGACGTAATTTCCGTCGCAAACCTTCCCGCCATTCGACTTTCATTCCGTGGGTAGGGAAATTTTGCATCCGTCGCAGATTCCGTCGCAAAAAATTTGTCCGTTGCAAGTCTTTATTTGCGACGGGAAAGTGTTCCGTCGCAAAAATTCCGTCGCAAATGCGCTGTTTTCTTGTTGTGATAATATTGGTACGTAACGATTTTATTGAACGTTTTTCCTCGTGTGAATTTGAATTTTTTGTATGGTACATAATCTTTTAAAAATAAAGTATTTTTTAATTTTGTTTATGCCAATTTCATTTTCAATGATGGTGGTAATAATTACATGCGGAAAACCATATAAAACTTGAATTCTAAGACTAATAATATAATTGATTAATTGTGCATCATATCAAGCATTTTTTATGTTAATTTTATTTTTCGCTCTATATTCATATATTGTTTATGTAATATGGAGTATGATTAGATTTATCTACAATGTCTTTTGTTTTCATAATGATTTGGCTATTCTATTTAGTTTATGTTCAACGACAAATATTTGCACATCCAATATAAATAAACTTCCGATAATTGATACTATATAAAATAAATCACTTTAAAACGTGTAAATTAAGTTCAAATTGAAGGGTTTTTAGTTACTCATAAACTAAATATTTAGTCATACTAAACTAATACTTTAATTAACATTTTAATTAACCTATTTATGTGATCTTATGCATGCTAAAATTGCGAAAATAGGAATGATTTAGAACCCTTACACACGGTCCAAATCAAATGCTAGGATGATCTTCCAAAATGCTCAACAAGAACACCTCCTCTAAGATGCACCAAGACAACCCTTGTATGAACCGAAATCTTCGAATAAGCTAGTATCAAGAATCGGTTTTCCTTAAACAATTCTAATCTCTCTAATTAGAATATAAATACTAATATTATAACTTATTATTATTAGTATTATTATTATCTCACAATAATAATTTAGAGGATTTTAGTTGTTGTTTTTCTCACCCTTAGAAAAATTCACAAGCATTAGAATTTGAAGAATGTTAAGATGAGTATCATATACTATTTAAGTGGGTGGTGTTTGGGGTATGGTGATGGCCGGGTATGGAGGGGAACAAAGGAGAGACAACTCTCTAACCCGTGCTCCTTAGGGTTGCCTAGGTAGTAATACCAAGGCATGCTTTAAACACAATGATTAAAGCATGTAAATTAAGCACTAAACACCTACAACTACCTCCACTTAGCCGCCCAAAACACACTTAAAATAGACTTCATTTTACAATTTGTCAATTGTTCAATTTGTATAAAATGTGACATCTTATATGTCACTAGGTAATACAATAATAATTATCTTAATATAAATATTTATCATATAAATATTGTATATTAAACAAATCATATTTTATCAATTGACATGTAATTCGAAATTACAAATATAAAAAGAATAATTTATCGTCAATACGATTTACAACTTTTGTATTAATTATAACCCGATTCATTCTAATTACGATATAAAAATATATCGTTCAACGTTTAACAATTGACACGTTTCAATTTTAAACATAAATCTTACAATAAGATTTAACCTCTGATTTCTCGATATACGAGTTTAAGGAATATGATCAAATCGTATCAATATACATTTGATCATTTTATCAATTAAGGGAATTGTCCTAAAGGTGTGACCTAAAGGGATCAACTGACCACCACCGTCATACGACAGTAATGTCAAACTCTAGCTAGCCAATCATTACCGATTAATGTTGGTCAGTTGACTAATATAATTCGTATCATCCCTTGCGCATTCTTGTTATGAGATTTAATTATGTGATCGCACCATTGTTGAGGACACATTTCCCAACAATCTCCCACTTGTCCTCGACAAGTGTGCGTCACCAATTCTCTTGTCCTATTACAATCTCCCACTCAATGCAAGGTGTCTCTCTGAGGTCGTACTTGCATTTGATCATATCATGAGTGGTTTCCTCAATCTGGAGAATAACTGTTTGACCGGAATTATCTACCATAGATACCTTCCGAGCGTGGCCACGCATTTCCAGTTAACTTCTCCTCGAGTGGCCTTGAGATTTGAACAACCCTGACAAGGGGTGGACAATTTCTATCGCACTATTTCCTTTGACTAGTTACAGTCAGTCACAGCCTGAAGCAATCCCATTTGCCTCCAGTTACGAAAAGTCGTAGAGAATGGATCAAGGTTATGCCTAAACTGTACCATCTTGGGAGAGTAGTCTTTAGTCTAAGAATTGATTCACAAGAATACTATAGCAGCTCTCGCCACGACCCGGCTATAAAATTTCCAGAACTCTATAAGCGGTCATTATGCCCGACAGAGTGTCTCTTGCAGTCTGCCTATGTGATCGACTAGTCATCACATATGACTCTATGGCATTGGAACTTGCCATCAATCGCCTCACATTCTAGTCGCTTTGAGATGTCACCTCATGTAAGCGGCTAGGGGCTATACTAAGTCAATCCAGTTCACTTATGGGGTTCAATATTGTCTCTTACAACCCATATGGATTTTGACAAAGTATCTTTCATTATGAGTTAATTATAACTCAAATGACATTGTCATGCAGAAACGGTCAATACTATTTCATTGCATTTGATGCACAATCATCTATTTGTATTAATGTTTTGCGAATAAACCTTTTATTCATGATTTCCAAAATTACAAATTTTGGTCTCCTTCCAACTCATATTTTCTCACATAATATGATCTTATTTGAGCACATATCTAGAACCCCCTCTAGATCTTGAGATTCCTTTTCTGAGGGAAGCTCCCACTGTTATCCTATAACTCGTGACGTATCGATATACTAGAGAGATTAAAGAATCACTCGGAATTATCTAGTCACTTATGTGCTTAAATCTATATTGTAGTTATTAGTGATTTCATCACTCTTACTATTTTCAAACATCTTGGCTATTTGATAACCATTTTATCAATATGAATCATATCTAACCATTTTAATTTCTAATGGGCGACCTTTTATTATCAATATAATAAACTTTCCCGTAAAGCTCCATCATCTTATGATATAAGGTATTTGATCATCTAGAATTGAAAACCTCTTATTCTTTACACCTTAAAGAATCACCCATCCTCTCTAAATGGTAGGCTTAATTCTTTTAATGAACATAGCTCCCACTAAAATCAATATTACTCGATCTCTTAAATGAACCTTTCATTTCTCGCATTTTGAATCATTATCACCATCACTATCCCTATAGTGATCTATTTCCATTCAATCAATCATCACCCTCTTTTCATGTCTTCGTTTCCTCGAGACGAATATGACATGATTATTTCCTTATAAGATTTCTTCTCTTTTATCTTATAAATTTAGAAAATCATTTATTAAGGAACCGGTCTTTCCTCCCGTATAGATGGATGATTTGTCCTCTATTATCTTATAATCTTTAAAAATCATTATCTCAAGGAGCCGATATTCCTTCCGAATTCATACGGGGTTTCATGTCTCCTCTCTTTGAAACAATGAACATAAAGAACCTTTCTTCGAGTGTCCTCCCGTAGTTTCTTCAGTGTCCTCTCGTAGTTTCTTCAATTCATTTAGGGCTCTTCTTAAGACTCCCATGTAGGAATCTTCTCTAAGATCTTTTTTTATCATTGGTTTGCGAGCGAAATATTTTCTCCCACTCTATCCTTCTAACAATAACCTTTATTCGTATAAGGATAGCTATTTCGATTAACCAATGCATATGAATGTTTGAAGTTTTATAGGTGTGATGAATACATTCTCATTTTCACTTAAAATGAAAATCTTATAATGAACTAATATTGTCTCATTTTGATTGAAAGTATCTCATGGGGTGTAGTTCTCCGTTTTAATCAACTCTTTGATTATATTATACTTGATCGTATCAATATTTATTGTGTGATTAGATCACTATTATTCATGTTTTAACAAGGCATGCAATTTATTTGATAAATCAAAACATTGATTAAGAACAAAAGTAGTGACTCGGGTTGAAAACCAAGTCACCAATATCCAAAATTACAACCATTGTTTTAGGATTTTAATCCTTGTCTTACAGGAAAATAATTGTTCCATAAATAAAATGCAAAATATGAAAGAAGACGATATGAAAATTAGAGCCTCGCTCTTTAAGTCTTCGATCAATTGGATGCTACCGTAGCCATCCAAGTAAGGAACTTCATGCTTCCTTCTCCTTGCCCTTATCATTATTAGGGGGTGGCCCTTTAAAACAATTAAAAAGGGTAAACATCAACACATTTGTATCACTATACATAAGTTGATAAATGACATGAATCATAAACGAGAATTATTACCTACGGCGGTTGCCTTCCCATTTTTGAGATCGCTTAAGTATTTGGGGCAATTACGCTTCCAATGACCGATCCTCGTGCAATAATGGCACTTGTCTTCGGATTTTGAAGACGAGGTGGAAGCGCCTTTCGAAAAGGTCTTTTCTTTGGTCGCTTTGGGCTTGAACGTTTTCTTGCCCTTGCCTTTATAGACATTTTTCTTGAAGCTCGTTTTCCCTTTCTTTTCGATGTTTAAAACATCCTTGGTTGAATTTTCATGAAGTCTCATGTCCCTTTCGGCTTGGACAAGCATCTTATGCAACATCCAACGTGGTCTCTTGGTTTCGCATATTAAAATTCACCCGGAATTGAGCATACGCTTTAACCTTATTGAGGGAGTGAAGAACTCGGTCAATTATGAGAGAGTCGGGAACATCAACGTCTTGCGCTTTTATAGTCTCCGCGAGCTCAACGAGTTTGAGCACATGAGGGCTTATCTTTTGTCCTTCCTTGAACGTAATGTCAAAGAAGGCGGAAGCCGCCTCATATTGAATCAGCCTTGGAGTTTGCGAAAACATGGTCGCAAGCTTGGTGTATATCTCATTTGATGTGGTCAACTTAATCATAATTCTTTGGAGATCCGGCTCCATGGAGAAGATGAGCACATTTTTAAGAGCGGAGGACTCTTTCATGTAGGCTTCATAGGCCTCACGATTTTGGACCGATGAACGAGCGGTCGGAGCGGTCGGAGCGGCTTCGGATAGGTAACGACTCTTATCGTCACCTTGAGCGGCCAAAAGTAATTGCGCATCCCAATCCTTAAAATTGGAACCATGCTTATCGAGTTTGCAACGGTCCATAAAAGACCGAAGCCATGAAACGTCAGTGAAAGGTGGAGCGTTGGTTGCCATTGATGATGTTGAAAATTAAACTACAATAAAATGAAGGAAATAAAACAATATCATTTTAAAATTCACAATTTAAAATTAAGAAACTTAAATATGTTAAGTATATTTACTTAATGATCTCTTACCCAATTAAGTAAACAATCCCGAGACCCAAACCCATACTAATCCGGGCACGGTGTAGCCGATTCAACCCGTATCGGTATAATTTGGTGGATTAACCCTTTAATCGGTTCTACCTTAGAACTCTCGGTCGACAATTTTCTAAAAATCGTCTTTAGCCCGAACTTATTGCAACTACGGTTACGAATACTTTCGTTGAGATCAACCAAATTTCAAGGTGTAATCTTATTACCCCACTTATCCAACGTGACAATTTTAGTACCCCGGTGTAGCCGAGCCTACGTTCTTGTGAAGAAGGGATTCATGGGTCCGTACTTTTTGGTAAGGCTAAGTCTCAATATTTATATGTAAGAGATCTAGTCAAATTATTATCTATCTCCGTTTAAGTGAACTAAGTCGGTGAATTATCGATAAATAAAAGACTAGGTCGACTAAATCGAAATGCATGGGACGATATATGACGATTTGGCTATGCATGCAAACATATAAAAGCAAAATAAAAGCATAAAATAAACCCTAGTATGGCCTTTCCTAGAAGAGAAATAATAAAAGTACAAATTCGGAAACCAACTCCTTTGGTCCCTTGAACTTCACGCGGCACGCACTTCGAGGTAAACACCGTCTTGTCGGAACTCCTTTCCGAATGGCACCGTTTTCAAGGATCTCCGGATTTTACAAAAATTACAACTTTTCTAGTCTACTTTATACATTATAAAATAGAAATAAATTACAATTGGGTGATACGAGATCACAAAATTACAACCGAATCGGTAACCCCTTACATTACGGGAAATACCGATTAAAAACTAAGGCCATACTAAGTAAATTACATAATTCCCAAAATTACGTAAATAAAAAATCATGGCATTCATAATTAAAATATGCAATGCTTATAAATATATGAACTATCATGCAAATCCTAAGCCAAATCGTCCTATTTAAATAATAATTATATAAATAGTTATCGTATACCTCGGTTTATGGAATCGCGTGTTTTAACGTTTAACATCACTATGCATTATATGAATCGGTATTCATCCTTAAGTTAATCATCCTAACTCATATAGGTTTCAAAATTTAGTCTTACTCAAACTTTGAACATGACTTAACTTAACATATTTGATATTGTTCGGTATTACTCGGTTTTACGGGAAAAATAATATAAAAATCCAAAAGAGTCATAAAAATTTCGAAAAATTCCAGAATGTTCTTAAAATTTCAGAACCTTAAAAAATATTAGCATTTATACGGTTTTAACATTATTTCGTAAATAAGACGTAAAACTAGCATTTTAAGTCGGAAAATTCAATAATTAACTCCATAAATGCAAATAAAATACTAATAAATTTTTACACCTTCCAAAATACTTTAAGAACATAAAATGGACAGAAAATTAAATGGCACATTGCCCTATAGCCGAAATTTTTAATACATGACTCTAAAAATTCAATTTTAAATGTAACTTTTCAAATCTGAAACTTTTGGCTCCCAAGAATATTTTCATGATGAACATATCATATATGACTATTATGGGTTAAATTTTTCGGCCATTTTAACAACTATTGCAAATTTTAACGATTTTCGTCATATATCGTACGATTTTAACCTTTAAAATTATTTCTCAAGCATAAAATAAGATAAAAATCTCGAAATTTTTATACATGCTGGAAATAATATATATGACATCGTGTTAAAGTTTTATGGCCAAATTCCAACTTAAACTATTAAAGTCGAAATAGTGTCACTAATTACCCGATTTTTACATTAAAAATCTATAATATTGCAATATTTGAGATAAATTTCTGGAAAATTCAACATATATTTTAAATATTGCATGTGACATACTCATAAAGTTTTATAGTCAAATTCGTAATAGAACTATTTTAACCCATTTTTATTCATCTTATTGCATTTTAACCTTTAAAATTCATATCACATGTTCTATGAGTCCATAATTTACGAAAATTCATATTCATAACATAGGATATACATGTGAAAAGATACTGAAAATTCTCGGCCAAAAGATGATTTTAACTATTTTTCCCAAAATAAACAATTTTTTAACCATTAAAAACAATAAAACCGAAAAAAAAATACCAATGAACAATATTCATGCAAAATATATTCCAAATATTCTAAAAACATTTTAGAAACAGTAGGTATTCATGCTTAATTATTTCGTGCATATCTTATATTAAACGAAAAACCAAATTTTATTTTGTTATCACTATAACTCCGTAAAAACGTCAACGGAAAGCATGCAAACAACCTATCGCTCTGATACCAATTGAAGGGTTTGTAGTTACTCATAAAATAAATATTTAGTCATACTAAACTAATACTTTAATTAAAATTTTAATTAACCTATTTATGTGATCTTATGCATGCTAAAATTGCGGAAATAGGAATGATTTAGAACCCTTACACACGGTCCAAATCAAATGCTAGGATAATCTTCCAAAATGCTCAACAAGAACACCTCCTCTAAGATGCACCAAGACAACCCTTGTATGAACCGAAATCATCGAATAAGCTAGTATCAAGAATCGGTTTTCCTAAAACAATTCTAATCTCTCTAATTAGAATATAGATACTAATATTATAACTTATTATTATTAGTATTATTATTATCTCACAATAATAATTTAGAGGATTTTAGTTGTTGTTTTTCTCACCCTTAGAAAAATTCACAAGCATTAGAATTTGAAGAATGTTAAGATGAGTATCATATACTATTTAAGTGGGTGGTGTTTGGGGTATGGTGATGGCCGGGTATGGAGGGGAACAAAGGAGAGACAACTCTCTAACCCATGCTCCTTAGGGTTGCCTAGGTAATAATACCAATGCATGCTTTAAACACAATGATTAAAGCATGTAAATTAAGCACTAAACACCTACAACTACCTCCACTTAGCCGCCCAAAACACACTTAAAATAGACTTCATTTTACAATTTGTCAATTGTTCAATTTGTATAAAATGTGACATCTTATATGTCACTAGGTAATACAATAATAATTATCTTAATATAAATATTTATCATATAAATATTGTATATTAAACAAATCATATTTTATCAATTGACATGTAATTCGAAATTACAAATATAAAATGAATAATTTATCGTCAATACGATTTACAACCTTTGTATTAATTATAACCCGATTCATTCTAATTACGATATAATAAAATATTGTTCAACGTTTAACAATTGACACGTTTCAATTTTAAACATAAATCTTACAATAAGATTTAACCTCTGATTTCTCGATATACGAGTTTAAGGAATATGATCAAATCGTATCAATATACAGTTGATCATTTTATCAATTAAGGGAATTGTCCTAAAGGTGTGACCTAAAGGGATCAACTGACCACCACCGGCATACGACAGTAATGTCAAACTCTAGCTAGCCAATCATTACCGATTAATGTTGGTCAGTTGACTAATATAATTCGTATCATCCCTTGCGCATTCTTGTTATGAGATTTAATTATGTGATCGCACCATTGTTGAGGACACATTTCCCAACACAAATTATGAGTATAAACTAAGTTTCAAGATTAGACTAATTGACTAAAGTATAGACTCTAGATAAATAATTTTTTTGATATCAGTAAAACCTTTATACTTATATTATACAATTATTTTCATATACTAGTTGTTCTTCCGCGCGGAATTTTAAGGGACGTAATTTTTCACTATGTAAATATTCATAATTTCAACATAGTTTTGTTATTTTTGTTCGTATCATATTATATATTGTATAACTAATGAACGGAGTATTTGATTATAATCATATAGTGTATCTATAAGTTGTAAGTTACATAAACATTGGGACATGGGAATCATTTTCATGATTTTATACACATGCAATAAACTTACTATCCTGATAGTCACTATTGATACCGGAAATGACTGTTATGAATATAAAAGGAACAGTTTTTATGAGGATTTCATAATTTAAGCATATGTAGCATGTCTGAATATTCTAAATCATAATCCCGAGTAAAACTGGAAAATATGCAATATGTTTATACCCACAGGTACTTTATCTTTTTTATGTAAATTTTCAACTTTAAATTATCGGAATACAATAGTCGAGCTAAAGTTTAAACATTTTTGCATCAAACTTATTGCTACGGGGTTATCAGTCTGAGTCGTAATATGCCTCGTCCTCTGAGAATATATTAAAAGGACCATCTTCATAGACACTT
Organism: Silene conica; assembly: GCA_029255685.2. NCBI lineage: Eukaryota > Viridiplantae > Streptophyta > Magnoliopsida > Caryophyllales > Caryophyllaceae > Silene > Silene conica. Next base: position 44,242,207 of record CM055319.2, on the reverse strand, counting down.
AAATCGTCTTGGTCCCTATTCCCCTCCATCCAAACGTGGTAGATGTATCTTGCTTCCTTTGTTGGTAAATCAAGGCAGCTACATTATTGGATAGAAAACACACGACCCCACCTTGTCCTGGTGATTAACCCTCCACTCCTTTCGCTCTTCACTTGACTTCTATAATCAGCCGCCATTTTAGATGTTTCTTTGCCAACTGCAAACAAAGAGGCCCATTTTTTGCATACTGCAGCCATACTACGTTTGTCTTGATGGTTGAGTCTGCTGAAAATGATGGTCATCAACTCATCAGAACTGAGCAATAGATGGTGTATTCTGTTGGCTCCTTCTGCTTCCTTCAGTACCTACTGTGTGTTGAACATTGTTGTTGATGTGAATTGTTCCTTTTTCCATTGTATGTAATCATGCTCAAACTTATGCCTATCTTCTTTGTCAAAGTAGAGAACACGAACACAAGGGGGCATACTTGTGAAGCTGCAAAATTTAGATATTGGAGCTATACAATATCAGAAACAACATGGCTGATACAGGAAGAAATCAAGATTACAGCAAACAATAGTATCTTCAAACAAGCAGATCAGAACTATATGCAATATAACGACAATATAATATTTTTTTAGACTATGGCTGGTTGTATATGGTTTGGATAAAATGATGAGATTATGAATGGTGTTGTATTAGCTAGTAAACTGGATTTACTGTAAGGCAGATCGTCTCTGGATCAAATGGATAAATGCTATATATATCAAGCAGCAAAACTGGCATGACTACACCTGTCCATCTGATGCAACCTGGGTCTGGAAAAGTATATGCAAGGTTAAGGAGAAACTCAAATCTGGCTATGTTAATGATGAATGGATAAGCAATGGGAAGGGTTACACAATCAGGGAGGGGTATAAGTGGCTTCAACCTACAAAACCTCACCAGAAATGGAGCAATATTATTTGGAATCATTGGAATATACCAAAACATGCTATTGTGACATGGCTTAGAATGCAAGGGGGTATGAATGTGAAAAGTAAGTTGTACAGGATAAGATGTGTTCCTGATGACCTGTGTGTTCTGTGTCAGTCCCATTCTGAAACTATTGACCATATTTTCATCAGCTGCCCTTATTCAGTCTTGATCCAGAGACTCTTGCAGCATTGGTATGGAGGGTCCTTTCCTTCTATACAGAGTTTGAGTGAGGTTCATAGAAAGGATGGGGTATGGAAGATCAGAGTGGCAATGATGAATGCATATCATTATCATGTCTGGACTCAAAGAAACGGTGCCAGGATAGATGGATGCCTTCTGAGACCTGAAAAAGTGTTGGACAAGATTACTCAAGAGGTGAAAGGGCGTGTGAAATGCAAGGCTCGTGTGGATATTCATCAAGAAGATGTTGACTGGCTACATAACTATTCTTAAGTTGTTGTTGAGATGAGGTCTTTTAATGTGCTTGTAAGGGGTTTCGAACCCTAAACCTTCTTGTAATTATCCTATATTTTTTATATTACTCACATTTCACCAAAAAAAAGAATGGTGTTGTATTTGGCTTCTTTACTGGTAATTGATTAATATTGTTTGTGTCTCTTTGCAAGACACATTTAACTACCACCATCACTACCTTAAGAGTGCATAATTTAAACATCTTTGTAAACACTTGAAAACTACAATGTAAATACGCTGGTACACACCACCCAATTAGTCCTTATTTTTTTGGTTTCCAACATGAAATTATCATCCTTATTGGGCTGATGCTTGATCTATCACGCACCTCCATACAACCACCCACATAAATTAATTGTAACCTACTACTATAACACATAAACTATGTCACTCTATACATGGCATGATGGCAGTATTGCTATCCCCCACCCCACCCCCCTATACTGACCTTGTCAATTCTCATAACCTTGTTTTCATATAGTATACCCGACAAGCTAACAGAATACAATCGTCCTAGTAGAATATATGAAGGGATCATAAACAGGATTTCAGTTCAGATATGGTTACAGGAAATTAAGGGTGCATATCAACACTATAATTTGGAAAGAAAAAAAAAGCAAATCAGCAGCAAAATGCGGCGTATCATTACCTGCATCAATTCTGACGAGGGCCAATTCTGAATAAACGACATGTTTTATTCACTGGAATTATTTAGAACTAATGAGTATTCCAGAGTGACTAACTTATATACCATCTACAAAAGAACAACATGAAAGAACCAAGTAAAAAGCCAAAAGGGTGAGCTACTGTAATATAGCTGGAATCCGTTATCTGTTTCATCGTCTAATGGTAGTTATTAACAATGGGGTTATCTGGAGATTTATTCGGCATGATGACTACCGACTTTCGTCATTAGAGTTAATGATGGGGCCTCGTTACAAGATTGTCTGACCAGTGGTTCCTGATGATCATATCACCCCAGGTACTTCTCCTATTCTAATGGATTCGAGTTAAGTCTTATTAATTACGCTTAGCAATGCTGGAGTACTGTACTTCAGAGGTTATTGTCAACATTTTCGATAAGGGCGAGCACTATCCTTAATTTTAAAACAAGACCTTGAAACCAAATCAAGACCAGTACAGGTCTCGAGCTTAGTCTACAAGCCTTCAATGACAAATACATATCTAGTTCTGAGTTAATCTATAAGTTTTATTACTTACATACACACTATGTATACACAAGTCTATCACTACCCTTCCTGGCTCTTTCAACGCACAACTCAGACCTCCATACTAACAAAATCCCGAGTTTTGAACAAGTCTACATCCCTCTTGGAATTACTGAAGGAAGCAAATGGGTCAATAAAGAAACACTTTACACATACTTACAGCCGAAAGTCGGGATCCAGTACCAAACCACGTTGAACTTCAGGCCATATGTATACCTACATTGTCTCTCACTGTTAACCCAGATTCGTCATCATAACCCATACATTTTACATTTCCTTGATTTTGGAAAAATTGTTTGTGTCTTTCAACATTAACAACATTTTAATGCAAGAGTTAATCAAGACCACAACAGCTCAATCAATTAACACGAAAGTTAATCAAACCAATCAAGCTAATTAATATTTGTCAACAAAACAATTCTAACAAATAATTTCTATTCTAAATAATGTTCCTGAACATATAATCGTATCAGTGTGATAACTGTAATTTAATGTACAATTCATTAATACACTATTTAGGTTTGATTACATTAAAATATAAAAAAAACATACCTTAACGGCGGCAGATAGACGCAGGAGAATTGATGCAGTGTTTCGGTGGTGAACGTAGTTTCGTGTGATGGTGCCGTCTGATGAAGGAGGTTGTAGGCAAAGGTTGTTGATTTTTTACAGAGAGTATTCAGAAGAAGCTGAAGTGTAGAAAAGAAAAGAGAGAAAGAGGGTATAAATCTTTTTAATTATATTAATTTAAATTAAGCACTTTTTAAAATTATCTCAATATTAGGGAATTTGATTATAAATTTGAATAAATCATGCTAAATAAACAATTTTAAACACATTAATGATTTGATAATGAAAATGTATTATCTATATGTGGATAACTACTTGTATTTTTTTAAAATAATATTGACTAATTAAAAAATTCAAATGAGGGTGTATGAACGTAATCGGGAAGTAGAAACGAGGAAGCAAGATAAGGTAAAGAAATGAGTAGAAGACAAAGAAAAGACTATTCATTACCTAGCATGCATATGGGACACTGCTTTACTTTTCATCCTAACGGGTGTCTGCAGCATCGTAAGTATACCTTCGGTTTAGTGAGAAACATTAGACACCACTCATCACAAGCAATATCATGTAAGTATAAGTATTATTTGTAAGACCAATATGATATTATAAAAAATTTATATAAATTTGACATGTTGTAGATCCTCGTTTGATATTGTTTATCATATTGTTAATTTGTTTTGTAAATATATAGCGGGTTTGTTATGCATTAAATCTCATAAGTTGATGTTTAGTAAATATTGAACCGCTTAGATTTTTTATGATGTTCCTTTCTTTTTGACACTTAAAACAATAGAATCAATTTGGACTCGATAATACATGATCCTATTCTAATTTGATTTTAAACTATACAAAATTTAACCAAGAAGAAAAGAGGGATTAACACTAATATTGATCAAAAGGAGTAAGTGGAACAATATAGAAATTTAGGTTATGGTTTAAATGTATTTTATATTTTATTAATACACAATCGGCTGTTAACCGAAATTGTGTAGTTAACACAGACCTCCCCTTGATTAAGCGGGTGAGATACGATATCAGTGTTAAGTCTGGGAGGGACCCCATGTGATGCGTTTTTCAAAAGTTAGAGACTCAAATCAAGGATAGGGATTATGTCATAATAGTGCGTTAATTTTCCAAATAAAAATACATTTCCATCTACGACTCAAAACATGACTTGGCCAAACGTACCAACCCCATTCGGCATTTCATACGAGAAAAGTTCATAAACTTCCTCCGAAGTAAAAGGTAACGGTTGCTTATCACAGTTGTCTAAACACATTTTTGAACGTGAATTTTTTTTGTTACACATTATTATTAATTTTTAAAATTTGACATTCTTATAGAATTCATGACGCTAAATCAAACAGGATCATACATGACTATATTTTGTCTTATAAATTAACAATAACATGAGTATTTGTATGAAACATTTATTGAAAGAAGAATAAAACTGTTTCAATTTATATCGTCGCTATACGGAAATACGCAATTTAAGGAAAATACGTATATAATGGTAATAATTATGTACATTACGTAACCATTAGCTGCTAAACAAAATGACGGCTAGCATGCCCTTTACGCTTCCCTAAACTATCTGATTAGACACTACTGTGCTGTATAATTACTACCAGTAGTTGTTACCCTCCAACCTTCATCATCCATAATCCATTCTGATCATTGTCCCTGCCCACAAACCAAAAACTCCTGCACATCTAAAATGGACAAACCCTGTGGAGAAGTAATCTACTTTAACGATGATGATAAGCCAAAATTTGTTGAAAAATATGTTGATTGGAAAAAAAGACAGTTTCAGTCCACCACCCTATTTACAAAAGTAACTGTTGAAGAGGAAATGCCCTTTGGCAGCAGACCTCATCACCCATTCCTCAGTTTACCAGAACTTACTGATCATATCTTCAACAAGCTCGATAGGCAAGGCAAAAGGAATATGGCGGAGGTTTGTAAGGCATGGGCACGGCAGTATCTTGTTGGTACAGAAACATCTAAAGTTGACTTAGATTATGATCATGAACTTGAGAGGGAAAATCGTGGAAATCATATATGGGTGACCAGAAACCAGAGGCTGGTGTCAATCTCCTGCTCATGCAAGCCACGAAAGTCTAAAGCTAAGAAGATAAAGGGACGTTACAGGAGGGGCAGCAGCTCAAAGTATGCGTATGTTGAGAAGTCTGGCAGTGAGGGGTACTATGACTCTAATTGCTGAGCCTGGTAATAAGCTAACCGTTAATCTTTCTGAATATACATCTGCTATGTTTATAGCTATTGTAATGCAAGATGTTATGCATGTTTTGAGTTAAGCACAATTTGTGTGGCTGCACTATTTCAATTTGGACTGCTCATAGCATTGTTTATTTTTGATTATTACTGCAGTTTATTTAATAATAAGCTAATATGTTTGTAACCTATAATATTATGTTGTTAGAATTTTGGGATTTTACCATAATCAGTAGGTAACTTGTAAGATTAATCGTCTGTCTTGGATGATGATAGAACATGGCAATGTATATGGTTATGTTTCTATTGTGTTTATGTTATTAGCGATTCGAATTTGTTTTGTGATTAGGAAGAACCTGTTACCATATATGTCTTTTCCTAGTAGATACACTGCTGCATGGCCCATTATTATTAGTATAGGGTGCTATGTTATTTGGATTTTGTTGGTAATCTTCACCCTTTAACAACTTCCTTATGATAATGGTGTTATGTATTAAGCTGTGTCATGGAGCTATATAGACGTGTTTATTAACGAATTGGATTGAAAGAATATTGTGTACGATTTCATTGAGCAAAGCACTCAATGACATTATTGGACACCAAAACATCACGCCTAGGGTTTATGGTTTTAGTCTATTATAGCTAGAAATCGTGGACCATCTCAAGTTACTAATATAGAATATATAGATGAACTTGTAATATAAAGAGTTCAGGTTGACATGCCTTTGTCAACTAAGCAGTCATTAATTGTTCATATTATGAGCACTATAACAGCAAAAGATAAACGTGTAATATAGATAGAGTTCACGTTGACGCTGGTTATTAATTTTGGGTAGACACTGGGTCTTAATTTGGGGTAGACAGCACTGCAGATAAAGATCCTGACTTCTCCTTCCTACACTTCCTTTTTGGGAGTTGTGGGTGTGACAAACTTATTGCCACATCTTTCCCTGAATCAACAATTGTTGGATTACTCGGAGTCACAGGCTGGTCATCTTTAGCAGACTCATCAATACCTATTGTAGGCATACGCTCGGCATGCTCAGTGCAATCAGTAGGTTTGAGGTGTTTGATGTTAATGTCCCCAACATGTTGGCTTTCCTGTGTGCCTCCTTCAATCTTTTGGTCCACAGTGATGTCAGGACCACTGCTGTCAGCAGTCACTACGACACGCTTCATTATCCATTGCAGCACATTGTTGGTGGACAGGCTATTAGCTGGAGCTACCTGAGCTTTGAAAGGCTTTGTATCAAGTAATCCTTTGAGTGTTGTAAAGGTTGGCTCATCGGACTGCGAAGCGATACACCAGTTAATATGAGGAGTTCTACTACTTTAAAAATAAATCGAAATAAATATCGACTCACATTATGCTTCATATGGAATATGTCAGATGCGGACATTCTGAACAGTTGTTCAGTAATCTCTGTAAACATAGTAAAGGATAGTGTTCCAGTGCCATCCGATACGTCACAATTGAAAGTAACCCTGCATTTCACGCGAGCATTCTTAATGGAATGTATATTTTCAAATTCACCAAGGCCAGTGTTAACCTGGTCTTATTCATAAATACAATGTACTGCTTAGTTATATATAACTCAATAATTGTGAATGAGCACAAGTCTTACTTTGGTTCTGAGGTGTAGTTAGGTTTAGCGCAACTGTCACAAGTATATGTGTTGCCTGGTTGTATGTTTGACCGCTTTGAACAATTTGAGCATCCCATGTATGCATTAATTTTCTCAAAATCAACATCTGGGATAGTTACTTCTAACCAATGCCTCTCATCTTGCAAGGTTGTTTTAGCCTGTTTGTAGTATTTAAGACACATTACTCTATTTGTTAATCATCTTGAAAGCTGTCATTTCTAATAAGTATATGAATACAATTTGTGTTAAAACTTATGTAGTGTTTGGACTACTGTTGCATAGCTGCAACATTCTGTTATGATGTAGGCTTATTGATACAATTTTAGTTGTAAATATGGTGCAGGAAATGATGTAGAAATTTTGGTACCTTTTTGGAACGGAGGGTTGAGATGGTTGTTGTACTGTCAGGGAGTACAGGCATCTTGACATTAAATAGTCGGTTTTGCAACTTCGTCAACGCCATAGTGTGGCTAGCCATCCTGCATATTCACGCAGATCAAACATTAGCAGGAATACATTTTGTCTAGAATATGTTTTGTTTTCTTGCATGTAGCCTAGTTCAGTACCATGCTTTGAGAGCATCAGCTTTATCACCATCAGGTGAGTGTACAAAAACAGTTGACGCAGATGTTGTCATTGAGAATCCTGCTACATTGCAAACTGTATTAAGATACTACTAAATGTTGTATTGATGCAATATATTAGACTATGGAACGTGTAAATCTAGTTTGACCGTAACTATCAGAACCTTTATGCATTGATACTCTGAGTGATGTTATGCCAACTGCCCTAAATTTACCAGGTTCTGATATCAGCAGAGTGCAGTCATCCTGAACGAGATCATCCCAAACTGAGATAGACAAAGGTTGTGTAGTACTGCAGGAGCATTTATATTAGCAACAACAGTATTATGATGTTCAATGTTATCGATATGTAGAATAATATGTATTTCAATGAATTCAATAATATGTTCAATTTATATTAGCAACAACAGTAGTACTTGGCACCAGTAACCTGTTGTCGATTAATATGAATTCACGAACAGCTGTTTCACGGGCCTTTGATGTGACAATCTTACGTGGTTGGTCCTCTACAAAGAGTACAACACCAACTATATCTACAATGCATAAAACGTATGTTCGTGAGACGCTAGTTACAAACAGAACAGATTCTTAGTACATGCAATATATATAGACAGATTATTATTTTGAAGTGTACCAAACATTTCACTATAGTCAGGTGTCCGAGGTATCTGGGAAATTGTACGATTGTTAATATCAGCAAATCCACCATCAATGTCCACAGGCATGATAATGGTATGTTTATTTAAGGCCATCTGATAATCTAGATCAGATTCATTTATTTTATACTCGGGTTTAAGAGGACTTATGCTAGCATTTGATATCTCATATTTTTGATTGCGCTTGATAGCATCTTCATATATGTCAACTTGATCAACAAAAAGAGCAGCACACATTTTATTTCCCTGCTCAAAACATGTCCAACAAACCAACTTATCAAACACAGGATTACATATGCACAAAGCTCTGTGGGGAATATAGCATGTATTCGCCCTAAACTTGAAGGATTATAATGAAATTTACAGTTGTGAATATTGTCATAAGATAAATAAAAACATGAAAAAGAATTCAACCTTTGGTCCTTGTGCTTATGGCCTAAGAACAAGAATTAAAGTAAATTCCCTCCTATAACTTGCACCCAAGACTTTATTGAGATGATGCCGCGTTTGCTAGAAAATACTCTCCAATTGCCTAGCAATATGGGGAGAGCCTTTTGAGGTTTTAAATGTGAGATCTGAGTTTTGGGAAAATAATGTTCTCAAAACCCTAATTGTGAGAATTATGATTCAACAGTTTCAGTAGTCTGACATAAGGAGAGTTCTCCTCCTTATGTACTACTCGGCCGAAATATTAGAGTAGGGTGAGAGTGGGCTTTCCACTCTTACCTTATTCTAATTCGTGATTCGACCCGATTTGCTAAAATACAATTCGCGGGTCCTTAATTATAAATCGCATACATGTTATCAGATATTAATGCAGTCGATGTATTAATAATGGTCTGATAAAATTACGATATTGTATAATTACCCAAATTAATATAACTGTTTATATTAATACGCGAATACAATATTTAATTAAATATAACCGTTTATATTTAATTTACGAATTAATCATGTAATCCGTATTAGCTAAAATTATTTAATCCGTATTAAATAATAATCTCAACATCTTATTGACTAATTTAATAGTCAATACCTCTGACTAACTGTTTAGTCGTATCCGGCATAAATGTGACTGTATTTTCATACCTTCACATCTCTCAAACGTGTCCTATAGGTGTGACGTATAGGGACCAGTTGATCACCGCCATCCGTATGACAATAACGTCAAACTTATCTAGCAAGCCAACCGTTATTGATAAACGTGGATCAACTGATAATAATACTGAAGTATGCCCTTGTGATCCTTAAAGAGATTTAATAAGTCATTGTACTTAATTGTCAAGGACACCAGCCCCAACAATCTCCCACTTGTCCGTACAAGGGTATGTGCAATGACGTTATCACACTACATGTGGAGGACACATGCTCCAACAAACTCCCACTTGTCCGTACAAGTGTAGGTGCGATAACCGATTCTCATATCCTTTTAAAATTTCTCCCACTCAATGTAAGACAATTTGCAAATCCGCATTCGCAAAGGTCGTATCTCACAAGCGATCTGTATCAAGAGTGGTTTCCCCGACTAGAGAGTAACTTAACTGATAAAACGAATCTGTATTCGAGCATGGCCATGCATTTCAGTTACTACTCCTCGAGTGGCCCTGAGAAATGATAAAATCCTGATAAGGGTTTGGATATTTCCCTCAACTCGAATCCTGCCGATATCGCGCAGCATGAAATAACCCAGAAAAAATCCTCTTGGCCCCTGTTACGATGACCGTGGGAAAGAAACCAAAGTTACCCAAAATCTGCCTTAATCTCAAGAGATAGTTGAAAGTCAAAAGACTCGACTCTAAGGAACACTATGGAGGTCCTATCCACGACCTGGCACCCAATGTTATAAACCATTTAGGACTCCATAACGTTGTCACGGGGTGTCCTACGAGATATCCGTATAACTCGCCTTTGTGATTGGTCAGTCATCCGCATGACTTATGGCTCGTTGAACCCACCATCAACCAACGTCACAAAATGATTACCTGAGTTATCAGCTCAAGTGGGTAATCAAGGACTAAAATGATGTAATGTAATTCAGTTCACTTTGTGGTGTTCAAAATTGGCGTACAATTCCACATGAAAAACAAAACATTATATATCATAACAATGAGGTTGAATAGAGTACACGAGAAAATGAATTATTACATGAATTCATAAAAGAGTACTACAACTTAGGAACACATCTAATACCCATGGAATGAATGTGCCCTTCATGCTTATCACGTGGTAATGCTTTAGTGAGAGGATCAGCTATGTTGTCATCCGTAGCGATCTTATCAATGAATATCTTCTTTTACGCGGACTCAGTTGTAGAATCTGCTATAACACTTTGTTTAGAACTTATCCAGCTGACAGCAGCGCCATTAAGAGTAAAAACGAATCCAGACTGAGATTTCGAGTCATCTCGATCCGTTTGGAAGCTAGCATCTGCGTAACCCGTGGCGCAGAGCGTTGAGTCGCCTCTATAAGTCAATCCCCAATCTTTAGTCCTCCGTAGGTACTTAAGAATGTTTTTCACGGCCATCCAGTGTTGTTCACCTGGATGAGCTTGGAATCGACTGGTCATACTCAATGCATATGCAACGTCTGGACGTGTGCATATCATGGCATACATGATCGATCCTATTGCCGAAGCATAAGGAATCCGACTCATGCGCTCTTTCTCTTCCAATGTCTTAGCTTCTTGAGTTTTGCTCAAGTGAAGCCCAGTAGTCATAGGAAGGAACCCTTTCTTGGAGTTCGTCATGCTGAATCTCTCTAGAATCTTATCTATGTAAGACTCCTGACTGAGAGACAACATCCGTCGTGATCTATCCCTGTAGATACGGATGCCCAAAATTCTTTGTGCCTCTCCCAGATCTTTCATCTGGAAATGGTTTTTCAACCATGCTTTAACCGAAGATAAGAGAGGTATGTCATTCCCAATCAAGAGTATGTCGTCGACATACAGTACTAGGAATACAATCTTGCTCCCACTCGACTTGATATAGAGACATGGTTCCTCGACTGATCGAATGAACCCATTCTCTTTTATCACTTGGTCGAAGCGATGATTCCAACTCCGTGATGCTTGCTTAAGTCCATAGATGGAACGCTTAAGCTTGCAAACCTTCTTAGGATGTGCTGGATCAATAAAACCCTCGGGTTGTACCATGTACAACTCTTCCTCCAAATAACCATTTAAGAAGGCGGTTTTAACGTCCATCTGCCATATTTCATAGTCATGAAATGCGGCTATCGCTAAGATAATCCGAATGGAACGTAGCATGACTACGGGTGCAAAGATCTCATCGTAGTGCAAGCCTGGCACTTGGGTGAAACCTTTAGCAACTAGTCTTGCCTTATTGATATCTTGTTTACCTTCCACGGCATGCTTTATTTTGTAAAGCCATTTGCATTGAAGGGGGCGTACCTTTGCAGGTAGGTCCACAAGATCCCACACGTTGTTCTCATACATGGAGTCCATCTCGGATTGCATGGCTTCTAGCCATAGCTTTGAGTCAGAACTGGTCATGGCACCTTTATAGGTTGTGGGTTCATTACCCTCTAGGAGTAAGACGTCGTCTATATCATGTTCCTCGACCATAACAATGTACCTGTCCGGAGGAATGGAGACTCTTCCCGACCTCCTAGGTTCCTCAGGAATATCTACCGCAGCCTCGGTTGAAGGAACTGTTTCCTCCAATGGTTGCTCGGTAGTTGGTTCCTGAACCTCTGATAAATCGAAGGTTCTATTACTCGACTTGTTCTCGAGAAATTCTTTTTCTAAGAACGTCGCACTAGCCGCAACAAAAACACATTGTTCGGTTGGCGAGTAAAAGTAATGACCAAAATTTCCCTTTGGATAGCCTATAAAGTATGTCTTGACCGATCGCGGGCCGAGCTTATCCTCGTGTCTCCACTTGACATAAGCCTCGCAGCCCCAAACCCGAATAAAGGACAAGTTAGGGACCGTTCCCTTCCATAATTCGTATGGAGTCTTGTCAACAGCTTTAGACGGACTTCTGTTAAGTATTAGAGCGGCCGACAAAAGAGCATAGCCCCACAATGAATCAGGCACAACAGTGTGACTCATCATGGATCGAACCATATCAAGTAAAGTTTGATTTCTCCGTTCGGACACACCATTTAATTGTGGTGTTCCAGGTGGAGTCAACTGTAGCACGATGCCACAGTCTTTAAGGTGTTGATCAAACTCGTGTGAAAGATACTCACCACCACGATCAGAACGTAGTGCTTTAATCTTTCTTCCCAGCTGGTTCTGTACCCGATTCTGGTATTCTTTGAACTTGTCAAAGGATTCACTTTTGTGCTTCATTAAGTAGACATAGCCATATCTACTCAAATCATCCGTGAAAGTGATGAAATACCTATAGCCTTCTCGTGCGTTGATCGACATAAGGCCACATACGTCTGTATGTATGAGTCCTAATAGGTCGGCAGCGCGCATTCCAACACCTTTGAAGGAAATACGAGTCATCTTACCGATGAGACATGATTCACACGTGCCATATGATTCGAAATCAATAAAGGCTGAGATAGCTCCATTCTGTATGAGCTGTTTTACGTGTTTCTCATTTATGTGTCCCATACGACAATGCCATAGGTAAGTTTGATCTGTGTCACCTACCTTTAATCTCTTGTTATTCACATGTAATATCTCGGTGGTTTGATCTAAAACATAAATTCCATTCATGGAAACTGCCTTGCCATAAATCATATTGTGTAAGGAGAAAATACAGCTATTATTCTCTATTACAAATGAAAAACCGAGTTTGTCAAGCGCAGACTCTGAAATAATGTTTTTGGACAAACAAGGAACATAATAGCAGTTATATAAAGATAACTCGAATCCACTTGGAAGTTGGATCACGTATGTTCCCCTCGAGATTGCAGCAACACGTGCTCCATTCCCGACACGCGGGTCAACCTCACCCTTGATTAGGGGTTCTTGGTTTTGGAGGCCCTGCACATGATTACATAGATGAGAACCACAACCAGTATCTAGTACCCAAGTTCTGCAACTTGCATGGTTAATCTCAATCATGTGAATAAAAGAAGAAGAAGACATACCAACATGAGTAACGCGGCCTGCCTTAATGTCCTCACGATACACGGGGCATGAGCGCCTCTAATGCCCAGTCTTGTGGCAATGGTGACATTCCATGCTAGTATCCTTGCTCTTTGTTTTGCCCTGTGAGTTGCTTGACTCACCTGGCCCACTCTTAGTAAATCCTGACCTCTTAAACTTGGGCTTGCCTACTGTTAGGTCGCCCTGAGCTTTAGCTTTACCCTTACCCTTACCCTTACTGGAGATCATGAGAACATCTTGCTTCACGCTCCCACTTAATTTCAGATCCTTCTCGGTCTGTACGAGAAGGGAGTGGAGCTCATGAGGAGACTTCTTCATGACGTTCATGTAATAGTTGGTCCTAAAGAGGGCGAACCCATCATGAAGCGAATGAAGCATTCGATCAACGATTATGTTCTCACTGATCTTGCAGTTTAGGGCCTCCAGTTTCTCGATATTCTCAATCATGTAAAGAATACGTGGGCTAACTGCTTGGCCCTTCTGGAGTTTCGCCTCAAAGAAGCGACAGGTATGCTCATAAGAAACGATCCTCGGAGCTTTTGAGAATTCGTTAGTGAGCGTGGTGAAAATCTTGTTTGCACCATGGGCTATGAAGTGTCTTTGCAAATTGGATTCCATTGCATAGATGAGTACGTTCTTTATCGCACCCGCTTCCATGACGAAGTCGCTATAAGTGCGAACTTCGTTAGCTCTAGCTCCAGTTTCTGGGTGTGCCGGAATTGGCTCAGTTAAGTACTTAAGCTTTCCGTCAGCAATGGCAGCATTCCGTAGTGCTGCCTCCCAGTCAGAGAAGTTTGACCCATCATTTCTCAGTCTAGTAGACTGATTCATGGAGTCCATGAAGGCTTTTAGCCAGGATTCACGTGCTAGCTTGGCACTTGGCATTGGGTCTTCACCAGCCATTAGTTATACAACAGTTTTAATTGAACGTGTTCTACACTGAAAAGAAGATAAAACAAAACCATATAAGCAACTTATTGTTGTGATTTAAGTCTATATTAAATTGAATTTAAACTCGTAGACTCATGCATTTATATAACTGATCTCCCTCAAGAATTATATAAACGATCCCAAGACTCAATTTCCGTATATTGATAAGCCCACAGCTTGGCTAATTCCACTGTTGGAACTCTTGGTCGATAGATTTCCGTAAATTCTATCTATTAGTCCATCTCAGTCGCTAGATAGTATCGAGTTACCATGATGTTGAGATAAAATAAATCATCTGTTCCCACTTACCCGACGTAGAAGGGGTCATATTATGCCTACCGACGAAGAAGGGATTCATGGGAGTCTGATTTATAAAGACTATTCTCAATTTGTGGTTATACGAGGAAGACCCCATCAACTTTTATTTATCCATTTTAAGTGAACTAATATCTAGCATATGCGTGAATGAATGAAATAAAGTGATGGCTTTGCAATTGACATGTGACATCTGTATTGTCACAGAAAACTAACGCGTGACCTCTACATGAGTCAGTTTTCAGGCATGTTATAGGTGGTTTGGTTTTAGCCGGAATATGATGCAAGTTATTATCGACGAAAGCATAAAATAAATGCAATAAACGTAAATAAAAAGTCCTAGTGTGGCCTATCCTACCAAAATAAACATAAAACAACTTGGAATCCACCGTTGGACCCTAGAAGCTTGTCTTGATGTTCCATCTTGGTCCTTGCAGCGGGAGTGAGCATCCGGTCTCCGTCTTTGGTCTTCACAAAATTACTAATTTAAATTACAAATATAAGCCTATTTACATTCTAATTTAATACAAAAGTAATTACATAGCAAAAACCCAAAACGGAGATACAAGATCTCAAAATTACAAGCAAGACTGTGTCCCATCATTACGGTGACACAATCTTCTAAGGCCACACTAAGTTACAACCGTTTGCAAAAATAAATACGTTATTGAAAGCATTCACAAGGCATTCAACAAGACGATAAATAAAATGCATCAACTAAAATTAAAATTTATACATGACATAATACTGTTATTATGATTAACAAATTTTACCAAACCACCTTACGGGATTAAAATTATGTGATTATACCGTTTTAATCACCCAATTTTAATAAATTTATAATCCATTAACTTAAACCGTTTTAAAATAATATGTATCAAACGAGGGTGAACCGTTTCCCAAAATTAATAATATACTATTTCCGTATATAGTATATTACTAAAGGCCATGGGAAAATAAAACAGGTTATTTTCGAAAAATAAAACACGACTTTCACAGGGAATCAGTCGACCGACCTCAACATGGGGTCGACCGACCAAAAAAAAATTCTGTATCAGCAGAGAGGTCGACTGACCCAATAAACAGATCGACCGACCTCCTGACAAAAAAAAAAAAAAAAATTCCTGTAACTTCAGAGTGGTCGACCGACCCAATAAACAGGTCGACCGACCACAAAATTCAAGTCGAGTTTCAGAAAACGCGAAATTGCTGTACTTTCAATCAAAACAAGTTTTAACCTTTGATTCAAAACGCGTAAATCAAAATAAACAACAATTAGGGTTCACATATTGTCAAGAATATCGATTAATTAACAATATGTAAACAGGAATCGAAAACAAGATCGATTATACAAAAGAGAAACTTTAAAAAACAGAAACCCTACGCTGGTGTTGGTCGACCGACCGCATAAATGGGTCGACCGACCCACACGCCGGCAGAAAACGGTTTTTTCAAAATTTTTAAATAAAACTTATGAAAAACACAAAAGTAAAAATTTCATGGCCTTGGCTCTGATACCACTTGTGGGGAATATAGCATGTATTCGCCCTAAACTTGAAGAATTATAATGAAATTTACAGTTGTGAATATTGTCATAAGATAAATAAAAACATGAAAAAGAATTCAACCTTTGGTCCTTGTGCTTATGGCCTAAGAACAGGAATTAAAGTAAATTCCCTCCTATAACTTGCACCCAAGACTTGATTGAGATGATGCCGCGTGTGCTAGAAAATACTCTCCAATTGCCTTGCAATATGGGGAGAGCCTTTTGAGGTTTTAGATGTGAGATCTGAGTTTTGGGAAAATAATGTTCTCAAAACCCTAATTGTGAGAATTATGATTCAACAGTTTCAGTAGTCTGACATAAGGAGAGTTCTCCTCCTTATGTACTACTCGGCCGAAATATTAGAGTAGGGTGAGAGTGGGCTTTCCACTCTTACCTTATTCTAATTCGTGATTCGACCCGATTTGCTAAAATACAATTCGCGGGTCCTTAATTATAAATCGCATACATGTTATCAGATATTAATGCAGTCGATGTATTAATAATGTTATGATAAAATTACGATATTGTATAATTACCCAAATTAATATAACTGTTTATATTAATATGCGAATACAATATTTAATTAAATATAACCGTTTATATTTAATTTACGAATTAATCATGTAATCCGTATTAGCTAAAATTATTTAATCCGTATTAAATAATAATCTCAACATCTTATTGACTAATTTAATAGTCAATACCTCTGACTAACTGTTTAGTCGTATCCGGCATAAATGTGACTGTATTTTCATACCTTCACATCTCTCAAACGTGTCCTATAGGTGTGACGTATAGGGACCAGTTGATCACCGCAATCCGTATGACAATAACGTCAAACTTATCTAGCAAGCCAACCGTTATTGATAAACGTGGATCAACTGATAATAATACTTAAGTATGCCCTTGTGATCCTTAAAGAGATTTAATAAGTCATTGTACTTAATTGTCAAGGACACCAGCCCCAACAAGCTCATCTAGGTATATCAATAATCATAATCAAGCAAACTTTAATAATCAAGGTTTCACATCTATCTGTGCAATAAGTACTAATCTATGTTAACATAAGTGGATGAATGAATAGTACACAAGAAGATAAAATGAATCATTGTGTTTAGAACATGATATTTGAAAATTTAATAACAAACGAATGATCGGAATTTTATTAACAGTAGGCCAGTAACTTTCGAGTTTCAGACATGATGAATAGTACCTTATTTGTCGTACTTACTTTATTCATCCTTTCGTTCAACTGGAATTGCTCATAATTTTTTCACTTTATAAAACACAGCAAAAAATTAAATTCATCTTCTGAGTTATCATCTATGTTCATCATTGTAGTTCTGGAAATCTTAATAAGAGTAGTTTAAGACTAACTATGCAAAAGTGTATTAGGTGAAGAAATCTAATCGACATTAATACTACTGATAGTTGGAGTATATGTATCTGTGTTGCAAAACACTTATCTAATTGTTAGGATTTTAAATGGTTATTTATGTATAACCACTGTCAAAATAATCCATTTATAGAGAGGTACACTAAAACATTCATTATTGAGAAGTAATTATCTATACATTAGGCTTGTTATGAAGTTTTAGTACTTGTTTAGAATGTTATTCATATCATGGTCAAATTAACCTAGAGACATTTAGTTATCTATAGAGGTGAAAGACGAAAAAGCACAATTGCAATGTGTCCTTGTTATATAAGACGTGGTTATTAAATTTGTATGAATGAGTTCAAATACCTTATCATCTTCAAATAACAAGCTTTGGTATTGCACCTTTACAGGAGATGCCTTTGGACGACGCTTCTCGATTACTTTCACATTGACTTTGTAGTTTTTGGTAGTGTCAGTTAACTCATCGAGGTAAACTTTCCGAGGTTTCATTTTGTTGCAAGAGAAGATTAATAAGTGTGTATTAAATTCAATGGATCACAACATTTTTAGGAGTAACTGATGGACTTATAACTGTTATACAATTTATACATTAGCATAATATTAAGATGTCATAATATCTCAAATTTCTTAAGGGTTAATGCCTACCTAAAATTCAGAGACGTTAAGATACAAATTCATACCTGGAAAGGGTGTGTTGGAACTTTAGCTATGTTAGACTCAGGAAGGATATGGCAAAATATCAACTGGTTATTAATAGTGTATTTTTGCACATAATACAGGTGGAGTGTAGTATTAGTGAAGGCCCATACCAAATTATGTACAGTAGTGATTGCTTAGTAGGTTTACTGTGCACTGTTAATTACGTGGGATTGTCTGACATAGTACATTATAGGAGTATGGTGTATGTACTAACTTTGCATAATTCAGGGATTTGTAGATTTATCAAATCTGGTTTATTATTTAAAGTATTATAGTAGCTTGCAACAGGAAATGTTAAGTTACTGTTACGGTTCTTATATTAGACTACATCGGTCTTTTTTTTGCCAACGCTTGTTTAGCTCGCCATGTATATGTAAATGTAACAAACAACGTCTTTTACCATCTACAACCGTACGTAACCATTGTAGATGAATCATTGTCATTTCTATGAAGTGTCGCTTGATAAGTTAAGTGGTTGATCAATCGTGATGCGGAAAAAATATGTAATTAGCTATGACACTCTTGAAACTCAACAAACTTTATTACACTCAACGGGATGATAGTTTTGCTCGATAGCTCTATTATTACTAAATTTTACAAACTATCAGTATAGAGGTCTAATACACTAACATCTGTAATGCAATGAGCATGTAAAACGTATTAGATATAGGCATGTGTTTGTAATGCACAAATTACGCCTAACATTACGTAAGGCGTTGTTCAAGGATTTAATTACTGAATCAGAGTCAAATTGATGCAATGATGTTAAACGAACCTGTTATGGAAATCAAGTTCTTACAGCAAAACAAATATATGTCAATATTCTGAAGCATAAGTGTCTGATAAAATTTCTCAATAGTATACATTAGGAGCTGTTCTAAGCAGCAAGACAGGATATCATTGTGTTACAGTACATACAACCAGGATTCTGCAAAATGTAACCATTATCTAGGTTGATGTAATAACACAAATGTCATAAGGATAAACTATACGCATCTTGCCAATGCTGTATACATATTGAGCAGTTATAATTAGTTAACCAAAATATTGGTCCAGTGTCAGCTGCTAGAAAATGTTACAAAATACCTGCAAGTCTCAGCACTTCAAAAGATACCATGTTTCTGATACAATTTATATTTAACTAGGAATCATTGGATGCTGCAATGACGGTAACTTTTACTGCTTCCCGAACTCGTGATAGTGCAACATACAGCTGTCCTGGTGAAAAGCAGTGTCTAGGTACGTAAACAACAACCCTGTCTAGTGTCTGACCTTGCGACTTGTTGATTGTCATTGCAAAACAAAGTTTGAGAGGGAACTGATTCCGCTGGAATTGGAATGGATAGTTTGAAGAGCTAGATGGTCGCATCTTTATGCGAGGAATAAACACATGCTGACCATTATAATGACCACTGGTTATAATACATTCGATCATATTTGGGGTAAACCCTGCACATATCAGCGTTGTACCATTGCATAGACCTGCAGATGGGAGGAGATTTCTTAACAAAATAACCGGAGCGTTTTTCTTTAATACCAACTCGTAAGGACTCATGCCACCAGGACAAAGTTTGTGTAACACCCCGTAATTTCCAATTATTTATATATTATTAAAATCTTATTTTAGTAATAATAATGTTCCACAATAAATAAAATTCCATTTACAATATATCGTTTTTGACAATGATATTAATATGTCTGTCTTAAAGTTATACTTCTTAAACTTGTAAAACGTTACTCTGTCCTTGTTGTTAATTTTAAGATATTTTAAATGCATATCTACCTTTTTCTTATAAAATAAAGGTTTTAGATCTTTTTCTTAGCTTTCCAACAGCACCAAAAACACGTCAATCGGAGTTCTGTGGAGGAAATTATCCCGAAAATACGAAGGGCTGTCACAGATAATCCGCCGACGAGACTATCGCTCGTTGTTAGCTCTAACCCTTGGCCTAAAAACTTCGACACATGGGCTTAGCACCTCTTACACTTGGCCTAAGAACTTAGACACCTGCCTTAATCACTTCTTCCACATGTCCTAAGACTCTCGACACATGGTTTAACCATCTCGACACTTGGCGTAAGAGTTTCGACACTTGGCGTAAGAGTTTCGACACTTGGCAATAGCTTCCGACACTTGGCTTGAACATGCAAAGCATGTTCCTTAGCTTGCTGCCAAAGGGCTTCTTCATTCTTCTTCCTTCCTTTTTTTTCAGCCATGCACACAAAACACAAAAGAATAAGGAACACCATTGTTGCTTGTGCACCTCCACCGTAAAACGATCGTAAAATCTTCGTTTCTTATCCGTTTTCGACGATTTTCGCGCCTATCTCTTCCTCTCCTCGCCTTCCATCTTCCTAGGTAATAAAAGTATCAAAATTATTCCTTAATATACTCTGGTCGTGGCCTTTAAGGCCCGATTCTCTTAGCTAACCTCATTTATTTGTGTGTAGCTAGTTCGGTTGTCCAAACCGGAGTGGCTTTAAGTCAAAATCATCCTTATTGAAGAGCTATAAGGTAACGGTGATGGGTTACTCGACTTATCGTCTTTGTTTGCATGACCATATGCTTGTAATGTTTAGTATACTAGAATTCTGTTTGATTAAATAGTGGCATGATTAGGTTCATAAATCATATGTTTGGATGAATTTCATCATGCATGCTTGTGTTGGATGAGATTTTAATTGTGGAATTCATTAAGGATTGTATGGTTAAATGAGTTTATGATCATTGAGGATGATTAGTTTGATAGTCTTTCAAGTTCATTGTGTTTTGCTTACAATGGTTAATTCATGATGTTTCAACACCTTGACAAATCTGTCCATTGTCTTGTACAATTTATTTCGACATCTTAGAGTATCCGCCTTTGAAAATGTTGAAAAGCGACCCCTGTTTATTTTAAGTGTAGAATCTACCTCTAAAATATCGTAATTTTCTTGCATGTCGTTTGTTCACAATAAATTATTTATGAACAGTGCGCTGAAATACTCGCAGAACGGACAGTAGCTCAAAGATTATTTTGAAAACCATTTTTAAACTTTGAAATGATTCTAGTCCTTTTCAATAATTAAACTTTGAAGATTTTAGATGATGTTAGGAGTTTTCTTTGCCCCAAAATGATTTGTTAAACCCGATTTATGAAGCAATACATTTTGTGTGACGGTTTCTGACACACTGTAAAGATTAGTCAATAACCCCCTGTTAAGTTCATCTTTTGAAAATATTTATCTGACAAATATTGTAGATAAAAGTCTTATTAAACCGATCCAATTGGCCTTGTATCATTTCGATTTTATTTGAATTAATTATGAATTTTACGGCAGAGGACAGCTGTAATGTCAAAATGCGTTTAGAACTTTTATTTCATTATTCAATCCCGTGTGTTCTCTTTTGGCATGGAAAGGATATAAGTGTTGTAGTATTCATCTTTTATTGGCTCTTGTATGTTTAAATGAGTGGGTTAACGGTTATGTTATCCTAAGCTTATGTAAGTGACGGTTATGTCATCCTAAAACTGTGTTGGCGACGGTTATGTTGCCTTGCTTGTGAATAGATAGCGGTGGTACGATTTGTGTATCACTGTAATGAACTAACGCTACCCATGCAATGGGAATTTATCTATGTTCGGGATTGGTCGGAGGCAGTGGTTATACGCCCCGGTCCCCGTGTGTCGTTCGGTGTAAGGCATTACATCGAGAGGTCTGGCCAGGTCTTAGGCATATAGGCAGTGGTTATACGCTATACATAGTATTCGGAGGCAGTGGTTATGGTTATACGCTCCGTAGCTGGAGGCAGTGGTTATACGCTCCAGTAGCCAGAGGCAGTGGTTATATGCTCTGGTACGTCAGAGGCAGTGGTTATACGCTCTGATGGCGTTCATTCTATTCATGTAATCGGAGGCATTGGTTATAAGCTCCGTAACTGGAGGCAGTGGTTATACGCTCCATTAGCCAGAGGCAGTGGTTATACGCTCTGGTATGTCAGAGGCAGTGGTTATACGCTCTGACTATGTGTGTTCTTTCCTTGGATGTTTCCTTGATTCTGATATTATCTCATATGCTGGCTTTAATTCTGTTACACATGTTGATTCATGCTGTTATCACATGTTTTGGTTTATCGCTCATGCATTGATCATGTTGATTACGTTTGGTAATGCATATATGGTTGTTTATGAAATAATATACATGTTCATATGTATAAGATGTTTAGTATTAACGTTTACATGTTTTCTGACGTAAAGTGGTTGGGAGAACCCTAAGTTACTCCCCACTGACTGTGGCGTTCATGTTTCATGAATGTAGGTTGGTGCTGTTTGGGGAAGACGTGTGGCTAGCGAGCATTGTTGATAATTCGACAATTACCCTTACGCTTAATTTAGATTTAATTCATGTTGTTATCGTGGGATACCTTATCCCTCGTCTATTTAAGTTATTTTGTATAATTTATACTTTCTCATTAGTTTTTAGTTTTCCGCATGTTGTTTTGATATTCCGCGAAAAAAGTTTTAATAAATATGTCGAAAAGTTTTTAAAAGTATCGTTTTTCCGCTGCAAATTATTTGTTTATTTTTATGCTATATCGCGGGGTGTCACAGTTTGTTTATAAATTCTGAAGGGTAGACATTGCAGTTATCGGAAAGCATTGAGTCAAAACCCCTATACATAACAGCTTCACCTTGGAACTTGTTAATCATGTATGTGTTTATATCATCGACATCCTCATTCATAGGTGTAAGTATAGATCGACGATTAAAAATATCTACTCCAATATTGTCGAGGTCCACATCTGGATATACGGTATCAGCAACTGTACTTATAAGATCTCCACCTAACTGAGTTGTATCTAGTACAATTCCATCTAGCAGCTCAATCATCTCAGATTCACATGTCTGGAGCTGACCATTTCCAAGAGCTAACAAAAAGTCTGAGAAATGTGGATCAGTTTTAGCACTTACGTTGACAGTTAGCCGGAATTTAACCAGTTGTGGCCAAATGTCAGAAGCAACTAATGTAGAATTGACCAGCTCACGTATAGACTTATTCTTGACGACTGGAAGAACTTGACGGAAATCTCCACCAAATACAATAAGTTTACCACCAAATAACAATTCAGGATTGCACAGATCTCGTAAAAGTTGATCTAATGCCTCGACACCTTCCCTGCGTGCCATGGAGGCCTCATCCCATATGATTAGAGCAGATGCTTTTATGAGCGCAGCAAGACTACTCTGCTTGGGCACAGAACACGACAAAGAAACATCCAAATCTAGAGGGAGTTAAAACCGCGAGTGAGCAGTTCTCCCAGACGGGATATTTGCTACAGCAATACCCGAAGTAGCAGTAGCGAGGACTATTTTACCCATAAGCCGTATTTCCGCATACAGAGCATTATAGAGGTAGGTCTTACCAGTTCCCCACGGCCCATCTACAAAAAAAGCACCAGGTTTATTATGTGTAGCATAATCGACTATCACGTCAAAAGCCTCTTGTTGCTATGGGTTCAATGATTTGTGACACACGACACATTCATCTGGTTTTGGTGCATTGAGTTTATCAAGGGTATCCTGTGATGGTCGAGGTTCTGCATCCTGTGGATTTATCAAATCTGATAACCCAAAACTTTTCAAAGTTCTGCCCCTTGCTTCTACCTGTTGCTCCAGACGTTGGACAGTTAGAACATGTGCAGTGTAGGGATCATCTGGGTGTTCTTTTCTGTAATCCTATGACAGTGAACTGTAGTATTTTTCCCATAGAGCACTTGGGTCTTTAGGCTGGCAAAATATGAGTAGAGTTGCAAATAAACGTCACAAGGCAGCCGACATCTCTACTTCTCTAGCCTCATCTAAACACAGCTCTACCATATTGTCATCTTCAATTAGCTGTCTTTTGAGCGCAGCATCCTGGAAGGTTGCACATTCATAACCATCAACTGTTGTCAAGTCTACAAAAGATTTTGGAGCAACTACATGTGTTAACAACAAACCCAGGAAGTAGCGCTCTCCTTCCGGAGGAGCCACAAAAACAAGTCGAGCTACTACAATTATTTTGTTCTTACGCTTCAACCATGTTCGTTGAGATGGGTCCCACCGGTAGTGCTCAGTGAAGCTCCCATATAGATGCCTCCATTCTGGATTGGAAGCATTTTCACCATTCAACCTAAAGAATTCAGTCAGTGGAGTCCTTATACGCTTTTGGTTAGACACTAAACTATCTAATCTTTCGTAAGGCTCATCTGTATAGTCTGCATACCTTGTAGATGAACTTGCAGTGCCATCACTGTAGGATGTATCACAAATAGATCAAATCCATAAATTCGCCAAATTGCTTCAATAAGAGATACCCAGCGGCCTGTTTCATACTGCTCTATTTCGTCAACCGGCTTGACTTCACATTCTGTCGCAACATTGAATGATATCCTGTCATGACCCTTGTAAACATACTTATATAGGTAATTCACTGCTTGAATAGTTGAGCACACTTCCACATTCAAATGGCAGTCAAAAATGTCTATTAGATATGGATTGTATGGGATTACCCAGCGATTGTTAAGCATTTGACCTCTTACACGCACACTTTCAGATGTCGGCTTACGCTTATACACTTGGTAACCATCATCATTGTTGGTCGTCTCAGCCATGTATGGTTTGGGATATAAGTACTTACACTTACCTGGACTGCTTTTATGCTTCATACATGCACACTCAGGGTCCAGCTTCCCACATTGACCGTGCATCATATGTTTTATCACAGCTGCACACAGGTTTGCATTTGACTGAGGAGGGATTTCAGCAGACACAAATTTGTCAAAGTCAGTTGGGCAATTCATCCTGGTACCTGGCTTCATAATCAACAAGAAATGCGCATGAGGCAATCCTCTCTTTTGGAATTCCACTACATATACAAACGCAGCAACTTCTCCGAAAATTTTGTCGTCAACCAATTTTTTTTTTCAGCAACAGCAATTTAGCTCGAAATACCCGAGCTACAATATCTGGACAATTTTGAGTTCTTCTCCAGGTGCCAGCTCACTCTTGATCTCTGGCCAATTTGCATTGCATGTCATAGTTATAAAAAAGTCTGGCTTTCCATACCGCTGCACAAGAGCCATCGCATTTAGATATCTCTTTTTCATATCCCTAGGGCCGCCAATATAGGTCGCCGGAAGAATAACGTGTCGTCCAACATTTGCCGCGCATTGTTCACCAGCATCAATGGTGTCAAGTAAACCTTGGTACAACTCAGATCTGATTGTATCCTGATTATGCCTAAGGTAGTCTAACCGTGTGTTTTCCAAGTTTACGTACATATCAACAATATATTGCTCTAAGCATCTCCCAGCTCTCATACATCATATTTCCTGGTCTATTTTGTAGCTTATAACAATAATATTCACGGCATGAAACATTTCGGTCTTCTGATTTGTTCTGATAAGAACTCCCTGAAAGCATAACAGATTCATTATTTTGCGCCATCATACATAATCTATATTGCATTCAGTCCTTTTCAAATATCAAACAGACCTAAACATTTATACGTGGATGACTTACGTTCTTCTTCTGCATCCAAAAGAGACTCAGCATTTGGAAAGCTAGATGGAGATGGTGTTGTACTTTGTACGGTTCGTACTGTCTGTTGGGAAATGTATCCTCAACAATGGTGCGATCACGTAATTAAATCTCATGACAAGAATGCGCAAGGGATGATACGAAATTATATTAGTCAACTGACCAACATTAATCGGTAATGATTGGCTAGCTAGAGTTTGACATTACTGTCGTATGACGGTGGTGGTCAGTTGATCCCTTTAGGTCACACCTTTAGGGCAATTCCCTTAACTGATAAAATGATCAAATGTATATTGATACGATTTGCTCATATTCCTTAAACTCGTATATCGAGAAATTAGAGGTTAAATCTTATTGTAAGATTTATGTTTAAAATTGAAACGTGTCAATTATTAAACAATAAACGATATTTTACAATATCGTAATTAGAATGAATTGGGTTATAATTATTACAAAGGTTGTAAATCGTATTGACGATAAATTATGAATGACCATTTTATATGTTCGTAATTTCGAATTACATGTCGAAATAATAAATATGATTTATTTAATTTTCAAATGGTATTTATATATGATAAATAAGCATTTTTAAATTAGAACAATTGTTATCATAGTGTAACACTTTTGTTATCACACTTATACAATTGATTAAAAGACAAAGATAAAATGGACTACATTTTAAGTGGTAGTGCCGGTTTTATGGGGATGATTAAGGGTGTTTAAATTGTGTTTTAAAAGTTAAAGACACAATAATTATCTAGCATTAAACCTAATGCTTAGGGTAACATACCTAGATCATTGATAAACCAAATGAGCTTTATCTTTTATCCTTCCACATGCCATAGCCGGCTACCCCTTCCCCATACCCACTTAATTAGTTTAACTAGCTTAAATTAATTATGTGAGCATTATATAACCTAAGCAACATTCATCCTATTGCTCTCTCTTAGCCGAAAATTTTGAAGAGAGAAAAATTCTTTAAAATCCTCTAATTATTATAAGATAATAATAGTAATACTATTTTTATAAGAAGTTATAATATTGAGTATATTGATTCTAATTAAGAGATTAGAGTTTGTTTAAGGAAACCCGATTTTGTACTAGCTCACATCAAAATCTCGGTTATTAAGGGGTGTCTTGGTGCATCACAAAGGAGGTGTTCTTGTTGAACATTTGGAGGATCATCCTTACTATATTTTGGACCGTGTGTAAGGGTTCGAAATCTCCACTATTTCCGCATTATTAAGCATGCATAAGATCGTTTAACATGTTAATTAAAATGTTAATTAAAATCTTGTTAGTATGACTAAAAATATTAGTTTATGAGATAACTAAACCTAACACTGTCCTGTTCCGAGCAACTTGTTTTTTGAGTCCCTGTTGCCATCCACATTCTCCTTTGGGAAATAGCAGAGGGTACTGTAATGGATCATAACAGCCATAATAATGCATGACTCGATGCGAAGCCTCATTATGGCTAGTCACCAATATATGAGGACCATCAGTCTCACCAGACGTAGAATCCTCAGGCCAAATTGCAGCAATCTCGCTAGATGTACGAGCATTGCTTACACGCTGATCTTGGTTAGGATTTTTCGTGATAACTATCTTAGTGTTGGCAGTATCAGTAACATCTTTTAATGACCGGAAAAAGCGAGCATATGGGTTTGTCTGTGTTACATCCATCAGGATATCAATGACAGCTACATTGAGTTCCTTAAAGCACGCTGCACGATTTGCAGCTTCATGTTGACCATCGTAAAAGTACAATTGAAGATATTTTGGGTGAGTGCCACACGGAAGTAAGTCTGGTACATTATGGTACATCTGACCATGAAGTTTGAAGAAATAAATACCCTTGATCGTTTGTGATTCAAATTTCCCACCAATGGATGTAAACGCAAACAGGTTATTGTATAAACGTGCAAACTGCCGAAAATGCACCATTGTCGGGTCTGCTGATGTGTACAACATGGTGAGTAGTGGGGGAAACGTGCTGGAAGGCAGCACAATAGAACCATTACCACAGCAGAATGTTTTTGATTCATAGATTATTCTCTTTGCAAGGCATTTATCACACGGTGGAACATGTGACAACTTTAACGGAGCTCCAACTAACGGCTGACCAATCATACCAAGGGGCGGACCTACAATCGACAACGCAGTGTATCAGATATTCTCGCAAAGAATATAGTGATTCATACCACAAATGTTCATACACTCACCAGTTTGTGGTCTCACACGGGGCTTCCTGCAACGCTTTTTCGGAGTACCAGCATCTGCATTCCCTATCGTAAGCCTAAGTGTAGTCAACAAGAGAAGGGTTCTGGTTAGATCACACACAGCACAAAGTTATATTAAGATAATGATTGTTGTTGTACTACCTTGTCCCAATAGATTCAGCTTGTAGTTGAGACGTACATTTGCGCTTAGTTTTGCCAGATCCATGTACATTTGTGTAATATGGAAAGCTGCCATCTGTAAGTAACAACGATCGCAATCACGTTAAATATATATTGTCTTGGTTTTTTTTAGCGAATAGATCTGCAATAAAGAAACATACCCATATAGCAAATAATTGTAATGAATTTAATCTACAGTGTGAGCTAGCTATTTCTTTCCACCTGTCTGGCAAAAAAACCCAAAGACCCACACCCGCATTTATAAGCATCAATTGGTAACTAAAAAAGGCATCACATGAAGCACTGTTTTCACACTTATCCACTAGACTACAGAATTATCATAATGATGTAAATATTGTAATGTTATGCTACATCAAATATAGTGTTAATTATGCAGGTGTTGTAGGACTTAGACACATATGTTCAACAAAAGATCCTGATATCCATTAATTGTAAAAACATAATGATACTTAATATAAGAAAATAAAGACAATAATAGATAAGCAGATTACAATAACCGAGCTCATATGCTCTAAGCTAACACACAAAACAAGTCCCAATTTAAAACTACACTAATGTTCTAAATATTTCTGCTAATCACCGATTTGCATAACACAGTAGTACTCCCAATACAACAAGCTCCATACCATCTTCACTGAAACTTTGCAGATTTATAGAATACACTTCTGTCATTCACATACTTAGTAGACGGAACTTTCTTGTTATTTGGAGAAATATAGTTACGAAGATCAGGTAGTTGTGAGGTTGTTTTTCGTTTCTTAGGAGGTGGTGGCGGACATTTTTGTATAGGAATCAAATAAGGATCGCTTCTTGGAGTAAGACAATCCTTTTCATTCAGGATTAAATCATTTGGAAAATCATTTGGGGTTCCCAATGTAGCTCCCTGAGATGCTAGCAAATGTTTTTGAAGACTAATAAACTTGTTCCTCGCACACTCACAGGTAAAGGCAGCTAACTTTACCTCTTCAGGCGCATAATTAGCATCAATTAAATCAATATTATATATGGGGATCAAATGTTGAATAGTTTTACAAGTAAGTGCTTGCTCTGATGTATATTTTGATGAGGCTATTTCACCAACAATATGAGTAGGACCACAATCAACCCCTTAACAACTTATAGTCAACCATGATGTGAAGCATGAAGGGGTTTGCTCTAGGGTAGTTATGGAGCTACATTGTCCAGGGAGCCTGCCAACAATAATCTACAAAAGGGACACCATGTCCAAGGAAAGGGTTTGATAATGAAATATCTCAGGACAATCAAATTCTTCAATCAATGGAACTTTAGGGAGCCCATTTGTTAAGCGTCTTAACTCTTCTTGTTTCAACCTCCACAGATTAGCACATCTATTGTGGGATTGTTTTAATGCAGCTGTGAAGTCTGCAATATATATGTCATACTTTTCTATCAGGTCTGTTACAGCCAGTCGTGCTGCTTGCTCACACGAAACATCAAAATTAGACGACACACCACCTACATAAACATGTTCTTCTTCGGCAAAATTACATTTCACAGTGACAGACGCATTATGCTGCCCTGAATCATACAGAGCATACCGTGGTTCCTCAAACTCCAGCAGGTTGGCTATTCTATTGAGCAAAGGTCGGAAAGGAATTGATATTTGTACAGCTGGTATCAGCATATCCTGGAGACAGGTTATCTCAAACAAAATTAGACATCTAACATTAATATATAGGATTAATTGATAAAAATACTCTGAACTATGAGTGTCCTGCTCAAAATACTCTAAACTTTATTTTAACTACCAATATAACAAACTAATCCTCTCATTCGCTTTTATTATAATATATGACCAGTTACTGCTAAATAAGTGAATAAATTTCTAACCTTTCTTTAACCCGTCTTTCTTTTTTTTACTTCTCTATTAATCTACACAAATTCTTACTTCAAACCGACACTATCCGTCTTAAACTTAAGACGGATACCATTTTATTTCACAAAATACCCACTTAGAGGAGAGAGAGAAACACATGGAGGTGCCCCCACCTTGTCCCTCTATTCGTTTTGTGAGTGTCATTACCCGTCTCTCAAACCGACCCGTCTTAAGCAAGACCAATTGATTAATCTATTCACCGAATCACACCATTAAAACATGTTATAATAAGTAAATAAAACAACAATTCTATTCAAAGCAAATTAGGGCTTTAGTTGGTTATATTGGTAGTTAAAATAAAGTTTAGAGTATTTTGAACATTTCACTCGTAGTTCGGAGTATTTCTATCGATTAATCCTAATATATAAGCATACAGTAGCTTCGTCTATATAACAAAGTACTTTAACTATGTTCGTATAGGTGTAAGGAGTAACCATCTAAGTAAGGATTACAACTGTATCTAACTAAAGCTATGTACTATATGAACTACCATGTGCATTTGGTATGATATTGTTCAATATGTGCATACAAACAAATATGTTTTAAAATGATTGTTATCATAGTTTTGTAGTAGACATATGCAATGTAAATCAACAAAACAGATCAGAAATAATGACTATAAAGATATCATTTATATAATTTTATCATCTTTTTCTTAATAAGAAACACAAGTATAAATTTAAGGAGGTATCAGCAACAGATAAGAGAAGCATAATAGTATTCCTAAAACAATTAGAAAAACAGGCAACCCAAGTCAATAGTGAAGAAAGTAACAGTTCATAATGCAGACCTTTTAAATTATACTAAGAGGTGTAAACAAATAGCAGTATTTTATTTGATTATGAAGAATGATGTAAGAATGATCTTCTATGTATGATTATATATATTATTTTTTTAAGGTAAGTGCCACAATTGACGTCATATAAGTATGTTGTGATGACATAAAATTATACAGGGAGGGAAAAAAGCAAGCTGAAAATCAATTACAAGTATGGTTGTGTCTAGGACAGGTGGTTATGTTTGGCGCCATATTTTCTATCTGATAGGATCAAGATATGGTTGATTGCCTATCTACTATCCACTGTTTCATAGTAATTTGTTGCGTAGAGTCATGGCTGATAAGTACTATCAAGTACAGTGTGGGAGTTCTGACTGGTTAAAGAGGGAGCCACAACAGCTAGAATAATTAACAAATATGTGTAATGACACAATTAGTTACAGAAAACATATGTAATCATATCTAGTTCTATGCTTGACACTACATGAGATATCGGGATGGACGTAGAGTTTTGACAGAGTAATGTTAAAAGTTGAATATAATATACCTTAATACATACGTTGCCTGATAAAAGTTTTATGCTCGTTAAGGCTGGTTTCGTTATGCTACTGATAGTCAATAATCCCATTACAAGTACACAGTAAGTTCGTCTAGGTTAACGATTAACTAAGTAAATGAAAAGTATGGCGTAAATAACAGCACAGTCCATAAACATTACGAGTCTGAAGATATATAATATAGTACCAGAGACAATGTAACATTTTAGTCTTCGAGGCTACTACCAAGAACAGGAAAATGATACATTAAGCAAAATATAGTTGTCATTGCGTAAATACAGCTTCAGACACATAAAACGACATTTCAATCTCGCAATGCTAATCAAATATACAAAACCTGATAAACTCCAAAAACTTCAATCGTAAAATACCCTTACACATAATAATACAAGGACTGCTATATTAGGAAACCATGGTTGAATCATCTGAATCCTGTGTTGGTTCAATTTTGTAAACGACTGGAATCCGGCCCGCCAACCAATGAACAACATTTTCAGGACTTGCAAAACAACTGTTCCTCCTTATCTCTTTGTGGGCAGCTGGAACAATTGTTGGCATATAGTCAAACACACAACCTAATGCGGTTTCATTCCTCTCAATGAGGGTGTCTGTAAACTCAGGTTCATCGGAGATCTCATACACCCTCTCCCTTACAGTTAAGTAGCTCTCTAACCCAAGTTTACATAACAATGCAGCCATCTCTGCCTTTAAAGATTGATAATTGACATCAATAATTTCAAGATTGTATGTTGATATCAGATAAGTGACAACTTTCTTAGCCAAACTGTTTTTAGCATCATCAAGTGTATCACAAAAGAATCCAATAAAACTCGAATTCAAAGCAGCACTGGGTGGAGATCTGATAGTAATCCAAGCACTGTACTGCCCATCGCTATGCCTGACTGATTCCAATGGTGTGCACTAGACTGCATAGGTCTTGATAATCTTGCTAAGGAGGGGCATATAACTAAGAGAAACATATGTAATGCTGACAGGATCAATACATGATTTATCCTTTGAAACACATTCAGTATGTTTCCTGACAATATTATGCAGCTCTCTCCGCTTCAAATTATTAACCTCACTACAA
Source organism: Silene conica (assembly GCA_029255685.2). Classification (NCBI taxonomy): domain Eukaryota; kingdom Viridiplantae; phylum Streptophyta; class Magnoliopsida; order Caryophyllales; family Caryophyllaceae; genus Silene; species Silene conica. The sequence goes on along the minus strand of CM055319.2, from coordinate 44,209,565 downwards.
CGCTCCAGGGTAACACATCGTTCAAAAGTGAGGTCTTGAACAACAACAGACCATCGTCTGTTAACATCACTAACAGCTTTCTTAGCAGCAACTTCACAGGACTCCTCAATCGTATCAGCGTAACCTCCTACATATGTAAGCTCCATAACTCCATTAGTCAAAAACACAACATTCGTCTTCACCACTACATATACACTGTTTTCAGATATATCTAAGATATGATATTTAGGATCTGGAAAGTGTAACACAAATGTAATCTGTTTGAGCAGAGGATGGTACGGCACATCGATCTGCGTTGGAGCAACTTGTAGCATCTGTTAAAAACAACAACCGACCATTAATCATAATCCAGAAGAAAAAGGAATGAACATATGTTATTGACAGCACGCGTCTAAACATACTTATACCTATACAAACGAAAACATCTGTGCTACGGTTTATTCGTAAATGGCTATTAGATATATTAAACAATAAACATGTTAAGCTTAAATTACAATGTTACCTTCGTATTTGATAAATAATCTTAGATATTTCACAGAATGTTAATGTAGGTATAATTCTTAGATCATGGAATTGTATATACCATAGGTGTATATTACATGATCAAAATCCCTTAAATTAAGGATTAGTACAATAACCACACTACATATACTATATTATTGGGTATGGGTATGAGTATGGGTATGGCTGATAGATACGGACATACGGTGTATGAAGCTATCTTAGTTTCTAATTTGTACTTTGTAACTATTACAATGTGTGAATGATGATGTAAGTATGACCAATAAGGACATGTAACTTTTATGGTAAGCAACATACTTAATAAGTGTTAAATGGTCTAAAACAATCATTTCAATCTAACTATAATAGTGTGTGTGAGTATAGTTAATGACAATGTAGTTCAATTTATCGACCATTTATATAAAAAAAACGGTACGTATAGTTAATGACAAGGTAGTTCAATTTATCGACCATTTATAAAAAACGGTACGGAAAACGCAACTTCCCCCGTTAATTTGGTTCTGTGATATCGTGTGATTATAGTTAATGACAAGAGGAGCTAAATTTATTTACCGTGTAATGATTACAATGGAAGTACCGACATGAATAGCACGGACAATAGCTTAATCAAAGTTATTGATAATGACCCCAATGGACGAGCACTTTATCCGCACTTACCCTCGGTATTTTATACCTTTTACAAATGTATAATTTTAACATCGGTTGTAACAAACAAAACCCAATCGAATTAGACAAATTTCCCAATTATAAAAAAAAACAATTATTTTTAAAGGTTATCTATGTTGTATAAAAAAGCAACACAATATTAAGAAAAACAATTAATCAAATGGTATACGTATGAAATCATGAGGAATTGGTGGCAATGTTCATCTAATTAACAAGGTGTAGACATGTACTTGTCAAACAATAAGTTTAACTAAATTAAATTACATAAAGACAATATCCTTTGGTCAATGGTGAATAAAAGTGGTCATGATCATTTATCTATACCATTGTGTACTAATTTAGTTAATAGGTTGGATAGCTTAAATTAGTGTACTTATATAGTTACCTACTTCACAAACTAATGCAATGTGCGAAGCCCACACCGATTATTAATATTCCGACAGCTACCATAATTTACGATTTATTTAACCCAATGATTACACATAAAGAGATGCCAAATCGTTATAAGGTAGCGCTATTTCCGTGAATATCATATAAAAAGCGTCTTAAAGGCATCAATATGTAATTATCAATAATTAACAACTTATTATATCTTTCCCATCTTAAAGGATGTTTATACATATAGCCTACAATACGACAATTCTCATTTACCAGTCATAATTTGAAAACAAGTTAGTATAACACATAAAAACACAAAACGTTTATTCTAAGGACTTTTTTGCGATGTTCTAAATTGTAAATAAGTAAGCGAGACAATGTTACTAAAAAAACCGTAAACTATCTGATCCATCTACAACAATACTAAAAGAATGTTAATTCACGAACGTAAAATACGGCATGTAATATGTGTAGAACAAAGTATTTGCTCAGCACATGTTACGTACGCAAAGTACGGGCTTATCGTTCATTAACAACTTCACTCATTTACAAGGGTTATTACATTATTTACATTGACGTACAAGTATCACAAGCGGTAAAAGTCGAGATTAATGTACAAAAGCATTGTACAAAAGTGAGAATACGCAATAAGAATACTACTCAACATACGAAGTATATTAAGAACATCACAGATTGCACCGATTTCAAGATAAAAATCAGAATTTATCGTTCCACTACAACCAACCCCAACACATTCGTGATTGTTCGCCTCCCTCATACATTCAATATAAAATGTAATCACATACATCTGTTAACCATCATTAAAGTTTATAATTACCATTGTCCAACTAAATTCATTTATCCTTCTCTAACAAACCCCTTCATCTCCCACAAATTCCCACACATTAGAAACGTCAACTGCAACAATATGTCTAAACATTGTAAGGGATCAATATACACAAACAAGGCTTATAAAGAAAACTTTATCAATGGATACGTGAAGTGGAAGAAACAGCAGTTTAAATCGAATTCCCTGTTTTCCACAACTGTTGAGAATCAAACACTGTCTGACAATAGTTCTCATCACCCATTCATGAGCCTGCCTGAAATTATAACAGGGGTCTTCAACAGGCTTGATAAATCAGACAAGCGAAGCATGGCAGCGGTGTAAAACCCCTCGCGAAAGCGGAATTATAAACACATGAAAGTACCAAAAATGCAGCGGAATTAAAACTTTTTAGAAGATAAAGCAGCGCGCGAGAAGTCTTACGCTAAAACGTAAACTGAAACTAAAACCAAAATAGATAAGTAACGGTACTAAGTATCAAACTGAAACATAAAGTAAATACATCAGCCGGGGATGGAACATCCCTACCGGCACCAAAACAAAAGTAACGAACTACGAGTCCAGCTAAACGACGTAAGGTAAGTCATGATGAACGGATCATCGCTCGCTAGCTCTCGTGAACCCATCTCCAACCAGCATGTACCTACATACATGAAAACATGTACGCCACAATCAGTGGGGAGTGACTAGAGTTCTCCTAGCCACCTTTTGTGACAACACGTAACATATAAAACAATACAGAATACTCCAACATATAACAACATGTGAAGCATAAAAAACTCATCATCTGATCTCTTACTATCATGCGATTACCATGCACGGCTCTCAACTAACTTCATAAACAGATAAGAAGGAGAGCCGGTTTCCATACTGGTTACCCAGTCGGGGGGTCTTTCAATCTAATCATTTATGAAACCGAACTAAGAGTCATCCAATGCCTTGGATGATTTAACCACAAACCATACAACAATGATAACATACTAGGCATATCTGACACAGTACCATCATCAAGGCAAGCAGATATAAAACAGCAAGTACAAAGGTTCAGAGGCGACATCTTAACGCATAACCTAGGTACTAAATTATTCAGCAAGTATAAAGGTTCAGAGGCGACATCTTAACGCATAACCTAATTACCAAGTTCACAATATCAAGCAAGGACTCAGAGGCGAAAACTCAACGCATGGACCGGCTATCACTGAACATTAGACTCAGAGGCGAAAACTCAACGCATGGACTAACATTCAATTCACTATCACAAGTAAGGAACTCAGAGGCGAAAACTCAACGCATGGACCCCTACCACATCACAAGATACTAGACTCAGAGGCGAAAACTCAACGCATGTTCTAGCACCAAACACCTGCACTCCGGGTAAGGTATGACAACCTGACTGCCCCGTCGTGCAGTTGCTCTACTCGTCAGACTCAGAGGCCAGCTTAAGGCATGTCCTGACGCGATCACACATACATGTCTGGACTCAGAGGCGAAAACTCAACGCATGTCCCAGACACGACAAACAGACATGTATGGAACTCAGAGGCGAAAACTCAACGCATGTTCCCATACACGACAAACAGCTCACGTATTAAGTTCAGAGGCCAGCTTAAGGCATAACTTAATACGCATCAAAACAATATCATTCAAGTCTATGAACTACTCTATAGATCTACCTTTAACCTCTAATCAACACTTAATTGATCCCGAGAACTAAGATGAGGGAGAGCCGGTTTCCCTTTCGGTTGCCCGACCGGGGGGTCTCTATCCTTACCCTATTCCCGAACCCAATATAATGTTGCCCATCCTCCGGGGACCTCAAATATATGTCAAAGGTACACAAAGCAAGTTTCAAGTAAAACCGATTAACCATTTGAAAGTTACGATCCAATTACGAAAACCTTAAAATAGCCTACAGGGGTCCCCAACCGGTCGGCAGGCAGCCGGTCGGCCGGCTGGTGACCTCTCAGCCTTCCTTCTTTCTTTACCAAAACGAAACGACGCAAAGGGACTCCCAGCCGATCGGCAGGCAGCCGGTCGGCCGGCTGGGAACCCATTCCCTTAGCTTTACAAACTTCGCAACCCTTCCCCAATAGTACTCCCAGCCGGCTGGCAGGCGGCCGGTCTGCCGGCTGGGCTCCCATCCTACATAAGTTTTTCGCAACCAACACAAGGCAAAATGACTACCAGCCGGTCGGCAGGCGGCCGGTCGGCCGGCTGGCAGTCCTAAGCCATTTTTCCAAAAACTCGCGAAACACACAAATGCTCTCCCGGCCGGTCGACCGGCGGCCGGTCGGTCGACCGGCTCAGAGAGCCTGCAACCAAAATCGTGATTTTCCAATCTTTCTCAAACTTCACAATTCGACTTCTAATCTTCGATGGCATCACAAATAACGTTTACCCACTAACATAAATCATCCAATACTACTAATCTATCAGAAAACAAGTCCCATAACAATCCTCAAATGAATTATACATGTATCCGTCGCAAAAATGAGAAAAACTGAAAATATCCTTAAAAGCATTTGACAATCAATTCAAGCATGAATTCTTCACAACAACATCATCCTAAACATGTTGCTAAGTCCTTCAACATCATATTTCGACACAATTCAGAAACAAAACGAGAATCACATCAAATATGCTAATATACACATAAAGGCCGAGTTTCTCATTATCGTCACCTTTAAGCTTATTCCGGCAGATGATCCTCCTCTACAATGTAAGAGTCCACGTCGGGATTGTCCAAGCCAACTCCTACAACATAGAAAACGGGTTTTTTAAGCTCTTAAAACGGAACTAAGGAAAACAGGCCGATTTTTGAAGTCGATAAAATGAAAAACGAAAGTGATGGATGTCTTGGAAATTGAACGAGGATTCCGAAAATGTGCTTACTTTCGCGATTCGATGAACGGATGATGAAGAAAGCTTGAAAAGAAGGAAAGGTTTTATGGAGGTTTTGAGGATGAATGTTGTTACAGTGAAATGATTTCTTGGAGAAAAAGATGTCGACATATTGTTTATAAAGAGGACAAGAGAGTTGTCCTTTCCGAGTAAGTAAAATGGAGCGGATATTTACACGGATATCGAACTGAATACTTGAGTCGGATATTTGAACTATGCCAAGTTGTATTCGTCTTAAGAACTGGAGGTTCTTAAGACGGATCTTATTTATTTCATAAAAATTTCCGAATTAAATTATTAAAATATTATTTTGTTACGTAAAATAATTCAAAACGATCAAATTGGATTTTACGAAAATACGGGATGTTACAATCACCCCAACTTCAAAAAGTTTCGTCCTCGAAACTCGAACGGACATAAATCTATATACTATACCTCAATCGAAAAGAGAAGGATGCGCGATACGCATCGAAGCCTCAGTCTCCCAAGTCTGTTCCTCAACATCACCGCAACGCCAAAGGATCTTCACTAGAGGCACCACCTTGCTCCTAAGCTTCCTATCCTGACGGTCAAGGATCTTCACTGGACGCTCCTCGAAAGCAAGACTCGGCTCCAAGTTCTCGATCTCTCTAGGCAAAACATGACTCGGGTCACTAACATACTTACGGAGCTGGGAAACATGAAAAACGCTATGAACCTTGCCCAAACTAGGAGGCAAGTCCAATCGGTAAGCAGCAGCACCAATCCTCTTCACGATCTCAAAAGGGCCAATATACTTAGGGCTCAACTTGCCCTTAACTCCAAACCTTTTGACGCCTTTCATCGGAGAAACTCTCAAGAAAACTCGATCACCCACCTCAAACTCTAAGGGTCTACGGCGAACATCAGCATAGGATTTCTGCCGGTCCTGTGCGGCCTTCATCCTACCTCTGATAAGTTGAACCTGATCAATAGTAACAGCTAACTGGTCCGGTCCTAGGTCACGAACATCACTAGCCTGATCCCAACAAATCGGGCTACGGCACTTCCTACCATAAAGAGCCTCGTACGGAGCCATACCAATGGAAGCATGATAACTGTTGTTGTAAGAAAACTCTACCAACGGCAAACACTGCTCCCAAGAACTCTGAAAATCAAGGGCACAAGCACGGAGCAAATCCTCTAATGTCTGTATAGTCCTCTCGGACTGACCATCGGTCGCGGCATGAAATGCGGTGCTCATCAACAAACGGCTACCCATAGCCTCCTGCAAAGCCTTCCAGAACCTGGAACAAAACCTCGGATCACGATCTGAAACTATCTCCCTCGGGACACCATGATATCGGACTATCTCAGCGATATAAGCCCTAGCTAAACGATCCATATCCCATGTCTCTCTGATCGGCACGAATCTGGCACACTTAGTTAGACGATCAACAACAACCCAAATCGCATCCTTGCCTCCCACAGTCTTAGGCAAAGCGGTAACAAAATCCATAGATATGCACTCCCACTTCCACTGAGGAATGGGAAGCGGCTGTAACAAACCACCAGGTCTCCTATGCTCTATGTTGACTTGTTGACAAGTCAAGCACCTACTAACATAATCCAAGATCTCCTTCTTCATACCAGGCCACCAAAACATAAGCCTCAAATCCTTGTGCATCTTCTCTCCTCCTGGATGAACGGAGTACGGTGACAAATGAGCCTCATCAAGAACCTTCTTCCTCAAATCTGGCACATCCGGAACATACATCCTACCACGGAACTTAAGGAAACCATCAGCATCAATCGCCAACTCAGGTGCAACACCACTCGAAATCTTAGCCTCAAACTTCTTGAAATCGGCATCTGAAGGCAAACTCCGGCGAATCTCCCAATATAAAGACGGCTCGGCAGTCATAGCAGCTAACCAATCAAAACCACTACCCACCATCTCTAATCTCAGCTTCCGGAACTCGGAACACAACTCATCGGGCAATACTCTCATGGCACTCATCGAGTGAGAAGTCTTGCGGCTAAGCGCATCAGCAACTACATTGGTTTTTCCCTCATGATATAACAACTCAATGTCGTAATCTTTCACTAACTCTAGCCAACGTCTCTGTCTCATGTTAAGGTCTTTCTGAGTAAAAATGTACTTAAGACTCTTGTGATCTGTGAAAATACGGCAATGGGATCCAATCAGGTAGTGACGCCACATCTTCAAAGCATGAACAACTGCAGCCAACTCCAAGTCATGTGTCGGATAGTTCACCTCATGAACTCTCAACTGTCTAGATGAATAGGCTATCACCTTGCCACTCTGCATCAGTACGCATCCAAGTCCTAACATCGAAGCATCACAATACACATCGAAGTCCACTCCGATCTCTGGCAAAGCTAACACGGGGGCGGAAGTCAATCTGGTCTTCAACTCTTGGAAAGAACTCTCACACTTGTCGGTCCACACAAATTTGGCTTCCTTCTTCAGCAACTGAGTCATCGGGCGAGCTAATCTAGAGAAATCCTCAACGAATCTACGATAGTAACCAGCCAAACCCAAAAAGCTACGGATCTCTCCAACATCCTTGGGACTCTCCCAATCAACCACAGCCTCTATCTTCGCGGGATCTACCATCACACCCTCACTGGATATCACATGTCCTAAAAAGGCAACCTTCGAGAGCCAAAATTCACACTTCGAAAACTTTGCGAACCATTTCTGTCTGCGCAGAATCCCTAGAATCAATCGAAGATGCTCAGCATGTTCCTCATCGGTCTTCGAATATATCAAGATGTCATCAATGAAAACTACAACACATGTGTCAAGATACTCACTGAAGGTACGGTTCATCTGATCCATAAAAATCGCCGGTGCATTAGTCAACCCAAATGGCATAACTATGAACTCAAAATGTCCATATCTGGTACGAAATGCAGTCTTCGCAATATCAGCCTCTCTCACTGGAATCTGATGGTAACCTGATCGAAGATCAATCTTAGAAAACCTCGAAGCACCTCTCAACTGATCAAACAAATCATCTATCCTAGGCAAAGGATATCGATTCTTCACGGTCACTCGGTTCAGCTCTCTATAGTCAATGCACAATCTCATGGAACCATCTTTCTTCTTAACGAACAAAACAGGAGCACCCCACGGAGAAGCACTCGGTCTAATGAAACCTTTCTCGATCATCTCTTCCAATTGCTGCTTCAACTCTTTCAACTCTGGCGGAGCCATACGGTAAGGAGCTTTAGAAATCGGTCCGGTACCTGGAACAAGCTCAATAGTAAACTCCACATCTCTCTCTGGCGGTATCCCTGGCAAGTCATCTGGGAACACATCTGGATACTCACGAACAATGGCTACATCTTCGAGCTTCGGTAGCGATGGTTTAGCAGCTGTAACAACACACAGGAAGGCTTGGCAACCCTTCCTAAGAAGATGAGAAGCTTTCATCGAAGAGATAACACGAACACCCTTTTGAGGGCGAGTTCCCCTATAGGAAACACGAACTCCTGAAGAACTCCTCAAGCAGATTTTCTGGTCGCGACACTCGAAGCGAGCGTGGTATCGCGATAACCAATCCATACCGAGGATAATGTCAAACTCCTCGAGAGGAAATCTCAGTAAGTCCGCAGGAAATGTGGCTTGACCAATAATAATAGGAACATCCCTATGGGACGAAGAGCAGGAAAACACGTCTCCAGAAGGTAAGGAAATAGAAGTCTCCTCAACCAATGAAGACTCAAGAGCTAGACGATCGGCGAACTGAGTCGATATAAATGATAAAGAAGCTCCAGTATCGAATAAAATAAGGCACTCAGCGCCAAGAACAGAAAAAATACCAGCAACAATATCTGGATGAGCCTCTGCCTCAGCCCTAGTCATCACAAAGATCTTCCCCTTCGGCTTTCCTCCTCTGGTTGCTGCAGCAGCAGTGGCAGCCTTGCCAAGAACAGTATTCTTCTCAGGACAATCAAAGGATCTATGCCCAAATCCATTACAAGTATAACACTTATAGGCATTCTTGAAGCAATCAAACCCTGGATGAAGCGGTTTACCACAACGGCGGCAAACAGTAGAAGCAGTGTCGGTGTGAAATGTGGTCTTAGCAACCGGAGCAGAGAACCTCTCAAAACGCTTCTTCTGAGAAGAAGGCGAAGAAGTAGAAGGAACAAACGGTCTCTTCCCCTGGTACACGGATCTTTGGTGAGAAGTGAAGCTGGAAGTAGCGGCACGGGTCTCAGCATCAATGGCACGGATAGAACTCTCGGCCCAAATAGCATCGTCATACACCTCCACAAAAGAAGTAGAGTCACGACGAACCATACTCTCAATCATCGGCCCTAGCTTCCCTCGGTAGAAATACACCCTCTCAGCCTCATCACGAACAAATCTCGATGCAAAGTGAGCTAACTGGTTGAACTTGTCAGTAAACTCCTGAACGGTCATCTTGCCTTGCTTCAAATCCATAAATTCTTTCAACCTCTGCGATCTCAACTCCTTGGGGTAGAACCTCGCCTCGAGCCTGTCTTTGAAAGCCTCCCAATCGAACGTCGGGTCAAGAATAGCGGTAGGTCCAGTCAATGCCCACCAACGGTCAGCCTCCAATGTCAGGAAGTGAGCGGCTAAACGCACTCTATCCTCCCTAACGACTGAGTATAAGGTGAAGCTATTTTCCATCTCTCTAAACCACTCTGTGAGGGCCACTGGGTCAGCCTCGCCTCCATAGGTCCTAACATGGCTTCTGGACATCTGAGAGGCAATCCAGGAAAAGCTACCCGGACGATTAGTCTCGCCACCCGGCGGTGGAGGAGGTGGAACATTCCCCGCTTGCTGTCTCTGAGTCTCAAGCAAATGCTGAATTGCTTGCAGCACAATGTTATCAGCAGCTCTGGGTCTCACCATTCTTTAAAAGAGAAAACAAGGATTAGCTTAACAATTAGCAATCACAAATAGACTACAAAATAAGTCCTTAGATCTACCCATCTCTCATTCATTATTTGTTTACTTGGTCAAGTTAAGGTTGGGGGTCACATGAGTGCGTCGGGAGCAATAATGCTCTGATACCAACTGTAAAACCCCTCGCGAAAGCGGAATTATAAACACATGAAAGTACCAAAAATGCAGCGGAATTAAAACTTTTTAGAAGATAAAGCAGCGCGCGAGAAGTCTTACGCTAAAACGTAAACTGAAACTGAAACCAAAATAGATAAGTAACGGTACTAAGTATCAAACTGAAACATAAAGTAAATACATCAGCCGGGGATGGAACATCCCTACCGGCACCAAAACAAAAGTAACGAACTACGAGTCCAGCTAAACGACGTAAGGTAAGTCATGATGAATGGATCATCGCTCGCTAGCTCTCGTGAACCCATCTCCAACCAGCATGTACCTACATACATGAAAACATGTACGCCACAATCAGTGGGGAGTGACTAGAGTTCTCCTAGCCACCTTTTGTGACAACACGTAACATATAAAACAATACAGAATACTCCAACATATAACAACATGTGAAGCATAAACAACTCATCATCTGATCTCTTACTATCATGCGATTACCATGCACGGCTCTCAACTAACTTCATAAACAGATAAGAAGGAGAGCCGGTTTCCATACTGGTTACCCAGTCGGGGGGTCTTTCAATCTAATCATTTATGAAACCGAACCAAGAGTCATCCAATGCCTTGGATGATTTAACCACAAACCATACAACAATGATAACATACTAGGCATATCTGACACAGTACCATCATCAAGGCAAGCAGATATAAAACAGCAAGTACAAAGGTTCAGAGGCGACATCTTAACGCATAACCTAGGTACTAAATTATTCAGCAAGTATAAAGGTTCAGAGGCGACATCTTAACGCATAACCTAATTACCAAGTTCACAATATCAAGCAAGGACTCAGAGGCGAAAACTCAACGCATGGACCGGCTATCACTGAACATTAGACTCAGAGGCGAAAACTCAACGCATGGACTAACATTCAATTCACTATCACAAGTAAGGAACTCAGAGGCGAAAACTCAACGCATGGACCCCTACCACATCACAAGATACTAGACTCAGAGGCGAAAACTCAACGCATGTTCTAGCACCAAACACCTGCACTCCGGGTAAGGTATGACAACCTGACTGCCCCGTCGTGCAGTTGCTCTACTCGTCAGACTCAGAGGCCAGCTTAAGGCATGTCCTGACGCGATCACACATACATGTCTGGACTCAGAGGCGAAAACTCAACGCATGTCCCAGACACGACAAACAGACATGTATGGAACTCAGAGGCGAAAACTCAACGCATGTTCCCATACACGACAAACAGCTCACGTATTAAGTTCAGAGGCCAGCTTAAGGCATAACTTAATACGCATCAAAACAATATCATTCAAGTCTATGAACTACTCTATAGATCTACCTTTAACCTCTAATCAACACTTAATTGATCCCGAGAACTAAGATGAGGGAGAGCCGGTTTCCCTTTCGGTTGCCCGACCGGGGGGTCTCTATCCTTACCCTATTCCCGAACCCAATATAATGTTGCCCATCCTCCGGGGACCTCAAATATATGTCAAAGGTACACAAAGCAAGTTTCAAGTAAAACCGATTAACCATTTGAAAGTTACGATCCAATTACGAAAACCTTAAAATAGCCTACAGGGGTCCCCAGCCGGTCGGCAGGCAGCCGGTCGGCCGGCTGGTGACCTCTCAGCCTTCCTTCTTTCTTTACCAAAACGAAACGACGCAAAGGGACTCCCAGCCGGTCGACAGGCAGCCGGTCGGCCGGCTGGTGACCTCTCAGCCTTCCTTCTTTCTTTACCAAAACGAAACGACGCAAAGGGACTCCCAGCCGGTCGGCAGGCAGCCGGTCGGCCGGCTGGGAACCCATTCCCTTAGCTTTACAAACTTCGCAACCCTTCCCCAATAGTACTCCCAGCCGGCTGGCAGGCGGCCGGTCTGCCGGCTGGGCTCCCATCCTACATAAGTTTTTCGCAACCAACACAAGGCAAAATGACTACCAGCCGGTCGGCAGGCGGCCGGTCGGCCGGCTGGCAGTCCTAAGCCATTTTTCCAAAAACTCGCGAAACACACAAATGCTCTCCCGGCCGGTCGGTCGACCGGCTCAGAGAGCCTGCAACCAAAATCGTGATTTTCCAATCTTTCTCAAACTTCACAATTCGACTTCTAATCTTCGATGGCATCACAAATAACGTTTACCCACTAACATAAATCATCCAATACTACTAATCTATTAGAAAACAAGTCCCATAACAATCCTCAAATGAATTATACATGTATCCGTCGCAAAAATGAGAAAAACTGAAAATATCCTTAAAAGCATTTGACAATCAATTCAAGCATGAATTCTTCACAACAACATCATCCTAAACATGTTGCTAAGTCCTTCAACATCATATTTCGACACAATTCAGAAACAAAACGAGAATCACATCAAATATGCTAATATACACATAAAGGCCGAGTTTCTCATTATCGTCACCTTTAAGCTTATTCCGGCAGATGATCCTCCTCTACAATGTAAGAGTCCACGTCGGGATTGTCCAAGCCAACTCCTACAACATAGAAAACGGGTTTTTTAAGCTCTTAAAACGGAACTAAGGAAAACAGGCCGATTTTTGAAGTCGATAAAATGAAAAACGAAAGTGATGGATGTCTTGGAAATTGAACGAGGATTCCGAAAATGTACTTACTTTCGCGATTCGATGAACGGATGATGAAGAAAGCTTGAAAAGAAGGAAAGGTTTTATGGAGGTTTTGAGGATGAATATTGTTACAGTGAAATGATTTCTTGGAGAAAAAGATGTCGACATATTGTTTATAAAGAGGACAAGAGAGTTGTCCTTTCCGAGTAAGTAAAATGGAGCGGATATTTACACGGATATCGAACTGAATACTTGAGTCGGATATTTGAACTATGCCAAGTTGTATTCGTCTTAAGAACTGGAGGTTCTTAAGACGGATCTTATTTATTTCATAAAAATTTCCGAATTAAATTATTAAAATATTATTTTGTTACGTAAAATAATTCAAAACGATCAAATTGGATTTTACGAAAATACGGGATGTTACAAGCGGTGTGTAAAGCATGGCAGCATTGTTTCTAGTTGGGACAGAGACGTCTAAAGTTGACACTGATTATGAGCGCCAGTTAGCAAAGGAGAACTACAATGGCACTATAAGGGTAACCAAAGGGAACACTTTAGTTGCAGTCCATTGTTGTTGCATGAATGTCAAAGACAAGAAGGAAAAAAGGAGAATACATAAGAGGATTGAAAAACGACGCAAGGCTGCACGTTTGGAGGAAATGTATGAAAAGCGATACCGTGATGATTCAGGCAGCGAAGGATACTACGATTCGGACTGTTAAAATTGTATGTAGTTATATAGCAAACAGACTGCAATCTATGTTTTTGAAAATGTTCAAGTACATGACATATTTCAATCACTTTGTAGTTTAGAAAGCTTAACTTTGTTTAAACTACCGATGAATCTGATTGTTGTTTCAATGTAATTTGCAGTCTAATTAATATAACATTAACTTCTGGTTTGTTCAGTATCTATACATCCCATATTTTCTATTATGTCACACATTCCGTTAGTAATAGTTCATAAGCCACTTGAAATCAACAGGAAGGCCACACTTTGAAATAGATTCAGTGATTATGTATAACTGTTTGTCTCAGAGAGATATTACATCGTTTTGAAGATACATAATGACCCATATTCATAATAGATAAGAAGACAGCGATCAACCAAGTTAATCCTCGTGTTATAGCATAGCTGGTCTTTCTCTAACCCGCGTGAAAGACCTGCAATCTGTATCTTACGATGTAATCAACGAAGCACAGACACTTGAGCAGCACCTTATACAACACGTTCAATCATATTGCTGTATATCTGAAACAGTTTTAAGGTGAAACAATTTCTTAGTATATTGATAACAAATAGCATCACGTGCATCCATAGTGATCCTTATTAAAAAAAGTATGAAACTTACAACTGAAATCGTTGATTGCTGAATACATTGTGTACGTTTCAATTTTCTCGTTGGTCATGTTATTTTAATGACATTTATGGTGCTACTGCTTCCTCGGTACAGTCAAATGTTTTTCGAATGGGATATAATTGTTGTTTTGCCTTAGTAAGGAAAGTATTCAGACAAAATGTCAAGCGTTAAGAAGCTTCGCGTGGACCGAATATCATGTCCCTGAATTAGTGCAGAGAAACCCTTATGCTTTCCGTAAATCTGTAGAATAGACTAAGGAAAGATTGTTTTTTTCGATGTCTAAGCTGGACTATGACACTGAATTATTAGTTAAATGTACTGCATTGTTTACTTGTAGCCTAGAGGAGTGGACGGTTCCTGAACATTGTTTGTTGTTCATTTCGAAGGACAAGGAGTTGTTAGATTACAAGTTTTATAGTACCATCACCAAAAGCAAGTCTTTATTCTTACATCTTATCGAACCTTCTAAGGTAGATGTGCTGAGTCCCTTTGAAGTTTTCACAATAGCAAAGGTATTTCATGCCATCAAGCTAACATGAATAGATTGTTTTTCTGACCAAAGCAGGCCTGACTCATACATGTTTTTTATAATCTGTACCCTATATTAAAACCCCCTCTTGTACTTTCCCTGAAATTGGTCTTAGTAGTAAGTAGTACCATTCTTGTAACTAAAAGTCCATGAGAGATCTAAATTGTAATCTGACTACAGCTGAATCACATAAGTGCGGTTATAAAACATATATGTATACTCAAGTTGCCATTTAAATCTGCGTGGACCATCCACTTGTTCTCGTAGGCAGTTGCCCATAACGGTACCTTAACTAACAATCATTCAATAACTGTACGCTAAGATCACTCATTCCTACTGAATATATCATATCCACGTTGAGCAATAATAATACAAAATACCAATGCAAGCTACCTGAGCAAACAACAGGTACTCGATGTGTATAAACAAACCATTTTTCAAAACATTAGTCTAATGCCATAAGCTTCTGAGCATAAAGAGATACTCTCAATTGTATATGCCGTTACGTAAGCCATCCCTAAAAACCTGACACCGCAAAACCAACTACAAGCATACAACCTACAACGTACTAACGTCAGCCACAAGGTTCTGTCAATACATATTTTCAAATAAGGGATACTTGGGCCAACTCCCATTTCAATTCCT
This sequence comes from Silene conica, assembly GCA_029255685.2. NCBI lineage: Eukaryota > Viridiplantae > Streptophyta > Magnoliopsida > Caryophyllales > Caryophyllaceae > Silene > Silene conica. The sequence goes on along the minus strand of CM055319.2, from coordinate 44,194,074 downwards.
GAGTTATAAGGAGTGACCTTGCTGGCTTAACCTGAATGTAGAAATGACTATTCTTCCACTGATTTTTCCATTTGTGCCAGATAGTCGTCCTTTTCCTAATACAGTCATTCAAACAATATACATGAACTGTCAGCAGAGCAACAAAAGCATATTCACAAGAAAAGCTGATTTAGACTGAATGTTCAATTAATCATCGTACAATAACAACAGCAGCACAACAATTACCTGTGGGAGCATTGAAAAGAGTACACCCGCCTCCACATCAAGAAGTTTTTCTACATTATCAGTCAACGCATTGAAACTACAAGCGCTAGTCTCATCCTCTACATCTACTGCGACCATTATTCTGAAGTAAACAAGAAGTCAGGGTGACCACCATCAATAACATACTCAATCTGCAAGCCACATTTACATTACCTAGGAGAAGACACAACATTCTCTTGAATGCATGCATAACAAGTGTACAAAACACCTATTTCTTCATAACCACCAGTACCACAACTACTACACCCAGTGTAGTATTATATATTACTCTTATCAAGCCTAATGAGATGTACGCACAACCAATGTCGTTTATCCTGCAGGGTGTCCCTTACCTGATAGAACAACAAAGCAACATCAAACACTGTACGCAAAACCAAATACAGATTGCTGAACTACGCACTGTACAACAAACAACAGCACTTATAGCAAACTGAAGGTCACAACCCGATACAGGGCACCATAAGCTCGCAAAGCAGATAGTAGAAGACATAGACATACATCCTGTTGGAGAAGCCATCCAATCGTAGTAATTATGCGCTCAGTTCCTGGACAGTGAACATCACAAATCTGACGGTGTTTATTAGCCATAAGCCCATAACAACCATTTCCCCTGCAACAACAGGATAATGTCATGATACGAACAAAAACTATAGGCGCACATCAAGTAAACAAGCCCCTACTAGTGCCGCAACATATCAGCTTCCTGTCCTTGTGGGTTCAGGTTCACAACCGTATCTTTCGTAGAAGAAAGAGAAAAACCTAACCAATAAAAACGGTCATTAGCATCAGCAATCACTGATAGAAAAGGTGCGTAGTCATGTATAGTACGATTGACAGCATTAAATACCATTTCGGGTGCACGTTCTCAGATTAGTAAAACTGATGACAGGGAAGGACGTCTCATTAACTTCCAAGTTCCTGCAAAGTCGCACAGCAGGTCTTTCCCAAACAGTAATCATCATAACCTGTTCAGAGCTGCATATACAGCAGCAAGAATTCGTCAGCATACAGGCCAATCTTTTCAAACTAACACATAATATATCTGTTAAATTAAATGATTGTTCTATCTGAATAAAGCATACCTTGAATCAATAACGAAAATTTCATAGAGCTCACAAGTATAACCAGCTGGCCTGGGTTTCTGACATATACGGTCAACAAATACAACAATTCCCAGCACATCTATACACGGAACAATATGAAATCAGCATATCTAACACACATTAAAGACATTGATAACCCACTTATATCGTAGTGCCTCACCATAACAATCTTCGAGTGAGCGCTTCTTTGGTATACACGCAACTGGCACGTACTGAACAGAATTTAGGAGCTGCCTACCACGCACAGGCTGAACAACAGTTTCACTATTAAAAATAAGTTCATAAACTTGGTTATCCTGGTTGCCCCAGCACTGTCCTCCTACCAGCCTGACTTTAGCATTTATAATTTCATACTCGACATGATTATGCATGACATCACCAAATAACTCTAACTCCTCATTGTGAAATGCAGCCCTGAGCCTAGCACCCTACAGTTACATCAACGAGCTAATCAAATTACCATCCCAAGCGTTCAGGACAACAGAATTAAGAAGCTGTAAAGACAAGATAACGCTGTCGATAACAACAGTGTATATTAAAAGCTTACACAGACAACATTTCTATTTCCTAAAATCCAGAAACGGAGCTATCAAATGATCCATCCCTAATGGAGCAGTACATATACGATGTAAAATCAACGCAAGCCGATATATCTCAGTCTCTTGTACAAAAAATAATACACCATACAGAACTATACAATCCCGACCAGAATACATATGAGCTAGTCTATGAATGAATGAATGAATGAATGAATGTTATAACTAACAAAACTTTACAACTTCTGTCTACACATCCCATGACGATCCCTCAACCACGCTTTCTCAAATACTTGCAAACAACAATGGTTTACGAAGAACAATTACAATAAAAAGACAGTACATATCATATAGTAAATGAATGAACGAACAAACGAATGAACGTAACTAACATACATTGACAGGCCTTTTATAAGCCGACCCAACAAAATCCAATACAGATTAATATAACCATCCTTTTCAAAACCACCAAATAATCAATGAATCGCAAATGAAACAAACTTATAGTCCTATAAAATTTCTTTATTCAGGACCATTTATAATATCCAAATCATAATACCGTTAAGCCATACAAAAAGTAAATATCCCATTAAATGTGTCCCATACCTTCAATGTTAAGAACAAATAAAGCTTCTACATTCAATCTCAGTAAACATATACCTTTTCATCCTCAAACGTTATCAGCTCACACTCAAGAGGATGTGCAGTCAACGAACCATGTATACTTATCTTCTCTATTACCCTAGCTCTCATAGAATATCCACCATCCCTTCCTGCAAGAGACCTAGTACACAGTCGTAGTGGTTTCATAATATCCTAGACAACAAGGAACCGTTAAAATACATAACAAGAAGTAGCCACTGTTTTGTACATTCACCAGCATTAACCAAAAAAATGATAACGGAAATGAAAACAAACCTGTAACAATGCCACTGTGATGAGAGCAAGCACACTTAAGAACAGTAGTTTTATTAGGCTAGGTTGCTTGTAAAGTGAGCCAAATGATTTTGCAAACCACAAATAAAATAATAGCTAGTACTTTGAAGGTGTGGGCAAACTGAATAGTTACTGACAAGTCATTACCTACACATACCTACAAGCTAAGAACATGTATCCAAAGTACACGAAACCATGATCAAATATTTACATTGACTACCAACTACAAGATCACACATACTGTACAAATTACATTCAGATTACTAAAGTAATCTTAAAACATAATTAAGAACAAAACGAGGAAGAGTTAATGATCGATCCACAGAAAACAAAACACATAAGCCATTTATGCTCAATCACACAATATAATCTGTAGTACATTAAAAGAACCGATGAATCTACAAACATAAGTCCATATTCAGAAAGGGATAACAATTGTACAAAATGAAACTCAACATACAGGAAAGGTTGATCACCCAAATAAGACATTCTTACACTTAAAGAAACAGAATTGACCATCAGCAGACAGTATAATTCTACTACAATTACCCATTAAATGCAAACCAAAAGTATAGCAGTAGATTATAATTAAGGTACATAAGAGCACCACCAATCCTAATCAGTAGACCAACCATCAGACGAAGAAACATTAGGCCTAAAAAGCTCCTCTTCCATGTAACTATAATATATCTCGTATATTTCAAGCTTCTCAAGGGGGCCAGCGAATATTTCACCAGTAGCCATACATAGATGGTATATAGTCATGTGAGGGACAACTGTTTCACATCTTTTGAAGAATTCAACAACCTCCTCCTCAAGCATGGTTAACTCGCTTCTTTTTATATCAGCAGTTTCTGATTACAACAAACAACATTTGTATAAGATTATCCTATAAATAAGCATAATTAATAAGACTTAAGTCGAATCCATTAGAATAAGAGAAGTACCTAGGGTGATATGATCATCAGGAACCACTGGTCGGACAATCTTGTAACGAGGCCCCATCATTAACTCTAATGACGAAAGTCGATAGTCATCCTGCCGAATAAATCTCCAGATAACCCCATTGTTCATAACTACCATTAGACGATGAAACAGAGGACGGAATCCAGCAACAATTTCATCAATTTTAGTCTGTAAATAATGAACCTCATCAACATCGTTTAGAGGCATAGAGAAGAGGTTAGTGTAAACAACAATTGTTTAAAGCAGTGTAAACACAACAATAATAAATAGCAGAAAATGAAGTAGAAAGACCACAGGAACAGAGCATCAGAAATCTTTGCAAACCGTACAACAAAGTAACACATAAGAAGAGTGAGGTGGAGGAAGAAGACAAGCAGCTCACTGCTCATCACGTGCTTCACCCGTGTAGCACTGCTCTACTGTTCACTCTTATGTAGAAGTTCTCACATTTATAAGGGTTATAGATTCTTTTTCCGTCAACTTGACAATAAATTAGTATGAGCTGTAGTCACTATATCTATAAAATTTTATTAAAAGGATACCTAAAATAATCTGACATAGCAAATTTTAATTTGATGTGACATATTTAAATGTGACGTGATATATTTTTAATGTGACGTGACAAATTAATGTGATAAAGAATATCAATTTATTATTACATGACATTAATTTATTTCATTTATCAATAAATTAATTTAATTCACTTATCTATAATATTAAAGGATATTATCATTATTCTTAAAATAATTTTCTATATTAAATATTGTTTTCCAAAATTTATCCCTTTAAAATTTTAAAATTTATAATTAATATTGACATTTTAATTGAAATTTTTGTAATAAAATTTCATAATTTTTATAATTAAAATTAAGGTTTTAATTGAAAGTTTTTTAATAAAATATGTTAATAATTAATTAAAGCTAGGTCTTCATATTTCTTAACACCCACCATTTTATTAACATTTTTTCTATTTAATTCATTTTCTTAATTAAACATGGTAATAAATTAATTGAAACTCTTCATAATACTTAACACCCACCAAATTAATTATACTAGTTGTTACTCCGCGCGCGATGCGCGCGGACTTCCAATGAACGTAACCCATAATTAATTTGATATTCGTAATTTTAACATAGTTCAGTCATTTGTTTATGTCGTATCCATCCGGGGTGATAATCTAATGTGGAATTATTTTTATCAAAAAATAATTTTGCATATTTGATTATAATGATATAGTACATCTATCAAGTACTTCGTATAAATTATGTGCTCATAACTAAGATATATATGTAATGGAGAAATTGTCTTGATAAAACCATATTTATAACAAATGTCGGCGTACAATCCTAAAATGTCTTTCTCCTTCAATATAGAACTATGACTTATTAAAATTGATCGATTACTTCGAACGTACCAATTTAAAAAATTACTATAGATAATAGCCTACCCTTACAAAACAGGAGTTTATAATTGAAGAACAAATGCACAATAGAAATTTAACACAAGTTTAGCATATTTGAATGTACTAAATCTCGACACAATTTAATATACCATAATATGTAACATGTTTATACCCATTTTTTTCGGTGTCATTTAAGAAAAGCTTCAATTAAGAGTTTTTGGTCTACATTAGTTCATCTTACAATTCAACATTATTGCATTAAACCTAGTGCGTTTGGCTTACTAATCTGAATCGTAGTACGCCTCATCTTCTGACCATATATTAAAAGGGCCATCGTCATGAACAGTGACATCATACATGTCTCTGTTTCCCTCTATCCAAACATGATAGATATACCTTGCTTCTTTGGTCTGTAAATCAAGACAGCTACATTGGATAGAAAACACATGATCCTCCCTTGACCTGACTATTAACCCATCCCTTCGTTCACTCTTCACCTGACTCTTATAATCAGCTGCCATCTTAGATGTATCTTTTCCAACTGCAAATAAAGAAGCCCACTTTCTGCACACTTCAGACATACTACGTTTGTCCTCGTGACTAAGTCTTTCAAAAATGCTGGTCATTAACTCATCAGAACTGAGCAATAGATGGTTATTTTGGTTGCCTACTGTCGTCTCTTGCAGCACATACTGTGTCTTGAACAATGATTTAAATCTGAACTGCTCCTTTTTCCATCGTATGTAGTCATTCTCAAACTCACGCATGTCTTCTTTGTTAAAGTAAACAACACCTTTACAGGGAGGCATACCTATTTAGCTGCAAAAACTATACATTGAAGTTATAGACTTAAAACAGAATAAAACAGTTATGGCTTAGATAGCTGCTGGGTTTATGCGTAATGTCATATTGGTTTATTTTTTTTGTTATTTGACTGCTACTGATCAGAGGTATGCTATTTGCATGACATGATATGTCTGCTACTAATCAGAGGTATGATATCTGCATGACATGAAACCACATGGCATAAGCTTCAACCATTCTAAAACTTCACCGGTTAATTATTCAATGTTAGATTCGTCAATGATACTTTAGTTCAGTATGGGTGCAGTAGGTGTAGCGTTGAGCGTGATATTTGTACGCCAGTCGCAAATATTCATGTGTATATAATTACCTGCACATCTAGCATAATGCTAACAAGACTAATAAGTAGACCTCATTTGGCCTCACAAAGTGAGCTATCTCTTCTCACAGTTGTGTTGCAATTGCAATCGTGGAAATCAACTACAATAAGACTATGTAAGAGACACTGTAACACCTTGAAAAAGTAGCAATTAGGCAGTCGGCAGTGAAGGTTGTAAGCTCTACTCGACCTTCATATCCTTAGACTATCACCTTCTTTTATCTTTGTTCTATTGTCTGGTCCTATATTTTTATCCGACGCGCATGTCCCATGCATTAAAACACCACCATTATATGTCGAGAAGCTAAAACTTAAAGCAATAAACTAAATGAACTAAAAATTGAAAAACAGGGAGAAGCCACAAAATCCCAAAGTTGAGGAAGTTTGAGGTATACTAATACAGCGTTCAGAATTCTATTATCTACTATCTCTGTTTCCATCGGTTGCTTGTCATGACAAGTCGAGAACCAGGAACTTAAAGTGATTAACCGAAAGAGCGGAAAATACAAAATCACAGAGAAGTCATAAACGGCCAGATTTCAGCAAATGCGATGAGTACTATTACAGTTTTCATCATTCCACTATATACTACCCCCGTCTCCATCATTTGTTTAACATGACAATTAAAGAATCAGAAACTTCAAGTGACTGACTAATAGATCGAAAAATATGAAATCAACGGGAAGTCATAAACACCCAAATTTAAGGAAGTTTGAGGGATACTACTACAGCTATCACAGTACTATTATCTACAACAATTAACCACATTGTAATGCAATAGCTAAGGAAATCGACAATACCTAAACGTTTGATTCACGCGGAACAGAACCAGTTACCACTAATTTCAATCATACTAATTAACCTTGTTCTAGTTTCGCAACTAAACCATTTTTTCAAGATAAAATCTATTACAAATCAGGTGACTGCATATCTAATAGTCTCAATGTAACAAATATAAATTTATGCACAATTCATTTAATTAGTCAATATACTATCTATGATTGAATAAATTAAAGTATTCAATACTTACTTTAAAAGTAGTAAATGGATGTAGGAGAGGTGCTGCCGTGTTTTTGTGACGAGCGTCTTTCCGTTTGATGGTGAATGGTGGCTACAGGTTATCGATCTCACATTCGTTCGTCCTCGTGATCCCGTATTCGAGTTTGATCTAAAATGGATGTTTCCTTTCAGAGATATTTGAGAAAAAGATGGAGAATTGGAAAAGAATGGAGATATAGAGAGTTGAAGTATTATGTTTGTCTAAAACGTAGGTTTGTGAAAATGTATTTAGGCTACCAACCAGGATGTTTATAATAGTTAGAATTTTGAGAGGACATTTCGTCTATTAAAAGTGTTGAATATCCGGAATCCCGTAAAAATTATTAATGTTATACCGGTACGCTTAACCACCCCAGAACAAGGTTAACCAGGATTGAGCTAATGGATTTGGGTGTCAATTCGTGCTCAAAGGTGGAGTTAATCGACCCCTTCATGAGGCTTGCTTTCACTGGTCAGGATATATAGATTGTGTGAGGAAGCAATGACAGATGAAGTGAAATTCATTAAAATACCACCTTTTAAATAAATGGATTTTTTATACGTTTGCTTATGCACAATCCATCAAAATAAAACCCAGTATAAATTACCTTATTAGTATTTCAAACTCCATAATCAAAAGATTGTTACACGTCTAAAATTATTTACGGAAATATATAAGGTGAATAGATAGGATAAATAGAAAGAACTCTTTATTTGCACATTGACTCACCGTTAGTGTACATAGTAACTTAATTTAGTTTGGTATTTATAATAAATATACAAGACGTTAAAGCATATAAAATCATAAGGTACATACTGGGTGAAACTTGAAGGAAGAGGAAATGAAGAGGTTTGAAAAATTATAACAATGGATATTAATATGCGTAAAGTTGAGGATCAAAACAATTAGCGGAATTGTGAGTATGAACACACACAGCGCTATAGCCTATAAGTGAGAAATGTGTAAATTTGTGGCATTTTATTGTGATGACGGTATATATTCGGAATTATATAAACTTTGGTAATGATTTTTTGGGTTATTTCTTCTTTATGTAAAGCCCTATTCCTGTAATAATTAAAACATAGTTTGTTAATTGAAAAAATAGGTATACGATAATTCTTCTTTCTACAAATAGTTATTAATAGTTGACATATTTTGACAAAATTACTGTTCGTTTTACTTGTAAATTTTTATCTACTATATTAGATATCGTTCTCCAATGAGCTTTTAAATTTCGTAGTTGAATAAAATTGAAACAAAAGCGTATATAGATAAGTGTTGATTTATAACACTTAAATTAAACTGATTAAATTATAAATTGAACATGTAAACTTAAATTACGTAAATAAATCTAACACATGAATAAAGTATACAATTCATTACGTTAGTAAATAAGCTCAATAATATTCCGAGTTACAACAACACAAGATTGGATAAGGTTGAATAAAGGATATCTCAACTGCTTTATTATGATTGGTTTATTCAGATTACTGATGAGATTGGAAAAGTGGTTTTTGTCTATATAAATAAGTAATAATATTAACATTTTTCATCAAATTATCACATCCAACAAATTATTTTTTATTATAGGTCACAAATTATCACATCCAAATTTTTTTTTTTAACTCTTATATCATTTGTTGGTGTACCAAATTAAGAGTATTTGAGAATGACTTATTGGGATGATAAAGTTAGAGATTTTCAAAGAGGCATAGACATGATAAGAGATAATGCCCTTAACTTTGTTGCTCGTTTGAATATGGTTATGCCAGACAGTGTACATGAATATGTTACATTGTTCACCACCACTGTCAATGTTGATCTTAATCAAAGCTGGAAACGCACATAATGTGTTGAGTCCACCGGTTTCGAACAATTCAACAGTTGGTAATGTTATTACTAATTTAATTAATTTTACAAAGATAGTTTTTTATTTTTTTTCCTTTGTGGTAAAATCCATCAGTTTTGAAATGTTCTTGTTTGTAGATACTTACATTTCAAAAGGAGAAGAACATCGCAAATCAAGGAAAGAAGTAGTTGAAATCATTCGACGTTTGTTCAACGTCATGAATCCCGACTCTTTATTAGATCTACTATCTGGATTTGGGAGACTTTACATTCCACGTGAATGCCTCCATTATTATCACGTATACAACGAGGTTACAATGGAGGAAGAGCTTGAATATTTACGCGACCAACATTTACAAGCAGACCGCCTTAATTATTCTTCCACCGACAATGTTTCATCTGATGATGATTACGATAATGACATTTGATAATGATGATTCGTATAGACAACAATATGTTTATGTACCATGTTGTTGTTGTGAACTAATGTGTCATATTACTCTAGCCGTCTTATTTCATGTATTGTCTACGACATGATTCAATAATGTACTTGTTCAAATTATTGTTTTAGTTCGCGGTACTTTGGTAAAATGAAATTTAGTTATATAGTATGTCTTATTCTCAATTGTTTGTGTGCTCATTTGTGCATTTAAACTGTATCAAACGCATCTTCATTTGTGCTATACAAGGAAATCAATTGATGATTAAGATTGAATAAAGAGTAACGAGAGACAGATTTTAACCGAAGGTGCAGTATATCGAAGAAATTTAAAATCGACCCTATCGATACAATTAGATTAACTATTTCCTTTGGGATAGTTAATTATATTGTTAAGTCAACTAATCTTGCAATGTGTCTGCTAGTAACGGAATTCAACTTAAGTAGATTCGAATATATATCTTTTTTAGGGTTAATCTTAATTAAGTTATTATCAACCTTCACAACAACCTTTTATTGGAAACGTAAGTCTTGCAACTTGATTAACTACAACTATTTGTAATAAAGGTCAAATGGCTGATTTACATCTTCAGAGCTACCTTATAAACTCCGGTTTTAAATTAAGTTATAATAAGCTATCTAAATTGTCAACAAATTGTCGTTATTATATAATATATAGTAAATCTTGCTTGTGACGGGTGAACATTTTTGACGAATATTTGGTGATATGAAATGGATACAAAATGAGTTAGAGGGAGGAACAAAATTTTTTTTTTGTGATAGAACATATCCGTTACAAGCCTGCAATGGATAGCGCTGTTCGTGTTGGTGTGTACGTCGATGGCCGTGTCCGTTACAATTGTACTTACATCAAAGGCTTACTATAGATTAGTCCAACACACGTATTATGCTTATAATTTGTATAAACAACTTTACGCAAGACGTAAATTGTTTACGCTAAACCGTACCAATACTGGATTACTAACACATTTTAAAGCTGTATTATGAATAATTAGTACTCTTAATTAGACGCCTACTTACACAATTATCGAAAGACGGCTTTGTTGCTTTCGGTGTACACTCTCCATTTTGATAAGACACCATTGTAGACCATAATTACACCCATATTCAGCCATTAACACCAAACGCAACATTTCTGACTTCATCATCATCCCATTTCTAGCCAGAAACTCAATTAATCTACCCACATACAATGGAACAATGTCCGGGAAAACTGTTATATTTTAACAAAGACGATAAACCAAACTTCCTGGGAGATTATGTTAAGTGGAAAAAAGCTCAATTCAAGTCTGAGTCTCTGTTTAATAAAACAATCGTTGAAGAGGAGACAGTAATGGGTAGTAAACCTCATCACCCTTTTTTTTAGATGTCGGAACTCACAGGAAATGTGTTTAGCAGACTTGATCATGCAAGCAAAAGGAATATGGCTGAGGTTTGTAAATCATGGGCTAATCAATTCCTTGTTGGAATGGAGACCTCTAAGGTCGACCTAGATTACAGAAGTCGGTTAGTGAGGGAAAATTGTGGAAAAAAAATATGGGTGATGAGAGATCAGCAGGTGGTGTCATTTTACAAGGTGATCAAGCAACGTAAGCCTAGAGTGCAGAAGAACAGGAAACGTAGTAGAAGGTGCAGCAGCTCATATGAACCCTACATTGAGAAATCGGGAAGCGAAGGCTACTACGATTCTGATTGTTAATTTGGATAATTAACTAACTGGTAAGATGACTATACTATAAAAGGTTATGTTTTTATGTCTCGGCAATGCCTGAAGTTATGCATGTTTTTGATGTTAGCATAATCGTTTGGTCTGCAACATTTTGGTAATGATCTATCGTATAAGAACTTAGGCATCTTAATGTTAGTATTAGTACATATCAATACTGCCTTTTGTGCTGGTAAAGCAGTGTCAAAATTATGTATTTGTGTTTGTTCTTGTATGATCTTCAATCTATAATAGTACGCTATCTGATGATGTATTTGTTACATAAGTGCTAAGTAAAATCGGATGATTAACCTGCTTCCATAGTCTACATGGATAATTACCAGCGTTTATGATTATGTCTAAGCTATTGTACAAGTATATATGATTATAGATATTAGATACGCAAAGAGTAAGCATTTATATATAGTTGATACGTACTGCACCTATTAGCTATATTAAGTCACAAATCATGATGATTATTGCGGGATGATATGTGAGTTAGTGTCAAACGCTTTCTGTACTTTATAACAATCTCTTATTTAAGTAGTCACAGCGTCTAAGTTGGAATGGCAAAGCTATTTCATAAATGAGTTTGAATTTCAAATTTTGCTATGGGTAAGGCACTTTATAATAAACAACAGGTGTCCACAAATTGTTTATAAATAATTGGTTGGTGTGTAATGGTCAATGCAGTAAACGAGCATTATTGGACACCCATATATTGGGTTTTAAACATCCCCTAGAAGCTTAAGATAGTAAGAGGTTGCGATTTATAACAAGTTGTCAAAAGAGGTTACAAAGTGATTATAATTACATACCCATATAGTATACGATCCGTCTGGGACATGATGGAATCGCAATACGGGTGCCACATACAGTTAAACGAATACCTGTTATAATATTATCTGTTGATTTCGACATATTAGTTGCACCAAAACAGCAAAACGCAACCTACTAATATAAGGACACAATGATCCTAAGCATTTTGGTCAAGTAGAGTGATCCGTGCATACTGGATGCACCAAAACAGCATAAGATAAACTAATATTATAAGGTTTCAGTGATTTTTAGTCTGGGGGTGTAATTTCAGGGTGCGTGCACCGTAGATGGGGAACCTGATTTATCTTTCCTGCACTTCCTGAACTTAAGAGCACATCTTTCACTGAATTATTTTCCGTAGAAGAAGTAGAACTGTCAATTCTGCTAACACTGTCGACCTCAGTAATACCTGGGATGGAAGTTTCATCAGAATGTTCAATGGTATTAGGGAAACTGAGACGCTTCTCATTAAGGTCTTCTAAGACATGGCTTCCCTCTGGGTTGATTGATTTTGAGTTTTGTCCAGCTTTAGGACGGGTTACGTCAGACTTGGAAGAAACATCCTCCTCACCATTAACGACAACCCGTTTCACAACCCACTGCAACACATTATTTATTGAAAGTGTTTTGGCTGGAACAACCTCTGCTTTAAAAGGAGTTTGAGAAAGCAATTCTTTTATTGCTGAAAAAGCTTGAGCATCAGACTGCAAAGCAAAATCAGGATTATAAGCAGTAATTTGAAAATTTGTAAACCAATTCACATATCTGTACACTTACAGCATGTTTCATGTGGAATATTTGAGGAGCAGGCATCCTAAACAGTTGTTCAGTAATATCCGTAAACATAGTTAAGGGCAAGGTTCCTGTGCCATCTGATATATCACAGTTGAATGTGACCCTACTGTTTGTGTAAATCTTTTAGGTAGGATGTATGCTAACTAAATTCTTGTCTCTAAGCATAGATTTTTGTAACAGGAGACGTAGTTATCCAAAAGTAAAGAGTTCAGCATAAGCATACTTAGGGACTGGAGTGCAGTCAGGCTTGGAGCAGTTGTTACATGTATATGTAGTACCCTGAGGTACGGTGGAACGCTTCCAACATTTTGAGCAGCCCATATATGCATTGATTTTCTCAAAATCAATTTCCGGAATAGTCACTTCTAGCCAATGTTTTTCATCCTGCAATGTTGTTTTTGCCTAAAAACAGTTGTTCATATCGGTTAACTAAAAAAATAACTAATTTGTAAACTTATTTGCCTGATATAGTTTCAGGTAGAGTACTATTGTAGCTTTTGTGCAGTTATCAGCAAGTTATTCGTTGTTTATCAATTTACATGTTGAAAGTTCGATGTGATTGGTTTGCGGTTTCGCAAACAAGATAACCACTAATAAATTACGCAACGACAACTTTTGTTCAAACATTGATACCTTTTTAGAGCGGAGTGTTGAAATTGTAATTGGGTTGTCATTCAGCACAGGCATCTTTACATTGAAAAGTTTGGTCTGCAAATGCGTCAAGGCAGTAGCATGACTATTCATCCTGCACGCTCATTTAGATATGGCATTAGCAAAGTGTCAATTTATTAAACGTATGTTATGATTTATTGATAATTATAAGTTGGGTCAGTACCAGGACGTAATAGCATCTGCCTTTTCACCAACAGGCTTATGTATAAAGACAGTCGAAGCACTTGTAGTCATTGAAAAACTTGTGTCATTGTAGATGATGCAAAGATTATTGTTAAATGCCTGATCTCTAAGGATAACACAATAGCACGATGACTTGTAATTTCCAAAGTTTTAATTGTGGAAGCCCATGGTAGTAGATTTTATGACAACCTCTGTGCACAAATACTCGAAGTGCAGTTATACCGACGATTCTGAATTTACCACGCACGGGTATCAATAGAGTACAATCATCATGAGCAAGATCATCCCAAACTGAAATTGACAATGGTTGTACAGTTCTGCATAAACAATAGTATTAATACTATGTGGAATATCTCAGATAATATTATTGTTAGCCTTAGTGTTGAATTTAATGACAGCTTAATAGGCATGTTCTCGCACCTGTGGTCGACCAACACAATTTCACGTACACTGGTTTCTCGTGTCTTAGATGTGAGCACCTTACTTGGCTGGTCTTCCACAAAGAGTACAACGCCTACTATGTCTACAAAGTATGCGAAAACTGTTAGCTGTATTGATGCGTGTCTATTTTATGATGTTTTACATCTATTTTCACACGCATTTTAGAGCTCATTTACGATGTTTTAGCCTTTATTTCCCAACTTTTGTCTACTTTCGTATTTTTATGCTATTTTGCAGAATTATGCGGAAAAGAGGCGATTTCAAACCAAATCCGTCCTCAAGTGATTTTTATGGCTAAGGACACGAAGGAACGAAGCCTAATGCACATTTCAAGGCCTGAAGATAGCATAAGCAAAGGTGCATATAGTTTACAAGCTCTAAAAAAGCAAAGAATCGATCCACGATATTGCAGCCTGTTTTCAAATGACTATATCTCGAGTTCAAGAGCTGATAATGGAGTGATTCCAGTTGGAGGTGAAAGCTTATCCTCTTAGCTTTCCAACGCCGCGAGCATCGCCTTATTTTGATGAGTAACGAAGAAATGGCAGCTATTTTAAGATCGACGCGCGCTGCATTCCCGACATCAGGTCGACCGACCTACTACTTAGGTCGACCGACCTCAGCGCAGACCCAGAAGTTTCCGCAAAGCCCATTCAAGTGATTAGGTTATTACGAAACTCTTTATTTCCGCCTATTTAAGCTAAATTACGTGATTAGGGTTAGGCATTGAGTTTTACATTCAGTTTTTCTATCCTTTATCTATCTAGTATTATACCATTTAGTTGTTAGTTTTAATCTTTCAATTATCATCAAACACTTTTCTTTAGTTTGTTCATGGTTCATCAATCTTTCTACAATAATCAATAAAGTTCGTTCTTTTCTGCCTTAATCCTTATTTCCGGTAATTCCTTTCTTAATTTCAGTTTCTTTGTTGTTAGTTTAAAATTATTGCATCCGGTTTAAGTTAGAATCCCAAAGCCTTATTAGTTATTGCATGTTTAGATTGATGTTCATTATGATTTCTATGTTTATTTCTGTTTTCATTACTATTTCAATAATCATCAGTAGCTAATTTCATATGTTAGGATGTAGGGAGTAAATATGCATAGGTAGTATAGATTCCCGAATCGACTTCTTGCAGGCAGGAGGTCAGCCGACCGGGGTAGCTGGTCGGTCGACCGACTCGCGTATGAATTTTGTTTCGTTTTACTTCGTTGACTTTAATACCCTACAATGAGACTGAAAGGAGACTTGTAGGATGTTAGTAATGACCTACCCAAGATTGAAAGATACGGGAAGGGCATTGGTTTACGCCTTAAGACGACTAGCTTACTTAAGACTGAAAGGTATGTGACCTAGAATTTAGGAATCACCCTTATTGTTGACACCCAATAATTGTGAGACCTAGGAACTAATAGCATAGGCCGAAAGGAGCTATTAGGTATCATAGACCGCAAGGATATGTTATACCCCTTACGCGACTGCAATACATGTTGACTTTAGGATTTATATTATCATAGCTATTTATTACCCAAACATCCTAGCATCTCTTTTATTATAGTTTTATTCTCATCTTTATTTATCCGTTTTACTTTTATCTTAGACTTAGTAACAACCAATCAAAACACCCCTCGTTTTATTATTACTTTTTAGATTAAAGATTAGCAAACGGAATTAACCCTGTCTCTCTGTGGTTCGACCCTTGACTTACTCTATCTAGTTTAAGCTGAGGTTTTATAAATCTTATCTTTGGCACCCCTCAACGACGGGTGTCATGTATATTACATAGAAACAGGATGCAGTAGTACTACAGCCAATGTATATATTCTAAGGGTACTTAGAAAATATACCAAACATTTAGCTATAATCAGGTGATCGGGGCAGCTGGTTAATTGGACAGTAGTAAACATCAGTGCATTCATCATCATCAGCGGGCATGATAATTGTACGATGGTTGAAGGTCATATGGTATCCAACTCCTACACCATGGGTTTGGTACTCAGGTTTTACTGGACTGATATTTGCATCTGATATTTCATATCTCCGGTTGTGCTTGATAGCATCCTCATATATCTCTACTTGATCATCAAATAAAGCAACACGCATCTTATTACCTTGGAAAAAAAAATCTGCTTAAGTTACATTAGGACAACAAATGTATAATGCTCTGTGTTATGATGTTAAATCCTAATGCCAAACATTAATTAAGACAACACTTATAAACACAGGTGCAAAAGCAGTTGTTAATAGAATTCAAGCTAGTAAAATTATCCATGACTACAATTCACTTACAAATGGTTATATATCGATTGAAGCTAATGAAGATGCAAACAGTATAGGACTGGACTATGACGTTCACAGATTCAATATTTAGAGATGTAGTTATATACATTGTAAAAGATTTTCATGATCTGATGTTATTTGTTTGGAAGCTAGTTTTATAAACCAAGTTTGATTTAAGATTAGCTATATAGGAGTATATATCTAAATGCGGCAGGCCTATATACTCAAGAACATCTAATAATCTGTCGAACACACCCAAAAAGAAAAACGTAACGAACCTGGTGAATAGGCCAATATGTTTCCGGTTTACCTGATGTCTTCTAGACTTAGAGAAGCTCATGCAGCCATTGCTTCTCGACAAAAAGGAAAAGGAAGGGACATCTAGTGCCACATACAGTAACCTTACCAACTACCCAAAATAAAGCTAGCATGAATTATACCAACATATCACATATTAATGAAACTCTACATAAGAAAAAACACATTAGAAATAGTTATTTTGTCGTAGCAAGAGTCAAGACGGTCAGAGACTGAATGTACCCGTGACCCAAATGACCTTCCTATAATACTTCATCTGAACTGACCATGTTCAACCTCGTAAGTACGCAACCCTCTGGCTGCGTCAAGTATGACAAACCTAATAGCATATTTGTCAGATCTAATTATGATCGCACTCATAAGTCATAACCAAGTCCTATGAATCCTCAATATAGACAACATATTCACAAACACATCTAGTAGCTTACGTCTCAAACTCATAGCTAGGATTAGAAAAAACAGAAATCTATCTTTCAATAACGATAACCATTTAAAAACAAAAGAGCAATTAGTGTTATAATGGGTTCGTAATTCATCATAAAAAAAGACGATTATTGAAGTTGTTAAAATTAACGAAAATACCTTATCATCTTCAAATAACAAGCTCTGGTATCGAACTTTTACAGGAGACTCTTTTGGACGATGCTTCTCAACCACTTTTATGCTAACCTTGAATTTCTTGCTTTCGTTGGTTAGCTCATCAAGGTAGACCTTTCTAGATTTCATTGTTCTGCATCACGGAACCGAAATTAAAAACAAAAGGGACATAGATTTGTCAGAAACCAGTATTGAATTACAATTTTTAATGAGTTGCTTGTAAGTAGCATGTAGACTATGGCACACCATAATCATCAGTTTAATACCGTTAGAGTATTAATAGGATTGGAAGATTGTTAAATTCATACAACTATTTCTTGAACTAACTATTTTTAATAGAATCACATGAAATTAATGTCTTGGAAATTCATACCTTTTAAGATAGTTTGTTAATACTGCATATGTGTTAAGGGAGAAGGTGAAGGACTATGAAGTGGGTAGTAGTTATATATCTATGTATATAATCACAGTAGAGTGCAATATTAGTTAAAGCTCATACCGTATCATGTAGAGAAGATTTGGATTTGTAGGTACACTGTTCATATCAAACTGGTTGTACTTGTCTACAATAGTACACGATAGGGGTATGGTGTAAAGATATAATATGAAGAGTGTGGTATGTCTGCGTGATTGTCAATCTGAAGTTTGAAAAATTTGCATTATGATAGATACAATATTTCACATTGGATGCCTATTCGATATTTTAAAGCGGATATAAATAGAAAGAACATGGAACGTCTATTTCTGTAACTCAGAGACCGTTTTCAAGCTTCGTAAATAACTGTTGTTTGGCCTTAACTCATGTGCTTACACAATTGTATTGTTCTGTAACGATAAAGATTATACCATTTCTAAATCTCTCTGTTTTGGGTGCAAACTGTTTAGTCAGATTTCCAAGGATATCTAATTTAAGTATGCAAGGGTAGAACTCAAGTAGTTGGAATCATTGTCGCTGCACAAAACGTGATAGTAGGCAAATAACACCTACAAACGAAATTTTGTTATGTTTTCAAATCTCGTCATATAACATGCATACTATTTTTGAGCTTTATTAGGCCAGCTCCGACATTCAAACATTAGAGGCATTATAGAATAAACAAATTATATAACAAATCTGACGGTATCCTAAGCAGCAGCACATCTGTCGTCTGTGGTGTAATTCACCCAAAATAACATTTTATGTACTTAATAAATGGGTTTGGTATCCAAATAAATTAAAAACGACGAGTAAGTACATAAACGATGTGTAACCCATTTGTACAATCTATATAATACCTGCAAGCCTCTGGACTTCGAACGATACCAGGTTCCTGATAGAATTTTTAGATGTCCCTGAGTTGCTACTTGCTGCTACAACAGACACTTTCTTAGATTCCCTCACTCGTGACAATGCAACATACAATTGTGCTGGTGAGAAACAAGGCTGAGGAAGGTATACAACAACTCTATCTAAAGTCTGACCTTGTGACTTATTAATGGTCATTGCAAAACTGTGCTTTATTGGGAACCGATTCCGCTGGAACTGAAATGGATAATTTGAAGTGTTGGATGGACGCATCTTTATCCGAGGTATAAACACAGGTTGGCCATTATAATGACCATTAGTTATGATGCATTCGATCATATTTGGGGTAAAATCTGCTCATATTAGTCTTGTACCATTGCAAAGACCCGCAGATGGGAGAACATTTCTCAACAAAATAACCGGAGCATTTTTCTTTAATACTAACTCATACGGGCTCATGCCACCAGGACAAAGCGTATTTATAAATTCTGAAGGGTATATATTGCAGTTTACTGTTAACATTGAGTCGAATCCCTTATACACGACCGCTTCACCCGGGAACTTGTTGATCATGTATGTGTTAATATCGTCAACATCATCGTTTATAGGCGTAAGTATAGACCGGTGGTTAAATATATCTACACCTATATTCTTGACGTCAGCATCTGGATACACAAAATCAGCAACCGTACTGATAAGATCTGTACCCATCCCAGTTGTATCCAAAACTATCCCATCTGGTAGTTCGACCATCTCAGATTCACATGTTTATAATTCGCCATTGCCAAGAGACAGTAAAAGTGCTGAGAAATCTGGATCAGTCTTAGCTCTTACGTTGACAGTTAATCTGAATTTTATAAGATGTGGCCAAATATCAGAAGAGACCATTGTAGAGTAAACGAGCGCGCTATTCGATTTTTTCGGTACGACTGGAAGAACCTGCCTGAAATCCCCACCAAAGACAATAAGTTTGCCACCGAACAGGATATCAGGATTGCACAGGTCTCGTAACAGCTTATCCAAGGCCTCAACGCTCTCTCTTCGTGCCATAGAACCTTCATCCCATATTATCAAAGTAGATACTTTAATCAATGCAGCAAGACTACTCTGCTTTGGCACAGAACAGGATAAAGAAGCTTCAAAATCTAAAGGAGGTTTAAACCTTGAATGAGCAGTTCTACCATATGGGATATTCGCCGCAGCAATTCCTGAGGTAGAATTTGCTAGAACAATTTTACCCATCAGTCGTACTTCTGCGTACAAAGCATTGTACAGGTATGTTTTACCTGTTCCACCAGGCCCGTCAACAAAAAAAGCTCCTGGCTTATTACGGGTAGCATGATCAATGATCATATCGAAAGCTTTCTGCTGCTCTTGGTTCAAGGATTTGCGGCACACAACACATTCGTCCGGAATTGGGGCATTGAGTGCATCAAGCGTATCCTGTGATGTTCGCAACTCTGCATCATGTGGATTAATTATACCCGTTAAACCAAAACTCTTAAGAGACCTGCCCATCGCTTCTAATTGTTGCTCCAACCGTTTGACAGTGAGAACCTGTGCAGTGTATGCATCGTTCGGGTGTTCTCTTCTGAAGTCTTCTGACAACGAATTGTAATATCGTTCCCATAATGCACCTGGATCTTTAGGTTGGCAAAATATGAGCAAAGTTGCGAATAGACGTCGCAGCGCGACTGGCATTTGCACCATTGCAGCCTCATCTAAACACAACTCTACCATATTATCATCTTCAATAAGTTTTCTCTTTAAAGCTGCTTCTTGGAAGGTTGCACATTCATATCCGTCCACTACCTTCAAATCCGCAAATGACTTAGGTGCAGGCACGTGTGTTAACAACAACCGCAGAAAATAACGTTCCCCTTCTGAAGGAGCCACAAAAACAAGCCTAGATACTACATATGTCTTGTTCTTACGCTTTACCCATGTCCGTTCAGACTGAACCCAACGGTAATGCACAGTAAACGCTCCATAAAGGTGTTTCCACTCAGGATTTGTGGCATTTTCAGTATTCAACCTGAAAAATTATGTCAGAGGAGTTCTAATGCGTCTCCTGTTGGACACTACATTAACCAAATTTTCGTGGGGTTTCATCTGTATAGTTTGCATACCCTCTAGATGTACAGGAAGTGCCATCACTGCTGGATGAATTTCGAAGAGATCAAAACTATAAATACGCCAGATCGCTTCTATAGGAGATACCCATCTACCTGTCTGGCATTGGTGTATTTCATCGACTACTTTAATTTCACCCCCAGCCTCAACATTGAATGATATTCTGTCATGGCCCTTGTAAACATACTTGTATAAATATTTCATCGCTTGGATAGTTGAGCACACCTCCACATTTATGTGATAATCGAAGAAGGCCATCAGGTATGGATTGTACGGGATCACCCAGCGATTGTTTAGGTTATGACCTCGTACCCGTACAGTACCACTGGTTGGTCGCCGTTTGTACACCGGGTAGCCATCTTCACTATTAGCCGTCACAGCTGCGTATGGCTTAGGATACATAAACTTACATTGACCTTGACTACCATCATGTTTCATACATGAACAGTCAGGATCTAACTTCCCACACGGTCCATGCATCATATGTTTTAACACTAATGCACGGAGGTTCCCATTAGCTTCAGAAGGTATTTCAGCTGATACGAATTTGTCAAAGTCGGCGGGGCAATTCATTTTACTCCCAGGCTTCATTATCAACAACAGATGAGCATGAGGTAATCCTCTTTTCTGGAATTCAACCACGTACACAAACGCAGCAACTTCACCAAATATTTTTTCCTCAACCAGTTTTTTTTTTAACAAGAGCAATTTAGCTCGAAATACTCTAGCTACAAGATCCGGGCGGTTCTGAGCTTCCTCCCCAGCCGCCAATTCATTTTTAATTTCAGGCCAATTCGCATTACAAGTTATAGTAATGAAAAAATCTGGCTTTCCATAACGTTGTACAAGTGCCATTGCATTTAAGTATCTCCTTTTCATATCCCGAGGTCCTCTAATATAAGTTGCTGGTAAAATGACTCGTCTACCGACATTTGCAGCGCACTGCTCTCCAACATCAATTGTGTCAATCAAACCTTGGGATAACTCAGATCTTATTGTATCCTGATTATGCCTCATGTAGTCTAGCCGTGTGTTTTCTAATTTGACATACATATCCACAACATATTGCTGAAGACATCTCCCAGCTCTCAGCATCATATTACCTGGCCTATTTTGTAGTTTGTAACAATAGTACTCTCGGCAAGACACATTTTTTTTCACTTGTACTCGGTTGACAAGAGTTTTCTGGCAGGGAAATAAAGCACTATTAGATATCGTTATAGAGATTAAAGCGTACGTTCTGTTTACGAGAGCTAACAAAAATACATAATCAAATTTTACACTGATAACTTATGGTTTGCCTCAGACTCTAAAAAAGTTTCAGCATCTGGATAACTGGATGGAAGCGGTGCTGAAGGGTGTGCAGGTGATCTCGACTGACGTAGACCAACTTGCTACTTCAGTCCCTGTTGCCATCCACATTCACTGTTGGGAAATAATAAGGGATACTGCAGTGGGTCATAACATCCATAGTAATGCATAAATCGGTGTGAAATTTGAGAATGGTTGGTAACTAATATATGTGGTCCATCAGTCTCACCGGATGTAGAGTTATCGGGCCATATAGCAGCCACCTCGTTAGACGTAGGAGCATTGCTCACACGCTGATCCTGTCTAGGATTCTTTGTTATAACTATTTGACTATTGACAGTAATGGGAACATCTTTTAGTGATCGGAAGAAGCGTGCATATGGGTTAGACTGGGTAACTTCCATTAGAATCTGTATAACAGCCGCATTCAGCTCTTTGAAACACGCCGCACGATTCGCAGCTTCATGTTCGCCATCATAGAAGTACAGTTGAAGATACTTTGAGTGAGAACCACATGGCAATAGGTCTGGGACATTGTGGTACATTTGACCATGTAGTTTGAACACATAGATACCCTTGATTGTTTTTGAGTCAAATTTACCTCCAATAGATGTAAAAACAAACAAGTTATTGTACAAGCGGGCGTACTGCCGGAAGTGGACTGAAATAGCGTCTAATGAAGTGTATAACTTTGTGAGTAGTGGTGGATACGTGTTGGACGGCAAGATAATAGAACCATTGCCACAACAGAAATTCTGAGTTTCATACACAAATTTCTTTGCCAAGCAATTTACACATGATTGCGCAGCTGGCAACTTGTAAGGAGTACCGACTAATGGCTGACCAATCATAGCAAGAGGTAACCCTGCCATTTACCATAACAAGTGTAAACAATACCATACGTAAGAGAATAATATACATTACAGCTACACAGACACTCACCAAGCTGTAATTGCGAACGTGGTCTTCCGCGACGCCTTGTAGCGACACTAATATCAACATTTTCTAAGGGATGACTAAGTGTAGACAAGCATATGTTAGTAGTTATTAAATGATAATATGGAAGGAAAGCAATAAGGACAGTCATGTTGTACTACACTACCTTGTCACAATAGGGTCGATCTGTTTTTGACCCCTACACTTGCGTTTTTTTTTCCACTTCCGTCTTTTTTCGTATAATATGGGAAATTGTCATCTGAAATCCAAAATATCAACACTTACAATAGGTTTATAATACATATAGCAAGCTGGTTAAATACCACTGCAACTCACAACATACCCATTGCACAGGGTTTACTGTAAAGTACTTATACAATGATATCAGATCCTTGATTTCTGCAGCACTGGCAACATCAAAACGTCAAGAATTAAAATGTATATGTAAG
Organism: Silene conica; assembly: GCA_029255685.2. Classification (NCBI taxonomy): domain Eukaryota; kingdom Viridiplantae; phylum Streptophyta; class Magnoliopsida; order Caryophyllales; family Caryophyllaceae; genus Silene; species Silene conica. Next base: position 44,170,410 of record CM055319.2, on the reverse strand, counting down.
AATCGCTAGATGAATATAACCTCACGGAAAAACTGTCTACGCTCGTAAGCATAATAGATAACAATCCATTAATATCATGACCTGCTAGTATACAGCCAAAATAAAGCATTAAAGATGCAACCACGTGTGGACGAAAACAAGTGGACAATGGAGCGCTTTCATTTTTAAACAGTTGTTACAAAAAACAGTCATTCCATGTTATATAGATCTCTAGAAAGCGTAGCCTTGATCATTAACAAAGTAAAAAGATAGTTATAAAACAGGTTACGATTACTGATCACATAACTCACACAACCAATCCCCTACGAATAATAAGATTCCTCTTAACATATCATTGCTAAACATCAGCTCTCATCCAAGAGCAATCTTCCAAATAATGCAGCAAGTACCACTTAGTCATCAAAGAAACTTGGCAGGTTTATAGAACACGCTCCTTTTAGAGTCAGGTTTGGGATATGGAACAATCTTGTTAGTTCGAGACGTACAGCCACGTATATCGACTAACTGTGGGGGTGTTTTAAGTTTTTTGGGAGGCGGTGGTGGGTATAATTTATCAGGAATCGTGTGTGGAGAACACCTTGGAGTAATACGTTCATCTTCATTTAAGATTAAAGATCCTGGAAACTTTGTTTGGATACCAAGAGGTGCTTTCTAGGTTGCTGACAAGCGCTTCTGAAGATTTTCGAACTGGTTCCTAGCACATTCGCATGTCAACGCAGCTAGCTTAACATCTTCGGGTGCATAATTTGCATCGATCAGATCAATATTATATATAGGAATTAGATATTTGATAGTTTTATAAGCAAGGTTCCGCTCTGCTGCAGCTTCAGATGAAGCTATTTCACCTACGATATGCGTAGGACCACACTCTATCCTGTCACGATTTATAGTCAACCATGATATGAAACATGAAGGTGTTTGCTCTAATGTGGTGATAGAGCTGCACTTGATAGGGATCTTATTAGTAATTACACGCAAGATAGACACCATGTCTAACGCAAGAGATTGGTAATGACACATTTCATGGCACACGGATTCCTCTACTAATGGAACTTTAGGAAATCCCTTAGTTTTGCGTTTTAGTTCCTCATGTTTCAATCTCCAGAGGTTTGCACACCTCTCATGTGCCTGTTTGGTGGCAGCTGTGAAATCACCAATATAAATGTCAAATTTCTCTATTAAATCAGTGACAGCTAGCCGCGCTGCTTGTTCACAAGACTCTCTGAAGTTAGATGACGAACCACCTATGAAGACATACTCCTCATGTTCTAATTCATTTTTCACGGTGACAGACCCAACGTGGTGTACTTTATCGTACAGAGCGTAATGTGGCTCCTCAAATTTCAGGAGATCTGTAATTCTGCTGAGTAAAGGTCGGAAAGGAATTGAGATTGTTAGAACCGGAGACGTCATTTCCTGTCAACAAGTTATCTCAAACAAGATAATAATTCAGAATTGAATGCATACGGAAACAAACATCTTGACATGCTACACAAACATGTCTATATAAGTAAAAAGCATTTTAACTGTGCCAGATAAGGTATATAAAACGATCAATCCAATAGTGTTTACCAATGTATCCTACCGAAGATATCTTACATATCAAGAACTCTATATGTTGCAAACCTCTGGCATACAATTGCATATAAACTACCAAATACTAACACAAACAATACTAAAAAGACTGTACAGAATGTATATTGATCAAAGTGTAAGCACATCCATGGAAAATTTCTGAAAAATTATAAGCATAAGTTTGTGTAATTTTTGTATTGTTTGATGAGGATATTTAATGTAAAAACCATATATCAGCGAATGATACTCTATTTAGACAGCATCACAAACAAATGTTACTGTTGATTGTCATTTTAAGAAAACTTAATTTTGCTAACATCTCACAATTAATGAAGCAAATGAAAGAGAAACACTTAACCACCTGGAGGATACGCTTGAAAATCCTTTATATGACAAGAGGCTAAGTTTAATAGTAGAAGTAGTTAATTTGTTAATGATATGTTGATGTGTTTTCTTATACCACTATATATATAGAGATGTTCACTTATAGAATCCCTAAGATCGACGTCAATTAAGTACAATCTTTATGACATAAGATTATGTATAACGATAAAGCAGAGGAGAATCAGTTGAAAGTATGTTCAGCAAAGCAGGTAGGTGAGTAACAGATAGGTACGTTTGGCGCCATACTTCATATCTTTCAGCAGTAGTATATACTGGATTGTCTATATTTATAAACACTGTTTAGTATTTTTTAAATGTAAAAAGTTATGGCTGATAAGTATTACCAATGACTTAATAAGCGGATTGAGTGGACAAAGGTGAAGCCTCAGGGACCACTGTAATTCAGACAACAATGCTGCCTAATTATACTAAAGTACAGTTCATTTGAAAGTGTTCACTATTAGCAAGTTTTGAGAACAGTGGATACATAAGTTAAATTTGGATACATATATCCAAGAACTTAAGGAAATACATTACTACAAATCTGAATGCTAAGACAGAAGACAGTAGATACTTTGCAAACCAGAATATTTATCGCAAAAGTATTAGTTCAGCTTTCAGCACCACTGTCCATAATTTCGACTTTAGAATGCTACGCAACTCCAGCAAACCTAATAAATATAGTATTCACTACTATCTTTTATTACAGATATTATATGGGTTGTTATTCCGCCAATTTGGGTTGACGCCAATTGTCTACCTTGCAATATAGTATAGAGAGCCTAGAATCGTAAAAGTACTGGGTAAAAGGTGGTCAGTATTTGGAAACCCGTAACGTCAATCAAGACGGCCAATTGTTTTTCAGCGTATTCGTCGAAGAGCAGGGGTATTGATAACACTCCTACAACATGGCATATACCTGAGATAGCTGTCTACGATACTCGTAGACTTCATACCTGATCTAATACTTACACTAATTGATGTTATCGTTTCATATCATACAACTCATTTTGACGCTTAAAGAATTTTTTTAAAAATAAAAAATAGACGTAGAAAAAAATATTATCAGAAGCTTATGATGTTATCTATTATTAATTAGAGCCTACCTTTCACCACTATACGTCAATTCGAAGGTAGTATCAATGCATAACTAAACACACACAACATATGGTCTCAGTAAACATTTAAGATATACATATCCTACAACATGTTTAGCTTCTATTTAACTGTTAATTGCGAGTTTAAAATCATGTCAATATACCATAATAAGACCTAGTATACGTATAAAAGAAAAAATAGTATCAATTGGAGTAGTACAACTACCCTTTGGCCTAAAAAACATGACATTGAGTATGAATATAGTAAATAGAGGTAGTGTATAAAGTTAGTTTGATTATTAAACTTGTACTCTCATATTATTGCAACAAGTTAGTAGAAATGATGATGACCATTATGTAAATGTCATAAAGTTGTAAGATACATTTAAAAGTCACTTACACATTTGCGGGTTATTGGATTTGCCAATAAAATTTAATAATAAATTACGGTTTTGCATTTGAGGATTAATAACCCTTTTGTTACTGGCGGATAATACTGAAATGACAAAAGACCGTGTTATTTAATATGTTAAGTTAATCAATAAATTGTGGTTCGGATATTATACAGATAACGAGAACATGTCGTGATATCTGATTCCCACCACGTAAGACATATATCCATACATGAATTGGTAACCATTTGTTTTGTCTGTACGGGTATCTAAACCATCCCACTTTCCGGGACAGTCATCCATTATGTCGAAACAGAAACGCATCGGACACCGGAACAATTCCTAATAACAGAATTTGTCATACGCCCTAACAAACTAAAATGATAACACTTATACAATTACACTGTTACAATTCCAAGGATTATAAATGTTCACAGATAAATTAATTAATACACGTTTTAAATGCACATAATATATACAAGTATTCAACATAATTAAAAACTGTATTTAATATGAAAAGAATTCCAAAAGACACACTGATTCACGACATACAGTACAATTTACATAACTTGGCATGAATCTGTACCATCTTAACAACACGCAAGACTCCTCCCCTCCTTTAACAGTGGGTTATAAGAAGTAATCAGACATTACTATTCAACATAATTACATATCTGTCAAAATTTGTCAATTTTTACCTAATCAATATTACAATGCCTAAATATTGCAAGGAAGCTTTCTTCACGAGGAAAAATGACAAGGAAGAATTCGTTGACGGATACGTAAATTGGAAAAAACAACAATTTAAGTCGACAACGCTGTTTTCGACAACAACCGTTGAAGAGCAAACAGAGTCTGGCAACAGACCCCATCACATATTCTTAAATCTTCCCGATTTGACTACTAATGTATTCAACAGACTTGGAAATACAGACAAGAGGAATATGGCAGAAGTCTGTAAAGCTTGGGCTTCGTTATATTTAGTTGGGACAGAAACTTCCAAAGTCACCCTAGATTAGGAAAGGTAGTTATCAAAGGAGAACAACTATGGAACTATAAGAGTTGAAAGGAATGGACGCACGGTCGCAATATACTATTCTTGCATTTATGGCAAAACGAAGAAGCAGAAGAGGAAATTACATGCAAGGAACGAGAGGAGATATAAGATTGCACGGTTGGAGGAACAGAGTCAAGAACATTGGTCTGAGCAATCAGGGAGTGAAGGATACTACGACTCTGATTGTTAATTCTAAACAAGAACCGTTTATCAAGCCTCTATACCAGCTGGATAGATATTTCTAATTTTAAAAAGTTCGAAATGTTCGTAAGGTTTTATACGGTTTGTAGTCTCATATTATGTATTTGTTAATTCGAAACATGCTAATTATTACCGGGAAGTGATTTTCTTATACGTATTAAACGCAATATATGTACGTGTTCGTTTTGTACATATGTCATTGTGATCTATTTACTGTTCTAATACAAATGTCACCCCAAACCCAAAAATTATAACGTAAACATAATTATAAATTTACACCAAATAAAAGACGATATTTGTAAATGTGCGTATTGATTAAACTCTACATCAAATTCATATTGAACACTACACATAAATCTTAATACATGTTACGAGTAATTAATATGACATTGTAAAAATTATAGATATACATTATCCAAAGGAAATCCTCTAAATTAAGGAAAAGTACAATAATTACATTACCTAAGATATGACATTGAGTATGAGTATGGTTAATAGATATATTCATTATTCAAATTATAAATCAAACATGCAATTGGTATGGTTGGTCACATAATCAGATATTATTATAAAATCGGTTCAAAATGCAGTTCTAATAAACGTTAAAGGGACAACCAAACTTAATAAACAGACAAACAATTAATATTCCAGTTGAGTAGTTTAGACATGTATTAATTTAAACTTATGTCTTCATTATGAGCATAACAATCACATTTTGGTTCTAATAGACGTAAGAATATATACACAGGTAGTGTATGTAACAACATAGTGAAATATCACCATGTCAGCACAAATTAACAACAACATATATATTTTGAAGGGACTTTATTTGAACGTCTTTTAAATCACAATCTTTTAACGTTGAAGACGTGGCTGTATATATCTGCATTAGCGGAACAAATTTACACTATGTATACGGGTATACTTAAACATAGCACTAATTATATGGCTGCAACGTTATTATTGTACCTATTAGGTCTTATCATCCTCATAAAAACAAGTAAATATTGGTTTTAATTTTTTGTGATTAACATGTATAATTAAATTTCCGACCGGTTGAGATACGTTCAATCTATCTAATATGAAACACGAATAAGATTATATACAAATCATAAGTTAAACCAGTTGTATTAATTAACAAGATTATAAAGCAATACATATTCCGACATAACTATGCGGATAACACAATCCGACAATATAACAAATTACATCGAATTGTAAAGTACAGTTTAGAATATATTGTTACAAATTAAATTCACTCTACTCAAAGCATGCCCTTTGGCCTTCCTTACACATTCCCTATAAAGGAAGTGATTAGACTTAATTCTGCATCATCATTACTAAATTCCATCACAACCGCCGAAAAGAAAACTCCTCAAACTTCATCTTCTTTGTGATAACTGGTGAAACTACCACCCCCTGAAACACTTACAATTCAACAATGGCTTTTACCTGCAAAGTAATTAAGGACATTAGGAAGCAGGACAAGCTAGATTTTGTTAAAAACTATGATAGTTGGAAGAGAGAGCAATTTACATCTAAGTCTCTGTTCTCAACAACAACTGTCGAAGAGCAAACAGCCTCTCGCAGCAGGCCTCACCACCCCTGCCTAAGTCTTGCAGAGATAACAACCACTATTTTCGACAAGCTTGATAAGGCAGACAAGAGAAGCATGGCAGAAGTATGCAAAGCCTGGACATCATTATTTCTAGTTGGGACTGAAACCTCAAAGGTCGATGTAGATTATGCAAGGCAATTAGTGAAAGAAAATGTCAACGGCATTATAAGAGTGACCAGATGCTATCGCACAGTTGCAATTTACTCTTGCTGCTTGTATGCCAAGTCAAAAAGGGAAAAGAGAAAAATTCATGGTAGAATCAGGAGGAACCAGAAGATCGCCAGATTGGAAGCACAGTATGTAACACCCCCATTTATTTAAGGGCCTGTACTAGGACTCCTCAGATAAATAAAGGTGTTACCTGTTGGAGGAAGTGTCCTCGACAATAGTGTGTTGACGTAATTAAAACTCATTTGAATGAAACACAACTGGGAGTGTTACTCTTTTAAAGTCGACTGATCAACATTACCGATAATGATTGGCTGTCTAGAGTTTGACATTATCGTCATATGATGGTGGTGATCAGTTGATCCCTTAAGGTCATATCTTTAGGGAATTCCGTCTCAATGGAATAATTAATTAATATTGTATTGGATACAAATTAATTAATAACTAGAAATTTTGGAAATAATTTTATATGACGAATATTTTATAATGAGATTATAATAATAATAGTCAAAGTAATAAAATCGTTTTATTACACGGTTTTTATTTATTCGTTTAAGAAACGATTAAATTGAGAATGAACACGGTTGATCATAAAATTACAAAGAGTTGTAATTAAAATTATGATATTACATTTTATACAATAATTATTTCGAAATATTGGAATAATTATTTAAATGTAATAAATTTGTAAATTATGAATTTTAATAGTTAAAATTGCACAATTAACAAATTGGGTCATGTGTTATGAAACATGTGTGACATGTTACAAATTAACACAATTGACAAAGATAAAATGGGTCCATTTTAGACCTCATTTCAGCCGTGTAGTATTGAGCATGTGTGAGGGTTGTGTGCTTGAGTGTACAAGCTTGATTGTGTGCATCTTACACAAAAGGAATGTAAGGCATCTTACATGCTTTATGTAAGAGATAGTAAGACATGCATTGGCCTTGAAAAGGCTTGTGATAGCCGGCCATCTTGAGTGCATGAGAGCATGTTTGCTCTATATATACCATACATACACACCTCACAAGTGAACACATGTAATGAGTCCATTTTGCTATTGTTAGTAATACACACTCATACTACAGCACTTATTCTCTACATTTCATTAGAAATAATTTTCTAAGTGTAGTAAACCATTTCCATACTAATAATATTAATGGTAATATTATTTATATTTCTAGTATACTAGTTCTATTTTTCTAGTAACAAAAATAGTTTTAGTTTGAGATCGGGTCCTTGATACGCACCTTAAGGAGACGATTTTTGTTAGATCGTTACAAGAGGGTTTCGGGTTTTGAAGACTCAAATAATAGGTGATTATTGAGTATAAACCTTCTAAAACCAATGTAAGGACCAATACATCTTATGATATCATCATGCATGCATAAGATCTTATTAAGTTTTATGACCTAAACTTAAAGAAACAAAACTCACATTAGATATGAGTATAAAATCAGGAACTTAGTTCCCAACAAGTGGTATCAGAGCATTACGGTTGTTGCATGCATGATCGGATTCATGTTTTATGTTAAACGGTTTAACATATATATCTCGAAATTTTGTGTTTATTATGATAAATCACAAAATAATTTTGCATATTAAAGTTTCTGATTCTAAACTGGTTTTAGGACATAAAAGTAATTTTATGGATTTTTATTGTTCATTTTTAATATTTATTTGTATATTTTGTAGTTTAAATCGGTTTTAAACAACAATTAATGGAAAAATAGCTAAAAATAGTTTCTGGCCGAGATTTTTTGATATGTTCTCACTTGCATATTTAATATATTGTATATGATTTTTCGTAAGAAATGGAGTTAATATGCATGGATTATGAATTTTATGAGATAAATAGTCATAATATGAGTAAAAATGGGTATATAAGGTATATTTCGAATTTAACCTTAAAAATTTTATGAGAAGTCACATGCAATATATAAAGTACCTGTGTAAATTTTCGAAATTATTGGACTTGTATTGCATGATTAATGATTTTTATAGTAAAAATCGGATTAATAGTGACTCAAATTCGACTTTAATAGTTATAGTTGGAATTTTGCCATAAACGTTTTACACAATGTCACATGCAATATTTACAGAATGTATATAAATTTTGGGAATTTATTCGCAAGTGATGCATGATTTATGATTTTAATAGTTAAAATCGGATAAATAGTGACTTATTGTGTTAAAAATAGTTAATCTTAATATTATGGCATAAAATTTTACCCATGGATGTCTTATATAATAGGAACATCAGATCCATAAGATGGATATCAAAAAGTTTCTGTTTTTATGATTATTAATTTTAATGAGTTAATTAGCTAATAATCATGATTTATGAGTCGAAAATAAAATTTTCGAGTATGGTCTGTAATTTGTGGTCATTTTCAGATTCTAATATGTATTTAAGGATGACTAAAAATTTATAGCAATTTATTGCAAGTTTTTATAATTTAAATCGGATTTTTAACCATAAAAACGGCTTTTATAGGATTTATTTAAGAAATAAACCATATATATTTGCAAAAGACCATTTTAATAATTGCTGAATTTTTAGAAAATTTCCAGAAAGTTTAAAATTTTTGAATTCTAAATTTCGAATTTTATTGACTCATTTGGCCATATTTTGTTTATTTTTCCCGAAAATACAAGTAATTTATGAACAATAATGCAAAATCAAGTTAGATCATGATCAAATATTAGTGGAGACTAAACATTGATTCCTAAAGTAATTTAGGATGATTAACTTGGACATAAATTGGATTTATGTAATTTTGATGATTTTAATAGTTAAAATCGCACATATCCGTAAAAACCGTAAACAAATATGAGATATTTGCTTCCATAAGGCGATTTGGCATTAAAAATTGAGCATGTGCATACATATTTTATTATTGCATTTTATTTAATATGAATGTCATATTTTGAATGGTATTTATATAATTTGGAATTATGTAATTTTCTTAGTATGGCCTTAGTTTTAATCAGTATTACCCGTAATGAAAGTGAATATTGATTCGGTTGTAATTTATGTGATCTCGTATCACGGGTTTGTAATTTAATTTATTTTTCAGTTTTACAATAGAATAGTTGTATTATTTTATTGTAATTCCGGAGATCCAAAAGACGGTGCCATACGGAAAGGAGTTCCGACAAGACGGTGTTTTCTTGGATGGCGTGCCAATGAAGTTCAAGGGACCATGGAGTTGGTTTCCGAATTTGTAATAGTTTATTAGTTTTACTATTACTAGGAAGGCCATACTAGGATTTTATTGCTTTATTGCTTTTATTTTGGCATTTTAATATGTTTGCATGCATAGCCAAATCGCCATAAACATGCATATTAGTTTAGATCGTTTATAACGACCGTGTCAATTATAATTATCAAATTCACCGATTTAATTCGCTTAAAGGAGATGGATAATAAATTGACAAGACCTCTATATTAAACAAAAACAATTGAGAATTAGCCTTACCAAATAGTAGAACCCATGAGCTTCTATTTCGTGGGGTGGTGCTAGTCCAGTGGGCAGTACGAACCCCATTACGTAGGATAAGTGGTGCAATGAGGTGGATTCAGTCCAGTGGGCGGATCGCATCTCGATGCAATTGAAATTTGGTTTGTACTCAACGGAAGTGTAGAGGACCAGTGGTCATTGTGTTCCGGGCTAAGATGTATAAATTATGATTTGTCATCAACCAAGAGTTCTAGGGTAGAACCGGTTTATTTTAACCCACCAAACCATATCATTGGGTCGGAGTTACAGTGGTTCACGATTTCGGTAGTATGGGTTTGGGTCTTGGAATCATTTATAAAATTGGATAGAGGTCATTTTATAGATGCATTAGCTTGATAAATATGTTTACAAGTTAAAAATGAACATTAAAACAATTAGTATTTAATTACTTCATATGTTTAAAAATTTTGTAGTCTTCGAATCAATATCAATCATGACTACTTCCACTACTACAAACACTTCATGGTTACGTTCCTTCATGGATCGTTGTAAGCTAAAAAAGAATGGGGCAAACTTTGCCGATTGGGATGCCCAACTATTGTTAGCGGCAGAGGGAGACGGTAAGACCGAATTCCTCATTGAAGAATCACCTCCTGAACCTGCAGAAAATGCCACCGCCGCTGCAAGACGACCCTATGATACTTATCAGAAGGAGTCTGCGGCAATCAAAAATGTTTTGATCTTCTCGATGGAGCCAGAACTCCAAAGGAGTGCCATAAAGATTGGCACGGCCTATGAGATCTACTCCAGGCTTGTGACAATGTTCTCAAAGGCTTCGAGAATTGTCCAATACGAGGCGGGATCGGCCTTCTTTGATCTCAACCTTAAGGAGGGGCAAAAGGCTAGCCCATATGTGCTCAAGTTAATTGAGCATGTAGAAACCCTAAGGATGAATCAAGTGGACATTCCTAAAGAACTAGTGATTGACAGAATCCTCCACTCCTTGTCTAAGGTGAAAACTTATGTACAATTCCGGGTGAATTTCAACATGAGGAACCAAGACATCTCTCTCGATGAATTGCACAACATGATCGTGCAAGCTGAAAGGGATATGGGCCTAAATGTTAGTGCCCCTAAGGATGTGCTCAACATTAATGTTAAGAGCAAAGGAAAGTTCAAAAGGAAGGGTAAGGCAAAGGGGAAGCAGCCTTCCAAAGGTTCAAAGAAAGTGTCTTCTGAGGCAAGCACCTCCAATTCCAAGAAGAGCCCTCATCAAGGGGCCAAATGCTTTTACTGCAATGGCAAAGGACATTGGAAGAGGAAATGTTCCAAGTATCTCAGTGATCTCAAAGCTGGGAAGATTCTTCCGGTTGGTACGATAACTATCCCGATTTTATGTTAATCTCAACTAATGTATTATGATACAAGTTGTGATATGAATGCTCTTCTTACTTGAATTAGGGCATGAAAGCAAAGATAAGGGAAAAGAGAAACAAGCTTGATGGATCAAGGGAACTAAGAGTAGCTCCACTCGGGATGATCAAAGAGCTTTGTTTTTCGCTTATTTTGCTAGTATTTCAAGTGTTGTATGAACAATTAAAACCTATATTTTATTTCCTTGTTGGACAAGGAAAGGGTAATCCTTGAACAATATGTTGTATTTTGGATAATGTAGTGACTTGGTTTTCAACCCAAGTCACTATCGGTTTATAATTATGTTCTTGTTTAGTTTAACATACACTTGAAAATCTTAAACATAAAATACAATTGATTATGACATTTCAATGTATGACCATTGAAGCCAAATTGGTATAGGATACCCAATTCAAATCAAATCAAAATCAAATTAAGTTTAGAACTCAATTAAGAGGAAAAGTTATCAACCATCCAAAACTATCTAAGCTTTAAAACGAATAATTTCTGTAATAAATCATAAGGGCACACAAACCAACATCAAAGTCATTGCTTGTGGCCTTAGTGGCTATCTTTCGTAATAAAATGAGATTATAATTACAAAGTTAGAGTGGGAGAAATTTAAAATGCCACAAATAGCAAGTGATTTTGATTAACACAATGGATATGATCTATTAGTGAATAGTAGGATTTATTGTGTTTTGGTTGTGTAAGAGATTTAGAAGGTAGATAAAATTGTGGATAGGATCTACGATTGAGAAAATCTACACCTTATGGTTTTAAAAGGTAGATTAGGCTGTGGATAAGATTCTACGCCTTATCATCCCAAAAGTTGTGGATAAGCCCAAAAGTTGTGGATAAGATCTACGGTTTGGTAAAAATCTACACCTTATATCCCAACGGCCCCGGCCCTGGGGGATACTTCAAGAATAAATTCTTGAAGTTTGTAAGGAAAAATTCTATACATGGATAAGATCCATGATAGAGTCCTCGTACAGTACAAGATAAGATAAATGTGGGGAACTGAAAGTTCCCACACACAGAAATTGTACACCATAAGAAAAGACTCTTATAGAAACTACGGGAGGACACTCGAAGAAAATTATTCAAAAGATTTTGCAAAGGCTCAAGAAAGGGTTCTTGGATTTAGATGGTGATCTAAATGTGTCAATATAAATTCTAAAGACCATGAAATTTATAAGACATACATGCTAATAAATGAGATTTATTGGGAGAAGCATATGTTGACATGTGGATGCCAGCAGTTTGCAAAGTTAAGGGTAACTTTGTTGAAAGTAGTAAGGTAATTCATTGAGAATGAATTCAGTAAACTCAATAACCACTTTTCAAAAGGGTATTTGAAAAGGATGTGACTATTAGCACATATGGTTAAGTCCCAACCATTTCAATTCATTAAATGTTAAGGAACATTGAATTGAGTGGGAGCTTTATGATTTACGGTTAAATGTAAAGTTCAGTGGGAGTTCTCGCTCCAGGATTTGAAGCTATTGGGTCATGGGTATGACTTCGGGATCTTCAGAATCAGGCAAGAACAAGAGTTTAGTGGGAGTAAACGTTATCTAAAACAACTCATTGCTCGTTTGGAATGAAGCATTGATACTTATAAAAGGTACACGAGTTTTGGTTCTAGATGACATATTGATATGAATTAAATCTAATTGAACATGGGATGTTTAGTTGAGATTATAAAAGACATCTTGTTATTAGTGTTAAGGTTGTTCATGGAGATGAAGATAGTATAACCATGATGGGATCATGGAAATTTATCGAACCTTAAGTACTATTGTTTGCACGTTTAAATCGCTAATGTTTCCGCCATTAGTTTAATCGTGTAAAGTGGATGCACACAGCTTACAGGACAACCCGTTGAGCAGGTGTTAAACCAATGATTAAACCTTGATCAATTGTCAAAGTATTCTCCAATGAAGATGAAAGACAAATTCAAGATTTTGGAAGATAACTTAGTCGTATAGTAAAAGGTTTGCAACGACTCAAGTTCCAAGATACCAAGCAAAGATTTATGATAATCTTTGGCTTACATTCATTGACTATGCATCTCAATGACTTGTATTTTAACAACATGATCATCACAAGATTCTACAAAATGTGTAAGTTCACAAATTATGTAAAGGCATTGCTGTGGCTGGGAGTTACACAAAGCACATAATCTTATTCGCTAGTCATGAGAATGACTTGTCTCTTTCAGATGAAAGATCAATGTATGGATATGATCCGCAAAGTGAACGCTCGCACGAACCGTGGTAAACCTGGTTTACTCAAAATGAAGATAATTACAATTTTAAGGGATACAAACGAGAGACCCTAAAGCTGATTGTAAATTAAATGGTGTTCAAAGGTTGACCACTTGGATGGTATAATCCACTAATTGTTTGAGTTATTTATAACTCACGAAAGGTCAAGTAAAATTCAAATGGGATGGTAAGACCATATTGAACCCCATTAAAGTGAATTGAATTATCATGACCTCGCCCCTAGTTGCTTAAGTGAGGTGACATCTCAATGCAACCGGATGTGTGATGCGATTGATGGCGAGTTCAATTGCCATAGAGTCATACGGGATGACTAATCGATCACCTAGGCATAGACGTATTAAGATACATTTGCCGGGCTAATGACCGCTGATAGAGCTCTGGCGTACTCTTATTAAAAGACTGCCTGGTCGTGGCGGGAGCATCTATCGTGTTTCACATGAGTCAGTTCTTGGACTAATGACTGTTCTCTGAGGTGGCACAGTTTTCAGATTAAATTTGATTTATGTCCTAACACCTTCGTAACTGGGGTTTATAAGGACATATTTTGGGTTATGATGGGCTGTGGCCAGCCGGAAGGAATAAGTCGATTAGGAATTGTCCACCCCTTGTCAGGGTTGAGAAATATCTCTAGGCCACTCGAGGAGAATAATAACTGGAAATGCGTGGCCACGCTCGGAAGGTATCTATGGTAGATAATTCCGGTCAGTAGTTATAACTCCAGATCGAGATAAACCACTCTAGATTTCAATCAATTGCCGGCACGACCTAAGAGGACGCCATGCATTGAGTGGGAGATAGTAATAGGGCAAGAGAATTGGTGACACACACTTGTCTCGGACAAGTGGGAGATTGTTGGAGGAAGTGTCCTCGACAATAGTGTGTTGACGTAATTAAAACTCATTTGAATGAAACACAACTGGGAGTGTTACTCTTTTAAAGTCGACTGATCAACATTTACCGATAATGATTGGCTGTCTAGAGTTTGACATTATCGTCATATGATGGTGGTGATCAGTTGATCCCTTAAGGTCATATCTTTAGGGAATTCCGTCTCAATGGAATAATTAATTAATATTGTATTGGATACAAATTAATTAATAACTAGAAATTTTGGAAATAATTTTATATGACGAATATTTTATAATGAGATTATAATAATAATAGTCAAAGTAATAAAATCGTTTTATTACTCGTTTTTTATTTATTCGTTTAAGAAACGATTAAATTGAGAATGAACACGGTTGATCATAAAATTACAAAGAGTTGTAATTAAAATTATGATATTACATTTTATACAATAATTATTTCGAAATATTGGAATAATTATTTAAATGTAATAAATTTGTAAATTATGAATTTTAATAGTTAAAATTGCACAACTAACAAATTGGGTCATGTGTTATGAAACATGTGTGACATGTTACAAATTAACACAATTGACAAAGATAAAATGGGTCCATTTTAGACCTCATTTCAGCCGTGTAGTATTGAGCATGTGTGAGGGTTGTGTGCTTGAGTGTACAAGCTTGATTGTGTGCATCTTACACAAAAGGAATGTAAGGCATCTTACATGCTTTATGTAAGAGATAGTAAGACATGCATTGGCCTTGAAAAGGCTTGTGATAGCCGGCCATCTTGAGTGCATGAGAGCATGTTTGCTCTATATATACCATACATACACACCTCACAAGTGAACACATGTAATGAGTCCCTTTTGCTATTGTTAGTAATACACACTCATACTACAACACTCATTCTCTACATTTCATTAGAAATAATTTTCTAAGTGTAGTAAACCATTTCCATACTAATAATATTAATGGTAATATTATTTATATTTCTAGTATACTAGTTCTATTTTTCTAGTAACAAAAATAGTTTTAGTTTGAGATCGGGTC
Source organism: Silene conica (assembly GCA_029255685.2). Taxonomy (NCBI): domain Eukaryota; kingdom Viridiplantae; phylum Streptophyta; class Magnoliopsida; order Caryophyllales; family Caryophyllaceae; genus Silene; species Silene conica. Next base: position 44,154,846 of record CM055319.2, on the reverse strand, counting down.
CTTGATACGCACCTTAAGGAGACGATTTTTGTTAGATCGTTACAAGAGGATTTCGGGTTTTGAAGACTCAAATAATAGGTGATTATTGAGTATAAACCTTCTAAAACCAATGTAAGGACCAATACATCTTATGATATCATCATGCATGCATAAGATCTTATTAAGTTTTATGACCTAAACTTAAAGAAACAAAACTCACATTAGATATGAGTATAAAATCAGGAACTTAGTTCCCAACATTACCATCTCGGTTTCCCGAGGCAGTAGATACAAAGGAAGATAAACAGTACTTTAAATGAAATTTAACTCAAACATGTTCTTACATCTGTATCCGAAAGTCTTAACAAAACAAATAAAGTACATCTCATATTACACTGACTAAGGTGATCTAGACATCTAGCCTGGTCCGGATCCAAGCTCTTCCGCCCATAGCTCCCCCCTTAGTCTCAGCCACCTGTCAATCTGCTCCCCAATAAATTGGTTCATCACAGGTGATCACGAATACACAGGGTCAACCACGAGGTTGAGTAGGGAAACAATAAATATAGTAACAATATAATAAACTCCGCACCGATCCATCGCCAAATAAACTCCGCACCGATCCAACACCAAATATACTCCGCACCGATCCAACACCAAATATACTCCGCACCGATCCAACTATACTCCGCACCGATCCAACACCGTATCACAAGACCCAATATATATATATATATATATATATATATATATATATATATATATATATAGAGGCGAGTTCCGGTGAGTTTGCCATATTCCGTGAGTTACCCCCGCGTATAAATACAATTGACCTAAACCCAAATTTCTAAGACGCGCGTAAAATTCATAATTCTTCATCAAATTTCTAACAAACTCTGTTTTCCCTAACTTTCTCTCTCCTTCAAAAACCCAAAAAAATCATCACAAAACCTCAGAAAAACGTATAATTCTTCATCAAAATTCTTCATCAATTCTTCATCAATTCATCAATTCTTCATCAAATTCATCAATTCTTCATCAATTCTTCATCAATTCTTCATCAATTCTGAAAAATCAGACGAAAAACTTGCAGAACCCTAATTTTTCGGTAATAATTCTTACGATTTTGTTATTTTAATACTTGAATAGCTGAATTATTTGCTTCAAATAACAAATTGTACGACAATTTATGTATTGTTTTCGTAATCTTCAGGATTTTCGATCATGAATTCAGACGAACTTAATGACGATCATCTTAATCAGCTTAATGACGATCAAACATTGACGATTTCAGGTATCAATTTGTCTAGTTTATAATGATTTCATGATTTCATGATACAATAACTATATGAGAGCTTAAAATAACTCACTATTGAGCTTATATTGACTGCTATTATGAATTACGTATTGAGCTTAAAATAACTCATGATTTCATGTATTATGCAAATACAATAACAGTTATAATGAATACAATAACAGATAAAATGAATACAATAACAGTTATAATGAATACAATAACAGTTATAATGAATACAATAACAGTTATAATGAATACAATAACAGTTATAATGAATACAATAACAGATATAATGAATACAATAACAGTTATAATGAATACAATAACAGTTATAATGAATACAATAACAGTTATAATGAATACAATAACAGTTATAATGAATACAATAACAGTTATAATGAATACAATAACAGCTATTATGTATTACAATAACAGTTATAATGAATTACAATAACAGTTATAATGAATACAATAACAGTTATAATGAATTTCAATAACAGTTATAATGAATTTCAATAACAGTTATAATGAATTACAATAACAGTTATAATGAATACAATAACAGTTATAATGTATTACAATAACAGTTATAATGAATATAATAACAGTTATAATTTATACAATAACAGCTATTATGTATTACAATAACAGTTATAATGTATACAATAACAGTTATAATGAATACAATAACAGTTATAATGAATACAATAACAGCTATTATGTATTACAATAACAGTTATAATGAATTACAATAACAGTTATAATGAATTACAATAACAGTTATAATGAATACAATAACAGTTATAATGAATACAATAACAGCTATTATGTATTACAATAACAGTTATAATGAATTACAATAACAGTTATAATGTATTACAATAACAGTTATAATGAATACAATAACAGTTATAATGTATTACAATAACAGTTATAATGTATTACAATAACAGTTATAATGAATACAATAACAGCTATTATGTATTACAATAACAGTTATAATGAATACAATAACAGTTATTATGAATACAATAACAACTATTATAACTTTTTTAAAAGAAGTCACTATTAGATACAATAACTCAATGTAAACATAATAACTCATTTGCATTAGAATAACTAGCATTATGTAATACAATAACAGGTACAGAAGCTTACAATAACTGCACATAGTAACTTATTTCAATATGTTTGTAGGTATTGAAATAAATAATACCAATGAAACAACTTTCTCTACACCCACATTTGAATCAGAAACAAGGGATAATACTGTCCATAATCTTGGAATGAATGAGATACACTCCAGGTGGTAGTGAGGAGTGGAGTAGGATGGTAGAAAATGGTTTCAAGCCTGCATTGGGGCTAATGTTTGTAAAACTTGAGGAGGCAATCGAGTTTTACAATTTATATGCTGTGGCCTGTGGTTTCATACCGAGAAAGTACACACAAACCAGATTCCGTGATGGCTTGGTAGACAAAAAATCTATGGTCTGTAACAGACATGGTTTCAAAGAGGATCGCAAAAAGTTTCTGCCGATTGTTGAAACTGAAAACGCAGAAGGGAATAAGAAGAGAAAAGGGTCTGTAGAAGCAAAAAAAACGAAACTGACAAGATTTGGTTGCAAGGCAAAAATACGGTTTGCTGCTGTATTTAATGATAACATGCAGATAAGAGGGTATGTCATTGATCAGTTTTACGAAGGTCACAATCACAGACTTTGTCCACTCAAAGAAAGGGAATTTCAGAAAAATTTAAGAACACTTAACCTTTACATTAAGCAAACAATTGTTAACAATTGTAAACTCAACATTGGTGCTACAAAGACATTTAGAATGATGGGGGAACAATCAAATGGGTATGCAAACATTGGCGCAACTCTGACGGATTTCAAGAACTTCAAAAGAAATATTAAATGTTTCATAGGTGACAAAGATGCTGACATGATTCTCGCCTATTTAAAGGGGCTCGTTGAAACTTCTGAAAATTTTTACTATGCTTATGAAGTTGATAAGGATGAATGTTTGGCTAAAATATTTTGGGCAGACGGGCAGGCAAGGACAAATTATTCCATGTTCGGGGACACCATCACATTTGACCCTACTTATGGCACTAACAAGTATCATATGGCCTTCACGCCATTCACCGGTGTTGATAACCACAAAAAATCAGTAACCTTTGCTGCTGCACTTGTCGATCATCAGAACGATAAGTCTTTCACTTGGGTGTTTAAGAAGTTCCTCGATTGTATGGGAATGAAAGAACCTCAGTGCATTCTTACCGATCAAGATCCAGCGATTAAACTCGGGGTGAATTCCGTATTCAAGAAAGCGAGACATCGCTACTGCATGTGGCATATAATGTCAAAATTAACTGATAAAGTTGAATCACAAATTTGTAAGGAAACAGACTTTGTTGAGAGAATATGTTCAGTTGTTTGGGGCACTGACTTGGAACCAGTAGAGTTTGAAGAAAAATGGGTTCAAGTGATCAGTGACTTTGAATTACATGATAACACTTGGTTGACATACATGTATGGCAAAAGACACAAATGGATACCTGCTTACTTTCGGGATTTGCCTTTAGGTTGCCTTTTGAAAACAACACAAAGATCGGAGAGTCAAAACAGTTACTTCAAAAGATTCGAGAGCATAAATGGCACACTTGTTGAATTTTGGTTGCGCTTTCAAAGTGCAATGGAACAACAACGCTATAATCAGAAATGTCTTGATGCAACAAGTGACACCACATTGCCTCAGGTTTCATCTAAGACTATGATCGAGAAACATGCCTCCAAAATCTACACACACGCTGTTTTCTATGAATTCCAAGAACAATTGCAGGCGGCTCTCTGTTCTTGTGCAGTTAGAGGATTTTCTGAGCAAGGAAACATTCACAATATAGATGTTGAAGATGCCTACAAGAATCGTAGAATATTTCAGGTTATTTCGTTTTACAAAAGATAGAATAACTGAATTTGTGAATACAATAACTGTTTTTTAACATTATAATAACTGATCCACTTAGGCTTATATTATGAATTACAATAATCACCAATATGTTTTACAATAACAAGCACTTATGCATTACAATAATCAACAAAGTATGAATACAATAACAGCTATTATGAATACAATAACAGCTATAATGAATACAATAACAGCTATAATGAATACAATAATAAAATGTAAAACTGAATACAATAACAGTTATAATGAATTACAATAACAGCTATTATCAATTACAATAACAGCTACTATGTATACAATAATAGCTATAATGAATTACAATAACAAGTATTAAAAAATGGAAAAAAGAATACAATAACATGTATTATGCAATACAATAACAGCTATTATGAATACAATAACAGCTATAATGAATACAATAACAGCTATAATGAATACAATAACAGGTATTATAAAATGTAAAACTGGATACAATAACAGTTATAATGAATACAATAACAGTTATTATGAATACAATAACATGTATTATGCAATACAATAACATTTATTATGAATACAATAACAGTTATAATGCAATACAATAATAACTATACTGTTGTGCAGGTTGTTCACAATACCGAAACAAAAGAAACAACATGTACATGCAAGATGTTTGAGAGGAAAGGAATCCTTTGTAAACACATAATATGGGTACTATCAGGTAAAGGATTGACTAGCATACCGGAGAAGTACATCGCAAGTAGATGGATGAAGAAATCATATAGAAAGCCTTTGTTTGGACTGGATGGAAAGTTATTACAAGATTATGATCCAACTGACTTAAGAAAGCTGGAATTATCAAGAGTATGGTCTGAGTTTTATGCAACAATAAGTGCTCTAAAGTCAATGCCTCCAGACCATATAAAGGAACTAAGTGTGATGCTTTTACAATTTCGAGAGAAAAATTGTCCAACAAAAGAGAACTTGACAAAGGAACAAGAATTGGAGATGCTCTTAGGTTGTTCAGCAAAATCAAACATTACTGTTCACCCACCAAAGATTGCAAAAAACAAAGGAAGTGGCAAGAGAATGAAATCAAACAAGGAAAAGGCAATTGAAAAGGCAAGCAAACCAAAGAGGCTATGTAATAACTGCAAACAAATGGGAAACCATGACAAAAGAAACTGCCCAAATCCATTTGTTGAGCATGCACCTGAGGAAGAAGATGAAGAGGGAGATGAAATGGAGGATGAATAAGGCATCCAATGAACACAATTACAATAATCGTACCACAACTTTACAATAATACAAAAATTTCTCAGTATTTTGTCTTAGATTACTATAGTTGAGAATCTATATTTCGTGTAAGAAACTTTAGAATAATTACTTACTAAAAATCGTGTTTTTGGAGTTCAACATATGCAATTATGAATACAATAACAGTTATAATGAATACAATAACAGGTATTACATAATGCAAACTGAATACAATAACAGCTATTATGCAATACAATAACAGCTATTATCAATTACAATAACAACTATTATGAATACAATAACAGCTATAATGAATTACATTAACATGTATTATAAAATGGAAAACTGAATACAATAACAGGTATTATGCAATACAATAACAGCTATTATGAATACAATAACAGCTACTATGAATACAATAACAGCTACTATGAATACAATAACAGTTATTATGAATACAATAACAGTTATTATGAATACAATAACAGCTATTATGAATACAATAACAGCTGTTATGAATACAATAACAGCTGTTATGAATACAATAACAGCTACTATGAATACAATAACAGCTACTATGAATACAATAACAGTTATTATGAATACAATAACAGTTATTATGAATACAATAACAGCTATTATGAATACAATAATAACAGCTATTATGAATACAATAACAGCTATTATGAATACAATAACAGCTATAACGAATTACAATAACAGGTATTACAAATAGGAAAACTGAATACAATAACAGCTATTATGCAATACAATAACAGCAATTATCAATTACAATAACAGCTATTATGAATACAATAACAGCTATAATGAATAAAAATAACAGGTATTACAAACTCCAAAACTGAATACAATAACATATATATGCAATACAATAACAGCTATAATGAATTACAATAACAGTGTAAAATCCATTATAATAACTGTCTGAAAATCATTACAATAACTGTATGAACCCATTGCAATAACTGTCTGAAAATCATTAAAATAACTGCCTGAGACATTGCATATAACTGTCTGAACAAAAATTACAATAACTGTTTTGATGATTACAATAGCTGTCACAAAAATATAGCACTTCCTACGCTTTACAAAAATACAATCCTTTCCCACAACAATTACATTTTCCAACATTTAAAAAGAGCTCATTTTTTTGGTTTAGCAAAACCTCTTAAAGCTACACTTTTATACCTTTTCATAGAACTTTTCCTCTTCTTTACAAGATTCTTCTCCTTTTTCAGTATGTCTTCCCTGAAATTCACCACTTCTTCCAAAAGAGCCGCTCTTGAGTCATTGGCATCTGACATCAACAAAATACACATCATCTCAATCCATAAAGCAGTCCTCTCCGTTTTCTTCTTAATTGATACCAATCCCTTGTCGTGCTTCCCTTCATATGTGAGCATGTGAAACATGATATAGAATCCTGATTCGTGATTGTTCATAAGTTTTGTTTTCCATTCAAAATCAACATTAACAAGTTCAAATGTGTTAACGGAAATCCCTTCTTTTGCTGTTTTCCTTGTATCCAGATAGTCGGAAAACAATTCAACCTAAAACATGCACAAAAAAATGCAAAATCACAATTGTATCAAAAACACACACATTACAATAACTTAATTAACATAAACTCATTTTTATCTATATAATAACCCATACAAAACTATACAATAACTACTAAAGAGAGTTTGAATTTAGAGAACATACTGCAATCTTTGCAAGTTTGAAGAAATCAGACTTTTCCCAATTTGCATGCAATGTATGGTCCAATACATCAACCGTCTTGTTTATGAAGTTAATGCAAACACAAAAGTAGTGCATGTCTAAGGACAACGGGATGAAGACAAGGTCCACGTCGATCGCAGAGTTTACAACGTGTTCAGATAAATAACAATTCCAAAACTCAAAGATCCTGTCTTTATCACTGTCATTTGGAGTTAGAACCCCTTGAGTAGTTTCCAGCATGTCTTCAACAATTGCCTATCACAAATAAAACTGAATTTTATACAACGGTTTTGTATTATGCAATTCAATAACCAACATAATACAATAACATGTATTATGCAATACAATAACATCTATTATGAATACAATAACAGCTATTATGAATACAATAACAGCTATTATGTAATACAATAACAGCTATTATGAATACAATAACAGCTATTATGAATACAATAACAGCTATTATGAATACAATAACAGCTATTATGAATACAATAACAGCTATTATGTAATACAATAACATCTATTATGAATACAATAACAGCTATTATGAATACAATAACAGCTATTATGAATACAATAACAGCTATTATGTAATACAATAACAGCTATTATGTAATACAATAACAGCTATTATGAATACAATAACAGCTATTATGTAAACTGACTTAATTGAAAAATGATATAGTTTTCAACACCGGTTTAATGAAAAAAAGCTAAAACATATAATAACTGCACAAGTAAAAACAACTAATACCATGTGTGTTGGACCAAGGAACATCATCATTGGCGATTCTTTCTCTTTAACCTCCATGTAATTCAACACAATTGACCATGCTGTTATAACCCGTGTCTCAGTGTAATCATCAGGTTTTGTTGACCTAACATCAGACCTATCCACAATAGCAGATCCAGAAGAAAACAAAAGCTCCCTGCAAAAAAAAAGACACACAATCACTAATACCACAACGAGAAAAAGAACCCACAGTTGAAATGCAACAAAAGAGAAAAAGGACACATACTCATTTTTAAGTGTGTAATCGTCCAAGAAACAATAGTCAATAACTTGTTTCTTCAGACTTGGTAACCCAGTTGTCAATCTGTTATTAGTCTTCATAATTTTTGACACTACAACAATACTTTTGTCTGCCTTCCCACAATTTATTGAGCAGCCAAGACCATCAGAGTTTGCTCTTCTAGAACCACCTCTGGATGATCTAATTATCCCAACACTGAATGGCTCATTTTGCACAGTTTTTTTTTGAACCTACCGGAGTTCCGTCACCAGCAACCAGTTTCTCAGCTAATATCTTAGCAACTTCCAGATCAGTGGCCTCAAATTTTTCGTTTTCCATCTCAGCTAACCTTCGTTTTTCAATCAACTTAGGGAGCAACTGTTCCTTTGTCTTTGTAAATTCCTCAACCAAAGGCAACAACCTCTCTCTTTCTTTGTTGATATCAGCTAACACTAGGATAGCAGCAATTTCAGCTCTGTAAATAATTCTTTTTAGTGGATCATGCAACTCTGATGTAAACAACTCCCCGTTGTAAAACATCATATGCATCATGACAAAAACACCACAATCTAAGTTTTGAGGTCCTTCTAATTTCCATGGAAAATCCACATTTACAAGTTTGAAATTAGAGACCTCGCTGCCTCGTTCATGCCCTTCCTTTACCAGAAATCTACCAAATATTTCAACCTGGTTAATTTTAAAAACAAAGTCAGTCATGCTCAAGTAAAAAAATACAATAACAGCTATTATACATTACAATAATTAACATTATAAAAAATACAAAATAACCACAAAAAGGTATAACTTTAAGAAAACATCATATAAAGGTACGTACAATAGATTTGGTAGCCACCAACCAGATACTATCTTCAAAATCATCGTATACCCGATTGTCAAGATAGTTGATACTCTTCTCCACAAAATTTAAAGCAACGCAGAAAAAATGGTCTCCAAAATGAACAGGGAGAAAAACCTGACATTATAAAAAATAGAGATGTCGGTAAAAATATTAATGAAGAATTTTGAAAAACATAAAAATACATCTAATAAGCCAATAAAAAACATACCCAATCAGCTCTGATGTCAAGGGAGCCTTCGCTATTCTCAATGACATTTTCCCAAGTATTAAAAATTTCTTGTCTGTACATATCTTTCTCATTATCAGCAGCATTGATGAACTTGAATAAAGAGTCCTATGAAAAATTTAAAATAATTATTATTCCCATTATGCAATACAATAACAGGAATTATGCATTACAATAATTAACATTATGCATTACAATAACAGCTATTATGAATACAATAACAGCTACTATGAATACAATAACAGCTACTATGAATACAATAACAGTTATTATGAATACAATAACAGCTATTATGAATACAATAACAGCTGTTATGAATACAATAACAGCTACTATGAATACAATAACAGCTGTTATGAATACAATAACAGCTGTTATGAATACAATAACAGCTACTATGAATACAATAACAGCTGTTATGAATACAATAACAGCTGTTATGAATACAATAACAGCTACTATGAATACAATAACAGCTACTATGAATACAATAACAGCTACTATGAATACAATAACAGTTATTATGAATACAATAACAGCTATTATGAATACAATAACAGCTATTATGAATACAATAACAGCTATTATGAATACAATAACAACTATTATGAATAGAATAACAGCTATTATGAATACAATAACAACTATTATGAATACAATAACAAGTATTGTACATTACAATAATTAACATCATGCAAAATACAATAACAAAAATAAGCAACTAAAATAACACCCCCCCAGAATAGAAACACATACTGAATGACTTGTCCAAAAAAATCTTCTGGACGGAGGTAACTCTTTCTCGGCCTTGAATATAATGTCATTCAGTAAAAATGACCAACAGTCGATAATGTTGGATGTCATCATAGTCTTGGCAGACATTGAAATAATATCATCTCGAGTTAGCATATTGAAATTTGAGAACGAGACCAAATCCTCCCTATCACATTGAAACAAAATCATTAATAATTGCGGCGCAAAAAAAAGTAAAAACTAAGAAAAACCCATGGAAAAACTAAAAGAATGCTTACCCCGTTCCTAAGTCATGGTCATGTAGGAAACAATAATCAAGCACATTTTTCCTCAGACTTAAAATAGGAGCAAAAAGCTCCTTGTACTCAATCAAGAATTCAGAGACCACCACTGCCTCCGGATCACGAACTCCACATGCTAACCCACAGCCTATACCATCCTTCCCAAAAAATATATGCTGAGGGACAACATCGGAATGCAGCAGGAAAGAATTAATGAAAGAGCTGTCCGGGTTTCTTTCCACAACAATATTATCGCTGACAACTTTGTTAATAACCTGATCCAAATCTCCCAAATCTCCAAAATCATCAATTATGGGACTGCCCCCATTACTTCTTTCCTCACCCAAATCTTCAAGATTTCCCAGATCATCAGCTTCACCCTCAGCCTCATCATTTATGGGACTGCCACCATTACTTCTTTCATCACCCAAAATCTTCCAGATTTCCCAGATCAACAGCTTCAGCCTCAGCCTCATCATTTATCGGACTGCCTCCTTTACTTCTTTCATCACCCAAATCTCCAAGATCTGCCACATCACCATCTTCGGCCTGATCTTCATTGATGGGATTGCCCACAGACTTCTTTTTACTCCGAGAATATACAACCTTAAATTCATGTCCACCACTGCCCACACCCCCCGTTGTTTCCGCTGTACTTTTTTCATGCTCTTTGCAAAATGTTTCGTACAATGGCAACTTACTTCCCACATTTTTGATTTCCTCAGCTTTTTCGCAAATAAAATCAAAGTATTTAATGAACATTGAGTTCTCATCATTCAAAAAAGCGGGAGTTTGGGAAGCCAATGACACAGAAGTAGAAGCATCATTAGTTGAACAAGACTCTTTCTCCATTGCTTCTTTTCTTTGTGTGTACAAATGGAGAAATATCTCGACATCTCTCTTCATCATCAAGAAATGTAATTGAGAAACCTAAAAAACAAAAATAAAAAGGCGTTAAACAATAACTATAATAAATCATTACAATAATTGTTATACAATACAATAACACCTAGTATGAATTACAATACACATGTATTATGCAATACAATAACAGCTATTATGAATTACAATAACAACTATTATGAATACAATAACAGCTATTACGAATTACAATAACAGGTATCACATTATGGGAAACTGAATACAATAACAACTATTATGAATACAATAACAGCTATTATGAATTACAATAACAGGTATTACATTATGGAAAAATGAATACAATAACAACTATTATGAATACAATAACAACTATTATGAATACAATAACAGCTTCTATGAATACAATAACAGCTACTATGAATTACAATAACAGGTATTACAGAATGGAAAACTGAATACAATAACAACTATTATAAATACAATAACTATTATGAATACAATAACAGCTATTATGAATACAATAACAACTATTATAAATACAATAACAGCTATTATGAATTACAATAACAGCTATTATGAATACAATAACAGCTAATATGAATTAGAATAATTGTTATACTACTCTGAAACTATAACTGATGTAAATTAGAAAACTTACATCAGAAGCTTTTGATCGAATGACCTCATCCGTATCAAAACTGTTGGGTAGTTCAAGATACTTCTTTCCAGGTTCAGGTTTGTCAACAACGGAACTCACAACAACGGAACTCCCTTTGTACGAAGTATCAATTGTAGCTTTTGAGTGTTGCCATTTGGGATAAACATTGCTGATATATTCCCCATTCCCCAGGGAACCAGAGCTCAGCTCTAACTTTCCCCTTCTGAGAAAGGATTCATCATCCCAATGTTTGATAAGAGGAGTTTCAGAGGGCATTGAATGACCCTTGAAACGCAACCGGTGGAAGTATGCTATCATGACAACAAGTATACACCCACGCAAAGTACATGACCCGCCTCTACACCGTTGCACACCCTCAACTAATTTTTCAAAAACGTAACCACACCAATCCAAATGGGGGATACGTTCAACATTTTGAACAGCCTTAAGCAGCGAGAAATCGATTCCATAAACAGAAGGAGGAACAAGAACAGTTGTCATAGCATAAAGCACAAACAAGCGCTTAAATTCATCTCCCCCATCATCTCCCATCTCAATTATTTTACTAAACACAGCAGGCACACTTACATAATTTGGCCCTTTCACGTCAAACTTCTTCCTAAATTCATCTTTTAGCGTCTCTTGGGAAGATAATACACTATTACCCGTGTAAACAACCTCAACCTTATCACCCCCAATTGGCAACCCAAAAATATCATGAACATCAGCCTTGCTAATAGGGAATTTAATCTCTTTTGCTTCAAAAAAATTAGATTCTGAATTAAAGTGCTTCACAAACAGTGGTATAACACGCAATGGCAACAAACCCAATTTAAAATCAAGTAAAGCACCAAACCCCAACTCAACAACTGCCTTTTTCTGGTTTGGCCCAAGTTTTTGCAAAAGGTTGACTAGGACATTAGGGCGGCAACTGACTTTAATCTTCGAAGCACTGCAAAAAACCATACAAGCTAAATAAACACAAACTGAAGCATAAAATACAACAACACTCCCATGAAGTCACTACTGCATACAATAACTGAGTTTTATAATACAATAACACAACTTATATAATACAATAACTGTGTTTAAATGAAGTGTCTAAGCACATTATAAATAACTGTGTACAAACCATTAAAATAGCTGTTATTGTATTCATAATAGCTGTTATTGTAAATCATAGTAAAAAAGGGAATACAATAACAGTCTTAGAACATTACAATAACAGTCTCACACGAATACAATAACAATCGTAGACAATTACAATAACAGTCTGAGACGATTACAATAATTGTCTGAAAAGCAAATAAAAAAGTGATGCATCAACAGAAACTCTAAAACCAGAAGAATAAGTGTACTTACATGTTCAATATTGGAGTTGGAGGGGAAATATTATGCCCCTTCCTTCGGAAAACTACTTTGGAACGTTTCAGATCAGCTCTATTACCAACTTGAGCCTCGGCCTTACGTTTAGGTGCCATTATCACTGTAGAATAACCACAACAATATATTACAATAACACACACACACATTATCTCCATTAAACAACAATTTAAGCTAATTTAAAGAAAAAACACACTAAAATTCAAAAATCAGGTAAAAATCTGGATATATTACAATAACACACACACACACTAAAATACAATAACACACACACACACTAAAATTCAATAACAGCTACTATGAATACAATAACAGCTACTATGAATACAATAACAGCTATTATGAATACAATAACAGCTATTATGAATACAATAACAGCTACTATGAATACAATAACAGCTACTGTGAATACAATAACAGCTACTATGAAACTATAAATACAATAACAGCTACTATGAATACAATAACAGCTACTATGAATACAATAACAGCTACTATGAATACAATAACAGCTACTATGAATACAATAACAGCTACTGTGAATACAATAACAGCTACTATGAATACAATAACGGCTACTATGAAACTATAAATACAATAACAGCTACTATGAATACAATAACAGCTACTATGAATACAATAACAGCTACTATGAATACAATAACAGCTACTATGAATACAATAACGGCTATTATGAATACAATAACAGCTATTATGAATACAATAACAGCTATTATTGTAATATGTTGTTGAATTGTAAAATCTGGAAAATACAATTAAGAAACCCTAATTTTAACTGGAAACAAAATGCAAAGTGACTAATTGAACTAAACACCAATTTTAAGTAAAAGACAACTACATAAACGAAGATTTTTAACGAATTGACGAAAAATTCAAAAAAGAATATGAAAAAAACCCCTAAAATTTTGCTAAAACGAGAAAAAAGTACACAAATACTCTAATTGAACTACATAATGAAACACACTGCTCAAAATTGAAGAATAACAACAGAAAACAAAACAAAAATCAACTTAAAAAACCTACAAAAGTAGCAAAAATAGAAGAAAAACGAAGTCAATAGTTTTACTGGAGATTACCTGAATATGAACAGATTAGAGACGAAAATGAGCGAACTAATCGACGAAGAAAAGATGAGCAAGATGATGGAGGTTTTACTGGAGAAGATGAAGGTTTTACAGTAGAATTATGGAGGTTTTGCGGTTGATTTTCGAATTATGGAGGTTTTTGCGGTTGATTTTCAATTGGAAGTTGAAAAGAGGGAAAAAGTAAGACAGGTGTAAAATTTGGGTTTTTATATGAATTGTGAGATTTAATCTCAGCCACTAATCTCAACTCAAAATGGATGGCTCAGATTCAAAGGTGTAACTCACCAAATATACCCCAACTCATATGATCCTATTTCTATATATATATATATATATATATATATATATATATATATATATTCACATCGTAACAATGTCTCAGAAAGATATAGATAGCACAATATAACGATCACCTGAGATTATAACATAAACATGCTTATTAACACATAAGAACAGATTACACATTATTGTAAACCAGTATCTTCCCCTACCTGATATAGCAGGAACGTAGACACAACCCGAGATATGTTTAGAAATGTTCCACTCGAAACTCGCTACCTAAACAGATATACGTAACGAATTAATAACTTACACGAACCCCTTAACGAATCATAGTTACTATAAATGGCAACTTCCATAAGTGGAAAGTTTCCATAAATAGAAACTTTCCCGATGTATCAACTTCCAAATATAGTAGCTTCTAAATTTAACAACTTTCGTTTGAATTTCAAATTATTCCAAATATACATTATTACTCATATCAAAGTTCACCATAAATACTTAACCTTTAATAGATAATATTTTTACCATTAATAAAAATATTATTACCATAGATAACAAATATATTATTAATAATAATAATAATAATAATTAAAATCATAAAACTAAATAAACTTAAAAGAAACGAGACCAACATAGCTAAAAATACCCGACTCACCCTCTCTCCCGACTTCAACCTACCACGCCACCGTGTACCACCCATTCGACCACCAGCGGACACCCCCTGCCAACACAGCCGACACCCAACAGACCCTCTGACACCACCGACCCACACGACGCCTGCCGGAGAGTCAGACCAGACCCCAACAACCCAGGTCTGACTCTCACCCGCACCTCAACCAGCCTGAAAACAAACCCCAACGACTGACTCAACCACCGCTAAAACCACCCACGAGCACCACCAAAACCACCTCTGACACAAGACCCATAACCAACGGTGGTGCCACCGTGTCGACCTCCCCCGAGTCAACGGTGGTACCACCCCCAAACCCTCACCTGAAAACGCAAGACCAAAAACAGAGACAACCAGCCTACGAGCAACCTCCTTCGACACCGACTCCGCCGCCTATACCCACCACTGCTACCACCATGACAAACCCCTGACTACCTTCTGCCTCCCTGACTCATGACCCGTACTAAAAAGACACGAAACCAGACCCAACACCCACGCTAAACACACACAGACGCGAAACAGTGAAGAACACGAACCCAGCAACTTAAACAGACTCGTAAAACCACCCCTTTCAGCCGCCTTTAACGGCCAACGACCACCCCACAATAGGTTACATAAACTCTATACATGTTCCATTACAAAAATATGCAGAGACAACAAGATTCCGTCGTGTTCTCTATATGATAAACGTGCCTGATTACGTGATTAAACTATAAAATACAACAGAAATAGTTCAACAATGTGTTGTGTTACCAAATCTAGGGGCAATTCGAACCACCACAGGCTATCCTACGACCACCGTGCACAGCTTCTCTACCTTCTTTGATATGACGGCTAGGTGTGTGTAGTGTTTGAATGCAGATTAGGGTAAAGCCTAGGTCTAGAGAAGTCTTAAAAGTTGGCGGTAGGTGGTATTCTTAGTAGGGTTGTGTAGATGTTCACGAAACAGTCGTGTGGGCTTTGGGGTTGGGCACACATTACGAGGCCCAGGTCACGCGCACAAGGTCTAGGGATCGATCCCCACCATGACATAAACATAGAACTAGAGGTCTAGGGTTCGAACCCTCATAACCACTTATTCACATACCTCGGTTTCATTGCTCAAAGTCGTAAAGTAAACTATCGATACAACAATTAAAACTTAATTATTGAGTCTCGATTTTAGAGGTATTACAGTCTTCCCCCCTTAAAATGAACTTCGTCCCGAAGTTCGTCCCAACTTAGGTGACAAAACCATCAACTCAAACGAACTTGGAACACAAAACATCGTAAAAACTCCACTTAAATCACAGAATGTTACATTCCACCCCCCTTAAAGAAAAGTTACGTCCGCGTAACTTACCTCAATCGAATAGATGCGGATAACGCTCTCTCATGGACGCCTCAGGTTCCCATGTAGCCTCTTCCTGGTTATGATTTGTCCACAGGACTTTCACTAAAGACGTCTCCCCATTGCGAGTTTTTCGTACCTTCCTGTCCAGAATCTCCTTCGGAGTCTCAATGTATACCAATTGCTCATCTACCTCAATCACCTCGTGCTGAAGCACATGTGATGGATCACTCACATACTTCCTCAACTGGGACACATGGAACACATTATCGACCTTGGATAGAGCTGGAGGTAAAGCTAATCGGTATGCCACCTCCCCAACTCTGTCCAAAATCTCAAATGGTCCAATAAATTTCTGACTCAACTTGCCCCGCTTGCCGAACCTCATCACACCTTTCATTGGAGAGACTTTCAGTAGTACCTTCTCTCCGGCCTCGAATGAAATGTCACTCCTCTTCAGGTCGGCATAGCTCTTCTGTCTATCCTGAGCGGCCCTCATCCGCTGTCGAATAATCTGAACCTGCTCCACCATCTCCTGGATCATATCGGGCCCTAATGTCACAACATCAGCTCGATCATCCCAACACACAGGGTACCGACACTTCCTTCCGTATAGAGCCTCAAAAGGGGCCATCCCTATGCTGGCATAGTAGCTGTTATTATAGGAAAACTCGATCAACCCCAGTCGATCCTCCCAAGATCCTCCGAACTCAAGAACACATGCCCTCAACATATCCTCAAGGGTCTGAATCGTTCTCTCGATCCTCCCAAGATCCTCCGAACTCAAGAACACATGCCCTCAACTCATCTTCAACTGGGTACCCAAAGCTGCCTGTAACTCCTGCCAAAATCTAGACATGAACCTCGAGTCTCGATCGGAAACAATGTCTTTGGGTACACCATGCAATTTGACCACATTCTGCACATATGACTTAGCCAACTCAACTTTACTCCAGGTATCTTACATCGGAATAAAGTGAGCAGACTTAGTCAAACGATCCACAATCACCCAAATCATGTTGTTGCCCCTCTGAGTCCGAGGCAACCCCACGATAAAATCCATTGAAATGCTCTCCCACTTCCACTCTGGCACATCCAAAGGTTGAACTTTCCCTTGAGGTCTCCTATGCTCCCTTTTCACTCTCTGACATGTCAAACACCTGGAAACAAACTCAGCAACTTCCTTCTTCATGTTAGGCCACCAGAATGTCTTCTTAAGATCTTTATACAGCTTATCACCCCCTGGGTGAACGGAATATGGAGTAGCATGAGCTTCAGTCAGGATCTTCTTCTTTAGCTCCTCTACATCCGGAACACACCATCGCCCACTGAACCTCAAACTACCGTCGGTATGAATACTGAACTTGGAAGCATTCTCTCCACCCTCATTCTCCACTATCTTATGCCACTTCTGGATTCTCGCATCAGTATTTTGCAACTCACGAATCTCGCCATATAACCCAGGCTCCACTGTCAAGTCACCAAGAGCATCCCCTTTCCGGATCATGAAGATTCTCATCTCCCTTAGTTCACCATGCAACCTCACTCTCGACCTGGCACAATTCAAGGCATGAACTGACTTCCTACTTAGGGCATCAGCTACCACATTTGCCTTGCCCTCGTGGTAGACAATCTGCATATCATAGTCTCCGATTAACTCTATCCACCTCCTCTGCCTCATGTTCAACTCCTTCTGGGTGTAGATATACTTCAGGCTCTTATGATCATAAAACACTTTAAAAGTGGCTCCATAAAGGTAATGGCGCCACAATTTAAGTGCAAACACGACTGCGCCCAATTCCTGATCATGAGTCGGATAATTCTCTTCGTAGGTCTTCAACTGGCGAGATGCATAAGCTATCACTCTCCCATTCTGCATTAGCACACAGCCCAACCCATGCTTCGAAGCGTCGGTATAAACTTCGAAATTATCACTTCCAACTGGCAAGGCCAGGATAGGAGCTGTTGTCAGGCGTTCCTTAAGAGTCAGGAATGCCTTCTCACAACTCTCATCCCAGACAAAACGGTTCTCCTTCCGCATTAACGACGTCAACGGCTTTGCTATCTTTGAAAAATCTTTGACGAATCTCCGATAATATCCCGCCAATCCCAGGAAATTTCGAATCTCACTCACATTCTTCGGACTTTGCCACTTAGTCACAGCCTCGATCTTACTAGGGTCAACAGCCACTCCCTCCTTTGAAATTACATGCCCCAGAAATGCCACTTTCTCCAACCAGAACTCACACTTACTCAGGTTAGCATTGAGTTTATGGTCTTCCAAAGTCTGAAGTACTTTCCTGAAATGATCCTCGTGCTCTTCTGCGTTCTTAGAGTATACCAGGATATCATCTATGAATACCACCACAAACTTGTCCAGATATGGGCTGAAGACTCGATTCATCAAGTCCATGAACACAGCTGGAGCATTAGTCAATCCAAACGGCATAACCACAAATTCGTAATGGCCATACCTTGTTCGGAAAGCGGTCTTTGGAATATCTTCATCTTTTATCCTCAACTGATGATACCCGGATCTCAAATCAATCTTGGAGAAAACCCCGGCTCCACTCAACTGATCAAACAAGTCGTCAATTCTCGGCAAAGGATAACGGTTCTTGATGGTCACATTGTTCAGCTCTCGGTAGTCAACACAAAGCCTCAAACTACCATCCTTCTTCTTCACAAACAAAACGGGTGCTCCCCAGGGCGACACACTGGGTCGGATAAACCCTTTCTCAGCTAGTTCATCCAACTGCTTCTTCAACTCCTTCATCTCCTTCGGTCCCATACGGTACGGTGATTTAGATATTGGTCCCGCCCCTGGTTTTAGGTCAATGGAAAATTCCACTTCCCTCCTCGGCGGTAACCCTGGAACATCGTCTCGGAATACTCCCTCAATTTCCCGTACCACAGGTATCTCACTAGTCTTAGGAGTCTCAGCCTCACAATCCCACATTTGACATAGGATCAGACTCTCTCCCTTCCTTAAGCCAGACTTAAGAGTATTAACGGAAGTGAACTTGATTTTTGGTTTGACTCTATATCCCTTGTAAGACACCCTCACTCCCTTGGGTCCCTTCAAAGAAATCTTCTTTTGGTGGCAATCGATAAAAGCCCTATACTTCCCCAACCAGTCCATCCCTAGGATCACCTCAAAACCCCCCAGAGGAAACTCTATGAGGTCACAATAGAAAATTGCTTCCCCGATTTTGATGGGTACACTACCATATACTCTATTACAAACTACCGACTCGCCTGATGGTATGGTCACTGAATCCGCGACCCAATCAAATCTCTCAAGTCCCAAAGCCTTAACATGATCTCTAGAGACAAACGAATGAGTGGCACCGGAATCGAAAAGTACAAAAGTAGGTTTAGAGTTCACAAGAAAAGTACCGGTGACCACATGAGCATCATCCTTCGCGGCCTGCTTTCCCATGGCAAAGAGCTTGCCACTGGATTTGACTCCACTCTGACTGGCACTGGATGTCCCAGCCTGCTGATTCCCTTCCGCTCCCGTCTTTTGGTTGCTTCCACCTCCATTGTATTGATTCTGGTACGAGCGGCTCTGATAATTGTTATAGCTCCTCTGGTAATTACTGCTCCCTCTAGACTTCGCACCCCCACCATAGTTGGGCATGGGTGTGCGATAGCCACTGCTACCATAAGACTGGGTGCGAGATCCCTGGTATCCGGATGTAGGCGTACGATAACCCCCGGACTGATTCCCTCCAGAAGAGCGACACACTGCCTGCTTATGTCCTCTCTTCCCACAGCCGAAACAAACTATTCCCGCTGAGCCACCGCCAGAAACTCCACTCATGTGATTGCCCCCACTCTGATTTCTTGCACCCCCGGAAGTGTTGTTACTGAAGTAACCACTATACTTGTTGGTATAGGTTTCTTTGACCCAGAACTTTCCGTCCCAGCCTCAGCCTTCCTCTTCTCTGATTTCGACTTCTTTTCTTCCTTGATCATATCTGAGAGCCTCTCCGCCGCCCCAGCCCGTAAATAGATGTCCCGGACTGTGGTAGGCGGAGCCGCAATCAGTCTCTTCTTGACGGCGATTGATAACCCTCTCTCGAACTTCATTGCCAGCATGGCATCATCAAATCCCATGTCTCCCACGTAACTCACCAGCTGAATAAACTTCCTGTAATAAGCCTCCACTATCATGTCCTCCGTCATCCTGAAAGTATCAAACTCCTCCCTTAGTTTGCTTTTCTGGAATTCTGGTAGAAACACCTCATACAAGATCTTTTTGAATGCGATCCAAGCAACAAACTGGGTCCCATCCTCTTGAGCTGCCTCCCGGATCTCTCCCTTGTTCCCGGTCCACCAGTCTCCAGCCATACCCCTCAGATAATGGGCTGCTTGGTCAACCCTCAATTCTTCAGGGCAATCCACCAACTCGAATAGGTTACTGAATTCCCGGCACCAAGCTCCCAGCAGATGAGGTTCCCCCTCCCCAGTGAATTGGGTAGGGTGATGCCTCGCGATGATTGTGCTCATTTTTGCGGAGTCCATGCGTTTGGCCTTCAAGGCCTCATTCTCGGCCATCAAACGGTCCAATTCCCTTTGCGTGATATTAGCAAGATTGTCTCTTCGCGGAGGCATACTATAATACAACAGAAAAGAAATGAGTCCCGACTCATGTGGGTACCCATTTGGATTAGGGCTATGTTCCCTAAGCATTAAAGTCTATAAACACTTATCATATGAAGTAGTTCTCTTCTATAACATGGCTCAGGGATCACATAGCCGCATATCACTAGACATAATGAGAGAAGAATTACTAACATGCTTCAAATCACTTCACTTATCCATATTAATATACACATTCAACAATTAAAGATTCTTTCATGCTCATGCCCCTTCCGGCTTTTCCAACAGTCACTTATACTCAGAGTTCTCATAAAATACTTATCACAGTATACCATTACTTCCTTCTTTTCTTAACCTACCCTTTTGTCTCGTATATTCACTCTGGGTTCCCGGGTAAAAGTGATAGGGCCAATGGTTCGGTGTGAGGGGGCCTCAGACTCATACTTCCCCTTTAGTGTGCTCCTAACAGTCCTATCCCGGGGGTTCATTTTATTTAGACTCTCCTACATTCATTGGGTTAATTAGTTTAGGCCTGAGGATACCACTTTCCACTTTGTAACACCCCCATTTATTTAAGGGCCTGTACTAGGACTCCTCAGATAAATAAAGGTGTTACCATCTCGGTTTCCCGAGGCAGTAGATACAAAGGAAGATAAACAGTACTTTAAATGAAATTTAACTCAAACATGTTCTTACATCTGTATCCGAGAGTCTTAACAAAACAAATAAAGTACATCTCATATTAAACTGACTAAGGTGATCTAGACATCTAGTCTGGTCCGGATCCAAGCTCTTCCGCCCATAGCTCCCCCCTTAGTCTCAGCCACCTGTCAATCTGCTCCCCAATAAATTGGTTCATCACAGGTGATCACGAATACACAGGGTCAACCACGAGGTTGAGTAGGGAAACAATAAATATAGTAACAATATAATAAACTCCGCACCGATCCATCGCCAAATAAACTCCGCACCGATCCAACACCAAATATACTCCGCACCGATCCAACACCAAATATACTCCGCACCGATCCAACACCAAATATACTCCGCACCGATCCAACACCGTATCACAAGACCCAATATATATATATATATATATATATATATATATATATATATATATATATATATATATATATATATATATTCACATCGTAACAATGTCGCAGAAAGATATAGATAGCACAATATAACGATCACCTGAGATTATAACATAAACATTCTTATTAACACATAAGAACAGATTACACATTATTGTAAACCAGTATCTTCCCCTACCTGATATAGCAGGAACGTAGACACAACCCGAGATATGCTTAGAAATGTTCCACTCGAAACTCGCTACCTAAACAGATATACGTATCGAATTAATAACTTACACGAACCCTTTAACGAATCATAGTTACTATAAATGGCAACTTCCATAAGTGGAAAGTTTCCATAAATAGAAACTTTCCCGATGTATCAACTTCCAAATATAGTAACTTCTAAATATAACAACTTTCGTTTGAATTTCAAATTATTCCAAATATACATTATTACTCATATCAAAGTTCACCATAAATACTTAACCTTTAATAGATAATATTTTTACCATTAATAAAAATATTATTACCATAGATAACAAATATATTATTAATAATAATAATAATAATAATTAAAATCATAATACTAAATAAACTTAAAAGAAACGAGACCAACATAGCTAAAAATACCCGACTCACCCTCTCTCCCGACTTCAACCTACCACGCCACCGTGTACCACCCCTTCGACCACCAGCGGACACCCCCTGCCAACACAGCCGACACCCAACAGACCCTCTGACACCACCGACCCACACGACGCCTGCCGGAGAGTCAGACCAGACCCCAACAACCCAGGTCTGACTCTCACCCGCACCTCAACCAGCCTGAAAACAGACCCCAGCGACTGACTCAACCACCGCTAAAACCACCCACGAGCACCACCAAAACCACCTCTGACACAAGACCCATAACCAACGGGGGTGCCACCGTGTCGACCTCCCCCGAGTCAACGGTGGTACCACCCCCAAACCCTCACCTGAAAACGCAAGACCAAAAACAGAGACAACCGGCCTACAAGCAACCTCCTTCGACACCGACTCCGCCGCCTATACCCACCACTGCTACCACCATGACAAACCCCTGACTACCTTCTGCCTCCCTGACTCTTGACCCGTACTAAAAAGACACGAAACCAGACCCAACACCCACGCTAAACACACACAGACGCGAAACAGTGAAGAACACGAACCCAGCAACTTAAACAGACTCGTAAAACCATCCCTTTCAGCCGCCTTTAACGGCCAACGACCACCCCACAATAGGTTACATAAACTCTATATATGTTCCATTACAAAAATATGCAGAGACAACAAGATTCCGTCGTGTTCTCTATATGATAAACTTGTCTGATTACGTGATTAAACTATAAAATACAACAGAAATAGTTCAACAATGTGTTGTCTTACCAGATCTAGGGGCAATTCGAACCACCACAGGCTATCCTACGACCACTGTGCACAGCTTCTCTACCTTCTTTGATATGACGGCTAGGTGTGTGTAGTGTTTGAATGCAGATTAGGGTAAAGCCTAGGTCTAGAGAAGTCTTAAAAGGTGGCGGTAGGTGGTATTCTTAGTAGGGTTGTGTAGATGTTCACAAAACAGTCGTGTGGGCTTTGGGGTTGGGCACACATTACGAGGCCCAGGTCACGCGCACAAGGTCTAGGGATCGATCCCCACCATGACATAAACATAGAACTAGAGGTCTAGGGTTCGAACCCTCCTAACCACTTATTCACATACCTCGGTTTCATTGCTCAAAGTCGTAAAGTAAACTATCGATACAACAATTAAAACTTAATTATCGAGTCTCGATTTTAGAGGTATTACATAGTATGCAGATCGTCCCATTGACGAGTCAGGCAGTGAAGGATACTACGACTCTGACTGCTGAAGAAATGAAAAATTAGGCCATTATATTACTTGCAAATCCTAGACTACGGTTTGGCTAAGGAAAACCGTTTTTTTTGTAAACATCGCAATACTGTTCTGTGTGTTTTAGTTGTTATCACAGTTTAAAGTAAGCGATGTAATTTTCCAGTAGATGTAATTCTGGCAGTAACAAGGATGTTGTAATCTTTTGATATCGTTGTTGGAATAAATGGCTCAATTTTTCGAGAATGGTTGGTTCGTTCCATAGTTAAGTAACTCTTAGATAGAGCAGCAGGAAACTCGTAAACATGAACATAAACTCGACAACAGCCGGTGTGTTTCAGAACATAGCGTACAACTACAAAGACAGTAATATAGCACAACATGTTAAAGCTGATGGCCAAATAGGTTCTAACAATTCAGGATAGCTTAATCAAGTTTAAACATACATGCCAAAACATATTGCCAGCACTCACAATAGCCTAACAATACACATCCCTAATTGAGAGATATTTCAGACAATTCCCAAACCAACTGGCGAGTCAAGTAAAATGATCTAGCTGGCTTCACTTGGATGTAAACTGGCTACTCTTCAGATGATTTTCAGCTTGAGAAAGGTAGTCCTCTTTTTCCTGTCGCAGATATAGAGATACCGCATATTAACGCTTCATCATAACCAGATAATATTACAGTTGTAGAACCATATTTGGAGGAGTTATCTTCCCAAGCACGTATACTTAACAACCACATTAACAACAACAACAGCAGAAGGTAAAAATACCTGTGGAAGCATTGAGTGGAGGGTATATACGTCGACGTCTAGTAGTTTTTCTGCATTATCAGTTAGCGCAGTGAAAGTACAAGCTCCAGTTTCATCCCCTACGTCGAGGGTAACCATTAGCATGTGCGAATGAAATGTCAGAGGGACGTAAGCGTAAACATATGTACCATGCAGACCACTAATGTAGTACCTCGGAGTTGAGATAACGTTCTCTTTTATGCACGTATAGCATGTATACATGACACCTACATCCTTGTAACCACCAGTTCCACAATGACTACACCTTGTGTAGTATTGGATGTTCATCCGATCTAGCTTAGCAAGATGCACACACAGCCAATATCGCTCTTCTTGGTAAATGCTCCTCCCCTGATAATACATTAAAGCGTAATGAAATCTAAGCGACCGACTGTAAGAGTTGTTCACTTATTTCTTATCGATGAATATACACCAAACCATGCCCTCACATATTGCCAAACTAACCATCCCTGAGTCATGTCAGTTTAAAATGGTAACGTAGTATTCAAAAGGCGTCTACATACATCCTGCTGGAGAAGCCATCCAATTGTGGTGATAACGCGCTCATTAGACGGACGACGAACATCGCACAGTAGACCATTTTTAACATTCAGGCATGAGTAATTACCAGCTTGCCTGAAACAATAAGACGTTACTACCATGTCAACGATTATTAGAAATGAACCTCAGGATTAAAATCTCTCACCAGTCACGCAAAGTATCAGTCATTTCACCCTGTGGGTTGATGTCGACAGTTGTTTCTCTGGTAGTTGAAAGGGAAAAACCTACACAATTCAACACATATCATCATTAGTAACATATATCATAAAGATTGCCTTACCATATTTCCAACTATTAGCGTAAGATAACGACCATTTCGGTTGCACGTTCTCAGGTGCGTAAAACTGACAACAGGATAGGAACTTGTATTCCACTGCAAATTCCTGCACTGTTTCACAATTGTTTTTTCCCATACAGTTACCAGCGTAACCTGCTCGAAACTACGCAACGGGAACAAAGTTATCAGGATCAACGAGTAAATGATTCAAAACAACAAATAATGGATCAAGAGCTCCAAAAGGATTAGCAGCTGTAAACATCGCATACCTTTGATCGATGATGAAAACTTCACATATTTCAGAAGTATGACCAGCTGGTCTTGGCTTTTGACATATATGTTCAACAAAGACAACAACAGCTAGTACATCTACATTAAGAAAAGGAGCTAAAACTGTCAGTGTTATTAAGTACCAGGTCATCAAAAAAAGAATGGTAAATAATGTTTTACTATATTTATTTTCCAAGGAGAGTTTTCGTGGAATGGATGCGACCGCCACATAAATCTCGGGATCAATAACAACCCTACAACACACACGCTGAACGACGGTATCTTTGTTGAATATAATCTCATAAACTTGGTCATCTCGATGTCCTGAGCAGAAACCTCCAACCACTCTGACCCTGGCATTGGTAATCTCATATTCCACATTATTTTGCATAATATCACTGAACAACTCCAACTCTTTATTATGAAACGCATCCCTTATCTTAGCACCCTACAATTACACCAACAGTTCTACTTCATTACAAGAAAAAGGCAGTAACTCAATGGCATTAGCCACCTATACATCACGAAATAGCCAAATCTATAAGTGGTTTAAATCAACCTTTCTCAATTGCTCATTATAAGAGGTTACTGTCTGAGGGAATTCAACTAACAAAGGTAATTATTAGCAGTACCAATGTTTAAGTAGACCCAAAGCTAATAGATGTTTGTAAGAAACATATATTATACTGCAGCTACAATTGCACAACATATAGTACTCTCTTAATCATGCTATTACGAAAAGAAAATTATAACTACATACATTATCAGAGAACACTAATACACAGCTCGTAATAGTACCACGATAACGCCCCAAATAAACTACACAAGTTAGTACAACGACTACTAAGCATAAAGTTATACCTACAATGTCATGAACATATATAATATGTAGTCAAGGTATGTAAATAATTACCTTTTCATCTTCAAACGTAATCAGCTGACACTCGAGATCACACGCACTTAACGAACCATGTATGCTGATTGTCTCAACTACCCTGGCTCTCATAGAATACTCACCATCTCTGCCTGCAAGGGATCTAACGCTCTGCCTCAACTGTGCCATTCTGTTTTACAACTACCAACAAACATTAAATATGACAAAACAAACTTACAGACATTATGCACCAACAATAAAAAAACAAATGGACTGAAAACAGACCTTTGTAAATGAGTTGGCAATAAGTATACACACAATTTTTAGAATAACTTCTATACCAATTTATATTACTTGTAAACAGGCTTTAATGATTATATAAACTCACAAATAGAGGAAAAGTTTATTTGACAGTATGGGCGAAGTTAAGAGTTTCTGACAAGATATTACTTGTGCATATCTACAAGTATGTACTATAAACATATCCAACAATCAGTTAACTACATTGTATCCTAACCATTTTCAAAACTAAATTGTACACACCCTATAGCTCAATTAGTAAAGTTACTGAACACCACAAAACCACAGCCATAGTTTTAGACGTGTTTTAGACGTGTTTAACTATCCAAAGTAAATGGAGGATAACATTCAGCAATAATTAAACCCTGGATATAAATATTAATACATTAGAACAAATACATGAAATACTTATCAGACATAACTTTTTACACTCAACGGCGTCGTGTTGATTTTCTGAGATTGACATATACGTCACCAACGCGGAAAGTATAGAAACGATGACTATTGAAGAATGCAAACGTAATAACTACTTTAGAACAATTAAATGAAAAGAAGAAATCTGAATACATTTAGCAGAATTTTGAAATATCTGTAGATTCGTCAGTTTATCCACTAAGGGCCATCTCCATCATCCCTATTCTAAGGAATGCTCTGGCCGACAGGACAATAGTAATTACAGTTCATTTGTTACTGGTTGTGTTCACAAAATTCTAAGCAGTTCCCGCTACAAACCAATCTATGTATTATATAGCTATGCATTATAAACGGATATAATGGTAATCTACGTTAGCCATATACAGACTATACAGACATTCAACATAACCATTAATCTTCTAATAACAACAGAACGTACATACATGAGAATACCAGAAGTGATACAACACTATGTTCGGCGATGCTACCACCGTCAAAAAAAAGTAGCTAATCAAGGAGCAATAACAAATGAGCTAGAAACAGGGTTATCTCAGTTACACAAAATGTCATATTCAGAATTCGGAGCCACACATATCATTCAACCAGTTTCAGAAATCTAAACACTCTCTATACTACAACAGCCTGGATCACGCACTATTGGTAGCATATAAGGAACAGGAAAGGGGCCCGGCAGGCAGTATACGACATTATCAGGACTTCCAAAACGGGTATGCACTCTATGCTCCGTGGGAGAGGCTGGCGTAATAATTGCAGTGTCATCAACTCCATGGCCAGATGCAAGTTCATCCCGGTCAATAAGATTATTTGAAAACGTAGGCTCGTCAAATATCTCATACATCCGCCCCCTCATAGTCAAATAAATCTCTAGCTCGAGGTTATATAACAATGCAGCCATTTCAGTTTCTGAAGATTGATAATTCACGTCAATAATTTCAAGGTTGTAAGCCGATGCTAAGTACATGACGACGTCCTTAGCTAAACAGTTCTTAGCATCAGCAAGAGTTTCACGCCCCGATACAATAAATATTGGATTATAAGTAGGGCTGGTTGAGGACAAAATAGTAATCCAAGCGCTGTAGTTCCCAGTAGAATGCATAACAGACTCTAATGGAGTACACTGTATTAACAAGGTCTTGATAATCTTTCTAAGTAAAGGCACATATTCCAAATAAATGTGATTAACACTGGAACGTTGCGCACATGTGGTTCCACCTACTCCACAGTTCAAAGCATTCTTGTAGATACTATGGAGCTCCCTGCGCTTCAAATGATACAATTCACTGCAATGCTTAAGAACAGCACACCTCTCAAACGAGAAGTCCTCAACAACTAATGCCCATCGTCGAATAAGGTTATGGACAGCTTTCTTAGCAGCAAGCTCACATGACTCTTCAAGTGTATCAGCACGACCGCACACATATGTGAACTTTTCTGTCTTATTAGTAGAACGATAACGATACCTCAATTCCACTACGACATAATCGCTATTTACAGACAAATCTAGAATATGATACGCAGGTTCAGGAAACTGCAGTTCAGTAGTGTTCTGTTTAAGTAAAGGATGGTAAGGAACCACAACTTGTAGCGGAATTGCTGGCGCCATCTGCAATTTCAGCAAATATAACAATTATTACGAGAGCAAAAGGAATGCAGGGAAGTATATAATCAAGAATATGTAGATAGAGTGCCATCGCGCCGAATAGTTGTGAAATTGAGCTATAAGTTATTACCTTCTAAACAAAGTTTAAAAATACTTTGCACTGAAACAAAACGAGGTACTGAACGAAAACGCAATTTACATTACAGAGCCTACCAGGAACCCGAGGAAAAAGAACATACATGCAATATACATACGAATAGAAGTTTACCACAGCTCCTGATGTTATACCCCCCCACCCTCCACACGATTTCAATACCAAACAATTAAACAATAACAATCATCCACCTAAATAGAATTGTCAAAGCAAGCTTTCAAACATGAAAGGTAATAGTTCAGAATATAATAACACACTTATCAAGCTTATTAAAAATAGTAACATCCAATTCACAACACTATCAAACTTATTAAAAATAACTATATATCAAACAATAAACAACTGCATGATTAGAGTTCGATTCAAACAAACCTAATATATGATAATGAATTAGAGATAATGAAACTTCAGAATGTCAAGTTATTAACTCTTTAGCCTATATAAAGACTGCAACACAAAGGTATGGTTCTATAACTACTGTGTAACAGTAATTTTAAAGATATAGATGGATATTAACCAAACCAATCCCCTAGATATAGGAAAAGTACAACAATTACATTACCTAGTGTATAGAATTGAGTGTGAGAATGGTTAATCTTAATGTGGTCATAGAGGTAAGGTAATCATTAAAGGCAGAAAAACAAACGTAACATTAGTATCTAACGTAAAAGTTATAAGTCCACGGTCCAATTACTTGCAACACCCCAAATAATAAAGCCTATTATGTGACAATGTAAATGTTTCCTATGTATAACTAACCGAACCTAATTCCGACATACAAAATAAGATTAGTAACAGCTCTAACACCCAAATTAATAAAGTCCTTTATGTGACAATGCAAATGTATCCTACGTATAAATAACCAAACCCAATTATGGCACGCACAACAAGATTTGAAACAAATTTCATAGGTAGATGTACTTATTAAGTTAACATCTGGTCGTTTAAGTAGTAGAGACTGGGCCGTATACGAACGTTTACTTATTATGACATGACCAGGTAACTATCAATAACTATAATGTCGAATTGTTTATAAACAGCCATCGTCATTGACCATGGCAATTCAGAATTTATACTTCATAACCAACAGAACAGTGACAAATTATATAGGTTTCAAACAAAACAACGGTTCTCCATGTTTAACGGTGTTATCCCCCTCCAATCCAAGTATATATGTCAAGTTTATACACCAGTGACATCTTCGTCATGACCTTTTTGAAATAATGAGCCGACATAAGGACTGCAAACGGGATGTAACCTTCGAAATCTAAGACGTACAAACATGCCTTCAATTATAGAAGAACATAGTTTGAAATCCACTCACACGCTTACTCAAGTAAAGATTATTAAACAGAAGCTCTTACAAATACATGGTATAAATTTAACACCAGTAGTGAATATTCACTCTACAATGGTCTCCTCTGAATAAATCAAATAGTGAGCTCATTCAATCAACAATGGTCTCTTTTGATGTTTGGCCACATCTTATAAAAACCAACTTAATTGTCAATGTAAGAGCTAAGACTGATCAAGACTTCTCAGTATTTTTTCTGTCTCTTGGCAATGGCGAATTACAAACATGTGAAACTGAGATAGTCGAACTACCCGACGGGGTTATTTTCGATACAACTGGGGTGGGTACAGATCTTATAAATACGGTTGCTGATTATGTGTATCCAGAAGCTGACATAAAGAATATCCGCAAGTATACACATCTAACAGACAACTCTCCAACGTAGAACCATGTAAAGCATGAGTTCAACATACAACCTTCCGATAGCAATGGTTGCGCAACCCACAACAATCCTTCAATAAGGAAACTGATAAAGGTATTTATATGAATAAATAAATAATTCGTTAAGCGTACAGACCAAAAATACAATGTATGTAACATCTGCCATATATTTACAAGCCATGAACAACAACGTTAGGAACAATGTACCAGAAACCTCTAGTTTCATCTTCATACTTGACAATTAAATATACTTCCATTTGCGTGTAACAAAGTAAGTCAACGTAATTGTTCAACAATACTCAGTATTAACAGAAAGCCATCAATCAACATAGGAAGAATGTATAAACATTGCATACAATTTTCATCAGTAGCTATACTAATCAGCTTGGTAAATGGACGGACACAATTTAAGATTATGCTTCCATAATAGTACATAAAAGTGTACAGTTTAAAAATCTCTATACCTTTTAAGTTGCTTGCAAACTTAGATAAACAATACTATAGTGGTTGTTAGTACTTGGAGAGTATGGGCAAAAGTAAGGTCTCCTGACGAGACTTTACCCCTACTTACCTAGGCAAACACTCTACAATATCAAGATCAAAGATTTCTGTACCAAATAATAAGTTTCTGAATACACCATATTCATAATTACAGTTTGCGGATAAGACAATCAAACAGGTTAAATTAACTAAAACTTCTACTAATGTCACAGTTCACTACAAACATATCTTAAAAAATACAGCACCAGATATTCTTGCTACGTTGCAAGACAAATCACATGTCCATAGAGATTGAAACGCATCCTCCGCTCACAATTAATCACACAACAACTACGATAATACATCACAATTTCATCAGCGAGAGTCACTAAACCACTATAACCCCTAATCAGTAGACCAACCTTCAGACGAGGAACAATTTGGCTTCCATAGCTCTTCTTCCATATGACTGTAATAAATTTCATATATATCAAGCTTGTTAAAGGTCGTTCCGAAGATCTCACCTGTAGCCATGCATAGATGATATAGAGTCATATGAGGAACAATAGTTTCACATCTTTTGAAGAACTCAACAACCTCAACCTCTAAGTTGCTTAATTCAACCCTCTTCATCGCAACAACTTCTGTGTAACACAATAACACAACTATGTCAGTTAACTATTTGAGTATTGAGACACTAAATTTAATTAAATAGGGTTAATCACATAATATGTGAGCATAATCGATAACCAGGTTAACTATTTGAGTATTGACACCTAAGCATAATCGATAATCAGGTAACTAAATCAATTTACATCAGAAAGCGACCATGTCGTACCAATTTAAAATTAGCAGAGACAAATTAGGTCCTCCCAAACTTGATAAAGTAAGAAAGTAGATAAAGAGGCTGAGGAGAACAGAAGCAAAAGATAAATCAGAAGTCCTTAAATCACAGAATATGTAAGCACAATCAATAATCAGGTAACTAATTCAATTTAAATCAGAAAGTAAGATTTCTCAAGTTGATAAAAGATGTGTAAAGATAAAAAAATAAATAGAATAAGCAGTTGAGAATACATAGAAAAGTAAGCATATAGATAAAGAGGCTAAGGAGAACAGCAGCAAAAAGTAAACCAGAAGTCCTTAAATCACAGAATATGTAAGCACAACCAATAATCAGGTAACTAATTCAATGGAAATCAGAAAGCAAGATTTCCCAGGATGATAAAACTCGTTTAAAGATCAAGAAACAAAGATAATAAGCAGTTGAGAAGAAGTAGCAAAATAAGCAAGTACATGAAGAGGATTTGCAGAACAGCAAGAGAAGGTTAATCAAAAGTCCTAAAATCAAAGAAACTGAATCATACTTCCAATTAAAGCAAAGCAGATTAAACATACCCTTAGTTATATTCTCATCAGGAATAACAGGTCTCTTAACCTTGTATCGGGGAGTCATCATCAATTCCAATGACGAGAGACCGAAACCCTCCCGCCTCATGAGGTTCCAAATAACATCATTGTTCATAACAACCATCAAACGATGGAACAAAGGACGAAATCCATTAACAATCCCATCAATCCGTTCTTGTAGATAATGCACCTCGTCAACATTATTCATAGGCATACTGAATCAAATTTCAACAACAAGCAGGAACCGGAAGTACCAAATTTAATCCAAACCACCTAAAACAGAGAAAATAAGGAACGATTAGGAAGTCATAATTTTACAGAAAGCAACATAATTAAACTTAAGCAGATGAGAAGAAGGAATAGAGAGACCAAACGAAAATGAAAAACACCAAACTAAGCATAAACAGACAATGGCAAACCACCTAAAAACAGAGAAAACAGGGATCGATTAGGAAGTCGTAATCTCACAGTAATTTCAAGTAATAATCGTAATGAAACAAACATAATTAAACTTAAGCAGATGAAAAAAATGAATAAAGTAACCAAACGAAACTGAAAAACACCAAACTAAAGGTAAACAGACAATTACCTTCTTAAAAAAAACAGAGCATGAATGTTACAGTATTTATAATGGCTGAAGGAAGAAGAAGACAAAGGTGATGTTGTTCATCACATGCCAGGCACGAAAAACATTGGCCTACTGTTCCATTTTCCCAAGTTTGCACATTTATAGGGGTTGTAGATTTTGTAATATAATATGTTGATAAATTAAATAAACTCTTTATATTACTTAACACCCATAATTTTCATTAACATTTTTTTTATTTAATTCGCCTCTTGGGTTTCTCGACAATCAATTATCTAATTTAATAATATCACAAAATAAATTAAAATTAAAAGTAAATATGGGATCTTTATGGTTATGTAATATCTAGGAAATTTATATATATATTATCTATAATAGTTTTTATTCACTTTATTTATTCAATATCTATTGTCCATGAGTTTTTATGTAGTGAATTATATTCTATGGTTTAATTTAATTATTTGATGATAGTGGGTATATTGAGAATTATTGTTGAGTGTTGATGTTGTTGCGATGATGGTATGCAATAAAATATATTTTGGTTTGTTATTTTATATCTTTTTATAATCGTTTGTTGTATATTTGAATTCATGTTTTCAATTTGGTGTAATTTATATGATTTACATGTGACAATGTTTTGATTCGTTTGTCAAATTTTTGTCATGGTGATGTTTTACTTTGTGGTCAAAATATATTTTATATAAACTTTAATTAAAGTATCATGAAATGTATGTGAATGCAGATAATGCAAAGTATCACGTGAGTAATAGAGGGGAGAAATACAAAAGACAAGAATTGAGGTAAAATTAAAGTTAAAAACCAAGGTAAAAATTATAAGTTATGGAGGTATTAAAAGATATACTCGAATAAAAGAGCGCATTTTTAAGTAAATGGGTTGGAACTTGGAAAGTTTGCAGTGCAAATTTTAGATAATTATTTGTTCATATATATTTGTTTTCGTAATTAACAAAAAAAATATTTGTCTTCGTAATTTAAACTATTTATAGTTTTTTAAAAAATACGTAATTGTCTTGTACTATAGATGGTAATTGTTTTGTACTAAAGATTTTAATTTCTAGAAAAATTTGGTATACATTTATCTTCAAACATTGACGTTCAATTTTATGAATAAAAATATACGTCAAAATTCTACGAAAACATAAAATTATTCTGTGCATTGCAAGGGTCACAAAACTAGTTGGATGGTTATATACATCTGATATGGAATGCTCACAATTGATCTTAACTACAGTTAAACAAGTTTCTTTCGAGATGGTTTGAAAGGTCCCGTTATGCTCTAATTAGTAAGGAAGTAGTCGGTCCGTTTTACAACATTAACATAATCTAATTAGTAATCACGTCTAGTATTTGAGAGCTGAGCTTATACCCCTCCTTCGTGTTCTATATTGTGTCCCATTGTATTTCATTTTAATCAACAATTCATACAAGTTTCACAATCATTTACGAGTATTTGATTAGATTAAAATAATTTGAGCTCAATGAACTTATAGGACTAGATGAACGAAGGAAATACGAGAATAAATTCGAATTATACTCGTAATATTTTAATTTATTAACAGCTTCTCCGTAATTGCGTATTATAGTCAAAGTATAAAGTACTTGTATTTTCCCAAACGCGAAAGTATAAAGTATAAATTGGGTCTTCGGTTGGTTCTCTTCCATCCCGGATGACCCGCCCAATTTTAGACATTCTAGTGTTTGGTTGAGACATTTTGGAATGGATTTAGAATCCATCGGGATTCTCATTCCACCCCGGATTCAAACTCCATTCATTTACGTTTATTTTTCTAATGAACCAAACATGTTTTGAAAAATATGGACCTTTACGTTTATTTTTCTAATGAATCAAACATATTTTGAAAGGTATGTAGTTAGAACTTATACCACTATGATTTCTCTTTCTAGTGAACCAAAGGAACTCTTATATAAAACTGAATAAACGAATGAAACACGAGAATAAATCCGAAATTATACTCGTATGAACGAATGAAACACGACAATAAATCCAAAATTATTTTAATTTAATAGCAGCTACTCCAAGCCAAAGTTTAAATTACTTATACTTTCCCAAACGCGAAAGAAACCTCGTCACTTTCCCACTCGATCTCTTCTCTCTCTCTCTCACAACATGGCAGACGGCGGAGAACCACCGTCAAGAGCTTCACTCTACGGCGGAGAGAGAAACAACGGCGTCGGAAAATTAAGGAAAGAGAGAAAACCTGCGTCAACACCATACGCCCGTCCACCACTTCACCGCCGCCCTAACGGTTGGATTTCTCGTATTGTGGACCCCGCTAAACGTCTTCTCTCTGACGGCGCTACTCGCTTTCTTCCCTCTCTCTTCTCTCCCTCTCCTCTTTCTGGTATATATACTTTCTCTATTTACTACCTTTTTTTATTGCTTGCTAGCGATATTTAATAAAGGTAAACAAATGATTGGTACGGAGCGCGTATTAGGTTTGAATTGGAATGATTTTTGATTTTGTGCTGAATTGATTGGAAGTTGATGAAGATAATGTTAATGTAAGAGATTCCAATTGCTAGAGTTCCAACTGTTAGGGTTTGGGTTTGTGTTCGGGTTTGTGTTTGATTGTGTTCGTACTAGCTTTGGATCAGTATGATTGTTTGATTGAGTGATATTTTAATCGAAGGTAATCAAATGATATGTACGGAGTGAGTGTTAGGTTTGAAATAGAATGATTTGTAATTTAGTGCTGAATTGATTGTAACTAGATGAAGATAATGTTAATGTAAGGGATTCCAATTGCTAGAGTTCCAACTGCTGTTGTTAGGGTTACGGTTTGGATTTGGGTTTGGGTGTAGGGTTTGGGTTTGGGTTTGTGTTTGATTGTGTTCGTACTAGCTTTGGATCAGTATGATTGATTTTGCGATATTTAAAGCAAAGGTAATGAAATGATTTGTACGGAGTGAGTGTTAGGTTTTTAATTGGAATGATTTGGGATTTTGTGCTGAATTGATTGGAACTAGATGAAGATAATGTTAATGTAAGGGATTTCCATTGCTAGAGTTCCAGCTGCTTATTAGGGTTCATATTTGATTGTGTTTAGCTTAGTTTAATTACTACTGAGTACTAGGTTTGGATTGGAGTGATTTGTGATTTTGTGTTGAATTGATTGGGATTCCAATTGCTAGAGTTCCAATTTTTGCTTGTTAGGGTGAGTTTGGGTTCAGTTTGTGTTTGATTTGGTTTGTTTTAGTGATTGATTTTTTGAGGTTTAGTTTAGGTTGATTATATTACTAGTTTTGGATCAGAATGATTGGTGATTTAATCTCATGAACTTGTGGTAATTTGATTGGGAGTAGTTGAAGAGTATGTTAATGCAAGAGGTCTCAACTGTTAGAATTCTAGTGGTTTAATAGGGTTTGTGTTTGATTATGTTTAGTTTACTTTAATTACTACGGAGTACTAGGTTTGGATTGGAGTGCAGTGACGGACCTTGGGATTTTCAACGTGAGGGGGCACGATTTTCTTTTTGACATTTTTCTTCGCTTAAGGTATTGTCTTTCAAGTAACCACAATTTTTTAATCTTTTCGATCGATGAATAATGACAAATCTAGGATTCCAAAAGTAAGTACTTCTTACATAACTCATTTACTTCTATTGTACAAATTTGAAAAAGTATGCGCAGAAAGAAATATTGAAATTTTTCGATGGTGTACTTTTCCTTCTATTTTAATAGCATTCATCTCTTAATTGATACCTCATGATTGAAATTGTCTTCATTTTAAAAATACTACAACACAAATTGTTAATGTTTGAAATAGTTTAAATGAGTTTTTAATTTCTTGTGTGGTCCTTCATAAAATTTAGGGGTTGTGGACTCGTGGTAGTAGTAAGGTTTCATAAAAATTTCATTTTCGATAAATACTTGATAAATAAATTTTAGTGGCGTTTTTAGGGGGGTGCAGGGGGTTCACCTGCACCCCCTTTGTTCGAAAATATTTATAAACTAGTTTCAATAAGGTTCATCAAATATTAGGTGGTGTACTGCCATACTGGTTAGACATTGAAATTTTACAAATTTGGTCACGAGTTCGACCCCCATATACAACTTTTTTGCACTTTTTTCTCATTTAGTAATAAATTTTGACTTTATTGCTATTTAATGTTCTAATATCATATTATTGGGTTACAATTATCTAGATTATATTATAAAATGTACTATTTTCTCATTAAAGAGTTATATACTTGCAAATTTATTAAAGTATTTTATTTATAAATTATTGAATTATTTAAAACCAATTTTTTTAATTTTGTGTTCTATTCTAGCCTCACGATTTTATTGTGTTTAAATTTTAGTTCATATCGTCGAAATAATTGTTAAGTTTTTGCACCCCCTGTGATCTAGTCCTGGATACGCCTCTGATAAATTTGTCTGTAATTTAATTTTTTTTTAGAGTTGGCGGAGTGATTAAGGTGTTAATTTTCATATAGATGACCTAACCTGCCTTATTTTTCTTTTGAACATACCCCTTTTACAACAACAGAAAAAATGAACTGAAAAAAGTGCCTACAACAAGGATTGAACCTGAGCGGGCCCCATTTAAGTCCACCACTGTTCGAGTGATTGATGATTTTGTGCTGTGAGTTTGTGGTAATTGATTGGAACTTGGAAGTAGTTGAAGGTGATGTTAAAGGAATTTCAATTGTTAAGCTAGATTAGGTTTTTGGTTATTTGTTTTGGGTGATGTAATTTTGTGATGATTAGTTCATGCACCAATTACCGGTTAATGATGTAAATTAGCTGAACTTGATATTGGTGGCTCATATTGTTATATAGTTCTCACCTTCTCATCTAGGGTATTGGAATTCAGATGAGTAGTGTTATAACTTAACAATTCACTTGGGAGTAGAGCTAGAGCTAGAGCTACATACGCCGATTAATTAACTATGTACATTAGTTGAATTTGATACCGGTTTCTAGTAGTATAAGATAGGCCTTAAGTTCTGATCAAATGGGGTTACCGAAGGTCAGATTGATAGAGCTATAGACTATAGTAGTACGAATTGCTACGGAGTACTAGGTTTGGATTGGAGCGACATACTCCTTTTGCCTATCATTCTTCCCGTTTTTTAAGGGATTTTGAACAAACGGAAAACACATAGTGAGACTGAGGAAATATTAGTTATCTACTTATGTTGCCTTGTCGATCTCACTCGGTTATAGCAAGATGCTAAGAGCAATGATTTGTAGCTCCCGTTTTTCAATCTTTAACCTTAAAGTTGTTTTGGAATAGGTTTTTATCATGGCTGCAACTAATAATGAAGCTAGTTGAACTAGCTAATGTGGAACTAAAGGGCTATATGTTACAACTGTTGGATGGTGATCTCCCTGATGCCGTGTTTTTCTTCTTCAGTATAAATTTTTTTTGGGACCTTGTCCTTTTGTTATTCAGGGAATTACCCTTCACCTTCGATAGAGTTACTAAGTTTCCTGATGTACCTGTCACTTTTTTGCGGGGTCTTTTGGTTCAAGCAAAGACATGTTGAGAATCTTGATAAACCGAGTGGCGGGTAGTATGAGTTCACGCCTCGGTTCCTAATATGTTGTGCTTGTTTCACTTTTGATAACATGATTTATTTATTGGGTTATTTGACGGGAATAATCCAACCTATTACCCATCTGCTTAAAATAATCCCAGCTATAATTAATCTAAAAATAAACTGAACTTTTTATACCCTATTCTCAAAATAGACTAGATGACTTGCAACCTGAACAACAGGTCATTGCTTTTCACTTGGGAAATAGAAAACCAATTGCTTTTCACCAATCCACCAATCCACCACTCCACCACTCCATCAGACCTCGTCACCATTAACGACCATCACTCCACCATAATGTTCGTCACAAATTGGAGACCTCCTCCCACCTAGAACCACCCATGACTCACCATTCATGCGTGAACCACCCAAGTCAAGCCTTGTCAAATCTTCCTCATTTTTTGAGTTGAAAACCTCAAAAATCCAATCAAAATTAGGGTTTACGAGTTCCTAGACTAATCCCGAAAAGAAGAAGCGGTCTCATGAGATTTGTAAACGGGTTATTGAGTTGTGAAACAATTACAAATGGGTTTTGTAAATTTAGAGTGATATTTGAAGAAGTGTGGAAAGAAATGGTTTGTAATAGATAATTTTTAATAATACAGTGGGATAGAGGGAAGGATTGATTCTAGTTGATGCATAATATATACACTGATTGATATGTGCTATACATTACCAAATTTGGGAGATTAGATGCCTGATGATTCTTCTTGAGGATGACAAATCCTTCTTATGTTTCGATCCATTGAGAGTACCATTACAACAATGACAACAAAAACTCATGGAAGTTGATATCTTATGTTGTGACTACTTCGCTAAGATTGTTATATATTGTGCTTATAGAGATTTACATTTTGTGAGTTGTGAATATTTTCCGTCGATTTTCCACTATCCTTTGTTTATCTTTTTTCCTGAGGTATGGGGAGGGGTTGATGGTGGTGGTGGTGGCAGTACAAGGGAACCAGAAAAGGAGAACAATGGTGATGGCAGTAAAGGAGAAGACGGCAACTGTCAGAAGGAGATAGTTTAATTATAATTATTAGTGCCATGTCATGCCACGTAACTGCCATGTCGTTGACACGTAGGTATTGACCCGAAATAATAGGCGACACGTAGATGGTAACCTGAGACAAAAAGGTTAAAAATTGAGTGAATCTGTTTTGAGCATAAGGTGTTCAAAGTTGGGTTTATTCTGAGTTATAATGAAGTTTGGATTATTTTAAGCAGATGGGTAATAGGTTGGATTATTCCCGTCAAATAACCCTAATTTATTTGTATATTTATCTTATTAAATTTTAGTATGTTCATGGCGACAATTCAGTAAACAGTAATCAAAATAGTTGCCTACAAAGGAAAGAATGAGAAGTGGGAAGTAAAAGGAATTGCATCCCAAAAGGGGAGTATTTTTTAGTCTTGTATTTATATCCGTGTTAAATTCTCAACATGTCTGGAATTGTTTTTTAGTTCAAGAATCAAGATATTCTGCCACTAGCTTCACTAGCTTCAGTTGAATTTCGTGTCTTATGCACCTGTTATTCGTCAATGCTGATTTTACCTCGGAACAATAGTTTGTTTGTATTCTTTACTTTTTAGGTTGATGGTCCAAGTCTATTTTTTCCAGTGACTGATTTTTGTTATTGTTTCTTTATGAATTTAAATCCTTGTAGTTTCCACAAGGAAGTACTATATGTTTATTTTTTTAAATTTACTGGAACAGAGGAAATACAATCAGAAGAAGAGCATACACCTGAAGACCACAATGAGAGCATTTCAGCAAATGTACGATTTATCCTGATCATCTATCCTTAGTTTTCCATACATTGTCTAGGCGCCATCTATTGACGTTGGTTTCAGTGTGTCGATGTTTTCTTGCCTATGGCGACGCGA
The DNA here is from genome assembly GCA_029255685.2 of Silene conica. Classification (NCBI taxonomy): domain Eukaryota; kingdom Viridiplantae; phylum Streptophyta; class Magnoliopsida; order Caryophyllales; family Caryophyllaceae; genus Silene; species Silene conica. Next base: position 44,113,662 of record CM055319.2, on the reverse strand, counting down.
ACAACTACATTACCTCAGTCTCTTAAGGGCTATAGCAAATGACTGGGTAAAGGGAGGTCGGATGTGTGCCTCCCAACTCATGTGTTGAAAATAGTTGAGAGACTATATCTGGATGATCCACTATGACTCATGATTCATATCAAGTAACAGTACAAGTTTACATTCTAAGAATCGTAACCAATATAGCGATAAAAGTTTCTTTCCTGATAGAGCTGTCACTCTTCTTTTAGTAACCGTGTATTTATGTACTGTTCGGAACCAATGTATTGCAGCTTTTGGCTCCTCCTTCAAGTGGAGGAGTTGGTTCAAGCGCTGCTGCCGGAAACTCGAAGCCTGACATCTCTAATACAGTTGAAGTGGACAAAAGAAAGGATTCTGATGGTTCCCTACCTGACATTGAGCAGCTGATCAAAGGGAAGACATTCTCTAGGTAAGCTGCAGCGACAAAAATATGTTTCCCTGCATGCTAGGTTTTGTTTGCTTCTGTTAGTGAATGAACTATTCCATGCATGTTAAGTTGAGCAGAAGCGGCGAGCTTGTTGTTCTAACTTCAGAGTTGCAGGGAAAGTTGCCTTCATATTTTTTTAAAGAAAAGTCATGTGATAACCTTAAGTTCATACATGTTTATCGGTATTCAAAGTTCTAAGTTCTTGCACAAATTTCCCCTGTGGTTTGTATGCTTTTGCACATCATGCCCAATTCATAATTTTTTTGAACTTTTATGGTGTATTTGGATTGAGAGATTTGGAGGGAAAAGAAAGGGAGGGAGAGTAGGGGACTTTAAAATCCCTTGTTTGGATAGCAAATAAAGATGGAGGGAAATGGAAGGGGAGAGATTTGGAGGGATCCATTTTCCCTCCTCCAAGGCAAATGAAAATCTCTCCTCAATAGGCAAGTTTTGGAAGGAATTATATGCAAACACTCATACCTCACTTACCCTCCCCTTCCCTTACCCCCCTTTCTCTTGCCTCCTTTCCCCTCCCTTCCCTTTCCATCCATTTTTGTTCTCCAAGCACACCCTTAGAGCTTGTTTGGATAGAGGGACTTGGGGGGAAATGAAAGGGAGGGAGAGGAGGGGATTTAAAATCCCTTGTTTGGATAGTAAATAAGGATGGATGGAGATTAAGGAGGAGAGATTTGAAGGGATCCATTTTCCCTCCACCATGGCAAATTAAAATTCCTCCACAATAGGCAAGGCGAGATTTGGAGGGAAATTGTATCCAAACACCCACACTCCATTTCCTGATATATGGTTATCTGCTATTGTAATTTTTACTTGTCTGCTTGCCATTCTATCATTTTTTCTTGGAGCAGTAAAGTTTAAGTATACTGCAGAATTACATGACTTGAATCATATTAGTATTCAGTGTTGATGCTTGTGATGTTCATCAATTTTCAGGAAAGAAATCAATCATTTGATGGAGATACTGCGTTCAAGGGTCGACAATGTTGAAGAAGAAGTAAAAGCTCCCCACTTAACTGAGTTGCAAGGAGTTGAAAGGGGACAATCTTCTAAAGGAAAGCAAAAGGCATCATTTACTGAAACTGAAGAAATAGATAGGTTTCAATTGGCATCAACTCCTCTTCAAAGACCATCTGTGAGTGCAATACACTGTTTCCTTTCCAATATAAATTGTATGCAACTATGCACTTCACACTTCGATAGAGTATCTATAAAATACAGACGTTTTGCAAGTGTTTGAGAGTATCCCATATGAGGCAGCAATAAATGTGCTAGAACGATACTTTGTCCCTTCTATAAAGTTATCTTTTGGTGTAGATTTCATATGAGGGGTCTACCTGTGCTTAAACGTATGAAATAATGCAGGATTAGAGCGAGTATCACTTGCTTAAGTATAATGCGAAGCTATTGCACGAATTGCACGTGATTATCATTGATATTTGTAGAAATTGCAATTTAGCTATTTAGATTGTAATATGCTTAATATGGCATGAAACCTACATTTATATTCTTGTGCTGAGACCTGATGTTGGAAGATTTTTCATGCACTAGCTCATGAGTTGTTTTTTTGCATCAATGTTACTAATTACTTCCCGCCCTTTTTATCTTGCTATTTCACCTCTTGTTGCAAAGTTTGTAAACTTTGATCATAAATATGTTCAAAATAATAGTTGAGTATGTTATAAAAAAATCTTTAGTTAATATATATTTGCAGCAGAGAAGTAGTACTCCCTTCTCTCTTTATAAGATTTGCACGAGTAATGTGTAGAGAATCAGAGACGAGAAATACGTGGGTAACAAATCATAATAACAACAAACAATAAAGGAATAAAGCAAAGTGTGAATCTTATTGTGAGACGTCCAAAAGGACAGTGTGAACCTTACTATGATCCCGAGGGAGTCTACAAATGCAAAAAGTTATAGTTGCCTTGGAGACTGCATAAAAGTAATAGGAAGACCCTTAGAATGGGGTGGACGTAATTTGTAACATGATATATGGAAGGATTGTAGGTCCTTAAGGTAATTGATTGGTTTCTCCTAATTTTCTTTCCCTGATGACAATTGCGTTACCAGTGAACAGAATCAAGGTTGATGATGATGTTTGCCATGATTCCTGCCACTTTCTTCTGTTGGTATTTCCGATTGTTAAGGAAGACAATTGGCAAATAGATCTGTTTGAAATTTTGGCTGTGTGGTTAGCGTTGGTATTGGAAGCCTTCGTATAATAATTTAGCTTATGTTTTAAATGCCAGAAATTTGGCTTGTTCCGCTCACGGCAACCATGGGCAAATGTTCTTTTGCCAAAAGGTCATAGAACATCAAGTTGGCATCTAAATGACTTCAAAAGGTCTAAACTGCTGTCATTGTAAGGTAGCTCCAAATTACATAAAGATTTTATTGTTACTTAACATTTTATGGTTTTGCAGTTGCCGAGTGAAATTGGTGCATCACCAGTTGATATTGCCAGAGCATATATGGGCTCCAGAGCATCAGAAGTGGGTTTAACATCAGCAAGTTTATCTATCAAAAATGAGAAGTGGGGTCACACTAACGAATTTCCGTCAAAGCCAATCTTGCCTTCGCCTCTGCCTAAAGCACCAATATGCTGGCCTGGTGCTGTCACTCACAATCAGGAGGGTTATTCAACACCACAAAGTAAAAAAAGTAGATATGGTCTTCATAGTTTCTCTCGCACACCTTATTCAAGGACAATGTATACAAAATCCAAGTCCAAGGTTTGTTCTTGTAATTATGAACTTTAATTTTATTGCGAGGCATGTATTAGGAGCTGTCTCGATGTTTATGCTTTTTTTGGTTGATATCAGTTGACTCCAGTAAAAGGTGACAGTGAGAGATTGTCAAACATATTGTCAACACCTTTGCAGCCAACAGAAACACCGGGTTTTGGGAAGGTAATCTCTCTATTATATGCTATAAGTTTTTAGCTAGGTTCATTTAAATTCTCAGGATACTGAGTAACAGTGAGTGTGTGAGTCTGCACTTACCTATCTGTTAGATGATATTCCAGGTTGTTTTGCTTGTTTTTAACGATTTCAGTCAGAATTATGTACATTTTCTAAGATGCTTTCAACAAAAGTCACCTATCTATTTCCATTCATTGAAAAATTCAGTGTAGCAGTAGGAGACTAGGATCGCAGATCACCTTAGGTTTGTTCAAACTCGGGTTATCTGTTCCCTTGAGGTTGGGTCGGTTTTGGTTCACTAAATTTTGTGGTTCTATCCGATTTTGGACAGTTTGGGTAGGGTTACATTTTGCCATATCTTAACAATAAGCTCCATTCTGAACCAGGGGTGAACTTCTTGCCCTTCTGGCCGAAATAACATGCATCAACTAATACATCTAGTTAAATTCTTCTTGGTACAGTCAATCAGCAGGTTAGCACAGGGTACATATGGATCTGGGGGACCTATTCGTCGGACACGAAATAAGTCCACTTCAGTTGCACCCGCCAAAGAATCTCCACTGGTACGCAGCACTCACAGAAGCCCTTTTGCAAGAGAATTCAATGCAGTTCATATGATTAAGAAGAATGCAGAACCCGGCAATTTTACCAAGTTTGAGCCAACAAGTAGCAAGCTGCAGAGCTCGGAGGCTGGCATACCCAGTGTTCATCCTCATAGCAGTAAGCTTGCTAGGCAGATATTGGAGCACATTGATAGACCAGTCACGCTGAAAGAAAAATCAAAGGAGTTTAAACTAGCTACTTCTTTTAAAAACCCACCTTCTACATCGTTGGCTTCTCGTGTTGAGGACAGTAATCGAGGTACTACAGGAATAGGTGTCTCTGAAAGTGTGGAGTTGGTTAGCCCCAAACTTCAACCTCAATCAAATGGTGGGATTAATGGATTTACTCGTGAAAGGACTTATAATGTCAATAGCCATACTGGAGCAGATATGGCGTCTGGCTCGAAGGTAAACCTGAATAAGACAAGTGCTGTCTCTGATGGTGATAACAACTCTTCAAGGAATTTCTCAAAAATTGATTCACGAACAAGGAGCCCAGAACAGGTTTTTTTTCCCAACTGACCAATATTATAATTTATTATTGATTTAAGCTTATGTTCATGGGTCCTTAATTACCTTTAGTAGCGCATTACATGCAATTATTGTGTTATTCTTGTTAGCTTTAGGCAAAGACACTGTTTATTAGTTGAACTAGCTTTACGTTTGCTATAATTTGTTTTTGGGCCGCACATTTTTTTACTTATTCTCACTGTTTCTGAGCTCTATTTGCACCAATTTGATTTCAGGGAACCAACAGTAATTTCCTGAACACAGACAGGCTCCCTAGCGATAAAACCAAGGAAGTAGACATAACTCTTGATTCAAGTAGGTTTGAACCACTAAATAGTACCCATAGAAAACCATTTTTGCCATCAATTGCTGTTGGCAAGTCTGAGCTAAGAAACCCATTCAGTTCTGATACAAGCGCGACCTTCTCTTTTCCAGTTACGACATCTACCAACACATATTTTGATCTACCTACACCAACTGTGGTGCCATCTTCCTTGACAAGTTCCCCACAAAAATCAAATGTTACCGACAGCAAAATAACAATCGCACCACCTGTTTATTCCCTCCCTCCTACAAGCACTACCTCAAATTTCACCGGTGATGTGGGTCCTAAGTTCACATTTGGGTCTGGAAAGGCGCGGTTATCTTTTGCTTTAGAAGGGGATGATGGTGCCTCCAGTGATGCTCCAAGTATTAGCTATAAGTTTGGGTCCGGAAAAAGCAGGCTCAACTTTGGATCTATTACCTCTTATGCTGTCTACTGGTAGTTATTTTCAGGTTTTCTTCTGTTCATCTACTGACATTTGATTTAAATCTCCTAGTCCTCTAATCGATATGCTTGCATTGTATCCGAACTTGGGAGGAGAAAGGATAGAGGATAGTATGACACTAGTGAATCCAATTGTGCTTTAAGAATATCTTGCCTACATGATTTAACAATATGTTTTTTTATAGATCTGCTCCGTATTTTTATTTTCTTCTGTAGGTTTGTTTTTCCTAAGATTTAAAACCCGTAGGCCAGAGCAAGTGGTATATACATTTTTTTGTCGTTTTGTGTTTATTTTTGTCAGACTATGCCCTTAATTTCAATGATAGGGACAAAATTCTGTTTTGGGGTGTGAATAGAATTCCTGGTTGATCGGTGATTGCTTTCATGTGTAGATATTACTTGTAGGATAGCTACCGACAATTGCATCTGACCACCCTTATCTTGCTCCTGGTTGTAAACGCCCACGTGGCCACGTACCAAGTTTTTGCATGACAAAGTAGTTGCCGGGTTTGCTTTCAAGCTGATATACACGACGAACTGGAATATTTTGGTACAGTTTGGGATAAGGAAGGTGGGGGCAATTGTTATTAAAGATGGTATTTTCTTCATGTTAATTGTTAACCATTCTTTGATGTTTTCTGAGACAACAAAGATATTCTTTTCAGCCATGCCCATATGATTTTGTTGCCTTTTAGAAAGGCTAAAATTCCAAATTTTTGCATTAGGTGCTGTAAAAGGCTAGCCCTAGTATTTGAATTAGGGCATCCTTTTGTTTTTGTGTTACAAGGCACTAAAGGGAATATAATAGAATTATACTTGGATTTGAATTAGGGCATCCCTAGTATTCAATTCCCTTGCTGGCTATAATTCGATCGATCCTTTTGTTTGGACAGTTATTCAGAAAGATGGCTTTGCTGGACATACTGTATTACATCGTTGATAATAGATTCTTTGCCGCATAAAGATCTGTTTTATTGTGTTGCAGCCATTATTCTACCATGATATCTGCCCGAGTTGAAGAGTATTATCAACGTAGTGATAGAAGTAGTACGTTTTAAGTAAGTAGAGACTTTATTTTGAAACTTTGAAGTTAAAACATCCGTCTCATTTATTTATTTATATATCTGCTTCTGCTTTTCTATTCTTTATGAGGCTTATGTATGAAAAGGAAGCTGGATTAGCAAAAATACTGAAAAAAGACTTTTACAGGCCAAGTTTTGATTAATTTAAAGTGATATCTGAAGAAGCCAATAGAGTTTATATTAGAGAAGAAGAGTAAAGAGGAAAAAGAAGAAGAAAGTAAGTGGGGATAACGGAGAGAAAAGAGGATGCATTTGGGAGCAGCCTTAAACATGAACACACAAAAGACTTAATGTGTGTGGGTTGTTGTGGCCTCCTCGATTTGGGGTGGCGGAGGACTTAGTGACTTATGTGGGACACATTCATATTGAAGTGACTTGACATTCATTCGCTATTCAATGCGACATTGATTTGATGTTTCAGATTCTTTGGTCCCACTCCCATCCCTCTCTTCTACCTTCTTCTTTCTCTTTTTTCTCCATTTCTTGCTTCCTCTTCTTGCTTATCGCCACATTATAGCATAATAGGTGTCATGAGACCAGCTTTAGAAGCTTTTGACGTCTCACAACCCTTCTCTCACTTACTCTTTTACTCAGTTTGAGAGGCCATATGCTTTATCAAAATGAGAATTTATGATCGCATAAATTTGTAGTGCCAATTCCCATTTAAGGCTAGACTCGATAAAATTAATTCGGTTTAAATGACTGACTCGTGAAATTTGACTCGTACTCGATTCGATGGCCAAACATGAGACCTGAGTATAACCTATAATCCAAATTGACCTGCATCAATATCACTGGCTCGAATGTTTGTTGTAAATTTTCTAAAGAACTTGATAATATCAGTGAGGCCTGGCCAATCAATGGAGATTACGACTAAGAGGGACTAAGCTACGAAGAGCCATCAAAAACAGTGCAATTAATGCGACTATCTATCACATATGGAGGCAGCGAAATCGTAGCAGGAATGACTATAATATACTTAGACCTTCGGTTGTAATCAAAATTATCAAAATTGAGTTGAGTAGTTACATTGAGAGCAAGAAACAGAACAATTTACAGACCAAAGATAAGGCTTATATTAGCTCTCTTGGCTGACATCATGTAATTATTTTTTGATATCTATATACTTACCTTTAACCAAAATAAATAAATAATGAGGCCACCACGGCTCGACCTGATTTCACCCAAAAATGACTCAATCCGAACTAACCTGACCCCACCTGACTTGGTAGATCCGGTTGACAAATCTAATTAAGGGGATATCCGCCTAAAATAAGAAACTGGTTAAATAGATCGATGGGATCAAAAGTATCACACTTAGGGAATGACAATTATCTTACCTATAAGGTTTTTTTTGTCAGAAATTACTTTATATCTATGCTTATTTGTGAAAAATTATCGTATTTTATATTTATGCTCATTTAAAGTCATCATTTTCAGTTCAGTTCAGAAAACTTCATATATATCTATGATATGTTCGGTTCAAATCACATAAGTTCAGTTTAATTTAGTTTAGAACATATAAGTTCATCAAAGTTCAATTACAAGTTAAGTTCTGATAAATTCAGATCCTAAATCCAGTTCATATAAATTTAGCTTAAAAATACTCAGCAAAATTAAGTCCAGACAAATATGAATAGGTTTGGCACAAGTTGAAGTAAATTATAATATTGAGAGCCAACTTTATTTGGAATTATCTAGCACAAATATATCAAATTGGCAAGGGACAAGAGTTTTCTTTACGACTGTATAGTTATGTCTTTAACTAAATGTGAAGATTTAGTTAGCGACAACTAACAAGTGTCGTCTTCTTCGTTATCCTTGATCAATTTGAATTAGATATACGGAATAACGGAGTACAATATAACAGTCGGGTTAAATTAAAAATGAGTCGATCAAAAATCGGGTTAAATAAAAAATGAATCGATCAAAAACAATTATGCCTATAGGGTATGGTCATATAGGGTACACGAGAGCTGTATTGCTACGTTCCTCGCTCTACCACTACGCAGGTACATGAACACATGATACATGCATACACATGTAGAGCTCACACATGAAATGAAAAAAAAAAAAGTGGTTAGGGTGGTGGAACAAGTGAAGCAATTACCAACTAATCGAAGGTGGTCCAAAAACTATTTCTTATCTTGAATGTGTCATAATCTTGCATGTTGGATTGTAGTGGTCTTTTTCAGATTGAGTATCATCTAAGATATGCAACAAAATCTTTCCCATTATTTTCCTCATGCTTGTTAACACAAGAATTGTTAGTCCATTTGAAAATCGACTAACAAAGTTAGATACAAAGTTCGATTTAAGGGGGATCGGAAGGGAGGGGGATCAAAGTTAGATACAAAGTTCGATTTAAGGGGGGAATCGGAAGGGAGGGGGATGGGACGTGAACCTCCTTTCATACTGTCCTTGCACAATGTATAAGAGCACCTTAAATGGTTTGTTTTAAAGACTTGCTTGCAATATTTATGAAACAGCAAGCGAGTCGCTTGCCATCCAATGGTTTGTTTTAAAGACTTGCTTGCAATATTTATAAAATAGCATTATTGGAGTAAAAAAAAATATAGATGTTTATGAGCATTGTAACTCTACCAAACATGTAGCTAGGTTTAAAAGCATTAAAATAAAATAAAAGGTAAAATTAATGATTGGAGGAATATATTATTGTGGGACCCATAATGTTAGAAAGCGTTGTAGCCAACCATTAGAACGATATGTTGTCGAACAGCAAAATAGCTTAAAAAACCGCATTAATAAACCAAACTATAAACATGTTGTATTTGTGCATTGAACATGCTCTTAATAGTAATATGAATTTCCCTTGTAACGAGCATATAAGTGACAAGTTTACGACGGATTAGATAACTTATTTTAGTCTCCAAACGAGCCCTTTGAGTGTAAGAATACGCCTTTATATTTGGATAAATTGTTGGATTAATATAATGCACTAATGTCAAAGTCTGTTGTGTATTTACCTCCTTTTTTCTTCAAAAAAATATTAATGCATTATTAGAATCAACGTTGTAAGAATGTGCCTTGATTTGGTTAGTTAAGTCTCGAAGTTTTTGTATGTTTGGGGATTGTGCCACATTGCTATAAAAAACTTGTGAGGGATTATTAGTTTATAAGTTACTGGTTATTTTTTTTATTACCTATTGATTTAAAATAAAATTCACTTGTTTGTTGGCCGATTTTTTTATACTATTTTTATAAACCCCTTGCGGAAGACGCACTAAATGGTATCATAGCCAATAGTTCAGCTTAAGACCGTGCAAGGAGTAGTGATTTGGGGGTGGTGTGTTTTAGAAGACGCGGAGTAGCATCATGGTTACTAAGTTGCACCACTGCCAGATGTGGAATAGCCTAGTCGCGGCCTAATGCAGACTGCATTGGGTGGGATGTCAGCGCGAACTAAGGGAGGAGTTTCAGTATTGTTGAAATCTCTTTTAATGTGTGTGTTGGAGTATTGTCCCACATCAAGCTAAGAGAAAAAAATGAAAGAACTAGTTTATAAGCCTACCAGACTACGTCTCCTATCACCAATTGATTTAGGATTGAATCTCACTTGCTTGTGAGTTGACGTTTTGCACCTACTTCTATAACCTCGTTGTTAGACACAAAGTAGCTAGCTAGTTTGGCCAGATGTGGGGTTGCAATATCGGGTGAGTGTGAAGGATTAGTTTGTAAGTTAATGGGAGACTTCTCCTGTCCCCAATAGGCCGGGTTACTATCAAACCACACTTACTTATGAGCTGATCTTTGCACGTAATTTTATAAACCCGCTACATAGAACTCAGGGGGCGTTTGGTTGGGGGTCTATAAGAAAGGGAAATGGAAACAAAGTTACTCCCTCCCTAAACAAACACAACAAAGGGAATGAAACTCCCTCCCTTACCCTTTAATCCATCTAATTCCTTACCCCTTACCCCGTATGAGATTTCATTACCATTGTTACCCTTCAACCACTCTCTTCCCTACCACCACACTTACAACTACCACCAAAATACCACCACCAAACCACCACCATGGCGCCACCGCCACCGTCGCCCACCACTGCCACCACTCCCACCAACGTCGTGACACCCGCACCACCATCATGGCCATGACACCCCGCCACCATCACCGTTGTGACCACCGCCACCGCCATTACCACCGCCATGACATCTCTACCACCACCATTATCACCACCGCTGACACCCTAACCACCATCACCACTGCCACCATGACACCCCACCACCGCCAACACCGCCATAACACCTCCACCTCCACCTCCACCTCCACCACCGCCATGCCACCTCCGTCACCATCACTACCACCAGTAGATAGGTGGTTGTTTGTGGTGGTATGTGTTAGTGGTAAGAATGAGTGTGAGTGGACCATTAGTTCTCTTTCTTGAGGTAACCAAACAAGCAATTAAATTTTAGGTAATCTATTTCCTTTCCCCCTCTTACCCTTTCTTATTTCATTTTCCTTTTCCTTTTTCTTTCTCTAACCAAACGCCCCCTCAATATTAAGTCCCTCTTTCTAACAACTAAGCAAGAGTTGTATTTCACAATATGTGCTACTTAAGAAATGACAAATGCAGAGGGAGTTAGATAAAGATTAACCTCATTCGTCATTCATCCATCACCCGATATTGAGTTGTATTTCGCAATATGTGCTACTTAAGAAATGACAAATGCAGGGTGAGTTAGATAAAGATTAACCTCATTCGTCATTCATCCATCACCCGATATTATTAATTTTTATTAAACAATACACATCATTAAGATATGAGTAAAATATTCAATTAATCTAATATTATTTCTACTTTAATAATAAATATTTAGTTAAAATACATGCTAAAATTTTTGTAAATTACTTTTCAAAATTCAGTACATGACTAGCAAAACCAGTTAACCGAATCGAATATAAAATCTACGTGACCTAATTTTGAAAATAGGCATTTTGAAGATAGGCCAAAATATCGACCAAGCTATGGGAATATGCATCATCATTTAAAACTTTTTTATTTTAACCACTAAATTAAGACCTCTTCCTTAAACTCAACTCGTAACTTGAGCCATGTAAAACCGCAATGGAAAAAATCTAAGCTAATGACACATTATATGGAACTTTAAGATCTCACTATGATGATGACACCATAGTTATCATATAAGTATATAACAATTGAAATTAACATGGTATTTTTTTTTAAAGAATTTTGACAGCTAGAAATAAAGGTTATTACATTAAAATTAACACGGTAATTAAAACAACAATAAACTGAAAATTTCATTAACAAAATAACATACTTAAGTAATTAACTCACACAAGAATGAAGAACAACTCGAAACTAGAAAGCTAATAAATAAGTTTCTTAATACAAACATTGTCGTCATCATCATGTACATGAAGACATACAAACAACATACATAATACGCTTTAATCGTCTTGATCAAGCTTGACCCAATATTTAATTGTTTAGTAGCGCAGTCGTTGACAGATGTTTCTGAGATGCCTGAATCGGAAAAACAAAATTTAGTTAATCGCGCTAAGAGTTTCATTTACCTAAATACAGTGACGTTGTCAGAATTTAAGCTTAGCGCGGGGTAAGCATAGTTAATTACCTCATCCAACTTATTAGCATGGTTATTGTTGGTCTCCAACATTAGTCCAAAATGAATGTGAGGGAAATGTGCCCACTGCCGGAATAAGAACATAAATTAAGAGATAATTAAATAACTAAATCAGTTAATAGTCGTATCAAATAATACTGTAAGAGCCAACTTCAATGGTTGTTTTGGAGAACCTGTTTTGCAGTTATTGTTAATTGTCAAACGGTATAATTATTATTGGAGTACAAAATCACGTACCCACTTTCAAGCAGATGTAGCTTTGTCAAGCAAAATAGCTTAGTTTCAAATGAAATAAAATAAATAATTAAAAAACAATAAAATAATATTGTAGCTTAAAAATTTTGTAGTCTGAAAAAATGATGTGATAAGTCAAGTTACAAGGTCAATTGGAGTTCGTCTAAAACGGTCATATTTAATAATTTCTGATCAAATAAATAACGAAATGACTAATTACTTTCAAAAACACATTTATGAAATTACTCACATTTTTGGCAGCAGTACTGAATGCTTCCCTATGGCTGATTTCCGGGTTGTTCGCCTTGATCCTTTGAATTTCCTCTCTATTATTTTCCAAAGTTTTTAAATAAAGAAATTAGTGTTATTTGAATATAAATTTAATGTTAAATCATCAAATAAATGAGTTAAAATTTATGTTCTAAATAATTAAAAATAATTAGATCTTGTTCTTTTTTTTTTGCTGAAATAAGTTGAATTAAACTTAAAGTAGCTGAGATGAAGTTAATTTAATTGAATGAACTTAGCTAAATTGAATAGAGTTAATTTGTAAAGAGATTAGTTGTATTAAAGTGAATGAAAATAAAATAAATAGAATTGAATAACGCGGAGTAAAAATAAAACGAGTTAAAATTAAACCGGAAAAATCAGGGCCTTACTTTATAAATTGGTTATAAGCAGATGGTACACGCTGCCTCTTCTCCGGTGCTACAAAATTAAAGATGTTGAAGTTCACAAATCAACAAACAATTACAATTAAAAGTGAACTATACGTCTGTCTAATCATTTGTTTACTTTGAATTGAACAACGAAATAAAAAGTAAACAAATAATTGAGACGGAGAAAATATAATATAAGATAGCTAGTAGAGTAATTAGAACGGATACGTACGTCGGTTTACGACCCTTTCCTCAGTAGAAATAATGTTGGTTACATTAGGGGAAGGTGAACGAAGTGATGCCATCTTGTTATTGAAATTGTACTTGGTAGATGCAGCCATGTTATCGATTTTGAATTCTCCCATGTTACCATAGTTTGATGCCTAACATTATTAACAACAGATTTAACACATTAGGTTAGTTTGGCGCGACAATTGACGGTTCATGATAGTCATTATTCAAAATAAAAAAAAGGGTTTATGATAGTCGATTCTATATATTTTTGACATCAAGTCATGTTGGATTGTCTAACATGAAATGTAGGCGAATAAATGAAAAGAAAACGGTTCAAATTATCATGAAAATAAATTGTACAAATATAGTATAATGTGGTGCTAATATAAGAAGCAAGTAAATTCAATTGATTTTGAGACAGTTTATATAATAATTGGATCGTTATATGTGTTCTTATTCTTAACAAATGTCTTTTTAAAGTCCTAACTCTTATAAATGGTCATAAGATTTTGATAACCTACAACTTGACGAGCAAAATTTTAGTCTTGTGCTTCTATGTTCGGCCTTTTTATATTGTCGCATATTTTGGGAAATATATCAAAATTAGGATGAACAGAGCGAATATAGTGTCGACTTACCATATCTATTAACTTACATTATGAGGTTAAAATGATACATGGAGTAAGAAATACTGAGTATATCCTGTAATTTCCTTATCTTTCTTATTTGATGAACGCGATAAAATGAATGAATGAACAACTTAACAAATAAACGATTTCTCTAAAAATATAAAACCGACCGAAGAGCAACTAGAATACCTAATTACTACCCCCTCTGTCCCAGTGATATGTTTACACTTCCTTTATTTTTCCCTCACAAAATAAAAGAAGTGTAAACATTCCACTGGGACAAAGGTAGTACTATTATAAAAATATAAATTAATAAGTAAATAAGTAAATAAGAAAAATAAAAAGAAAGAGAAAGAGAGAATCAAGGTATGGAGACTATGCCTGGATAACCTAGGACATTAGCTATCAAATCACAATCAAATCAAGGTCAAACATTGCAGAACAAATCCCAAGATTTAGTTTAACAAAAAACAATGTTGTAGGATTGATATGAAAGCAGACAAAAGCTGCATTTTATTTCATTTTAAAAACACTAAATATTATGTCAGCTTTAGTAGTTTGTTTAAAGCTGATTTTTGTATCACAGGCTCAATATATTCATTCTCACAATTATTAACTTATTAAGTATTCTTTTCTTGTGTACTCGTTTTAGATTTAAAACGGATTCAGCAAACGAATATTCTAATAAACTTAATTTTTGAGAAAGTATGGAAAAGCTTATCTTACTCTGATAAATATCTCATGATTTAATCGATATTAAGTTTAAAACTTATTTTTAGTTTAAGATGAATATTATCCATTTTAAGAGAGACTAGTTGATAAGCTGAAACCCGTAATTGTAGTGGTACAAACTACATATTGTTTCTTTAATTTTCTACAAATACACCTTATAGGTACATAAGTACATTGGATCCTTGACATGAACACTAATATGGAGACTGGAGTACAGTAGATGTTTGAAACCCTAACTCTGGTTTCCTTTGCTATTGATTGATTAAATGACTAAATTTAATTAACAAATCGACTCTATATCTTTTATTTGATTTCCACATACATACATTCGATCATTTCATCCTGTCATTAACGGGGAGCCTTTTAAAAGCCGATAAAATGAAATCTGGTTGAGAAGAATTATTCCACATAAAACTAATAGTCCAATATTGCATATATTCGATCCTTTTATCCTGCTATTAACGGGAGCCATTCAAAAGCCGATAAAATCAAACCTGATTAAGAAAGTCTTGTTGCGGGTGATGGTGTTGCTGCCATGAAGAAGAGAGTGATTGAAAAGCAGCTGCCATGTTCACTGACCATAGATTAGTGCAGTGCCCACATCGCACAGTCACTATGTCAAACAAATTGTTGCATGGCACACTCACCTGTTAATTCATCCACAAATTAAATTAAAACATAATTAATTTATCAACATAATCCTCAATTAGATATAACATACTTAAATTAACCCTTTATTGAAAATAATGACAAAATTTAGGGTACCAAACATAACCCATAAACAATTATGTGATCCATGGAACCCTGAACGAACAGAGTTATTAACAATATACGGATTATTTATTACAATTTCAGACGGATACTACATATATTTTGGAAATTAGGGTATGAAAATGGGTTTTTTTAAGTTCTGCTTTCAAGATCTACAAAAATGACCACATACCCGTGACAAGTTGAAGACGGCTAAATAATACCTAAATTGTTAGATAAAATAAAAGCATAATGCTACTCCCTAGGCAATACGGATACGTCCGTCTTCAAGGAGACTTACTGATTAAACAATAATCTCTCATGGGCGGTGTTCTTAATTAAGACTTTAAGAGGCTAGGAGTTCTTTATATGTACCTTTTCTTTGACTAAAAAAAGAATAAATTAGCAGGTGAAATTGATTAAAAAAGAGGGTGTAGAAGACAAAGACTTGACAAAATTAGTCGTACAACTAAAAATAAAAAAATAAAATCCAACCCCTTATGACAAAATCAAACACATACTGACTTCGTTTAACTCAGTTAACTCAATTCAGTTTCATACGTTTGTTCAGTATATATGAAATAAAAATCCCTAAAATGACGAAATAAAAAGGAAAGTAAGGAAGAGAAGAAGACCGCAAGAACAATATTGCAGAAGTTGCAAGGGATGTAGCAAAGTTGTTCAGTTGAAGGGACATTTTCGACACAACTCGAAGACATGATTATTATGAAATGAAATGAAATGAAATGAATTCTTTCTCTCTCTCCTCTATCTGGATGTCGATCAGAAAGTAGTGGTATAAATGGAAAAAGATTAGAAATGCCCAACTTGCGAAGACGGAACGATTTTTATGATAATAAAGCTAAGGGGACTAACTAGAGAGAGTGGTTACTCCTTAATGTGTTATTATTCTTTGTTTCGGAAACTAGCTTGCTTTAAACAAGGATGATCTTACTTTTTTTTTTTTTTAATTTTTCTGTATATATTTTTCATACAGTAAAATTGGTTAATTTTTGTTGTATTTATAGGAAATCCAGGCTTTGTGTATAAAGGAATTGTTATTTGTAGTTATTGTGAAGGAGCCCGGATGATAAGGAGGAGATCAGAGAAGAGAGGGAGTTTTGTAGGGCATGGGAAAGTTATAATAATGCTTAGTAAATCAATTCTTAACTATTTGGTCTCTATTTATGCTTTTTTCTAGAGTAGGTCACCTTGATAAAAAAATTATATATACATGTATATATGATTAACCTAATAAGCTTATGTTCTTTTTTATTAAAACAAGTTGGGATGAATTGAATGGATCTGAGTTGATCGATCGGAATAGAATAAAGTTGAAGTGGACTGAATGGACCTGAGTCCTGAGCTGATTGGAATACAATAAAGTTGAATTAAACTGAGTGAAGTTGAAATAAGAGTTAAATTTAGTAGACTTGCGTTGAACTGGATGGAGTTGAGTGTGATTGAATTGAATGGAGCTTAGGTAAAATGAAATGAGCTGAAATTAAGTTATTCTTATGTATACTTATTTTAACGATTTTTTTATATGCTAATGCTATGAATGTAACGGTTGTAGGTTATACTGTTATGCAAAAATGGCTTGATCATTTTTTACCACCTTTGCCTCTTATAATCCACCTTTTTATAGACTAAACTTCATATTCTATCTTCATTGTTTTCAAAAATATAAGATTAAGCTTTATTTATGTATTAAGATACATTTATCAAAAAAAAAAACTGTCACTGCGCCACAAATCAAAAATAATTATTGAAGTGATTAGAATTGTCAACATATTAACATGCCACAGCGCCTGCATCCTTATTGATTTGGGTGTACGATAATAAGATAATATATCGGTTGATATATCTAACCATTTTTCTATTTATCGTATAAATTTAATATAATTAGCTTAGTTTAATATGAATAGTCTTTTTATTTAAAAAAAACTTGCAAGTTAAATTAGCAGCTTAATGACCTCTTTGGTAAAACTAGGTGAAACTAAAAGCTAATTGATATATGAAAAACTAGCTGAAAGTAAAGCTAAAAATTATGAACTAACAAGTTAATTAACTAATTATGTTAAAAAGGTTTGGAAAAATAGCCAAAAAAGCAACGGCTTACTCACATGCTACCTTAGGTAGCATTTTATTTTAGTTCATTTCTTATTTCAATTCATGTTTATCTTAATTTCAATAGCTTATTTTCTCATATGAACTTCTTACCAAATACTTGCACAAATATAAGCTAATTGAAATTTTGCACAAAACTGCTTTAATAAAATAAGCTACATAAAATACTTTGTCAAACATAGCTTAAATATACAAAATTGTATAAGTAATTTTTATTTGTAAAAACAATAGCGTCATATATCAATACCGTATAAGTAATTTTTAATCGTAAAACAATATCGTCATATATTCTTGATATTTTTTTCCCTTTCATGTTGATGGGGATATCGTGGAAATCAAAAGAAGTGGTAGTGGATGATGGTGAGACGGTATGTAGGGTACTTTTGTTGGTATTTGGTAACTATACCTTATTTTCATCAAAGACCTAAGCTCAAACCCTTAAATCATCCCCAAGCAAAAGGTGGTCATAGTCGGGTCACCAATATTTTTACTCTTAATCTCACCTTAATTATCTTGACCTACTTTTAACTTATTTTCACCCTGCCAAGCAGAAGGTCACGACCTAAATCATCAACACAATCATTTTCCATTAATTTTCCATTTTCCAACATTTTCAACCATTTATCAACTTCTCTACCTCACCAAAACTCCACTCTTACTTTTTTATTTATTATTAATAATATATTATAAATAAATTATTTATATAATTCTGATAAAATAAAAACTAGTCCAATATGTTTAGTACATATGGCTAACAAAATTATTAAATAACAATATTTAAAATTTAAAAACTAAAAAGACGATTTTATTGACAAGAAATAAAAGTTACTAAAAACATAATTCGACATAAACTAATCTGCTTATATAAAAATTAAAATGAAGCGACCTTTATTTAAAATATTAGCTGACGGTTTCATTTGAAATTTAAAATTGAAGTGAACTTCATTTAAAATATTTGTTGTAATTTCAATACATAAACTTTTTTTTGGTACGCGGTATCGTTACTCTAACTAATTCAATAATTAAAGTACTTTATTTTATGAAAAAAGCTCAGATGAAATCAAAAATTATAAATCATATAATGTCTTAAATGTTACGTAATGAGTTTTTCACATAGTGACACGTGATCCCAACTTTGTCCTTTTTTATGCCAATAACCGAGTGACATGTGTAAGCACTACAAGGTGAATGCCAATTAGCTACAAAATTTTCAGTAGCAAACCACTTGATTTCGGTAGCTAATGACAAATAGAGACAGAATTTTCGACGGAACCTAATCCGTAGCTAATAGCCTTGTCGCTAAATTTGCTACAGAATTGGCTACTGATTTTAGCTACCAAATATAAAGTAGCTACTTTTGCGACAATAATAGAGACCAAAATATAAATAGCTAAATTAGAGACCACAAATTATATTGTAGCTAAACTAGTGACCGACTTAGCCGTTTCTAAATTAGCGACTACCGTGTTAGTATCTAAATTTTTAGGACATAATAAGTGAGAGTCATATATGGCACGGCAACCTAGCTAGGCACCCACACTCAGTGTGCGACATAACATGTAGGACCGCCGCTCACCGAGCATGTATAGTCCATGCACCACCTCTTCTAGACCGCCGCTCACCGAGCATGTATAGTCCATGCACCACCTCTTCTACATAGAAGATTATTTTTGTTGTTGAGACACTTGAGAGGAATCGAACCCATGACCTCTAAGTCTGTAACTAACATTCTAACCATTGAGGCACTTGGAGATTAATGACTGTTTGGGTAATAGATATTTAATTAAAGTCATTGTTACGTATGTGTGTTATAAGGTATATTTTTAATATTATAATAGTATAAATAGATTATAATAATAATTCAAAACTATATTTTAAATTGTCATACATTTTATATGAAATATTAAAAAAACAAGATAATGAAAATTAACTTTAGCTACTAACGTATTTCCGTAGCTGAAAACTTAAATTAGATACTAAAGTTGCTACTCTCTTTGTTTTGTCTCTATAACTTTAGCTACCAACGTATTTCCGTAGCCGAAAACTTAAATTAGATATTAAATTTGCTACTCACTTTGTTTTGTCTCTATAACTTTAGCTACCAACGTATTTCCGTAGCTGAAAACTTAAATTAGATACTAAATTTGCTACTCACTTAATTTTGTCTCTATAATAACTACGTACTTAGATACTGATAAATTTCTGTATTTAAAAATTAAAATTAGATATTAAATTCGATACCCACTTTATATAGTCTCTATAATAGAGACATAATTAGCTACCATATTAGTTTGGTCTCTTAAGTAGAGACTAAATGTATTTTTTGTCTCAAAATTAGTCGCTAAATTATATATTTAGCGACTGATGTTTAGTCAGTTGCTAAACTAGTAGCTAAATCATCATTCTCTTGTAGTGAAGGTCACCAAGGAGGTCGCAACATTACTTCAAGGTCACAAATTGACCTTCAAATTTTCAAAGTCACCAAAATTAGTTCAAGGTCACCAACATTAGTTCCTTAATTATGTCAATAGCACGACCCGACAAGGTCGCGACCTCCTGGCGACCTTGTTAGACCATCCCCAAGCAGAAGGTCGCACTAATCGGGTCACCAACGTTTTTACTCTTATCTCATCTTAATTATCTTGATCCACTTTCAATTCATTTTCATCTTCCAACCAGAAGGTCACGACCTAGGGGTATCAGCCCAATTATTTTCCACTTATTTTACATTTTCCAACATTTTCAATCATTAACTATATTCTCTACCCCACCAAATAATATAATGTCAATAACATTTTGACAGGTCAAAGGTCACCAAGAAGGTCACCAACCGATTTCTGGGTCACAAATTGACGTCGAAAACTTCAAGGTCACCAAAATTAATACAAGGTCACGAAAACTAGTGTCTTAATTACGTAATTACGGTGAATCAACAAAGTCGCGACCTTTTTAACGACCTTATTTGGGGATGATCAGTATTAAGAGGAAATGTCGTCGTTTTCTTTCAGCAAATTAACAAGTTATACTAAAATAGGGTTGTGTTTAACTCAGCTTTTTCGTTTTGATCAAATTTAGGTTGGAGCTCGTCAAATTGATGATCTTAAGTACGAGCCGAATTTGAGCAAATTATTCTTGAGCTCGAGCTCAACAGTGTTTGAATCAAAATTTGTTTTATCCCTTTTAAAGTTTACTATGATGTTATTTTTTATGATTATTTTATCTAAAATCATTTAGATGATGCTCTTTTGGTCTATGTAGTTTATATTTTTAAATAAATCAAATTTTGTTGGATTTGTAGAAGTGAAAAAAGAAAACGAATATGGAAATTAAATGAAGCTTGATTCGAACTCAAGTCTTTTCCAAATTGAGTTTGAACCTTCCGACGAGCTATATATTTGCCGGGCCCTCAAGCCAAGGTCATTTTGGTTGCATCCCTAAAATATGTGTGTTACTCATGTTAGGAGTTTCTTATTACATTTACTTGAACAACTAATTATTACCCCGTTTTTGGTAGATGACATTTTGATTTTATAGGCCGGTTACCTGAAGTCTGATTTTTGAAAATAGAGTACATAAATAAATATTATAAAAATTGAAAAGTTTTATTTTGGTGGAATATGATTCATTAATAAGAACATGCAACATTACATCATTCATATATTTTAATTAACTAAAATACATTTTTTTCAAAATAAACAATTGATTTGAATGAATAGATTAATTTAGGATGACCCTAAATACACGACCAATATATCATGACACTCACTTTATGTATTATACCGATTTATCTTTTACTTTTGTACTTGTCGAATGCAGTTATTATAATGAAATCGGGATTATTTTAATCCATTACTTATAATTCGAGTGTCCCGTAAATTTTATGAGTGTTTTTATGCGTGCCCTTAATTTATTGAATGAAAAGGGTTGAAGTAAAAGTTGAAAAATGTGAAGTTGTGAAAAGTAGAAGAAATAAGAGCTTGATGAAGAAGATTTTTGGAGGGACTAATAAAAAAAGACAGATGAGTATGGCTAGCTATAATTGTGAAATAAGGGTGTATGTGTTGTCCCTCTCAATTCTAACCCCTTTCCTTGCCACTATACAATCTGGTGGATGAAATCAATCTATGTAATTATGAGACGATGGATAATAATGAATGTCTATGCTAGGCACTTATTTCATTTATATATGTAAATTTAAAAAGAAAAAAAAAACAAAGTATATGCTAATCTTTTTAAATATGCTTGGATTAATATATAAAGTTATTAGTTTCTTACATTTCTAATTCAAGGTGTTGAGAATGCACCCGATCTTCCTTAAGACGGCTATATTTATCTTTCGTAAATGTAAAAACTTGTTAAATACTACTCATATAGCTAAATTAATGAGTCAAGAGAATATCAACCCGTTTATTTGACTATTTGACTATGTTTTTTTTTTAAATGATATGTTTGTCTTACACAAGCATTTATGCTCAAAATTGCCTATATACTACGGAGTAAAGGATTAAAACATCTCCAAATCTCCCCCTTAAATTTCTAGTCTAAGTGATATTATGTTAGAATATATCTGTTTTCTAATTAATTAACTAGTTCTGTACCCCGTGAAAATCACGGGATTTGTTAGCGCTTTTTTATGTTTATATTTTTACTATTATGATTCTATGAGTGGTTTTAATAAAAAATTTAATCATAAATTGATCAAATGATAGATATGTTCATATGTAGGATTTATATCTTCAACTAAAGGTGATTCATAAATGGAAGTACATGATACAAATACATTCGCCCTGAAAAAAGAATGAAAATGTAGTAATCAAAATACTTCTAATTTTTCATCACAATCCATATTAAAGTTTGCGAAACTTGATAAGAATTAAAAAAAAATAGTGATCTTAATAAAAACATTTTATATAAATATGACCGGCTAATTAGTAGAGTAAACAGAATACGAGAGATCAAAATACAACCAATATTAACAAAGAAATTAGTTAGAAATTTGCGAACATGATAATTGTTTTCCATACCCGCATATTATCCATGACCGGCTAATTAGTAGAGTAAACAGAATACGAGAGATCAAAATACAACCAATATTAACAAAGAAATTAGTTAGAAATTTGCGAACATGATAATTGTTTTCCATACCCGCATATTATCATAATTTCCACGTTAGTTCTTATAAATAATTTCTAACAAAATATTAATAAAACTCAATATCACAATAATAACATCTTGTCCATTAACAACTTTATATATACATGCATATACATAGATACATAATCAATTGATTCAAAAGACGAATTATCATATCAAAATATGCACACTAAATTTACTAAATCGTTGTCACTACATCAAATTAGTGTAACAATTGATTCAAAACTCAAACTAAAAGTGTTTTATCTCAAAATAGTAGGAAAAGTCTTCAACCAACCAATTATATTATTTCTTTCACATTTTACAGTTTTCTTCAACCTTGGATGACTTCTTCTTTTCTCTTTATTTTCCCTGCCTTGCAAATCTTTATCATTTATAAACGCTAACTAAATATATTTTGACACTCGGTTAATTGAAAAACAAAAAGTCTAATTCTTGAATGATCAAGTAATAAATTTGATGAATGCCTCCTTTTAAAGTTGATTAGAGCATTTCATGATTAAAATTTCCAATCTAAAACAATATTATCAAAACATAGTAAAACAATCAATTTAATAACACTAATATATTTTTTTTTAATAAAAACAAAATCCACAATTACCTTGTTTTTATGATAATGAGGATGAGGATACAATGCGTGTTTTCAGTTAATTTTTGTTTATGCTTGAAATTTATTATTAAGTTTTAACACAGAAAGCAACAAAATTTGTGAAAGAGTGTTTTATTATTCTTTGATTTTTTTCTTGGGAAGATTGAAGGCCGGGTAATAACTATTGATTTATTTAGATTTATGTGCACTTATTGCGAATTATTAAGTGAAACTTTATTATTATTCATTTATTGAACACAAAATTTATTATTATTTATTAAGTAATTGTATGAATAGGTATGGTAGGTGACAAGAACATATAGGGTGACATGTGGCACTTCAATAGATATTCAGCATGCCTTTTTATGTGATTACTAGTTTTGTGGCCCGTGCAATGCACGGGATAATTTTATGTTTTCTTAAATTTTTGACGTATATTTTTATTCACAAAATTGAACGCCAATGTTTAAAGATAAATGTATGACAAATTTTTACATTACTTAAAATCTATAATACAATACAATTACAACCTATAATACAAGACAATTAAATATTTTTTAAAACAATTAATAGCTTAAATTACGAGAATAAATATTTTTTTTGTTAGTTGCAAAAACAAATATATATATGAACAAAATAATTATCTTAAATTTGCACCGTAAACTTTCCGACTCATTAACTTAAAATATGCGCTATTTTATTCGAGTATATATCTTTTAATACATGCTAACTTATAAGTTTTTACCTTACTTTTTTAAACTTTTATTTTACCTTGTTTCCGTGTCTTTTATATTTCTTCCCTCTCCAAATACACATGTGATGCTCTGCTTTATCTGCATTTACATACATTTCATGATACTTTAAAACTTATATAAAAAATTTTTTGACCAAAAGTTAAAACATTAACCTGACAGCAAATGAATCAAACTATTGTCACATGTAAATCATTTAAAGTATACCAAATAGAAAACATGAATTCAAATATATAACAAACGATTATAAAAACCAACAACGTAACAAACTAAAATATATTTTGTTGCACACCAATCATCGTACCGTAACAACAACACTCAATAATAATTCTTAATATACTCACTATCATCAAATTATTAAACTAAACCGTAGAATATAATCCACTACATAGAAAAACTCATGGAAATAGATATTAATAAATAGAGTGAATAGAAATTATTATAGGAATTATAGTTTGTATATATAAACATTATATAACCATAAATTCTCATATTTATTTTTAAATTTAATTTATTTTGTGATATTATTAAATTAGATAATTGATTGTGGAGAACCTCAAGAGGTGAATTAAAAAGCAAAAAATGTTAATGAAACATTATGGATGTTAATTAATATATATAAAGAGTTTTAATTAATTTATTAACATATTATATTACAAAAATTAATTAAATAGGAATAACTTTCTAATTAATTTGATGGGTGTTAAGTATTATGAAAAGTTTTAATTAATTTATTACCATGTTTAATTAAAAAATTGAATTAAATAGGGACAAATGTTAATAAAAATGTGGGTGCTAAAGAAATATGAAAAGCTTTAATTAATTATTAACATATATATTAAATGGTTGATGTTTTAGATTTCCGACTCTTGATATTTCTTTGATTCAAGCCTTTTTATATTATTATGACAAATTTTTACATTACTTAAAATCTATAATACAATACAATTACAACCTATAATACAAGACAATTAAATATTTTTTAAAACAATTAATAGCTTAAATTACGAGAATAAATATTTTTTTTGTTAGTTGCAAAAACAAATATATATATGAACAAAATAATTATCTTAAATTTGCACCGTAAACTTTCCGACTCATTAACTTAAAATATGCGCTATTTTATTCGAGTATATATCTTTTAATACATGCTAACTTATAAGTTTTTACCTTGCTTTTTTAAACTTTTATTTTACCTTGTTTCCGTGTCTTTTATATTTCTTCCCTCTCCAAATACACATGTGATGCTCTGCTTTATCTGCATTTACATACATTTCATGATACTTTAAAACTTATATAAAAATTTTTTTGACCAAAAGTTAAAACATTAACCTGACAGCAAATGAATCAAACTATTGTCACATGTAAATCATTTAAAGTATACCAAATAGAAAACATGAATTCAAATATATAACAAACGATTATAAAAACCAACAACGTAACAAACTAAAATATATTTTGTTGCACACCAATCATCGTACCGTAACAACAACACTCAATAATAATTCTTAATATACTCACTATCATCAAATTATTAAACTAAACCGTAGAATATAATCCACTACATAGAAAAACTCATGGAAATAGATATTAATAAATAGAGTGAATAGAAATTATTATAGGAATTATAGTTTGTATATATAAACATTATATAACCATAAATTCTCATATTTATTTTTAAATTTAATTTATTTTGTGATATTATTAAATTAGATAATTGATTGTGGAGAACCTCAAGAGGTGAATTAAAAAGCAAAAAATGTTAATGAAACATTATGGATGTTAATTAATATATATAAAGAGTTTTAATTAATTTATTAACATATTATATTACAAAAATTAATTAAATAGGAATAACTTTCTAATTAATTTGATGGGTGTTAAGTATTATGAAAAGTTTTAATTAATTTATTACCATGTTTAATTAAAAAATTGAATTAAATAGGGACAAATGTTAATAAAAATGTGGGTGCTAAAGAAATATGAAAAGCTTTAATTAATTATTAACATATATATTAAATGGTTGATGTTTTAGATTTCCGACTCTTGATATTTCTTTGATTCAAGCCTTTTTATATTATTATGACAAATTTTTACATTACTTAAAATCTATAATACAATACAATTACAACCTATAATACAAGACAATTAAATATTTTTTAAAACAATTAATAGCTTAAATTACGAGAATAAATATTTTTTTTGTTAGTTGCAAAAACAAATATATATATGAACAAAATAATTATCTTAAATTTGCACCGTAAACTTTCCGACTCATTAACTTAAAATATGCGCTATTTTATTCGAGTATATATCTTTTAATACATGCTAACTTATAAGTTTTTACCTTGCTTTTTTAAACTTTTATTTTACCTTGTTTCCGTGTCTTTTATATTTCTTCCCTCTCCAAATACACATGTGATGCTCTGCTTTATCTGCATTTACATACATTTCATGATACTTTAAAACTTATATAAAAATTTTTTTGACCAAAAGTTAAAACATTAACCTGACAGCAAATGAATCAAACTATTGTCACATGTAAATCATTTAAAGTATACCAAATAGAAAACATGAATTCAAATATATAACAAACGATTATAAAAACCAACAACGTAACAAACTAAAATATATTTTGTTGCACACCAATCATCGTACCGTAACAACAACACTCAATAATAATTCTTAATATACTCACTATCATCAAATTATTAAACTAAACCGTAGAATATAATCCACTACATAGAAAAACTCATGGAAATAGATATTAATAAATAGAGTGAATAGAAATTATTATAGGAATTATAGTTTGTATATATAAACATTATATAACCATAAATTCTCATATTTATTTTTAAATTTAATTTATTTTGTGATATTATTAAATTAGATAATTGATTGTGGAGAACCTCAAGAGGTGAATTAAAAAGCAAAAAATGTTAATGAAACATTATGGATGTTAATTAATATATATAAAGAGTTTTAATTAATTTATTAACATATTATATTACAAAAATTAATTAAATAGGAATAACTTTCTAATTAATTTGATGGGTGTTAAGTATTATGAAAAGTTTTAATTAATTTATTACCATGTTTAATTAAAAAATTGAATTAAATAGGGACAAATGTTAATAAAAATGTGGGTGCTAAAGAAATATGAAAAGCTTTAATTAATTATTAACATATATATTAAATGGTTGATGTTTTAGATTTCCGACTCTTGGTTATCTTTGATTCAATTAACACATAAACATTGTAATAATATATCTCTTAATTATAATTATACTTTACCACAATTGTCTTTTTAATTATCTCGAGTTTTTCAATTTTCTATGTTATACCCCTACATTTTTTAAATTCTATGATATGCCCTTAAACTCTATACATTAGTCTATACAATGACCTTATTTATTGGTTTTGCTAGCTTAATTTCTTAATTTATCTATTAAATCATCTATTTAACATTTCAATTACTCGACAACCTTCTCATTTACTTATTAGTTCGCCGAATTACAATTAACCAACCAAATAGTATACAAATTTAACTCAATTTCATCAAATTGTTATTATTATTTCATGCTTCATAACATATGTTTTTAACAGAATTTTATGCTTATTTAAAGATCTTTGTGATACTTTTTATATTGAATGGTGATACCACATTAATAAGTCACAATAAATGTCAAATTATGACTTTTATAGGGATAGTGTTAATGGAGATTTGAAGGAGGTTATTATGGAGAATAAGTAATAAGTTTAAGGGTATACCATAGAAATTATAAAATATAGGGGTACAACATAGAAAACCGAAAAACATAAGGGTACACGGTAGAATATCCCTTAATTATACATCAAGTAAATGGTTTTAATCATCTAGCGCTGCCACGTGTCGCGATATTATGCTCAATCTAGCCTTTTTATATTATTATATAGATGTTCACTATGTATATTTAATTATTTATTACTATTACAATATTTATCATTTAATTATTTTTATAACATCAAAAGATTGTTTTATTTGTTTAATTTTTAAATAACTAAGGCTAATAATGTATCTTGTTGGAATTATATATGCAAATTTTCTACCACTTTATTTCAAAATAATAAGGTAATCTGTATTAATTTGATTAATTGTCAAATTTTCTAATATATGTATCTAAAATATCGTGCATCTACACCGGCCATATTGTAATGATGGTATTAACCAAACCATATATACAAGACGTCGTATGGTGTACGTAGCTTTGTAGTGTAAAGAGACGACCTAACCTTCTCTAGAGTAAAGAATTGCACAAAGCAAGTTCTCATAAAAGAGAAAGATACTGCAGATAGAGTAATTAAAATAATAAATACGGCATTTTCATCCTCAATTTTAAGATTATTATGAATTTTAAGATTAATATTATGCAATTCTAATAATATACGTAGTGTTTAATTAATTGATTTGAGTGATCTCGGGGAGACATACCTTCTTGCATTGTCGAACTAAAAAAACCTTATTTCTTTAAGTTTGTCGTGTTTAACTGACCTTATTGATCTCATCGCTAACTAGGTTTGATAAAACTATTTCACCTGGTGACATGCCTAAGCAGGGGCGGAGCCAGGATTCGAGATTATATAGGGCTGAATTTAACTAACATACAAACACATTTTTTTTTGGTATAAAATTTTGTGGAACCGATATCTGAGCTATATTACTGGTCAAAATGATAATGTATTCAGGGGGCGTTTTGTTGGGGTCTATACGAAAGGGAAAGGGAAAGGGAAATAAAGTTACTCATTCCCTTTGTTGGTGTTTGTTTGACACAAACAAAGGGAATGTAACTCCATCCTTACCCCTTCATCCATCTAATTTCTTACCCCCACCCCCTTAGGGTATGAAATTTCATGACCCTCGTTATCCTTCAACTACTTTTTCCACCGACCACCACACTTGCCACTACCACCACAATAGCCACCACTAAACCACAACCATGATGCCACCGCCACCGCCACCGCCGCCACCACCCCCTCCACTACCACCACCACCAACGTCGTTGACACCCCTACCACAACCACCGTCGTGACACCCCCCCCCCCCCCACCACCACCACCACTGTCGTGACACCTCCACCACCATCACCGTCGTGACTACCTTTACTACCACCGCCACCACCGTCATGACATCTCTACCACCACCATTGCCTCCACCGCCATGACATCTCTACCACCATCATCGCCACCACCGCCATGACACCCCCACCATCATCACCGTCTTGATCACCACCACCGCCGCCACCATTGTCGTTACACCTCCACCACCATCACCACGATAGTAGATAAGTGGTTGTTTGTGATGGTGTGTGTTAGTGGTAGGAATGAGTGTGAGTGAATCATTAGTTCTCTTTCTTGGTGTAACCAAACAACAAGTTTTGGGTAATCTCTTTCCTTTCCCTTTTACCCTTTTACCCTTTCTTATTTCCTTTCCCTTTCTCTAACCAAAAGTCCCCTCAATTTCCTCTACGAGTAAAATATTTCTTTATTTGAATAGAAGTACTTTCCGATTGACAAGAATTTTTTGTTAGGTTGAACCATCCATTAAAATATATGCTATAAAAAATTAATATAATTAATAGGAGTACTTTTACAAAAAAAAAATTAATACATTTTCCAAATTAAAAGATATTTTAATTACTAAATATTTTGAAATTGCGAAAAAATCCTCATCTCTTTCATAAAAAAAATTATATGCTTTTGTAAGATCGTTTGTTGTAACCGAATTTCTTTATATGTTTATATAATTTACCGACTTATATATTTCTGTAAAATCAAAGTTAAATATATATTTATCTCGAAAAAGAAAGACGTCATATATGAAAATATGAAAGAAATATTAATTTAATTTTTTATCAACATGAAATACATACATTGTTAAATGTAGGACTCGAACACATGATATTCAGATATACAAAACACTTATTGCAGTCCCCACTGTAATAATATGCTTATATTAACAACAACTTTTATTTATTTCTAAACTCATATAGGGCTATAGCCCATATAGTCAAAAAGCCGACTCCACTGATGTGCCTAAGGATGACAAATCTGTTTGCAATTTTAAGATATATATTTGCAAGAATATTTTTTATTTTCTCTCAAAATCCTCTTATCAAGAATAATTATCTTTTGGATGTATAATGCATGTGTCATGTGTATTTATCAAAGAGTATTTTAACCTTATTAAGGTTTATTCTAAATCCTTGATAAGAGCCATAACATTGCCTTTCACGGTGCATAAAGTATCATTTTGCAAAGTAATTTGCGTAAAGTTTATCTTTTATAAAATTATATTCCAAAATTCTTGTGTTTAGTCTATGACTCTACATAAGTAGATTATGACAGGTTTTCTCAGAAAATTTGACTAGCATATTATAATTAACAGAATTAATTTGAGTGTTTCGTAGTTGACAAATTATAATTAGTAGGTTGTTAGTTTTCTTTGTAAAATGAAGCAAAATTTCCTGTTTTACAATATGTTTACTAATATGCTGGGATAATCATAATAATGTAAAACAACATATTAATCCCAAATATATTGTTTACCAAACACTAAAATTAACATATTGATTCGTCAAACATACTAAAACCCTTAAATATGCTTAATTAATTGGTCAATATGTCATTTATCAAAAATCCTCTATAACTCTATGCTACTTTGCACTTTGTATACGTATACAAATGTAACATTGTTACACATAACCTGTATTAATATTACTTGTTTTGTTTAACCTAACACTGGAGCACAATACATAGTACATAGACTACATACAACATACATACAAATATATAGTCTATACTAAGTTACATGGTAGGTCAGATTTTTTCTCCACAACAAAAAACAGACTCCATGTAATTGTCTTTTTATTTTTAATCGCATCATATAACTATAAGATGTAGACATTATATGTGCATATGATAGGTGTATTGTAAAACCTTTTTGGGTTTGATCCCACTTCGGCCTTAGCTGTGCTCAATGAGGAGGAGAGTGTCCACTTTACAAGTTCAAGCAGATTTTTTCGGAAAACCAATTGGCAACCGGTGAAATAGTCCTCTGGATTATAAGCTAGATCGCTCTTCTCTATTTTCCGATATAAGAGACCTACAAATGATTTTTCACACGTCGTGTTTCTCGAACGAACTAAACCAAGTAATTAATTATCTGTTAAGTTCATTTCCGAAAAGAAAAGACTGAAATCTCTTTCACCAAATGTCACAAATGAAAGACCTAAATCATACATTTGACAAATTATTTGACTCTAACCTTAAAAATAAACACTATTTACGTTTAAATAAACAAACAAAAACAAAAACATAATTATCAAGCTGGTCTCTTGTTTGTCGGCTTAGCCAAATCCCTAATTTTATGGTGGAAAATCGCCCGTTTATTTTGGGCTCTATTTCATTGTCATGTATTGTATATAGCACCAATAAATGTGTTATAAATGTATACCATTGACTTTTAACTTTTCTTCAAAATTAAGATTGGGATTGGACCATTTTTTTTAATCATTATATATATCGATCCGACCATATCATAAATAAATAAAGGATAGAAGCTTGTTCATAACAACTAAATATAATTTTAATAAAAAAATAATTAAATAAATCATAGGGGTCGTTTGCTTCGCTAAAGAAATTCAAATTCAAAGGAAGTAACAATTCCTACGATTTTCTAAATCACATAAAATGAAAAAAAGTGTTTGGCTCGAATGTGAAAAGAAAATTCCACAGGAATTTCCACTCACCTAAGGGCCTAGCTAAGCAACTTCCCCATTATGGAGGAATTAGAGTTCCTATGGAACTTAAATTCACTTGATTTTGGGCAAACAAACAACCCATCAATTTTAGAAATCCCATAAATTCCAATTCATGTGTTTTAAATTGGGTAACCAAATAACTCTATAGTCTTTCTAATCATTAGTTACATAAATAGAGTTATAATCATAGTGGATTTAGCCATACACAAATTTTTATCTAAAATAGTTTTACAAAAATGCTATTTTAAAATTAAGTTCGGAGTATTATTTTACTTAAATAATACTCTTGGGATATTTTTTTATCAACTACCATATTCTGTAAGGTAGTAGACATACATCATTGTCTTTAACAGATTGACTCGGCCTGAATAACCCGACTTAGACCCGACTCGACACCTAAACTAAGGACTCGTTAACTCATTAGCCGAATTGACCCAATCAATATGATATATCTCGAATGTTTATTGTTAGTCAGAGTCCATCATCTTTAATAACTTGATAATAAAATATACAAAATTAACTCGATCTGATTGACTTTTTTACAAGGCCAATTTGGGCAATTGCTCGTCTATTCTAGCTTATTTTGCTGATAATAATTATTCCTTGTTAGTTAGTAATCCATATTATTATGTTGTTTTCTATGCATAAATAAATGAAGTTACGTACACAATTTTTATACAGACAAGATTCAAACTAAACTACGAGTACAATCACGAAACTTCATAACGTTACATTGTTAACTAAACATATGGTAAGAGTTAACAATCTAAATTTATGTAGTACTCGGTAGTATGTTTTTCTTTTTCTATTGAATTATGGTCGATAGTGACTATTCACTAATAACTGTGATATTTAAGTAGTGTATCAAACAAAATTTACTTCATTGTCACATAAAAATATCAACAATAAAAAGAAAATGACCAAAGAAAAACAAGTACCAAATCAGGTATGACACAACCACACAATAATAACACAACACAAACTGAAGGAGGATGGTTTTGGTAAGTCACGTCAATAAGAGTAGACTTTTTCTTACTGTAAATTAGTTATTCTTCCTTTCATATCATCAACTTACTTCACATTTTACCCGTTTCTTGGATTTTAGCATCTATTAGACCATCCCCAAGCAAGGTCATGAGGGTGGTCATGACCTTGTTTGGTCATGGTTAATGAGTTAATTGAGATAATTAACTTGTGACCATCTAGCTAATTTGTGACCATATGACCAACCAAGGTCAATTTGTGACCATGGTTGA
This sequence comes from Silene conica, assembly GCA_029255685.2. Taxonomy (NCBI): domain Eukaryota; kingdom Viridiplantae; phylum Streptophyta; class Magnoliopsida; order Caryophyllales; family Caryophyllaceae; genus Silene; species Silene conica. Next base: position 44,080,764 of record CM055319.2, on the reverse strand, counting down.
ACAAAATTGACCATATTTGTGACCACTTAGGTGGACAATTGTAATTGGTTGATAAATTAAAAAAATAATAAAATGATTGGTAAGAGAGAGTTTTTGGTGGGGTAGAAAATGTGATAAATGATTGGAAATGTTGAAAAGTGGAAAAGTGATTAGGTTGATGACCTAGGTCGTGACCTTTTTGCTTGAGAGGATAAAAGTAGGTCAAGATAAATAAGTTGGGATTAAGAGTAAAACCGGGTCGCGACCTAATTATCGCGACCACTGCTTGGGGATGGTCTTAGTATTTATAATACATTAATACTTAACGGTTTAGGGCCGGGGCCGACCCACCGGATTATTGATATTTGATAAATCTAGAGGATATTTATAAATTCGGTGGGTGGGATCAATAGGATAGCTGATATCTACTTAAAATAATTTTAGACATTTTTTATTCGACCAACTTTTTGTTCATTCTGCCTAAGTAAAAAGGGTATAAAAACGGTATAATCGCTGCTTAAAGTAGCGAGTTTACTTAAAATCGGGATAAAAACGAACTTTGATACCGTGAAGTCACTTGCCCCAATAAGCTTGAAACGAGCACAAGAAATACTTCACTGACGATCCATCGGACTATTGATATTTGATAATTGAGAGTATATTTATAAATTCGGTGGGGTAGGATTAATAGGATAGCCGCTATGTACTTAAAATGATTTTATATTTTCAAATTTGGTCAGCTTTTTGTCCATTTTGCCTTAATAAAAGGGTAAAATTGCTACTTTAATCAATACTTTACCTTTTTTATAAATTCGAAAAGAACAAAAATACCTCTTTTCAGATAAAGATGGTATAGTCGTTTGAAGTAGCGGGTTTACTTGACGTAAACTCATTAACCCCAATCGGTTTAAAAGGAGCCTAAAACACCAAGTAAGTTGTTAAAAAGTGTTATCCTCGTAGAACACCTCTTTAGCCAACACCTATCGACCAAGAAATTAAAGGTAAATGTTGGGTAGAGGTATGCCCTAGTTAAAGACCTAAATTAGCCTGAAAACTGAAAAGTGCAGTAAAACACAAGACTGAGCTACATACACCTGCTTAATTAGCTTTGTCTCATTTTCAACAGCATCTATCTATATGTATTATATGCAGCTCCAATATTTGACAGTTAAGTATGCTAGCTAGCTAGCTTCGTACACACGTACTTATATTTATTTATTTTTAATATGTGTGTGCACTAATTAATTGCATTTTATTTTAGCGGTTATTTTTAAAGTTATTTCTTGTATTTTTTTTCTTGCATTTTTATTTGTTCGATATCTTTGAAATTCAACAAATTAACCAAAACACAATTTTTTTTTATTAAGAACGTTTTAAGTTAAGACAATACTTACAACCGAATCATAAACAAGACATGACTTACTCGCAAAAGTAATGTAATTATATACATAAGTCTTAAAAAAATCGTTTTTTTTTTTTCTGGAAATTATATTTGTTTACTTCTTTTTCTTAGGAGAATTGAATAGTTATTACTCCCTACTTATTAGTAAGTCGTAGTTTGCCTATACAAAAATAGGTAATTGGATCGGATACAAGCATAAAAAATGTTAAAAACGACAATATGATATTTAGAAATATCTAATATACTCTCTCCGTTTCCATCACAGTTATACTAAATTAACTAATTATCGGACTATCAGAAGGAGGCAGTAATTTATTATTTTGTTCACTAAGTTTTACGAGTAATATATAGGCCAAAAGATCATTTTGCAAAGCAAATAGAGCATATAGATCCAACTTTTTAATTTTATGATAGGCAGGAAAAATACGAGCTAAGACCATCCCCAAGCAAGGTCAATTGCTAGGTCAATTGCTTGCTTGGGTCAAGTTAATTACAATTAAGTGAAGATTAAGATTGACCCAATGGTGTTGAAGGTCAATTTGTGACCCAAGGTGGAGTAAATTGACTCCCCAATTGACCCCTTACGTGGCAAACTCTCATTGGTTACAAATTAGAATAAGAAAAAAAAGAAAAGAAAAACTATGTTATTGACTCGATTAAATCGACTTTCTGCTTGGGAGGGTAAAAGAGGGTCAATGTCAATAAGGTAAAGATTAAGGATTAATACGTTATTGACTCGATTAAATCGACCTTTTGCTTGGGGATGATCTAATATGAGTGTGATTGTGACTTGTGAGGTTCGTTAGTACTGCAATGTGTCAGCGTATAAGCTTAGATTTATTGCCGTGGGTACAATATATATTCACTGCCTCCAAATATTTTATACAATGAATGCAATTTTACTATCATAAACATAAATTAATGGGCACTAATTCTTATTTCAAATCACAAAATCCGTATGAAATAATAAGACACAGATACCATTTTTTCTCACAAAATATCCATTTAGGAGTGAGTGGAAAAGTACACGGGCATGTTCCACCACCCATGTGATTTCCACTTGTGAGAGGTCTTATTATTTTAGACGGAACTTGTAGTCTAAAGCAAGACGGACTGATTAATGAGTTATTAAAGCTACCCAAGAATAATTGCACTAGCTAATGTAGTTTCGGAAGATGAAGTAGCGTTATTAGATGTATTAAATCTCGATACCAATTTTTTATGCTCTGTTTGTTTTATGTTGGGTTTTGTGAGGTAATGAACAATGTAGGGTTTTATGAGGTAATGAACACTTTAGAAAAGATATAAGAGGGTGGTTCTCTAATTCGATACCGTAGTGCTAATCAAATATACTTTATTTAGTTCAATTTTAAGTCGGTTGAAATTATAAGTTATTAAACCATTTTTGACAAGGAACCCACCAAGTAATAAGGTACAGACACTAGGTCGGTTGTCACATATAAAGAAGGTTGCACTAATTTACTTTCGTAAAATGAGATGATGTTATATTAGATATTTAGATGTACTAAATCTCGGTACTAGTTTTTTATATATTTTATGTAGGGTTTTATAAGGTAATGGACCCTTCAAAAAAGCTATAAAAGGGTGGTACCCGACTTAGACTCGGTAGTGCCTTATTAGTACTTTGTTTTTTTGCCAATCGAACATTTTATTTAGTTCAATTCTAAATCGGCTGAAACTAGGAGTATAAGATTATTAGACTTATCATAATTTTCTCTCACTCGTTTTTTCATTTATCTCTCTCATTTGCCTCTTTGTTTTAAGTGACAAACTTGTGACGAGTTTTATTCATCGTAAATTAAAATTATGCGACAAAATAGAGTTTGAAATATTAAAGGGTTTGGTGCTTTTTATGAAAAGAACCAAGCTGGCATTTAAAAGTGATAGAGAATGGAGAATGGACAGTAGTTCAGCTTTCTTCGCGCGGGTCTTTCAGAACAAGGTTACTACTCGCCACAGTGCTAGCTATTACTCCGTATGTCCATATTCCTTGTGACACGTACTGTTTCCACTTTCACACTGCCCTACTCCATCACTACACCAGCTGTCGGACTCTATGCCTTCGGTTTTTTTTTTAAGACGATTACTTTAAATACGGTTTTATTCAAATTGTCATTATAGTTTCGAGTTTATATAGGCTATCTTTGAACTTTAACATTGTTCGACTCGATCAATATATATAAGACCGGTAATTCTGAAATGGTATTGGGTTAATTAATATAATCAGAACTCATTTAGGGTATTTTAGAATAACTTTTACTCGTAGAGACGGTAAAAAATAATAATTAAATGAAATTGATTGCTTGAATACCGTATCTTTTTTAGGTGGGGGGGTGGGTGGGTGGGTGGGTTGGGGGGGTGGGGGTTTGAATTCTCCGGGCTCATTCATTCCCGCGCCACCACATGTACCATGTAAGTCACCTCTTTCGGAAGCCGCAGTGGCCAAGTGATCATCGCTCCCGAGATTCGAACATGAGACATCTCAACTCCCGTCTTTTGCAAAATTCAAGATTTAACTCGGAACCAGTAGACTAACAACACTTGGTTAAATGTTTATATAACAATTACACAAGATGATGACAAGAAAGTAGAAACATAACCGAACTAGAATATATCATCCACAACAACAACAACTATATTCATCGCCTCAATGACTCTCTTAAGTTGTGATCGAGTAATGGTAAACAACCCTTTTTTTTTATGTAGTAGATGTAAGAAAGAAGAGAAGAAAGGATAAGAGTGAAGAACTTTAAGCTCGTTCGAATTAATCTGTATAAATGAGATTTTTTTTAACTCGTTTTAATTTTAAGACTGATATATCCGTTTCAAAAATGACGAATCGTTAATAGTGGAATCTTGGCCTAATTACAAAGTACCTATTAGAGCATGTGGTGATGAGTTAGAGGATGATTTGATAGTTCTTGAAAAGGATGATAGTTTTACCCAAAGTCTTACATGTATATACAGGAAGTTGTCATGCTATTTTTGGAACGTTTGAGTACTCCCTCGTCCTTCGCCTCGTCTTTCTTTGCCAAACATCTAACTTCACGCTAACTACTCCGCAACCTTCATTTCTTTGTGTTTCTCCTGTCTTGTCAACTTATTAGTCCTTCGGTCTCGATCAATTGATATCCTTTGATTTTAACATAAAGACTAACGATAAAGGAGAGAGTCAATTGTTAGATGACAAGTTGATTAAGGCCCTGTTCTTTTGGACTTCAAGTCACTTAACTTAAGTTCACTTCAGATCTTATAAGTTCAGTTCAGTTCAGTTCCTATAAGTTCAGTTCAGTTTCTATAAGTTCAGTTCAGTTCAGATCCTATAAGTTTAGTTCAGTTCAGTTCCTATAAGTTCAGTTCAGTTCCTATAAGTTCAGTTCAGTTCAGTTCAGTTCCTATAAGTTCAGTTCATTTCAGTTCAGTTCCTATAAGTTCAGTTCAGTTCCTATAAGTTCAGTTCATATAAACTCAATTAAGAAAAGTTGTATACGGAGTATTATTTTTAACAACCGATACAAACATTTCTTTTAATTATTCGATACAGGTCATCTATAAAAAAAAATAACTCATTAATAATTTACCCGTCTTTTACTCTCTAATTAATGTCAAACTATCATCCTCATTAATGCCAAAAAACAACAACTCAACATACGACGCCCTCACCCTCACCCTCACCCTCACCCTCACAAATTGTCACTCTCCCATTAATCAGTTTCTTCATCACCATTGTTAGAGAAAATAAATGGTTAGAGAAAATTGTAATAGTGAATTATTTTTTATCTAATGTAATTGTAGTATAATGTATGAACTATGAACAAACCATTATATACAAAGTTAAAAATATTTTAAACTACCTTGTGTGTTTAGACTAATTCTTTTATTAATGTCATCTATTGGATAATAGTAATAATAATAATAATAATAATAATAATAAGAAGAAGAAGAAGAAGAAGAAGAACAACAACAACAACAACAATAATAATAATAACAACAATAATAACAATAATAACAATAATAATAATTCTGCTTGATGAAATTATCTTGCTTGATGTTTGCAGATGATCTGCTTCTGTTTAGCAAGGGTGATTATAATTCTATGATAATTTTGCTTAGGACTTTTGCTACTTTCTCTAAGACTTCAGGGTTGAAACTGGGTCCAGGGAAGTCCAATGTGTACTTCAATGGGGTTGCTGAACAGATTAAACAGGAAATAATCTCACTATCAGGCTGCACAGAAGGACATCTCCCTTTCTCCTATCTTGGAGTGTTGGTTAAACCAACCCATCTGAACCTTAAGGACTGTCATCCACTGATAGATAAAATAGTGGAGAGGATAAGAAGACTGGGCACTAGGAAGCTTTCTTATGCAGGCAGACTAACTCTGGTCAGGTCTGTATTGGCTTCTTTGCATACATACTGGGCTAGTATTTTTATTTTGCCAAGTTCAGTAATGAAAAGGATTGATGCCATCTGTAGAAACTTTTTATGGGATGGCACAGCTGAGTATATGAGATCTCCTCTAGTTGTTTGGGAGAAAATTTGCACAACTCATAAAGAAGGAGGGCTGAATTTGAGGGATTCTGCTACCTGGAACACTGCTGCCATTGGAAAGCTAGCATGGTGGGTGTCAAGCTGCCCTAATAATAAGTTGTGGGTTCAGTGGGTGCATCATAACTATCTGAAGGACACTAGCTGGGATGACTATCAGCCTGCTCATGACTCTCCTTGGTGTTGGAAAAAAATATGCAAAGTTAAAGACAGAATGAAGAGGGGACACAATACTCTTGGATGGACAAATACAGGTCAAAACAGATATTCTATTGCTAAGGGGTACTCCTGGTTGCGTGAGGAACAGATTGAGGTGGAGTGGAGTAAGTTGATCTGGAATAGGTGGGTTATCCCTAAGCACGGTTTTGTAGCTTGGTTACATCAACATCAAGCGTTCAATACTAGAGTCAAGCTTCACAGATTGAACATTGTATCAGATACTAACTGCTGCATCTGTGAGGGAGCTTCTGAAACCATTGAGCATCTTTTTGGGCAGTGCTCCTATAGCTGGATTATCATACAGGGTATTGCAGCATGGATTGGCTTTAAACCTAGCATGGATTTGAACAACCAATGGAGACTAAGACTAAGGGGGACTAAGATGCAGAGGGCTATCAAAAACAGTGCTCTAAATGCAATCATATACCATGTTTGGATGCAACGAAACAGAAGCAGAAATGAGCAAAGTATTCTTAGACCAACGATTGTAATCAAAACTATTAAAGCTGAGTTGAGTAGTTTTTTTCGTAGTAGGATCACAGATAGATTACCAGTTAAGGATAAAGCTTACTTAAGCTCCCTTGGCTAATTTCTATGTAATTGCCTCTTTTGCCATATATATATACTTACCTTTTACCAAAAAAAAAAAAAACAATAATAATAATAATAATAATAATTAACATAAATTAAAATAGAGTTAATTAAGTTCGAATTTTATAAGTTCAGTTCAGATTCTATAAGTTAAGTTCAGTTCAGATTCTATAAGTTCAGTTCAGTTCCTATAAGTTCAGTTCAGTTCCTATAAGTTCAGTTCAGTTCAGTTCAGTTCCTATAAGTTCAATCCAGTTCCTATAAGTTCAGTTCAGTTCAGTTCCTATAAGTTCAGTTCAGTTCAGTTCCTATAAGTTCAGTTCAGTTCCTATAAGTTCAGTTCAGTTCAGTTCAGATCCTATAAGTTCAGTTCAGTTCAGTTTAGCTAAGTTTCAGTCCAAAAGAACAGGGCCTAAATTGAGTGTGAATGATCAAATTGTTCATCAAATGTATCAGTAAAATAGAACGAACGACGTCGATTGAGATACCCAAAATGGAATAGGACAACAAATAATAGAAACGGAGGTGGAAGTATATATATATATATATATATATATATATATATATATATATATATATATATATATATATATATATATATATATATATATATATAGAGTTGAGATCACATGAGTCCACTCTAAATATTTGAGTCCATGAGTCTCACAATGATATCACAAGTTATATAAAAGAGTATCATGTTTTTTCAATATCAATTTTTTCCTTTTTTTGTTTTTTCTTTTTCAATACTTCGTATTACTTTTTTTTTTTCTTTTTGTTTGTCTCTTCTTTTAAAATGACATTTTCTTTATTAAAAAAATTCCTTTTTTCATTATGCACTTTTTTAAAAATAAACACGTTTTTTTTAAATAAAAAGGCGTTTTTTCTCGAAATTTTTTTTTCATTACAATATCACAAGTTACTCAATACAATATCACCGGTTATTCAAAATAATATCACAAAAAAAAAATTCGAGAAAATAATATTTCGGAAAAAAAAATTCGAGAGAAAAAATTGAAAAAAATATTTTCGGGAAAAAAAGTTTTTGAAAAATTTCGTGATATTGTTTAATATAGTGCGTGATATTGTTTAACAAAAGGCATTTTTTCTCGAATTTTTTTTTCGATTTTTTTCATTACAAGATCACAAGTTACTCAATACAATATCACCGGTTCTTCAAAATAATATCACAAAAAAACATTCGAGAAAAAAATATTTCGGAAAAAAAATTCGAGAGAAAAAATTGAAAAAAATATTTCCGGGAAAAAAAGTTCTTGAAAAAATTTCGTGATATTGTTTAATATAGTGCGTGATATTTTTTAACAAAAGACATTTTTTTTTCGATTTTTTTTCATTACAATATCACAAGTTACTCAATAAAATATCACCAGTTCTTCAAAATAATATCACAAAAAAAAAAATCGAAAAAAAAATATTTTGGAAAAATATTTTGAGAGAAAAAATTGAAAAAAACATTTCCGGGAAAAAAAGTTCTTGAAAAAATTCCGTGATATTGTTTAATATAGTGCGTGATATTGTTTAACAAAAGGCGATTTTTCTCGAAATTTTTTTTCGATTTTTTTCATTACAATATCACAAGTTACTCAATACAATATCACCGGTTCTTCAAAATAATATCACAAAAAAAAAAAATTCTCAAAAAAAAAACGAGAAAAAAATATTTCGGAAAAAAATTCGAGAAAAAGAATTGAAAAAAAAAATTTTGGGAAAAAAAGTTATGGAAAAAATTTCGTGATATTGTTTTATATAGTGCGTGATATTGTTTCCTATGATATTGTATTGAAAACGTTGTGATATTGTAGACTTTGTAGTGTAAAAAAAACGTGATATTTTTTAATACAACTTGTAATACTCTAAATGGACTCATGGACTCAAATATTTGGGTGGACTCACCGGATCACGCCTCTATATATATATATATATATATATATATATATATATATATATATATATATATATATATATATATATATATATAAGATCATATGAGTTGGGGTATATTTGGTGAGTTACACCTTTGAATCTGAACCATCCATTTTGAGTTGAGATTAGTGGCTGAGATTAAATCTCACAATTCATATATAAACCCAATTTTTCACCCCTAACTTCTTTTTTCCTCTTTTCAACTTCCTAACTGAAAAAGCACTGTAAACCTCCATAATTTTACTGTAAAACCTTCATCTTCTCCAGTAAAACCTCCATCATACTGCTCATCTTTCTTCGTCGATTTCTTCGCTCGTTTTCGTCTTCTTATTCGGTTCATCTCCAGGTAATTGTGCGCAGTGTTTCTCCAGTAAAACCTTCATTTCGTTTTTCTTCTATTTTTCACTACTTTTGTAGGTTTTTTAAGTTGATTTTTGTTTTGTTTTCTGTTGTTATTCTTCAATTTTGAGCAGTGTGTTTCATTATGTAGTTCAATTAAAGTATTTGTGTACTTTTTTCTCGTTTTAGCACAATTTTAGGGGTTTTTTTCATCTTCTTTTTTGATTTTCGTCAATTTTTTAAAAATCTTCGTTTATGTAGAGTTGTGTTTTACTTAAAATTGGTGTGTAGTTCAATTAGTCACTTTGCATTTTGTTTCCAGTCAAAATTAGGGTTTCTTAATTGTATTTTCCAGATTTTTACCTGATTTTCGAATTTTTGTGTGTTTTTTTCTTGTGCTTTTTTCTTTAAATTAGCTTAAATTGTTGTTTAATGGAGATAATGTGTGTGTGTGTGTGTGTGTTATTGTAATATATTGATGTGGTTATTCTACAGTGATAATGGCACCTAAACGTAAGACCGAGGCTGAAGTTGGTAATAGAGCTGATTTGAAACGTTCAAAAGTAGTTTTCGCAAGGAAGGGGCATAATATTTCCCCTACAAGTCCAAGATTGAACATGTAAGTACACTTATTCTTCCCTTTTTTAGAGTTTCTGTTGATGCATCACTTTTTTATTTGCTTTTCAGACAATTATTGTAATCGTCTCAGACTGTTATTGTAATTGTCTACGATTGTTATTGTATTCGTCTAAGACTGTTATTGTATTCCCTTTTTTATAATCGTATCAGACAGTTATTGTAACTGTCTCAGACTGTTATTGTAATGGTCTAAGACTGTTATTGTATTCGTGTGAGACTGTTATTGTAATTTACTAAGACTGTTATTGTATTCGTCTAAGACTGTTATTGTATTCCCTTTTTTACTATGATTTACAATAACAGCTATTATGAATACAATAACAACTATTTTAATGGTTTGTACACAGTTATTTTAATGTGTTTAGACAGTTATTTTAATGGTTTGTACACAGTTATTTATAATGTGTTTAAACACTTCATTTAAACACAGTTATTGTATTATATAAGTTGTGTTATTGTATTATAAAACTCAGTTATTGTATGCAGTAGTGACTTCATGGGAGTGTCGTTGTATTTTATGCTTCAGTTTGTGTTTATTTAGCTCGTATGGTTCTTTGCAGTGCTTCGAAGATTAAAGTCAGTTGCCGCCCTAATGTCCTAGTCAACCTTTTGCAAAAACTTGGGCCAAACCAGAAAAAGGCAGTTGTTGAGTTGGGGTTTGGTGCTTTACTGGATTTTAAATTGGGTTTGTTGCCATTGGGTATTATACCACTGTTTTTGAAGCACTTTAATTCAGAAGCTAATTTTTTTGAAGCAAAAGAGATTAAATTCCCTATTTGCAAGGCTGACGTTCATGATATTTTTGGGTTGCCAATTGGGGGTGATATGGTTGAGGTTGTTTACACGGGACATAGTGTATTATCTTCCCAAGAGACCCTAAAAGATGAATTTAGGAAGAAGTTTGACGTGAAAGGGCCAAATTATGTAAGTGTGCCTGCTGTGTTTAGTAAAATAATTGAGATGGGAGATGATGGGGGAGATGAATTTAAGCGCTTGCTTGTGCTTTATGCTATGACAATTGTTCTTGCTCCTCCTTCTGTTTATGGAATCGATTTCTCGCTGCTTAAGGCTGTTCAAAATGTTGAACGTATCCCCCATTTGGATTGGTGTGGTTACGTTTTTGAAAAATTAGTTGAGGGTGTGCAACGGTGTAGAGGCGGGTCATGTACTTTGCGTGGGTGCATACTTGTTGTCATGATAGCATACTTCCACAGGTTGCGTTTCAAGGATAAATTCAATGCCCTCTGAAACTCCTCTTATCAAGCATTGGGATGAGGAATCCTTTCTCAGAAGGGGAAAGTTAGAGCTGAACTCTCGTTCTCTGGGGAATGGGGAATATATCAGCAATGTTTATCCCAAATGGCAACACTCAAAAGCTACAGATGATACTTCGTACAAAGGGAGTTCCGTTGTTGACAAACCTGAACCTGGAAAGAAGTATCTTGAACTACCCAACAGTTTTGATACGGATGAGGTCATTCGATCAAAAGCTTCTGATGTAAGTTTTCTAATTTACATCAGTTATGGTTTTCAAGTAGTATAACAATTATTTTAGCTTTTTAAAGTTTTCACTTGTGCAGTTATTACTTGTAGAGTTTCCAAGTGTTATACTTCATTTCTTTTCTTAAAGTTATATTTATTATTGTATTCCATAATACATGTTATTGTATTCAGTTTCCCATTCTGTAATACTTGTTATTGTAATTCATAGTAGCTATTATTGTATTCATAATAGCTGTTATTGTAATTCATAATAGCTGTTATTGTATTCATAATAGTTGTTATTGTAATTCATAATAGCTGTTATTGTATTCATAATAGTTGTTATTGTATTCAGTTTCCCATTCTGTAATACCTGTTATTGTAATTCATAATAGCTGTTATTGTATTCATAATAGTTGTTATTGTAATTCATAATAGCTGTTATTGTATTCAGTTTTCCATTCTGTAATACCTATTATTGTAATTCATAATAGCTGTTATTGTATTCATAATAGTTGTTATTTTAATTCTTAATAGCTGTTATTGTATTGCATAATACATGTGTATTGTAATTCATAATAGCTGTTATTGTATTGTATAACAATTATTGTAATGATTTATTATAGTTATTGTTTAACGCCTTTTTATTATTGTTTTAGGTTTCTCAATTACATTTCTTGATGATGAAGAGAGATGTCGAGATATTTCTCCATTTGTACACACAACGAAAAGAGGCAATGGAGAAAGAGTCTTGTTCAACTGATGATGCTTCTACTTCTGTGTCATTGGTTTCCCAAACCCCCGCTTTTTTGAATGATGAGAACTCAATGTTCATTAAATACTTTGATTTTATTTGCCAAAAAGCTGAGGAAATCAAAAATGTGGGAAGTAAGTTGCCATTGTACGAAACATTTTGCAAAGAGCATGAAAAGAGTACAGTGGAAACAAAGGGGGATGTGGGCAGTGGTGGAGATAAATTTAAGGTTGTATATTCTAGGAGTAAAAGGAAGCCTGTGGGCAGTCCCATCAATGAAGATGAGGCTGAAGCTGGTGATGTGGCAGATCTGGGAGATTTGGGTGATGAAAGAAGTAATGGTGGCAGTCCGATAAATGATGAGGCTGAGGCTGAAGCGGGTGATCTGGGAAATCTGGAAGATTTGGGTGAGGAAAGAAGTAATGGGGGCAGTCCCATAAATGATGATTTTGGAGATTTGGGAGATTTGGATCAGGTTATTAACAAAGTTGTCAACGATAATATTGTTGTGGAAAGAAACCCGGACAGCTCTTTCATTAATTCTTTCCTGCTGCATTCCGATGTTGTCCCTCAGCATATATTTTTTGGGAAGGATGGTATAGGCTGTGGGTTAGCGTGTGGAGTTCGTGATCCGGAGGCAGTGGTGGTCTCTGAATTCTTGGTTGAGTACAAGGAGCTTTTTGCTCCTAGTTTAAGTCTGAGGAAAAATGTGCTTGATTATTGTTTCCTACATGACCATGACTTACGAATGGGGTAAGCATTCTTTTAGTTTTTCCATGGGTTTTGCTTAGTTTTTACTTTTTTTGCGCCGCAATTATTAATGATTTTGTTTCAATGTGATAGGGAGGATTTGGTCTCGTTCTCATCTTTCAATATGCTAACTCGAGATGATATTATTTCAATGTCTGCCAAGACTATGATGACATCCAACATTATCGACTGTTGGTCATTTTTACTGAATGACATTATATTCAAGGCCGAGAAAGAGTTACCTCCGTCCAGAAGATTTTTTTGGACAAGTCATTCAATATGTGTTTCTATTCTGGGGGGTGTTATTTTAGTTCCTTATTTTTGTTATTGTATTTTGCATGATGTTAATTATTGTAATGCACAATACTTGTTATTGTATTCAATGAAGCAGAGTTTCCAAGTGTGATATTTCATTTTTATTTTTGTAAGTTTGTGTGGTTATTGTATTGCATAATGTGAATTATTGTATTGCATAATGTTAATTATTGTAATGCAGAATAGTTGTTATTGTATTCATTAAAGTCAGTTTCCAATTTGTTATACTACATTTTTTTTTAAAGTTATGTTGGTTATTGTATTGCATAATGTTAATTATTGTAATGCATAATTCCTGTTATTGTATTGCATAATGGGAATAATAATTATTTTAAATTTTTCATAGGATTCTTTATTCAAGTTCATCAATGCTGCTGATAATGAGAAAGATATGTACAAAGACGAAATTTTTAATACTTGGAAAATGTCATTGAGAATAGCGAAGGCTCCCTTGACATCAGAGCTGATTGGGTATGTTTTTATTGGCTTATTAGATGTATTTTTATGTTTTTCAAAATTCTTCATTAATATTTTACCAGACATCTCTATTTTTTATAATGTCAGGTTTTTCTCCCTGTTCATTTTGGAGAGCATTTTTTCTGTGTTGCTTTAAATTTTGTGGAGAAGAGTATCAACTATCTTGACAATCGGGTATACGATGATTTCGAAGATAGTATCTGGTTGGTGGCTACCAAATCTATTGTACGTACCTTTATATTATGTTTTCTTAAAGTTATACCTTTTTGTGGTTATTTTGTATTTTTTATAATGTTAATTATTGTAATGTATAATAGCTGTTATTGTATTTTTTACTTGAGAATGACTGACTTTGTTTTTAAAATTAACCAGGTTGAAATATTTGGTAGATTTCTGGTAAAGAAAGGGCATGAACGAGGCAGTGAGGTCTCTAATTTCGAACTTGTAAATGTGGATTTTCCATGGAAATTAGAAGGACCTCAAAACTTAGATTGTGGTGTTTTTGTCATGATGCATATGATGTTTTACAACGGGGAGTTGTTTACATCAGAGTTGCATGATCCACTAAAAAGAATTATTTACAGAGCTGAAATTGCTGCTATCCTAGTGTTAGCTGATATCAACAAAGAAAGAGAGAGGTTGTTGCCTTTGGTTGAGGAATTTACAAAGACAAAGGAACAGTTGCTCCCTGAGTTGATTCAAAAACGAAGGTTAGCTGAGATGGAAAACCAAAAAATTGAGGCCACTGATCTGGAGGTTGTTAGGATATTAGCTGATAAACTGGTTGCTGGTGAGGAAACTCCGGTAGGTTCAAAAAAAACTGTGCAAAATGAGCCATTCAGTGCTGAGATAATTAGATCATCCAGAGGTGGTTCTAGAAGAGCAAACTCTGATGGTCTTGGCTGCTCAATAAATTGTGGGAAGGCAGACAAAGGTATTGTTGTAGTGTCACAAATTATGAGGACTAATAACAGATTGACAACTGGGTTACCAAGTCTGAAGAAACAAGTTATTGACTATTGTTTCTTGGACGATTACACACTTAAAAATGAGTATGTGTCCTTTTCTCTTTTGTTGCACTTCAACTGTGGGTTCTTTTTCTCGTTGTGGTATTAGTGATTGTGTGTCTTTTTTTTTGCAGTGAGCTTTTGTTTTCTTCTGGATCTGCTATTGTGGATAGGTCTGATGTTATGTCAACAAAACCTGATGATTACACTGACATACGAGTTATAGGAGCATGGTCAATTGTGTTGAATTACATGGAGGTTAAAGAGAAAGAATCGCCAATGATGATGTTCTTTGGTTCAGCACACATGGTATTATTTGTTTTTACTTGTGCAGTTATTATATATTTTAGCTTTTTTCATTAAACCGGTGTTGAAAATTATGTCATTTTTCAATTAAGTCAGTTTACAATGATGATATTGTAATGCATAATAGTTGTTATTGTAATTCATAATAGTTGTTATTGTATTACATAATACATGTTATTGTATTCAGTTTTCCATTTTGTAATACCTGTTATTGTATTCATAATAGCTGTTATTGTATTCATAATAGCTGTTATTGTATTCATAATAACTGTTATTGTATTTGCATAATACATGTTATTGTATTCAGTTTTCCATTTTCTAATACCTGTTATTGTATTCATAATAGCTGTTATTTTATTCATAATAACAGTTATTGTATTCATAATAGCTGTTATTATAATTCATAATAGCTGTTATTGTATTACATAATACATGTTATTGTATTCAGTTTTCCATTTTGTAATAGCTGTTATTGTATTCATAATAGCTGTTATTGTATTCAGTTTTCGAAGTGTTATACTTCATTTATTTTTTTAAAGTTATATTGGTTATTGAATTGCATAATACAATACCGTTGTATAAAATTCAGTTTTATTTGTGATAGGAAATTGTTGAAGACATGCTGGAAACCACTCATGGGGTTCATACTCCAAATGACAGTGATAAAGACAGGGTCATGGAGTTTTGGAATTATTATTTATCTGAACAAGTTGTAAACTCTGAGATCGACGTGGACCTTGTCTTCATCCCGTTGTCCTTAGACATGCACTACTTTTGTGTTTGTATTTGTAACACCCCCATTTATTCAAGAGCCTTTAACAAGACATTCTCGAATAAATAGAGCTGTTACCATCTCGGAAAGTCCGAGGTAGTGAATAACAAAGTAAAACAATACAAAGTACTTTATATAAAACCGCTAGAATTTAAACTTTAATGTTACAGTGACTACATGTAAGAATAAAAGTACAACTGACGGCTACTGTATATGTGATGTAGATCTAAGTCGGTCCCAAGTCCACATCTCTCATTCCCGTCCCAGCTCCTAGCTCAACTGTCTCTTTCGTGTAGAATCTACTCCCCATTCCGGATCATTGTAGGTGTCACACGAATACACAGGGTCAACCACGAGGTTGATTAGAAGAAAGGTAAACAAGCAAACATTATTATAAATAGAAATTCAATCATCTCCACTCCGAATCACAAGGCCCAAATACACCGCACCGATCACAAGGCCCATTACTCCGCACCGATCAGAAGACCCATTAACTCCGCACCAATCACAAGACCCATTAACTCCGCACCAATCACAAGACCCATTAACTCTGCTCCAATCACAAGACCATTAACTCCGCTCCATATCACAAGACCCATTATTCGTCACATCGTATCGTGTCACATAATTATTCAATCAAATAAAGCAATATATCATTCATTCAATATAATAAGACGAACATTTTTAACAACGATTAATAATCAAATAACTCATCAACAGGCATACGGTATTCCCCTACCTCAACTTGCAGAAAGACAGTCAATAGCTCCGAAGGATGTTCCCCGCGGAAACCGTCACCTAAACATATATTACTCAACGATTACAACTCTTCACTTAACCCGTATATTCAGAATAATAACGAATGCTAATACAGTAACTTCCCAAATATGGAAAGTTTCTCGAAATAGAAACTACCCGAAATAGTAACCTTGCCCCAGAACGACAAATTGCATACACTCATATACGAACTATAATACTCAATAATAATATAATAATAGTAATAATATTAATAATAATAGTATTAATGAAACACACTCGTAATTGAACAACAACTACAACATAAGTAATTTATAATAATCACAATGTTCATTATCAATAATATTATTAACCATAACAATTCTAATAATATGATTAGTAATAATAATAACACATATAACATATGGCCATACAATTATAAATTCATAATAATAATATTATACAACATTACAACATTAATGTTAAACAACCTTACTAATAAAATCAATAAAATCATTATCATTATCATTATCATTATCATTACAAAAATTAATAATAATAATAATAATAATAATAATAATAATAATAATAATGATAATAATAATGCTAATCATAAAGTAATGATAACACAAATGACACATTTAGATTGGAATTCACGAGAAGCTCAAACAACAACAAAACGCGAGAACCCGAAAAACGAACAATAATCCTCACCGCGCGAACAACCCGACAACTACTGCTCCCAACACCACCTACAGCCCCCAGCCTCCCCACTGGCACCACCGGGCTCGCCTCTGAGCCGCGGTGGTTCCAGGGAGGAAGTCGGTGGTCATCGACCACCACCCGTGGCAGCCACAACCGCAAACAAACCCATCACCACAGGCTGCTCTGTTTTTACCCGTACCACTCAACCAAAACAAACCCCTCCGTAAAGACAACATACACCACCAAGACCCACCACGAGAACCTGTGGGGAATAAAGCATGTATTCGCCCTAAACATGCAGGATTATAATGAAAAATTACAGTTGTGATTATAGTCATAAGATAAATAAAAACATGAAAAGAGTACAACCTTTAGTCCTTGTGCGAAAGGCCTAAGAACAGGAATTAACACAAATTCCCTCCTATAACTTGCACCCAAGACTTAGATTGAGACGTTGCCGCGTGTGCTAGAAATCCTCTCCAACTGCCTTGCAATATAGGGAGAGCCTTTTGAGTTTAGATGTGAGATCTGGGTTATAGGAGAAGAATGCTCTCAAACCCTAATTTTCTTGAGATTTGTTTTACAGTGCAACAAGAGTAACCTAACATAAGGAGAATTCTTCTCCTTATGTAGTATACTCGGCCGAATTTTCGAATAGGGTAAGAGTGGGCTTTCCACTCTTACCTTATTCTGATTCGTGATTCTACCCATTTAGCTATAAGTTAT
The DNA here is from genome assembly GCA_029255685.2 of Silene conica. Taxonomy (NCBI): domain Eukaryota; kingdom Viridiplantae; phylum Streptophyta; class Magnoliopsida; order Caryophyllales; family Caryophyllaceae; genus Silene; species Silene conica. Next base: position 44,063,053 of record CM055319.2, on the reverse strand, counting down.
TCGCGGAATTTTAATTATAAATCGCACACTTGTTATCAGATATTAACGCAGTCGATGTATTAATAATGGTCTGATAAAATACGATATTGTATAATTACCCAAATTAATATAACTGTTTATATTAATATGCGAATACAATATTTAATTAAATATAACCGTTTATATTTAATTTACGAATTAATCATGTAATCCGTATTAGCTAAAATTATTTAATCCGTATTAAATAATAATCTCAACATCTTATTGACTAATTCAATAGTCAATACCTCTGACTAACTGTTTAGTCGTATTCGGCATAAATGTGACTGTATTTTCATACCTTCACATCTCTCAAACGTGTCCTATAGGTGTGACGTATAGGGACCAGTTGGTCACCGCCATCCGTATGACAATAACGTCAAACTTATCTAGCAAGCCAACCATTATTGATAAACGTGGATCAACTGGTAATAATACTGAAGTATGCCCTTGTGATCCTTAAAGAGATTTAATAAGTCATTGTACTTAATTGTCAAGGACACCAGCCCCAACAATCTCCCACTTGTCCGTACAAGGGTATGTGCAATGACGTTATCACACTACATGTGGAGGACACAAGCTCCAATAAACTCCCACTTGTCCGTACAAGCGTAGGTGCGATAACAGATTCTCATATCCTTTTAAAAGTTCTCCCACTCAATGTAAGACAATTTGCAAATCCGCATTCGCAAAGGTCGTATCTCACAAGCGATCTGTATCAAGAGTGGTTTCCCCGACTAGAGAGTAACTTAACTGATAAAGCGAATCTGTATTCGAGCATGGCCATGCATTTCAGTTACTACTCCTCGAGTGGCCCTGAGAAATGATAAAATCCTGATAAGGGTTTGGATATTTCCCTCAACTCGAATCCTGCCGATATCGCGCAGCATGAAATAACCCAGAAAAAATCCTCTTGGCCCCTGTTACGATGACCGTGGGAAAGAAACCAAAGTTACCCAAAATCTGCCTTAATCTTAAGAGACAGTTGAAAGTCAAAAGACTCGACTCTAAGGAACACTATGGAGGTCATATCCACGACCTGGCACCCAATGTTATAAAACATTTAGGACTCCATAACGTTGTCACGGGGTGTCCTACGAGATATCCGTATAACTCGCCTTTGTGATTGGTCAGTCATCCGCGTGACTTATGGCTCGTTGAACCCACCATCAACCAACGTCACAAAATGATTACCTGAGTTATCAGCTCAAGTGGGTAATCAAGGACTAAAACGATGTAATGTTATTCAGTTCACTTTGTGGTGTTCAAAATTGGCGTACAATTTCACATGAAAAACAAAACATTATATATCATAGCAATGAGGTTGAATAGAGTACACAAGAAAATGAATTATTACATGAATTCATAAAAGAGTACTACAACTTAGGAACACATCTAATTCCCATGGAATGAATGTGCCCTTCATGCTTATCACTTGGTAATGCTTTAGTGAGAGGATCAGCTATGTTGTCATCCGTAGCGATCTTATCAATGAAAATCTCCTCTTGCTCCACCTAATCTCTGATTAGATGAGCTTTCCGTTGTACATGCCTAGCCTTGTTGCTAGACTTATGCTCCTTAGCTTGGAAGATGGCACCTTTATTATCACAATAAACGGTGATTGGGTCATTCGAACTAGGCACTACTGATAGTCCTTGTAAGAATTGACGCATCCATATTGCTTCCTTAGCTGCTTCTGAGGCGGCATAGTACTCGGACTCAGTCGTAGAATCTGCTGTAACACTCTGTTTAGAACTTTTCCAGCTGACAGCAGCGCCATTAAGAGTAAAAACGAATCCAGACTGAGATTTCGAGTCATCTCGATCCGTTTGGAAGCTAGCATCTGCGTAACCCGTGGCGCAGAGCGTTGAGTCGCCTACATAAGTCAATCCCCAATCTTTAGTCCTCCGTAGGTACTTAAGAATGTTTTTCACGGCCATCCAGTGTTGTTCACCTGGATGAGCTTGGATTCGACTGGTCATACTCAATGCATATGCAACGTCTGGACGTGTGCATATCATGGCATACATGATCGATCCTATTGCCGAAGCATAAGGAATCCGACTCATGCGCTCTTTCTTTTCCAATGTCTTAGCTTCTTGAGACTTGCTCAGGTGAAGCCCAGTAGTCATAGGAAGGAACCCTTTCTTGGATTTCGGCATGCTGAATCTCTCTAGAATCTTATTTATATAAGACTCCTGACTGAGAGACAACATCCGTCGTGATCTATCCCTGTAGATACGGATGCCCAAAATTCTTTGTGCCTCTCCCAGATCTTTCATCTGGAAATGGTTTTTCAACCATGCTTTAACCGAAGATAAGAGAGGTATGTCATTCCCAATCAAGAGTATGTCGTCGACATACAGTACTAGGAATACAATCTTGCTCCCACTTGACTTGATGTAGAGACATGGTTCCTCGACTGATCGAACGAATCCATTCTCTTTTATCACTTGGTCGAAGCGATGATTCCAACTCCGCGATGCTTGCTTAAGTCCATAGATGGAACGCTTAAGTTTGCAAACTTTCTTAGGATGTTCTGGATCAATAAAACCCTCGGGTTGTACCATGTACAACTCTTCCTCCAAATAACCGTTTAAGAAGGCGGTTTTAACCTCCATTTGCCATATTTCATAGTCATGAAATGCGGCTATCGCTAAGATAATCCGAATGGAACGAAGCATGACTACGGGTGGAAAGATCTCATCGTAGTGCAAGCCTGACACTTGGGTGAAACCTTTAGCAACTAGTCTGGCCTTGTGGATATCTTGTTGTCCTTCCACGGCATGCTTTATCTTGTAAAGCCATTTGCATTGAAGGGGACGTACCTTTGCAGGTAGGTCCACAAGATCCCACACGTTGTTCTCATACATGGAGTCCATTTCGGATTGCATGGCTTCTAGCCATAGCTTTGAGTCAGAACTGGTCATGGCACCTTTATAGGTTGTGGGTTCATTACCCTCTAGGAGTAAGACGTCATCCATATCATGTTCCTCGACCATACCAATGTATCTGTCCGGAGGAATGGAGACTCTTCCCGACCTCCTAGGTTCCTCAGGAATATCTACCGCAGCCTCGGTTGAAGGAACTATTTCCTCCAATGGTTGCTCGGTAGTTGGTTCTTGAACCTCCGATAAATCGAAGGTTCTATTACTCGAATTGTTCTCGAGAAATTCTTTCTCAAGGAACGTCGCACTAGCCGCAACAAAAACACGTTGTTCGGTTGGCGAGTAGAAGTAATGACCAAAAGTTCCCTTTGGATAGCCTATAAAGTATGTCTTGACCGATCGCGGGCCGAGCTTATCCTCGTGTCTCCACTTGACATAAGCCTCGCAGCCCCAAACCCGAATAAAGGACAAGTTAGGGACCGTTCCCTTCCATAGTTAATATGGAGTCTTGTCAACATCTTTAGACGGACTTCGGTTAATTATTAGAGCGGCCGACAAAAGAGCATAGCCCCATAATGAATCAGGCACAACGGTGTGACTCATCATGGATCGAACCAATCAAGTAAAGTTCGATTTCTCCGTTCGGACACACCATTTAATTGTGGTGTTCCAGGTGGAGTCAACTGTAGCACGATGCCACAGTCTTTAAGGTGTTGATCAAACTCGTGTGAAAGATACTCACCACCACGATCAGAACGTAGTGCTTTAATCTTTCTTCCCAGCTGGTTCTGTACCCGATTCTGGTATTCTTTGAACTTGTCAAAGGATTCACTTTTATGCTTCATTAAGTAGACATAGCCATATCTACTCAAATCATCCGTGAAAGTGATGAAATACCTATAGCCTTCTCGTGCGTTGATCGACATAGGGCCACATACGTTCGTATGTATGAGTCCTAATAGGTCGGCAGCGCGCATTCCAACACCTTTGAAGGAAATACGAGTCATCTTACCGATGAGACATGATTCACACGTGCCATATGATTCGAAATCAAAGGGCGAGATAGCTCCATTTTGTATGAGCTGTTTCACGCGTTTCTCATTTATGTGTCCCATACGACAATGCCATAGGTAAGTTTGATCTTTGTCACCTACCTTTATTCTCTTGTTATTCACATGTAATATCTCGGTGGTTTGATCTAAAACATAAATTCCATTCATGGAAACTGCCTTGCCATAAATCATATTGTGTAAGGAGAAAATACAGCTATTATTCTCTATTACAAATGAAAAACCGAGTTTGTCAAGCGCAGAAACTGAAATAATGTTTTTAGACAAACAAGGAACATAATAACAGTTATATAAAGATAACTCGAATCCACTTGGAAGATGGATCACGTATGTTCCCCTCGAGATTGCAGCAACACGTGCTCCATTCCCGACACGCAGGTCAACCTCACCCTTGATTAGGGGTTCTTGGTTTCGGAAGGCCTGCACATGATTACATAGATGAGAACCACAACCAGTATCTAGTACCCAAGTTCTGTAACTTGCATGGTTAATCTCAATCATGTGAATAAAAGAAGAAGAAGACATACCAACAGGAGTAACGCGGCCTGCCTTAATGTCCTCACGATACACGGGGCATGAGCGCCTCCAATGCCCAGTCTTGTGGCAATGGTGACATTTCATGCTAGTATCCTTGCTCTTTGTTTTGCGCTGTGAGTTGCTTGACTCACCTGGCCCACTCTTAGTAAATCCTGACTTCTTAAACTTGGGCTTGCCTACTGTTAGGTCGCCCTGAGCTTTAGCTTTACCCTTACCCTTACTGGAAATCATGAGAACATCTTGCTTCACGCTCCCACTTAATTTCAGATCCTTCTCGGTCTGTACGAGAAGACAGTGGAGCTCATGAGGAGACTTCTTCATGTCGTTCATGTAATAGTTGGCCCTGAAGAGGGCGAACCCATCATGAAGCGAATGAAGCATTCGATCAACGATTATGTTCTCACTGATCTTGCAGTTTAGGGCCTCCAGTTTCTCGATATTCTCAATCATGTGAAGAATATGTGGGCTAACTGCTTGGCCCTTCTGGAGTTTCCCCTCAAAGAAGCGACATGTATGCTCATAAGAAACGATCCTCGGAGCTTTCGAGAATTCGTTAGAGAGCGTGGTGAAAATCTTGTTTGCACCATGGGCTATGAAGCGTCTTTGCAAATTGGATTCCATTGCATAAATGAGTATGTTCTTTATCGCACCCGCTTCCATGACGAAGTCGCTATGAGCGCGAACTTCGTTAGCTCTAGCTCCAGTTCCTGGGTGTGCCGGAATTGGCTCAGTTAAGTACTTAAGCTTTCCGTCAGCAATGGCAGCATTCCGTAGTGCTGCCTCCCAGTCAGAGAAGTTTGACCCATCATTCCTCAGTCTAGTAGACTGATTCATGGAGTCCATGAAGGCTTTTAGCCAGGATTCACGTGCTAGCTTGGCACTTGGCATTGGGTCTTCACCAGCCATTAGTTATACAGCAGTTTAATTGAACGTGTTCTACACTGAAAAGAAGATTAAACAGAACCATATAAGCAACTCATTGTTGTGATTTAAGTCTATATTAAATTGTATTTAAACTCGTAGACTCATGCATTTATATAATTGATCTCCCTCAAGAATTATATAAACGATCCCAAGACTCAATTTCCGTATATTGATAAGCCCACAGTTTGGCTAATTCCACCGTTGGAACTCTTGGTCGATAGATTTCCGTAAATCCTATCTATTAGTCCATCTCAGTCGCTAGATATTATAGAGTGACCATGATGTTGAGATAAAATAAATCATCTGTTCCCACTTACCCGACGTAGAAGGGGTCATATTATGCCTACCGACGAAGAAGGGATTCATGGGAGTCTGATTTATAAAGACTAGTCTCAATTTTTGGTTATACGAGGAAGACCCCATCAACTTATATTTATCCATTTTAAGTGAACTAATATCTAGCATATGCGTGAATGAATGAAATAAAGTGATGGCTTTGCAATTGACATGTGACATCTGTATTGTCACAGAAAACTAACGCGTAACCTCTACATGTGTCAGTTTTCAGGCATGTTATAGGTGGTTTGGTTTTAGGCGGAATATGATGCAAGCTATTATCGATAAAAGCATAAAATAAATGCGATAAACGTAAATAAAAGTCCTAGTGTGGCCTATCCTACCAAAATAAACATAAAACAACTTGGAATCCACCGTTGGACCCTAGAAGCTTGTCTTGATGTTCCATCTTGGTCCTTGCAGCGGGAGTGAGCATCCGGTCTCCGTCTTTGGTCTTCACAAAATTACTAATTTAAATTACAAATATAACCCTATTTACATTCTAATTTAAATACAAAAGTAATTACATGGCAAAAACCCAAAACGGAGATTCAAGATCTCAAAATTACAAGCAAGACTGTGTCCCATCATTACGGTGACACAATCTACTAAGGCCACACTAAGTTACAACCGTTTGCAAAAATAAATACGTTATTAAAAGCATTCACAAGGCATTCAACAAGACGATAAATAAAATGCATCAACTAAAATTAAAATTTATACATGACATAATACTGTTATTATGATTAATAATTTTTTACCAAACCACCTTACGGGATTAAAATTATGTGATTATACCGTTTTAATCACCCAATTTTAATAAATTTATAATCCTATTATCTTAAACCGTTTTAAAATAATATGTATCAAACGAGGGTGAACCGTTTCACAAAATTAATAATATACTATTTCCGTATATAGTATATTATTAAAGGCCATGTGAAAATAAAACATGTTATTTTCGAAAAAAAAAAAAAAAAACGAGTCTGTTACAGGGGGAGGTCGACCGACCTATACACGTGGTCGACCGACCTCCATACGAGAAACAGAAACTTTCTGCAACAGCATAATCGGTCGACCGACCTATCAATCAGGTCGACCGACCACCAGGCAGTAAAAACGAATTTCAGAAAACGCAAAACGCTGCACCTTTTGAAATCAAAACAAGTTTTTACCTTTTAAACTTTGATTAAAACAAGTAAATCAAAATTAACATCATCAAGGGTTCACATATTGTCAAGAATATCGATTAATTAACAATATGTTAACAGGAATCGAAAAACAAGATCGATTACTCACAAAAGGAAAACTGTCGAAACAGAAACAAACACAGGAGGCGGTCGACCGACCGCAACAGGGGGTCGATCGACCGACTCAGCGACAAAATACGATTTTTCATATTTTAAAACTTATGAAAAACACAAAAGTAAAATTTTTCATGGCCTGGCTCTGATACCACTTGTGGGGAATAAAGCATGTATTCGCCCTAAACTTGCAGGATTATAATGAAAAATTACAGTTGTGATTATAGTCATAAGATAAATAAAAACATGAAAAGAGTACAACCTTTAGTCCTTGTGCGAAAGGCCTAAGAACAGGAATTAACACAAATTCCCTCCTATAACTTGCACCCAAGACTTAGATTGAGACGTTGCCGCGTGTGCTAGAAATCCTCTCCAACTGCCTTGCAATATAGGGAGAGCCTTTTGAGTTTAGATGTGAGATCTGGGTTATAGGAGAAGAATGCTCTCAAACCCTAATTTTCTTGAGATTTGTTTTACAGTGCAACAAGAGTAACCTAACATAAGGAGAATTCTTCTCCTTATGTAGTATACTCGGCCGAATTTTCGAATAGGGTAAGAGTGGGCTTTCCACTCTTACCTTATTCTGATTCGTGATTCTACCCATTTAGCTATAAGTTATTCGCGGAATTTTAATTATAAATCGCACACTTGTTATCAGATATTAACGCAGTCGATGTATTAATAATGGTCTGATAAAATACGATATTGTATAATTACCCAAATTAATATAATTGTTTATATTAATATGCGAATACAATATTTAATTAAATATAACCGTTTATATTTAATTTACGAATTAATCATGTAATCCGTATTAGCTAAAATTATTTAATCCGTATTAAATAATAATCTCAACATCTTATTGACTAATTCAATAGTCAATACCTCTGACTAACTGTTTAGTCGTATTCGGCATAAATGTGACTGTATTTTCATACCTTCACATCTCTCAAACGTGTCCTATAGGTGTGACGTATAGGGACCAGTTGGTCACCGCCATCCGTATGACAATAACGTCAAACTTATCTAGCAAGCCAACCATTATTGATAAACGTGGATCAACTGGTAATAATACTGAAGTATGCCCTTGTGATCCTTAAAGAGATTTAATAAGTCATTGTACTTAATTGTCAAGGACACCAGCCCCAACAGAACCACCATACGAATCCTTGATTACCAATTTACGATTTCCCCTAACACTTACATTAAACGGAACAACAACCTATTCAGATTAAGACATCAATCATCAACCAACACGACTCTGTTTTATAGAAAACGGAACCTTCATCTGAGCAGGTAACAAAACCACCATACACGGCAGCACTAAGTGGTCAACGACGACATAACAAAAGTCAATATACGCTTAGTATACATCCTAGTTTAAGAATATACAAAGAATAGGAACTATAAACACGCAATCACCATGAACGGAATGATTTAAAACGAGTACAAACAGGAAAAACGAGAGCACGACTAATTGACATACCCGTTTAGCAGCAAGATCGAAGGCCCTAGACCACCCTTAACCACCGCGTGAACCACTCTTCTTCCCCTCTGATGTGACGGCAGGAGATGTGTGGGTGTTTGATAGGCGTTGATAGGGTTAGGGTAGGGTTTAGGGCTGTTATATTATTTGACGACATAAACAGTTTGAGGTGTTTTAGGACTGATTTAGTATAGTGTCGTGTTGGGCTGCTCGTTTGCACGCACTTTGAGGCCCAATTCTCCCAACCCCGTATTCCACTCAAACACGATATACTACTAATACGCATATTCGACCCTTTACCACCAATATAAAAAAAAAAACACCATTTGATAAATTAATGATCGAATATAAACGCTCAAATATTATCGCCCGTCAAAACAATTATCAGTTATTATAAAAAATAACGGGGTATTACAGTATTAACTTCATAAATAAGACGGTTGATGTATTGGACCATACATTGCATTCAAATTGGGAAATTTCTGATTTCTACAAACTTGCAAAGATTGCAGTATGTTCTCTAAATTCAAACTCTCTTTAGTAGTTATTGTATAGTTTTATATGGGTTATTATATAGATAAAAATGAGTTTATCTTAATTAAGTTATTGTAATGTGTGTGTTTTTGATACAATTGTGATTTTGCATTTTTTTGTGCATGTTTTAGGTTGAATTGTTTTCCGACTTTTTGGATACAAGGAAAACATCAAAAGAAGGGATTTCCGTTAACACATTTAAATTTGTTAATGTTGATTTTGAATGGAAAACAAAACTTATGAACGATCACGAATCAGGATTCTATACCATGTTTCACATGCTCACATATGAAGGGAAGCACGACAAGGGATTGCTATCAATTAAGAAGAAAACAGAGAGGACTGCTTTATGGATTGAGATGATGTGTATTTTGTTGATGTCAGATGCCAATGACTCAAGAGCGTCTCTTTTGGAAGAAGTGGTAAATTTCAGGGAAGACATACTGAAAGTAGAGAAGAATCTTTTAAACAAGAGGAGAGGTTGTATGAAAAGGTATAAAAGTGTAGCTTTAAGAGGTTTTGCTCAACCAAAAAAATGAGCTCTTTTTAAATGTTGGTAATTGTAAATGTTGCATGGTATGGGAAACGATTGTGTTTTTGTAAAGCCTAGAAAGTGCTATTTTTGTGACAGTTATTGTAATTGTATCAGACAGTTATTGTAATCATCTCAGACAGTAATTGTAATTGTGTTTTCAGACAGTTATTGTAATTGTGTTTTCAGACAGTTATTGTAATTGTGTTTTCAGACAGTTATTGTAATGGTTCAGGCAGTTATTTTAATGATTTCAGACAATTATTGCAATGGGTTCATACAGTTATTGTAATGATTTTCAGATAGTTATTGTAATGGGTTTTACACAGTTATTGTATTATATAAGTCCTGTTATTGTATCTAGTAGTGACTTCATTCAAGACTATTATTGTATTATATAATTTCTGTTATTGTATTTCCTTTTTAACACAGTTATTGCATAATGTCAGATATTGTATTGCATAATAATACCTGTTATTGTAATGCATAATGTTAATTATTGTATTGCATAACACATGTTATTGTATTCAGTTTGCCATTTTGTATTTTCTGTTATTGTAATTGATTAAAGCTGTTATTGTATTGCATAATACCTGTTATTGATTCAGTTTTCCATTTTGTAATACCTGTTATTGTAATTCATTATAGCTGTTATTGTATTCATAATAGCTGTTATTGTAATTCATTATAGTTGTTATTGTATTGCATAATACCTGTTATTGATTCAGTTTTCCATTTTGTAATACCTGTTATTGTAATTCATTATAGCTGTTATTGTATTCATAATAGCTGTTATTGTAATTCATTATAGCTGTTATTGTATTGCATAATACCTGTTATTGGATTCAGTTTTCCATTTTGTAATACCTGTTATTGTAATTCATTATAGCTGTTATTGTATTCATAATAATTGTTATTGTTTCGAGATAGTTATTCAAAAGAATACCATTTCCATGCCAAAATTGCATATGTTGAACTCCAAAAACACGATTTTCGTCATTTATTTATATTTTTAGTAAGTGATTATTCTAAAGTTTCTTACACGAAATATAGATTCTCAACTATAGTAATCTAAGACAAAATACTGAGAAATTTTTGTATTATTGTAAAGTTGTGATACGATTATTGTAAATGTGTTCATTGGATGCCTTATTCATCCTCCATTTCATCTCCCTCTTCATCTTCTTCCTCAGGTGCATGCTCAACAAATGGATTTGGGCAGTTTCTTTTGTCATGGTTTCCCATTTGTTTGCAGTTATTACATAGCCTCTTTGGTTTGCTTGCTTTTTCAATTGCCTTTTCCTTGTTTGATTTCATTCTCTTGCCACTTCCTTTGTTCTTTGCAATCTTTGGTGGGTGAACAGTAATGTTTGATTTTGCTGAACAACCTAAGAGCATCTCAAATTCTTGTTCCTTTGTCAAGTTCTCTTTTGTTGGACAATTTTTCTCTCGAAATTGTAAAAGCATCACACTTAGTTCCTTTATATGGTCTGGAGGCGTTGACTTTAGAGCACTTATTGTTGCATAAAACTCAGACCATACTCTTGATAATTCTAGCTTTCTTAAGTCAGTTGGATCATAATCTTGTAATAACTTTCCATCCAGTCCAAACAAAGGCTTTCTATATGATTTCTTCATCCATATACTTGCGATGTACTTCTCCGGTATGCTAGTCAATCCTTTACCTGATATTACCCATATTATGTGTTTACAAAGGATTCCTTTCCTCTCAAACATCTTGCATGTACATGTTGTTTCTTTTGTTTCGGTATTGTGAACAACCTGCACGACTGTATAGTTATTATTGTATTGCATAATAACTGTTATTGTAATACATAATATAAGGTTAAGTGGATCAGTTATTATAATGTTAAAAAACAGTTATTTTATTGCACAATGATAGTTATTTTATTGCATTCAGTAAATTTGTATGTTGCATAATCACACAGTTATTGTAATGTATAATAGCTATTATTATATTGAATCTTTGTATTCATTATAGTTGTTATTGTAATTGATAATAACTGTTATTGTATTGCATAATACATGTTATTGTATTCATTTTTCCATTTTGTAATACCTGTTATTGTAATTCATTATAGCTGTTATTGTATACATAGTAGCTGTTATTGTAATTGATAATAGCTGTTATTGTATTGCATAATACATGTTATTGTATTCAGTTTTACATTTTATAATACCTGTTATTGTAATTCATAATAGCTGTTATTGTATTCATTATAGCTGTTATTGTATTCATAATAGCTGTTATTGTATTCATACTTTGTTGATTATTGTAATGCATAAGTGCTTGTTATTGTAAAACATATTGGTGATTATTGTAATGCATAATATAAGTTTAAGTGGATCAGTTATTATAATGTTAAAAAACAGTTATTGTATTCACCAAATTCAGTTATTTTATCTTTTGTAAAACGAATAACCTGAAATATTCTACGATTCTTGTAGGCATCTTCAACATCTATATTGTGAATGTTTCCTTGCTCAGAAAATCCTCTAACTGCACAAGAACAGAGAGCCGCCTGCAATTGTCACTACAACAGTCCCCTTACTTTTATGACGCTTTTTGCTCGACGCTTTTATAAGCGTCGACCCATTATATTGGTATAATAATGATTTTCTAATAAAAAAAAAGCTGTGACGTACTCCCGCTCGAATAACTGGGTAATTAAAACTCAAAAATTTGGCCACCCGCTCCCCCAAAACACAAACTGCCTATACCATTCCCCAAAACGCAAACCCTAATTTATTTCCTATTCAATCCACCGCCTACTGTGTTCAACTCTCAATTTCTCATCCTCAATCTCACCTCTCATTGATCCTCATCATTATCAACTAAATAGGTAAATTTCTTCAATCTTTAATTTATTGTTTTCATTGTTTATTTCATCTTCATCGGTAATCAATAATTATTAATCAAAGCCTAATTTTTGCTTATTAATGCTAGTATGGTGAATATCAATGAGATGTATGGTGATTAATGCATGTACCACATGATTCGTATTCAGTTGTTTCTCTGAGCAGTTCAGGAAAGTAAGTTACCTTGTATCCATTTCATCTTCATCATTTTGCAGATATTTCCATCTAATTAATCTTGTGGTGACCATTGATTAATAAACCTATTACGTCCCATTTTTGTTTTAAGATTATGTTCTGACTTGAAGGCTAAATATTTTTCACCCTACTACCTTTCCTTAGAGTTTACAAGGATTCAAAAATAAAATGTTGCATAGTTCTTTAAATTCTTGTCTCTTTTCCTTGGAAAATTCAAAATATTCATATTGATTACTTGTAACTTAACCACTGGAGTGAAGGTACAATCCTTCCAGAAGTAGAATATAGCTGATGTGTTTTATTTTGTCTCTGAAAGAAGTTTTCATTTGCTCTATGGTTGGTCAAGAGATTATGTAATACTAACTTCCTACTTTGGTTAAACACAGGTACCTTGGTGTTGTATGGATGGATATTCCTTATTTCTCTGTATACAAAGTCAGCGACTGGTCGGTCGTTGATTCAGGGAGTACATGACTCTTGGCATGGGATACTTGTGGTAGGTTTGCTACACTAGAATCTGCTGTGGCTCCACGCATTCCTTTAATTCCGTAGGGCGCTTCATCTAGAAAAGCTAAGGAAGCTGCTCCTGCCGCAAGTGCAGCTTCTTTTACCACTGTCCAAGTTCGTATTTTACTGGACGATGGGATGTCTAATATTTTGATGAGGTCAATTGGTGGAAGGAGTGAACCAGTATGTTCTCCTTCAAAAATCAGTTCGTTTAAATCAATGCTTGGTTATGAATCTCTGTAAATCAATTCTGCGGGATTTATGTACTGTTTGCTGATGGGCCGAGTAAATCTCTTGAGACTTCTATGATGAGAAATTGCTGCAGTGGATGACAACGACAGTGTATTAAGTGAATAGGCAGTTCAGACTATGCGATGTCTTTAACTCTATAAGTACTTTAATCTGTTTTGAGGATAAAGCTATATAAGTACTTTATTCTGGCACTTTAGGAATGAATATACTCGCCACTGTGGCATTAGTGTAATAGCTGGATTTGCTGCTTGTGCTTTGTGCTCACTGACCTCCTCTCTTGATGGTATACTAGTGTAGTTCCCGTTCATTTATGCACGGTTTTATTAGATGACAATATTAGAGATTATAATGATTAATTTACTAACTTCATTTTGTATTTTAATAATAAAGTATGTGATTATAGAAAGAATAGAATTTTTCTTCTACTTTGGCTTTGGCTATTTTTCGTATACAAGTTTGATAAAATTTATACTTTTTAACGTCTTTGAGCTAATGTCATATCTCTACCAATATTTGTACTCTTACTGCAGGCACATTAGTAATCGGTCATTCCTTACACTTTGGTTTCCTTTTGATCTCATTGTTTACTATATGTTTCACGTTGTTACTTGTTACATACTTACTTCATTGCTTAGTGCTTACTTTCCGTAGTCTTGTTTCCAGCTGGGAGACTTTCCAACCTGTAGCCAATTGAATGTCTTGTGATTAGATCTCTATTATACTCGTTTATGGTTAGCTAATTTATTTGGATGTTTCAATTTAATTTTGATTTCGGCTGTGAATGCCCCTATTGTATTGGTTAGCTAACTAATATGCTGGCTGAGTATCCGTGTCAGAAGTCTTAGGGAGTTTTCGAGCTCAATATCTCCTTAATTTTAATTTTGCTTACTAATATTACAATTATTTCAGGGTGGTTTTTGTGGATGTTGGGGTTGCTGCTATTGACTTAGAGACTAAGAGGATGAAAGATGAACAAAAACTGAAAGAAGCACAAGCTAAAGCCGTTGCTGAGCATGGTGAACTAGCACTGATTTCAATTGATGGTCGAATAACTGATATAAATGAAAGATTTTTACTAAGACCACCAATGCTACATGTATTGTGCTATCTTTAAGGTTTTGACTTAGCATACTTCTTTCTGGAGCTCTTCTCAACTGGTCCTCTTTTTGATCCTGGAGACTTGTGTATTTTAGGTTGTCCAAGCTTGATTTGGCACTCTCGTTTTCTTTGTCACTGTGGGTGGAGAACAAAAAGTGAATATTAACTGTACATACATCTTAAACATCAACGAAATTACAGCCAAACCAACAAAACAAACACAATACTAACAAGTATGCCTAGCATAAGACAGGTCTTATACTAGGCTTACTTGTGTGCTGTTTGTTAGATTGCATTGTGTTTCACTGTGATTTTGTTCTTCACCTGCCTTTTCTTTTTAGGACATGTCAACTGTAATTTCTATGTACATTTCTATTATAAAAAAGGATTATCCATTGTCTCATCTATGTTGTCATGTTTGATTCTTGGACACTATTAGCAAATTCCGACATATCTTTGAAATTATTAGTGGATCTGCCGCTTAAGCCCTGCACCAACATCATGAAACTAGATGTTCATTATTCCTCTTTTTGTTGTATGTTCTTGCGGTTATTCCCAACTACTGTCCAGGTAATCGTCACTTAAGCAGGACACAAGCAAGTCCCATATCTGATATGTTTTTTGTTTTATATCGTCATGATAAACAATTGTGTCATAGGCTACCAGCAAATAATCCTGGCTACTAATCAGTTAATCATTACTTCGTCTTGGGCACATTGGTTGCAGGAAGCTCTTGCAACAGTTTTTGGGAATGGTTTGTCCACCTCATGTGTCGTAAATATTGGCACCCAAGTTACATCAGTCATTGTTTTGACGTATGAGACTTGCATGAATGTTTTTTTCCCTATTTGCACTCGTTAGAGGTAGGAGAAAACAAATAATAAGACAGTTGATAGTGGTTCATCTACTTTTATTGGTGCTCAGTTCTATCAGTCATCTTATCTACCCCATCTTAGAACACAATTTTTTTTCCATGGTGGGGCATATGTATTCTCCAAGCATAGGTTCAGTAGAGACAAATGACTCCCATTTTTGTCCCTGTTTCATGTCAATTGATTAGGCAATGAGCTTGAGTCAAAATTACACTAAAGCAAAGTAATAATTGAGAAATGCAATGGTCGGATGAGTGCTGTGATTTGAACTTTTCATTATTAGTAGCACAATTTTCTAATTGATTTACTTGACATTTAATTTCTTTGCAGGTAGATATCGGACTCGACAAATTGTTGTGGTGCATCGAGATTTGAGGAGCAAGCATATCTGGAATTCACTTTTTTGGGAGTAGTTTAGCTAGTCGTACCTTTTGTCGTAGATTATTTAATTTTTCAGGACATTTTATTATTTTTCCGTGGAAAAATTTCTATTGTTCGGATGAATGAAACAATTACAATAGTTCTTTTGAACTTTGAAAACATGTAATTTGATAATGTGATTTTAATTTATGCTATATGATGTTTTGGTATATATTATTATAATATTAATTCATAATTTTGTTTCTCGTAATCTATATAACTATTAATTAATTCACTCGCGTATTGACAAATAAAAGTCGTAGCTGTATGTAGTGTCTTTTTCCAATACAATAAAAGCGTCGAGAAAGTTGAGAGTTCTGACGCAAAAAAGTGTCGAGAAAGATTGACATCTAAAGGCGTCGAGGCTCTCGACACTAAAAAGCGCCGCCAGGGAGGACAACAAAAAGCGTCGAAAAATCCTGACGCCCCAAATATTGACGCTTTATGAAACGTCGAGAAACAAAATGCCAACGCTTTAAAGCGTCGAAAACAGATCGAAAAAGTGTAGAAAACAGGAGGGATGTGTTGTAGTGTGTTCTTGGAATTCATAGAAAACAGCGTGTGTGTAGATTTTGGAGGCATGTTTCTCGATCATAGTCTTAGATGAAACCTGAGGCAATGTGGTGTCACTTGCTGCATTAAGACATTTCTGATTATAGCGTTGTTGTTCCATTGCACTTTGAAAGCACAGCCAAAATTCAACAAGTGTGCCATTTATGCTATCGAATCTTTTGAAGTAACTGTTTTGACTCTCCGATCTTTGTGTTGTGTTCAAAAGGCAACCTAAAGGCAAATCCCGAAAGTAAGCAGGTATCCATTTGTGTCTTTTGCCATACATGTATGTCAACCAAGTGTTATCATGTAATTCAAAGTCACTTATCACTTGAACCCATTTTTCTTCAAACTCTACTGGTTCCAAGTCAGTGTCCCAAACAACTGAACATATTCTCTCAACAAAGTCTGTTTCCTTATAAATTTGTGATTCAACTTTATCAGTTAATTTTGACATTATATACCACATGCAGTAGCGATGTCTTGCTTTCTTGAATACGGAATTCACCCCGAGTTTAATCGCTGGATCTTGATCGGTAAGAATGCACTGAGGTTCTTTCATTCCCATACAATCGAGGAACTTCTTAAACACCAAAGTGAAAGACCTATCGTTCTCATGATCGACAAGTGCAGCAGCAAAGGTTACTGATTTTTTGTGGTTATCAACACCGGTGAATGGCGTGAAGGCCATATGATACTTGTTAGTGCCATAAGTAGGGTCAAATGTGATGGTGTCCCCGAACATGGAATAATTTGTCCTTGCCTGCCCGTCTGCCCAAAATATTTTAGCCAAACATTCATCCTTATCAACTTCATAAGCATAGTAAAAAATTTCAGAAGTTTCAGCGAGCCCCTTTAAATAGGCGAGAATCATGTCAGCATCTTTGTCACCTATGAAACATTTAATATTTCTTTTGAAGTTCTTGAAATCCGTTAGAGTTGCGCCAATGTTTGCATACCCATTTGATTGTTCCCCCATCATTCTAAATGTCTTTGTAGCACCAATGTTGAGTTTACAATTGTTAACAATTATTTGCTTAATGTAAAGGTTAAGTGTTCTTAAATTTTTCTGAAATTCCCTTTCTTTGAGTGGACAAAGTCTGTGATTATGACCTTCGTAAAACTGATCAATGACATACCCTCTTATCTGCATGTTATCATTAAATACAGCACAAAACCGTATTTTTGCCTTGCAACCAAATCTTGTCAGTTTCGTTTTTTTGCTTCTACAGACCTTTTTCTCTTCTTATTCCCTTCTGCGTTTTCAGTTTCAACAATCGGCAGAAACTTTTTGCGATCCTCTTTGAAACCATGTGTGTTACAGACCATAGATTTTTTGTCTACCAAGCCATCACGGAATCTCGTTTGTGTGTACTTTCTCGGTATGAAACCACAGGCCACAGCATATAAATTGTAAAACTCGATTGCCTCCTCAAGTTTTACAAACATTAGCCCCAATGCAGGCTTGAAACCATTTTCTACCATCCTACTCCACTCCTCACTACCACCTGGAGTGTATCTCATTCCAAGATTATGGACAATATTATCCCCTGTTTCTGATGCAAATGTGGGTGTAAAGAAAGTTGTTTCATTGGTATTATTTATTTCAATACCTACAAACATATTGAAATAAGTTACTTTGTGCAGTTATTGTAAGCTTCTGTACCTGTTATTGTATTACATAATGCTAGTTATTCTAATGCAAATGAGTTATTGTGTTTACATTGAGTTATTGTATCTAATAGTTACTTCATTTAAAACAGTTATTGTATTATATAAGTTGTGTTATTTTATTTGCTTTTACATAGTTATTGTATTATATAAGTTCTGTTATTGTATCTAGTAGTGACTTCATTCAAGACAGTTATTGTAATACCTGTTATTGTAATTTACAATAGTTGTTATTGTATTCATAATAGCTGTTATTGTAATTCATAATAGCTGTTATTGTATTGTATAATACATGTTATTGTATTCAGTTTTCCATTTTTGTAATACCTGTTATTGTAATTCATTATATCTGTTATTATAATTCATTATAGCTGTTATTGTAATACCTGTTATTGTATTATTTATTTCAATACCTAAAAACATATTGAAATAAGTTACTATTTGCAGTTATTGTAAGCTTCTGTAGCAGTTATTGTATTACATAATGCTAGTTATTCTAATGCAAATGAGTTATTATGTTTACATTGAGTTATTGTATCTAATAGTGACTTTGTTTAAAACAGTTATTGTGTTTCCATTCTGTAATACCTGTTATTGTAATTCATTATAGGTGTTATTGTATTCATAATAGTTTGTTATTGTATTTCATAATAGCTGTTATTGTATTGCATAATACATGTTATTGTATTCAGTTTTCCATTCTATAATAACTGTTATTGTAATTCATTATAGGTGTTATTGTATTCATAATAACTGTTATTGTATTCAGTTTTCCATTTTGTGATACCTGTTATTGTAATTCATTATAGCTGTTATTGTATTTATAATAGCTGTTATTGTAATTCATAATAGCTGTTATTGTATTGCATAATACATGTTATTGTATTCAGTTTTTCATTCTGTAATAACTGTTATTGTAATTCATTATAGTTGTTTTTGTATTGCTAGTTATTGTATTACAGAGTTATTTTTATGATCCATAGCAGTTATTATAAGCTCAATACTGAGTTATTTTAAGATCCATAGCAGTCATTATAAGCTCAATAGTGAGTTATTTTAAGCTTTCATAGGTTATTGTATTACAGTAATATAGTTATTGTATCATGAAATCATTATAAACTAGACAAATTGATACCTGAAATCGTCAATGTTTGATCCTCATGATCGTCATTAAATTCGTCTGAATTCATCATCGCAAATCCTGAAAATTACGAAAACAATACATAAATTGTCGTACAATTTGTTATTTGAATCAAATAATTCAGCTATTCAAGTAATAAAATAACAAAATCGTAAGAATTAGTACCGAAAAATTAGGGTTCCTGTAATTTTTTCGTCTGATTTTTCGGAATTGATGAAGAATTGATGAATTGATGAAGAATTGATGAATTGATGAAGAATTGATGAAGAATTTTGATGAAGAATTTGATGAAGAATTTGATGATTTTCTGGGATTTTTTGATGATTTTTTTGGGATTTTGAAGGAGAGAGAAAGTTGGGGAAAACAAATTTTTCAGCTGGAATTTGTGAATTTTAGGCGCGTGTTAAAAAGTTGAGTTTAGGTCAATTGTATTTAATTATACGCGGGGGTAACTCACGGAATATGACAAACTCACCGGAACTCGCCTATATATATATATGTATATATATATATATATATATATATATATATATATATATATATGTATATATATTCATGGAATCTATATTTTCTTACTTTTATCATAAAACGTGAGATGAGTCTGGGTCATATCCATAAGAACGAGAAAACGATTATTTCATAAATTAAACCCAATAGTCATCCTACAAGTTTACAACTAATTGTGCTTATTGATTTATAAAGTGGTGAACTTCCTCCTCGTTTAGGCAAGTGGGGATACTCATACGCGAGTAAACCACATAATATTAGCCTTTTAACACTCTTTCACATGCGAGGTCTCTTAGAAACCCTTGCCAAAATCTTGGTCAGTGATACCACATTAAACCATGAAACGACTTTGAGCCGCACTCAGTAAGAAGTTGAGAGAGCATACTTTAAATGTTCGATGATATTTCATCCTTAAATCAATTGTTGATACAAAGAGTAACTCACATGTGGATAAACTCTTTAATAACAGCCTTAAAACCATAACTCGTGAATTTTCAGAAAATAACGCATTTTGTCACTGTGAAAGTTATATGAAAAGTGAAATAAAAGATGAAGAATAACATAATGTATTTCCTTAATTATTCACAGCCATCTACATCGCAATATATACTAGAATTGGTTATAATACCAATTCTTTGACCTACCTTATTCCAATCCCGTAAATTAGAAAACTGAATAACAAAACACGACTAAATATACACTATTATATTGCAGAAGATAATTCTCGTATCTCACATAATCCTCGTATCCCGACTTCGATATCTGAATACTCCCCCTGAAATTGGCGGTCTTGGTAAACCAAGTCCCAACTTGAACTTTAGATGATCATAAGATTCTCCTCCTAGCGCATTTGTAAATAGATCTGCCATTTGTTCTTTGCTTCGAATATGAAACGTATTGATCATGTTTGAAACCAAATGCTCACGTACGAAATGACAATCAATCTCTATATGTTTTGTTCGGTCATGAAAAATCGGGTTCTTGACTATATGTAGTGCAGCTTGATTGTCATAATAGAGATGCATCGGTTTTGAAGGAAAAATTCTGAGTGACCCCAAAAACGATTTTAGCCATATTAACTCACTCGTAGCACCTGCCATTGCCCTGTATTCCGCCTCTGTAGTGGATCTTGCTACGGTAACTTGTTTATGTGCCCTCCATGAGATGGGTGGCCCTCCTATAGACACTAAGTAGCCACTCAAAGACCTTCTCATTACAGGACAACTTGCATAATCTGAATCGCAATACCCTTTTAACTGAAAATCCCCATTCTTCTTTAAAGTGATGCCCTTGTGATAGGATGTCGCACACCTATACAAAAATACCCTAATGGTATAACAAATTAATGCAGTATGTAGGGGTCGAATTCCACAGGGAGTTCGGTAGTTGCTATGAGAAGAATTTCGATTGAGTTGGTTGGTTTGAAAGTAATAATAAAAACTATAATATAAAAATATGGTCTAGGGAATTCGGGTCACGCAATATAAAGACGTATAAATAGATAAACTGGAAATTAGTAGATATTGTTTAATTGTCATAGGTTTGTTAAAGATACGAAACTTGCGATATCGGTATCAACCTTAGGTCGGGTCCTAGAGTCACTTACGTTATAACTAGGTCGGCCTACTAATCATGTTTGGTCTATTCGATTCCTAGCCTCTCAACATCCGGATCGAATTACAAGATTTAATCTAGGATTAGTATACATAACCAAAGATTAATAATTAAGTTCAAACATAGGAGATAACAATATAAACAAAATTACTAATATCTTAATTTATCAAATTACATATTTATATTAATGCATGATTTTCCTAATCCCTAGACTAGAAAAATTAGCTATTCATAATTAAATAAAAACTAGAATAAAATGATGAATTAAACATAATGAAAATATAAATAAAACTAAGAGAAGAAATAAAATACCGTAATGGAAGAAATAGACTTTGTAAAGGAAGAATAATAGAACTAAAAGATTAATTACTTAATTAAAAGGAAATGTAAAATGCTACAACTTCAAATGTAAACTATTGATAAAATGTAAACTATTGATAAAATGTAAACTACTTATATGAGAATTATATGAGAGATTATGTAAAAACTAAGCTAAGAAACTAAGAAATCATATGTCCAAAATTGTGGTCGAAGATGTTTGCATAACATACACCTCCTATTTATAATAAAATAGGAGGAGAAACGTAAACAGTCACAGGGGTCTAACCCCGATCGGGGTTGCCATTAGGAATGTCATTGGGGCGGGGCGGTGTTGGATATAGGCTCGTCTGTACCCGTACCCATCAAGAAAACTTCTTACCCGTCCCCGCCCTATCACACATGGCGGGTACAAGTTTCCAAAACCATCCCCGGCCCACCATCCATGGCGGGTATAGGTTTCCAAAAGCATCCCCGCCCCACCAACCCATTAACCCGCTATACCATAAATTTTTCCGATCTTTTTTTTCCGTACAAGTTGGGTTAAGCACTATTAATTTCTATTTTCAGGAATTTGTTTATATAATTTTAGTTATTTATCAAAGAAGTTCATAAATAATTTATAAAATAGCTATTTTAACATTACGTCTAATTATTACAAAATAATATTTGTAAAATTATCGAAATAATGTTATTAATTTTTGTAATAATTGGCCGGTAGGCGGGTATGAAGTGGGTAACACGCAAAAACCATCCCCGCCCCATTACCCATGGCGGGTACAATTTTCGTACCCGTCCCCGCTCCACCACCCGCCAAAGCTCTACCCGTCCCCGCCCCGACTGGGGCGGGTGCGGGGCGGTATCTCTTGTACCCGCCCCAATGACATCCGTAGTTGTCATCCCCGATCAGGGACGCAGCTCCAAAGATCTTCTTCTTCAATTCTTGTATTCAATACATATGGGTCCATTGTGTAGTCTTAAAGCCTTGATTAATCACCCAGTTAATGACTCCAACATTACTATATGAGGAGATTTAGCATCCAATGCTAGATATTTTTGTGATGACATTTGCATTTGGGCTTCAATTTGGACATTAACATTAGTGATCAATTCTTTACATTTTACTAAATTCTTGGTAAAAATGTATACTTGGACCAACATCTTCCATCTTTGTCATGCCATGACTACTCTTGCTCCTATCTACTTAGCCTTGCTAAGTTAGTTGTTAGCTTATTTTGACGGAAAAAGCCTCTAAGTTCTTAGATTCCTACAAGAACACACTAATATAAGCAAACAACTAGAAAGTAACATTAGCTCATAATAACACTAAAACAAGTGCAATAATCAAGTAAAAGTGAGCTAAAAATAGGGGTAAATCTCTATGTAAAATGGACTTATCAAACTCCCCCAAACTAAGTCCTGGTTTGTTCTCAAGCAAGATCATCCATATCATGTAAATCCAAGTGGCAAACAAATAATAATAACTCTCTTCCCTAAAAAACATGGGCATGAGGAAAAGCAAAACATGCATGGGATTTACATGGTTGCGTAACGTAATATGGATGACTTCAAGTAGACTTTTCGGCATTTGCACGATCTTTAGACTTTCGGACTCTCACTGTAACAACCCGACCCACCACAGTCGTAACACACCCCCAATAAGATGGGAGGTAAGCCTCTGGGCCCATTATTTGTCCTCACTTAAGCCCAAAAGCACAAAGCCTTGTTACAAAGTGGTGGGTGGAAGCTATTATAAACATATCACAAGCCTCACATTCTACCGATGTGGGACAACATTCCTCTCATACTCTTGGGGTGTTACAAACTCCCCCACTTAAAGAACACAACGTCCTCGTTGTGCCTCAAACTTGACCACAACCAGGGCCAGAATCCTCCCCCGCTAGGTGTGTGACCCGGGTACTCCCGACCACAGGCTCACCACACGGTCGCAGGGTCGCTCTGATACCATTTGTAACAACCCGACCCACCACAGTCGTAACACACCCCCAATAAGATGGGAGGTAAGCCTCTGGGCCCATTATTTGTCCTCACTTAAGCCCAAAAGCACAAGGCCTTGTTACAAAGTGGTGGGTGGAAGCTATTATAAACATATCACAAGCCTCACATTCTACCGATGTGGGACAACATTCCTCTCATACTCTTGGGGTGTTACACTCACGGCTCACTCATAACTCAAATTGTGTTAAAGGACAATTTTTGTGATAAAGCACTCAACTATCCTCGACTCATGACAATGTGCCCGCAATCTAGTATGGTAAACAATCAAATCATAAGCTAAACCATCAAATGCAAAGCGAATAATGAAGTTAAGAGGGTTAGAAGAAGGCTTTTTGTGATGGGTAATAAGGGGATAAATGATTATGCTAGTAACAAAACCACGAAGAAAGCTCAACCTAAATACCCAATTTTTAGAAGCCAAAAATGATGATAAATGACTTCTTTCAATACAAAGCATAAGAAACTCGCCAAACACAAAAACTTAGGAGAGACCGCCTCTCAATAATTTAATGAGAGACGTTCCATTTTCAATCAATCAATTGGTTCCAAATCATACCATATTATAATATGGTAAATCATAACATATTTTTGTAACGGATATCGCGTACCTCACAACAAGGATGAGCATTGTGCGTGGTGAGTATTCGTCTTGGGTGTAAGTATTCTTGTGGATTTGCAATAGTAGCCTTTCTTCCTTGAAGGTTCATATTTTTCGCGAGCTCCTCTTCCCATCCGTTCTTCCTCCAATCGATTTTCAGGTTGGACAATGTTGTCAACATCTGTCCTGTTCTCCTGATAGTAACCAGTTTGCTCGCCTTCAGCTCCTTTCACCGTGACCACACCCTCATCATTTGTTGTCTCTGCATTATCCTATGTTTCCAGCTCAGTTTCAGAATGATTATGATCGTTCTGAGGTGTTATATTTTCCTCTACACTGTCTGACACGGCCAAAACGTCGCAATTAAAGACGCGCAAATTATCAATTTATATACCACAAAACATGTTAATTATACTAATTATAAAACGAGTATAGCAACAAGTAAAGGGGTCGAACCCAAGAGAAGGAGGGTTTTGCTAATGGTTTCTAAATATGTAAATAGAATAATTAAAACTAATTAATAACAAGTATGTAAAAATAGGGGGATTTTGGGGTTGGTTGAGAATGCAAACAAAAACAAACAACATTCAAATAAGAGTGAGTAGAAAATAACCAAACAAATAAGTATTAAGATGAAAGATTATCAAGTTTAAGAAAGACTTAACCCAACTAAATTAAGTGAGACACTTTAGTTAATAAAACCTCTTAATCAATCCTTAAACTAGAATTATTGTCCTATTAGTGAGATAGAATCTCCAATTCCCTTAATAGAGGCCAACAACAAGGAAATCACACTTAGCAATTGACCCAACTCATTAATTTCTCCTAGTGGAAATCACACACATAGGATAGATAACAAGAAGATAAAGCAATAAGAATCTAATAGGTGCAATTGCTCACAGGGAAATCACACTTAATGAGTAATCACAAATTAATCTCTCGAATGTCAATTAAATCAAGAAGAAATCACATTCATTAATTCAATGACAAGTTGTTGCAAAATGGGATCACAAGGAAACACACTTAATAAACCCAACAACAATAAATTAAGGAAATTGGTGAGATTTAAACAAGGAAATCGCACTTAGTTGTCTTAATCAAACAAAATTCCAAAATCATAACAATAAATCCAAGAGATTAATAACAATAACAAAAATTAAGGAAAGATTAGAGTATCTTACAACCAAAGATTACACCTTTGAGTTGGATTAAGAGAAGAGATTAACTCTCCATTCAAGATCTAAAACCCAATTAAAAAGATAATATAAGATGGTAAGGGATGTAATGAGATGATATGAAAACCTAATGTAAATGTCTATATATAGCCTAAAGCTAACTGGGGATAATGGGCCTCCAAACACAAGGTTAAACCAAGTTGGCGAAACAGGGCAGCAGAAATCGGCACGGTGCCATTTTGGAAATGAGAAAACGGCACGGTGCGGTTTTGCTCCTGGACAGCAATTTTTCAAAAGCCATATCTCCCTCGATACTTGGCCAAATGAGGCGTGTGACCTATCGTTGGAAAGCTAAGAACATAAGCTTTCACCTCCACTTGGCCTTGCATCAATTGAAGCTCTAGAACTCAAGATATACCCATTTGAAGTTGATCCTTATGCAACCGCAACTTCAATTCTTCAATTGCTTCATATTTCCAATTCTTCATGTCTTAGGTAGTCTTCTTTCATGCTTATAGATGTTTTGCACCATGCTAACTTCAAACATGCCATTGCTTCCGATAATTGCACAAAATTCCATTACTAACCCCGACACTTGGAAATTGGCAATAATGACGTAAATCATGTAAAACCGCATTCCAATGTCGCTTTATTGTACTTAAAAAAATGCTAAATAGATAGTAGAAATACGAGCTCATCAAACACCCCACACTTTAGCCTTTGCTCGTCCCGAGCAAACTATTGTAGATCCAATCAACGAATAAGAAGCTCACAACTTAAGCATGGGTGAGCTCTAGCGTTCCAACTCTCCTCTCTCACGCGCCATCTTACTTATATCACCCTCATCAAAGTATAAACATGGTCACCATGCCGTTACAACATCATCACAAAAGTAAGTGACCCAAAGCCTCCATGACGAACACTCTTCTCTCACACGTCCTCCTTATGCCTTCCCTCATCTAAAATGATCCTAGTCCACCACTCTTTCTCCATTAGCTCATCACAATTCATCACAACAACACTCCTTATCACTCAATTCATTTCAAACACAAGGTCACCTAAATCACAACGCCTTCAACACATTCAATAAATAGGCAACCACAAAATCCTCCAAAACACATCAACATAATCCTCAAAAATGAAATACTAGCAAATCCAACCAATTCACTCCATGCACCAAGTATACCAAGCATTAGTTACAAAATAATCCTCCAAGTCCCCCTCCTAGCCTTGGCATACTTCTAACCTACCCTTCCGGCCTTCTAGAGCTCCACCACTTATGTCACCACCGCCTAATGAAAGTATTCACGTATGTGACATGATTTCAAGGTTTCAAAGAGCAAACAAGATTTTTCAATTTTTTCCTATTTCTCTCATTTTGCCTAAACCGCCCTTTCGGGTTTTCGGTTTAGCTCTTTTCCTCACCTCTACTCTCGTGGCTCGCACTCATTTTTTCATTTTGCCCGGAGCGCCCTTTCGGGTTTTCACTCCGGCCACGGCCACTTTCCCATTTTTGCCTAGGATGCCCTTTCGGGTTTTCATCCTAGCCGGGTTTTTATCTTTCTTTTTCTTTTTTTTTTCTCTTTTTTCTTTTTTTTTTCCTTTTTTTTTCTTTTTTTTTCTTTCTTTTTTTTCTTTTTTTTTTCCTTTCAACATGAAATGAAATATATACAATATATTACAAGAGTTAAGAACTCATGTCCACCACCCCACACTTGTTCTTCACTTTGTCCTCAAAGTGATGGTGAACATCAAACAACTTCCTTGTTCCATCGATTGTCAAGAGCGGAGCAACTCAACGCCCTTAACAACTTATCAAATACATTAGCCCACAAACAAGAGGTGTGGCAATAGTAGAAAGTCAATAAAACCAAGCATACGCAATGAAAACATATGCATATGACAAGTGATTCATTGTGCCTTTATGTTCGGAAAAATATTCAATGTCACGATAAGGCTCTTTGAAAGAAGGGTTGGACTTGATAAAAACCAAGTAGGAACAAGGAGGCACAAGTGGTTCTTTAGGAGCTTGAATGAGTGGCTCTTTCATACAACCTAAGGATGACTCCTCTTTGTGTGGCCAAACCTCAACAAAAACATTTTTAACTCCCTCATTTACATTCTCCTCAAAGTCCATTCTTACTAACTTCTTGGCCAAAGAAGGGTCACAACCAACATAATGAAGAACCAAAACTTTCTCATTTTCAACCTCAACCACCTCATACATCATTCCTCCTTGACCATCTTTCTCAAACACCTCAACCAACGACTCCTCAATGGTCAATTTCGAACAAGAGTCACTATGAATAAAGGAATCGTGCTCAAGGTGTGAAACATCAACTTTGGTACAAGGAATGTCAATGGGAAGCCCAATGAGTGGTGCCAAAGAAAGTTTCAAGTCACACCTACCATCTTCATCATCAAAGAAATCGTCATCCTCAAATTGAGACTCATTTATAACATGGACGGGCTCTTCACCATCATTGGTTGTTTCAATATAATTAAGAATTTGATTCATTTGAGTTTCAAGATTAGACATTCTGAGTTGATTTTGTTGGAACAAAGTGGTTTGAAACTTTTTGGTGTTGGCTTGCATTGTCATTTGGTCTTTTTGTATTGTTATTAGGTTCATTGCAAGAGTTTTCATGTTGTCTTCCAAGGAATTTTGTGGTTCATTTTGAGGTGACTTTTGAAATGAAGAGTTTGATGAGGTTTGATAAGAGTTTTGAAACTCCCATTGATAAGTCTCATTAGCCAAGTATAGAAAAAACTCCCACTTCTCTTCATAACCAAATGTATATCTAAACTTCCCCTCACTTAAATGATAAACATGTAACACCGTTTCATCATTCAAACCATTAAAGACCACATGACAAAGCTCCCAAGTTTGATAAGGGTATCGACATCTAGAGACAAAATCACCCACCCTATCAAAATACTTGTAAAATGGTCCATCCTTACGTTGAGGAAAATTAAAAAGATGAGCCATTAAATCAAACAAGAGAGCAATTCAAACTACAAAAACTAATTCTAATATTTACAAAAACTAGTTACACAACAAGGCACACAAAACCACACAACTACTCTAAAAACACAACTAGAAACACTAACAAAACCGTTACCTTCCCCCGCAACGGCGCCAAAATTTGACACGCCCAAAACGTCGCAATTAAAGACGCGCAAATTATCAATTTATATACCACAAAACATATTAATTATACTAATTATAAAACGAGTATAGCAACAAGTAAAGGGGTCGAACCCAAGAGAAGAAGGGTTTTGCTAATGGTTTCTAAATATGTAAATAGAATAATTAAAACTAATTAATAACAAGTATGTAAAAATAGGGGAATTTTGGGGTTGGTTGAGAATGCAAACAAAAACAAACAACATTCAAATAAGAGTGAGTAGAAAATAACCAAACAAATAAGTATTAAGATGAAAGATTATCAAGTTTAAGAAAGACTTAACCCAACTCAATTAAGTGAGACACTTTAGTTAATAAAACTCTTAATCAATCCTTAAACTAGAATTATTGTCCTATTAGTGAGATAGAATCTCCAAATTCCCTTAATAGAGGTCAACAACAAGGAAATCACACTTAGCAATTGACCCAACTCATTAATTTCTCCTAGTGGAAATCACACACATAGGATAGATAACAAGAAGATAAAGCAATAGGAATCTAATAGGTGCAATTGCTCACAAGGAAATCACACTTAATGAGTAATCACAAATTAATCTCTCTAATGTCAATTAAATCAAGAAGAAATCACATTCATTAATTCAATGACAAGTTGTTGCAAAATGGGATCACAAGGAAACACACTTAATAAACCCAACAACAATAAATTAAGGAAATTGGTGAGATTTAAACAAGGAAATCGCACTTAGTTGTCTTAATCAAACAAAATTCCAAAATCATAACAATAAATCCAAGAGATTAATAACAATAACAAAAATTAAGGAAAGATTAGAGTATCTTACAACCAAAGATTACACCTTTGAGTTGGATTAAGAGAAGAGATTAACTCTCCATTCAAGATCTAAAACCCAATTAAAAAGATAATATAAGATGGTAAGGGATGTAATGAGATGATATGAAAACCTAATATAAATGTCTATATATAGCCTAAAGCTAATTGGGGATAATGGGCCTCCAAACACAAGGTTAAACCAAGTTGGCGAAACAAGGCAGCAGGAATCGGCACGGTGCCATTTTGGAAATGAGAAAACGGCACGGTGCGGTTTTGCTCCTGGACAGCAATTTTCCAAAAGCCATATCTCCCTTGATACTTGGCCAAATGAGGCGTGTGACCTATCGTTGAAAAGCTAAGAACATAAGCTTTCACCTCCACTTGGCCTTGCATCAATTGAAGCTCTATAACTCAAGATATACCCATTTGAAGTTGATCCTTATGCAACCGCAACTTCAATTCTTCAATTGCTTCATATTTCCAATTCTTCATGTCTTAGGTAGTCTTCTTTCATGCTTGTAGATGTTTTGCACCATGCTAACTTCAAGACATGCCCTTGCTTCCGATAATTGCACAAAATTCCATTACTAACCCCGACACTTGGAAATTGGCAATAATGACGTAAATCATGTAAAACCGCATTCCAATGTCGCTTTATTGTACTTAAAAAAATGCTAAATAGATAGTAGAAATACGAGCTCATCACTGTCCTCAATTATGACAATCACTAGCTGTCCATTTTGTGTGTCAATGGCAGCCTTGTTTCCTCTCCACAAATTAGAAAAGAGTATACATTTTCATGGAAAATAACATCCCTTGACACGAAAACATGTTTTTCTTTCAAATCATACACTTTCTACCCCTTTTTACTATGCGGATAACTAATAAATATACACCGTTTACCCCGCTCTCCAAATTTGTCTCGAGTTTTGTCTTTATTACGTACATAACACAAGATTCCAAAAACTTTGACATTATCAAAGTTCGATATTTTCTGAAATAACAGCTCATCATAAGTTGTCTTTCCGTCTAGCAAAGGGGCAGGAGTTCTATTTATTAAGTTGGCCGCAGCCAATACACATTCTCCCTAGAAACGTAAAGGTAGACCTCCTTGAAAACGCAATGTCCATGCCTTTTCAAGTATGTGACGGTGTTTTCTTTCTACCCGACCATTCTGTTGTGGGGTGTCGGTATTGCTAGTTTGAAATACGATTCCATTTTCCTCATAATAATATTGCACGATCCCAGACAACAATTACGTTCCATTGTCACTTTGAAAACGTCTGACACAAGTCTCAAATTGGGTCTTTACCATTTGACAAAAAAAATTCATTAAACCAGCGGCTTTACTTTTTTCTTTCATCAAATATACCCAAACTCCCCGACTATGGTCATCTACTATTGTCAAGAAATAATGTGCATGTGTCAATCTAACAATTCTATATTTCCCCCAAATATCAACATGAATGAGACCGAATATGACATCACACCGCTTATTATTCACTTGAAAAGAATTACGAGTCTTTTTTGCCCTACAACAAGAATCACATACAGTATCTGAAGTCCAATTCAAATTGCACCCAACTAAAGTAGAAAAACGAGAAAAAATGCCTTTTAACGGATGTCCGAGGCGATTGTGCCATAACCTCCCTTCTTTTGATACCGTAACTTGTCTCACTACTGCTTCCTTCGACTGATAGTAATACACCCCTTGTCGATGCTCACCCCGTCCAATCATCATCCTCGTAGTCGGGTCATGCATTTCACAATGATTCGAATAAAAGGTTATTACGCAATTATTTTCTCTGATTAATTGTTTGACGGAAATGAGTTCACAAGTGTCGGTACAATTAACACATCTTGTAAAATGAAATTAGCACCCAACCTAACTCGATCGTGTACTTTGGCTTCTACTGTTCTTCCATCGGGCAAGCTTACGACTGACACTTCCTCTGTCCAAACATCTTCCAATAATTTTTGTCTTCCCGTCATATGGTGTGAAGTTCCACTATCTACATCCATTCAATATTTATAGTAAGTTTCATACCTTTCATATTGTCATTGCCGTCTGAACTGCTGCCTAATAAGGTCCGAATTCTTTCAATTTCTTCACTTGTATAAATGGCAAATTTGAATATGACGAAGCATCTCCTTTGGCGCCTGTACCTGAGTTAGCTTCAACAACATTTACCTGGTAGGTGCCTTGGCCACGGCCTCTACTACGTCCTCTGCCACGAACATTATTCCTGCCTCTGCCACGACGCCCGCTTTCTCGCGCTTTGACTACATCATAACCATGTTTCTCATAATAATTGGCTACTGTGAGGTAATATTTCCCATAGTGTGTGCACGGTGGCGGGACTGACGAGTCTGCTTTATTATTATCTTCCTTGTAATAGCTTCCTCTTCCCTTTCCGCTACAGCTCCTTGATGTCATGGCAGCCTCGGTATGTTCCTTTTTCAATCTGGTCACAACAGCATGTCTCTCTTCCCTTAAGACATGAGCATAAACACGATTCAGAGGCGCAATCGGGTTTTCCATCAGCAGATTACTCCTTATACTATCGTATAACTTATAATCCAATCCCGTTAAGAATTGGTGGACACGCTCTTCTTCTTGCTCCCTTACAATCGAGGCAGCCGCTCCACAGGTACAACCCTTGATCTTACTATAATTTGCTAATTCACCCCATATCGTCTTTAGACGAGTATTGATGCGTGTCTATTTTATGATGTTTTACATCTACTTTTACACGCATTTCAGAGCTCATTTACGAGTTTTAGTCGCTATTTTCTATATTCGTCTACTTCCGTATTTTCATGCCATTTTGCAGAATTATGCGGAAAAGAGGCGATTTCGAGCCAAATGTTACCCTCGGGATTTTTGCATAGTTTAAGGAACCAAAGAATGGAGAAGGAACGAAGTCCACGCGCAATTCAAAGGCCAAAGGAATAACTTATGATAACTCTAAAGGACTCATACACAGGCGCCTCGGTCGACCGACCTATCTCACTGGTCGATCGACCAACACACCCGACTTAATAAGTCCAGAAGTTCAGAATCAAAGCCAGAAGACCCCATGGGCCCGATAACCGGTCGACCGACCTAGGCCACTGGTCGGTCGACCACGGCGCAGATTCCAGAAACTCGCAAAAGCCCACGGCGTGATTAGGTTAAGGAAGAAAGCATTAAGAATTCTTATAAAAGCCTAACCCCGTCATTAGGCTAATCATCTCTTAATTTATCAAGTATGATCTTAGGTTTCAATTTATGTTCTTAGCTTTAGAATAATTAGTTTACAAAAGTTCTTTTAGTTTGATTCGCACAACATTCTGTTCCACGCATCTTTTATTCAATTCAATCCGTCAGTTCTGGAATCCCTCTTTGTTACGATATTTCTCTTTTCAATTCAGTTTATTATAATAAATTCGTTATTGTCATACCGGCTAGATAGATTCCCGAACCCGTGTGTGTTAATTGAATGTTTATCGTATTTATCGCTATGGGTATCATTGTTATTATCGTAGTTATCATTCTTACTGTTCTTATGAGTAGCTAAGTTTCATATGTTAGGATGTAGGTAAGTATTGGTGTAGATGGTATGAATTAGGGCGACCTGTAGCAGACCTTGGTCGACCGACCGACTTAACTGGTCGATCGACAGAGGTAGTTAGTCGACCGATTGGATTAGCTGGTCGGTCGACCAACCTCGCGTATGATCAGACCTGTTTTGCTTCGTTAATCGCAATATCTTATGACGAGACCGAAAGGAGACTTGTAGGATGCTTAATAATGACTAACCCGAGATTGAAAGATAAGGGTAGGCCATTAGTTAACGTTTTAAGAAAGTTAGGTTACTAAGACTGAAAGGTACGTGACCTAGACGTTAGGAATCACCCATATTGTTGACACCCGATATTTGTGAGACCTAGGAACTAATAGCATAGGCCGAAAGGAGCTATTAGATAACATAGACCGAGAGGATTTGTTATATCCCTTACGCGACTGCAATACATGTTGACCTAGACCATATGCCATCGTAGCTATGACGAACCGATCATCCTAACTTCTTTTTATCATAGTTTTTACTCATATCTTTGTTTCAGTTTTGTCTTGTTTTTATTTATTAGACTTAGTGACAATCAAACCAATCATCAACCCCCAACTTGTTACCTTAAGATTTAGACTTAGAACAATAAATACTCCCAACCTCCTTGTGGTTCGACCCTGACTTTCGCTATCTATAGTTAAAGTTTAGGAATTATAAATTTTATCTTTGACACCCACAACGACGGGTTCCAAATTTTGGCGTCGTTGCCGGGGAGGTAGCGTTAGTGTTTATTGTTTTTTTGTTTTTGTCTTATTTTTGTGTTTAAGGAACTTTGTTCCTTAAATCGTTCTCACTCTTTTCCTGTAGTTTCTATCTTATGCACAGGTCAGTTCAAGGAGAACTTCTTCCCCTTGATCTCGAGCTTGAGAGGACACTTAGGACAAAGAGAAAGCTTTTTCAACAAGATAAAGAAGGAGGTTATCGATCTTCGTTATTCCAAGAAGACATCTTTCACCAACCACCATCACCAAATCACATCCATACACCAAATCAACTACATTCACCAAATCAACCACCCACACCCACCTCACTCACAAATACCGAATTCCCAAAAACCGACGAAGACGAGATGGCCGAAGAAGCAAGCATTGCCGGCCATTCCATGCCCCAGGTAAATGCCCTTTACAAGGGGTTCACACTACCTGTGGGGACGGGTCAACCTTTTGAAGCCAAACCTTCCTATATCTCCATGGTAGAGAAAAACCAGTTTGGAGGTGCGGCAAACGAAGACGCGGCAAAGCACATAAAGATATTCACTAATTATATCTGTTCTATTGCGCCTCCGGACGGTGTTACCCAAGATCAAATCAAACAGACAATGTTTATCTTTTCTCTTCGGGATTCAGCTCGAAAATGGTATAGAGATCTGGACCGCACTGCTGCGGGTGTCACGGACTGGAACACATTGGCATTAGCTTTCTACCGGAAATATTACTCCGCGTCGAAAACTAATGCTTTGAGGGCCCAAATAACAAGTTTCAAACAAGGGTCGGCTGAAGATTTCAGTGAAGCGTGGACATGCTTTAAGAGACTTGTTCGATCCATACCTCATCATGGATTCGGACAATGGTTTCTTTGCAACCAATTTTACAATGGGTTGTAGAATGACAACCGAGCTTACCTGGATGCCGCGGCCAATGGGAGGTTTCAGGAAAATAGTGGGGAGACCAAGGTTCTCAAGATTATTGAAGATGTTGGTGTGCATAGAGCCGAACACGGGACTTCCCGTGGAAATCAAAGGAAGGCCGAATCTTCGGTCGCTGCGATTGAGACTCTTGTAGCTCGTTTCGACAAATACGAGCTAGGTGGAGGAAGCAAGGGTGAAATGTACCAAGTGAATGCGGTATCGGTCGGACCATTCACTTGTGAGAGATGCGGTGGAGAAGGTCATGTTTCCAAATTTTGCACAACTCCAAATGAAACATGTGCGGCCTTCCAACATTACCGCCAAAATAACTTTTATGATCCAAATAATGTCCACCCCAACATGAGGTGGACTAGCCAAAATGTACAAAATCCAAAACCTCCACCACAACAAAACCAAAGCTACATCCCACCCCCACAAGCAAAATTTCCAAAAACAACCTTTTGTCCCACAACAACCTTCAAACCCACCTCAAAGCACTGAGACCATGATCCAAAATCTCATGGGAATGGTGCAAAAGGAGTCCCAAGCGCGGGAGGCCGGGATGAAAATGTTGGAGTCTCAAATTGCTCAACTTGCGAGCAAAAACAATGCGAGAGTTCCGGGTCACCTTCCGACCCAAACCGATCAGAAAAAGGAGACTCTAAATATCATTTCCTTGAGGAGTGGGGCGAAGGTGGGAGGTTCCAAGGCTATGGAAAAAAAAACCAACAAAAAGATGGTGCGAGTAGCAGTGGGAGTGGTCGACCGACCAGTGCTGTCAGTCGGTCGACCACTGACGAGAAGTCAGAAGCTGATCCAGTAGCTACTGGAAATTCAGAAGTATCAGGGTCTGGTCGACCGACCGAGGAGAGTGGTCGGTCGACCACTGTAGCTGAAGAGTCAGAATCGTTCAGGCCTGAAATGCCTGAAAATTTGAAGCAATTCCTTTTTCGAGGTGACAACACCCCGAACTTCTTAAAAAGAGTCGTGAATGCTGAAGGCTCTACTCTTCCATATCCAGAAAGGCTAATTCCGACGAAGGAACAGGTATCCTTCGAAAATTCAAAGATGTCATTCGTAGACGTGATGTACAAGTCCCCTTCCTCGAACTAGTTCAAAAAGTCCCTTCCACTATGAAATTTATGCGTCAATTGCTTACTAGGAAGAGGTCTTTAGAAAAGGTAGAGGCAGTTGCATTAACTGAAGAGTCTTCTAGTTTTTTTTATCTCATGTCATTGCACCCCACAAGCTAGAAGACCCAGGTAGCTTTTCAGTCCCATGTAATATAGGTACCTTCCCAGTCAAGAAGGCGTTTTGTGACCTAGGGGCTAGCAGTAGTGTGATGCCTTTGAGTGTAGCCAAGAAACTAGGGATGACTGCCTTTTCTATTACTAGCATGACGGTTCAGATGGCGGACCGTACCTCGGTAGAACCCATAGGGGTGTTAGAAAACATTCCCGTTCGCATTGACAGGTTCTTTTTCCCCGTTGACTTTGTAGTGTTGGACATCCCCGAGGATGCCCATATACCTATCATTCTAGGGAGACCCTTTTTGCACACTGCTGGTGCAATTATTGATGTGGGGAGTGGGACCTTGACTTTTAAAGTAGGGAAACATTCTATAATTTTTGGGTTATCCTATAGGAAAAAGGATGCCATGACCCCCATCACTTGCAATGCGTTAACTTCTGAAAGGAAGTATGTGGTCGTCACCGAGTCTCCTACTTTGGAACCTATATCGATTCTTGCTATTACACCTCCGCCCCATATTGGGAGCAATATGGAGGACACTTTTGTTACATCTTTTTCCAGGAATTGGTTTGGGGAAGCAAAAGGAGCAAGGAGGGGAGCCTACCGTCAAAGAGCCCATGGTGCAAAAGGGAGGACTTGGGATTTTGAGCTATAAATCGGATGACGATCCGGATGAAGTGGACGCGGAGGACAAGAAAAGAAAGAGGAAGCTAGAGAAGGTGAACCGTTACATATGCTTTGTGACGGGGTGGAGACGTGCTTTGCAATCAAGACAAGCACGATCACTACAAAAAAACGCTTTATTTGCGACGGACAGAAATTTCGTCGCAAAAATGTGTTTGGGACGGAAATTTTTTTTGCGATGGATTTTGCGACGGACCCAAAATTCCAAGACCCGCGAAGTGAAAGTCAAATGGCGTGAAAGTTTGCGACGGAAAATCCGTCTCAAATATTGACTTTTCCGACGGAAATTCCGTCGCAAAATATTGACCAGACTTGACCAAAATTTGGTCCAGGGTCAAAGTTTGACCAAATTTGCGACGGAAATTCCGTCGCAAAAGTCAAGATTTGCGACGGAATTTCCGTCGCAAATCTGGTCAAACTTTGACTTGGACCATATTTGCGACGTAAATTCCGTCGCAAATTTTCGTCGCAAAAATTTATTATACAGACCCTGCGGGTCTCTTTTTTCCCCCAAATCAATTTAGAAATTAAAACCTAAAACCTAAATCGCGATTTTGCGATTCCCAATTGCAACCACCACCACCCCTAAGTGCAACCACCACCACACCACCACCACCCCACCACGCCGCCGGCCACTACCTCACCGCCGACCCTTCCTCCTCCTTCCTCTCCTTCTCCTTTCTTCTCCCTGCCACCTCACCGCCGCCACCACCTCACCGCCGCCACCTTGCCGCCGCCACTTCCTTCTTCCTTCTCCATTTCTCCTTATGTATGTATACTAACTTTCGTTATTTATATACCGTCTTAATTAGTTATGTTTAATCCGTCGCAAAATTCCGTCGCAAATTCCGTATTATTGTTTTTTATTGTTATTAAGAATAGTTAGTTTAGTTTAATTGTTATTTGATTAGTTTAGTTAGTATTGTTAGGTGATTAGTAATATTAGGTTAGTAGCTAATTTCGTCCCATATCCGTCGCATATTGTTGTTAAGATGTTTATGACGAATGATTTTTGATATAAAATTTGCATTGTTGTTGATTGTTAGTGTTGTTGATTTGTTTAGAATATTCTTGAATAGTACCTGTTCAATAATTACACATTAGGTGTAATTGTTGAATAGTCCCCGTTTTGGGACTGTCTTTGAATCTTTCATGCCATTTAGGTAGTAAACACTCTTATATTTTCTTGATTGTAATGAAACAAAATTTGGGCAACACTTCCTTATTGTTCTCCAAATACATTCTATATAATGTATTTGGAGAACAATAGGGAAGTGCTGCCCAATTTTTGTCTCATTACAATCAAGAAAATATAAGAGTGTTTACTAATGATGTGAAAGATTCAAAGATGGGTTTAGGTTGGAGAGATAAGGACCCCAGACCAATATATCAAATTGTTTTTTTTCTTTGCAGGTTGGTGTTGGTGTTGTTGTTGGTGTTGGTGTTGGTGTTGGTGTTGGTAGTTGTTGTTGTTGTTGTTGTTGTTGTTGTTGTTGTTGTTGTTGTTGTTTTTGTTGTTGTTGTTGTTGTTGTTGTTGTTGTTGTTGTTGTTGTTGTTGGTTGATGTTGTTAATTAGCTAGATAGTTGTTAACTAGTTGTTGTTGTTATATGTGTAGTTGTTGTTATTTAGTTGTTGTTGTTGTTGTTAATTAGTTGTTGTTATTGTTTGTTAAAATATGTAGATTTACTATGAAGAGATTAGAAAGAAAATGGATGTATGAAATGTTGGATTCTAGGAAAAAAATAAGGCAGAATTTCGTAATTGGTGTTAATGAATTCATTATCCATGTTAAGCAACAAGACGAATTCATTAGAAATAGAGAAATTAGGTGTCCATGTTCTAAGTGCAAGAATACAAAGTATTTAGTTGAACAAGAAGTACGGAAACACCTTGGTTTGAGAGGGTTTTGTGATAACTATTATGATTGGGTGTGTCACAGAGAGAAATTCTCCGTTGAGGAAGAGGGAAGCTCATCAATGCACTCTGACAATCCTTATAGGGATATGGTAGAAGACGCGTTACGCGATAGCATTGATCAAATTAGGGAAGATGCTCTTAACGCCGAGGTGGTCGATAAATCTCCAAATCCTAATGTATTAGCTTTTTCCAAATGCTAAAACATGCCGAACAACCTCTTTATGTAGGAAGTCGTATGACATTGCTACAATCGGCTTCAAGGTTGATCACTTTAAAATGTGAATTCAACTTAGCTGAAAAATGTGTAGATGGTTTTGCGTCATATATCGGAGATATGATTCCTGAAAATAATCTTATGACGCGTAACTACTACGAAACCAAAAAAGTTCTTAAAGCTCTTCAACTTCCCAATGAAAAGATAGATGCATGTTATTTCCTCAACACGCTTTCCCACGCACGATTCTCAACGCACGCTTCACAAGACACGTTCTTCGAGACATACTTCCC